>OX421918.1:17989444-19260356 GCA_949128165.1 Lathronympha strigana | reverse complement strand
ATTTATTATTTGTAATAAATGTTCAGATTATGTTTTTTTTAAGTAGTCACACCTATATATAAATTATAAATTAAAAGAGATGTCGTATATCTACAACAAAAAAAGTGACAAAGGCCGCCAGTGAGCATAGCTGGGACGAACCAGCGACCTCCTGCTTTCGCGGCAGACGCCCTTACCACTCCACTAGGCCACCCGATTACGGCCTACTTAGTAGTAGTATACCTAGTAAACACAGTTCTTAATTTTTTGTGCTTCTATGAATCATTGTTTGTTCAGTAACAACGTAGGATATGAAACACAGAGACTATAACGTGTCTAGCGTGTATCTTTAGTGAAATAAAGAAAATAAAGAGACAAAATGGCGAAAGCAAAAACACATCTTTGGGGCCAGCAGTACTGATACTACCTACATCAAAAAATCATAACTTATTATAATATGTGGAAATATTATACCTACATTTAAAACTTACATAAATGACTGTAACCTAAGTTATGGACAAGAAGTGTGTAGACCCAAATCGCAATGAAGAGATGAAATAAACATGGCGGAAGAGAGCTCCTGCTGTGGGTTTTGGAGGCGTGTCGGCGGGCGTCTGTGCCGGCGTCGGCGTCGCGTCGCGCCGGAGCGGGCCAATGGGAGGTCTGGCAGGTCAGTATAGTACACGAAGATCGTGGAAAGTGGACATTAATACTACCCTCATTTGTCGTCTCTCACCTCCACCAGTATTTTTTTTATACCACGACGGTGGCAAACAAGCATACGGCTTGCTTAGGCCGGTGACCGGATCCTATGGACGCCTGCAACTCCAGGGGAGCCACATGCGCGTTGCCAACCCATTAAAATCTTGTACACTCCTTTTTTGTAGACCCCCTACTGAAGGCTTAGTATAAATTTTAACGATAAAGTTCGTAAACTACTCGACGGAGGTCAACGAGCAAACTACTGTCGATTAGTTTTGTGTTAACACGCGAGGTATGATACGTTAACGCTAAAATAGTATGCTCACGTCGACAAGAGTAAATTTTTTGTTTCATGTTGGCTACACTGACTGGATTAGATCATATAAGATGACCAAATCACGACGTATGAACTATGTGGAAACGCTACACGCGTTAAGGTAACTCCGTAGTTTGTTTGAGTTATATTTCTGTCAAATTAATAAATAGGGCCGTTTTGACTTTTTTGTAACGCGAGATATCGATGTATGGATCGCACGTTGGCTATAATTTAAGCTTTGTTTCGAAAACTGATTTTAATGCGCAGACGCAAAAATTACAATGTATAAATAATGTAATGAATGAATACTAATATGAATAAAGTAATATTATCGGCTATTGCCTGAAATATGTTGCACCGATTGTAAACGGTGGCATACTGTGACTGTGATAGCTAAAGGCCCTTCTCCACGTTGGCCCTTAATGAGGCGCGCGAGCAGGGGCGTACCCAGAGTTATTGGCACCCGGGTCCTCCACCAGCACCCTCCTCCTCGTTTTGGGTCCGTTTTGCGCCCCCTCTGCGGTGCCGCTGGGGCACCTGAACCCCCCCCCCCCCCCCCCCTCTCGCCTTCTTGTTACGCCCCTGTGCGTGGATGCAGTGCGTGGCAGCTATAGTCAAACCAGCTGTGGTAGAATTACTAGTATTACTACCAAAAAAAGGGATGAATGTAGTTGTTTTTTTCAGCTGTTATTGCGTTCGTTTGTTAGTTTAACTATACTAAGTATCGCGCAAGTCCGCGTCGGTGAGATTTTCGCAAACGCGCGATGCGCTGGGGTGTCGCTAAATTATAACGTTTTAAGACTTTTAAGAATTGCTTTTTATTTTTGTTAAATGTACCTATATCAAAAAAAGTTGACTAATCTGGCTTCCTGTTAGATACCTAGAACTGTTAGCGATAGTCTCGATACTCGCACTTCACTAGCAGAAATGTCACTGTCAGTGTCATTGGGATATTCAAACGCCGTCGACCGTGTTAACGTTTCATATATTGCGCGAGTATAAGTTACTATTAGAACATTCGAAAGTGTGTGTTAACATAAACTTTGTGGTAAAGTAAGTCACTGAAGGTTTGGGCCGTGAAACGGTAAGAAACGCAAAGTCGAATCATGGCTGCTCGCAGATTTTTTTGCTTGGCGGATGTTTAGAAATGCCAAGAATGAGATGATGGGCAATTTCGAAATTGGTACCGCCTCAGCAAAGAGTCTTTAATATTTTTGTGCCAGGAGCTGGAGGACTTTACTTTCGAAAATCTATTGATGGAACAAACCAAATAAGTTTGCAAGAGAAGGTTTGTAATGGGATTTTTATTTATTGTATAGGTATGTAGTTGCCTTATCAGTTATGGTTTGCCTTTCCAACCAAGCCAGACATCATACCTAAGTACACATACCAATAGGTTGCCACTACACCCTAGATGTAGTTACCTGTCTTATCTACACACTATTATCACACATAATTCTTCCACTAATATAATATAATATGTTAGCTGCCAAAATAAACTTTTCTAGATCTAGAAACTAACCGTTTTTTCTTGTTGTAGGTATTAACTGTGCATTTAGTAAATAGTGCTATATTTTTTATGTCTGGGTCATCCCAGCGACAAGTTGGTGTAGCTAAAGGTCAAAAAATATGTAGCAATCACATCACCAATGTGACCAAAGCCATAATACATCTGGTCATGTTGTCCAAGTACATAGACTTTCCAAAATCTCCTGCTGCCAGGCAAGCTATAGGCCAGAAGTATATACATTTAATTTAAATATACTTAGATTCTCATAGTTGTTTTATGTAGCCTGTACATTTATGTGGTAAATAATTCTTCTGTTAACCAACTTATTTCAGTTAAAACTTTAAATGCAACATAGTACCTATGTTACAATCTAGGTTTGAACATAGGATAACTACTCTTATCCCTGGATTAGCTACATGGAAGAAATTGCAGACAAAGGCTAGTAATTTTAACAATCCTAATATTTATTTATTTTTTCAGATTTCTTGTGAAGTATGGAATTCCAGGAATCATTGGGTCTGTTGATGGCAGCCATTTCAAGATATTCAAACCACCTATGGCAGTAGAACATCTGTTCTACTGCCGCAAACATTATCATTCTCTTTCAAATGGTAAAAAGTTTTATTAAACACAGAGCATAATTATATTATTATGTAGTAGTGCAATTCATTATGGTTATAAAATTAACTTAAAAATTATAACTTTCTTATTGTTAGGTGTGTGATAGTGACTCCAGGATTTTGAGTGTGAATCCTAAGTTTGGAGGTGCAAGCCATGATGTGTTTGTGTGGGAAAATAGCGAGCTCAACAGCTACATGCAACAACTACATGAACAAGGAGAAGCTTGTTGGCTCTTAGGTAAAACTATTTCAATTTCATATGTATTATTTAATTTTAGTACCAATTTATCAGATGTCAGTGATTTTTATCAGACCTGGTTCCACATTATAGCTCAAAACTTTTTTGAAGTACTAGTCGTGCATTGCATATTTGAAGCTTCTGGGCCTGCTAGAAGTACTTTAGATTATTGATGATTATGAGTGATCAAGTGACAAAACATAAGAAATTTGACGTACCATAACTCTTAAACTACCTACAGTCTACACGTTTACAGGCTGTGCCTTTATTTTGTTCGATTTGCCGTGCCTCCAGATTAACATTTAATTTTAAAATGCACATTTATAAAATCACATTTAGTGGGTGCCTATATTTATCTACTTATCTAGGTATATTTATTATTTTCAGTTCAAACCGATCACCCCCAGCCTGTAGAAGTACATGAAGCAACAAACACAAATGATTTGTTAAGAGGAAGAGCCTATAGAAATTTATTAGTTTCAAGAATAACAAGGATTTTGTAAAGATTACTATTAAAACTCTTATAAGCTAAGCTATATTTCATTATTTTCAAAAACTCACCCAACATCAGGGACCGACCTGGGTCTGCTATCCCTTATAGAGGATTTTGTATGGGTTTAGCATAAGGCTTAACACACCATACACATTGCCAGACAAATGCCCTTTAATTTTGCCATATAAAGTGTTTATCTAAGGCTCTAAGCAGTAACCCTTATGAGTAACTGGTATGACACCCTTATCACTTGCTCAGCAATAACCATGCTATTGCTTCTTGCTCTACTAAAAGGGCTACTCTTTTGCATAAACATACTACTTAATTTAAATTGTCCACCTTGTTCATTAAAACTTAATTTATAATAATAAACGTTCTTTATTGCACCAATATGTTACAATAACAGTGTCAGAATAAAACAAGGAATCAATACAATTAAGTAACAACAGAGCCCTATACCACATTCACCATTGTACTGTAAAACACACACTTTAAAACGTCTCGGTGTCCGCCTAGGTGTCCTGCCACGCCTGCCTGTCCTAGCATTCCTAGGCCTGCCTGCCGCCTTTTTGTTCTAAAGCTGTAAGGGTAAGCCAGGTTGCTGTACCACCACCAGCGCCAGTCAGTGAGTTAATCTTGGCAGCTTTCTTTTTTGTATTATTTTTAGATCTTTCCCAACCTGAAATGTGATAGAAATGGTGTTGATTAAATTGCAACTAGAATATTAGTACTTACCTAATAATATTTTGAAGACTATTTTGGTTAGCTGAAACCCTAAGATCCAGTACCAAACATAATTAGAATTTCGAGCTAGGAAGAAGTCCTTACCTTTTTCCACTTTTCTGTATCTTTTCCTGGCCCCGAAGGGTCGCTATTTAGAAGGTTGATTAGTTTCTCCCACAGCTGGAGGGCCCTCTTTTTGCCTCTAGCCATCGAGGTTGGTTTTAAAATGTCTACATGTCTGAAATACAATAAACATCATGAAATGTAAGATTTTTATATATACAAAAATACTCGTGGTGCACCTCGTGAGGCTCTGTGTATAATATATTTGTAAGTACATAATATATTGAAACTTTTATTTAAGATTGTTTAGTGCGTAACTTATAACATTCAGATGGTCCTATATTCGAAACAAAACCAATGTTTCTGTGTAGGTACTTACTCTTCCATAAAATTTACTATCATTTCGAATTGTGTTGCACTTGTTTTCATTTTGATTAGGTAGGTATATACAAGAGATAATAAAATTGCACTCTCAATCGCGCGTGATTTACAACTTTGAAGTGCTTGCTGCTCGTTTCACTTCAACACCTTCGTCTCTTTTTCTCACTGTACAAGAATATGAAATAGCAATACTTTAACTCAAACAGTGGAGCCAACATAGAGCGAAACATTTACTCTTGTGGATGTGAGCTTACGATTGTGGTGATCGAGTGTCGATGAGCGTATCATACTCGCGTGTTAACAAAAAACGATTCGGCAGTAGTTTGCTCGCTAAATCCATCGCGTACTATACGGACATTATCGTAATATTTAATACTAAGCGTTGAAATCGCGAGGTGAATCGCAGTGTTGCCAGGTGCAATCTGAAAATACCATTAAACACATGGTGTGAAAAACAGGAAGCACATTTTATTCCATAGGAGATAAATATTGAGGCGGTTAAGTACTGTATATTGGCCCAGTGTAGACGTGTATTATATCGCTTCACTCTCAAAGTCATAAGTTAGAGTTATTATAGTATAACGTAGCCCTTGTTCGGCCAACGTGTATAAACGGCCTTAAATACAATATGTGACGATTTACGGCAAAAGGTAGGTAGGTACCTTATGCTCGTTTCTAGTTACCTACCTACCCAGATATTCGATGTTAAGTAACAATCGCCAAAAATTGTGGTTTTTTTTTAATTCGCTAATATTGTCTATACGTATATCTCATACGTATATACCGTTATTTGCCAATACGCGGATATAAAAATCTTATGGTCTGCTGTTGCAAAAAAAAGGAAATATTAGTTAATCACGACATTTTATAAATTGACTTGAAGTGAAGACAGCATGACTATTTCAATATTTTCTGACAAACAGATGCCCAAAAAGTCATCTCTCGGTAACTACGAAACTTAGGAAGCTGATTCTTTTTGCTGTCGAAAGTTTATCTACCGTTTATCAGGGTATGCTTAACTCTATACCGACCATAAATTTTGGTTGCCATGACCTTTGGCTGTAAATCGTCACATATGTGTCGTTATCTGGGAAAAGGGACCCTATTGTCGATGTCGATGGCACTTACGGCGTTATAAGCGATGTTCGTATACAAATACGTCGCCGCGTGACGTAAGCGCCATCAACAATAAGGTCGCTTTTCCCAGATAGCGTCACAAATTTACTTTATATTGCTTTAAAATATGTATGTAGTTGGATTTCATTTAAAATAGGCTATAGGTATAGTTTCTGAGTAACTGTGTCATACAGACAGACGGAAAGGACTAAACTATAGGGGTTCCGTTTCCGCCATTTTGGCTACGGAACCATAAAAACCTCTTGAAAAAAAAGTGATATATGAAATGAATACCATAATAGAAGGGTAAGTCCCGAAAAACGTGACTTTTGTGACCGTCTGGCAACACTTGTAACTTCTACTATTTAGTTCACGTTTTCAATACACTCTCGAATGTCAAAATAGTCCTTTATACTCGCGCAAAGTATGGGAAACACGATACGAAACGTAAACTCGGTCGACGCGTTAGAATACGCGCACTATTTAGTTAGTGAGTAAAATTTATACTCAGGAGTTTAGTTACCAATACGTCCCGCTTGGTGCGCTGTTCTAAATCCCATACAAATTGGCGTTTAACGCAAACACGGTCGTCGACGTTAGTTTATCGTTATAATTTATACTAGGGGCTCAGCTCTTCGGTCACCAGTAACATCAACCAGACCTTTCGCGATTTTAAAATCTTAAGTTTCAAAATATGGTGCCCTATTTTTAGGACACTAAGTATTGCACTTGTCCTAAATATAGATTCGGCGGAGGTTAAGCTAAAGTGAAAGACATTAGTAACAGAATCATCCTGTATGTTACATTAAGCTGTATATCTCTAGTTACGTCTATGGCGTGAAACAGTGGGAGCTTCAATAAAGACATTAACTTGTCTCAAAAACAACGAAATAAATCATTCAAATACTAATGTATGCATTCTGTTTAAAAGTGATCTTTGTTGCATCAACTGTTTGACTTAGGGATGACATTACACTCGAACGGGACGGGACGGGGTGGGACGGGACGATCGAAAGAGTCGCAACTGCTGCAATTTTATGGCGTCATTTTTTTCGCCTGATTGTCCATGACTCTTAACGCGATTCAGTTTAGGTTCTTAACTGTGCTCAGTTGTATGGCAGCGAATCAGTTTAGGTCCTAAACTGAATGGCGTTAAGTAAGACGTCATAGTTAGGGCCCAGCGGCCTTACCATGACGTCTTAGCGCAATGAGGACTACCGCGAGTCGATTTTCCGCTAGGGGCGCTAGTGGAACGTGGGTCCTACGGGCACATTTCAAACATCACTTTGACAGGACCCACACATGAGTAGCGCCGCCTGGTGAGCGACAATACGGTAGCTCCCATTCAGTTGACGACCTAAACTGAGTCGCTTCCGTACAATTGAGTCTAAACTGAACCTAAATTGAATCGCGTTAAGTTAAGACGTCATGCTTATATAGGGCCCAGGCCCGAGAATTAAACAACAACTTTGCCCCCTTGTATAATAAATAACTATTAGTTGAGTCGGGAGCTCAAAAGAGAAAAGCATGCGATTATAATAAGTTCATAATATTGTGACAAGGCAAGGTAGTATTAACGATAAGTACCTAACATAGGTATAGATTATCTTGCCAATAAAGTTTTATTAAGCTGTGCTTACATTCATTGATAAATGAAATGGATAAAACAGTTGTTTATAAGCAGTGAAAGGCCTAGTAACAAAATAACGTAACGGTCACCGTAGCCCATGGACGCCTGCAACTCCAGGGGTGTTACATGCGCGTTGCCGACCCTTTAAAAAAATATGATTCGCTGTATTGACAGCAAGCACGGGCAAGCTTTGCTCCGTGGGTCCCCAGCTGTCAACACAGTGAATCCTCTTGGAGCTCTGGCGACCTTATTCACCAACAGAAATTCAACAGTATGTGTAGGGTCTAGTAAGTATTATAACACTGCGGTTTTCTGTAAGTTAGAGGGACTTCCCCAGATGGGCTCTGCAGTCCAGCAGTGCTATCCAGCAGTGGACGGGGACATCCCAGAATCGCAGGTTCGAGTCTCGCCCCAGATCATTAATTTTTTCACTTTACTTTCTTTCTAAGTAACTTGTAACTTTTTATCAGTAGCTCAATCTAATTGAAGCGCAGCCTAAAGGTCCGGTAGTAAAATCTAAGTGCCTATTAAAGACACATACGTTCCGGTCATTGACTCCAGCCCTCAAGGAAGCTTGTCTTATCGCGCGTGATAAGAGAGAGATAGGAGGTACGCCTTGACCTCTGGTAACATTTTAATAAATGTAAGGTGAGATGTGAGATGCAATCTACAGATGTAGGATTATGAACTACGTTAGAATGGAGGTAATGGAATTTTGAAGACCTCTAAGCAACTTATAATTCAAAATCGAACGGTCAATTGGAACACTGAACTACCTAATCGTAATTATTAATTACTAGCTTCTGCCAGCAGCTTCGCTCGCGTTAGAAAGAGACAAAAAGTAGCCTTTGTCACTCTTCATCCCTTCAACTATCTCCACTTAAAAAATCACGTCAATTCGTCGCTCCGTTTTACCGTGAAAGACAAACAAACAGACACACACACTTTCCCATTTATAACATTAGTATATTAAAGTATGGATTTAAATCTTTTTTTAACCCCCGGAAAAAGAGGGGGGAACGAAATTGGGGGCTACGGCATCTCTAAAAAGCAAGTTTTCGTAGAGAATGAGCGCAATTGATCCCATGCTCATATTTTCTTTTAAAACCGCATTATATATATAAATTTTTAAGCAGCATATATAAATTTGTCCGATTCAGCTCAACTTTTTGCCTTGAGTTTTCATTACAAAAACATTTGTACATTTTTTAATACAAAAATTGAGAGATAATTTCAATATGATTGGAATAAATGAAAAAGTTTACCAAAATAGTGGTCAGTTTTTGAAATATCCACCATTTTCCAACAGCTGTTTTACCATTTTTTGATGAGCGAGCTCCAAACGTCTATCTAGTTTTCTACCTTATTGCTATTGTATCATAATAAAACAGAGAGTATTGAGGAACGTGTAAGTAGTGGACATCGAGATATTGGGTGGCTGAGTAGTCCCTTGTATAGTTGGGATACTTGGGTATACCTATTTTTTAGGATTAAGTGTCAATGTTATATTTTCGCGCGTTATTGGGCAAAAGTCGTCTCGCGCCGCGCGTATTTGAACATATACCGGGCTCTTAATGCTGTTCCGATGTTGGCAATAGTTTATATGCTTCCGTTCTACTTTATATGGCCGGTTCACAACATAAACATATTTACTTAGACGCACATAAATACTAGTTTATGGCTTCCGTCACGTGCAAACCACTTTTTCATAAACTTAACCTAAACAAAAACATGTGGTTGCTATTGTATTAAACCTTACATAGCAAGCGTTTTGATTTGAAAATTTTGAAAAAAGAATACAGATGTAGTACATAATGTTTTGCCATCTAATTTATATGGAAATTGGAAACGTCCCAACGGACGTTCGGTATATTATGTTTATCTATCTATTATTTAAACATATCGTCTATAGTACCCATAACACAAGCCTTATTGAGGCTACCGTGGGACTAGGTTGATTTGTGTACGATTGTCCCATATTTTTTCATTTAGGTATTTTATTAATGTTTCGACAATATCGTCTCATAAATATGGTGCTATACGTACTATGCTCTAATTATACCGGAGTAAGATTATATGGGACGTATATTCGAGTAAAATGTGACCCAAACTTTAACGGCCTCTCTAACCTAGATGGTAGTGACACTGCTTACGAAGCTAGAGGTCCCGGGATCGAATCCTGGTAAGAGCATTTATTTATCTGTACAGGTATGTATATCGTCGCCTAGTACCCATGGTACAAGCTTTGCTTAGTTTGGGGCTAGAGGGGTTTGAGATTGTCCCCAAATATTTATTTATTTTTATGTTCACTTGAATGTACACTGAACCAATTGGAACCCTAGGAAACTGTAGAACCATGTCAAATTGACAAGCAGTAAGCGATTTCTTACAACCTGATTTGCGTCACTATGACAGTCCTACAGTTGATATAGGTACATATTAGATTGATAAAGAGTGATGGTATATAATCACTAAAATTTCCAAGCAAAGGCCCAACCGGAAAAATCACATTTCCGCATTCTCTGGTACAGAAAAACTTCCATATTACGTCACATGTTTAGTTGGTAAATTATTTATATAAAACTGTAATCTGCTGTTTATTGACCGTTTAACTCGATGAACCAGACGATTCCGACGGAAACATTATGGTTGCTAATGGATAAACCACACTTGCAGCACAGATTTACATCTAGAGTCAGTCTATGTGTTTCACAGAATTTTGACAGCACAGAATTTCATTGAAGTTTGACGTTTAAAATAACACTAAGTTTGACAGTTTATTTGCTCGGCAGAGATAACGTTAGACTATAGGTTGAATTGTGCGTCACGAGGCGACCCACCAAGTACCTAAGAAGGGGCGCCGCGATCCTTATTTATTTATAATGATGCTATATATCTTTAAAGTTACAAGCGCACCGGGGACTGACAAAGATTGGGAAACCCTAGTTAAAATCACACATTAATCTCACAAAGAGTACAATCGAGAACCGAGTGACTTTCGCAGTTTACAAACCGCGGAAGCATTGTGCCAAGTCTAATCTTCAGATGTAAGGAAGTGCTTTGAAGAATCTTTTGAACTGGAGGCCTACCGCGGACTACTTCCTTCAGTTCCTCTATTTACCTCTTTATCGCTAGAATGAGGAAGAGCGATAAAGATTGAGATAAAACATTTTCGTTTGTTCGATTTCCGCGGTACCGGCTTGAATACTTACCAAGACTACTTACGAAGTAAGTTTGTTGATTGACGGGGAGAATTCGCATTCTCTCAGTCATCATCTTAACCCTGTGAAAACGAGTGATGTAAAGGGCGAAACGTACGGTCATGGCGTTAATAAACGCGATTAATCCGTTCTAAAGTGTTTAATTTCAATACTTACCAAGAAGTTGAATTTTTCTGTTAGATACTACTAGGGCATGCAATCACGGTATTGGATTGTATGACAATCCCGGGATTAATAATAAATCCCGGTATTGTCCATACAAAAATCCCGAATACTTACTAGGAATCCCTTTTCGTTTTCAGTTTTCAAAATATCACTTGCCAACTTTTCGCCGATTCACTTGGCAAATAATAATTTGGGAATTATTTGCCAACTTAAATAATTGTGATTTTTTTTCTCGACTAATCATAAGCAGCTCCGTCCTGTGGTGCCATGCCAGCTTATCGTTGAGTTTTGGGACACGTTGTGTAGTGTATGTACAGCGATAGAATGTGGGTAGTCTGCAGACAGGTGTGGCGGAGTGCGCACAATCCCGTTGTACATAGAGGACAGCCTAAATTAAATAGTAAAAGTGTTTTAATCAATCTCGAGACCCTACAAGTGGCGACGAGGACAAAAGTGAGTACATTTTACAAAAATGCAAAAAGGAAAAAGGCTGCAAACCATTTGGTTCACTAGAAGTAATAGCGAGCAAACCGTTTAATTGTCCTGTTTACATTTCCTGCCGGACTATATTGTTCATTTAAGATTACAAATTATGATTACAAATACCGATTAAGTAACAATTTTTAAGATGATGGTAAGTGTTAGTAAAGAATTAAACTTGATTCGATTTCAAGTTTTCCTGTCTGGAGTCATTTGTTAATACTGTCATGGGAAAAAAGACATAACATAAAGTTTATATTCGCAACCGCTCAGTAAAAATATTTAGTCATAGGCGTTATTTACAAACGTATTAAGTTTAATAATAATTAACTGAGTAAGTATAGGTATATTCTCTTTCTATTTACGTAGGGTCCGTCGTTCCCATAAACTACTAATATTTACTTCCGATTACTTTGGCATATGATGGAAATATCTGGACGGAAATGTTTACAGGATAATTAACTAATGTAAATAATAGCTCGATCAGATTGTTTTAGGTCTATGGCCATCTATGATACTGGTTAGTTATAGTAATAAGGTCACAACAAACAACGACAACAAAGTTCCATTGTTGATACAGTGGGCTGATTGTTTATGAACCTTATTGTAACGGGATAGGGTCCGCCAACGGTCGGTTGGAGGTGTTCCGTTGATACGTAGCTAAATATACGGTGTATTATTTCGTACGAGTCGGCGGTGACCGTAGTGTATGAACACTAGTATTTATTTAAAGTATCACCCATCCTCATAATAACGGTTTTACTATACTTATCATAATGCAAGTAATTGACGTAAATTAGGAATTGATTTTAAAAATAATAATAATAATTGCTTCAGTTATTTAAAACTTTCAGTTACCTCATACTCTAAATAAACTCCTGATCAAATTAATAAATAACCAATAGTCTTTCTCTGTTGTTTTACCTACTGTATATTTGTATAATGTTTTACGCCAAATAAATACTTTATAACGGTAGTGCTTAAAAACAAATACTTATAAATAGAATGGAAAAGTTTGATAAGCATAGTGTACTAGTAATACTGTGTAACTAGTAAGATGGCCGTGCATATAGAAATATAAACTAACTACCAGTTTCATAGAAAAGGCTGCTGCCAATATTTTACACATACAAAAGGGTTGACAAGAGGTATACCATACCTATGTCTGAGTCATGCAATAAGGTATATCTTACCTATTCTCACTAAAATGTCATGCAAACTAAAAGGTACATCATACCTATTAAAAAAAAGAGTATGCATGCAAACCATGCAATAAGGTACAGCATACCTACTCTTACCATAATTACGCGATGAGGTACAACTTACCTACTCTTATTTAAGGGTTATGTAAATAGGTATATCATACCTAATAGTCTTGAAAAATGGTATTCATATAATAAGGTACAACTTACCTACTTTTAATGAATGTGAACTTTTTAGAAAAATCCATTAAAAGAGCCAAATAAAAGGGGTACATCCTACCTATGTTTACCAATGGCTTACTTTGTTTAATAAAAACATACAACGGGGTTTTTTCTTTTCCACTACCAGGTCGTCCCCAAAGATGTCTCATTCGAGTTCAGCACTTCCATGCCTTGAACCATTTAATTGTGATGGTGAGCCGACATCTGTCAGCAGTCGGTGGGAAAAATGGAAGAGAGCACTCGAAAATTACTTCATAGCATCAAATATAGAAACATCGATCAAAAAACGAGCCACACTTCTTCATTTAGGGGGAATATCGCTTCAAGAAATCTACTATAACATACCGGGAGCTGAAGTTGAGTCTGGCGAAAATATTGACGTTTATAAAACTGCTCTCGAGAAATTGGACGAATACTTCGCCCCAAAACAATGCTATATTTACGAGCGGTACATTTTTGGGCTAATGAAGCAGGAAGAGGAGGAAAGATTTGACAAGTTTATCGTGAAATTGCGCCATCAAGCCGAAAAATGTCAATTCGCCAACAAAGAAGAACGCATAATAGATCAAATTACAGGGAAATGCAGGTCTGAGGACCTCAGGAAGAAAATACTAGAAGCAGGCGATTCCATTACCTTAGATCAAATAATCGCTAAAGCGAACACATTGGAGGTCGTTGCCAGGCAACTAAATCAATTTAAAAGCGCAAGTCAGTTTGGTGACAAGAAAATTGAAGTTAACAAAATAGACTTCAGGAGAAACAAAAATAGAACATTGCGTAAGCCACCCTCAGACCAATCTTGCGGTAGGTGTGGTAACAACCATTCATCCAATACCTGGAAATGCCCGGCAAGAGGTAAGAAATGCAGTAAATGTGGGTATTTCGGCCATTTTGCTGATTTTTGTAGAACACAGGCGAAGCGGCCACTACCGACCCGACAAATAGACACTGAATCTACTGCAGCCAAGAAACCAAAGCTGAAGGACACACAGAAAGCTGATACCGGTAAGACTGAGAAGAAATGCACAGTGGACTACATCTTTCATGTAGATGAAGATGCGACTATAAATTGTTGTATTGGAGGTGTAGACACAAAAATGCTAATCGATTCGGGCTGTAGAAGCAACGTAATTACCGATAAAACATGGAATATGTTAAAAGAAAACAATGTCAGCGTAACTAATCAAGACTCAAACCCGGACAAAGCTATGTTTGCTTATGGTGAAGTTCCCCTTGACATTATGGGTTCTTTCGACACGGACATCTGTGTTAACAATAACATTGTGAAGGCCACAGTTTACGTTATAAGAAATGGTACGCAAAATTTGCTGGGAAGAATTAGTGCTACAGAGCTAGGTGTACTTCGGGTGGGACCAGAAGTCAACAATGTTGACACTCAGGTGACTAACAATGTCTTCCCGAAGTTTAAGGATGTAACTGTTCACATACCCATCGACAAGACCATTAAACCAGTTATTCAGCCATATAGGAGGATTCCGATTCCACTGGAAGAGAAAGTACACAAAAAACTGGAGGAACTCAAAACAGCCGACCTATAGTTCCGGTACTAAAAGAAGATGGGGAGGTACGTATATGTCTAGATATGAGACGAGCTAATGAAGCAATCATCAGAGAAAATCATCCTCTTCCAACTATGAGTGAATTACTCCCAAATTTTCGCCAAGCTAGGTATTTCTCTAAATTAGACATTAAAAATGCCTTTCACCAGTTAGAAATTGCGGAAGATTGCAGGTACATTACGACTTTTAGTACCAGTCAAGGTTTGTTTCGCTATAAAAGACTAATGTTTGGCATTTCCTGTGCCCCAGAAATGTTTCAAAAAATCTTGGAAAAAATGTTGTTAGGTTGTGCTGGTACGTTTAACTTTATAGATGACATTATAATTCACGGGGTTACAGAAAAAGAGCACGACGAACGGCTTACCAAAGTACTAAAAGTCTTAAAAGAAAACAATGTTCTCTTGAACGAAAATAAATGCATCTATAAAGTTGATAAAATCGAGTTTTTGGGACATGAGCTTTCAAAAGAGGGAGTCAGACCTCTTGAGAAATATATAACTGCTATTCAAACCAGTAGAAGACCGACCTCAATTGCAGAAATTCAGAGCTTCCTTGGTTTGGTTAACTTTGTGAGTAAATGGGTGCCAAATCTGGCTACTCTTACCGACCCTTTGAGAGAACTATTACGTCTAGGTTTGGGTAAAGGTGAAAGTGTTGAAAAATGGTGGACAAGGAAACAAGAAAGTGCATTTGAAGCTCTGAAGCACAGTTTATCCAACATACAGAGCCTGGGTTATTATAGCACTACCGACAAAACACAGGTCATCGCTGATGCTTCCCCAGTAGGTTTAGGGGCAGTACTTGTTCAGATAGGCAATAATGGCCCTCGGGTGATCGCTTATGGGCATAAAGCTCTAACGGATTGTGAAAAAAGATATTGCCAAACAGAAAAAGAGGCTTTAGCATTAGTTTGGGCCGTCGAACACTTTAGAATTTATCTGTTTGGAAAAGACTTTGAGCTCATAAGTGATCACAAGCCATTAGAGACTATCTTCGGACGAAATTCTAGGCCTTGTGCTAGAATAGAACGATGGGTACTTAGATTACAGGCATACAGATATAAAGTTATATATCGACCAGGGAAATCTAATATAGCTGATCCTATTTCAAGACTTTGTGAGAAATTAGAGCCAAAACCGTTTGATAGCGAAAATTACATAAATCAGATCGTAGATTACAGTAGACCCGTTGCCGTTCCGTTAAATGAAATTGAAGCTGCGTCAGCGGTAGACGATGAATTTGCTAAAGTAAAGGCGGGAGTTTTTAATAATGACTGGCATGAATCTGTAAATAATTATAAAATTATGCAGAACAAACTTTGCTTTCAAGGGGATATATTGCTCCGTGGCACTAGAATAGTTATACCTAATAACCTTCGCCAGCGGGTACTGGAGGCAGCTCACGAAGGTCACCCCGGTATAAACGCGATGAAGGGTCGTCTCCGAATGAAGGTGTGGTGGCCAAGGATTGATAAAGATGCCGAACATATGGTTAAAAACTGTAAGGGCTGTTTATTAGTTTCAGCTCCCAATCCACCACACCCTATGAAGAGACGATCACTTCCTGTAGAACCCTGGGTGGATGTTGCACTCGATTTTTTGGGACCGCTTCCCAGTCAAGATTATTTAATGATATGGTTGATTACTACAGTAGGTATAAAGAAATAAAGGTCATGCGAAGTATCACATCACTAGACACCATTAAGGTATTAAAAGAGATTTTTTCTAGATTAGGTTTCCCTGCTACGTTAACTTGCGATAATGCGACTCAATTCACAAGCGATTCTTTTAAAAACTATTGTAAAGAATGTGGAATACTAATTTACAACACAATACCTTACTGGCCTCAAATGAACGGGGAGGTCGAAAGGCAAAATCGTGACGTTCTTAAACGACTTAAGATTAGCCAGGCGGAAAAAAAAGACTGGAAAGAAGAGATTTTTAATTACCTCATGATGTATAACAGTACACCCCATTCAGTTACAGGAAAGTCACCTTCCGAACTTTTCTATAAGAGACAATTTCGGGATAAAATTCCGTCAGCACCAGATATGGAACATAAAGTAATGGACACCGAAATAAGAGATAGAGATATCCAAGCGAAGGAAAAAGGGAAGGAGTATGCCGATCGGAAAAGGAAAGCAACAGATCCGGAATTAGAAATAGGTGAAAAGGTTTTAGTTAAAAATATTGTGAAGGATCATAAGTTATCTACTAACTTTAGTTCGGTGCCACATACAGTAACAGGTGTCACTAACGGTGATGTTTCGATTCGAAATGATGAAACAGGCAAAGATTATCGTAGAAATATTGTTCATCTTAAAAGAGTAAATGATTCATGGAAAGTAGTGAACCCTAGTGTCGATGAACGAAAGGATTTGAATGAGGGTTCATCAATGGACGATAATTAAAGATTGTGTGTGAAGATTTTCCTAGAGACTACTTTATACTTAATTATGTTAGCACCCAATTTATAACATAATAATAGTGGTTTAATTAATGTATTGTTGAATCTAATTTGTATCCAATATGTTTCAATTAAAATGAAAATAAAGGAGGGATGTAGTGTATGTACAGCGATAGAATGTGGGTAGTCTGCAGACAGGTGTGGCGGAGTGCGCACAATCCCGTTGTACATAGAGGACAGCCTAAATTAAATAGTAAAAGTGTTTTAATCAATCTCGAGACCCTACACGTTGTATAAAAATATTAGTTTCCGGACATGAGTATAATTATACTGTATTAACTGTCTATGTACTATCACGTTCAAAGTTTCATGGGCAGTTTATGAATGAGTTCATTTATAAATTGCCCATGCACTTTTAACCCTACCTACTCGTTTTTAGGTAATGTAATTTTAATACCTACTGACTTACATTTTGTTAAATGCAGGAATTATTACATACGTGATTCATTTTAATTTTGTATTAAGCAGAGAATTAAAAAGAGGATTATTTCAATCTTTCCCTAATCAGGGTTGCCAACTCAAATTTTTATTTACCCCTAAGGCACAAATTGAAATCCCCTAAAACTATAGTAATTTTTTGGAAAACCCCCTAAATAAAAAATTTGATGAATAATAAATTAAATTTCTTTATTCAACATTAACTATCGACATTATTCAGTATCTCTAACATAAAGTCATTTACGCATGACCGTTTACGCCACAGATTTAGTATTTTTGGTCAGAAAAGTTGAATGATGTGATGGCCTGTCCAGACGGGACAACTAAATGCAATTTGATAGATTGGGAGAAAATTTCGTCCCCGTTAGTATGCCTCTTCTCTAACCGTGCGTTTACATGCTCGGGCTCTCGGCCGAATGTTTCGGCCATGTTAGTACACGATGATTCGAGACAGACTATATAGAGAAAACATAAGCCAGACCAGAGACAATTTAAGTACTTTTTCAGGTAGTTTGGTTGAGTTAAAAGGTGTCTTAAATAATTTCACTTCGGGTGAAGCTATTTGAAAAGTCTTTTAAATGGTTTCAATAACCAAAGCTATTTAAAACACAGTTTAACTCACTGAAACTACCTGAAAAAGCTTAAATTGTCTATGGTCTGGCTTAAACTTAATCTATATAGTCTGTCTCGAATGAGCGTGTACTAGGGTGGGCCGAATCATTCGGCCGAGAGCCCGAGCATGTAAACACGGCATTACACATCACTGTAGGGTAAATCGGAGCGTTTGAGTTCCGGTCATATATTTCTTGCTTAGTCTCACACTTGTGAGTTCGAGCAACTGAGAGTGGAATGGACTGCAGTATCATTTCAATTTCAGTAATAATTTCGCTTCTCAACACATTTTTCGCTGTCACACATACATGGAATAGGAAAATCAAATATCCCTAAATTTACCCCTAGAAATATTTCACCCCTAAAAAAACCTCACGCGTCTTGTTTACCCCCTAAATCTAGGGGGAAAACCCCTAAGTTGGCACCCCTGTTTCCCTTATTTATAAAATGTTTATTGACGTGTGTTCAGAGAGTTGGTGGGTTCAAATCCCGCTCGGTGCAGATTTTTTTTAATTTTTCTTTTAATTATAAGATTGTAGTACATAGGTAGGTTCACAATTTAAATACTTAAGCAATTCATCAATATAAATATCGACAGGATATTTAATTTTGATTGTAATTTATGAAAATCATTAGATCGACTATATTTAATTGACTAATACATATTTACCTAATGAGGGCGGTATGTTTGTCTAATTTTAATAATATGATAATAATGTGTCACTAATGTAATGTTAGGTACATATTTTTATCAGTTGTAGTAATTTAACTTGGTAATGAACTGATATTAAATTGAAGTTTGGTATTTTTGATAAGGTACCCTGCACTACGCTGCCCACGAAGCAGGAGGTCCCGGGCTCGAATCCTGGTCAGGGCATTTATTTGTGTGTTTATCACGATTTGTTCCTAAGTTATGGACGTTTTCTATGTATATAAGTATTTGTATTTATCTATCTATTTTATATTATATATATATCGTCGCCTAGTACCAACAAAAGCCTTGAGCTTACCGTGGGACTAGGTCGATTTGTGTAAGATTGTCCCATTATATTTATTTATTTAATTATCTACTTTTTTAATACTAGGTACAACACTCACTCACGGGTGTAACATATAAATATACAGGCGATTGTTTCAGTTGACTCGGAGAACTTCGCTCGCTCGTTCAAATATAATTTTATTGGCATATATCTTTTCAGATCTTTTATACTGTTATATTTCCACTCACCTACACTTATAATTTAATTTAAACAGGAATATTTTTAGTATTTGTTTATTTTGTTCATAACGCCATTAGTTTTATATAAAAATAGTATTAAATTAATATTAAGTATATTAGTTTAGTTTTATTAAGTATTAGGTTTATTTTGTATTAGTTTTATCATGTATATTCTGTCTTTTTGTACCTCTTTTGTTCCTTTTTGTCTCAATAAAAAATAGTAGTATTGTACCATAAAAAACACTTACCCATAATTACATTCAAGTACCTAGGTACTTGAATGTAATAAATCAATGTTCAGACATTTTCTCCTCTGTTTGTTGTGGTTTTATTTTACCCTAAAGAATGGGTACATATTTACGTTGTTAAGTAGGTAAATAAGTACCACAACCTAGAAACCTTGTTTTTTAATTAATGCACCTATCTATACCTATATCAAATTTCCATTATTTAGGTAACTTTGTGTTACCTACTAAATGTTTACATTTTTAACATTGATGAGGGTAAACGAGAAAAGATTTGTCTGTCAAACAAAAATATCTAAACTAAACCTATCCATCTATAAAAACTATTATTATGAATTGAACTCACCAAAAATTTACTCCCAATTTTCAATCAGCCAGCACTGGCATATTTAAAAAAATCCCAATACAGCTCCAAAAAACAAAACACAGACACTAGTAAGTTCGATTCGAAAAAATAAATAAAGTTCGATAAAACAGTTGGATCAGAAGAATTCGAAATTTAAAAGTTGACGCGCGTAAACTGTTCGCGTTCGATATGAGCTCGACTCAACGCACGTCCATACGACGTGCCGTGCAGCCGGTAACTGATGGACGTTGTTTAGTTTCGACTGCACCGAATCGGTGGGACTCTCACAGCGATTCCCGTCCCTTCGACTGGCTAATACAGACATAATAATCGTAATCATACTATTACGGTGCCATTAATATCAGACGTCCCTGACGTAACAAAATTTAGTAGAAAGATCACGATTTCCTTGCAAAATTATCAAGTTTTATAATAGTAACTGTTAACCTATTAAACTTTAACGAAATAAAAGATAACCTTTAGAATGACAGCGATTGATAAAAAATGTTAAATAAGATAATTATTGCAATGTAAACAAGACAATCGCATAGTTAATTTAAGTTGGCTACTCGACGCCAGATGGCGCTAAAAACCAATCTTGATAAGTTCGTCTACCCGACACTAGATGGCGCTGCGGGTAGTACAAACCTAAAACTCGTTCGTTTTGTTTTGCTTTCTAAACGAATCAATTTTACTAATTATGTAACTGTAATAAAAAGCTTGTTCGAGATGTAAATTCTTGTTACAAATTACCATTATCTGATGTAATTTTCCAGTAAATGACTTCGTAGTAAATCATAATGATCTCACGCGATGAGCCGCAGCTGTGCGAGGCTAAAGTACAGTGCTACCTGTGTTTACTGTCTAGTCTGTTTTATTGGTTGATATGAAATAATACCCTTGTTCGTCTTCCCTATTAGCGGCATCTACGCTGTAGATGGGCTGCTCAGAATTGTACCTGATTTTAACTTTTAACACTGTAAATGGTGTAATTTGGCCTCAGGGCTCAGTAAGAAATGAAAAAATGAAGTTTCCGTAGGAGAATACCCTATTATAACATACCTAACGTCCCCGAATCAAACCGAACAATGAAAATTGCCACAACAGAATTAAGCACCATAAGGGCCATTAACTTGACGCATTTTGACGGCCTCCTAGCCCAGTTGGCAGTAACCAAACTACCAAAGGTCCCGGGTTCGAATGATGGTAAGGGCATTTATTTGTGTGTATTTACGCAATTTAATAATGTTGTTGAATAAAAGTTGTTCAGTTCGAGTAGTGGAACCTACGATTCAATTTATTGCTCCTATTGTAGGTCACACCCGGTATGTATCGTCGTCTAATACCCACAAGCCTTATTGAGCTTACCGTGGGAGTAGTTCGATTTTTGTATGATTGTCCCATAATATTTTATTTTATTTTTATTTATTACCTACATAAGCTCTCCAATCACCCAAGAGTAGCACTACGGAAGTGGAGATGGATCGGGCCCTTTGAAGAGGAGGAAGAAACAGCACCATTATCGCCCTTGAATGGAAGCCTCAAGGTGGAAAGCGAGCTCGTGGCCCCAGGGCGTCCATGACGTCTTAACGCGGTTCTGATGTGCGCAGTGAGCTCAAGAAGGCTTGTGTTAGGGGTACTCAGGCACCTCGAGGAGGCTGGCGTGACACACCTACACGCCACCGAGACGGTCGGGGTGTATACCTACCCCAGAGCCGGGGCCTAACGGCCAGCCGCTGGCGAGGTTGCGGAAGTGTTCTCTAGCGTTCCCGTGGCCTCGCCGTTACAGCGACGAGGCGGCAACAGAGGGGTTTTAGTGGGTAAACTCGGGGTCCCATCAGCCCACTACGAGGAGTCCAACATAACCTGCCGGGTCCGTCCCTACACCCGGGAGGTATGCGTAAAGCATTTCCCCTCTTAAAAAAAAAGGGGTACTTAGGCAACGATATATATAGTATACAAATACACAGAAAACATCCATGATTCAGGAACAAATATCTGTGTTCATCACGCAAATAAATGCCCTTCCCGGGATTCGAACCCAGGACCATCGGCATAGCAGGCAGGGTATCAGCAGGGTACCAACTAGGCCAACCGGTCGTAAAATAATATAACAAGTAGTAAGGTGAGGGGGGCTAAGTGCGCCAGTCGTCTAAGTGCGCCTATTACTAGTTAGTATCATTCCATGAAGATCACTATTCTATTATAGTACATTACATACCAAGGCCGTTTAAGTGGGAAACGCCTCGGAATCCATGTAATTGTCGGCCGAGGCGAAGCCGAGGTCGACTAACATGTGATCCGAGGCTTTCCCATTTACCGGCCGAGGTTTGTATACTATTTTTCAGCCCGACGGAGCCGGCAGGCGGCAATTTAGTTTTGCGTAAAGTGGCGCTTACCGGCCGGAGGACTGAAAAATTCATTTCAATATATTAAAGGTAGGCGCACTTAGTCGGCTGGCGCACTTCGCCCCCCTCATCTTAGGCACACTCATTTTTCAACCGACTTCAATATTTCCAAAGGAGGAGGTTCTCAATTCGTCTGAATTTATATTTTTTTTAACTGACTGTTGAACGAGATTGGGGCTCATTTTAGTAATTGCTTCAGAAGAGATGTAAGTAGGTATATTTAGAAGGCAAGATAGTTTTTGATAAAACGTTCATTAACCGACTTTTTATGCTCGCTTAAGTGTTATTTCATTTTCAATTAAGGTGGTCAATGTTCCATCGATAAGTGTTTGTATAATTTGTATTTCTTAGAATTCTTAGTATGAAGATGATTTATGTTGTGATGAACATTGATGACTCTGTTATAATTACTTTATGACTGTATATCTATTTGCTGTAGCTATAACTATAAAGTAAGCCAAGTGCATAAGAAATGGATAAAAAATAAGTGATGCCAACGTAAATTTTCAGGTCAATTCAACGAGGTTTCCAGTTCCACGGATGTCATGTCATTGACATCGACACAGAATCAGTTTTACGTTGTGTCAAACTCGGCCGCCTTAAGGCGGCATCACTGTCAGGGTTGGTGCAACCACGTGCAACGCGTATTACCTCACGGGTGCGATCGGATATATTTATACTTCAAACAACGCATACTAAATTATACTTAGATAAAAATGAATAATCAATGAAATCGTTGCTCATTACATTGTGTGCCTTTTTCTGGTCCTTACACTATATATAACATTGTCTCTCTTTACACTCTCTGCCGTCAAATCAAACCAGTTTTATATTGATGCCTACTTAACCTAGATTGCACTTGCACTGAGTACCCAGTAATTGCATGAGATCTTATCTCAATGCTGTTAACGATGAGGCTTTAGATATGCATTGTAAAGTATTAAGATAAATAAATTCAGTTGTTTATTTATGTTTGACAAAGATAATGATTAGATGCTATTAAATTTGAAGTTAATTTTGAGTTATCACACTTTTAAAGTTTGGAACTTAGAACATAAACTCGCCAATGCCTTCAATAGAACTTATAAACGATGTAAACAAAGGGTATGTTTTGTCACTGTTTCTCCTTATATTTTCACATTACCTCATCAAAGACCACTGAAGATGTTCACTACTGATACGGTCGTATGATTGTAATTGTGTTTGGAGATTTGATTAAAAACATAAAAGTGAGCTTATTATGAATGAGGAAATTAAATTTTGTCTTCTGTTTCAACGATTGTTATTCATTGAAATTAAACACTTTGGAACGGATTAATCGCGTTTATAAACACTCTACGTTACGAGGCATCATCTTAAACCCTGTGAAAACGAGTGTGAAGGCTCGAATCGTAGGGCCACGGGTCATGGTGTTAATAAACTCGATTAATCCGTTCTAAAGTGTTTAATTTCAATAAATAACAACCGCGGAAACAACAAAACAAACAAAAACAACAAAATTTAATTTCCTCATTGCAATAACTTGCACAATTTTAAGTGGTTTGGTGCAAATGGTGCATAAACTGTGGTTTTGTAGGGGCTGTCTATCTGGCATGTGTTATAGGAAATAAAACTTTACAGCTATGTATAGTCAATCAATTGGAACCCTAGGCTACTGTGGGACTATACGTTTGGGCAATCTGTCAGATATTATAAATTTACTAAAACGGGGCTTAATCGTGTATAAACTTTGAAAACAAACCTCCGACGTTTCAAGGGCGACATTGCCCCCGTGGTCCCGGAGAAAGACCGTGGTCTTTCTCACACTCCACAACACAAGCCTTATTGAGCTTACCGTGGGACTAGGTCGATTTGTGTAAGATTGTCCCATAATATTTATTTATTTTATTTATTATGACGTTTACTTAACACTTTCACAGTATATAGTATGTGCTATCAAAATTGAGGAGACTTAGCTTTAATCTTTTAGACGCCACAGTGATAGGCTGAAAATTACATACCACAATGTCGGTTTTCGTAAAGGCGCTATTGCACTTTTTTTTTTGTTAGAAGGGACTTAGAGAGGGGCCTCTAGCTGCCCTTAAATTGACGCCGGGATGGCCCGCAGGGAGTGCCTGCTACCTGAGGGGTTCGCAGGTCTTTAACGTAGGTCAGTCAGTAAGTCAGAGAGGTCAATTTGAATGATAGTTTGTCTGTCTGTTGGTACGTTGGTCTATAGTTTAGTAGGAGGGGGAGAGTCGATAGACTGATTTGAAAGGTATCCAGGTTGTTCTCCTCAGATGTTATTGAGAGCCTCCGAAGATTCTTTTGGCTTTTTATAGCGACTGCGGGGTTTGGGGGTATGTCCGTCTCGCTCCTGCCAGAGATGGTAGGAGCGAGACGGACATACGTTCGTGCGCCGCTGTCGCTATCGAATACAGTTGCGTGCAACTCATGGCAAGCACATAGTGCCTCGATCTCAGCCTACCACGAACATCGAAAATTGGCATTGACGGGAAAACCTCTTTGTCACTCCAATATGCAAGTGTGACAGAGATGGAGATACAAATCCGCAATCGTTCGATTTTCGTGGTATAGGCCCTGGCATCTCGGCTATCGACGGTTATTCAAGACGGGTATGACTCGTTGTACAACTGAACCAGTTTTTGCGATCACTGAACTTGATGTTGAATTTAAATGAGCAATGAGTTTGTTTTTAGTTTAAGAGCCCGGTATATATTTTTTGCCGATTCAGCTCAACTTTTTGCCATAGGTTTCAGTCACAAACATTTTTACATGTTTTAATAAAATAAAAAAAGATAATTTCAATTTGAATGCAATACATATTTTTTTTTAATTTTTGGCAGTTTTGAAAAATCCACCATTTTCTAACAGCTATTTTACCATTTTTTGATGAGCGAGCTCCAAACATCTATCTAGTTTTCGACATTATTGCTATTAAATCATAATAAAAAAAACTTGTACAGTTTTAAACATTTTCACACAGTATTATTGAGAAAAAAAAATTAAATTTGGTATTTTTTTTGTAGAAATACACGAACATTAGCCAAGTTTTCTGGCTAAACGGTAACTTTTTTTACATAAATGATTATGCAATTATAAAGCTTAGGACATCTACCCTACAAATAGTTTATACCCATCTCTAGTGTTTTTTTCTTAACACGTTCGCGGACGCGGATTGCATAGCATCCGTTTTTGTACTTCATCTGGTGACGCGCCTGCTATTGAATCCGTTATTTGGTTTAGATTTCTGCGTCAGTATGCTTACCAATCCGCTTGGCCACAGTATAATATTATTAACCAACATTTCCTCTACCAATGACTAAAATCACAGAATGCATACTGTTATATTTCATAGTTTATGACAGTTAAAAATTATCCTGTGACATCTCAAATTGTGCCCCCCTTTCTGTGACGCGTATGCTATAGCATTCGTCTTTGTATGGAAGACTCCATAGTAGCCCTTGCGCGTGCGTCTGGGAGTGGGCGCGTAAAATGTGGCCAAATTTCGCACGCACACGCTATTTTTCGGATTGTTTGTAACATCGTTAGTAATGTTTTTTTTACAGTTTATGTATGTTTTTAGTTGTGGTTTTATAAACAAATCTCTTTACTGAATGTTTTTGTAGTGCAACTTGATTCTGACTACTGTAAATAAAGAAAAGTGAGGCATGTTTATACTTACTATTCAACTAATTATTTTAGTACTTAGTAATTATTTTGGTCATATAATCGAGAATATTGTGCCTATTCGTAGTCGATGCTGAGCGCTAACATTATGGTAAGCATGTGGCATGTATTTTGTTTGTGTAGGGCCGCAGTTTACATGATTAAATTCAAAGTTCGGATACTTCCTATGTGCTGGTTGGTGAACAAGGCCCTAGCCGTTAAATCCTATAAGTATTAGATGAAATATTACTTCTACTTTACTTTATGGCAAAGAATTTATCATAGTTGTTGACGTAGCAGCTCACCCGAGTGAACGGTATGACAGACATGCCAACATAGTCGAATGCTGTAACATGCGGTGTCATATAAGATCATATTTTGACTAGGTATTATATCAAACATGCATAAGCATCCGAATTGTATAGCATTTGGTGTCACATAGTGTAAAAGAAATGGTTTCATAATGACGGAACTTGCATTGCATTCGACTTGTATAGAATTTCGCGTCACATAAGAATCCTGATTTTAGCTTTGTTGTGACAGGTATGCAATAGCAGTCGTAAAATTCCCATACAAAATTAAGGTGTCCCAGAGGTGTGACCAAGCGTCCGCGAACGTGTTAAACAGCACTTCAAATTGCTCTGAATATCGCCATAAAATATACGACGTAATAAATGTAGCGGCAGTCCAGCTCGAGAGCTCGTAGAGAGAGCTCATGTCGCTCAGCGCTTTGACAATATTTACAAAGATGAGAGACTGAGAGTATTGCGGAACGTGTAAGTAGTGGATATCGAGATATTCGGTGGTTGAGTAGCCCCTTGTATAGTTGGGATACTTTGGTATGCCTATTTATTACGATAAAGTGTAAATGTTGTATTTTCGCGTTATTGTACAAAAGTCGTATCTCGCGCGTATTTGAACATATTCCGGATTCTTAAGTACCTACGCATATATTATTATAATCTTAAGATAACATAAGATACTCGTATTCCGCAGCGATTCCTAAATATCCTTAAAAATGTGCAAACACATTTATAATGAAAATTGGCTTGCGCAGTAGGCACCCACACCTCAGAAAGTTGGATTTGAGTATTTGCTGTCTATAAATAGAGTAATGGCGTTATTCATAAACGTTTAGCTAAATTATTATTCATCTTTATCTGTCACTTTGACATTTGCATTTGTTAGAAGGAAAACAAAATGTAACTAAAACGTAGGAAATACCCAAAAACTCGGGTTTTTCGTATAAAAAAAAACCCGAGTTCCATTCTCTACGTGTCTGTTAACTTCGAAACATGATCACGATGACACATTATCTTCCGCCTATAGGCGGCATAAACTGTCAGAGTTCGCACAACGCGCATTACCTCACGGGTGCGTTGCGTTCAGATATATTTTTATTTCAAACACCGCATACTAATTTATACTTAGACAATATAATAAATAATGTGTGTCTTTTCCCAGTCCTAGCTCTCTTTACACTCATTGTCGTCAAATCAAACCTGTTTTATCTAGATGCCTACCTAACCTAGCTTTCACTAAATACCCAGCAATTGCATGAGATTTTATCTTAATGCTCTTAACCATGAGACTATTGCAATTAAGAGTAATAAATCCAGTTAGTTACTTTTATGTATTAAGAAGATAAGGTATATGTGGTAGTGGCTTATAATAAAAATTATGATATTCTGTTCTTATTTATATGTTTATGCAAATGTTACCACCATACATACGCACCTGGTGACAACCCTAATGTTAATGTCATCTTGACATTTGCATGCTTGACAAACTAAACGTCAAATGTAGGAAAGAGAAGCTTCTGTACTTTAGTGCTATTACTTATTCTGTGGTTATGCTTTGAGCTTGATTTAAATTTACAACAACTTTCTTTATATAAATTTTTCAGCTTCGAAAACTACTCATTTCAACGTCTTTCAGATTATGACTGTTCAAACCCAGATATGCTGACGCATAAGCCTACATTCTAAGCATTATCCTTATCAAACCGCACTCGATAAATTATTGCAATTAATGGGGTTATTGTTTCCATGAAATTGCATTATGCCTGCCCTTTCCTTTTTAAGAGAGGTATGGGCACAGCGGATACATATCGTTTAGTGTGGTAGGGCACAGCACAATGCACAGCACAGCGAATGTCGTCTCGCTCAAATGTGGAGCAGAGCCCATCTGGAGAAGTACGTAGTAATAACACTAGACCCTATTACTCATAGTGCTGTGTTTCTGTTGGTGATTAAGGTCGCCAGAGCTCCAAGAGGATTCACTGTGTTGACAGCTGGGGACCCACGGAGCAAAGCTTGCCCCTTTAGCTGTCAACGCAGCGAATCCTCCTTTTTTAATGAGTCGGCAACGCGCATATAACACCCTGGGGTTGCAGGCGTCCATATGCTACGGTGACCGCTTACCATCAGGCGGGCCGTATGCTTGTTTGTCACCGTCGTAGTATTCAAAAAAACTTTCCTTCCAGCTAAAATATTGCGTAAATTTAGTTAGGTAACGGAAAACTAATATGGCTTCCTTAGGTTTGAATAATATCGTAGCATATTGATTTTCAATTGATGTACCTAATGCTTCAGTGTTGGTGGCCCGGCGGTAAGAGCGTTCGACTTTCAATACAAAGATGGCTGGTTCAAAACTAGGCTCGCACCAATGAGTTTTTCAGAACTTATGTACGAAGTATCATTTGATAGTTACGAATGGCTTTTTGAGATCAGTCAGATTAGTATTAGACTACTAGATATAAACTATTACTGGGTAATCAAAGCTAGACCCGATGGAGTGTCCTAGGTTCCTTGGAGTTTGGGTCGGATGCTGTGGGATGCTACCTGCGTAGACACGCTGGCACCGTCCCACCTCCAATGAACTAAAAGCGTGCGGAGCGGCTAAAAGCCCCGAAATTTTAAAACGTAATAAATATAAGAGCCTGGGCAGAGAGTACCTTTTTGTACCATTTGGAGTCGAAACTCTAGATCCGTAGGGTCCCAGCGCACGCAAGTCTTTCGTAGAAATCGCGAAACGTCTGGTTGATGTGACTGGTGACCGAAGAGCTGGTGGCTTCCTCGTACAACGTATCACATTGCGATATTTGCGATACAACGAGGAAAAGCCGCCAGTATCCTAGGTACAAATGGCACAATGCCTCAAAAACCTAAGTACACTTACAGTATATATTTTGAAAATAAATTATTAATATCAAAGTCCAAAGCCTAGCTATGAATAGTGATAGCTATATGGAGCAATGCAACAAAGGCCGGGCCAACGCTGCCGTTTCCTGCCATTTGCACCACAATACCGTCATGCTATTGACGAGTACCTTTGGGACAGCTGACTAATTATCAACTTTATCACAACGAGATAAGACCGAAAAATGGTCAGTTGGCAACATAAAAAGTCTGAACTGTCTTGAACGGGTGTTTAAAGGAAGATTGTCTTTGTACCGATTTGTAGACGAACCGTGGAACGATTAGTCAAATCCAGTCAAACCGCGTTATCTCTGCCGAGCAACTGAACTGTCAAACTTTAAAGTCAAAAGTCAAACTTCTATGAAATTAACACGTTTACTTTCTTGAATAGTTATTTGTTTTTGTGTGCTAAATGTTGTTTAATGTGTAATATTTATAGCTTATTGTGCAGTAAACTAACGAAGAAGTGTGCAGCTAATGAAGAATTAATCCTGAAACGCGTGTAATCGCGTTATTGAGTCATTACTCGGTTGTCCCGGGATCTTGGCCTCCCGACATATTTATTACGTATAGCTGTAAACGGAATAAATAGCAAGGCCAATTACCGAACAACGTCGCCCAAGAGGCAATATACTATTATATTTATATAAGATACACTGATTATATTAATACGGGACACTGGCAAAATTGTCCAATTCTCGGACAGAGGCCATATTATAAAAGAAGAAGAAGAAGACGTTTACTTAACAGTTTTACATTCTGTGCTATCAACATCTAGAAAACTTAGCATAGATGGACTCAAATCAATAGGATTTGATATAGGTAAAGAACGGCATAAAAAGGTTAAAATTTCATAAGTAAAGTTTTATTTTATTTTTATATCACGATGGTGGCAAACAAGCATACGGCCCGCCCGATGGAAATCGGTCACCGTAGCCTATGGACGCCTGCAACTCCAGGGGGGTCAAATGCGCGTTGCCAATATTATAAACGCGAAAGTTTGTATGGATGTTTGTTACTCGTAAACACTACTGAATGGATTTTAATTAAACTTTACATTAATATAGCTTATATATCAGAATAACATACGCTACAATTTATTAAGATATTGCGCAGACGAAGTCGCGGGCACCAGTTACACTAGTCCCACTGTTTTTGAATCAAACATTTAGAGAAAACTCCGCGAATTCGCTTAATTTGCATACAAATACCATGTTTTGGAATTTAAATGCACCTCGCGTCTTTGCATGTGTGGCGCCAGACACTATGAATCACTAAAAATCTGAACAGACCAAGTTATTTATTTCATCCGTGACTGAATGTTTTTAAAAACTGCAGGTAAATAATTCCACGAAATATAGTGGAACCTCAGTAGCACGAACCTCAAGGGGTACGCTGTGTAATCGAATTTTCGTCTTACACAGGTTTTGAATTACAAAAGTATAATATACACATTGGTGTTTGTTCGTCTTGAGTTTTCAAAATTCAAAGGGAAACACATCGAAAATTGTAGATAAGGTAATTTAATTATGCAAACGAGAAATATACAGCCCGCGGCTTCGATCGGGTTAGAAAGAGACAAAAAGTAGCCTATGTCACTCTCCCTCCATCCCTTAAACTATCTCCTCTTCAAAAATCACGTCAATTCGTCGCTCCGTTATGACGTGAGACGGACAAACAAACAGACATACAGTTTCCCATTTATAATATTAGTCTGGATCCGCATAAACGGGTAAGTAACAGTTAAAATGCGTTTTTGCGAGTTATGATATGATGAAAAAAATTATCTCCGAAACTAAGCCAATCCAGACAATTTTATATGACATTATATTCTCTAAATGTGTTCAGCATGGCATCGAACACACGCACATCGAAAATTGGCATTGACGGGAAAACCTCTTCGTCACTCCAATATGCAAGTATGACAGAGATGGAGATACAAATCCGCAATCGTTCGATTAACGTGGTAAAGGCTCAGAAATACACCGTTAAAATATTTCGGGTTATTAGTGTCCACGGTGTATACTTAATCAGTACAAAACAGTAGGCGGGTCTGACGTGCCAAGTATTTCCCCTATACGCAACAATCAGTGGTTACGCTACGCGTAATGTAACAAGTACTCATATAGTAATATCTAAAACCACAGTTATCGCGGTTGGTATTTTATTTGTGTTTTGTGATTCATGCTGTATGAGTGCTACTGTGACGTAAAGGACGAGTCACACTGTCAAATTAATTCTCGATCAAAATCTATTTTTAGTCTGTCATTTTTTTTTATGCTATAGGTGGCAAACGAGCAAACGAATCGCCTGATGGTAAGCGATTAACGTCGTCCATGGACACCCGCAACACCAGAGGTGTCACAAGTGCGTTGCCGGCCTTTAAGGTGGGAGTACGCTCTTTTCTTGAAGGTTTGAAGGTCGTATCGGTCCGGACACACCGCTGGCGACAGTTCGTTCCACAGTTTAGCTGTGCGAGGCAGGAAGTTTCGGGAAAAGCGCACAGTTGAGGACTGCCAACCATCTAAATGGTGAGAGTGGAAATATTGTCGCGTAGGGCGATGGCGGAAAGAAGCGGCAGGGATTAATCCGAACAATTCCTCGGAACACTCCCCATAATACATGCGATAGAAAATGCAGAGTGAGGCCACATCTCTACGCAGCGCCAAGGGATCAAGCCGATCAGAAATACGTTGGCAGTTGACAATTCGAGCAGCTCTCCGTTGGATGCGGTCTAGAGGAAGAAGCTGGTACTTTGGTGCCCCTGCCCAAAGATGAGAGCAGTATTCCATATGCGGGCGAACCTGCGCCTTATAAAGCTGTAGGCGATGGGCCGGCGTGAAATACTGCCTGGATCTATTGAGCACACCGAGCTTCTTCGAGGGCAATTTGGCCTTACCCTCTAGGTGGCCGCGGAACTGGACTTCACTCGAGATGTCAACGCCAAGGATTCCAATACTGGCTGTGGCAGATAGGGGAGTGCTCTCAAAACGAGGTGACGCGACGAACGGAAGTTTTTTTGCGGTGAACGCGCAAACCTGTGTCTTTGTAGGGTTAAAACGGACCAAATTAAGTCGACCCCAATCTGAGACTTCTTTTAGGGAGGTCTCAATTTCGGACACAAGTTTGTTCCGGCTCTCAATGACGTTTTCCCGGGAAATATTGGCGCGGCCGGTGTAGGAGGCATCACCCGTACTATCATCAGCATAACAACGATCATGCCAACGATCGCAGTATAGGAAGAAAAAACTTTATAATAATAAATAAATATTGTGGGACAATCTTACATAAATCGACCTAATCCCACGGTGAGCTCAATAAGGCTTGTATTTTGGGTACTAGACGACGATACCTATATATAATAGATAGATGCATATAAATACTTAAATACATAGAGAACATCCATAACTCAGGAACAAATATTTGTGATAAACACACAAATAAATGCCCTGACCAGGATTCGAACCCGGGAGCTCCCGCTTCGTAGACAGGGTCACTACCAACTAGGCTAGGAGACCGTAAAATCAGTATTATTATTTATTACCTACTGACAGTGTGTTCAGGGTTTAAGACGATGAATCAAAACGGTGCAACTAAAGGAATGTAGAGGTAATAACTCATTCCAACAGGCTTTATAACTAACAACAAGAGAAATGAGACTTTATCAACAAGACATAAAGTCTAGTTTAGTAAATACAGGAATAGAGATAACATACAGGTAAGCTTATAAACTGGCCAATTAGGTAAAGTAGAAATTTCTTTCGAATTTAAACCGTATGAGTAAAAAACTAAGGTTCATTTTCTATTGAATGATGTTTTAATAAAATTGTCATGAGGACGTGCTGTGTGACATGGATTGTGAGTTCAGATGCAAAAAGTTGTAAGAAAAAACTGCGTAATGTTGACGTATTCTGGTTTTAAATATGGCAGCTGCTTACATTTTTTCCTCCTGAGGTCCTGAGTTGAGTGCGACAGAAAAGGGTAGAAGTGAAAAAAAGTGGCAACATCGTAGTGTCTGTCGTTCCGTTGAAAGGGACGATAGTCGAGACTACGATGTTGCCACGTTTTAATTTCTAACATTTTCCGTCGCATGGTTATTGGTTAAGTTTACTTTTTTCTACTCCAGCACTTCTGTCAATTAGATGACTGACAGCGATATTAAAAAAGTATACATTATAACGTTGTCTATGGTATTCCATAAGAACACTGCTCATATGGATTTTCATACAATACATTAGCAGTTGTTTTTTTTTTAATTTCTATAGCAGGCACACGACTTGTTCCACATTCTGCCACCTTTCTAGATATTACTTTTTTTGCTATTTTAGCTATCGTAGAAAAACTAGCGTATGCAACAGCTCATAATTGGTTCTTATTATATCACTGTTGCATAAACTACTATTGTGGTTAAACGTGAGTAAGTAAGACATATTTAATAATAAATTGTACTCGTATAGGTAAGTACACATAGTTTTTTTTTGTTTTGAGTAGATTGATATGCACATACCAGGACAATAGTTTTTCAATATTACATTTATAAATAAATACAAAGGTGAAAGGTTAATTTTATTCACTTAAAAAAAATGTTACTCCAATAATATGCGTTGTCTGAGTTTTTCTTATTAGACAAAACTGCGTTTTGCGATTAGCGTTGAAAATGTCTGGAAAAAATCCGATTTTTTCCCAGACGACTCGTTTTTTTCGGATTCTTTAGGAAAAAATCAATGAAAGTTTCCGCTCTATATTTCAACTCTAAATCAATGTATATTAGGTCTAATTTACACCTACAACATGGCTACATCCATGACATTGAGGAAGAAACAATTGAAACAGATGAAAGGAGTGACAGTGATAGTGACATTATTTATTTCTTAAATTTCGAATACTTCGGAAAAAAAACGGAAAAATTGATTAAATCATGAAAAAAACATTCGATTTTTTCCGGCATTTTCAACGCTATTTGCGATAGGTTAAAACAATATTTTGGCATCCAATTCTACAATTCTTGTTATTCTTATAGAAATTACTCTTTTTTACCCTTTGACTTTTTACTACCGGACTGCCAACGCCTGTCATTTTTTATAAAAAAAAGTCTGCCATTCATTGTTCTTAAGTATGTTACTAACTAAATATGGATCTTGGTCTGAAATAAAGATATTTTATTATTTATTATTATTATTTATTGTTTGTCCGAGAGTTGGACAATTTTGCCAGTGTCACGTATTATCAATATTTCATGATATTATATACATAGAATGGTATATTACCACTTGGGCGACGTTGTTCGGTAATTGGCCTCACTATATGTTAAATTTATAGCTATAAGACTTAAAATATTGTTTCTCAGGGGGCCAAGGTCCCGAGATTGCCGCTTGATGACCAAAGGAGTGACTGAACTTGTTTCAGGATCTTCGTTAGCTGTATACTGCTTCGTTAGTTTACTGCACAATTAGCTATCAATATTACAAATTAAACAACATTTTGCAAACAAAAAGTATTCCTTAGACGCCGTCGCCTCTGAGTAACAAACGACAATGCACGTCAATTGTACAGCAGTTCATAGGTACATAACGTACGAATAGCTATGTCAGATAAACATCAGTCAATATCAATACCCACTCGGCAGAGGGGTAGGCCCAAGGTAGGCCTGACAATTGCTACTCCGTTCGGTTTAAAACTATTTGTCTTTACCGCTACATACCCCGATTCTAATACCTTTTATGAAAAACGTGGGAGTTATTCCTAAGTTTCTCCACTATTCCCAGAAACTAGCAAAAAAGGGCCCGTGGGAATATCGCTCACCGACTTCACACAAAAGGAAGGTTACGGTTTCATTGTAATTATTTATTATTCTTTGACGAGGAACGTGAGATATCAGTGTTGTTTACTGATCAAATATTTTAACATTAGCGAAAGTGTATGTAAGTTATATCACGTTTTGAATGCGTATGGTTACCTAATTTTTTTTACCTGTTTTATTACACTTATTGGTGTCATGTTTTGGTTTTGCTCTACTTTTTTATGTTTATACTCTTACTTACAAATTGCAATAATTGATAAATATACCTATTCTACATTCTACACACCAAAATTTCATGGTGTATTACCTAAGCAACGTTATTTAATGTAGGGAACCATATATATAGCATTACCAAACTGCATACCCAATTAGCCAAAAAAAATTACGCCATAAAACTCATAAAAGAGCTGCAGTTGCGACTCTTTTTCATATAGTTTTGTTTAGAACGAACGGGACTATGAACTTTTAACAGTGTTGATAGTTCTGTGAATGAATTTGACACTTTTTCGTACGAAAAATTTATCGTTTATCTGACCCATATTTTTTGAGGTTTTTATTCTGCTTTGTGTGTCTATTTCTTTTTATTAGTCAATAAATGTAACTCCCACTGCATGCATGTGATTATCTTAAGTAAAAGGTACCACTGTCGCCAGCCGATAATGACATAAAGGTTAATTTAGAAATGAACTTTACCAACAAGCGAAAAACTGATACTCTTTACGTAAAACGATCACAATAATAGCAGTAGGTACTGACGCAAGGTAAAAACCCCGCGTATTTGAGATAAAAACACATTTAAATGCATTAATACTCAATAAATGATTCAAGAATATATTGATAGACAACGCAATAGTTAGCTATCACTTTAACCACAAAACTGGTAACTGTACACTTGTAGAGTAAGTTATGTAAGTAGGTATACATATAGTGAATTAGTGACCTAATACTTTGATAAAGTGGAAAGTTTATTTATTACAATGGTATTGGTAACAAAGGGTAATTATAATATATTGTGTCATTTGGTGAAGGTCGCAGGAGTCCGCTGAATGCGGGTGGTGCAGGACCGGTCATTGTGGAAATCTTTGGGGAAGGCCTATGTCCAGCAGTGGACGTCTTTCTGCTGAAATGATGATGATGATGATGGGTCATTTGACTATTCATGTTACTTGATGATGATATATACAGAGTTTATCAAAAATGTTGATGATCCGTTTAATGTAGTCACTATAGGCCTGAACAGAAAAAAAAATGCCTATTCGGACGACCTTAAACCGATTACCAGCATTTTGTTACATCCTTTATACCTACATAATATTATGAAAAAATTAAGTTTTTTTGTTATAAAATTCTCACTTACGGTCTCTTTTTTTAGTATCGATGGTAACTCTACACAATGACCGTAACTCGGTTATATTTTTTACATGTTACTGTGTACTTATTTTTCATATTAATAATGTAACTTGTGCTGTTAAATTATTGCCAGGTCTCATGAAGGTATTATGAAGGTAGCGAGGTTCATAATAATACAAACATTTGTTTAAATGTAGGTTACCTTTAAACAAATAATGTCGTTAACAAAACATACAAAAAGAACTATGTATTGTCTATTTGCTAGAGTCTAACCACGTTGTCTCTTCCAATCAAATTAACCGCCAAACTTTAAAGTGTTATTTTAAACTTCGAACTGAACATGAACACCTGAACATGAACACCCAGCCAGGGACATGACTGCTCCGGTCTTGCCGGCATACCAGGGGGCACAAATTTGTGGGGAGTGACACGTTCAGGGGATAAGGATGGCGACAACTAGCGGTTGGAACCAACAATCAGCCGGCTATGCAGCCTTGAGCCAAAATTGGAAAATAGGTGGGGTAGGTTATAACGTTGATGGAGAGCGTTGATGAGATGTTGCCCGTTGCTACTGTTAAAGTCTTCCAATTTCATACTATGCCGAGGCCGGGTCGTCGTCGGGGGTCGGGTCGGGGCTGGGATGGAGTTTGTTCCGAACTTCTATGAAATTATGACTTTCATAGTCCACGCTATCAAAATCTATGAAACTTAGCATAGGACCCTATTTTGTCTCGGCTATTTCGGTTATAACTAAGTGCTCATGAGTTGCATTCGATTGCGACTGCGGCATTCGACAGTATGTCCGTCTCGCTCCCAGAGTAGTGGTAGGAGCGAGACGGATATACTTTAGAAACGCGCAGTCGCTAACGCCTACAGCGACGAATAACTCATAGTAGGCACAAAGTACATTTTCAGGGAGACCTTTATTTGCCTTCATTTCATAATTGTGTCCTAGTAATAACTCTATTATTTTGTATGTTAAAACTGTTGATCTTGTAATAAAACAAAATAACATACATTATAATAACAGTCACTATAATACAATGGAATCTCGATTAGACAAGATCTTATGAATACACTGACTGTGGCATGAGCTACTGGTGAGATTTCCTGAAAAATACATAATTATAAGAAATTCCTCCAAGAAATAAGTAGTTGCCGGTGAGCTGTTACGGGTTACATACAAGGCGCTTGAATAACGAATGTAAGATACAGGAAATGCAAAAAAAACTTACAATCAGCTGAGATTTATATACCTGGTTGCCACGCATGAAGTATAAAGACCGAACGACCGGTTGGCGTAGTTGGTAGTGACCCTACCTGCTATGCCGATGGTCCTGGGTTTGAATCCCGGTAAGGGCATTTATTTGTAGTACACAGATATTTGTTCCTGAGTCATGGATGTCTTCTATGTATTTGTATATTATATGTATCGTTGTCTGAATACCCGTAAAACAAGCCTTCTTGAGCTTACTGCGGGACTTAGTCAATTTGTGTAAGAAATAGTAAGAATGTCCTGTATAAAAAAAACATACAAGACGCGGCCTTGCATACCTACAATAATAACATATCTATGTAAATTAAGTATTAGTATTCATCTCTACGTTTCCCACATGATTACATTACGTCAACGCAGTTTATAATGGTCTCGATAGAAATTAGCCCTAACTTAATCGCAAAAATTCAAAACACACTTACAACCACATCCAAATTGGCAACATCCAAAGTAGAGGTCGAAGACATATCAATAGGCACACTATACACCGTCGGCTCTGGCACCACTTTGCTCCTCCTCACAAACCACACTTTTACACTGCGCACCATTTCAAAAAACTGTTCAAACACTTAAAAACAAACGAATATCGAACCGGCGAACGCTCACTTTACACCCTGTTGTGAAAACAAAGTTTTTCCACTCAAAACAAAACACGACCGCGGATATTCAACGCTGCGCGTGCGACCGCCTATAGCGAGCGCGATCGAATGACATGCCTTTGGTCATTATTATTGGCGCGAAACCTCCAGGTAGTAAGCGCCCTTATGTCTATGGAATAAAGTTCAAAATAATAGGTTGTGGCGATGTTAATCTGCAAAGCTTTTAAACACGGCGCAGGTAAATTAAAATGAGGTGATTATAAACGACGGTTGTGCAGTGAAGTGAATAGTCAGTTGCTACGTTATTCGTTTGGGACGTGGTTGACCGTTGGGAAGCAAAAACGATAATGTTAATTAAAAAACTGAAGTGTATGGTAGGAACCAGTGATTTTGGATCCAGGCTTTGGTCAGCAATTATTTAGGTATGGGCAAATAGTAAATACTTAGTAAACTTATTTCGCTATAATTTTTTGCTCTACCAAGTTAATTACCAATTAAGAAATTGAGTTGAGATAAAATTAAATTACATAGTCCAACTGTTTACGTACCTTTTCCATGCTTAATGTTAAATAAGAGATTCTAACAAACTGAATATTTTGTATCCCTGTTGACATTGTTAGAACATCCGATTTTTAACATATTTTTTATTATAAATTGAAAATAGATGTCATATACTAAAGAAAAAGACCCAGTCCATCGGAGGCCAAGCCGGGAATCGAACCCGGATCAGCTTACGTGGCTAACGCAAACAAAAAAAGATTTGTTTCAACAAAACTGTTACATTTTTTTATTTTTTTATCCGTTCAAAAAGTGCGTAACCAAACGACTGATTTAAATTTCTTACAATTTCTTTTTGGGTACAGAGAAAAACAAAAATGCTCTGGTGTACCTTTTTATTAGTAAAAGGTACCACTTAGTTGGTTGTTGATACCTTATCGGCTAGCGACAAAGTAGTACCTTAAACTAAAAATAATCATATTAAATTATATTTAAAACGGGTCACTCATGTAATTTAATCGATTTTCGCGTGACGTTCTTCGTAAAGATCGAAACATGAGCGAAAATCGACTAAATTATGTGAGTGACCGGTTTTAAATATTATTTAATATTCGAGTCTCACAAGAGCTTTGGCTTGCCTGAGATCGGATACGCCGAGCCTCGGCAAACCTCGCCTTGGCAACCATCTCGTCCGTCAATCCCTTACTTTCCGTCCCTCGCCAATAATGTACTATTATAAGTAATATTTTATGTTTTTTTTCGTAAAAATGGCTACGCTTAGGTATTTTAGCTCACTTAATTCCGATCACTGGCTGAATTCTCGATATTTTTGCACAGCCAAGTCATTGGCCCGATCGACACAATCATGAATAAGGAACAGGCATTAGCATTTCAGATGTGACATTCGTTTGAGTGAAAGTTTGACGAGAACACCTTGTATTTTGCAATACACTCAGCCACTTATTTAAACCCTATACTTCATTTATGTGTTGTCTTTTTCTAACAAATACAATAATCTAAGCGACAGACAAGGGCAAACGATTTTCAAGTAATTAAGACTTGTAAAACGTTTGTGATTAACGACATTTTACAATTTAGCGTTATTTACTAACAAATAACGGTAAAGTAATTAAATAACACGTTTTTTTATTTGGTCAATTACTTTCTCCCACTATTAAATAGCTATGGTCAATTTATGGTTTTTAGCATATTATTAACTCAATAAAGCTTTTCTATTTTTATTAACAAAATTTTAAACGTTTTTCCTTTATGCACGCTGTGCTTAATTGCAAAAGTCGTTGTATTACAAAAAAGAATACAATATTTTTATATAGTATAAATTGAGTCATGTCTTTAACGGCCTCCAAGCCTAGTTGGTACTCTGCCTACGAAGCAGGAGGTCCCGGGTTCGAATCCTGGTCAGGGTATTTATTTGTGTGTTTATCACGAATATTTGTTCTTGGATGTTTTCTATGTATAGTATTTATCTATTATATATATCGTCGTCTAGTACCCACAACACAAGCCTTATTGAGCTTAGTGTGGGTCTAGCTCGATTTATGTAAGATTGTCCCATATATTTATTTATTATTTTTATATTTACTCGTGAATAAGGGCATAGTTGGAGAAAAAATGGAAATAAACATATTTATAGGGTAGAAAAATGTATCCATTGGTATTAAATACTAAGCCTAACTCCATAGCTTGTATTAAGAGGGGGCAGAGTGTTTGCCGCGGACACGAAATAGGCATTTAGCGGCCCCACGCTGCTCGCTATCTGTGTGCGTGCGCGCACGCACACTACTACAACGGCGCGTCATCATTCGGGCGTTAAAATGTTGTAACTTAGAATTCCTCATTTTTATAATCCTTTGATACTGATATTGTATTAATTCACCTAATATTTGTTCGGTTTTTCCAAACGATTTTATTATTTGTGTTTGTATTTAGTACTAAAGAAAGGTACCATTCTGTCGGTTGTTGATAAGGTTAATTTCTAAACTAATATTTATGACATTCGCGCCTTATCGACAACCGGCAGAATGCAAAGTGCCTTTTTCTAAATACAAGCACATTTTTTATGATTTCATATGTGGCTATTTACGGCTAAAGGTACCTTATGGACGGTCGGCGCTTACGTCGCGTTGCAGCGCATTATTATCAGCGTCTTTGTTAAAAGCGTAAGCGCCGCTCGTCCATAAGGTACCTTTCACCGCAAAACGTCACATATTATGAAATCGTTAAAAAAAATTGTCGTTTTCTTGGTAAAAGTACCACAATGTCGCTTGGAGATTAACTCCGATTTAGATAAAATTCGATATCTGAGGAGCCGGCAGGGTGATTAACGTGAATCTTAAGTCAAAATTGGAAAATATGGTAAGAATCGACGCCATATTGGATTTTGTGAGATTAACTCCGATTTGGATAAAAATCGATACCTGAGGATCCGGCGGGGTGATTAACATGAATCTTGAGTCAACATTGTAAACTATTGTTAAAACCAACGCCATCTTGGATTTTGTAAGATCAACTCCGATTTGGATAAAAATCGATATCTGACTATCCGGCGGGGTCCTTACCATGAATCCAGAATCAAAATCGTAAAATATTGTAAAAAGCGACGCCATCTTGGATTTTGAGAGATTAACTCCGATTTGGATAAAAATCGATATCTGAGGATCCGGCGAGGTGATTAACATGAATCTTGAGTCAAAATTGTAAAATATTGTTAAAACCGACGCCATCTTGGATTTTTTAAGATCAACTCCGATTTGGATAAAAATCGATATCTGACGATCCAGCGGGGTCCTTAACATGAATCCAGAAACAAAATCGTAAAATATTGTAAAAAAGCGACACCATCTTGGATTTTGTGAGCTTAACTCCGATTTGGATAAAATCGATATCTGAGGATCCGACGGAGTGATTAACATATATCCAGAGTCAAAATTGTAAAATATTGTAATAACCGACGCCATCTTGGATTTTGTAAGATCAACTCCGATTTGGATAAAAATCGATATCTGACTATCAGGCGGGGTCCTTAACATGAATCCAGAATCAAAATCGTAAAATATTGTAAAAAGCGACGCCATCTTGGATTTTGTGAGCTTAACTCCGATTTGGATAAAATTCGATATCTGAGGATCCGGCGGAGTGATTAACATGAATCCAGAGTCAAAATTGTAAAATATTGTAATAACCGACGCCATCTTGGATTTTGTAAGATCAACGCCGATTTGGATAAAAATCGATATCTGACTATCCGGCGGGTCCTTAACATGAATCCAGAATAAAAATCGTAAAATATTGTAAAAAGCGACGCCATCTTGGATTTTGTGAGCTTAACTCCGATTTGGATAAAATTCGATATCTGAGGATCCGGCGGAGTGATTAACATGAATCCAGAGTCAAAATTGTAAAATATTGTAATAACCGACGCCATCTTGGATTTTGTACGATCAACGCCGATTTGGATAAAAATCGATATCTGACTATCCGGCGGGGTCCTTAACATGAATCCAGAATAAAAATCGTAAAATATTGTAAAAAGCGACGCCATCTTGGATTTTGTGAGATTGACTGCGACTTGGATAAAAATCTATATTTGAGAAGCCCGGGCCGCAGGGTGATTAACATGAATCTTGAGTCAAAATTAGAAAATATGGTAAGAATCGACGCCGTCTTGGATTTTGGTAAGATCAACTCCGATTTGGATAAAAATCGATATATGACGACCCGGCGGAGTCCATAACATGAATCCATAGTCAAAATTGTTAAATAACGTCAACATTGACGCCATATTGGGTTTTGTAGGATTGAATCCGATTTGGATAAAAATCGATATCTGACGATCCGGTGGGGTCCTTAACATGAATCCAGAATCAAAATTATAAAATACGATTTTGATTCTGGATTCATGTTAAGGACCGCGCCGGATAGTCAGATATCGATTTTTATCCAAATCGGGGTTGATTTTACAAAATCCAAGATGGCGTCGGTTTTTACAATATTTTACAATTTTGACTCTGGATTCATGTTAATCACTGTGCCGGATCCTCAGATATCGATTTTTATCCAAATCACATTTAATATCACAAAATCCAAGATGGCGTCGCTTTTTACAATATTTTACGATTTTGATTCTGGATTAAATTAATAAATTAAAAAATTAAAATTTTATTTATTTACACATAAACAAAAAACATGAAATAGGTTGTCCGGCGGACCTCAAACTAGGCTGAGCCTGTATCTTGGGACCCTGGAGTGCGATAGGTACATTTGTAAACTTATTGGACTTGGACATTAAACAGTGAGATAAATTATGATACAACAGTTTAGAAGTTATCTAGATAACAAGATAAACGCGAGCGATCTATTATGTGTGTGTGTGTGTGTGTGTGTGTGTGTGTGTGTGTGTGTGTGTGTTTGTGTGTGTGTGTGTGTGTTGTGTGTACACGAACATGTAGGAACATTTAACTGATTAGAAGAAGAGCCTCCGTATCCTGATATGTTAGGGGCACTACCCATTTTCTTACAATTTTCGTCGTTTTACCGAGTGGGCAACAGTGAATACCAAGTAATTTAGAGACGTTTTTATAAATGCGAAGGGGCATATAATCAGGTGAACGCCTGGCAAAAGTAGATCTGAAATTTGGAAGATTCATGTTAAGGACCCCGCCGGATAGTCAGATATCGATTTTTATCCAAATCGGATTCAATCCTACAAAATCCAAGATGGCGTCGGTTTTTAAAATATTTTACAATTTTGACTCTGGATTCATGTTAATCACTCAGTCGGATCCTCAGATATCGATTTTTATCCGAATCGGAGTTAAGCTCACAAAATCCAAGATGGCGTCGCTTTTTACAATATTTTACGATTTTGATTCTGGATTCATGTTAATCACTGCGCCGGATCCTCAGATATCGATTTTTATCCAAATCGGAGTTGATCTTACAAAATCCAAGATGGCGTCGGTTTTACCAATATTTTACAATTTTGACTCAAGATTCATGTTAATCACCCCGCCGGATCCTCAGATATCGATTTTTATCCAAATCGGGGTTAATCTCACAAAATCCAAGATGGCGTCGCTTTTTACAATATTTTACGATTTTGATTCTGGATTCATGTTAAGGACCCCGCCGGATAGTCAGATATCGATTTTTATCCAAATCGGAGTTGATTTTACAAAATCCAAGATGGCGTCGGTTTTAACAATATTTTACAATTTTGATTCTGGATTCATGTTAAGGACCGCGCCGGATAGTCAGATATCGATTTTTATCCAAATCGGAGTTGATTTTACAAAATCCAAGATGGCGTCGGTTTTTACAATATTTTACAATGTTGACTCTGGATTCATGTTAATCACTGCGCCGGATCCTCAGATATCGATTTTTATCCAAATCGGAGTTAATCTCTCAAAATCCAAGATGGCGTCGCTTTTTACAATATTTTACGATTTTGATTCTGGATTCATGTTAAGGACCCCGCCGGATAGTCAGATATCGATTAAATCGGAGTTGATTTTCCAAAATCCAAGATGGCGTCGGTTTTTACAATATTTTACAATTTTGACTCTGGATTCATGTTAATCACTGTGCCGGATCCTCAGATATCGATTTTTATCCAAATCGGAGTTAATCTCACAAAATCTAAGATGGCGTCGCTGTTTACAATATTTTACGATTTTGATTCTGGATTCATGTTAAGGACCCCGCCGGATCCTCAGATATCTTTTTTTATCCAAATCGGAGTTTATCGCACAAAATCCAAGATGGCGGCGCTTTTTACAATATTTTACGATTTTGATTCTGGATTCATGTTAAGGACCCCGCCGGATCGTCAGATATCGATTTTTATCCAAATCGGAGTTGATCTTGCAAAATTTATAAATATTAATATAATAAATATAATTTATAAATTTTTAATATATTTATAAATATCTGCTCCATCATCAGACCTTGGAAACCATGCATGGCCCAAGTGCTCGTCGAATCAAAACCAACGAGTGTAAACACGAAGGTATTCTATCAACTGGTTCCTGAGTACCAGTTGACACTTTTCTGCTCCACCATCAGACCTTGGACACCATGTATAGCCCAAGTGCTCGTCAAAACAAAATCTACGAGTCTGAACACGAAGGTATTCCCACCCACTGGTTCCTGAGTACCGGTTGACACCTTTCTGCTCCTTCATCAGACCTTATCTGGGAAAAGGGACCTTATTGTTGGTGGCGCTTACGGCGTTATGAACGACATTCGTATACGGATATCGCCTTACGCGGTTCAAGTACTAGTTTAGACAATTTATATTTAATTTGCCTTAAACAAGCAGGTAAAATATTATTCTTCAGAAGCACGTAAAAATAACAAAATAGACTTACCCGATTTTGTCACTTGTGTGGCACAGTATACGTACACAATATATCTCAAGGTGAAAACGCTCCGCAACGAGACGTGGTGTCGCTTCGAGAGGTCGGGGCAGACTGGCTATTTTGGGTTTTGATCACTTGTTATATTTCAACGTCTAGATCCCATAGTAATTTTGTATGGCGGATTTTGAGGGCATTTTAAAAAAATCACAATAAAATAACCAAAGAGTATTTTGGCATAAAATAAAATTTCCAGAGTAGCTAACATACTTGAGATTGTATTTAGTATGTTTTTAAAATTACAGTAGTATATTTTTTTTTCAGGAGACGTTAAACGCTAACACACGTTTTCACAAGTTTAGTGAACTTTTGCGTTGATGTGTTTAGTAAAGTATACATTATTTTCGATTATTATGAAAAATCCGGTGTAAACATGCTCTTTGAGAACCTGTTAACATACATTTTGTATATCTTTGTAAAGAATTATGACCCTGAGACGTTTAACGGCAACTGCTGTTTTCGTTGATTTTACTCTGCCCCCTCTTAAGAGGGGGCAGAGTGTTTGCCGCGGACACGAAATAGGCATTTTTTCTACTCCAGCACTTCTATCTGTCAATTAGATGACTGACAGCGATATTCAAAAAGTCTACATTATAACGTTGTCTATGGTATTCCATAAGAACACTGCTCCTATGGATTTTCATACAATATATTAGCACTGTTGTTGTTTTTTTTTTTAATTTCTATAGTGGGCACAACATCTTCCCTATTCTGCCACGTTTCAAAATTTAGCTTTTTACGCTATTATAGCTGTCGTAGAAAAACTAGGGTATGCAACAGCTCATAATTGGGTCTTAAAACTCTCGGGTCTATTATTACAAAACTCGGCATCGCCTCGTTTTGTAACGGCGACCCTCAAGTTTTAAGAACCCTTATTATATCACTGTTGCATAAACTACTATAGCGGCCCTACGCTGCTCGCTATCTGTGTGCGTGCGCGCACGCACACTACTACACCGGCGCGTCATCATTCGGGCGTTAAAATGTTGTAACTTAGAATTCCTCATTTTTATAATCCTTTGATACTGATATTGTATTAATTCACCTAATATTTGTTCGGTTTTTCCAAACGATTTTATTATTTGTGTTTGTATTTAATACTAAAGAAAGGTACCATTCTGTCGGTTGTTGATAAGGTTCATTTCTAAACTAATATTTATGACATTCGCGCCTTATCGACAACCGGCAGAATGCAAAGTGCCTTTTTCTAAATACAAGCACATTTTTTATGATTTCATATGTGGCTATTTACGGCTAAAGGTACCTTATGGACGGTCGGCGCTTACGTCGCGTTGCAGCGCATTATTATCAGCGTCTTTGTTAACAGCGTAAGCGCCGCTCGTCCATAAGGTACCTTTCACCGCAAAACGTCACATATTATGAAATCGTTAAAAAATTGTGTCGTTTTCTTGGTAAAAGTACCACATTGTCGCTTGGAGATTAACTCCGATTTAGATAAAATTCGATATCTGAGGAGCCGGCAGGGTGATTAACATGAATCTTAAGTCAAAATTGGAAAATATGATAAGAATCGACGCCATATTGGATTTTGTGAGATTAACTCCGATTTGGATAAAAATCTATATCTGAGGATCCGGCGGGGTGATTAACATGAATCTTGAGTCAAAATTGTAAACTATTGTTAAAACCGACGCCATCTTGGATTTTGTAAGATCAACTCCGATTTGGATAAAAATCGATATCTGACTATCCGGCGGGGTCCTTAACATAAATCCAGAATCAAAATCGTAAAATATTGTAAAAAGCGACGAGACGTGGTGTCGCTTCGAGAGGTCGGGGCAGACTGGCTATTTTGGGTGTTGATCACTTGTTATATTTCAACGTCTAATTCCCATAGTAATTTTGTATGGCGGATTTTGAGGGCATTTTCAAAAAATCATAATAAAATAACCAAAGAGTATTTTGGCATAAAATAAAAATTCCAGAGTAGCTAACATACTTGAGATTGTATTTAGTATGTTTTTAAAATTACAGTAGTATATTTTTTTTTCAGGAGACGTTAAACGCTAACACACGTTTTCACAAGTTTAGTGAACTTTTGCGTTGATGTGTTTAGTAAAGTATACATTATTTTCGATTATTATGAAAAATCCGGTGTAAACATGCTCTTTGAGAACCTGTTAACATACATTTTGTATATCTTTGTAAAGAATTATGACCCTGAGACGTTTAACGGCAACTGCTGTTTTCGTTGATTTTACTCTGCCCCCTCTTAAAACGCTTTAGAAGCTCATTTTATAAACGCTAGCTTTTGTTTATCGGTAAAGGGTTTTTTGTCTCTGAATAGTACCGTTTTTGAGTTATACCTTTTTCCACTGGAGGTATAAATATCCTAAGCAAAACTAAAAGCTTATAGGGAACCACGAAATCTTGCCTCTCTGTCATTCTCGTGGCTTTGTAGGCAAGCGGGACAGAGGCAAAACTTGCGGTAATACATGGGAGGTCTTCTGACAATTACGAGGGAAACTCTAAATTTAATACTTGCGTCCGACCGAAATTATACGTATTTTATTGTTCATAAGTCGAAATGAATGGCTAATTGACGTATTCAACAATTTTGACAGATGTATAAGTTTCGGTTTTGGTCGAAACTAGAGTCAAAGCCGAGACTTTGGTTTCGGTGACAGGCCTTGTTTCGGTCAGACACTGCAGTATCTCGTGGTCTTTTTTTTAGAACTTGGCAGGTTTCACTGCCCCGCGTCAAGTCAAAGATTAAATAAATAAATCAAATAGGCAGGTATTCTAAATGTACCAAATGTACAGTCATCTACAAAGTATAAATAGGACTTTTTTTGGCCGAACATTAAGGTCGTGTTTTACATATTTTTGGCACTTTGGCACTTCATTTTCATATCTTTGTAGTTGACTGTACCAATATGGAACTGCAGTTTGATAAGATAAGATATTTGATCATCTCCTTTTTATGATTCGCGGAAGAATCGTACGAATAAATATCTTCATAAAAAACACATTTTTTTGATCGTCCGTTGCATGTCCTCAGTATGACTAAACATTTTGAATCTCGTTTTTCTAGGAACAATGTCAGATTCATCCACATTATCATACCTACAATCAAAGCGTTTGATACATCCTGTAGATAAACTACTACATGTTTAAATCATTATGTGGTTATCGTGGTGTGAGTCATCGTTGGGGCATTTTGGTTATTAAAACATAATGGGTCTGTAATGTTATAGGTCGGTTGTAAATTGTATGTAAATAGTTCAAATTTATAGACATTTTGACATTATTTTTACCTATATTTTTGTATTCTGCCTAATATAGTCACGTCTATAAATATCTATACACTTCGGAACTTATTACAAGGGATGAAGGTTCAAAATCGAATACAGGTGCTTTTTTTTTTTTTTTTTTTTTTTTTTTTTTTTTTTTTTTTTAAGCCTATTAAGTGTCCCACTGCTGGGCAAAGGCCTCCCCTCGTCTCTTCCATTCGGTCCTATTCTTAGCAGTTTCCCACCAATCTGCGCAGAATGCCTCCAGATCGTCTCGCCATCTTCTCTTCGGTCTGCCTCTTCCTCGGCCTACGCCGGTTGCGTAGTCCCGTGGGTCCCATTCCGTAGCCAGCTTGGCCCACCTCTCCGGGTGCATACGGCAGACGTGCCCAGCCCAATCCCACTTTAACTTTGCGGTTTTTACACCCACATCTACAACACGAGTCGTAGAGCGCAGTTCCGTGTTTCTGATTCGATCACTTCTTCGAACACCCACTATACTGCGCTCCATCGCTCGCTGGCAAACCTTGAGTTTGGACTTTAGAGCATCTGTTAGTGACCAAGTTTGAGCGCCGTAGGTTAGGATGGGCAGGATACACATGTCAAGGAGTTTGCGCTTCAGACACAGGGGAAGGTCACCCTTCATTAGCGCTTTCATGGACCAGAAGCTCTTCCAGGCGTTCTTAATACGTCTATCAATTTCAATAGACTGCCTGGTTTCGAAGGATGCTATCTGGCCCAAGTAAACGTACTCGTCGACATATTGAATATCCTGTCCATCTACCGCTACCCTATGTTTTGCTTGGTTGGTCATTAATTTGGTTTTTGCTCTATTCATTGTGAGTCCAACCTCAAGACTCGCAGTGCTAAGATCTTGAAGCATTTGTTGTAGATGGGATGCCGTGTGGGAGAATAGAACTATGTCGTCAGCAAAGCGCAGGTTTGTTAGCCTTCTATATATTTTTTAATGTTCCCCTTAATTTATGATAAGTAATTAATTACTTACCTACATTAAGAAATCAAATCATTTTTTTTTCTGTGAAAGCGTGTTTGCTCTGAAGCGAGGTATTATACCCCTAGTCTTTAGTGGCTGATAATAAAAGTAAGTCCTGAGGTCTATTTCTGTTGAGGACATTTAGTGTCATGAGTTGTACATAAAAGCTTTATGGGCATTTAGGTATATTTCTGTGCGCCCGGGCAGCGGAATACGGCTACGGTATCTCCTGCCTGTCGTAAAAGGTGACAAAAAGGAGTCCTCGAGGTGGCAGACGGTAAGAATTAGGGCTTTTAATAATGTCACTGTTTGTACGCATAATAATACCGGTATTGGAAGCCTTAACAATAATTGAAGACCGCTATCATCCAAACATAGCCGGTGTGCTTTTAAACCTTTTTATATTTATAGACGTGACTGTACCACTTTATCGTTAGCCATGAATATTTTAAATAAACCTTTGATATGGTTCGACTTCGTACCTTTTACTGAAACCAATCACAAATACTTCTAAACCCGGAACAATTACGTCATTTTGTGAGCACGAATCGTGGCTGGAATACTTACAAGAACATTTATACATAAGTGCATGTAATACTTATTATGGTTATAAGACAAAACCGCAGATTGCTAGACATAAGTACCTACCTACTTGGAATTCTAGAAAACATATAAATTAAATTTTCGTGAGTCATCATACTGATATTAAATTGCAACGGTTAACACTCACGAATTTTTATCAATAGGCGTGACATGTTTCGACTGCATCAATTCAGGATCCCGCAACGGCGCCGGATTGCTCGGATCAGCCTGCTTCGACGCACGCGACCCGTTACCTACGCCGGTCTCGGGCAGTGATGTCCGAGTAGCGACAAACTGGTACCTTTTATTAAAAACCGACCAAGTACGAGTCAATCTGTGAAAACGGGAAACAAATCACATTTGTTGTATGGAATTTTATTCTATTTTTAAGTAATGTCGTGGCAAATGTCTATCACAGTTAATGAGATACAGCTTGGTGGCAGACGGACGGACAGACTCACAGACTTCTACATAGTGAATTTATAAGTCATTCTGGATTTTTTTTAATATGGAGTCAATGCTATAATCCCAAAAAAAAGGCTGTTTCATACATTCCAGCCGGTGGGATGCCGCACGTTTCATACATTCACTGTATGTACGATTTAAACGGTCCTTTTTATTTCACCCTGTATGGGGTTAACGTTTTACCCTTTGGGTCCGGGACCCTAATACTACATTGTGTATTAAGGGCGGTAATTCTTTACCACCTGTGATACATACAATGTTTTTCATCACATTCGCGAGGAAATAAATAAAAAATCTAAGCAGAAACAATAATTATTAGCGGTAGTGTAGTAGCACAGTACATAGTACTCCGGAGTGAGCGGCGACTACGTGGGGGGCAGGTGCTCCGGGAGCTCCGGGCGGGTGGTAAAGTAGTATGAGAATCCATTAAGGCCATGGGCTTATACAGCTCATTAAGTCTAAGTATGCTTGCATAATATATTAGCATTTACGAGCAGGTGTGATAAAAGAACTATTAAATATTAAGGGGCTACCCGGCTGTTTCACTGATATTTCACTGTTTTAAAGTGAATAGGCTTTGTTCAGCTCCAAGCACAACGCTTGAAAAAAATATATAATGTAGCTAGGTATTTGGTCTACATTTGGTTCTACTAAATTGTCGAAAAACATAATACATCAACAGAAAAAAAAAATACTATAATTACTATTTAAAACGAGATATTTACCATGTACATTTGTTTTCATGAGTTCCCGATATTCTCGGAATATCTCGTTTTAAATAGTAATTATAGTGTAAATGACCATGTTAGCTTAAAATCTTAGAAAAAAAAATACCCGTAAACCCTTTTTTCTACCTTAAATCTGTATCTACTCCCTTATTATGCGTCGTAAGTACAAGAAACTAAGACAAGCAGTATATATTTATGTTAACTTTAAATGCATCTACTGATTTTTGGATAGGTTTTGTACTTTTCGAGAAAAAGCTATTACACGCATTTTCCCGAAAACGCCGGCTCGAGATGCCTGCGCGGGCGACGGGAGCCAGTCGTGTAAGATGGCACTAGTAGTTTATAGGGTCGCGTCCTAGTACAAGCAGCTCTTCCTAGGTGGCAACTTATGCTTATTGACGTATTGTATAACCGGTGAGGAATGGAAGCAGGAGGGGAAGAAAGCTCAAATCGCCGAGGTCATTGGCATAGGGGATGGCCTTAAGTAAATATTTTAGAAAATGTTATATTCTTCAATGCGCTTGAAGATGATGATCTTCATCTTGATGATGGCCAGCAGCCACTCCGGCATAAGGGTGACGTAACGGATGTCGTGGGATGCCCTCTGCCCCTCCAGACGGAACTGGATCTGAAAGATCAAAAAATGTGGGTCAATGACATTAGCGAACAATTTTTTATTGATGATACAAATGATAAATGTTTCGCACGAAAAAGAGCTTACTGATGTAACCTTTAAATGTCAAATTCATACACAGAACTTTTTTTTTAAATATACGACGGTGACACGTAGAACCGATGGCCGTTGGGGCGGAAAGGGTTGGATAGGCCCCCCACAAGGTGGACTGTTGACCTGGTGAAGGTCGCAGGAGTCCGCTGGATGCGGGTGGCGCAGGATCGGTCATTGTGGAAATCTTTGGGGGAGGCCTATGTCCAGCAGTGGACGTCCTTCGGCTGAAATGATGATGATGATGACGACGGTGACAAACAAGCATACGGCCCGCCCGATGGTAAGCGGTCACCGTAGCCTATGGACGCCTGCAACACCAGGGGAGTTACATGCGCGTTGCCGACCCTTTAAAAAAAAGGAGGACACTACCAACACTGTTAAACTTTATAGTATTTATAGGCGGTTGGCGCGTAACGAAATGTAACGTTCCAAACAAGACTAATATGAAAAACTGCCGCAATTGCAGCACTTTCATGGCGTCATTCTTTTCCAGTTCTTTTATTCTATATCTATGACCTAAATAGTATCTTCCGTTATGAATTCTGCAAACATATTTGACACATTTTTATTTGATCAGCCATAAGAGCGTGTCATATATGTTTGCGGTCTACATAGCGGGATACTAATGCCGTTGACCGTACCTACCTAATGTTGTCTTCTGTTACCGTAATTGTTATTGAAATTAAACACTTTAGAACCCTTTACAACACTCGTTTTCACAAGGTTAAGATGATGACTGAGAGGATGCGAATTCTCCCCGTCAATCAAAAAAAGGTTGCACAATTATGTAAGTAGGTACCTACCAAAAGCTCAATAGATAAATGTGACGAATTATAATAAATGAATCATGTAATTAAACTAATTAATAAAATATTACATAGGCTCAGCTTTCATACCAATAAAAATGCATTGCGTAAGAAATAAGAGTATGTTTTAACTTAAAAGGTCATTGACATCATGATGTAGTTAAGTTTCTAGGTCCTTGTATTTGACGGTTGTAAATGTAGAGTCGTAATATCATGTAGGTACCTACTTAAGTATGGTCAGCTGTAGAGATAATTCAGATAACCATTAACATTATGATTATGATTGACTGGTAGAGATGCCTAGTCCTAAAGTCCGCCTTTTCTAATATTTTTTTTACGTACAACAAAATAAATAAATAATATGGCGGATGACTGTACTATATGAACTTACCACGGGAACTGGTGCGTTTAAAGGTGGGTGAGTGTACCGCTCTTGTACTCTGAAGTAGACTTTAGCAGTGGCTTGGGGTATGGGGTACTCCGCTGTGGGCTGGCTGAATATAGCCTGTAACAAAATAATAATGTTCTTTACATAACACAGTAAATGTAGATAAAAAAATCTCGTAAAAAAAATAAAAGATTTTCCCGTACCGGGAATCGAACCCGAGCCTCCTGGGTGAAAGCCAGGTATCCTAGCCACTAGACCATACGGGAGATGAATGAGAGTGCGAATTTGGGTATTAAAAGCTACAAACGTGATAGCACGACGGCGATGTCGATGCTCGAATCTCGATAATGACATCATCAATAATAATTTTATCTCGGATTATTTTTATTTTCGTATTCATTGATAATATTCACTTATTTAGTTATGGTGATCTAACTTGTCACGTCAATAGTTTGTAAGTATAATAAAAATAAACTAAGTTTTTTTAAATTAGATAATGAGAAAGCGATAGTAAAAATATTCCAACGCAATGAAAAAATCTGATAAATCGCTTTTGTTGTCGCGAAATGCCAGTTATCTCCTTATTTACAAGGTCATGTAAACCTGTAGTAATTTGGACAATACAACGAGCAAAAATATCGGTCAATCTTTTGTAGGCATATATTTATGCGCTCTATTTTTTTTATGTTGAAACAGACGAGTGTACGCTATCTATAAACGCACTTCTGCTTATAGGGTTAAAAGCTGACAGCTTATTCAGGTTACAATTGCCTTTTGTAACGCCACTGGCTATTAGAGTCATTCGGGGTAACGGAACGCGGAGGGTAAAAGTACGCAGTACCGCGATCTCCGACAGCGGGGAAGGAGAGCGGGGCGTATGTTGGCAAAAATAGGTGGTGCTTGCGTCGCCTTTTAGGAGCCACGTGCCACTCCGGCGTAAAATCGGTACTTGTTGCGACAGGTCGCCGAACGCCTGTGGTGCAATTATTTCGTTCAATAATTGATCTCGGGAAAAGTGTGTTGTAGTTGAATGGATTATTATCTGGAAGTAAGTTTACTTTCTATAAATTGTATATTTATTGTACTTATTATGAGATCATATATATTTTCTTTAATGTAACTAACCCGTGTGTTGTGTCAGTTGATTTTATAAATTTCCCGATTGGGGTAAGAGTGCGACTTTAAAAGTACGCACGCGTACTTTTACACACGGCGCGTACTCATGCCCCAAGGCGTAGGATAATAACAAAAAGTGTTTTAAAAGTTTTTATTTTTTCAGAAAAGAGGAAAAAGGTGGAGTTTGACCCTAAGCCTGGACTATCAGGAACTAACAAAAAATGCAATAAAACTAAAAATAAACAAAATAAAAAGATTATGAACAAAAAGAGTAAGTTAATAAAATGTCCCATTTGTGACGAAAAATACCGGGAACCATCAACAGGAGATTGGATCCAATGTTTAATTTGCGAGGACTGGTTTCATGAGAACTGCACTGCTTATGAAAATGGAATATTTCGAAGTAATTTTTGCAAAGAGTTAAATTTGTATGTGATCTTAAACTAAACTTTCTCTTCTCCTCCTTTTCAATTATTTAATTTTAATATTAAACTAAAGGTAATAATTCATGTCCAAAGTTACTTATTAGTAGATGTTATAGAGGCGTAATTTAATAGTTGTTTTATTTTAAAATTTAATGAGGCTGTTGATTCATAAAAATAATTTTGATCTCAGTTCTAGTACAGTTAAACCTAGATTTAACATAGTAATTAGTCTTAAGCATTTTTAATTTTTTTAATGCGTAAGATGCTGAAAATGTTCACAACAAAGTATAATCAGTGTTGATTATTGCCAGCCTTTATTTTATTCGAGTACCTCCCTAGAAACCTGAATGCGTGCGTTTACCCCTTGCGCGTAATTTTACCCTAATGCGTGCGTAATTTTACCCACATATCGGGTTAAGAGGACGCATTGGGTCTTTTTTGCTTTAAACGTATGTACCGGGCAAGTTAGTGAATATTTATGGTAAATTTGCCTAATTAATGAAAATGTACTAAATATTCGACCAATTTTATACTCAAATAAGTCAAAAATCTTATTTGGTATAGATCTTAGAGGTCATCAAAAATAAAGTGCGTGCTCTTGACCCGAATGACTCTATGCCTCGCCTATTACATTTACGCAAACGATACCATAATTATAAAGTGTAAAAAATCAGGGCCTCGGGCGAGACTCGAACACGTTGTACTGGAATATTTACATGCAGCGTCATCATCAGACATGTACCACCTGTGAACAAGTCAGAGGAGAGGTCGGTCATGTTTGAAGGGAGCACTCCCATCTCGTTCAATCGGTCAAATGAACTAGTTCGGTCTTTTAGGTCTTTAGTTCTTTTAGTTCAGTGGGAATGATGCGAAGGTGACAACAACACTCTGTCTGTCCGACAATGACTGCCCGATGCAGTCGAAACATGTCACGGTGCAGCATGTCATGTGCTGGTAACATTACCTCATTCATAGTAGTAATAGCGGGAAATCTCATCGAGAGAAGAGTTCTTGTAATTGATACAGAAGAGGGGTCTGTAAGTCTCGAATGGTGTCTGATAGTGTTATTGAGCTGTTCTGCTGTCATGACCAGGAGAAGCCTGCTAACATTACCTCATAGTAGTAATAGTGTGAAGTCTCATCAAGAGACGTGTTCTTGTAGTTGATACAGAACAGGAACAGATCGGTGAGCTTCCAACGGAATCTGATGGTATCGTCGATCAGCTGTTCTGCTGTGACGGCCAGCGGGGGTCGCAGGCTAACTTTCAGCTTCGTTTTGCCCCCGAAAAGTTCTCGGCAGCCTGAAGATTGAAATAAGAAATTTCTCAGAGGCTTGCAGAAAATTGGGATCTTTTTCTCGCTGACATTGGCCATTGATTATAGTTAAGTTTTCTTTTTCTGGTTGGACTTAAATATCAGCATAAAATACGTATTCTGGAGTATAAATGCTTAGGAGTCGATAAAGTACGCGGAAGGCGAGGTAAAGACCAAAGTGGTAAGATGACCATACTACACAAGACCATTCGTTTTGAAAACTTACTCTAAGCCAAATCTCAAATAAAAAAAATGTGTATATCATCTGATCACTACACGGTCTTGGTTACGTACTTATGTAGAATGTACTTACTGGCTGAGCGTAGACCAGCTAATAATACCGGGTTCAAATCCCGGTTCGTACCAATGAATGTCTCGGAACTTATGTACGAAATATCATTTCATAGTTACCAATCGCTTTTAGGTGAAGAAAAACGTCGTAAAGAAACCGGAGTAATCTCAAAAAGGCCTAGTTTACCCGGAAGGTCAGCTGGCAGACGCTTTCGTAAAACTAACGCCTACGCCAAATCTTGGGATTAATTGCCAAAGCAGACCCCAGACTTCCTGACCCGTGGCCTAAGCCGGGAAAACGCTAGGGAGAAGCTTTAGTACAATCGGCTCCATAAATAAGCATCTGTATTCAATTTTGACCCTTTTTCCCCTGTAATATGTTTCGAAGTGTATATATATTTATAGACGTGACTGTACATTGTGTTTTAAGGATGGTAAACAAGAAATTGCAAACGAGTGTGAATTTAATCATTAATTTGAAGACGAGTTCGTGATTCTTGTACCGCCCGTGATACATACAATGTTTTTCATCACATTTACGAGGAAGAAAACAAACTTACTAGGCTGATAAGTGATAATAAACAATAATTATCAGCGGTAGTGTAGCACAGTCCACATGACACCGGTGGCGGCTACGTGTGGTGTCCTAGTAGGGGGCTGGTCCCCCTTGGGGCCCGGGCGGGGGGTAAAGTAGTATGAAAATCACGACCATGGACTTAATACAGCTCATTAAGTATAAGTATGCTTGCATATAATATCTCGAAAGCTCGGTTCTCGAAGTTAATGACTCGTAAATCTACCTAGGACAAGTAATCCAAATAGCCCTTCGGATTAGCAATCTGAAGTGGCAATAGGCAGGCCACATTGCACGCAGAGCAGATGGCCGATGGGGTCGAATAGTGCTTGAGTGACAGATGACACAAGATAGACAGATGACCTTATAAAGGTCGCCGGGAGACGCTGGATGCAGGTCGCTTCCAACCGGTACATATGGAGGTCCAAAGGGGAGGCCTATGTTCAGCAGTGGACGTCTTATGGCTGATATGATGCTATAATATCACCATTAACGAGCAAGTGTGATGAAAAATTAATTACGCGCTAGTTCCTTCAGAGTCTGTCTTTGCCCCAACCGCTCTTTGGCCCTGTTCACAACGGATACCACGGTGTCCAGGGCCACCTCCTCAATGGACTGCAGCTCTTGACAAGGCTCTATCTTTAAATCCATATTCGATAAAAATAAATGTACAAACACTAGATAATGTCACTGTCTAAATTTGACAAGTTTATCTTTTTTTTGATAAACTATTTGGATTGTCAAGTTGAATGTCGTGATGACAAGCTGAATTCAAGTAGGTGTTATGTACCTAAGCAATGATATAATACGAGGGCATACCGTTATCCTACCGTGAACCGTATTTACCTCTCTGTCGCACTTACCTACCTATTCGTGACGGAATCTCTTATATTATGTACGGAAAAAGTATCATTATCATTCATATTCATCAAAGGTCATTGCGGTATCACTCATTGGTGTATCTCTATTAATTAATAGTTTAAATAAATAAAAAATAAATATTGTGGGACAATCTTACACAAATCGACCTAGTCCCACGGTAAGCTCAATAAAGGATACTAGAACGGGACGGGACGGGGCGGGACGGGAAAATCTGTCAATTTCCATAGAAAGCGTCACGTGCTCACGTGACATCCGAGGGCTCCGAGCTATTACGTGATTCTTTCTATAGAAATTGTCAGATTTTCCCGTCCCGTCCCGTGCTAGTGTGATCGAGTCATCCTTAAGGCTTGTAAATCTTGTAATGTGATGTGATCTTGTGATGTGGGTACTAGACGAACGATACAATAAGATAGATATATATATAAATACTTAAATACACAAAAATCATCCATAACTCAGGAACAAATAAATATTCGTGATAAATACACAAATAAATGTCCTGACCAGGATTCGAACCCGGTAGGTACCTCCTGCTACGTACCGACTAGGCTAGGAGGCCGTTTAAAGAGTTAAAGTTTGGTATTCAATTTTGTTTCCACTTTCTCCTTCTTTTAGTCTTATTTGCACATTGGAGTGAAAGAGACGCACAAAAATTCAACGCACAATTTTCGATATTTGCTTGGCGGTATGTAACAGTAATCATATTTGCACTTTAAGTGTGCCGTTAAGCCTGCGCGTGAGTCACCGGCGAAAGTAAATAGCAGCTGTGTGACTCAGAAGTCAGAAACAATGTACAGTCGCCATCAGATATATCGACGCTGCCGTGCTGCGCATAAATATCTGAACATGCCTCTATTGTTAGAGTTAGAGCGCACTTTCAGATATTTTTAACCCTGTCGTTTGAAAGGGTAATCCTCTAAACAGTATTTAATGTGGCGAGTCGATGTAGACACCTTCAATATTTACCGATATTTCTCGAGATATTTAACAATGTGACAGACAGACTGAGTCGCAACATAGGGGTTCCTTTTTAACCATTTTGATATGGAACCCTAAAACACTCGATAAGAAATACAATTATATTGATACAATACAGTAATATGCTACAAGTATTCAAAAATTAAAAAAATCCAAATTCCCTAAAGTGCCAAATCCCCATTTTATCATAAACAAAAAACCAAAATAATAATAATGTTTTTGAAATAAACATTTTTTAAGTTTGACTCTTTTGTTTGAGTTGTACTACCTATATGCGGTGACCGGCTGCATACGCAAGCGTTTTACTCTGGCCTAAATTGAATATAATGTTACAACTTTTATTTAAAGACCTAATTTGAATGTCTGCCCTCATACCATCATTAGTTCAGCTAAATTTGTCGAATTATTTCCGTCGGCCCCAGCAGAGCGATGCCATTTTTTTGTTGACATGACTAATTATTCACGACTCTACTTAGAAACTGAACCGGACTTGGTAGAGAATGGTGGCATTTGCGAAATAAATAGGTACCTTCATTTTGTATTAAACAGAGACGTCTGAGAACGAAATTTACAATTTTGTAATTGAAAAAAAAAATGAAATTTTTTCCGCATTTAACAGTTTCGGTAAATGTCGCTACGCGTCTCCGTAAAACGTATAACCAAGTACCAGAGAACGCCGATGCCGGCATAAACATCTATTCTCGATCCCTCGTAGTAGGACAAATTATTCGAAAAATATGTTTATTAAACGTGCATGTGCAATTTATAATGAAAATATGAAATTAAAAGATATAGATATATTTAACTGTACTATAACTTCATTAAAAAAGGTGTTTAAAACATAGAGTCAAGTAGAATATGTACTTACTTGTGCAAAATCGTGTTAGTTTTAATTAAGGAAATGTGAAAATTCTGGAAACTATAGGTCTAGAAATAAGAATAGTACATTACCTAACTAGTGCGGTAAAAGAAAGAAAGGCCGAGATCGCAGATGTTTGCAACCCGAGCTGCAAGCGAGGGACGTAAATATGCGATCAAGGGCTTTATTTATTACCTCACGTGTTAGGTACATCATTTTATGCCTACACTTGGGCAGAAATCGGCTTTTTCCGTACGCGTAGCGTGCGGAAAAAGGCACTTTATGGCCAGGTGTGGCATAAAATAATTTGTGAAAATATTTTTGTAAGACTGTTTGTTTCATAATAAAAAAAAATAAAAAAAATAACCAAATGAAAGAAATAGTGGAAACATTCGTCGGGGTCGATCGGGGGTCGATAGGTCAATAATTGGCAGAGCGATCTGACCGCTGTTCAGAGAGGTCGTGGGTTCGAATCCCGCTCGACGCGGAGAATTTTTCAATTTTTCTTTCAATATAATCTGTATCAATATAATTCTTAATATAATTATAAAATTGTAAATTTCGTTCGCAGGCGTCTCTGCTTACTACATAATTAATTTAAGAAGCTGTTTTATCAGTTTTTGATTAGCGAGCTTTAAACATTTATCTTGTATTCGACTTTATTGCTATTGAATCTTCATCATCATCATTTCAGCCTGTAAGCGTCCACTGCTGAACATATTAGGCCTCTCCAATCGAACTCCAGCGCGACCGGTCTACAGCCACCTGCATCCAACGAGACCCAGCAATCCTCAACAGATCGTTGGTCCATCTCGTAGGTGACCGTCCCACACTGCGCTTGCTAGTACGCGTCTCCATTCAAGGACTTTTTTGCCCCATCAGCCATCCGATCTTCGCGCTATGTGGCCGGCCCATTGCCACTTCAGCTTGCTAATCTTACGGGCTATGTCAGCGACTTTGGTTCTTCTACGGATCTCCTCATTTCTGACTCGATCTCGTAGAGAAATACCAATCATAGCCCTTTCCGTAGATCGCTAATTGAATCCTAATGAAACATTTTTTCTTGTTCAGTATTGTATAGTCGTCTACGGAATAAATGGAACACTTTTGAACATTTTCACACAAAATTATGGATAAATAGTTTGAAAAATAAATAGAGGGTGGAGTTTTTTTAGAATTGACTCATTGGTGCGAAGCTGTGTCCTAGATATGTGTAGCAGCCTTCGCCAGCACCACATCTCTAATGCGTCAATAAATCGTATTCCTTTTTCTTCATAGTCCATGTGTCTAAAAGCAAGTAGCAGCATACCAAATACACCTCTATTTAAAATTTCATTGACGTAATGTAAAATTAAATTATAACTATAATGACCTTACGCGATAATTATGTCAATTTATGTTCTTTACTCCAATATTAATTACTATGTATTAATTATTTATAAACAAACGAGTTACTCCATTATCAATTTTAAATGGTAATTATAGAATAAGGAAAATGGTAGTCATGTGATTGCACCATTGTAATTATTCCATACAAGTACCTACGGTAAGTAATTAATTAATTATTGTGTTCATTAATACCAGATGCGGGTTAAATATTCAGCTATGTAATTATGTTTTCATCACATCTGCTCGTAAATGCTGATATTATATGCAAGTAGAGTAAGAGCATTTGCATGCCGCATTCTGGCAGAATATGCACTCATGTGTTTGCTATATTCCACTGACATGACAATTTACTGTATCTGTGTGTGTGTGTATTCTTGCAAATGAAATAAATTATCAATTATCATACTTAGACTTAATGAGCTTTGGCCTTTGGCCTTAAAGGATTCTGATACTACTCTATCGCCCGCCCGGAGCTCCCGGAGTACCTGCGCCCCACACGCTCGCCGCACGTAGTCGCTGCACACTCCGGAGTACTGTGGACTCTGCTACTACACTACCGCTAATACTTTTTTTATCTGCCTAGAAAGTTTATTTATTTCCTTGTAAATGTGATGAAAAACATTGTATGTATCACGGGCGGCGTAAGAATTACGAACTCGTGCTAAAATTCACATCACATTCAATTCACACTCGTTCGTAATTTCTTCTTTACCCCACTTAATAGACAATGTACTATTATCTACGCACATATCATTAGTGCTCAAAAATGCGTTCAGAAACTATATCCCGTGTGACCAGTGGTCACTGACCACCGAATAAAGATCCAAATCCATGTAGGGAAATCTGTCACAGAATGTCACCACTTGGTAACCGGCTCAAAGTGTCCTATCTACCTTAGTGGCTATTAAAGACTTACCTATGCTAATGTAAACCGTATTACGGCGCGATAAGACAGCTTAGAAATCTCGGAAAATCGGTCACCGAATGTCACCACTTGGTAACCGACTCAAAGTGTCCTATCTACCTAAGTGGATACTAAAGACTTACTTATGCTAATGTAAACCGTATTTTTACGGCGCGATAAGACCGCTTAGAAATCTCGGAAAATCGGTCACCGAATGTCACCACTTGGTAACCGACTCAAAGTGACCTATCTACCTAAGTGGATACTAAAGACTTACTTATGCTAATGTAAACCTTATTACGACGCGATAAGACCGCTTAGAAATCTCGGAAAATCGGTCACCGAATGTCACCACTTGGTAACCGACTCAAAGTGTCCTATCTACCTAAGTGGCTACTAAAGACTTACCTATGCTAATGTAAACCATATTACGACGCCATAAGACCGCTTACAAACCTCGGAAAATCGGTCACCGAATGTCATAAATCGCAACGAGGTAGAAGTAGATAGAGACGCCTTCAAAGGGAAAAGGTGGAGGAAGATTTTGAAATGTTTGTTTGCGTCGTTGCCATGGCGACTGTAAGGATACATTTGGACACCATTAGGTCGACTAGTTCTAGCTTGAGCGAAGTCGCTCATTTCAGGATTGACGATTACATTTACTTTACATCTCCATCCCATTCGTATTTTATTTTGACGTTGGGGACCAATAGGTCCCCAACGTCAATAATACATTAAGTTTGCAGATGTAATAACATCTGCAAACTTAATTTATTATTAACTCATATAATTTAAACTTTCGTGAGTCATACTGACATTAAAATCGCAACGGTTAACACTCATGTATTTTTATCACAATAGGCGTGAGTTATTATTTACTGTAGAGAGAGACTATACATCTCTTGCCATATTACTTAGTACTTACATTTATTTGAATATTGTTTACCCAGGCTTTGGCTGTTGAATTATCAGTATTTAGATTATACTTTTACTTCTCACTATATATTGTAAATGTTTGTACATGCGAATGCTTTAATGTAATGCTTATTGACTTATAAAAGTGCCCTAGAGGCCTACTTGCAGAATACATTTTTGAATTTTGAATTTTGACGCATTTCCATTCAAGGCATTACAACAGTAGTTATTATTATTAAACAGTAGTTACATTAGCTTATAGTAGACTGTTAATTATAGGTAGGTAAGGGCATCTCTAGTATCGACCTCTTTGACAAATCGGTATTCAAATTGTCCCATCTAAGTAGGCGCTACTAGACTTGCTCACCCATTATAAACTTTATTACAACACCATAAGACCGACAAGATGGTGACCATATCTTCGTTTAATAAAGTTAATGAGTCACCCACGTACTTGTGTTACGGAACCTGACTGGCGTGTAGTCACCGCTCAACGATGGTAATCCTCATACGGGCGATGGGAATACTGAGCACACCACTCACGTGGTGAATCATAAAGATAATACGTTACGAGTAGACTGATGTAGAGTTACTGGATGTGGCCTGAGGGCCTGACCCCTACTGTTGCAACAAACCAAACTGTGGATCGGGGACATACTACCTCTTTCACTCAACCTTGGACCATGTGAGTGGGAAGGAGAAAATTATTAACCCTGATCGGTTGTTGGATAAGACGTGGAGAAGACTGTGTTTGAATGGTGACCTTAAATTCAACACTTGCCTTCAGTTAAATAACTTGTGGTGTAATTTGTTGCGTGCGTCGTCGTGCTAAATAGTTTTGCGGGATTGTATTAAAAAGCGTAATGTGCTTTCTGTAAGTAGTAGCCTCTTTCAAGGATCGTCATGAAGATTTATATTCTTATTGCACCGCTCGCTTATTAAAACAATCCACTTGTAACTATAACCTGCATGCTCACAGCACTAAACATATGTCGATAACAGATTCTGTTACATGTTATAAAACACATTAATATAGTGATATAAATCGCGAATTAAAACTCGAGGCGCAAAATCAAACAGCAACCTTTAAAACCCGTTTCAAATCTTATCTTACTAGTATTTCTCAATGCCACATCCAGCGAAACTCGTTATTCAAACCACATGCGCCCGCGCTGCCTAGTCAGTCTCTTGACAGACCACGGCACACACGCTACTGTGTTGACATAACACGCGCGATCCTCAACTGTTTTACACGAAACAGCTGTTCCGACTCGCGCGTCCGTCAATTCAGCCATTTTGATTCCCCATACCTTTAATGAAGCCTAGCGGTCGTCTTTTGTTTATCTTTTAGTCCCGTCGAAGTGTAGCCACCGATCGACATTTGTTGTGTGTTTTCGTAAACTGTTCGCGTGTTCGGTGTTTTTTTGAAGTTGGGATATAAATTGGTTGTTTGTGTGTCAAAATGATGCGTTCTTTGAATTGTGTGTCTCCTGATAGTTTTAAGATCACGCCGACGGATAGCACGGAGGTGTTTGCTATTGAAACTTCGATGGCGGGATCGGTGAGTTCCTCTACATAATTTTTACATATGTATCAGAATGATATATTTTTAATAGGTGGTACAAATGTTTATCTAGCTTATTTATATTGTTCGCTACATACAAATGATGATGTCTTCCAACAAATGAGATTTAACTGGATGAAATACTTAATGTTAGTCCATATTTTTGACCTCAAAATCCCTGCGAGTTCATGTAAAATACAAAAAACAAACCTAAAATGACAATTTTACATCTTTTTACCCGACTGTACAACGCAAAGCCAGGTAATGTGTTTAACAGTCTAGTATGTATGCAGGTAGGTCTAGTATGTATCTTGTATTATTGGGGCAACGTTGATAGAGGCGCTATCAAAGCAAAGGGACAAAGTGTAGCAAGATTTTGAAATGTTTGTTTGGTCTGCGTTGCCATGGCGACCGTAAAGACGCCTGTACATGCATAATATAAAATAACAATATGCTTTTTAAAAACTTAAACGTCTTTATTTTTTAAATCGTACTTATTACATTTTTAACGATAATTATTCATCACACACACAGTTACCTATTATATCTAATTATTTTTCTAAAGCAGTGTTGGACCGAGTCAATCGTATCGAATCATATGATATGACAATTCAGAAAGTTGATAAAAATCGATTATAAATTTAAAAAAAACTGGCCAAGTGCGAGTCGAACTCGCGCACCGAGGGTTCCGTATAAACTTTATGTTGCAACTATACCTAGAAGTAGAAATTTGACGTCAGCCACATATGTATATCGACAGATTGAGTCAATCGTTTGTACGGCATTGAGTTAGTATGCGAGTTTTTTTTCCTTGATATGTTTTATGACGTACACTTTTACTTTAGTTACAAGACAGTACTTTTAGCATGATATCACATAAATTTAAACAAAAAAACCAATCGAGGTTGGATTAATTTCAACATAGGCGTTACATTCTCCCTAAGCAGTACGCACTTTTGAATCTGTTTATGTTTAGGTAATCACAGCATATATTATAATGTGAAAACAACTTTACATAATCACATAAACTTGCATACATTTTATGAGTCCATGATTATATGACTCAACTCTCCATGTCACGCTGGATGGGTATTTAGTATTCATTTTCTTAGAAACTTTTCATAACACATAATCACAAAAGTGGTACACAATTGCGCAAAATATATCATTTCATAGAACTTTGATGACTCAAGATTACATATACTGTGCTTGATTTTAGTTCAAGTTAGGAAGTGGGCCCATCCATACGCGGGTATGCTAATATATGCATTCAATATTTTCCATTTTCTTATTACTATACATTACGAGTAGCACTTACTAAACGGGGCGCCCTGAAACTTAAGCGCATTATTAAAATTACACCAACATCTTCGTCGTACTTTTCATTCCTGGAGGTCGTGCCTTTCTTGGAAAGCCTTTACTGAGACAGTGACGAGGTCTTTCCACCCTGTTTTATCTTCGTCGTGTCAGGGCTGTCGGTCACTTCTTTTATTTGGTCTGACTAACGGGTAGGTGAACGCCCCTTCGTCTTTTTCCATCAATCTTGCCTACCCAACTAACTTGTCCAAGTTATCGGATTGTCTCCTGGCATTATGGCCAAAACCTAGTACTCGTGGGTGACAGATAAAGGCCAATCTGGTTTTGATTTTTAGTTAGTCGAAAATCGATCTGTTGGTTCTTTTTGCAGTCTACGTTATGCGCAGCATTCTCCTTCAACACCACATCTCGAAAGCCTCGATATTTTTCTACCAACCAACTTTTTTAAACCAAAATGGTCGTTTAAATTATAACTACAATCTAAAACGGGATATTAACCCTGTATGTTTTAATGAGCACCCGACATTTCGGCACTGTTGCAAGCGCCATGTTTACTTTTCTTTTTGGAAGCCGGTTAAAAAGGGTTAGTTTCCAACAGTTTCCGCTGTGCAAGATGAGAAGAGATCTCATATACTTACTACAGAAAAACTAACCAAGGTCTTCGTGCCCAGGGCTGCGTGCGTAGCCAAGATGTCAATCGCTCACGCTTAATAACGTATCGTAGCTACCTCTCTCTATCACTCTTCCTTATTAGTGTGACAATGACAGTTGCGTTTCGTTAGCGACTGAGCGTGAGCGATTGGCATCTTGGCCACGCACCCCGGGTCGAACCAGCATTCCTGCATGTGATTTGGTTTACAATTGTATAAATAGTATAGGTATGCCTAAGTATAGTTATAGTTTGTACCTACATATGATAAGTAAATGGCATGTGCCTAGTTCAGCACCGGTAAAAGGTACATACACTAATGAATGGACGATCATTGATGTGTTACGTCGATTATGTTCTGCCAAGGTTGCTTAACCGCGCGCGGCGAGGCATGACCAGTGTTAACTGTAACATACATGTTGGATGCTGCATCTATGCGCAGTCATCTGCAAGTCCTGTTTATTTGTTTGACTTAAGCGTCTGCAATTGAAATCATAATTTCATTATCATCATCATCAGGGCCCGTAATTTTCACGTGATGACGTCAAGATTCATACGTCATGTATTAGGTTTTGCGTTAGAAAGAATTATACTGTCATTGAATAATGTCAAAACTATTACGTTCGACGTTAGAACATTGATACTTTATCTGTCATTAACTCATTTCGTATTAAAATATCCTGTGTGTTTATATACTTATGTCATTATGAATAAACCCGCATGAAAATTACGGGCCCTAATCATCATATATTTAAGAGTTGGGCTCTTGTCGGCGGAGTAACTTCCAATTGTATCTATCTTCTGCCTTCGCTTTGGCTGCCTGATACAACACAACGTTAATTTTTTCATTTATTTTAGTCCATTATGCTCTCCATGGTTTCCTGGTTTCGCTTTCCTTCAACTTTCCCTTCCATGGTGTTATTAATAAGTTCATCGTATCGTTTTAGGTGTCCAAGCATGTTTCCTCTTCTATCCTCGATGGTTTTCAAGCTTCTCTCTTTCATTACTAAACTCAAGACTTGCATTGCTCGTCTTTTCTATCCAGCTTATTTTTTCCATACGACGCCCACTGGTGTGGGTTTTTAAAAGTCGTCTATTAAAAAGCTTGCAGCCTCTCTCTATCTCGTTGCCTCGTTGTCCACGTTCCGCTTATTTCATTATAGGTACTCATATCTAAACCGCCAACGACTCACATTTCGCAAATAGTCGCGTCCTTTCGTTGATATTTTTACCCCCAATGCTGGGGGTCGCGTCTTTTCAAGTCATCAGTTCCTCTTTGAAGATCTTCCGCCAACGACTTCGATCTTCGGCAACGTGAATCGCTTCAGCAAATCTAAAGTTGAGAGTGGTACGAATCTGGTCTGTCCAGCGCATGGGGCTCCTTCCTCTAGACCTCCAAAGAACTCAAAACTCCTACGAAGACAAACGTTAGAGGGTCTTGGGTTCTTCTTCAGAAATAGTCCTATACGGTTTTGATTATTTTAAAAGTTTTCATGTATTTTCCTTCTAAAACCAGGCCGATCTCATCGCCATAGTGCGATGCGATCTCAGTTACTCCGATACAAAAAGACAGGTGGCGCTGACTATGCTGTTGTCACCAGTCTTACGACGTTACCACACTTGCGATTTACGAACGTGTTTTGTAAGAAGGCGAACACGCCATGAGTTCACCGCGTACAATTTGTATAGAAATCGCTTTCAAATCGCCCATGTGATAAGACCCTTATGAGGCCACAGTGATCAAATTGTTATCATTCAGACGTCTAGATCTCAATATTGATAACTACTAGGTACCTGATGTTCATATACATAAAACTTCAACATAATTTTCTTGAAACTGCAACGCATTACTTTTATTTTTTAAACATAGATCCTTTTTACATGTTTATGTTAAAACGTCGAAACCCTTGAATTTATAAACATGATTTTTAGTTAAATAGTTGAGTAATACTAGCTCTTAAATCTGGTAAAAGCTTTTATCTACAAAATTGTAGTTTAATTGTAAACCGCAATTAATTATCTCGGGTGGTTTATTTTGAGGCGCCCGCCTAATCGCCTTTTAATTTTTCACGTGCTCTTGCAATTAGATCTATCCCGCTCTTTTGCTCAAGCATGTGGACTCTCAAACTCTCAAGCAGAAACGTCTACTTCGTGGATAAATTCACCGCTTCGGGCGAAACTCACACTCGCGGCTCTTGCGCACAGTTGGTAGCGAGTAACTAAGTACATGCCTCTTAGCCGTATGAGCAAGTCTGATTAGGTCGCTCCCCACCTGCGCTGTTAATCAATCCTCGCTCAATGTCACACTCCTCCGAGTCCTGCGTAGGTACATACATATAGCGCCACGGATATTGGTTAATATACTATCGCGTTTAAAATAGCATGGACAGTTTATGAATGAATTCATTAATTAACTGCCACACTTTTAAACGTGTGTGTACCTACACCACCTACTTACTGTGCTCCTATTATTGCTAGCCTAATTGTGTCCCACCTTCCCCCTCTTCTTTCGTTCGTTTTTTATATCACCTGAGCGTCCGCGGAAGGTAATTCCTCTGAAACCGCACAGTGCGCGACCATTTTGGTTGCCAGCTGTTTGGCATGAGCGTCCTGGCGGTGGCGAGCGATAGTGAAAAGTGGGCGATGGCATCATGTCAAATAATTCTTCAGAACACAACCCATTGTATAGGCGATAGAACACACATAAGGAGGCAAAGTCTCTCCTTAGACTTAAATTCAAATTCAAATTCAAATCATTTATTTGTTCAACATAGGTGTGCATTACAAGATGTTAAAAATGTGACTTAAGGGTTCAATACCGACTGTGAATTTGGGATCGTCGACAATTCGTACAGCGCGCCTCTGGCTGGACCGAGTCAAATGGTCTAAGTCTAAGCCTTGTCTTGGTCCTCTGCAACATCTGGCCAATCTCTTAAAAAGGAGTCTATGTTATCTCGCTGGCGGGGTCCGCCAGGACCGGTTAGAGTTGTGAGGCCTACTCTGTGGTTGTCTTGGCCCACAAATCGTTCAGCATGCGGCAGACATGACCCGCCCAGTCCCATTTCAACTTGGCCGCTTTCCGAGCGACATCCATAATTTGAGTCTTAGAACGCAGCGTGGTGTTTCGTATACGATCCCTTAATATCGCGGCATTTCTATAATCATCTAAATATGTTTTTATAATTCTACCCCACTATTTGGTTCACAAAGGGGAAGTGAAAGTGACGCAGCCGTAGGACGAGATAATAATACGTTAATGATAAAGATAAACGAGTAGGTATATTGTGCAGATAGAAATAAGTACTTAGATATTTATAGATATTAACTGATTTATTATCTATCAATCGACCTTCCTTCTATATGTATAACACCTGCCTGTCTATATTTTCGTGCTAATCATAGTCAAAACAGATTTAAACATGCAAAATACTAGAAAATATAGAAATACTTCTTATTTATATAGTTGAAGCTTTCTATCATTTGTCTAGATAACTGCTTTACTGCGTGCGTAGCCAAGATGCCAATCGCTAACGCTTAGTAGCGAACGAAACGCAACTGTTATTTTCGCACTAATAAGGAAGAGTGATAGAGAGAGATAACTACGATACGCCAGGTAGTGTGAGCGATTGGCATCTTGGCTACGCACCCAGAGTGCGTAGTGAAAAGTCTTCCGTCAACGTCTTCATCTGCAAAATTTTGTTCAAATGCTGATCTGGATGTCACTATAATTTATTTATTTATTTTATTTATTTATTTATTCAATAAGTTAACACGACATTACAGCATACGCCAATGCGTCATGAAACTAAGACAAATACAAACATAAAAACAAATGTAAACATCGTCATGAAAAACAAATTTTAAAACATAATTAACTAACTAATATTTAGGCGACGTAACAGCGTGGCTCCGTTGCGTCGTCTGAACCGGCGTAGGATAATATATTTTATTTTAATATTTATATAACTCTTCTCCTTTAGTTGCCATGTCCTATCGGACGTCGGTGAACACCATTGCTATTTTCCTTCGGCTCTTAGCTATTCTTGCCAGTGTGGCTGCGTTATTTATATTAGTCCATTTCAAGTTGTCAAGCCAGTTTACGCTCCTTTTTCAGCTTCATATACTTAATTACAGGTTCTTATTAAAATAGGCTCTCGTGTCTGCCTGCACGTGTTTTTATCAGATCAACTGATAATGTATTGAAAGCAAGCATAATGATCTTATCAACTACGTTTCATGCGAATGTCGAATGCGTATGTCGAATGCGTATTTGCAAAATCTACCTTTTAAATACTTTGTAGGTGCCGTTTATGACTAACGTGTGTAGATATAGTTAAATTCAGTTAATTAAATAGACAATACAAAAAAACTGTGTCCTAACAAAAAGTGTTGAATAAATACTCCAAGTGCTTACAATTTATTGGGAAAATGGAGAGTCGAAATTCATCGGATGTCCATTTATTCACAATTTCAGAGGCAGAAGATTTTCATGCATCAGTAAGCTCTCTTTCGTACGAAACATTTATCGTTTATATCTTCTTCAATGCAAAATTGTTCGTTAATGTACGATTTTAAGCTAACATGGTCATTTACTTTATAAAACTACAATCTTCAACATGAACATGGCGCTCGCAACAGTGCCGAAATAACGGGTGCCATGCGGGTGCCCAATAAAACAAACATACACGGTAAATATTCCGTTTTAGATTATTGTTCGTTAATGTCATTCTGACTCACATTTTTGGATGTTTTTCTTTTAGTAAGTCACTGATATAAGTATTAAATATGCAACTGATAACGTAGAATAGTTAAGTAGTTTTTTTCTTTGCCTCTTAGGCTCCCCTATATTTGAAGAATCTTTTCCCGACTATATTTCTAACTCGATATCAAAATTCAAAAGTCACACGAATCGTTTACTCGAAATTAGCCCTCATTATGCTCTTGTGATTCTTAAATTCTGTCTTTTTGTCCCTAAATTTACATATGTGCTCCGATGCTGTCCTTTTTGGAAATATCTAAATTTACTATCACCCATAGATGATTTGATCAAAATTAGTTTAGAGTTGATTCTAAACATTCAGCTCAATGAGCCTTCCTGGTCTCAGGCGTCCCTCCCTATTCGGTTCGGGGGTTTAGGAATTCGCAAAATTTCCAGTGTGGCATCCCCAGCCTTTTTAGCATCCACTCATAGCACAGCCGGTCTCATAGGAAATATTTTAAGGGCTTTGCCCACAAACTATGAGATCGCAAGCTTTGAGGATGCTAAAAATGCTTTTAAAATTGCCTGCCCGGGCAAAGACTTTCCAGACAACCAAAAATCACAAAGGAGTTGGGATAATGTTTACTGCGATTTAACTTACAATACTCTTTTAAATAACTCTACAGGTCCAGATCGCGCGAGGCTTTTGGCGGTCGGATCCCGGGAAGCTGGTTACTGGCTTCATGCCCATCCTTCGCCCAATACTGGTACTTTCTTGGATCCGGCCTCCCTTAGACTGGCGACTGGTTTGCGACTGGGGGTTTCGGTGTGTGCGCCACACTCATGTCCTTGTGGCACAGACGTGGACCGACTGGGACACCATGGATTGTGTTGTAAAAAAAGTGCAGGCCGTTTTTCGAGACATGCATCTCTTAATGACATAATCCGTCGGTCTCTTGCCACCATCAACGTGCCTGCTCTCCTTGAGCCGACTGGCATTTTCAGGGATGATGGCAAGAGACCTGATGGGGTGTCCTTGGTTCCTTGGAGTTTGGGACGGATGCTAGTGTGGGATGCTACCTGTGTAGACACGCTGGCGCCGTCCCATCTCCAACGAACTAATGTAAAAGCGGGCGGAGCGGCTGAATGCGCCGAAATTTTAAAACGTAATAAATATAAGAGCCTGGGCAGAGAGTACCTTTTTGTACCATTCGGGGTCGAAACTCTTGGTCCATGGGGTCCCAGCGCACGCAAATTTTTCGTAGAAATCGCGAAACGTCTGGTTGATGTTACTGGTGACCGAAGAGCTGGTGGCTTCCTCGCACAACGTATCAGCATTGCGATACAACGAGGAAATGCCGCCAGCATCCTAGGTACAATGCCTCAAGGACCTACTTTAGATTTAAGGTAGGTAGAGGTAGGTAGTTAGGTAATTTACACTTACTGTATATATTTCGAAAATAAAATTGACTTGTTTTTTGTTAAGTAGGATAATATACAATTATACATGTAGGTATGTATTATGAATGTATGACTAAGAAGACGAGGGACAACTTTCAAGTGTTTAAGGAGTGATTCGACACCGGTGAAATACGATAATTTTAATGTAAATATCGTTACTCATTGCAATCGACGAAGTTGATAAATAGACTGACTGATATGTTAACTGGGATTCATGTAAATATAGTAATAAATATTGTTTGCACTATGCAAACAATATTACTGGGCTTTTTAAAGTTAATATTGTCTTCTGTTACCGCGATTGTTATTCATTGAAATTAAACACTTTAGAACGGATTAATCGCGTTTATTAACACCATGATCCTACGTTTCAAGCCCTTTACAGCACTCGTTGTCACAGGGTTAAGATGATCTTAAAATACGAAAACCTAAGTGCTCTGTGTGCATTTGACATGTAAAAAAATTTTTTTTTTATTAATAAACGATTGTATTGTATTGTATTGTGCTCATCATAAATAACACGAACATCGAAAATTGTCATTGACGTGGCGGGAAAACCTCTTTGTCATTCTAATACCGCAACACAACGCAAAATAGGAGCTCCGCGAGAGCAGGCAAGGGAGTTAAAGCATGAGACACTAACAAACTTTGCTACCAAGTGTATACAACGTTTTTCAAAATAGTATCTAGAGTTAAACACGAGCTGTAATAATTAAAAATCTAACCCAATATGCTATTAATAATCAAACTCATTATTTAAAAGACGAATCTATCAGCAAACGGGCGCCTGATCATTGAACCTCGAGTGTAGCAAGTGTTTCTATAACTGGTGCGCCCTCAATACTCAAGATACCACTTATTGAACTAAATTCCACTTGACACCCTTGTCAAGGCTGTCTTTGACCACGCTATCACGAGAATTATACAAACTCTGCAATATTATAACGTAATTCAAGTGGACACTATAACATGTCGAGCTATTTTCGACTTTTTATAGCCATGAATGAATACTGGTATGTTATAGAAGTAAAAGTACTTTAATATAACAAATAACGAGAAAAAACAACTCAAAATATACAATAGATAATTTTGTCTCAACATAAAATGCAATTTTACACGCGCCTTTCAAAAGATTAAGAGCGAAATTCTGAACGGGTACGGTACCTTGGCCTATACCACGAAAATCGAACATCTCTGTCACACTTGCATATTGGAGTGACAAAGAGGTTTTCCCGTCAATGCCAATTTTCGATGTTCGTAGTAGGCGTGCTTATACCGATGCAATAGAAGTTAGCAATGGTTAGTTAAGTGTTAGCAATGGTTAATATTGTTTGCATAATGCAAACAATAATTATTAAGTATATTTACATGAACCCCAGTTATCATATTCTACAGTCAGTCTGTTTATCAACATCGTTTATTACAATGAGTAACGATATTTACATTAAAATTATCGTATTTCGCTGGTGGAATCACTCTTTAAACACTTGAAACTTGTTCCTCTCTTTCTTAGTCATCAATTCATAATACATACAGGATAAAATAAAAAGGACCGTTCAAAATCTACATAGTGAGAGCATAAGTTATGCTAAAAAACTTTAATTATGGCGCCAATTCCGCGAAAAAAAAAATTGGCTGTCCCATACAAGTTGGCGGCTTCCCACCGGCCGGTATGTATGAAACAACCAATTTTTTTTTCGCGATTACGGCATTCATCTGTATTGATATATTATGAAATATTAAAAGTCTAAAGTATTTATTAATAAATATGTTATTAGGGGATGGCACTTTCACACGAACCAATAAATTTACTAAATGTTTAGCAAATGTCTACTTGCAGCACAATGTGAAATTTAATCATTTTTGTAAATTGGCTATATTTTTTTATTCTCGAGGCTAACCTTTGACTTTGGAGTTTTTTCTTCTAAAATTGCGTTTCGTGTGAAATTGCTATCCCTCAATATCATGTTTAAGAAAATACTTTCTAATTTTTAAGTTTCATAAAGTAAAATTTAAAAACAAAGTGTCTCGTTATATTGTCTTCTGTTACTGCGATTGGTATTCACTGAAATTAAACACTTTAGAGCGGATTAATCGCGTTTATTAACACCATGACCCTACGTTCATCCTTTTAACCCTGTGAAAACGAATGCTGTAAAGGGCTCGAAACGTAGGGTTATGGTGTTAATAAACGCGATTAATCCGTTCTAAAGTGTTTAATTTCAAAGTGTATCGTTCTTATAGGGTGGCCAACACCCTGTGCATTCACTATCAACAGTTTGAACGTTCGTTTTTCATTTCACCCTGTATTAGGTCTCTGATAGCGACTATACACCAATGCCAATTTTCGCTTTCGGAAAAAATTAGCTAACACGCGTTCGTATTATGAATATGATTACTGAATGTTATTCATTTATGCTAGAGTTCTATTTGAATAACAAAACAGCATGGATATTCAATGTACAATAGAAGGAAAACCAATTGCGATTCGTCATAATGGATATGTAGAGCAAAGAAATAAAATATTATGTTATTTGTCGCCGCCTGCAACTTTATTTTACCGGCATATATGTTACGGTAGAATTAAGTTAACTTTTCAGCCCTGCTTTCAAACAGGGAACACAGCATACCATTCATATTGTTTTCACATCACCTATTCATTAAAGGGTTTTTTCTAGGGTAAGTTCTATCCTTTTGCCAAATTTCGTGATTCTGGGTCAACGGGAACCTAACGGGGACCCTATTATATACCCTATTATATTATATATATAGTACATTTTGATTCGAAATTCATTTCATTTTGATTTGAAAATATTTATTTATAGCATCGTTACAAGTCATTTCATTTGAAATTTATACACTACACTGACTACGGTGTAGGTATTACATTACATTAACAGGTATAGGTATATATTATATTTTTACATACATGTTACACATGGTGGAGTAGTTCATCAATGTCGTAAAACCGTGAATGCAACAGCCATTTATTTATATTGCTTTTAAATATCTGTGAGGAAGGTACATCTCTGATGCTGTCCGGTAAAGAAAGAAAGAAATGCTGTACCAGAAAGCCGAGCACATAGACTGACCGTTTGGTTTTTGCCAGCTTGTGGGGCACGGGCGCAAAATCACCCGCGTTCCTATAACGTAGGCTATAATTTAAAATAGCGAATTTAGATGTTAACTCTTTGCTATTCGTGTGTGTACATATTGCTGTGAGCACGCATGGTAGCGTACTATATGGGTCTGAACTTAGTTTTAAATACACTCGCTTAGTTATTTTACGTTAATTATCAATTAACTATGGAGACCATTAATTAACATACCTAAAGAGTGAGGTTATAAACGGGTCGCACAAAAATCTTAATCATTTCCGACCATGGAAGGGAACTGTGGTTGTTTTTTAATAATTACAGAATATTTAGTTATGAATCATCAGATAATCGTAGCAATGCCAGTAATTTGTTTTTTTAGGGTTCCGTACCTCAAAAGGAAAAAACGGAATCAATAGGATCACTTTGTTGTCCGTCCGTCCGTCTGTCTCGAGAACTCGTAGAGGTAGCAGGTTGGAATCAATACCACATACACAGATCTGCGGTCTCTTGAAGCTGTGATAAAATGAAAACTCTACATTAACGCAATCAAAAGATACGGCCATTTATGTCCGTTTTCCCATACATTTCCAGTGGAAATCAAAATGTGTAGAGTAGGTACAGTTCCCGTTAATCTAGAATCACGAAATTTGGCAAAAAGCAAGAGCTTGTAGCACAAGTACAGGGAAAAATCCGATAACCGTATAATTCCTCCTCCTCCTCCTTTTTTTTAAAGGGTCGGCAACGCGCATGTAACACCCCTGGTGTTGCAGGCGTCCATAGACTACGATGACCGCTTACCATCAGGCAGGCCGTATGCTTGTTTGTCACCGTCGTAGTATTAAAAAAAATGTCGCACGCTGAGATTTCCGTACCTCCAGTATTCTTAAGTATCTAAGGCCATAAATTGGGGGAGCATCCTTTGTGCGGAACTCTCGGTGGGCGAGTCCGACTGGCACTTGGCCGTTTTTTTCTTCTTCTTCCTAGCGTTTAGCAACCTTATCGCAATTTTTTACGTGGGAGCTAGTTTTCTTTGCGTCAAGCATTTATTATGTTAACGTAATAAAAAATAAAATACATAAAAAAAGCAAGGACTCAATCTTTCTGAAATATAGTATACATACATAGTGTATATGTACATAAACATAATAAAGTTATACAGTAAAAATAAAAAATATTTTATTAATGTAGGTACCTAAGTAAATACTTATAGATACCTAAATCAACTTTCTGGGAATATCAAACAATAACCAAAACTCATCTAAAATAGCTATTACTATTATCTACGAGTTGTATTTGAGTAATTACAAAATAATAATTGCAAACGTACATCGAAGAATTATTATTGCTTGCTTCTAGTTTTGTTAGTGGATGTCGAGCGAACTAGCGCCATCTATATTATTTAAGCGGAGTTAACGTTAGTTGTGCTACTCGCCACTAGCTGGCGTGAAACAGTACCCAGCTGTGCGTAGCGTACACTTGTCTCTCCACAAATAATTGAATATTCTCTTCAGACTGAGCAATGCTTGCACTAAACAATGGTGTTCTACATTTACTATTTAAACACACTTATTATTACACTATTAAGGATGACAGACCAATCCGACTCAATCTTATTCGACCCAATGAAATTAGGTAGTAATAACATTTTATTTTATTATAAATTGAAAGAGATCTCATATACTACAGAAAAACCATGCTACAGAAGTGCCCTGGGCACTAGGAGCCTTGGTCACTTTTTCTGTATACCGGGTGTTGTCTGTAATAGGAGCAATACATTTAACCGTCGGTACATATTCTTCGCCAAACTGAACGTTTTTACGGCGACTTTTAAAAATTACGTGTGTTTTGAATTTTATTACACTTTAAAGTTTGTTAGAAGACTCAACGTACGGCGAATTTTGTCATTTTTGTACTACTAGGTCAATTAGGCTGATGTTAACTTACATTGAAAATACTATTTAGTTTGTATGAAAAAGTGAAAACCTACAGAGTACCTACATCATTTTAAAAATTTGTTGAACAAAAGTTGTTAGGTTTGAGTAGTACGACCTGTGATTTAATTTATTGCTCCTGTTACAGGCAACACCCGGTATATTAGTGTCTCTACTTTAAAAAAAACATGAATCAAAACATTTATTATATTCATGCTTTACAATTGTATTTTATTTTATTTTTGAATATTAAATTAAATGTTCGTCTATAAATGATAGGTAAAATAGAAAGCGCAGTATACTGGGTTTTCGCAGGACTGATCGCATCAGAAAAACCGTACTGCGCTCCAGAACCGGTATCGAGGATGTGGGCGAAAGCCACGCTGGGCAAAAATCATTACAGAATGGACCCCACAACAAGGTCGAGGCAGAGGCAGACCAAAAAGAAGATGGACACATGACCTGGACACATTCAAGGGATGATGGCGGGAGTGTGCACTCGACAGAGTCGAATCTCGAATTTCGAGAAAGAGGGGAGGCTGAAAAAAGTGGGAAACTGAACAAAACTAAAAAAACATGATGCAAGTTTAATTGTCTGCCGATAAATAGGATGTTTACGAGTCTCCAATAAAATGTACGAGGTCCCTTTGTGTTCTGAGTTTGCGTACATTACGTATTGTTCGATGCTAGTGAAATTTACCTTAAAGATGGGTGCAATAACTCACGCTTATCGTATTATGCGATTAAGGCAATGAATATTTTCTTTGTGAGTTTGTATCCTCTGCTAATCTTGAGTTACATCCTGCACATTTGACCCCGCATCATGTATAAGAGAGCCAAGACCACAAATCATTTATTATATATTTTGTGCAGGTGTTACAACAAATATTTTCTGGCTACTATAACAATTAAAAACTTTCGGTCATGATACTCTTTTACAAAATACTTAGTTTTCAGACCAAATATAATATTTTTAGCTAAAGATAAAGGTAAAGATAAAAAAGTACTTTATTGCAATAACAACAACACACAAAGGTATAATTGATTTAACCGAAGATTGCGAATAGCAGTGAGTGTACTAGGCAAGGCCTGTATCGCGGGAGACCAGTTTTAACAGTGGTGTCATGCCTTAAACTAAATGTGAACTGAAGAATAGGAAATTTAGGTTTTTATTTTACACTTAGCAACGCTTAATAATAAAACTGCGGATAACACACGTATTTTAGTCACTATGCGCGACATGTTTCAGACATCTTCCAATGCTATCTGCAGCTTCATCACAACATTAAATAAAAGTATCACTACAGCTAGACAAATCAAGCTAAAACGAATTATATAATAGGAGCCTCAGTTTACTTTTAACATTAGGAGATAAAAAAGTATCGCTTAAAAACTAATTTTACAAAAAGCTGATTGCTGTTTTTTTGAGCTGATGATAATGACAATAAATAAGGATTATCTGGACAGTCTGGTACATAAGTGTGAAAAAAATCGCTATTTACATAACATCGCCAAGCAAGACCATATTCACATTCAGTGTAAAGTTCCGTAATGAAATATATGAAATAAAATAATTAATTCTTTATTTATTACATTAAAACTAAACAGACTAACGTCATCAAACTGCCTAATGATATTGCATAGGTACCTAACTGCTAATTTTCTGGCTGTGTTTCCTCTCGAATACCGCCATCCGCAACCTACGGATAACCCGTAGCGCCTTTGACCGCTAACGACGGTTAAAATATGAGTTTATTTATAACGAACCATAGTTTTTCCCTCCGGCATTGCTTGTTCAACAGAACAATCTAAATTTAACTTAAAATCTACTAACTACTTAGTTCTAATAACAGTTTTTGTAGACTTTTGAAAGATAATTTACCTATCAATGATAGAAGGCTAATTTGCATTCATTAGTTTTGCAGAGCGTCTCGTGGCGCCCTCGTATCATTGGAGTGATTGTGTTTCTTATAAATCCTTCCATATCAACAATCTATATACTTTATGCCCTAGAGCATAAAAAGTTATTTTATGTTGTGTAAAGTAAAACTTTTCGAGCAAGAGAAGTGAAAATAAAATTCCTTGCTCAGAAAAAGATGACTGTAGACATAGACTGTATGTAGACGATTACTCTGTCTAAATTACGAATTAAAAATTCTAGAAAGCCTCACTCTTGCCTTCTATCACTGTTTCATATTGTGATTATAAAATCGCAACAAACGGACAACCATCATCTCCAGCAGCATTCCAATATTTTGAAACAGCAAAACTAGTAACTTTAAGTAAAATATGAGTATCATTTGTCGCGCCAGGAGTGAATAATATGTTATTACGAAACCAAAATGTATTAAGTATATTATAAATGTACGAGATGTGAGACCTTTTGATTCTGTGTGGGATCATGGGTAAATACTGATATTGAATGTGCCTCTCAGATTTATGCTGTGCTATTAATAAACAGCAATCTGAAGTCAATAAGCTGTGAGTTAATGCTATTAATTGTATACTTCCTTGTACCATTTAACTCAGGCGTTTGCTAAAGATGTTGCATGATGTTTCGGATAGAAGGTATTTTACTATACATAGTAAATATAGCGAGATGGTGTATATGGATGGTATGTTATGTACTAAGTGTCTCTCGGTCTATGGCGCTTAGGACCTTTGTACCAATTACTGCAATTTTGAAATTTCCAAATATCGGAATCGACAAAAAGAAATTATGTTATTAATGAACTTGCTTTCAAAATTTAACAAGAATTGGTTGATAAATGCAACCTGTAGGAAGAACACACGAAACCATTTTTACCCAAGCTGAAGCGGAGACGCTTCGCTCGGTCAATTAAGTAATAACTTTGTTACTTAATTATGAAATAATTAATCAATTAATTATCTATTACCTAATTCGAATATAGATGCGAAATAAAGCAAATAATTAATTAACACGGATATTACTTTTCAATACAGTTGCTCAAAAAGTGCCCTTTTTTTGGCTGTTTTGCGTGCGCAAAGTTTGTTTTTGCGAACTAGTGCTTTTTACTTTTCCAATCTTTTTAAATTTAGTTGTGTTCCAATTCATGACTGCTTACCGAAGAGTATTATTGTTCGTTAATTTTAATAATTTTACCGAGCCGTAATAAAACTAAATACCTACTGTTAACGCAATAATATTAAAGATATTGATATTTCATATTTCAATAATTACTTCTTCATCATATAATGATCATTCATTAAAAATATTAACATTGAAAACAGTTCTTATAAATCTGTGTGTATGAAACGGAACAGAGCCTACGAAACGTCAGTCAAAGTAAAGGCGTTTTTCAATCAGGTAAACATGTTCGAAGGGCCTATAAGACATGGCGATACGATTTGTCACATGCGATTTATTATTTTGTTCATGAGAAATAATTATTATGAGACTGAAAATGAGAAAGTGAAGAAGATAAGATAAACATTTTGAAGATGTTCTTAATATATCAATTGTATTACAATCGTGTCACGGAAATAATAAAAAAACTTTCAAATTCGTTCTTATATACTATTTTAATATTTTCGCATCTGTATTGAAAAACGTCGTTCGATTCGCGTGCGGATATGTCATTTTTCACTTGTCCCGAGTATTGCCACTCGCCTACGGCTCGTGGCAAGATACCTCGGGTCTCGTGAAGTAATGACATACTTTCCGCACTAGCATCGAAATGTACTATTTTGAACTCGATAATTTCGCCATTATACAGGGTGTCACTAAAATGCCGGTAATACTTTTAAGTTATAAATTGAAAGAGATGTCATATACTACAGAAAAAGTGACCAAGGCCCCCGGGTCCTGGGTACAATACGTTTAAGTTGAATCGGTAACGTGGTCTGAATGTGGGGGAAAAACATGTACCTATGGAGGATTTTTTTTTTAATACCACGACGGTGGCAAACAAACATACGGCCCACCTGACGGAAAGCGGTCAACGTAGCCTATGGACGCCTGCAACTCCAGGTGGGTCACATGCACGTTGCCGACCCAAATTAATTTAATAATTAAAATTATTTATTTTTAATATGGAGGATTTTTCAGGTAGGCACAGACAGCAAAGTTATAGGTATGTAGGGACTTACTACATGACTATATGGGCCACAGCAGTATTTTCCCGTACGTGTACTGAACTGATACAAAGTCCGTTCTATTTCAAGTTTACATTAGTAATACACAAATTAATTAAACCGAACATTGTCGTGACTCGTGACTCATTTTCTACCAAAACGGAAGTTAATTGCTATCAAACAGATGTAGCTATATAATTAAATGTACGCTATATCCGAGATTCATTAACAAAACTAGTATTTAAAAGTCAATGACGACCGGTTGGCTTAGTTGGTAGTGACCCTGCCTGCTATGCCGATGGTCCTGGGTTCGAATCCCGGTAAGGGCATTTATTTGTGTGATGAACACAGATATTTGTTCCTGAGTCATGGATGTTTTCTATGCATTTATGTATTTGTATATTATATATATCGTTGTCTGAGTACCCGTAACACAAGCCTTATTGAGCTTACTGCGGGACTTAGTCAATTTGTGTAAGAATGTCCTGTATTTTTTTTTAATGCTACCAGTTAACTTGAAGAAACAATTCAAAACTCAAGCAAAGCAAGGAGATCGGGTAGCCCAGTGGTTAGGGCGTCTGCCGCGACGAAAGCAGGAGGTCGCTGGTTCGATCCCAGCCCTGCTCATCGGGGACCTTGGTCACTTTTTCTTTAGTATATGACATCTCTTTCAATTTATAAATCAAAACTCAAGGTCAAATTACTTTCCCCACTAGTGTGCGTTTTCGCACAAGGATAAAAGAGCGCTTTCCGAGCTAATGAGGGGAGAAAAACATTGATGGTGACTAGAAATATTAGTCACTTTTTTTTGTATTAAAAAAATTGGGCATGATGTACTTTTGTCATCATCCGTCACTTAGCCATCTCACTGGCGCCATCTAGTAACAACAAATTCTTTAAGTTTCAAATGAGTAATGGACGACTTTATACGTGCCTTTATAAATACGTCTCCTAATAGTGTAAGAGCTAGCTACGGAAATAGGGTATGCAATTTATAAAGCCACGGTACTTCTCTAGTTAGTGTGCTTAGTGTGCCATACTATCATTATTAATTAATCCGGGCGTCTGGCTGCTGTTCAGCGGTGGGTGTGATAGTTGCATTTTGTCGTCGCCTGACGGGGTGATCGACTGCATACAGCGTGGGTATTTGATACGGGCGAATAATTAATCCAGCTATAGTACCTGTTCATATGAATCGTATGAAATGATAAATTCGTTAAATTGTGTTATTAATTAGGTGTAATGATTTTTCTAAGGTGCGACAGAGCTGCAATGTATGTCGTCCAACTTTGTTTGACATGATAAATGACACTGACATGATACTCGTATGACGTTTAGATAGCTACGTTAATTTATGTGGATGCAATACATTGCGTGCTGAATTTTTATGTATGAATAAAAACCATCTTAAATTCCTAAAGAAATTAATGTAAATAGGTTCCCTAGGTCCAATAGTAATCTTCATTAAAATATTCGCCCTTATCAAATAACCACGCTGTAATCGCTGTATATGCGCCTGCCTGTATTTTTGCATACACAAGACCTATATAAATGCAACAACTTTGGCACATTTTACCGCAAATTGGGCGTAACCTGGCACTATTTTTTCCTTATTAAAACGCCTGGCAATGTTCTATTCGAATTAAATAGCGTCATAATTAGCTATATTGTCACTGTTAACTCAGAACTCTATAAATTTGACACCTTTAATTGATTTTACAACCCCTTTGTTGCCCATCCAGTCACACCCACCGCTGAACAGCTGTCAGGCTCTATAAATTGCATGTATATTTCCGTAGCTAGCTTACCGTCTATGAAGCTAAATACAGTTTGCTATTGACGCTCATTAGGGTTTTCCTTATAATTACTCACACCTTGTTAATAAAACATAACGGATCGGGATAATTGTCACCATTACAGTTTTAACCAGTGCAGTGTTCGTTCATTTGTTTATTTGAAACTTAAGTGAAAAATGGTGCTTGATTCACCCCTCCGAACGAGTATAGGGGAGATCAAGAGGATTTCTTCAACACTAATTAGGAGACAGAGCCAGGTATGTGTTACATGTCACCAATGTCAGGATACCATCTGTATGACACAGAAGTGCGCTCTGCCAAGTTCGGAAATAGTAGTGTATGCAACAGTGATATAAGCGTTCTTAAAATTCAAGGGTCGCTGTTACAAAACTTAGGTTGCCACGTTTCTAGATTTTGCTTTTTACGCTATTTTAGCTGTCGTAGAAAAACTAGAGTATGCAACAGTTCATACTTGGTTCTTCAAACTCTCGGGTCTATTATTACAAAAACGGCGACCTTAAAGTTTTTAGAACCCTTATTATATCAATGTTGCATAAACTACTATATGTAAGCGTTCTAGGTCGTAGACTGACTTTGCTTAGCCACATCCTTAGACTCGGAGCAAAGCGTCGTATTAGGAAGGCTTGGGGGGATAATCAACAAGTATAGAGTTAAAACTTAGAAATAAGCTGACACTTTACAAGACCTGTGTTCGTCCCATAACGTGGTAATAAGGTGGTAATTACTCAAGTGTGGTATTTTCCCACATGAATAAGGCATGTCTACTTCAGGTCGTACAGAATCTTTTCCTCTGTAGGCCGACGGTACCAGACGAACCTCAGTTTGCACTGTGACATGACGCTTAACTCCATATACGGTTTCTTTAAACAGACTGCTCGGCGTTACTTTGATAACGTGTCATTTCTTCCACCCCCTCGGGAACTTCTCACTCACGATTCACTGATTAGGGGTGGCACAGTTCGGCGTCCTAGGCACACACTCACGGACCCGGACGATGAAATCGCAGCGGAGTTCGAAAGTAGGCGCGCTGCGGTTTCGCCAGACGCATCGCGACGCAGTCTGTTATCGACCCGGTACCACCGCGTAGCGGATAGCATCAATCCGGCCGCGATCGGACCTGAGTTTCTTGCTGGAATCTTCTTAGCTAGGTTAGGGTAACCAGCAATAAAACTGCCAGTTAGCTCGATTTCTTACACACTTCAGATTTAGTTGGACTCGGTTCAACCGATCTTTCTGGAGTGCAAACTCAGTAGGAGTATTACAGAGTAGGTAGAAAATATCGTGTGTGGCGAAATTAATAGAAAGCCGTGGTAAGAACCCGTATTTATTAGAATCAGCATTGCGATACAACGAGGAAATGCCGCCAGCATCCTAGGTACAATGCCTCAAGGACCTATTTTAGATTTAAGGTAGGTAGGTAGGTAGCTAGGTAAGTTACGCTAACGGTATATATTTTGAAAATAAATGTTTCCTATTCACTAGTTTGAATTCAGTAATAAAAAAACTGAAATTCATCTTGTTTGTCGATCCACTGTGTGTCACATCTCGTATCGTATTTTTTTATTTCTTATAATTATTTTGAAACACCGGCAAAAGGCAAAGTGATTCAGGAATGTTTATGAGATACATTGTAATTTTTTTTATACTACGACGGTGACAAACAAGCATACGGCCCGCCTGATGGTAAGTGGTCACCGTAGCCTATGGACGCCTGCAACACCAGGGGTGTTACATGCGCGTTGTCGACCCTTTAAAAAAAAGGAGGATTCGCTGTGTTGACAGCTAAACGGGCCAAGGGCTTTGCTCCGTGGGTCCTCAACTGTCAAGTGTCAACACAGCGAATCCTCTTGGAGCTCTGGCGACCTTACTCACCAACAGAAACACAACACTATGAGTAGGGTAGGGTCTAGTGTTATTTAACTGCGGTTTTCTGTAAGGTGGAGGTACTTCCCCAGATGGGCTCTGCTCCAGATTTGAGCGAGACGACATTCGTTTCGTTGTGCTGTGCCCTACCACACTAAACGATATGCATCCGCTGTGCCCATACCTCTCTTCAATGTAATGCGTATTGTACCTAATGAAATGATAAGAAGACAGCTCGGAGCCCTCAGAGGTCACGTGACATTTTCTATAGAAGCTGATAGATCGTCTCGGCCCGGTCACCTCCCGAACCGTGCTAGTGTGAGGCATTCTTTATAGGCACTTATCGCTCGTTAACATTTTCTACTGTTATGAATGTTTGCGACACAATCACTCGACTGAAGTGACTAGAATGCTGAACGTGTTACTGATAAGATGATTGTAACTACTTACCACTAATGTACTCCGCTGAAAATGCACGTGAAATGAGTACCTACAATGAGACTTAGTTTGTTTATTAATTGTTAGTCCAAAAAAGTTCCTCATTCTAAGCATAATCCTACCTACCTACTACCTAACCGGGAATGTATGCCATTGTAGGCCTACATAATGCATACATAATTCTATGTATGCATTGTAGGGTTAAATTGATTTGGTGTCTTTTGAAATGATTAATGTTTACTTCGAATTTAAATTATATTACCAATACCAAAGGATTATTAATAACTTTATAATCACACGACATTCATCTTTTCTCTGAAAAGATAACAATATTAGTCAGTTTTGGCACTTTGACAACGCATATGCGATATACAGGTACATATCACTATCAGACATATCGATCCTTATCGAAGCGAATTAGCAATAGATTACGAAGTTATGAACAAAAACGAATCAGTCTGTGAAAGTACTGAAAGTGAGTGCTGATTGAACGCTTTGTGTTTTGTGTTATTACCTATGTATATAAGATATTGTGGTGTATTTTTTTTATTATAACACTTAGAATTACTTTTTGTGAATAGGTGGGATAATGGATTTTAGGACATATGAAATCGTGCCGGTAAGTAAACAAAGATTTTTTTTAAATTCCTTATTAGTGTTATGTACAGTGAATTCGATTTTATTCTTAATTCTTAACAAACTGTTTTCACGTTTGTAAGTGGGTGTTTTTTTTTAATTCAAAAAAGAAAAATATTTTTTTGCTTAATTGAAATGTTTCTATGTTTTCTACTCAGATTTGCGAGCTCTTTCAATCCTAGTAGGAGAAAAAAAATGCCCCAGAATGTTTTTCCATTCCGCCACCATTTCTGCATAGGTTTTTAGTATGGCGGTAGCGCAATGGAAACTTTGAAAAATGAAGATTTTAGGACACTTTTTTTCTCCTACTAGAATTGAAAGAGCTTGCTTCTAAAGTATCTGAATAGAAAACATATAAACATTTCAAAAGCAAAAAAATATATTTTTCTACACCAAAAAAAAACGCATAAGGCCATGATTAGCAATTCTTTCAGTGCCTCAAGAAATGGTAATGGCATGATGTGACTCAGTTGTACAATTTCTTCTTTGTAAACGTAGTCAGTTGTATTTACAAGAAATTACTACGTTGACAATTACATTGCACTTTAAAATACGGTCACCGGCTTTGACATTGTTATTCATTTAATAGGTATTTAGTTTACGTGTAAATATAGGTCAAACTTCTGACCGCTGATTTATATGGCTTAGTAAAATATATAATAATAATGGGGACAATCTCACACATATTAACCTAGCCCCAAATTAAGCAAAGCTTGTACGGTTGGCGTCATAAATATATGTATATACACCTGTATTCAATTTTGAACCTTCTTCCCCAGTAATATAATAAGTTCTGAACTGTATACAGTGACTGTACTATGTGTACTAGCTGACGACATAAGTACATACTTAAAATAGCCACGAAATTTTCGAGATAATGAAACTATTTAACTGATAGTTTATTTCACTTTTATCACTGTTTATACATTGAGACAGAAAAAGGTAGAAAACGGTAGAGATTATATAAAGTGGACTAAACACACACACAGTGGCAAGTTGGCAACACCAGCACGCCTGCCGCGAACATCGAAATTTGACATTGACGGGAAAACCTCTTTGTCTCTCCAATAAGCAAGTGTGACAGAGATGGAGGTACAATTCCGCAATCGTTCGATTCTCGTGGTATAGGTCCTGCATACCCACCACGAACGTCGAAATTTGACATTGTAGGGAAAACCTCTTTGTCACTCCAATATGCAAGTGTGACAGAGATGGAGATACAAATCCGCAATCGTTAGATTTACGTGCTATAGGTCCTGTTCTCTTGTAAAGTTTGTTATTATTTTTGTAAACCAACATTTGTTCAAAAGTAAACTTACTGCTCGCACTTATGCGAGAGAATGAGATGCACAATATACAATGTTGCGTGCCAAAGCTCAGTGGCGCTCTCTGTAATGCATTCTTTATAAAGAATACATGTCAGAGATTTCAGGCTACTAATGTAAGTCGCTCGAAACTGCTGTGATGTTCAAATTACAAAATTCTCTCTTCTCAGGATGACTCACACTAGAACGGGACGGGACGGGGCGGGACGGCAAAATCTGTCAATTTCTATAGAAAGAATATCTCGGAGCCCTCGGAGGTCACGTGACGTTTTCTATAGAAACTGACAGATCGGCCCGGTCCGGTCACGTCAATCGATCAATCAATCAATCATTATCTATTCAAACCCAAGTACGTCTGTACTATTATTTATTTTGTGGTACGTCAAATAAATACCAACTACAATTTAATATTGAATTTGAAATATTCATAGGACAACCAAAATATACCCGTAAATACCCGTAATTACTATTTAATTTATTCCAAACACTTAAAATACGCTTGTAATTTTGAATGTCTAATGTTATTAAACACAGATCCTTTTATGTAAAGTAAATAATTAGAAAGCAACAAAATACAAGAGAATAATTTATAAACTAAGTATAGCATTCCAATCACTTTACAAAGGAGCGACTTCAATGCGCACCTCTAGTATTAGCGTTCTTCAAACGCTTATTTGAAGCAAATAACATTTATTTTCGATATATTATATACAGTAAGTGTAACTTACCTAACTACCGACCTCTACCTACCTTAAATCTAAAATAGGTCCTCAAGGCATGGTACCTAGGATGCTGGCGGCATTTCCTCCTTGTATCGCATTGCTAATACGCTGCTCAAGGAAGCCACCAGCTCTTCGGTCACCAGTTACATCAACCAGACGTTTCGCGATTTCCACAAAAAACTTGCGTACGCTGAGACACCATGGACCAATAGTTTCGACCCCGAATGATACAAAAAGGTACTCTCTGCCCAGGCTCTTATATTTATTACGTTTTAAAATTTCGGCGAATTCAGCCGCTCTGCCCGCTTTTACATTAGTTCATTGTAGGCGGGACGGTGCCAGCGTGTCTACACAGGTAGCATCCCATACTAGCAACCGTTCCCAAACTCCAAGGAACCAAGGACACCCCATCGGGTCTCTTGCCATCATCCCTGAAAATTTCAGTCGGCTCAAGGCAAGGAGAGCAGGCACGTTGATGGTGGCAAGAGACCGCCGGATTATGTCATTAAGAGACGCATGTCTCCAAAAACGGCCTGCACTTTTTATACAACACAATCCATTGTGTCCCAGTCGGTCCACGTCTGTGCCATAAGGACATGAGTGTGGTGCACACACCGAAACCCCCAGTTACAAACCAGTCGCCAGTCTAAGGGAGGCCGGATCCAAGAAAGTACCAGTAATTAACGCTTATTTCTTACAAACCTCGAGGTCATTCACGACTGGTTTAGTCAAATCTCGATTTAGTCGGAACGGAATATACTGGGCTAATTATGTTTTACATAATAAATAAGCACTCAAAGGGCTGGCGGTACTTGGGAACTCATTAGGCAGGCGGTTGAGGTCACTTCAACGTAGTATTTAACTTTTTCACTACTACTGTTTCACTGTTTTCTCACCGAGGTGAAAATTTGTAGTGATTTAATTCCTGCAAATATATTTCGATAAATTATTTCTTATTATTTCCTGCCGTAGTTAATTGCTACGGAACCCTAATAAAACTTTATAGATTTAAGCGTACATATTACATACAGATACCGAAAAGCGACTTAGTTTTTTACTATGTGGTCAAGTGACAAGAAAAAAAAGTTTACGGCGATAGAGCAGCAGTTTTTATAGCGATATTTTGTCAGTAAAGACGTAATTTGGAAAACATTCTGTAAAGAATTACTCAAACTAGAACAGGACGGGACGGGACGGGACGGGGTGGGGCGGGAAAATATGTCAATTTCTATAGAAAGCGTCAAGTAACATCAGAGGGCTCCGGGCCGTCACGTGATTCTTTCTATAGAAATTGACAGACTTTGCCGTCCCGCCCCGTCCCGTGCTATTGTGAATCATCCTTAATCAATCACACTTCAGTAGAATCAACTCAAAATATTACACACTGACATGACACAGTTTTTTTATTCATAGTCACTATTATTGCAGGAAGAGTATAATAGGTATATAAAGTTTTCCTAAGAGGCATCCTCTACTCGGGTCCCGAACAACATGCAACTTACGATGTTTGACATTGATTGGTTCATCGAAGTAAAATGACTAGGTATATTTGTAAACAAATACGTATAATAATATGACGTATATTTTTCTTGAATAAGCACAATGCAAGAGGGCTTAAATCCCCTGATTTTGTCACCGGGACATTACATTTTACGCATCAATCATTAAATGAAAAATGGTAAATAATTTATTTCACAATTCAAATTCAAATTGTTTATTTCAGACAGGTCGTCCTTAGACACCCAAGAGAAAAAATATATATAAATAAATAAATATCCTGGGACAATCTTACACAAATCGACCTATAAAACTTAACAATTAAAATATAAAACAATGCTCTACAATACATCATAAAAATATTAATAAGCTATTTAGATGTCAAAACTAAAAAACAGCATGAACAATGACTATGTAAGTACTTATACGTATATTTTACGTAGGTAAGTTCAGGATTTTACAATAGTACGTTTAATTAATATACCTACATATTTACAATAACATAACTTAATTTGACATAAAATAGAAACTAAATTTTGTCCGATTCAACTTTAAATGACGTGATAGAACAATCAGGATAACTGTATCTCTACCGGTGCAAGTCAAAACTTTTACCTGATGATACTCGTATGATATCAGCAGACCTTTCGAACGTGCTAAACTGACATTTATATTAAAATTCTTTATTTCAACTGAAAATGAAAATGAATGAAATGAAAAATGATTTATTCAGTAGAAAACAAATTAAACATAGTACAGGTTGGTGTCCCTTTTTAAGTATGAAAATACCTGTGTTAAGGAACACCGCTCTTCCTTAGTGATTAACTTACTTATATAAACTTTCTAAGAGGTACTTATTGGTAAACAAACTTAGACTAATATAACATATGACCTATGAGAAACAGGTCAGATGATTAACATATATTACAGATTTGAGGATAACGATTTCAAAAGGCCACTTCGTGTGAAAGTGTGTGTGTGTGTGTGTGTGTGTGTGTGTGTGTGTGTATGTGTGTGTGTGTGTGTGTGTGTGTGTGTGTGTGTGTGTGTGTGTGTGTGTGTGAAATAGAGAACACTTACATATGATCAGTACAATATTCATTTTTTCAGTAGATTTTCTATTTCAAGGTAGGTTTTCTTTTTAATCCAGTTTATTATTTTTATTTTACATTCTCTATATGTGTAGGGATATATTTCAATTTCTTTATTTATAAGATTATACAAGTTAGCAGATTGAGCACCGTATTGTCTTCTAGCATAGGACGTCTTTGATTGTGGCATAGGGATTACTTTCGTTTTTTTTCTTCTAGTTGTTTGAGAGATAGGATAATACGGTGTGGATTTATGTTGTCTTAACACAGCATTTAAAACACACATTTTAACAAAACTGACATTTTACATCCATAAGAACACTTCTCCTATGGATTTTCATACAATATAATGAGTACTGTTGTTTTTTTTTTAATTCTTGAGTGGGCATACGACATCTTCCACATTCTACCACCTTTCTAGATTTTGCTTTTTTCGCTAGCTAGCTGTCGTAGAAAAACTGGCGTATGCAACCTACTATATGTCATAGTGACAACTACGTGTATAAAAGTTACGCCAGTCTTTGGAACTCTCCGAACTCCAATCGATCGTCTTTTGTCTTGTTTCGGGCTGCCCGCACATCACATCACATTATATAATATTTATAATCTTAGGCAACACTAGCTTTTTAAGAGGAGAACGGGGCCGAGTGTCAATTGTTTTTTGCGTAGTGTTGAAACAAAACGGCTTGTATTCACTTTTTCTAAGAGAAATACGTTCTGATTCTTAAAACCTACCGTTATATTAATCTGTAGTTAGACTAGCTACTTTAGGTGTGTAATTCAACGAAAATTATAAGAATATGTGTTTAAAAAAAGGGTTGAAAATGTTACCTCGTAAAATTCCAGTAGTAAGGGCAGAATTGTTCTTCTTTAGAATTTTCGGCTGCGTGCCTAAAGGTCACCGGCGGCGAAGGTCAAATGTAAATCTAAGGTCAGAGTGACCTTGGATCGATCGCAACTGAGCTTTGGGGAAATTCGTCTGAAGGTTAAGGTTCGTGATTTATTGGACTTTGTAATAAGTTTTTGTCTTACTTGGTAATTTGTATGAAGGGATTTAGAAAGTTGTATATCATATCAATATTGGAGATTTCATTAAAAACTTAAAAGGTACTTAGATTATTACGATTGATATAGCGGTTTGTTTACAGTTTTAGGAAATAGACAGCGATTTTAAATTGCCATGTTGGCTTAACATAATAAAATTTCCTGTAAATTAAATTTCCTATCAAACCTATCAATTTAATCTTTAATTGGTTTCTTTTCTTTATTTTCAGAGGCGTGATTTGGAGTCTCAATCCAACTCGAATTCACACGAAAAAAGACACAGCATTTGGTGGAATGTGTTCCTCGACATACCCATACTCGCAGCTGGTAAGCATCTTTTTATGTTTTTTGATACTCGTTTTTCGTCTCACTCTTGACTTCTTGACTTTCGTTTATTTGCTAAGTAAGGGTTTAAGAACTATTAAGCATTATATTATCGACCGTTCCATCCCGTCCCGTCCCGTCCCATCACATTCTATGTTAGTTTCTATGAAATTATGACGTTTACTTAACACATTCACAGTCTGTGTTATCAAAATCCAGGAGACTTAGCATAGATGGGCTATCACTGTAGCCACGCTTTGTTAATTTAAAAAACATAAAGTCGCAATTTAAAAAAAGAAAAAGTTTATAGCACACGTGGGGACGCCGCATGTGGCAGAATGCATGCAATCGCAGTCTCACTTTTTAAAAATGTAAAAAGAGTCGATGAACTTTCCAAGCGTACAGCTAGTCTATGATGGTCGGGTTTTTATCGTTTACCGACGTTGCTGTCACGTTCTAACAAGTATGTATGTGCGAAAGTGACGCATAGCGTGATAAGCGATAAAATGGCAACCATGCTAACCCTGCTGGTTTGTTTAAAAAACTTTTATTTTTTAACGGTATTGCCGATATAGTTTTTAAGGTTCTGTAGCCAAAATGGCTAGAACGGAACCCTTATAGTTTCGTCCAGCCGTCCTGTCCGTCCGTCCGTATGCCACAGCGGTTTTACTCAGTAACTATAAAGCATACGGAAATGATATCACAGTTAGAGGTGTAGGTATTTTGTGTGCTCTAAAATTTAAAGCATTTGCATAAAAATTAGGAGGGGGGACATACATGTAACTAAATGTCAAAAAAAAAATCTTTTTTTTTGTTTTTTTTTTTACTATGTAACAACTATTAGTTTGTTTATTTATCATTTCGTATAACACTTTCTTGTAATAACCATTATATGAAATAATTATCAATAAAACAGTTTACAACATAAAAACCAATTACACAGTACATCGTCACATTAAAAACAGGCTTTCAAAAAACAACCAACCAAACAATGTCAAAAAACATTTTTGTGGCAAATATCTACTTGTGGCACATCATCTGATAGGTCTTTAGAAATAACTTCATAGTTTCTTTAATAAAAAAATAATTAATCCAATATTTTCAGATATAATCGCTCTGAGAGTAGGTATAGTGTGGGAGACACACTCTAACTTTTCTCCAAAAATGTGATTTTTTTATCCTTTTTATATATATTGGTACGGAAACCTTCGTGAGCGAGTCCCAACTCACACTTGGCCGGTTTTTATAGGTACCACACGACACATTTATCCCTCCAAATGGTTCTACCCGTTATGGAATCCCTGCCATCCGCCCAAAGTATGCTTTATTCACGGTTTTTTGCCACTCCAACTTACACAGAACCTCGTCTGCTTGGTTTTTCAAACGATGCCACGAATTCCGAGGCACAAAGGAATGGCGAAGAGGTTATATTTTTGTTTTATTTCAGGCCTTAGACCATAGACAACTGGACAAAAACTTTCTATTTAAAATAGGTATTCTGTAAATTTTTGCGGGAGTATTAGTGGGCGGTGGGAGCTATTTGTACAGTCGCGTGAACAAAGTATGAATTAATTCATCCAGAAATTGTCCATGCACTTTTGAACGCGACGACTAATTAGTACCTAATAGACATATCAGATAAATCCCATGCACAAGTTTTAGGCAGAAGGGAAATTGTATTGTACGCGTGCCCAGTTGTCTATGGTCTAAGTTTCAGGAATTTCTCCCAACTCTTTGCAAACAATATTTACTGACATTCTTTTCTGTTTGCGTTCCGGAGGTCGCTAGTAAAATAATGAAATTATTTAAATTCTTTTAAAAAGCTTTAACAGACTCCTAGGTGCTTTTAACTTTGGAATTTTAAGCAAAAAACTGTTGAAAATATTTTTCGTGTATTTGCCTAAAGTTTAAATCGCTCGTAATACCTAAAAACGTTAATAAGTAACGGAGGAAACGAAACAAAAAGAAACAGTAGGAGGTGGAAAAACTAAAGGAACTTGATTAATAAAACAAAATAAACATACATACAAACACCCAAACTTATACAATAATAAATATTATTATACTAATAAACCTATTTCTACTTTTTGACATGTAAACTATATACTCGTACCTACATATAAAATGCAAGTATTATTCTTTTTAAAACCCACCGCTTATAAATTAAATGTTAAACAAACAAGAATTAATTTGTATTTAAATATCCAAATACATTCTCAGGTTCTAAAGTGATGCATAGGTTGTCCATGCACTTTTGAACATGTTGGTATTGATGGTACATATTACACCAATGGCGTATTGAATTAATTTAACATGCAAATTGATAATAACCGCAGTCAATCAATCATTCACGTGACTAAAGGACGTTAATTGCATACCGTAAATAGAGTAATCGATAAACCATAGACAATAAAGAGTGGAGCTTAACAATGTGAACGTTTTATAACATAACTTATATAACTCCGATTTAATTTAATGACGGTTATAAAAACTATATAGGTACATATTTACTATGTTTTTATTTATCTTATGGAATAAAAAAACTTAACTACATAAATTAATTATAAACTAATTAGCTATGGAGTTCAACTAAGTATGATTTGAAATAATAGTAGATTACATACCAAGGCCGTTTAAGTGGGAGATGTCTCGGATTACATGTAATTGTCGGCCGAGGCGAAGCCGAGGTTGACTAACATGTGATCCGAGGCTTTCCTATTTAACGGCCGAGGTTTGTATACTATTTTTCTGCCCGACGGAGCCGGCAGGCGGCAATTAAGTTTTGCGTAAAGTGGCGCTTACCGGCCGGAGGACTGAAAAGATATTTTTATTTATAAAATAATTGCAAACAAAATTAACGATGATGTTATTTGGAATGGTATAGACAATACGTTTAATGAAATTAAATAGTTTTAAAGTTTAAAAATTACAAGCGAGCATCTCAATTTATAAGCTACTAGCGCCATCTAGTGGTGAGTAGCAGAACTATAGTAGTAGGTAAAGCTTTATTTCTTCCTCATTTTTTTATTAATAAAAAGTTTGTATGGCGGTTATTTAATCAGCAGTTAAAAAGCTATCTAGTTATACACCTAAATAAAACATTTATAAGAAAAAAGTGACCAGACTAAAAAGTCGAGCATTCGAATGTCAAATTTTGCCCGCCAGTGCAGCGTGTAGGTACTGTATTCGTTGTAAGATTTTCCAAAATACTTATAATTCAATTTTGTAAATTGTTTTAAATTCACCTGAAGCCAGATTGCCTTAAGAATGCACCGACTCATACGAATATTATTGTGCAAGAACAAAATAGAGAACGAAAGAAAATCTCGATTTTTTTCTCTGTACTCAGAGGGCCTACTGCGACCTCCCACTCTTACACTTACACTTCCTTATTTGAGCGAAAGGGATACGAACTATAGATTTTGCGACGGGGTGCGATTTTTGAATCTCACTCGTGAGTTGAGCTCGCCTGGTGACTAAAATTCTCACCGGTGACTTTGATATCACCGATTACTAAATGTCGTATTTTTGAAACTCACTCGCAGGTTACCAACATGCAGACATTTTACAACTTCAGTCATAGACAATCGTCCCATGACGTTCCTTTTTAAGCAGATACCGGTTTTTATTTCTCATACTATAACTTAAAATAGGTTCAATGAAATCGGTCAAACGTAGAACGTGGTGTACCTACCTGTCAGTCAGTCTCAGTCAGTGTCAGTGTAATTTAAAAGAAAACTTAGTTTTGGAAACATTTTATTATCAGAACTACAAGGATTGCTTGAAATTTACTAAAAGAAAGCGACAGTTGTATTAAAAAAAGGTATGTACATTTGTTAGTGGCATATGTTCTATTATCGTAATATATAGTGTTGTTTCACCTGATAATTGTTTATTGTCCCTTTTATAGATGCTCGTCGTCGGTCCCAGTCCCACAAAAGAGGAAAGTTGGAATATAACAGAAAACTCTACTGCCAGCACTTGTGCGGGAGAATGAGCTCAATGAGCAACTTTGAAAGTTTGGCAGGATATAGCGGCCGAATTAAATGCTATTCCAGGACTAGAAGGCGTGGAGAAAGGTAGGATCTTTTCATTGTTATTCTTTCATTCAGGTTAAATTTATAACTAAAATCATATCAGAGAAATTTCCCAATGGTATAACAGCGTGCAAGGTGTTCACAATGATCCTAATACACTTTTATTGTCTTAATAATTAGGCAGTGCCAAAATCATTTTGGTCACCTTACCAACTTAGCAATTTCTGCTGCTGAGTGCACAATGGTTGTCAACTTGCAGAAAATGCCAAGACCAACTAACTAACTTACACACCAATTCCCAGCATATAAAAATTAGTAATTTATACAAACCAAAGGCAAAAATGAACTACTATATTGGTCTGACTGTTTACCTTTTTAATATCTTGTAGGAAGGCTTTGATGCATTTTGCCAGGTTGATTATTAGCTGTGACCAGGATATAAATATATTACACAACAGGGCTACTGATCAAATTACAATCAGTTACATTACTTGTTGTGCACCTCTGTGTAGTTGACTGCAACATATTCAAATTAAATTTCACCATCTTTGATACACATACATCTGTAACTCCAGATGTTTTCTCAAACTGTTACATAATTATTAAAGGATCAGGATACATTGAAAATCTAATTTATAGCTGATAATAGAACTCTGTTATGATTGAATGTTTTTTTGTACTTTCAGGTAAGCGGCAAGAAGACAATGCAACTTCTCTACTTTTTTGGAGTTTCTTACAAACATTGGAAAACAGCATTCTCCATGGCTTGTCTAAGTATGCAGACAATACAATGTATGCATATTGGTTTTTTGTACACCATGAGTGGAACAAAAAATAAGTTTTTGTAGACCAACAGATAAAAGCCTAATTACCTATACCAAATTAAAATTAAGTTATTAATTTTAACTTATTTATTTATGTTCCTTTTATTTTTTGTATTTTTACTTTAACTACCATTTGCAATCTGATTTGGATCATACCTGTCAATAAAGGAAATTTATTAATGATGAAAAAGTAGAATGGCTGAATTGACTGGATTGTCTACCTCTCTCATTTAAAGTGATAACTCATACAGTATATCTCTCAATCTTTCTAAATGAAAGTGGCAAGTTGTGAAACCTGCCAATTTGTGCTACCTACTTGTGCTGTGATTTGATACAAAAATTCTATGTATGATGTTAGATTATAAGATGATTATTATTTAGTTCAGATATTTAGGCTGATGTTTTTAATATACTTATAATGCACTTCTTGATAATAAAGAGGTAATGTAAAATTCGAAGCTTTAGACTGATGTTTTATTAATAGGTATCTTGTAAGGCTTTATTTAATTTGCCTATTATTTAGTTGAGAAATTCAAACTGATTGATTTTGTCAATGTATAAGTAATCATATGGCTAGCAGCAGAAGTAGTAGAGCAGGCAAGGTGTTCAAAATGGTCTGAGCACAATCTTATTGTTTTCAAAAGAAGGGTGCATCAAGATCATATTGGACACCCCGCATGCTTAACTACATCTGCTGCAGACTGTACGGTCAGCGTCAGCAATACCTATACAACTCTCGCTTTATTTCTTTTGTAATAAGAGGAGAGTTGTATAGATATTTTTGATGTTTAATGTACATTCACTAACATTAAGGCTATTGGCGGTCTTATTAACATGTTAATTATTTTAGGAGCAAAGGACTAGTGTTCTCCATAACTGTAACTTATAACACTTTGACTTTCTATAAAATAGAAGTCACAGAGTTGCTTAAGCACATTGCAACTATTGACTACTACCTAATCTAATTAAGTTGCTTACACTAAACTAAACAGACTTGAGGTATTAAATTGTTTAAAATGAGCCTATGTAGGTAGACTATACCTAAATTACAAGAAATAATATATAAAGCCTACACAAACTCCCCTTGTTTCATTCAGTTTCTACAGCTACCTAATGCCTGCCTCCTGCCTGTTCCATATTGCCCTATCATTGTAAGTGTACCTTACTGATACATTTGAGAACTAATTTACATCCTCTTTTTAATTGAAGAGCAACATGTTCACAACAATTCTCAGCCCGCATACCTTACAACTGCACAGGTGCAGTGTCTGTGCAAAACCTATCCATGTTATACTTATAAGGTTAATGTGGCTAATTCTGTCATTTTGACTATTCAATCTAATGCTCGCCTCCGTTGAATATAAGCACAATATGCAGCTGACGACTCAGTTTATGAACTCCGGAGAGCCTGCTGCTTATTGACTCTTGTCTATAGCGATGCATACTGTGTTTATTTATATTCAATGCAGGCAAGCATTAGATTGAATAGTCCCTACGATGGAATTAGCTACATTAACCTTACCCTACTCATGTAGACAAAAACTGAACTATGATTAACATTAACTTATGATTAACTGGAGGTATGGAAGTTTGGTTGATATAAGTAATTTACTTGGACGTACAAGGAATTAAAAACAATGTATAAGAGATATTCATAACATGCTTTATTGTGCACTATAATAACAAAACATGAACAAAAACTTCAGCAAGTGACAAAATAGACCGAACACCTACTCGCTAGGTGGCTTAATCTTCCAAATAATAATATCGCACTATCGATGCTCGTAGAGCTTCTCTTGCCAACAAATCAGGTAAGTACAGGCCAAAATCCAAAACATCATCTTCATTGTCATGCATGACCAAGATCGACATTGTTTTGAATGCAGATGTTGTAGACCACCCCGCAGCTGTTTATTATTTTCGACGCTTTCTCCGGTGCATAGTGCAGTACTCTATGCTTTAATAAACAGCGGAATCGGCCTTTTAATATGCCATTAGGTACACCTTTCTATCGCAGCACGCGCTTCTTCGAAGGCCTCGTTCTATTCTATTGCTGCTTTGCCATATTCGCTATCCGTTATCTTCATCTTAATGTAATCTTCCAGGCTTGCCATTTCTTATTCTTTTCACAAATATGCGAAATTCACGAAATTACAGCGAGCCCCGCTGCTAATTCAGTTAAATCTCCAACATACTGTTTTCCAATTCCAACACACTTTGGCAGATTATATAAGTCAACTGTCAAAAATACTCACCGATGATTTCAAATACGAGTGGGTATGGGCATTCGAATTGAACTCACATGCGTGAGAATCAGAAGTCACCGATGAGATTCAAAAATACGAATTTTCGGAAATCACTCATTTTTGTGAGAATTAGTCACTCGGTGAGATTCAAAAATCGCACCCCAGGATAATCCCTCAAGGCACGTGTATTCCAACATGTGGGATGCAACGTGAGCGAGGATGCAAGCCATTATGGTCACCCTACACGAAGAACGTAGTATGTCCACACATCCGATACTCATTTATGACTATTTTGATTTACAATGGTATGAGATAGGATTACATAAAGAGTGTACTAGTGATAGGTTCTAGAAGGTGTTGCGTGAGTTTAGGGGTCCGCTTGGTGTTAATATATTTTTTGGAGATATTATTAGATTTTATTCCAAAGACTAGCGACAGCGACCCACCTCGGCTTCGCTCGGGTTATTATTATCAAACCGAATCAAAATCCGTACAATTAAAGATTTAAGCATAAATACATACCTACAGACAGCGGGAAGCGACTTTGTTTCATACCATGTAGTAATTTAAATGTACCTAGAAATTACTCATTGTTTTGTTTAACCTTTCTTTAACTCTTCACAAGGACGGGACGAGACGGGACGGGGCGGGAAGGAACGATCTGTCAATTTCTATGGAAATAATCACGTGATAGATCGGAGCTCATGTCACGTGAAGTTTCTATAAAAACACTATGTGACTTCGTCATATGACCGATGAGGTACACGGTTTTGTACTTGGGGTACGGTTCCCTAAAAATGAACGTCGATTCCCACTACGGAACCATCGAGCTACTTTACAACTCGCACTTGACTAGACTTTGATAGGAAAATTGTAGATGCTTTTGGTAGAGATTGGTCAAATTATGTTGTTTATTGACGAAGTACACGAGCCCGCGAGGGACTCTTAATAATATTAGACCAATTGTAGGCGCGGGCTGTTTTATGAGTTATCTACAAAGGTATGAAAGGTAATCCTGAGCGAATTAAAAAAAACCTTACGTACATTTGTATCACGTTAGCGATATTGTTAAAAAATTGTAGTCATTTGATCAGGGGCCATGGCGTCTTAATTCAGTTTAGTTCAGTTTGGTTTGGGCTCAGTTGTAAGGAACCGACTCAGTTTAGGTCGTCAACTAAATCGCGTTAAGGGGCATTTTCAAATATAGGGTACCACTTCCTTTTTATTTTTATTAAAGGGTGTTTTGAGATTTTTAAAATCAGAATCACGAGTACTACTTATATTTAAAAAAGGGAAAAGTGTGTCCCGTTTTTTGAACAAATGAATCTACGTAAGGCAATATCGCCTTTGAAATATCAGAGATAAATATTCGATGTTTTAACGCGACTAAGCCCCGTTTTGGTTCCTTTAATAATGTATCAGAGATGTATTGTATGGAGAATGTTCTCGTTCAAGAATATTCCCCATACAAGTCAGATAATATTCTCGAGAAATTACAACTCTTTCATGAGTGAAAATTATGAAAGTGTATCAGAGCAATATCACAGTCGAATTAGTTATCCATGCGTATCTCATTTCCTTATGACGTAGTATAGTAGTAGGTAAACCCTAGGGACCAAAGTGCTAAATATTCTGTTTTCGTTCGTTCATATTGAATCTTATTGTCATAGCCATAGAGTCGTAGGTAATTCAAGAAACGTTTAACGTGATCGAACCTTTTTTCATGCAGGCAGTAGCACTTGCTAACAATAAACAAAGGCGTTGTGGTAAAGGCTCAGTTTAAAAGGGAAATACTATAATACACAATAATTCAATCATCAAAGGCCATCCGATCAAGGTTTTTCCTCCCCGAAATGAATTCAGCCTTTCTTAAAGAACCAGGAAGACCAGGAACGGCTAGATTAGCCAATTGAGTGCCATTTTGCCAAACGACACGTCCGTCGAGAGTTCAAAGTCAATGCCAAACACGAGGGCGGAGCGATTATGACATCAGAGGACTGCGAACATTGTACGATGGATTGCCCTCTCCATTGCTCTTGCCTCGAAGGAAAGAGCTGCAAATGCGAATTCTATTTTCGATGTTCGTAGCAGGCCCGCTAAAGGCCTATCGAAAACCGCGAACCAAGTTCTCTGACTTCTCTGAGTGCGATAGACAGGTGAAATTTTGCTCGCAGTTGCAACTCATGTATTATCGGTTAAAACCTGCTGGCTCTTTGCAAATGTAATAAGGATGACTCACACCGATCCGGTCCGATCCGAGACGATCTGCAAGTTTCTATAGAAAGAATCACGTGATAGCTTACGAGTAGAGCCCTCGGAGGTTACGTGACGTTTTCTACTTGAATCCCGAGATACCTAGCAATAAATTGTGTTGCCAAAAAGTCGGCATGCGCCGGGTACCTTTCTGGCCTTATGATCGAACAAAGTTTTTGCTTCAAGGATGACTCACACTAGAACGGGACGGGACGGGGCGGGACGGGAAAATCTGTCAATTTCTATAGAAAGCGTCACGTGATCCCAGGGCTCCAAGCTATCACATGATTCTTTCTCGACGCTCGTACGTCCCGTCCCATCCCGTCCCGTGCTGATGTGAGTCATCCCTTAATGAACTTGATAACGCTAATCCTTCCAAAGCCACCGTTTGTAACAAAGAAAAGTCCAATGACACGATCAATAACGACCTCAAGACCGGGGCTAAGACGGGATCAACGACTGAAAATTGTAAAATGACAAGTGATTTATCTATAAAAATGATTGCGCTGGTTTAACGTGAATAAATCAGACTTAAAGCTGGCGATGAAGTTGTTTTGAACAGCGGAAATTGCAATGCAGATTTATGTACGTCATGAAAAAAGTGTGAGAATGGAAGGCGTAGTCAATGACATTTGTAACCTTCAAATTCGTCCTTTATTTTAGAGGGAGCAACCCGTACCTATATCCCGAGCGAGATATTTAAGGATGAAGGATGCACGCTAGTCCGGGCCCGATGTGCATAAAGGCACTGTTACACATGCTCATTACTAGCATGCTTTGTGCTTATTAGCATGCTAATAAACATGCTTATTAGCAAGATCTCTGTCCGAATAAAATAAAATAAAATAAAATAAAAATAAAGAGGGGATGGGAGCGGGGCCTCTCCCACTTCCCCGCTTGCTAATAAGCATTCTACTATGTTATTATCAAGGAAGTTTAATACATTTTTTTCTACTCCAGCACTTCTGTCAGTCAATTAGATGACTGACAGCGATATTTAAAAAGTATACATTATAACGTTGTCTATGGTATTCCATAAGTACACTGTCCTATGGATTTTCATACCATATATGAGCACTTTTGTTGTTGGTTTTTAATTTCTCTAGTGGGCACAACGTCTTCCCTATTCTGCCACGTTCCTAGATTTTGCTTTATTATCAAGGAAGTTTAATAAATCTTTGTCTTATTTTCAGTAATCATCATCGTAGGATTGTACGAGTTTGGCGTCATCCCCTCCCACAAGAGCGGCTTCTTCTGCAACGACCCAAACCTGAGCTACACGTACGATGGAGACACCGTCAAAGATACGGTGCTAGTGACTACTGTTCTACTGATGCCTTTGCTTGCTGTAAGTATCCTAGGGTCAAACCACTTGTTGTTCCTGTGGCCAACATTTACACGTTATCTTCATAAATAGGCATACCAAAGTATCCCAACTATACAAGGAGCTACTCAGCGACCCAATTTTTCGATATCCACTACTTACACGTTCCTCAATTCAATACTCTCAGTCTATAATTTTTGTAAATATTGTTAGAGCGCGGAGCGATATGACCTCTCTTTGCGAGCCCCCGAAGGCATGTGAAGTTAATGTCATAACGTCGCATATTTTATAGCGCTAAACAGAGCGATTTGAAGTGCAGTTTTAGAAAAAAAAAACACTAGAGTTACACTATTTATAATTTTTGGATAGAGTATTACCTAAAGTTTATAACTGCATATTCATTTATGTAAAAAAGTAACTGTTTAGCCAGAAAACTTGGCTAATGTTCGTGTATTTCTACCAAAACTTACCAAATTTAAAAAATTATACTTAATAATTTTGTGTGAAAATGTTCAAAACTGTTTCATTTATTCCGTAGATACTATAATAATATACTGAGCAAGAAAAAATATGTTTTTTTAGATTCAATAGCAATACGAGTAGGATCGAAAACCAGATAGATGTTTGAAGCTCGCTCATCAAAAAATAATTTTTTTTGGGTACCTACCTTCGTGTGCCGACTGGGGTCCCCGTGTTGTTTAAAGTATGGGTAAGATGTGTACATCCCTAGGTACACCTATATTTTTACAATTAAGTGTATGTGTACCTCACTGAAAACCATTGTGAATATCATGAAAAGTTTATCATGAATCTTATGTAGTAACCGTTCTAAGCGTACAATTCTTTTTTTTTATTTATTAAAATGAATGTAATATAATATACATTAAAGAAAAAGAATACCTACTAAACTACATAAATAAAAGCTATATCTAAATAGCCTAAGCACGCTAACCTACCTACCTAAATCAGATCTGATCCTTGCGGTATGGCGCCCATAAGTCTGGCAGACTTTAATTAAATATTATTCTCCTCAGGTCTTCATCACAGAGCTCCTACTCATTGATTCAGACTACACCCAGTCTCGGCCTCTAGAAGCTTTACGTCGCACCGGTCTGCTGTACCGGAATTATGGCTATGGTCTCGTCTTCAACCTCCTTATAGTAGAGGTCTTGAAGGGCATCGCTGGCATGCCCAGGCCGGTGTTCTTTGATCTCTGCAAGCCGGATACTGCTGAGAACTGTACCACGTAAGTATGGACATAAATAAGGAGGATGATGAGCAGAACTACCAACATTGTTGCAGCTGATAGGGTATCCAGTTTTTTTTAATTCTATATCTATGTATGGAAGCGTGTTTACGTGGTGGTGCCGAACTGATTTAAACCATTCAACATAAGTAAAATCAAAATTATACTATGGTTTTAGGTATATACTGGATCTGACTATGTGAAGTGTGTATATTTTATTTTTAACTAGAAGAAGTTATGGTTTTTAGGGCGTATAAAGTGAAACACATTTGAAACGACTGATGGGTTTTACGTATCTAGAAAAATACACTAAGACCATCATCGTCAGATTATTATGCTTAGCTTGCAATATTCCAAATGCTGGCCATATACGTTCGAGCAATCCGTCGAATCTCCATATAATATTGGGTATGTCCGCCGGATACCGGGTACCTGCCAGACACAATTTTGAGCTTCTTATACCAAAATTGCGGTCCATTTATTGTACAAATAATTTCAACAGTGTGGAATATAACGCAATTAATATCAAGATTGTAGTGGCTGAAGTCTATTATCAGATTTTGTTTATGCCGTTTGGTTTTAATTGTAATGTCTAATTATTTTACTTGTTAAATGTGTTTGTAATATTAATTGTTATTTTACAGGGGTACATACATTCCTACTTTCGAGTGCACTTCATCAGCTCACTCGTCTTGGAAACAGTTTGACTCCTATCACAGCTTCCCATCGGGGCACACATCTTTCTCAGTCTATTGTGGACTTTTTATTGCGGTATTTATTAATTTTGACTACGTTTCTATTTTAGAATATAGTTCAAGCAAACGAACGCAGTAACAGAAGGACAAAATAGTAGATAGTGTAACAAGGGATCAAAATGATATATTTCCGTCGAGGGCGTATGGGCGATGGATTGACATTACTGAGCGTAATGAGGGATTCAAGCGTTAACGCCCAAGACGAAAATAATTTTGATACTGTGTGATACATACTGCTTTTCACACCAACTAAGAGGAAATAAACAAAGTCGAAAACAGCATCATATCAACCGCGATGCCACTAGTTAATGCCTGAAAACTTAAAAATTTTTAGTCCTTGAACAGAAAAGTGCCACTTTTATCCCTCCCAGCAGACAAGAAAAGTGCCACTGATCCCTCCTAGCTTAACAGAAAAAAACACTTTTATGAGTAGGTGGTGTGAAAAAACTATAGCCATCCCATTTTTCAGGGTGGTAATTCTAGCGTATGAAAAAGACTGATGCTCTCTAACCTTCTATCACTTCGTTCGTTTTCTTGTCAGAGTATATTTGGAATGTTGACCCAGCGTCCTAAAAATGCGACATACATTCCTGTTTTGAATTTTAAGATTTAAGAAAAGAAGGTCTGATTTTAACCGAAATAATAGACGTTGTGGGTAGTAAGAGCGTTGTTGGTCTTCAACCCGAAGGTCGTTGGTTCATACCCCGGCTCGTACCTACTTTATTATGATATTTATACTGAGTTTTTCGGAACTTATGTACGAAGTATCATAAGAAAGTGACAGGTGTCTTTTATCGCTTGCTGTTGTATGCTAAGTTGCTAACCGTGTAGACCTTACTGAGATTGAAGAATGAAGATTAAATATTCAGTAGAATTTCGAATCTCTTTCAAGTAGGTACCTAATTGACATGTTTCTGAACAGTGGTACGTTCAACGCCGCGCGTTCTCCTGGTCTTCAAGAACGGTGTTCCTCGTGCCCCTGATCCAGGTCTGCTGCATCGCCTACGCAGCGACTTGCTCTTTGACGAGGATCACCGACCACCGCCATCATTGGTGGGACGTGCTTGCGGGGACGGTTGTTGGTGTGCTCACTGCTCTGTTCATTGTAAGTACAAACCTACCTCTACCTTAAATCTAAAATAGGTCCTTGAGGCATCGTACCTAGAATGCTGGCGGCATTCCCCCGTTGTATCGCAATGCTGATACGTTGTGCGAGGAAGCCTCTTCGGTCACCAGTAACATCAACCAATACGAAAATAATTTTGATACCGTGTGACATATACTGTTTTTCACACCAACTAAGAGGAAATAAACAAAACCGAAAACAGCATCATATCAACACCACGATGACACTAGTTAATGCCCGAAAACGTAAAAATGTGTAGTCCTAGAACAGAAAAGTGACACATTGATACCTCCCAGCAGTGAAGAAAAGTGCCACTTTCATCCCTCCTAGCTTGAACAGAAAAAACCCTTTTATGAATAGGTGGTGTGATAAATCATTTTCTTATTAAACATTGTGTCAACTATCCCAACAACCAATTACATTCAAAGAGGATATATATATTTGAGTCTTTGTATTACTCCTACGAGTACAATCTCTAATAAGGATATCATTCCCTTCAATCAGGCCCTCGTTGTTCTGGTCCTCAGCCCTACGTCCCTTGACCTAGTGGCGTAGTTACGCAAGCCTGCGGTTAGGGTCCTGCGATTAGGGTCGTGATTCGACCCTTGACCTTTTTTTGTGTATCTCTGCCAAACCAATTTTCTAATAAATCGGTGAAGGGTTCATTATACCTAACTACCTACTTGTTAAAATTTGGTAATAGTACGCACGATGTTTACGTATAGACTAAGTACATATAAAGTAAAGAGAAACAGGCTAGGCCAATCAGCTGATTTTAAATCAGATACGATTCATGAAAATTTTCTTACTACTCCTAGCCGTTTAATGATGATACCTGATGATAATCCTTCTGGCTGTTCTTGACCACTGCTTATTCTGGTTTTTTCTCTTCCTCGTGTCGTGTCATTACTGAGGGTCGTGATTCCCACGGATGTAGACCAATTTTTAGGGTTCTATACGTACGAAAAAACGAAACTCTTAAAGGATGACTTTGTTGTCCGTCCGTCCGTCCGTCTGTGTCAAGACCCTTCAGGCCTTCACACTCATAGACTCAGGGAATGCGTAGAGACAGCAATTTGAAATTAATACCACATACACAGGTCTGCGGCCCCATGAAGCTGTTAAAAATCCAAACCTCTACGTCAACGCAATCAAAAGATACGAGTACGGCGGATTCCCATTTGCAATGGGAATCAAAATGTATAGGGTACTTCCCGTTGACCTAGAATCACGAAATTTGGCAAAAAGCAAGAGCTTATGGCACAAGTAAGTAGATACAGGAGAAAATCCAAAAACCGTATCATTGCCGCACACTGAGGGTTCCGAGTCACCAGTATTTTTATGTACCTAAGGTTGTAAATGGGGGGGGGGGGGGGCATCCTTTGCGCGGAACCCTCGGAGGGCGAGTCTGACTCGCACTTGACTGGTTTTTATTCTTTATGATTATCCCCCACTTGTGTCTAACTTTGACTTCAAAGAGGCATCATGCAGCATGGGCATTCTGGACTTTAGGGGCGATTCGTTTTTTGAGAAGCTTTTTTTACGTATATAAACATTATTTAAAAAAAACTGTTTGTCCCCAGGTATTTCCCATCAGCAATAACTTCTCACAGTTCAGACGTCTGACTATATCCAAGCAGCAGCAATCCAGCGCAGACCTGCTTTACCAGACCCCCAGACGACCTGCATCTTAATTAGTTGTTAGTGTACAGTTTAAAATATGTGATATGTTCTACAGATAAGATTGTGTCGGATATTTTTGCGGCTTATATAGCGGAAGTTACTATTGTAGGTGATTGTAACTGAGTGGCCGGTCGACCGAAGCGTGCTGCTGCTGCGTGCTGCGTGGCGGGGCGCGCGGCGTTTATATTAAACATAAGGAAATGTTTGTAAGCGTCCTGGGTGCGAAGCACATATACGCTGCACGCGACGCTGCCCGCTCCGCCGCTCGCTCCTTAGATATAGTGGCCGTAGCTGGTTCAAGATAGTAAGTTTATTGTATGTATAGAGCAAGAAGAATAATTAGTATGTCTTTCCCATCACGAAACAATAGTGTTTTGAACCTTTGGAAGGCATACGCGGAGCCGAAGCCAGCACGCGCTTTCGACAATTTAATGTAATGTAAGGGGTGGTATTATTAGTAGAAGTATTAATGACGAAAGTAAAATAATTGTCTAAGAGTACAAGAAGTAGAAGATTGGCTTGAATTAATCCTTTCGTTGTGCTCATATGGATTAATTATTAACTCTAGAAGACTAAAAACTAACCTACTTATATTTTTATTTTTATTTTTAGAAATTAACAAAAGAGAAACGTGAATTTATAAGTTAGGTTAGTTTTTATTCTCTTGAATAAAAAGATCGAATTGTTGATATTATTTTTCTCTCGTGTAAATTTTATAATTACACATTTTGTTTTGTAAAGTGAAATATAAAGACTTAAACTAGATTTTAGTCCTCAAACTAAATTAGGAACCATATTAAAATACTGATATCGTGTTACTCACGTCAATAAAGTCGAAAATAGCTCGACATGACATCGGTACAGTCCGTGTCCATTCATGAGTCTGTCGAACCGTTATTTTAAACGTCAAACTTCTATTAATTATGGCATTTACGTAACACTTTCACATTCTGTGCTATCAAAATCTAAGAAACTTAGCATCTATGCTAAGTTTCTTAGATTTTGATAGATGGACTTGATAATACTCGTAAATATTATAAAAGATCAATATCAATGAAGAATAACGTTAAAATGTGTTAAGTTGCGTTATTAAACGGTTAAAAAAACGAATTTAGGTAAAACGAATATGTCAGTTAAAGTTAGCTCTCCTCTTCTTTCATTATGTGAAAGAGAAGGATAGAGCTAACTTTAACGGTAAGTTATATCGAGAGATTTATAATCAGCCCTTAATATTAAGCTCAATTAATGCATCAAATTTTTAATTTTTCGTCATTTCTACTAACATATTGGTTTACCAGAGTATAGTTTACAAAAAAAAAGTCAATACAGGGTGTCTATCCAACGCCGTTTAATTGAGAAACCTATTTTTATTTCACAATTACTGATGAGAGAAAGTTGTAATATGCTACTTAATAGCTCGCGCAATATGACCAAAGGTCAAAAATACTCTGTATGTAGTAAAGTAGAAGTACAGCATAGTTGAGATTTGTACATAGGTACAAGGTGTAACATAAATACTGGTGATCGATTTAATGGGGCAATCAGTATCGTGGCTTAATTAGGAAACAGAAAGGAAAAAAGGAGAATTTTTTTTTCGGGCAGGGCGTCCTAATAGATTTTTTGCATGAAATATATTATTTTTTCCTAATCAGGCTACAAGACTGGCTCTTAATCTGTATATATGAATTTGTACAGTATTATTATTAAGTTAAGTAATAAGATACCATTATAAAACAAATTGTGCTTAAAAGTGCATTGAACATATCATTACTTTAAGGGAGTGATACTATAAAGTAGGTACTTGATGTTATATAAGTACTAAGTATATAGTTTTTTATCATACATGTTATTTAAAAAAAACGCATTGTTTATTTTTATATGTAGTCGGATGAACCATTTATAACCGCATGGTGAAAGAAATTAAATTTTTCGCAATTGAGAAAAATAGTTTTGGTTGTTATTTGTTAAAATATCCTTAAGATGTGGGGATTAATAAACATCGTAATGATTGGTGAGCATAACTTTTATCACTTCCATTTAAAAAGTAGGATTTTAAATACATGTTTCTTTTTTAAGTTTACGCAATTCGTTCAAATAAGCCAACCCTTCATACAGTATTTTTAGCGCTACTTTTACCACTCGGGGTTAGACAAGTAACCCGGAGTTAAGCGTTCTTAGAATTATAGAATAGAATCAGCGTATAGAATTTGACAGCTAACTCCGTGTGAAATGGCTAATCCAGATTGGCGCAAGCGACCCTCAGTGAAAATAAAACGTCGCTTGAACGTGGCTGTACACCGTGCGTCTAGATCCTATTTTTGTTATCAGAATACGCCCTTAAATTTTTATTTTTTTATTTTTATTGTAAAAATGTTTACATGACATAACAGTAACAAAACCAATGTGTCACGAAACTTAGACTAACCAAATATAATTATGTACATTAAGTAACTCAATAACTGGTAATAAACAAACAAATTATATAGGAACGGTAGTGCACCTTACATCCATCGCCTCACAGAAACTCAGACATTCACTACACACTGCCGCCCATCGCCACTTTAAACCCAATCCCACTTTTCTTACATCCTGTATAAATTCATAATAAAATGACGATTGTGTAAATATGTATGAGAGTTGTAAGCATTTAATGCAATATATTTTAGACAGAAACTGCATTTTATTTATTTTACTGTATTTTTATTGAAGCGGGGATATTTGAGAAATAATAGGGAGCATTCGAAATAAAAAAAAATTAAAAGATATTTAATTCCTCATGATAGCGAAAAAGCAGTCTTTACGAACAGCAAACATGGCTAAGGCACTACAACTACCTAAACAGCATTCTAAACGCATTGCATTACTGTGTGCGTACTTACCATGAGTTGTTTTCGATTGCGACTGCGGCATTCGAAAGTATATCCGTCTCGCTCCTACCACTACTCTGGCAGGAGCGAGATGGACATACTATGGACTCGCAGAGCGCTGTATACCCGCTGCGTAAAGTTAGCCCACAGACCGCACATGTAGAAAGTTTGACAAAAAGCTTTGAACAGTATGAGCTTCATACAGTCTTCTGTTACCGCGATTGTTATTCATTGAAATTAAACACTTTAGAACGGATTAATAGTTCACTTAATCCTCACAGGGTTTTTTACAATTTATACCTACATTTTTAATTTTAATTATAGAATGCCCTTCAGGGTATGTATTACTAGTTTTATAAGCCCCTCTGGGCGTTGTAGACCAAACTTTGTTGGTTATTTAATTATTTTTGTATGTAGGTAGTTTGCACAAGTTACTTTTTTGATAGACGGGGAGAAGTCATCATCTTAACCCTGTGAAAACGAGTGCTGTAAAGGCCTCGAAACGTAGGGTCATGGTGTTAATGAACGCAATTAATCCGGTTTAAAGTGTTTAATTTCAATATGAGCTTCAGTTCTTTACTAGCACGTGCAAAAATGCGGGTTTATACCAAATATAATTATGCATACAAAACTTATACGAAGACAAAGGGAACCGTCGGATAGCCGTCGACTCGCATAGCATTTGTAATACATGTCAGGATGTAATGATAGTTTTTTTTTTTTTTATACTACGACGGTGACAAACAAGCATACGGCCCGCCTGATGGTAAGCGGTCACCGTAGCCTATTGACGCCTGCAACTCCAGGGGTGTTACATGCGCGTTGCCGACCCTTTAAAAACTTTAACACTCCTTTTTTGAAGAACCCCATATTGTAGTCCTTTGGGAAAACAGAATTATTAAAATTATTCATTACATTGCTCAACTCCTATTACGTCATAGGTAGAAGGTTCCATTCCCGTGTGAGCCCTATAGTTACGTTCATGGCGATTTAAAACAATTATGAATTTGTTAGGGATATTGAAAGTTTATCGAAGCTTGGATGGTAAATTATTATGGTTTCGGTTAGTACGGGTGATAAAGGAACCGCTTTTTAGGGTTCTATACAGTTAGTTGGAACCATACATTTGACAAACAGTAAGGGCATCGAGCATCTCAAAACTTTCCTAATGATCTAAGGTATAAACATTAGACTCGCTCGACAGAGATTAAATTGTATATTGCTGTCAAAATAAAAAGTACGTTATATACCTTGTATTCTCATTACGGCCGCTATAAACCCAGCCAAAATAAGCCTATTTAAATTATCTACATTCGATGATTGCCAATTTAATATTTGGCCAAAGTTTATTCGGTTATGACGTTAATTTAGAACAATGCAACTAATCAATTTATGTGCATCTCTTAATAAAAGGTACCACATTGTCGCTTATTGATTAGGTCCTGTGGGATAGGTACTGAACTTTATCTTGTTATTAGTTGTCGTGGACGGAGTCCTAAGTCACTTTTAAAATCATTGTTCTATTGCATTAAAATTCACAAAACTTGTTTTTGTGGTAGTTATATTCCATGATGGATTCTACCAAGCATGTCAGTAAAACATACTACGAGTAAATATTATACCGTTTCTTCTAAGAAACTTGATTACACGATAAAAAATCAGGAAATGAGTAAGATTCGCTTTTAGGAATCTAATTATAGACAAATCTGTTTTAAACAGCGAATGATACCAAATTTCTCATCAAGCAAAGTAAAGTTTAAAAAAATCATGACCTCGGGCGGGACTCGAACCCGCGACTCTGAGATACCAACTCAACTCTCTTCCAACCGAGCTACGGAAACCACAACCGTGGGCCCGAAATTCAGTGGCCTAAGGCGGAAAGTGACAATGTGGTACCTTATACTAGAAACATTCACATAATTATCCGTTATCGTTGGATGTGAGGCGCCCGCCCGATAAAACTGAAATGAATTGATTGATTGATTGACAAATTGACAGCAACTAATTATGTACAGACATTTCGATACTAAACTACATTAAACTCAGTGTAATTAAACACTTTAGAACGGATTAATCGCGTTTATTAACACCATGAGCCTACGATTGAGCCCTTTACAGCATTCGTTTTCACAGGGCGTAGTCAACTAGAAACCCTTATATTTTCGCTATGTCCGTCTGTCCGTCCGTCCGTCCGTCTGCGGCTTGCTGTAATTTGGTATGCGTATACATAGGTATTAATCATACCGGCAAGGTTGCTAAAAACATTTTCCCCTCACTAGCTTGGAAAGCGCTGTTTTGTCCTTTAAAACTAGCGTGGAAAAACGCATTTTATCCACATGTGGGGCAAAGTAATCTAATTCCTATCACTTACCACCAGTCCAGTATAAGTGAGTCCTATATGCCCATAGTAAATATGCGCAATCGGAGGTCACACCTTAAATTGGTCATGTGATCATGTCTCATCCCGCACTTGGTAAGCTGTTGGCAATATCTAAGTACCAGGAGCGTTCTTACTCTATGACAAATTTTGAAATTGATTTTTGATGGTTTCTTCAAGATAACTTACATGTGGATAAGGTTTATAATCGTATGTAGTCTGTATTTTCCTCGCAATAGTGAGGGGAAAAATGTTGTATTACACTCGGCGGCAAAGTTTGTCCAACTCTCGTGCCTTGAGACCCTCGTAAAGCTCAAGATTCCAGTTATTGAGCCACGAGCGTAGCGAGTAGCGAGCTTTTTAAATCTTTCGCTTGCTTGGGTCTCAATGTATAAGCCCGAGAGTTAAACAACAACTTTGGCCCTTGTATAATAAATAACTATTTCTCGGTTAAAAGGGCGTAAAAGTCGTAAACGCTGCGAAGGTACTCCTTTTCAACAGACGAAAAAATGGAGGAGGTTCTCAAGTCAACACGTATCTTTTTTTATGTATGACCACGCATAACTTTTTACAGAGTACCTAGGTCGATTTTGATAATTTTTAAGACCTCAAGTCTAGTGGAGCTACATATAAACATGTATTATAATCGACTTGTGTACACAACTTTGTCTATGGCTCTGAGAGGGTTACCTGGCCTAGTACCACGAAAATCGAACGATTGCGAACCTGTATCTCCAGCTCTGTCACACTTGCATATTGGAGTGACAAAGAGGTTTTTGCTTCTATGCCAATTTTCGATGTCCGTGGTAGGCATGCAGTTAAGACCACACACCCAATCATGCAATCAAGGCTCGTAAAAAAACAATATTTACAACACACCTGTCAGGGGGAACATGCTTTATTAGTATTTATTATAATCTAACTTTCGCCCGCGACTTCGTCTGCGTAAAAACGTGATAAAAATTCATGTGCAGCACCTGTGCAATTTTCATTGAGTTATTGCAAAGTGCACGTAGCCATATCACCTAAATCGATATAAAGGGGAGGGGCGTACCTGGGGGAACCCTATGACTAACCACGGACGAAGTTTGCGTGACACAGGATACTTACATAGGTAAGTATGCTTTGAAAACGTACTTTTTTTGTTTTATAGTCTGGCAAACCAAGTCTGACAAAGGATATTTTTGAAAACTATGCAATACAATACAATATTTAACTCTTTATTGCACCTTAAAAAGAGAATATTGCTATTAAATAAAAAAAGGGTATTATCATATACACTTTAGAACGTATTAATCGCGTTTATTAACAACAAGAACCTAAGTTTACTACGTGAACATTTATTGTAATAAAGTAAATTAAAATATATAACATATATATAAATCTAGATGTTTAACTAAACTAAAACTAGATAAAAAACTAAAATAAACCTAGAACAGGCACCTGCGGTATGGTACCGAGGACGCTGGCAACATTTCCTCGCTGGATTGCTAGACTCATGCGTTGAGCGAGGAAGCTGCCAGCTCTTAGGTCTCCTGTGGCGTCTCTGAGACTTCGATAGGTTTTTGAAGAGACTCTGAGCGCTAGGGCCCCACGGACCACTTTTAAATTCAACGCAGGCGAGCATAAGACGTAGGTAATACTCGTAGTCCCTATAACATCAATTCACACGCTCGCTCATTCAATTATAGGTAAGTACCTATGTTTGTGGTTCCCCTTGTCTTGGCATACATAATATTTGCATGTTGTTGTTTTGTGATTTATTGTGTACAACTTTGAGTACAATAAAGTGCTTACTGCTCCTACTTTTAGCACTAATGTACTTGCACTTGCAAAATAATTAATCCGTTAACCTTTGCGGGTAATTATTAAAACAGATGGCAAAGTTGAGATCACGGGTGACTGAACCTAAACTGTAACGTACATACGTATATCTTAATATATTTGTAAATACTGGGCGTATTTAGGTTGAAAAACATGATGCAATTTAGGTAGGTATTATATTATATACTAAGTTACGATCAGTGATCGGATATAGGTGGCTAAAATACTGGTGGCTAGTACTTGGCGAGAGGGCATAGTATAGATAGAGTGGTTACAACCGGGTAATTTTTTTTTACACGACTTATTCATAAAAGGGTTTATTCTGTTCAAGCTAGGAAGGGTCAAAGTGGCGCTATTCCTCCCTGCTGGGAGGGATCAAAGTGGCACTTTTCTGTTCAAGGACTACGTTTTAACGTTTTCGGGCATTAACTAGTGGCATCTCGTGGTGTTCGTATAATGCTGTTTTCTTTCGGTTTAGTTTATTTCCTTTTAGGTGGTGTGAAAAGCAGTATGTGCCACACGGTATCAAAATTATTTTTGTCTTGGGCGTTAACGCTTGAATTCCTCATTCTCAGGATTTGACTTTAGAATCCGTCGCTTCATACGGAATTCAATGTACGCCCTCGCCGGAAATATATAATTTTGATCCCTTTTGTTACATAAACTACTATTTCTGCCCTACGGTCGGCAAGCCGCCAATAGCAGGCCGCTACGCTAAACATTTATTTATTTATTTAAGTAGAAATTAGTAAACGATGTTTGATATCCATATTAATATTATAAATGGAAAAGTGTGTGTGTCTGTTTGTTTGTCCGTTTCACGGCAAAACGGAGCGACCAATGGGCGTGGTTTTTAAGTGGAGATAGTTGAAGGGACGGAGAGTAACATAGGCTACTTTTTGTCTCTTTCTATATAAATATATCTGAAGGCAACCGTGAGGTAATACGCATTGCACGAACCCTGACAGTTTAGGGCCTATTAAATTGCAACGATTAACACTCACGTATGTTTATCACAATAGGCGTGACATGTTTCGACTGCATCGGGCAGTCTTCGTCGGACAAACAGAGTGGTGTTGTCACCTTCGCGGCTCGGGCATCACTGCCCGAGCGTAGGTAACGATCGGCGTAGGTAACGGGTCGCGAGCGACGATGCAGGGTGATACGAGCAATCCGGCGCCGTCGTTGCGGGAGTCTGAATTGTCGGATCGTCTGACGGGATCAACGACAAGCATGTCACGCCTATTGTGATAAAAATACGTGATTGTTAACTGTTGCAATTTAATATCAGTATGACTTATGAAAGTTTGAATTATATGAGTTTAGGGCCTATTTAAATAGGCCGAGTTTGATACAACGTAAAAGGAGTTATCCTCTCTTCTACTGAGCCCTCCAGTCAGGCACCTGTCACTTGTCCCCTCCCCCCTCTCCTCCAAGTAATCTACTTATGCTCTTAACATTAGCATCGTTCACACAAATCACTGCTTTATCTTATTAACCTATATCTGAACAAATAACAAAGACAATATGAACAATAGTTCACGAACCTTAGAAACTTGGTCAATCCGCTTAAAATAACCCGTTACACTACAATGTTTGTAATTGTGCTGCTGCATAATAAGATGCCTTAAAACAGGAGTGTGGTTTTATGAAACTAAAGTCAGTCATAATACTCATAATAGAATCACACGAGTGTTTTAAGGCTTAATTATGTAGATATGATTATTAGTGCTCTAAAATTTATTCTGTAGCCCACGGCGTATGTCTCGCGTCTATAACGATGGCGCCATAACAATCTGCGAAAACAGTTTTTTCTTAAACTAAGTAATCTAAGTATAGACAAACGAGTAAATGAACGAATCAATGAAACAATCATTTATTTTGCAAATAAATTGAAATCCTGATTCAAGTCTTAAATTTCTTCAATTCAAATGTCGTACGATGTTTAAAAACGAACTGAAGTAACATTCTATGATGCCTGTAGATTCACTATAATATAACATCTCCGAATTTCCCCAAACTGGCCTATCAATAGACTGAATAATACGATATATTAATAGTTCCATGTGATCACAAATCACTCAACGCATTAGCGGAGGTATTAGATAGTTGCACGATGCATCAAAACTGTCAACGCTATACATGTTCAAAGACAGATTAAGCTATTTTTGTTTGTTAGTCGAAGTAATATTGAGTTCATGTGAATTTTCACCCAAAATGTACTTAAGTGAAGTGGAGACAGCTATGAGAGGAGGCTTGTGTGATAGTGTGATTACCACGAGTTTGGAATCTACTGAAGGCCTAGTATAAAAGTTGTACGACACTTACTTCTATTACCTTAGAATAGAGCTCAAATTATGTTTGCCGTTTATTTAAATCATCCGGCAACTTTCATTTCAGTCATTTTTTTTAATAAAGATATACTACTATATTTATTTCATGTAGCTGTGTGTGTAACCATTCACCTCAACTCTCGTGTACCTATAGAGTCCGACTATGATAAGTCTCCGAAATTTTGATAGCACAGACTGTGAAAGTGTTAAGTAAACGACATAATTTCATAGAAGTTTGACGTTTAAAATAACATGTAAGTTTGACAGTTCGTTTGCTTGGAACAGATAACGTGGTTTGACTCTAGAGACATTGCAGTGTCAACCAATTGGAACCCTAGGCCACTCCAGAACCATGTGATGCGGTGATGGGGATGCATATCCTTTAGTGTCGTAGGGCACAGCACAACGAATGTCGTCTCGCTCAAATCTGGAGCAGAGCCCATCTGGGGAAGACCTCCACCTTACAGAAAACCGCAGTTTAATAACATTACATAGTGTTGTGTTTCTGTTGGTGAGTAAAGTCACCAGAGCTCCAAGAGGAATCACTGTGTTGACAGTTGACCCACAGAGCAAAGCTTGCGCCTTTAGCTATCAACACAGCGAAACCTCCTTTTTTAAAGGGTCGGCAACGCGCATATAACACTCCTGGAGTTGCAGGCGTCCATAGGCTACGGTGACCGCTTACCATCAGGCGGACATATGCTTGTTTGTCACCGTTGAAGTATAAAAAAGACAAGCAGTAAGAGATTTCTTACAGTCTGATTTATAGCGTCACTATGACATAGTCCTACAGTGGCCTAGGCTCCATTTGGTTGACTGTACCTATCACCAGAGCTGGGCACCGTTAATCAAAAAGTTAACTTCGTTAATCGTTAAAGCGGTACTTTTCGGAAGACTTAACGGAAGTTAACGTTAATCGTTAATCCGTTAACACGCGGTAAAAAGGGCATCTTTAAGTTAGTGATCTACAACTTATAGTTAATCAGTTTCCTTCAAAAATATCCAACTTACCATCCGAGTACCTTTGAAAATTCAGGAGTTTTCTTAATGTCTCATGGCTTCCATTATTTGATCTGAAGTAAAATCAAATGCAACTATCTTGTAGACCTCCGAGGTCACAGACTAAATAACAATTAATGTCTCAAGTTGGAGGACAGAGCTAGAAATTATCGAGCAGTTTCCATATGCCATCCCTGGTGTTCAAAATCAGATCCACTGCAGCAAATTGATGGCTTGATTAAGAAAATACCCCAACTAATTATGAAAACCATCCAATCACGTTGGACGTGCCGTTCAAATTTGAAGGTTGTCTGAATTTCTCAAGAACTCCATCATCAGAATATAAATCAAATCAAAAAGATGAATTTCTGTGTTTAACGACCAATTCCACTTTTCCATCCCTGGTCTTCATCATCAGGTACACTCCAACAAAATGTTGGTAACCCCCAAAAAAAATTCAAGTTCAGGAAACCCTCAAATCATAATGTATGTGCCGTTAAAATTTGGGCAGTTCTTTATTGTCTTCATGAATTCCATGAATTCAAAATATGAATGTCTCAAATAGGATGGAAATTAACAGACAGTTCCACTTTGCCATCCCTGGGCTCCATCTGATGATGGAGCCTGGATGGTGGAGTCGAGGATCAGAGCTGATGCTCGACTCCACCAAATTGATGGTTTTCGTAAAAAAAAATGTTCGGGTTTCTTAAGAAAACACCCAAATCATCATGCATAAGCCTATTAAATTTGAAGAGTTCCCTTAATTTCTCATGGATCCCATCATCAGAAATGAAATCTGAAAAAAATGTTACCAATCTGCAACCACCATGGATAATTTAAAACCGGTTTAGTATTGACGGAGTTCTGACGTAGAAACATAAAAATAAAATAAAAATAAAAAATAATAATAAAACATTAATTCTCATGAATTGAGAAATTCTTCTTTTTTGTAAATTTGTAGTCGGGTGTAAACAGGTTTTTTGCCGCGTGGCGCGGTATGTGCGGTATCTTTTTGGTAAGTATTTTGGAACTGGATTAACGATTAACGGACTTGGGAAAACTTAACGGAAGTTAATGATTCCGTTAACGTATTCTAAAGTTAACTTAAAAGTTAATCCGTTAATGAAAATGTTAACTTCGTTAATTAACGATTAACGGATTAACGAGTTAATGCCCAGCTATGCCTATCACTATCAGTCGAACGTAGGTATGTAGGTATGTGTAGGCGTGGTAGCGGTAGTGGCTATAATCAGAAACTTCAAAGTTGAAATCTAATCTAAAGGCGAAACCACTTAAATATACCGTTACTGTGCATCCTCGAGTGTGTTAGGGTGTCAGTCTGTTTGTTTGGCCGGCCTACGCAGCCGACGGACAAGGAAATATATGGAGACGATTTTGGTTACATCTGTGAAGACGGTTTTGGTTCAAGTTTAAAGATTATTTGTGACGTTTTCGGGCTAAAGGTACCTACCACATTGTCGGTTATCGATAAGGATATATATAATCACTAAGAAATCAACCTTATCAACAACCGACAACGTGGTACATTTAGCCTAAAAACTTCACAGTTGCTTTATTATAACAAATTATGGATAAAACTCACGTAGAGTACGGGTGTACTTTGTGCGTCTCGCCGCGCGCACTGATCTCGATAACAAAGACGGAAGTACTAAAGTAGTAGTAAGAAGGAAAGGAAAAGGAAAGGTACGTGAGTATTATAAATTTACTACAACGGGGCTTGATCTCGTAAAACATTGAAAACTGCCCTCCGGTGTTTCAAGGGCGACAACGCCCTGTGGTCTGTGTTCCCAGAGAAAGGTCACATCTTTCCTGTGGACAACCCAAAAGTTAAGAGGTTTTTTCGTATTTAACTCTTATCCACATGAAAGGGTAGGTACTTACTCCTTTTTTATTGAGCTGTATGATAAAAAATATTACTACATTTTCGTAAGCTGTTCACAAAAAAAAAATCCTTGCTGTGGGTGGGAGCAAGGATTTTTTTTTCTAATACATCATGGGGAGTAAAACTTTTGAAAATATATTTTTTAAATTAAATGCCTTTTTATCGCTCGTTATGCGTACCTTTGAGCGACAGAGACCCCGATCCCAAAGACAAGAAAATAATTGAATGACGCCCCGTCTCCACTCATTTCGCTGTTCCTCGCACTGTGCTTAAAACAGGATTATATCGTTAAAGTCAAGCCAACAATAGATTAGTTCCCGGCGCCGTAAATAGGCGTACATAAATAAATATGCCATAACAGCACCCGTTTCGTAAAGGGTAACAATGCGATTTAATGAACTTGGTTGACATAGTTATGGGTAACAAAAGTAGGACTGTTGAGAACATTACAGTACAGTGTATTACAATGTTAGAATAGGCTACTTGACCCTTTTTTGGATTTGGTCTTATATTATTAATAAATTACGAGAAAAAATATACTTATTCATATTTGATTATGCCCTGGAAAACTGCAAAAAATATTTTTACAGTTTACTTTAACGTAATCCGGTGAAAACGATGTCAGCCATGGTAGTTCATAGATTATGTTGTGGTATGACGTCACTATGCAGGAAAACAACATTTGTCAAAGTCAATTTGTCATCATGAAGTTAGGTTCGACGAGTATAATGACGTCACTACATGGCCGACAGCCATGAATTTTCAGAATTCAAAATATATAAAAAAATACAAAATACGTAGCGGTCGTACACTTTGCATACCTACCCGAAATCAACCAAGATTGGGTTCTTAAGTCAAATACTATAGAAAATAATCATTTACGTGCCAAATTTGATATGAGTCTAGTAGCCTATTGCTGGCCATATATACGTTCGGGCATATTCGCCAGATCTGTCAATAAATGTATGGGAAAGTCTGGCGGATGCCCGGTGGACAAATGAGGTTAGAGTTTTGACATTGAATCTGAGTAAAACTCTCATAACTACTATAGTATAGATTTTTCTTTATTACTATCAAACCTTATGTAGAAGTAAGTAGTTTCAAAGGTTAGGGTAAACCATTACTAGTTATATTATTTACATCTGTAGTATAATATCTTATTTTACAACACGCCTCCTCAATACCATAGGTAGTCCTATTTCAAATGTCCCGTATAGCAAAACGCGGCTATATCGTACAATGTATTGCTGCCATAATGTAAGTAAGTTTAGATATAGCCTGACAAGCGAGCGAGCACAGTACCAGTAGGACAAAATGTCTATATCCATCCCTTTTTTCAGGGTGGTAATACTAGCGTAAGAAAAAGACAGTATGGTGCTCTCTATCATACTGTTACTGCGCTCGCTGGGTTGTCAGACTATAGTTGTGTTGTGGCACTTTTGGGTTTATGAGAAATTCGATTTTCGAACGAGCTGCTTTCGTGAATCAAGGACGCATTATGTGGTCTCTACTTATCATAATTCAGGACCAACATGAATACAAAATACGAACAGACCTACAACCTTTACACAAAAAAATGGTTATCCCGATTTCGAGTCAATTTTATAAAATGTTGATATATGTATCTTACTTAATATTTGATAAAACTGGCTGTTTCAGAACCAACTATTTTTTCAGTGCCGGGACCTTCCATGATGTCTTAACGCGATTCAGTTTAGGTTCAGTTTAAAGGCTCAGTTGTATGAAAGCGCCTCAGTTTAGGTCATCAACTGAATCAGTCGACTTACTCGGGATGGTTCAAGTTGCGCTAAATCGAAATAAGTATCTTATTAAAAGGTAAGGAGGTACCTCCCACATATGTTTAAAGACTTTCATAATGAAAGTTCCAATCTGAGAGTACCAGGCCAACATGAACATGAAGAGCTCTCTTAATTCAAATCTCGACTTTCTCCTTACACATTATGGTGCAGAATCAATGGACAGTGTTGTGAAGAACAGCTTCTATTGTTTTTGTAATGGGACAATGAAGTGGAGGGTGCTTGATGTCGCCTACTTCCTATGTGGCTTGTACTGTTACTGTGTCCATTGTTCAGTCTTGACTGAATCTCTCAAATTACAAAATAAATAAATAGAGATTTGGGGACAATCTCACACAGATCGACCTATTCTCAAACTAAGCATAGCTTGTACTATAGGTACTAGACGACAAGGATCATTTTTTTCAAAGTGCCCCCCCCCCCCCCCCTTAGTTTTATTTGGAAGATTTTATTTGATTTTTTCTCTGAATCGCGAGCTCTTTCAATCTTAATAGGAGAAAAAGTGTCTCAAGGTACGATTTTAAGCTAACGTGGTAATTTACATGATAATTACTATTTAAAAGATATAATATCGGGAACTCGCAAATACTATAATTATACATGGTCAATTTTTTCATACACTTTGTATGGCGGTCTCGCTCTCTCTTGTCATTCCCTCAGACTGAGGATCGTCATCATTGGATACCTTGCACTTGGAGTGAATGATTTGCCTCCATCGAGTCCTGTCTATTTCTTCCCTTACAACCAAGCATAACTTAAATGGCTTGTAAGCGGAATGGAAAGTTTGGAAAAATAATGGGAAATTTTAGGACAACTTTTATCTCCTATTAGAATTGATAGCGCGATTCTGAGTAGACAATCTCATTCCAGACAATCTTTAGGTAGCGGACACAAATAATACGGTATCGTGTCGGAAGATGGTGGAGACGAGCTCTGAATAGCGACGGAAGCAAATCTGAACACAACTGCACAACACAATGCAGCTCGATAACTCTTGAGCCTTTCGCGGCTTGACACCGTTGTCCTGGACAAGTGGACGCCGTGGTTGGTCTCCGAAGTATAGGTGTAGTATAACTTTGAAGTATAATTAAATGTTGGTACCGGCACAGAATAAGTAATAGTACTTACTAAATCATAGAAGCTTCTCTTTCCTACATTCGACGTTAAGCTTGTGAACTGCTTGTGAAGCATACAAACGAGGATTGTCGTTTGTTTTTCAAGATGACGATGGCGTCTCTAGAATAAATTTTTGTATTTTGTTTGCAAAATGTTGTTTAATGTGCAATATTGATAGCAAATTGTGCATAATACGTGACACTGGCAAAATTGCCCAACTCTCGGACGGAAGCCATTATTTAAAAAGAGAAGAAGAGAGAGAAGAGAAGAAGCATACAAACGTCAAGATGGCAAGATGGCAATAACATTAGGGTTGCCACCATGGTGTCAGGGGCATATGGTGGCTTGGTGGCACAACATTTTGTATACACGTATTAGGGTATTTTCAGAAAAAGGGTCCTCGATTTTCCGTACAACAAAAATTGTCAGTTTCGTAACGGCTAATACAAAATGTATGAAAAAATGCGTTACCCCTACCATGACGTCTTAACGCGATTCAGCTTAGGACCTAAACTGAGTCGCTGCCATACACTGCCCCTTATTACCATGACGTCTTAACGAAGTTTAGTCGTTATGGTAAAGGCCCATAAATATAAAATCTTAATCTAAATTCAGGATAAAACTTACGTATTTTAGTCACTACGCGTGACATAAACCAAGTACGCCCGTCTGCGTCGTCGCGCACGGTTCTCGACGCTTGATAATGGCATCATAAGATGTCCGAAAACTGTCACGTGTAGTGACTAAACATACCCGTGCTATCCGTAATTTATTATTATATCAATACTAGCGACCCGCCCCGGCTTCGCACGGGTTATTATTATAAGTACATATAAACCTTCTCCTTGAATCACTCTATCTATAAAAAAACCGCATCAAAATCCGTTGCGTAGTTTTAAAGATTTTAGCATACATAGGGATATAGGGACAGAGAAAGCGACTTTGTTTTATACTATGTAGTGATATCTCACGATAGTATAAATTTGATAACTATTATATAATCTCCGCTTATCCTCGCTTCCTATGGCGACTGCTCCAAACAGTCATAAACAAAATGAAACGAATAAATCATTCAGTTGGCGACGCGGAAGTGAGTTGTTGTTCAATCGCGAATGAACCCCCGAATCAGCGCATCCTCGCTCTTGAACGTTGGCAAGTTCAAGGTTAAAACTAATGTTTGGATACCTACAGAGAGCCATATACAACAAACACTCTCGTATTTGCGTCTCTTTCGTTTGAATAAGCGAAGTATGATAAAGAGGGAGATATACAGACTTTTCGGTGGTCGCGGTAGACCGCAGTGCGCGTTGTAATCAAAATGTTTTTTGCTGTCATTCAATAATGATTGAGTAATATTTCGATACCTCCTACGTATACTGAGCCAAGTGCAAAATCATGATTTTACAGGAGAGCTGTTCAAAGGTACAAAGTTCCATAACTAACTCATACGTTGGAATAATTTAATGAAATTTTCAAGTATATTTAACAAATATATTTTGAATAAATGTGCATATTTACTTTTTCGAAATTAATAGTAGTTTTTGAAAAAATGATAGTTAGCCCAGTATACGTGAAATTTTCGAGTTCCAGTTTTTGATAAACTGAGCCAACTACCACTTGGTCCAGTATACGTAGTAAACTACGACTAGATGAATATGGATATATTTTTAGTATATTACATGTCTATTTTGTGTCATGTACCATTTAGTACCTAAACAAACTCAAAGCTCTTACTCGAATGGATTTTATCTGTTAGTTTTCGTTTGATTAGTCACTTGTACCAGTATACGCCTGAATTCATGCATTGTGTACCAGTATACGTTGAGGTTCCTGTATATGTTATGGACATTATAGTTGGCTTAAAAATATATGTATCTAGGATATTTAAGCAAATTACGTTTGAAAAACAAAACTTAAAACGAATTTACACTAAAATTACTTTTATTATAAAGGTAAATTAACTTATCACAGCCGACATTTATTATCGGTATAGTACTGTTTAAACGTTTATTGTGGATTAATTATGTCAAAGTCTTAATTCCCATTACTTAGTGTACATCTACAAAACCAATAATTTTCTATTACCTTTAACACAAAAAAACTATAAGAATAAGCTTAACTAAGGCGTGTTATAAAATATAACAAAGGGAATCCAAATTGAATAGAAATAAAATACTCTTCTATAAAACAAATTAAAACATATAGTTAGGTACGTTATAACTTCTTAAACAGTAGCTAGTTTAGGTAAAATTATTTACTTTTTAAAAGATTATTAGTTTGAGATACAGTAGGTAACAGAAATATTTTTATAACAAACAAACTGTATTTTATTATTTCTAAAAATCTTGAGCTTTACTGTTTATAATATAAAAATTATCTTGAAGATGACGGGATATCAGTATTGCCATTGCCACTTTAAAATACTATCGCTATTCAAATTCGTTTTAAAATCACCGAAATATTTGTTATTGCTTTTGGGCTATTGAAAATGCTGCATCGACCAGTTGTGATCTACCGTGGCAGCCGTTTATAAATCATTACTGATTCCCGTTGCATCCAGAAAGTTTCTTTGGTTGGGTTGTAATATTGTGCCTCATAAGGTATTAGGTACAAGCCTACCATGGTGGATAGGTAGTATAGGTACTTATTTTAAACATTAAGATTTAGTGGTCCGCAGGAGTAGATAATGTGCATCGCAGTTTTCTCTGCTTCCTGACAGAACTTGCATGCTGCATCTTTTTTCTTGCCCATTATAAACATGTGTGTGTGCACAGGCTTTGTGTCTCTTGAGCCCTAGCAGCTCTTTAGTATTTTTGTCGTTGAACCCTTGGATTTGAGTGTGTATTTCCTATGACGGACTTCCACTCTGCGCTTGTTCTCATATTTTCTTGGTTCAGCAGAAAACATTGTTTATCTCCTGTTTGGTGACTCTGCAGAACGGTTTTGGTTGGCCACCAGTGGTGTTTTCTGGCACGTTCATCCGCTAATTCGTTTCCACCAATATTCTCCAATATTTTACATCAATATTGGAGTGTCCCACATTAATAATATATACATATATATATATATATATATATATATATATATATATGTATTTGTTAAAATATATTATGAACTTTAAATCTACGACAGTTTACAATTTGCCTGATTTGTACGAGTCACTTCAAAATATTCCAGTAGATGAACAAAACTAAATCGCTATTTCAAAAGTTACCTTAAATATGAGCAGGTGAGACAATTGTCTCTTAAGGTTTTGTAGAACGTAGGTATAGCTTCTAATAAGTCTTACTTTAAATTTTAAATTTATTTTTATTGCTATGAACAAAGTCATTAAATGTTACATCTTAATTAAAATTACAGTCCTGTAATTAAACACTTTAGAACGGATAAATCGCGTTTATTAACACCATGATCCTACGTTTCGAGCCCTTTACAGCACTCGTTTTCACAGGGTTAAGATGATGACTGAGAGAACCTCGAAACGTAGGATCATGGTGTTAATAAACGCGATTAATCCGTTCTAAAGTGTTTAATTTCAATGAATAACAATCGCGGTAACAGAAGACAATAAAGTCCTGTAGTTCAATTTGTCCTACAAGTGAGTTGTATCAAATAATTTCCAGTTCATTCAGGTTTCGGTAAAAAACCCGGACCCCAAATCCAGTCAAATTACTGGTAAACCGGTAATCCGGTTCGCGCATACTGAGCCAACTGCCACTTGCACCCGATACGTGTACCGCGTATAGTGGTACAAGTGACTTAGCTCAGTATACGATGCTCTAATTGAAAAAACGTTGTAACTTGGCTCAGTATACGTCACTTTATTTCGAAAACTAGCAGTAATTTCGCCATGAAATTTTTATAGCATGTAGATATCAATATTTTGATCCCAAATATGCAAAAAAACGAAAATCGTAAAAAAGTCACTTGGCTCAGTATACGTAGGAGGTATCGATTTGGGCGTCTATGATGGCTATGAGGTTATGATTCGTAGGTATTAGAGCATGCTAATGAGCGTTTTGTTACTAACCTAGACACAATGTTACACTGGGTCAGCTTATAACAAACCTTTCTCGCGCAATCAATGTATACGTAGATATGGGGAAGGTATCATAGAGGTATGCATTTGATGAAACTGGATCTACCTATTTGGGATCTACGAGACTATTTGGTACTAGGAGGTAAAGCTTAAAATCTGAATATTTACTCTCCGAAAGCAACTTTTTTTAATACTACGACGATGAGAAACAATCATATGGCCCGCCTAATGGTACGTCACCGTAGCCTATGGACGCCTGCAACTCCCGGGGTGTTACATACGCGTTGCCGACCCTTAAAAAAAAGGGGCATTCGCTGTGTTTATGTTTACAGCTAAAGGGGCACGCTTTGCTCCGTGGGTCCCCAGCTGTCAACACGGTGAATCCTCTTGGATCTCTGGCGACCTTACTCACCAACAGAATACTACAAATAAATAAGTTTATAACTCCACCGTGAATTATTTGTTCTAATCTAATATATAAGTCAGTATAAAATATATATTATAATAAGTGCACAGTAGTTTCCTTTAGTTACTCTTTTTTTTTTTTTTTTTTTTGGCTTGACTATCCGGCATTTATAAAAAGAAATTCAGTTACACTTACTGGAGAAAAATATGTCAGTACTACAGAACTCATTAAGGGAAAAAAACAAAGAATATCTAATGATGTTAGTAACCATTACCCACTAACTACAAGGTTTTAAATCTTTAATTTGTTATGCTGACAAAAAGAACCCAAAGCTACAAGAATATCTTTATCTTTAATTTGAATTAAATCTAATATGTGAGTCGGGAAAGGAACCTTAAGCCTTATTAGTTCATCATACAAAATATCATGGTTATACAGAGGACAAGCAAGAAAAATGTGATTTAAATTCCCCTCGTCTAATCCGCATTCGCAGATAGACGAGTCTCGTATGTGGATTTTTTTCAAATGAACGGGAATACAACAACAACTCAGTCTCATCCTGATAATAGTGGAACAGTATTGTTTTTCAATAAATAACTTCGTAAAACACGGTTTTCTTGATACATTAGGCTGCACACGCGAATAGAGGTTTCCTCGCGTTTTACTGGAGGCAGACCAGTCATGAGACCAAGCTTGGGTTAGCAATCTAGAAGCGAAAGGAACCAGATCGTGGACATAGTTTCTAAAGGGGACTTTATCTCCGCACACTACTGCCTCCTTGGCAACCTGATCGACCCGTTCATTACCTGACACCCCTGAATGTCCCGGGATCCACACCAGAACAACCTCATAACCTCTATTTTTGCAAGTTATGAGATTATCCTTAATTTGATATATAATAGGATTATGAATTCTTACCGAGAACGGATTGGAAAGCAGAGATTGAAGGCAGCTACGGGAATCAGAAAAGATTATAGTTTTTTCCAACTTAAAAAGCAGAATATATTTTACACTCTCCAGAACACCAATACACTCACCAGTGAATACTGATGTTTCTGGAGGGCATTTAATTTTTTGCACAATATTATACTGGGAGTGGAAGACTCCTACACCCACACATCCAGACGGGCTCAACTTAGACGCATCACAGTAAACCGTGTTCCAATCGTGCCACTCCAAAGAAAGAATCTGACGCAGATACTCATCGGCTTGAGAGTCATTGCGACAGATATCAAAGTTCAAAATGACACGAGGCTGATGTATTATAGTATGGTATGGGAACTCATAAAGAGGAATACGAGGTGAATGGAAGACTGGGTCTTTAAGAGATTGGAATTTTAACAAACTCTTTAACAGGCAAGGTGGATCTTTATGGTTTGCTCCAGTAACTGCTTTGAGGTCAAATAGCCGATGGATGATAGGGTGGAAGGAAAACTGAAAAGCCCGAAACAAATAGCTATCCGCCAAAAATTGACGGCGAAGATTAAAGGGAGGATCGGCGCATTCCACCTGTAAGGCGTTAGTTGGAGAGGATTTCATAGCACCCAAAATAATTCTCAAAGCTTTATACTGAATCAAGTCTAGCTTATGAAATCCCTCTTTACTCCCCGGAACCAACAGGAAAGAACCGTAATCTAAAACACTGCGGATAGTGGCATTATAAATTAAACGAAGAGAGGAGGGGTGAGCCCCCCACCACACACCCGAAAGGCATCTGAGAGTGTTGAGCCCTTTTTCGCACTTTTTAATTAAGTATTCAAAATGCATAGAACCGTTCAGTTTAGAATCCAGAATAACTCCCAAAAATTTATAGGATGAACGGACAGGGATTGCCAACCCATTGATCACTATACCAATGTTTGGAAGTGTTTTTTTCCGGGTATAAACCACGGCACAGCTTTTGGAAGGAGAGAGGGACAGGCCATTTCCAGTGAGCCAAGAATTTAAAGACTTAAGGGAATTATTCACAGTTTCAGAGGCGGTTTCTATATTTCCACTCGAGGAATAAATTAAAAGGTCATCAGCATATTGAAGTATTTGAGAACCGGCGACAGATTTTTCCAAATCATGGGTGTACACATTGTATAAAAGAGGGCTCAAAACTGAGCCCTGCGGCAGACCCCGCCAGACTAACCTCGATGGACAGATGTTTGGGTCCTTTCCCTGAAAAGTAACTTGCCTTTCCGAAAGCAGATTGCCCACAAGGCAGGCCAGCCTCACCGGTATTCTCAGCTTGTGGAACTTTTCCCTGAGAAGGGGGAGCTGGACATTATCGTAAGTGTTAATAAACGCGATTAATCCGTTCTAAAGTGTTTAATTTCAATGAATAACAACAATAGTAGATTACGTACCGAGGCCTGTAAAGTAAGAAATGTCTCAGATCTTGTGCAATTGTCGTCCGAAGCGAAGCTGAGGTCGACAAACATGTGATCTGAGGCTTTCTTATTTACTGGCCAAGGTCAGTACACTATTTTTCTGCTTGACGCAGTCGGCAAGCGGCGCATTTGTTTAGCGTAGCGGCCTGCAAGTGGCTACTTGCCGGCCGGAAGGCAGAAATATTAAATTCCATTATTGGACTTGGACCAACAGTACACGGCCATCGCTTCATCCGATACGGGTTTATCCGAATCTATGAAAGTCAATACGGCCGGAGCGGAGCGAGCGCGGTTATATCCCGCAATAATCAACATTGGATAAATATGACATGTGATATGTACTTGGACATATAAATAAGCTATAAAGGATGACTCACACTAGCACGGGACGGGACGGGACGGGACGGCGCGGGACGGGAAAATCTGTCAATTTCTATAGAAAGAATCACGTGATAGCTCGGAGCCCTCGGATGTCACGTGACGCTTTCTATAGAAATTGTCAGATTTTCCCGTCCCGTCCGGTACTCGTGTGATTCATCCTTAAAGCTTCTAGACTTTATATTTAAACATACATAGCATTGTGGAATTTTGAAGTTAAACGAGTGAAATTTAAAGGGTAGTCCTTGTATCCTTTTACAAAAAAAGGAAATACCGGCAAAACAGTGTACGAAAACACAGCATTGTAGAAAAAGTGACTGTTACTCTATAATACCCCTATTTAACCAAACTGATAAAATAATTGTGATAATTCGTAAAATTACTGAATTACTAGCGTTTCAGGCGTCCATATGCTATGGGAACCACCATTGCGGGCTGTGTACTTGTTTGCCACCATTTCGATACTTTAAATAAAATCGTTAATAAATTTTTGGTAGAGGTTTTATGACAATTGTCACAAAATGTAATTAGTGTTTTAAAGATTTTTTGGTAGTTTGTGCGACTTCATGTGCGTGTCGGAATTTCGTTACAAAATATGTCGCGTTTCTGGAGGCAATTGTCAAGAGCTCTTATCAAATACTTTTTAGTAATAATGATGTATTTATTTATAAATGAAATGTTGGCGGCAAACAAGCATACAGGAACAATAGTAATCGGTGCCGGTAGCCAATGAACGCCTGCAATATTAAAATTACCGATTGGTCTAATTTTCAAAATAATGTTTATATAAAAATCTACATTTTGTGTTCTTGGTTTAATTCTTTCTCTTTCTCTATTTCTGTTGTACGATTGTGTTGTAAAGTTAAATTGTTATTTTATTATCATTATTATTATTTTTCTTTTTTCTGTTCATTCTTCAGTGTGTCGCCATCCGTGGTCTCACCAAATGGCCCCGACGGAAGATCAGCGCTGGTCAAAAGGCTGAGGCACGAATTGGTGCCTATTTCGTGGCTCAAGTTTTTTCTTTTGCTGTTTGCTACTATGTGAGAGAGAAGAGAGGTATGGGCACAAGAGAGGTATGGGCACAGCGGATGCATATCGTTTAGTGTGGTAGGGCACAGCACAACGAATGTCGTTTCGCTCAAATCTGGAGCAGAGCCCATCTGGGGAAGTACCTCCACCTTACAGAAAACCGCAGTTAAATAACACTAGACCCTACTCATAGTGTTGTGTTTCTGTCGGTGAGTAAGGTTGCCAGAGCTCCAAGAGGATTCGCTGTGTTGACAGCTGGGGAGTGGGGTGTACCCACGGAGCTAAGCTTGCCCCTTTAGCTGTCAACACAGCGAATCCTCCTTTTTTAAAGGGTCGACAACGCGCGTGTAACTCCCCTGGAGTTGCAGGCGTCCATAGGCTACGGTGACCGCTTACCATCAGGCGGGCCGTATGCTTGTTTGTCACCGTCGTCGTATAAAAAAAAAAAAAAAAAAAAAAAAATGTGAATTTGTGTATAAAGCCACGAATAAATACATTTTCTTTCTTTCTTTTAATACCAGTAACAATGATGCTGACAATAGTCACACCTGCCACCGTGGTGAAATAGGGACCTGGTGAGATGTTTGGGTCCTTTCCCTGAAAAGTAACTTGCCTTTCCGAAAGCAGATTGCCCACAAGGCAGGCCAGCCTCACCGGTATTCTCAGCTTGTGGAACTTTTCCCTGAGAAGGGGGAGCTGGACATTATCGTAAGCAGATTCCACATCCAGAAAGACTGCTACCAACGAAGCACGATTGGAAAAAGCTAATCTTATATCCAATGTAAAAATACCCAAGCTATCCAATGTACTTTTTCCCTTTCTAAACCCAAATTGGGATTCACCTAGCAACTCTTGGCTCTCAAGGTACCATTCCAGTCTGTTTTTAATCAGATGTTCTAAAATCTTAGTTAATACAGAAGACAATGCTATGGGACGATACGATGCAGGGTCATTAGGATCCTTTCCTGGTTTTAAAATAGGCAAGATCAGTTGAGATTTCCAAGTTGAGGGCGGATAACCCGAAAGTAAAATATGATTAATTAAATTAAGGAAATAATTTTGAAAAGCATTACCCGCTTTAGCTATAAAAGAATACGGAATTCCATCGTGACCCGGAGCAGAGTCTTTAACCGAACTCAAAACGTTCTTGAGCTCCAGTATCGTGAAGCACTGGTCTAAGGGATCCGTTGACATATTATTTAAGAGACCGATAGAAGAATCAAGGACGCCAGGAACATATGGGGGAGCAATCCTGTCTAAAAATGACTCAGCCCAAAATGCGGTAGCAGGATAGGGACAGCTCTTAGAGTTATAAGATCTCCTAAATCTCCGAATATTATTCCATACTACAGTATTAGGAGTAGAAGGGCTCAAAGAAGAACAAAAGGATTTCCAACCATCGCACTTTTTATTATACAGCAATGTTTTTGTTTCTCCCATAGTTTTAGTTAAAGTATCGAAATTAGCTAGCGTCATACTGGCAGAATAAGCAAGTTCGGCCATTTTCCTAGCTTTAACAGCTTCAGTACACTCTTTGTCCCACCAGGGGGGAGAAGGCAGCTTGCCCACTGCTGTATTTTTTAGAGGAAAAACCTTATCAGCAGAATCCTTGACGGCTTGGAGAAGAGCATCTGAGCAAAATTGACTGGAGTTAGAAGAGATACGAGGAAGGCGTTTGACTTCGTCTTCCAAGTATGTCCTGTAACATTATATACTAAAAGAGGCCTAGAAACTGTAGAACGTTTAGAAGAAAAGAAAGGAAACTTAAGTGCAATAGGGAAGTGGTCACTGCCAAATGTACTATCTAAGACCTCCCAGGAAACCCGAGAGGCCAGAATAGGGGAACAAAGGGAAATATCAACTGCGCTTGTACTTTGATTTGGGAGAGTGCGAAGGGTTGGAGCCCCTGAGTTTAATAAACAAAGGTTGCATTTGTCTATAACATTTAAAAGTTGTTCACCAAGTGCATCATTTTTATCACATCCCCATAAAGAATGATGAACATTAAGATCCCCGAGTATGATGACAGGTTGAGGAATCATTTCTATAATGGTTTGGAATTGTTTAAGGATTTCGCGGGAGGGGCTAGGAAAATACACGGAAAGATAAGAAATGCCCTCAGAACGGGCGCCAACCAATTGGAAGATTTCATTATTATGGGGGATATGAATGGGAGAGAAAGTTATATGGTCCCTAATGAACAAGGCACATCCGGCACGACCATCTGCCCGCGTGTCCATCAGAGAGCAATAACTGGAAAGATTGAAGTTAGAGCTAGCCTTAAGCCAAATTTCGGATATTGCGAGAATGTTAGGGTTGAATCTGTTAATTAGGAAAAGTAAGTCTTGTTTCTTATTTGTGATACTGTGACAGTTCCACTGTAGAACTACTTGATCCATAGTGAGAAGGGAGGAATAAAGAAATAAACGGTGCAGCGTGGGACAACATAGTGGGGTCAGCCAAAGGGCTGGAAGGGGAAAATATCTTAACTGCAGAAGAGAACAGATTTATAATTTCAGAAACCAATTTATGATTAGAGTGTTGCTCGTCGGAATAAACAGGTCTAGACTCTATAACCGGATCCCTGGTTATAGCGTCATGAGCTCTTCTGTCGTAACCTTTGTCCAACCGAGGAGGCAACCGGGGTTGACGATAAACCGTTTTTTTGTACGATGTTACTTGAGGAGATCGAAGAGGAGACGCAACAACGTTGGAAAAAGATCTTTGATTCGTTTTAGGGTGGAGCTTAGCCGCCTCAATATACGAAACGTTTTCATCAGTCATACTTTTTTTAATTTTTGTTTGCCTAATAAATTCTGCGCAGGTCTTACTTGTTGCAAAATGACCTGACGCAAGTTCCTGAGGGCAGTTACAGCAGAAAGGAGTGGATTCTGGATCAGCACTACAACTCTCGCCCGTATGCGCCCCTCCACATCGGTAGCAGCGCGGAACAGAGCGACATTTATCCTTTGTGTGACCAAAACGGCTACATTTTAGACATTGAATCGTCGGGTACTGGTATTGCTCAACCGGTAGCGAATTAAAGCATAGGAAAATTCTTTTTGGGAGAACCTGTCCATCAAATGTAATAACAACCGTTTCTGAAGGAAGCCAGCTGTACGAACCATCAAGTTTCGATTTTTTAAAATTTAAACGTCTTACTTTAATAGGACGAGCCCCTCCCGCATTACTGGGTACCTGGATCTGCTCCAGAACCTCTTCAGGCGTCCATTCAGCCGGTACGCCCCGCACTAGGCCCATTCTTGTGACATTAAATGTCGGCACAAATGCTTTATACTTATTTTGAACAAGCGTAGGCGAATCGAGGAACATATTAGCATCCTCTGCCGTATGGAACGACAATGACGCTCGATTACGCCCTATCCTCTTTACTGAACCGTCTACAACATTCGGAAATTCCCGTTTTCTCTTTTGGAGGAAAAGGCCAAACGACACAGGGTGTAAAGTAGTTCCGGAATCGGGGGCCGCTTCTATTTTTTGCACATGGACTACAAAAGGACCTCGGTCACTATGTGTATATCTCTCCCTTCCTATTGGAGTGAAAGGAGTAATCGGGGACTGGGTCTGGGGAGAAATAACAGGGGGGTCGGTCACCAAATGCGCCGGGGGAGTAGTTGCAGACGATGAATGTGAAAGCTGGGTGATAGGTTGTTGCCCCGGAGGGATTTGTGTATCAGGTTGTGTTTGTATATCACGTGCATTAGTCATAATAGTCCATAATATCGGGTTCTCGAGAGCTCTCGGTCATCGGAGACCTCGACCGAGATCTCTGCTTACTTTCAACACCTTTATCTTTTCTTGATCTACGTTTTTTCCTACCCATTGCGGAGGTAAATTCCCCAGTCAGCGAATTTTCGAAATTTTCATGATCTTTTAAATTAACTAGTAAATGCTGACTGGGAGATCCATCCCCAGGGTCCTCCAAGTCAGCGTCTTCGGCTCCGCTCATGGGGCCGCCAACATGGACGTCCCACTACACAGAGAATCCCAAGCAAGGTTAAAAATACTACTGATACGGAAACTATACTACTCACCGAAGCCACCACTACACTAAATACATAAGGGGAACTGAATTTAGATAAATTCTACACAGATTTTAAAGAATTTTTCCGATTTAGTTCGGAATACGAAAATATTTTATAAATCAACGACCGCTCACGATCGACACTCTACCGCCATCTAGTTACTCTTCAGAGGTAAAGTTCTGCATAGGAGCGACATCTAGTAGTAGTTTTCGAAACTGTCGGTCAAGTGTTTTACTTGATTACTATTGAGAATGTACAGCATTTAAACTGTTTTAAGTTTTACTTAAAATGTTTTATTCCTTTATGTACTAAAGTAAAAATAATGTTGTGTACATTTAGAACCTCTGCTGTATATTTTACATGATATTTCTACACAGAAAAATACATCTCGCGGATGTGACATTGACACTGACATAAAATTTAATTCGAAGATGCTAACGGTTATTATATGCTCAGTGCTAACGGTTTTCTGTGTTGTCTAGGTGAAATTTGTTTAATTGTGTTAAATTATTTATTTACACAATGAACCCGCAAAATTATATAAGTGACGAGGAATTCCTGCCTTTCCTCCAAAGTTTGGAAGTGGAAAGTGATAGGAAATCATTTGAATGGATGTTTAATGATCCTGAGCTGTCCGGTATTTTGCAGTGGCTTTACAACAGTTTGGATCACTCTAATGCTTTGAGTGCGCGTGAGAAATACAGGTAAATATAATTCCCTTCATTTATTTAACACACGAACACATTTACAAGGTTTAATATGCATGTTTTGTGTCCCATAAGCTTAGCGCCAATGAAACTTAAATTATTGACTTTGGTTGGTATTACTCTCATTAAAAGTAATAAAACGTCTATTAAATACTTAATATGTGAAAATACTGTTATTATTTTTTGTTTTTTAATTATTTGCAAAGGTAGTTACATGCAGAAGTAGGTTTTAAATCTGATTGAAATTATAGTATACTATTATGGTCAGGTAATTATTATAAACAGATAAAATCTGTGCCTAAAAACCAGAAAGAATAACCTTCATCTGTCCATCTAGCCATAAGCGGCATCAGAATTATTGGAGTGCCCAGGGCTGTATATCTGAATGAGCATTCTATTTCTTTGTTAATAAAGGTGTGTTCAGATATTTGTGGGCATCTGGGCTGCTTCCTTATATCTGATGGCAACTGTACACATCCAACAAAATGTATACAAGGCAATTATAAGTAACAAAGCAAACATTTATACAAATTGAATAACAAACTTTCAGATATTCAGAAATCGAGCAGCACCTCCTGCCCCCAGAAGAGCTTGACAGGTACATAGCATCTCTACAAGAAGAGTACCCTGGTCTCTGTCTACCAGGGGACCAGGAGTCACTGCAGGCTGCCAAGGTGGATGTTCGGATGCAGAATGAGAGGTTAAAGATGTTGGAGAGGCAGGAAGTGGTTATTAGGGATCTTGTTAAGAAGAATGAGTGAGTATTTTTATACAATTTAAACTTTTTATAACCTCAGCCAATATTCACGCATTCAAGATGGTTTGGGTTGTTCCCGATTAGACATTTTTACAATGACCAGGTGTATTTTATGATTTGGTGTTTACAAGCTTTATTATGAGGCGCCCATCTGCTATTGCCTTTTTTTGCATGTTCCTTCAATTAGATCTATCCCACTCTCTAAATGTAAAGGGGAGGGTCGGTGGAAAGCTCGATGCTTTGTGTTATTATGAACAGAAATCTAAGAGTACTGAGAATAGTACTGAATACCTTAAAATAGAAATCATCTGAAGAAGTGTTCCATTTTGGAGTAATACAGATTTGTATGGGCATTAAAAGTCCTTTTGATCGTTTTACTACTTGATTAGTTTCTGTCTTCTTTTTCTTAGCGTTATCCCGGCTTATGCCACGGCTCACGGAGCCTGGGGTCTGCTTTTGGCTACCAATCCCAAGATTTGGCGTAGGCGCAAATTTTTACTGAAGGACTGCCATCTAACCTTCCAAAAGGCAAAGTGGGTCTTATTGGGATTAGTCCGGTTTCCTCACCATGTATTCCCCGAAAAGCGATTAGTAATGATATTTCGTACATAAGTTTCGCTTCGTTCGCTCCGTTCACGCTCTTACTGCCAGGGCTGACATCGCTCACCACTGATCGATAACTTGTTTAGTTTCTGCATTGGAACCTTATTTTTTCAGTTTGGCAAAAGACGAGCTTAGCCGTGAGATCACCAAGCTAAACTCCGCGCAGCAGCAGCTAGCTCAGGATGAAGCAGCGGCTGCAGAGGAATGCCTCTCGTTGGCTGCAGAAGTTGAAACACTTACCGATGGTGTGGTTGATGTCATTGCTGACAGTCTAAGTTTGTATAGCAGCGCACATGGTGACAAGGTATACATCACCAATTAAATCATAATGGCTTCCTAGCCTAGACATTTGCTTAAATTCGACGGGCTCATTCGATAATTACGTCACACTTATCGGGGAGGGAAGGGGTCACAGTATGACATGTTGTGACAAGGGAGAGGGAGGGGTTCCAAAAATTTAAATAAAAATTGCTAAACGTGACGTCACATCAGTGGTGAGGAGGTAGCGAAATGTGACAACGTGTGACAAGGCCTGAGGCTATTTGCTATTTTTGTTTTGGTGTAGCCATAACTAAAATAAATATTCAATATTTTAGGGTTCCATATTATATTCGGTTCCATATTATAGCGTTCACTGCAGCGTTATGCCGTAACCGATAACATGTTTTTTCCGCTTTGTAACGAAAATAGCACGTAAAGGCATGACGACAACGTCATTAGCGCTGAATGGGTTAAGGAAGTAAGGAGACTTTGAGTTTGTTAAAAAAAGTGAAAATATAGGCTAGATGAGTTTTTAAGTGTAGTTTTTAATATCACTTACATTTTTTGCGTTTTTTTGGCTCATGTGTGGATCTAAGGAAGTTAGAAGCCCTGATAAGTGTAAAATTCAGTCCCCTTTTTTGTAACGGCCTCCTAGCCTAGTTGGTGGTGAGTTGGTGACCCTGCCTACGAAGCAGGAGGTCCCGGGTTCGAATCCTGGTCAATCTGTGTGTTTATTACGAATATTTGTTCCTGAGTTATGGATGTTTTCTGTATAATTAAGTATTTATATTTATCCTCGTCTAGTACCCACAACACAAGCCTTAATGAGCTTAACTAGGTCGATTATTATTATTATTATTATTTATTTATTTATGCACAGGCAGCTTATAGCTGATGCGTGCACAATCAATAAAGTCTTGCGTTTTCATCTTTGTTTTTCATAAATTCATCAAGTCTATTTTTGAAAGAGGTCACAGATGATGCACTTATCACCGACTCAGGCAAACTGTTCCACACTTTTACCACACGGTTAGACAAGAAATGGTGCCTGGGGTTACTAGAACTTGACGAGCGAGCTAATTTCAATGAGTGCCCTCTCAGGTTGCTATTTGTACTCCTGACAAATATGTCCTGTAGCGACGGGACATCGTGGTATCCATGCAATATCTTAAATGTTTCAATTAGGTCACCACGCTGTCTTCGACGTTCTAATGTTGTGAGACGCAACTCCTGCGATTTGTGTAAGATGTTTCTTTTTTTCAGGAAATATCAAAGAAAATCCTCAGCTTCGGCCCTTTCGAGTCATACAAGCAAGCGGCGGCGCTATACAAGTCCCACTTCGACTTGTACGTGTCCCGCAAGTTCAGTAAGAGACAGAATGACGATGGCACCGATGAGGACCTGCGGTGCGCTTTGGTTGAGGCTAACGTCATTGGAGAAAGGTAATAAACCAATCGTATATAATACTAGCACAGCGTAAGGATGTATTCTATACAGTGGGTTAACTCCGCCGATTTCTGGGTCATCGATGGGGGGCGCGGGGAAGGAGGCGGGGAGGAGACGCCGCCGAATTTCTATGAAAATTCGGCGGTCTGTTTTAAGGGGTGTAAAATGGAAATTAGTTTGCCAATCAGACTGTAATATCTTTCGCATAGTTTTGACAACCCTGAGCCTCAGCACGAGCACCGAGCCGAGCCGCTGGCCGTGTATGAAGTTACCTCACTGTATGGAATACATCCCTACGCTGTGCTAGTAGCGACCCGCTCCGGGTTATCACTACATAGTATAAAACAAAGTCGCATCCTGCTGTCTATATGTATGTGTTCCGTCGTGGGAACGGATTAGATTTAATTAATTCTAGTTCTTACTTTTTTTCGTAATAGGTGAGTAGGAATTATTTCTTACATACAAGACAACACAATTTGGAACTAATAAAGATCCCTTGTATTCATATTTTGGACCAGTATTTTGAGTTGGCAACTTTACGTTGATTCCCAACGCCTGTCCGGTGCGCTACGCAATATATGCTTAAATCTTTAAAACTACGCAACGAATTTTGATGCGGTTTTAATAGATAGAGTGATTCACAGGTTCAGTTAGGTATAGCTTGTTTATCCTTGCTTCTGTGACACGCAAATCATATTAGTCTGTATGTTTCAGGTTGACTAATGCAGCGTTTGCGTATATAGACGCTAAATCGGAGCTGGCAGGCGAACAGGCAAAGCTTGCCCTCGTCACCAACTACCAGAACGTGCATCCCAGCAGAATTGCGTAAGGATTAGGGTTTCTCCATTGACTTTGCTATCTTAATTATATTAAAATAACTATTTAAAACATTATATTTACAATATATACAGGGCGTCCCAAGATTATGGGACGTGAAGGGAAAATTATCATTCATACACAGAACTACCAACAATATTAATAGTTTATAGACTGTTGGCACTTAACGAAACATCACGTTTCAAACAAGAGTATATGAATAAATAAATAAATTAATTAATTAGTATGCGACAATCTTACACAAATCGACCTAGTCCCACGGTAAGCTCAATAAGGCTTGTGTTGTGGGTACTAGGCGACGATACATATAAATACTTAATTACATAGAAAACATCCATAACTAAGGAACAAATATTCGTGATAAACACACAAACAAATGCCCTGACCAGGATTCGAACCCGGGACCTCCTGCTTCGGAGGCAGGGTCACTACCGACTAGGCTAGGAGGCCGTTAAATGAATAAGTACTGCAACAGTCATTGTTTTGGTTGATTGGGTATTTAGTTATTTTATTCTATATCTACACACAGAACAAATTTAAACAAAAACAAGAAATATCAAACTGGCGAATAGCCTCAAACTGAGGCTGTTTGCTTCAAGTTGGACTGCTCGACTCTCATGGATACCCAGCTTTATATCTTTTTTTTATACTACGACGGTGACAAACAAGCAGCCTGATGGTAAGCGGTCACCGTAGCCAATGGACGCCTGCAACACCAAGGGTGTAACATGCGCGTTACCGACCCTTTAAAAAAAAGGAGGATTCGCTGTGTTGACAGCTAAAGGGGCAAGCTTTGCTCCGTGTTGTTGCTGTCAACACAGTGAATCCTCTCGGAGCTCTGGCGACCTTACTCACCAACAGAAACACAACACTATGAGTAGGGTCTAGTGTTATTTAACTGCGGTTTTCTGTAGGAGCGAGACGACATTCGTTGTGCTGTGCCCTACCGCACTAAACGATATGCATCCGCTGTGCCCATACCTCTCTTAATTTATCTAAAACTGGATTAATTTCTGATTACAGGCACCTGTCGTTAGAAGAGCAAGCAGCCTCGGACTTGGAACAGGAAGAGCCGATTCTGGACCAGCAGATACAAGATGCTGTGAAGGAATTTGTGGAAGGTCGGACCAGGGTCGCTGCAGAGACTACAGCACAGTCTGCGTTGGCTGTCAGAGAGTAAGTACCAAAGGTCTTTATAAAGAACAAACAAAATATTAAAAAAAAACATTGCCGATTGAGCTATCGGCGCACAATCGACCCCGGCGAATGTTTCCACTATTTCTTTCAATTGGTTATACTCTTTAGGGAGACGCGTAGCGACATGTTACCTAAAGTGTTAAACACTTGTACAGTCACCTACAATAGTATATGACGCTATGAAGTCCGCAAAAATATGTGACACGCTCTTATGGCGGTACAAACAAGAATGTGTCAGATTATTTTGCAGCCTTCATATAGTCCTATACTATTGCAGGTGACTGTACAGCATCGATGTTCTAAGACATTTTAGAAATCGATAACAATGCGCTACCCCGTACTAAATTAATTTTGTATTTAGAGACCTCTGGTTATTTTAGTGCCTCTAAAATAACCAGAGGTCTCTGCTTACTTCTGACCAGAGGCACTAAAATATGGCGACCTCTTCTGATGTCAAGAGAGTGTATTTAATGTAATACCTCTCAAAATACTCAACAAAGACAGAAAATCTGATTATGGCTAGCCGCTTGCAGATAAAAATGAGGAAAAAAAAAGCAGAGATGTCTGCGAAATAGATGCGGGCGGATAACATTGTATTAATAAAGTATAAAAAATAGGGGTTTTGTTTATCAGGCAAGGTTCTAAATTGAAAATATGAAAGGTTGATAGAATAGATGGTAAAGAAAGCTCTAGACTTTGAACAAGTAGAGACTATACTGGAGCAGCAGATACAGGATGCTGTGAAGGAATTTGTGGATCGGATCAGGCTAGCTGCAGAGACCACGGCACGGTCTGCTTTGGCTGTCAGAGAGAGTATTAAATAATAAAAAAATAAATATTGTGGGACAATCTTACACAAATCCACCTAGTCCCACGGTAAGCTCAATAAGGCTTGTGTTATGGGTACTTGACGATACTAGACGATTGTCCAATATTATTTATTTTATGACGCCAATCGAAAGAATAGACAAAACATAATAATTTTTGTTAAGTAACAAAGTATCATCTATTATAAAATATTTCTAAAATAACCAAATTCTCAATGTTCAGTTCAATGACTGCTTTATTAGGTGAAACTTGGACTAATGAAATCTCAATATTTTCAGCAATAACAAATATCAAGAAATCTTCTATGGGACGGATTTTTTTAATTATTTTCCAATCATACGATAGATAGATACAGACATATATTTTTATTCTAATCTCTTTGACGGCCTCCTAGCCTAATCGGTAGTGACCCTGCCTACGAAGCAGGAGGTCCCGGGTTCGAATCCTAGTCAGGGCATTTAGTTGTCGATGTTTTCTATGTATTTAAGTATTTATATGTATATATACCTATTATACAATATCGTCGCCTAGTACCCACAACACAAGCCTTATTGAGCTTACCGTGGGACTAGGTCGATTTATGTAAGATTGTCCCAAAATATATTTATCTTGTTTACAGACGTATCCACAACGACCTGAGCCACCTCCTCGACGTGTCGACGCAGGCCCTGTCCCTCGACCGCACGCTATACTACTGTCTGCGCGCGGCTCTGCGTAACATGCAAGACTTTCTGCAGCTGACGAGTCAGCTTAAAGAATACTACGTGGCTGAGAGCGCCGCGGCGGCTGATAGGATTGTAAGTTTTACTATGTCTATTAATTAGCGTTAAAAATGCCGGAAAAAATCGAATGTTTTTTTCATGATTTAATCAAACTTTCGGTTTTTTCCGAAGTTTACGGGTTTTTTAAGAAATAAATAATGTCACTACCACTGTCACTCCTTTCATCTGTTTCAATTGTTTCTTCCTCAATGTAATCGATGTAGCCTTGTTGTAGGTGTAAATTAGACCTAATATGCATTGATTTAGAGTTGAAATATAGAGCAAAAAAATTCATTGATTTTTTCCTAAAGAATCCGAAAAAAAACGAGTCGTCTGGGAAAAAATCGGATTTTTTTTCAGACTTTTTCAACGCTACTAATAATATACTTATATCGGGTCACTCACGTCTATAAAGTCGGGAATAGCTCGACATGTTTCGGAACGGTCCGCGTCCCATAATCATGAGTGAGAAGCGCTCGCGGCGGTTGCTCTGCGCATTATCTATGGGCTGAGTCCGGCGACTGAGTAACCTGATATAAGTATATCTATATGTCTAATACTCAAGGGAGTTTTCTATTTAAAATAACTATCTGTCTGTTGTCTCATATTAAAATAAGGTGATATGTATGTTTATTTTGATTAGCTTCGGAAATTTCGGGACGATTGTAAGAGAAACACTGTTTTTAGTATATGATTGCTGTCAATGAAACTTCCTAACAATGTAAACAAACCGCCATATTGATGGTAATAACCTAACTTTTAAGTTTTTAACGAAATCTCCAAGATTAACTTATTTATCTTATGTTTTGTATGTTACGATTATACGACCGTTTCAGTAGTGAATGGTTTCAGTGGTGTTTGATGAGGTAGTGTGAAAATACAAGGAGAAACAGTGACAAAACATGTGACGCCTTTTGTTAACATTGTTGATTAGGAACTTCCATTGACAGCGATTTTAGTTATCAGTGGTGAAGCATCAGAAATTGTTTGTTTGTTTGTAAGCACTTTATTGTACACAAATATAGTAAAATAAACATTTTGATAAAATAAGGTACAAAGGCGAGCTTATCCCTATAAGGGATCTCTTCCATCTAACCTTTGAGTAATTGAGAGGAGAATCTTTGAGTTCTAGATAGACAAACAACAAATACAATAATGTACAAAACAACAAGGAAGTACTTAAGTACGTAAAATATAACAAGTTATAAACGTATATAATAAAATTGACAATGTGAATGCTGTCATGTTTGAAGGGTAAGCCGGAGCTGATTTGACCTGCTTCCCTTTCCTTAAGCTACCCCTAAGGCGCATATGAGGAGGGATATGGTGAAATTCTGAGCCACGGGTGTGGTCTCGATAGCTCAGTTGGAAGAGCGATGAGCTGGTATCTAAGTCGCGGGTTCGAGTCCCGCCCGAGGTCACAAATTTTCCACTTTTCCTTCTGAGAAATTTATAATAATTTCTATTTATTTCAGAAATCAATGCACGAGATCTGCTACGAGCAAGACCACAGCTTCCGCCTCCTCGACTCCTCAGACGAGCTCCTCGACACCTTATGTGCCATTCTCGGCATCAGCTGCAACGATGCGTTACTCCTGAATAAGGCACATTGTGAACTTAGAGCAGAAACTGAAGCATTGAAAGATAGTGTCTATGAAGGATATGAGAATAGAGAACAAGCGTTGATGAATATGTAAGTGTGATATATTGATATTATTAATTAATAATATCAAATCCCTTGACATTTTTCCTATGGCACGGCTCAGTCTGTCCGCTTGGGCAACTAATCCCAAGATTTGATGTACGCGCTACTTTAACGAAAGCGACTGCCATTTGGCCTTTCAACCCAGAGGGTAAACTAGGCCTTATTGGGATTAGTCCGGTTTCCTCACGATGTTTTCTTTCACCATAAAGCGATTGGTGAATATCAAATGATATTTCGTACATAAGTTCCGAAAAACTCATTGGTACGAGCCGACAGGATTTGAACCCGGGACCTTCGGGTTGAAAGTCGACAACGCTCTCGAAAATAAAAATCAGATGATAAGAATAAAACCAAATTGTAACAAAATATAAAAAGTAAAAAGATCCCTAAAACATAGGACATAGAAGAACCTATACTTCACACTCATTAAATCTTACAAGAAAGACGTAACGTTACATAAGGGTAGACTCACGATATAACCACTAATAAAATCAGCTATTATATTTTTTTCCCAAATAATCAAAATTTCCATACAAGTTGTCAATAATGACTGGATTAAATGGACAGTCTTCCATTTGAACCTAATGACAGTAAATCAAACGCCACTCTAAGCCCCATTTTGAAGCCCATAAACAAGCGCCATTTTGAATTCCATAAACAAGCGCCATTTTGAATCCCATAAACCAGCGCCATATTGACAGCTGCCAACTAAATGTTTCTCGTTTTTTGCAGTCAAAAGACCACGCTACCTCTCCGTCAGTATATCTACGATGGCTGTACGAAGTTGCCAAACTGTTGGAACAGTACTGTGTCCGCCATGACACATTCTCTGAAGCAAGACATGGAACAGGTGGAGAGAAAGGTGGCTGAAGCCAGTGGAGTCTTCTCGTCTGTCAAGGTAAAGTAGACATTATTTGAAATACGCATTTTTTTTCTGTCGTTCTTTTTTTTGGCGATTCGTCAATCCACCGATACGCTTCATTGGCCAAATTGACAACATTTAATTTTTCCACTGAAGAACTGTAAAATAAAATATTAGCAAATCACTCATAAAAAAGTTTTCTAAAAATATTTGTCATTTTTCCAATTTTTTACTGTTATGATAACAATCTGTACTACCACGCAGCACGTGTCAGCACGTTGACAACCCTAATGTTAGTGTAATTCAAGCTAAACGTCAAATGTAGGAAAGAAAAGCTTCTTGGAATAGTTTTTTGTTTTTTTGTTTGCAAAATGTTGTTTAATGTGTAATATTGATCGATGTTAATTTCCAGAACGGTGACAAACAAGGCCTCCGGAAGCTGTGGCAGTACTTCCTGACGGATCCGAACAAGTTGGCGGCTGCCATGCGAGCCGCTCAAACTAGAAGCTTTTTCTAACTCTGTTACTATCATGATACTGTCTGTTACCGATTTATTATTTAAGAACACTTTAAAACGGATCTTTTTAACGACAGTGAGCAACGAGCTGTCTCCGCGTTAAAAACTGTCTGATTTAGAATTTAATAATTCCTTTTTGTTAGAAGGTAAATGCCTAAAATTGTTAATTACTTTACGGAAATCCTTTGAAATAACTTAGTAGTTTTAGTTTAAAGTAACTTTTTGGTGGTCCAGCAAATTACAATTTCAATAAGACTGATTACGTCTGATATTTTTAATATTTTCTTCTGCCACCGCGATTGTTATTCATTGAAATTAAACACTTTAGAACGGATTAATTGCGTTTAGTAACACCATGACTACGTTTCGAGCCCTTTACAGCACTCGTTTTCACAGGGTTAAGATGCTGAGAGAACGAGTGCTGTAAAGGGCTCGAAACGTAGGGTCATGGTGTTAATAAACGCGATTAATCCGTTCTAAAGTGTTTAATTTCACTATTTTTTTATTATTAAAACATTTTGAAAAAAATTAAACACTTGTCTCGTAAAATATATTTCATTTATGTAACTATGTAACAGTATAACATTCTAAAATAAATACTAAATTTGATCACATATTGTTTTTTTTTATTTACAAAATGGTATCTTACGCTATATTTAATACTAGAACGAGGCAGTCGTACATTATATCTAAAACTGGTAGAAAAATAATTCAAAATCCTAAACCTTAACAAAACTGTACTTTCATATAAAATATGCAATTGACTTTATATGCATTATTGTCTTAAAGTTATTAAGAGCGGGCAGAGTGTTTGCCGCGGACACGAAATAGGCATTTAGCGGCCCCGCACTGCTCGCTATCTGTGTGCGTGCGCGCACGCACACTACTACACCGGCGCGTCATTATTCGGGCGTTAAAAGGTTATAACTTAGAAATCTTAGAATTCCTCATTTTTATAATCCTTTGATACAGATATTGTATTAATTCACCTAATATTTGTTCGGTTTTTCCAAATGATTTTATTATTTGTGTTTGTATTTAGTACTAAAGAAAGGTACCATTCTGTCGGTTGTTGATAAGGTTAATTTCTAAACTAATATTTATGACATTCGCGCCTTATCGACAACCCGCAGAATGGCAAAGTGCCTTTTTCTAAATAAAAGCACATTTTTTATGATTTCATATGTGGCTATTTACGGCTAAAGGTACCTTATGGACGGTCGGCGCTTACGTCGCGTTGCAGCGCATTATTATCAGCGTCTTTGTTAACAGCGTAAGCGCCGATCGTCCATAAGGTACCTTTCACCGCAAAACGTCACATATTATGAAATCGTTAAAAAATTGTGTCGTTTTCTTGGTAAAAGTACCACATTGTCGCCTGTTGATAAGGTTTTCCAAGTGATTCTTTATGACAGAAGCGCCTTATCATTCTTATCAATAAGCGACAATGTGGTATCTTTCTTTACCCAGAAAACGTCACTTTTATAATATTGATTATATCAATATTTATAAATTTTGTAAGGTTGACTCCGATTTGGATAAAAATCGATATCCGAGGATCCGACGGAGTGATTAACATGAATCCAGAGTCAAAATGGTAAAATATTGTAAAAACCGACGCCATCTTGGATTTTGTAAGATCAACTCCGATTTGGATAAAAATTGATATCTGACGATCCGGCGGGGTCCTTAACATGAATCCAGAATCAAAATCGTTAAATATTGTAAAAAGCGACGCCATCTTGGACTTTGTGAGATTAACTCCGATTTGGATAAAAATCGATATCTGACGATCCGGCGGGGTCCTTAACATGAATCCAGAATCAAAATCGTTAAATATTGTAAAAAGCGACGCCATCTTGGACTTTGTGAGATTAGCTCCGATTTGGATAAAAATCGATATCCGAGGATCCGACGGAGTGATTAACATGAATCCAGAGTCAAAATTGTAAAATAATGTAAAAACCGACGCCATCTTGGATTTTGTAAGATCAACTCCGATTTGGATAAAAAATTATATCTGACGATCCGGCGGGGTCCTTAACATGAATCCAGAATCAAAATCGTTAAATATTGTAAAAAGCGACGCCATCTTGGACTTTGTGAGATTAACTCCGATTTGGATAAAAATCGATATCTGACGATCCGGCGGGGTCCTTAACATGAATCCAGAGTCAAAATTGTAAAATAATGTAAAAACCGACGCCATCTTGGATTTTGTAAGATCAACTCCGATTTGGATAAAAAATTATATCTGACGATCCGGCGGGGTCCTTAACATGAATCCAGAATCAAAATCGTTAAATATTGTAAAAAGCGACGCCATCTTGGACTTTGTGAGATTAACCCCGATTTGGATAAAAATCGATATCTGACGATCCGGCGGGGTCCTTAACATGAATCCAGAATCAAAATCGTTAAATATTGTAAAAAGCGACGCCATCTTGGATTTTGTGAGATTAACTGCGATTTGGATAAAAATCGATATCTGAGAATCCGGCGGGTTGATTAACATGAATCTTGAGTCAAAATTGTAAAATATTGTTAAAACCGACGCCATCTTGGATTTTGTAAGATCAACTCCGATTTGGATAAAAATTGATATCTGACGATCCGGCGGGGTCCTTAACATGAATCCAGAATCAAAATCGTTAAATATTGTAAAAAGCGACGCCATCTTGGACTTTGTGAGATTAGCTCCGATTTGGATAAAAATCGATATCTGAGGATCCGGCGGGGTGATTAACATGAATCTTGAGTCAAAATTGTAAAATATTGTTAAAACCGACGCCATCTTGGATTTTGTGAGATTAACTGCGATTTGGATAAAAATCGATATCTGAGGATCCGGCGGGGTGATTAACACGAATCTTGAGTCAAAATTGTAAAATATTGTTAAAACCGACGCCATCTTGGATTTTGTAAGATCAACTCCGATTTGGATAAAAATTGATATCTGACGATCCGGCGGGGTCCTTAACATGAATCTAGAATCAAAATTGGAAAATATGGTAAGAATCGACGCCATCTTGGATTTTGTGATATCAACTCCGATTTGGATAAAAATCGTCAGATATCGATTTTTATCCAAATCAGAGATAATTTTCCGAAATCCAATTTGGCGTCGGTGTTGACATTATTTAACAATTTTGACTATGGATTCATGTTATGGACCCCGCTGAATCGTCAGATATCGATTTTTATTCAAATCGGAGTTAATCTCACAAAATCAAAGATGGCGTCACTTATTACAATATTATACAGTTTTGATTCTGGATTCATGTTAAGGACCCCGCCGGATCATGAGATATCGATTTTTATCCAAATCAGAGTTAATTTTACAAAATCCAATATGGCGTCTATTCTTACCATATTTTCCAATTTTGACTTAAGATTCATGTTAGTCACCCTGCCGGCTCCTCAGATATCGATTTTTATCCAAATCGCAGTTAATCTCAAAAAATCCAAGATGGCGTCGCTTTTGACAATATTTTACGATTTTGATTCTGGATTCATGTTTAGGACCCCGCCGGATCGTCATATATCGATTTTTATCCAAATCAGAGTTGATCTTACAAAATCCAAGATGGCGTCGGTTTTAACTTTCTCAGCGCCATAGATCGCCATAAATATTATTCGAATACTACAACACTCATTATTCGAATAAAACGAATATTTCGAATAGTGCAGATTTTATTCAGAAAATATTATTTTTTACGAAAACCTGTAATAAAATGCCTGTTTTAATTGTATTTTACTTTAATAACTCCGTGGAAACAGATTTTAATTCGAAGTAAAAAAAAGCCTAAAATTAAATCTTCTAAAACTACCCAAATATCGAACTATAATTGGTAAAAGGATTGAGAATTTGGCTACTTGCTACGTAATTTGTATTATAGGTCCCACTAGGGTTAAGTTAGCACACAACAACATTGTCCTGTAATGAGATAGAGATTTTGAAATTAACCTTTTGGCCGCCGGACCCTGTTCGCCAAGACGCTCACTCACACGCCAGAGCAAATTTTAAGTAAACAACTAATAAAAAGTTTAGGGATTGCAAATAGTGATATCGATATTCATAATTAAAGGTGGAATTCTTCTCAATTTGCCTTTTTTTATTTCCAAACTTAGATTTCTCTCAAAATTTCTAAACTAAACAGATTTACTATACAAGAAAATGTTGAAAATAAAGGACTTTATCATGAAAAACAACAACTAAACATTATCGAATCATGAAGTAATATCACCGCACTAGTCTGTACGAGTAGTCTTCTATACATGTCAACGGCGCGCAGGGCACGTCTTTAGTTCCGACTGACAAATACTGTTTACGCGCGAGTTAAGTAATAATAGCGTCTGAGTCAACGGCATAAGCGCTTGTCGGTACGTAAACTTTATAAACCATAAGATTAAGGACGCGCATCGTGTCTCGATAAATTTACATACTTACCGGAGGGTTTTCGGAGAAAACTAACAGGTGGATTTAATAATATATATATATATACAGTATGTATCAGAATGAAAGGCAAAACAAGAAACCCGTTAATGTTTAGATCATAAATATGAGCATGGTACTTACCTAATTCATCAAAAATACGACAGGTTTTACGTGAGGTATAAAAATATACATTTATTATTATTGTGTTGCACCTCCCCTGTATTATTTGTTTACAATCTTATAAATGACATTTCTTAAATTACCAACTGACAGACAGGCGTCAAACCTTGTTGAAGTTTGGATTTTTACCTAGTTACAAACAAATAGTTAACAAAGCGCTTGCGCGTTGCCTATGACTACAGCCATTATTAAAATAATTACCTAGGTTACTTATAAACAGAACTCAAAGCGCATGTGTATTGACATAACAACGTTAATGTTAATTAGTTGCCCCTAGCTACATATCAACAGTACGCAATACGCATGCACTGTCAAAAATCAAAAACGTAAACAAACCCTATAGGATGTTACAAAAACCATTAACCGACTGCAAAAATATGGTCTTCGAGTAATTCATTTAGTAATTTTATGCCATAAAACATGTATTTAGGCACGTGAAATGCACGTCATTACATTGTACTCGAGTTCCCCGTCAACCAGTTTTAAGGTTTGCTCTTCGTTGTGATACATACTGTATATATCGGTTATATATATATATATATATATATATATATATCGAGTTAAAATGTAGACCTCCGCTGTCACTGCGGTCAATAATTTATTCGGCAAATAAACCGCAATGGACAATTTACTGAAGAAGCTGCCTAAACTTTATCCATTATTATGCCTTTTTTTTTCTACATATACCTACTTACTACGAGTAGTTACCAACAATGACAATAATTGGCAATTAAATGTTTGAACGCTTAAATAAAACCAGATTCGTGAAAACATATTCATTTTAAAAACTTGCACATCAATTGAACTTTCCCATCCCTAGCTGTCTTTTATACATGCCAACGGCGACAGTGACACGGAAAAATGTAGAAATTATAAGCATATTTTTTAAATCCTTTATTATGAAACAATGGATTCATATACCTGCTTAAAAAGTAAATGTATGAAAAAACAAAGGGTCAACAAGTTGACACGAGTACAAAATAATTTTTAAATTCTATTATTTTACCATTTAGTAAGCGGTTGAAACTTTGTCTTGTATACAAGACGACGGCGTTAGTGTATCGTACTATCGTTGTCTTGTATAGGTGACAACGGCGGTCAAAGGGTTAAGCACTGTTCTTTTTTCGTACCGATGGCAACAGTGAATACAGTGAATTATAAAATAGACTAAAAAGTTTTTATACCAATGAAAATATATCTAGTAGTATTTTCATTGACACTAACGTTCATTTCATTCATTAACTTTTTTGTAATCAGTACTTTATGTAGCTGTGTGTGAAATCATTCAATTCAACTCTCGTGAAACTACCTATACTGAAATAAACAGAAACCCTAAAAGCTCAATTAGCCAACCATTACCTGTGTGCGTACCATGAGTTGTTTTCGATTGCGACTGCGGCACCACTACTCTGGCAAGAGCGAGATGGATTGTCGAATACCGCAGTCGCAATTGAATACAACCCATGGTAAGCACACTGCATAAGAAATGCATGCAATGCAGCATGGTTTCAGACCTCGGAGATCAGTCGACACAAATTTGTTAACCCTGGTTGATTCCATTTCGGAGCATTTGGATGGGGGTATACAAGTTGACGTGCTGTACTTGGACTTTAAAAAAGCCTTCGATCGAGTGGACAACGATGTACTGTTGAGCAAGTTGTGTAAAATTGGGTTTTCACCCCTCCTACTCCGGTTCTTCGCTGACTATTTGTACGACAGGAAGCAGTATGTACAGCACGGGTGCTTTATCTCGAAGACCTTTCCAACTCGCTCCGGAGTCAGCCAGGGTTCGATTCTTGGGCCGTTGCTCTTTGGGATCATGATAAATGACCTGGCATCTGTCTTGAAGTCGGGCAGATGTCTACTCTATGCGGATGACCTCAAGGTTATTTATGGTGTGCAAGAACCTTCTGACTGCGCGTCGTTGCAGGAGGATCTGGACAGGCTGCATCTGTGGAGTGTTGAAAACAAGTTGTCCTTTAATACCAGCAAGTGTACCGTCATGTCGTTTAGTAGGGCACGCAATCCTCTGCACTTTGATTATTTTCTAGGCTCCGAACCGCTGGCTCGCGTCGATTCCATTCGAGATCTAGGCGTTATCCTTGACTCCCACCTCAACTTCCATGATCACATAATATCCTTAGCTCGTGACTGCTATAAGAGATTGGGATTTGTTATAAGGAACTGTAGGGATTTTCGGGACTCCAGAACGATAAAGCTTTTATATACTGCTCTAGTTAGAAGTAAGCTTGAGTCATCCGCTATTGTCTGGAATCCTTATGAGACATCCTACGTCTTGCTCTTAGAGAGGGTACAGAAAGTATTCCTTCGGTTTTTGTATAAAAAAATGTTCGGGTACTACCCATTTTTATACCCCACTAAATTCCTACTCGGTGCCTTAGGTTTTAACTCCCTTGAGGTGAGACGCAATTTTGCGCTCCTTTCTACAACGTGTAGCACCTTGAGAGGTGACTCCGATTGTTCCGAACTGGGGGCGCAATTACTGCGTCTTCATGCCCCTACACCGACTAGAATACATTTTCGGCCGCGTGACCGCGGTCTACTGGTAGTGCCGATGTCCCGAACTGTGTCTCGCAGGAATTCTCCCCTCGTTCGTCCTCTGCGCCTTCTGAACGAACTCCTTGCATCAGCACCCGAGTGTGATTTGTTTGCTGACAGGTGGAGTGAAGTGCGCGATGAATGTTTAAGATTCTGTGAGATGATGGATGTACGTGTGTAATTGTGTTAGTTTTATTTACTGTTTAGCTTGGCTAAATGTTTCTAAAGTTTCGCAGTGATTTAGTTTAGTACTGTCATGCTGTGTATACTTACTTGTTTTATAAAAAAAAAAAGAAATAAATCCTGCTCTTAGTTTAAACTTTTCGTGCATGCTGTAATTATACACCCAGTGCCTTATTTCAATGACATGTATATTATATTGATTTGACTTAATCGGTAAATACTATTTGGTTTTACACAGTACAGTCGGTATGCACCAATTTTTGATGGAGTTTACACTTTCTTCAGGCCATATCTTTATTACTTTTAGAGATATCATATCAGCGATTTATAGTGAACCAATTATTCTACGTCAACTTGAGCTAAGCCGCATCAGTTAAAATTTAATTAGCCGCCTAGGCATTGTTACTTGTTACCATACCATTTTATATTTTGCAGTCTTAACAAGTATCAATACAAAAATGATTCAAATAAAAATAGACTTTATTCATTTGCTTAACTCAAACATGTGGATAAGGTTAAGGTTGAAAAGGATCTGAAGTGTTGCGGGTAGTCTGTAGAGTAGTGTTTTACAAAAAAATCCGTAAACCTGATTCTTCCAGATCTTGACTCGCTTGTGCCCATTCGAATCAGAATCACGATCTGATTGAATCTTGATAGTAAAAAAAATACCACAAAAAATCCTTTCTATTTCGCCACATTTTTGTATGCTTTGAGCATGGCGTAATGAAAACTTTAATTTTATATGGAAATTTAGGGTCATTTTTTTATTATCAGGATCGAATCAGCTCGTGATTCTGATTTGAATGAGCCCATGAAGGTCCAGATCTGGAAGCATTAGGTGTTCGGGATTTTTTTTGGGAAAAGCTTAGATACCAACATTAGGAATAGTCAACCAATCGCTCTTGTTCCTGTAACAATGTTAAAGGAATAAAGCATACCTACATATTTAACAATTAAACTACTTAAAATCATTATTTTGACTTATTTTTCAAAAATATTCGTTTTATTCGAAAAATTCGAATATTCGAATATTGAAAATCGAAGTATTCGTATTATTCGAATACTAAAATTGGACGAATAATGCAAACCCTACATAGAACAAACGAAATTTCTGTTGTGGCAGGCCATGTGGGTTGCCGGCCGTCCACAACAAGTGAATTCCAGCAGGCTGCTCAGATTTTTATAAACTTTACTGGCAGGCCATGTGGGCCGCCGGTGTACCACAATTAGAAAATCAAATTCACCTGCATTTTATCGGTCTTGACAAATCAAAGTCTACACCCAGCAGGCCAAAATTTCCGACGACCTATTTTTGGAGCCAGGGCTTCAAAAATTGATAACGCTAGCTGCGTGACCCGTGAATCAACACTGCCGCCAGTGCCGCCGTTATATAGACACTGATGATGCCCCTGTAAATACGAGCGGCGTTCAATACATTGTGAGAAGGACATGATGGATTTGTAGATTGCCAAGAACGCTGCCCAGGACCTTGAGCTGTAACTCATAAGTTGCCTTAAATCAAAATTAAAGTTGATCCCAACTTTAAGGAAGAAAGTTACACTTCTAATATTTTATATTAGAAATAAACGGGCGGCATGTTAAAGCGCTGACAAAAAATGTGAATACTTATATGTTTTTTTTTATACTACGACGGGACAAACAAGCATACGGCCCGCCTGATGGTAAGCGGTCACCGTAGCCTATGGACGCTTGCGACACCAGGGGTGTTACATGCGCGTTGCCGACCCTTTAAAAAAAAAGGAGGATTCGCTGCGTTGACAGCTAAACGGGCCAAGGACTTTGCTCCGTGGGTCCTCAGCTGTCAACACAGCGAATCCTCTTGGAGCTCTGGCGACCTTACTCACCAATAGAAACACAACACTATGAGTAGGGTCTAGTGTTATTTAACTTCGGTTTTCTGTAAGGTGGAGGTACTTCCCCAGATGGGCTCTGCTCCAGATTTGAGCGAGACGACATTCGTTGTGCTGTGCCACTAAACGATATGCATCCACAGCGGATACCTAAAATATGTTTACTTACCCTGTATAGCCTTTGTCACTCAATAATTGGTACCATAAATGCACCGGAGTGGTATGCGTAACGCATTCCCCCTTAAGGCTGTCACCTATCCCAATGACCTCGGCGATTTGAGCTTTCTTCCCCTCCCGCTTCCTTTCCTCATTGGTTATACAATACGTCAATAAGCATAAGTAGTCACCTAGGAAGAGCTGCTTGTACTAGGACGCAACCCTATAAACTACTAGTGCCATCTTACACGACTGGCTCCCGTCGCCCGCGCAGGCATCTCGAGCCGGCGTTTTCGGAAAAATGCGTGTAATAGCTTTTTCTCGAAAAGTACAAAACCTATCCAAAAATCAGTAGATGCGTTTAAAGTAAACATAAATGTATACTGCTTGTCTTAGTTTCTTGTACTTACGACGCATAATAAGGGAGTAGATACAGATTTAAGGTAGAAAAAAGGGTTTACGGTTATTTTTTTTCTCTTGATGTATTATGTTTTTCGACAATTTAGTAGAGCCAAATGTAGACCAAATACCTAGCTACATTATATAATTTTCAAGCGTTGTGCTTGGAGCTGAACAAAGCCTATTCACTTTAAAAACAGTGAAATATGCCGGGTAGCCCCTTAAAAAAAACTGCGTGGATTCGCCATCATCGTCGAGCGGTTGTGAATATTTTTACTTACATAATACTGGCGTTTTAATACAAATATTTCAGATCTGCAATATAATTCAACTTGTTGCCCATATAACGAAATGAGGGAGACAATAAGACCTGTTTATAGACATATTATAAGTCTTATCTCTGTTGGTTTTGGGGCCAGCCTCCATACAAATTGGCCCATGGTCCTTTGATGTAAATAATAAAATAAAAGTGCTGGACTCTCACTCGATGGCAAAATCAGTTAGGGATGATCCTGTCTCGGAACCTTGGAATCGTTCCCCTGCAGATTTGGTTCACGTTTCTTCCAGTTTTTACACTATATATGACTTGCCGCAGTTACGTTTCCATGAGACTGTTGGAGCAAATACGCCGAGTAAAGAAGATGAACTATGGCAATCCCGCCATGGCAGACCATACTTTCGATGCGAGCGCGCTGCATTATCTCCAATTCGATAAAGCGAGAAAAAAAAAACAATCAAGATTGGCCGCGCCCTAAATTTAATCGAGATTATGGCTAGTCGGTACTACCAGCATGGAAACCTATAATCCATAGTCAATAGTTCAGTGCAGTTAGTGACAGTTTAGTGGACACAGTGAGTTCGGTGTGCTTACGGCCGTTAACATTGGATGAACCAAATCTGCAGTCGAACGATCCCGCGATTCCCAGACAGAATCATCCTAAACCAGTTTTGTCATCGAGAGCAGTGCGCGCGGCGAAGCGGATTACTTTGGCAGTACGCCCGCCTGCTACTTGATAATGGCATCCTAAGATGTCCAAAATATGTCGCACGCGGTGACTAAAAATACGTTAGTGTTATCCGCAATTTATTATAATAATAAGTTGGTGGTTAAAAATATGCAATTTTCATTTTTGTGGGATCATTGCGTACCACGTGGCCTGCTGGTGAAGTTAACGGTTGGACCCGCCGGCCGCCCATGTGGCCTGCTGCAAAAGGTACTGAAAATTTATGAAAATTAATAGTGGCCTGCTGAGATGTTTTTGTTGGATAATCCATTATATTCTATGAGTGACTATATAAATGATGCATAGATTTTGACGATCCACTACAGGAGATACTATTGTGACATTGTATGAAATTTTATATCTTGTAATGATTTGATTTAATTTTTTTGATTTAATTGATTTAATTTTTTTGAAATGATTACTCTATTGATTATCTCTTATACCTGACGATCATAATATGAATACTTGTAGATTGACATGCCTGCAATTTATAATGTAATCTGTATTATGAAATAAATAAATCTGAATCTGAATCTGAATCTGATGTACCTTTTGTGGGCCGCAGGCAACCCACGTGGCCTGCTACTAAAGTTCCTAAATATTGGCGGTGGCCTGCTCTACTCGAAATATTGTGGGCCGCCGGCGGCCCACGTGGCGCTGAGAGTGTCAATATTTTACAATTTTGACTCAAGATTCATGTCAATCACCCCGCCAGATCCTCAGATATCGATTTTTATCCAAATCTGAGCTAATCTCACAAAATCCAAGATGGCGTCGCTTTTGACAATATTTGACGATTTTGATTCTGGATTCATGTTAAGGACCCCGCCGGATAGTCAGATATCGCTTTTATCCAAATCGGAGTTGATTTTACAAAATCCAAGATGGCGTCGCTTTTTGCAATATTTTACGATTTTTAATTTGGATTCATGTTAAGGACCCCGCCGGATAGTCAGATATCGATTGTTATCCAAATCGGAGTTGATTTTACAAAATCCAAGATGGCGTCGCTTTTTACAATATTTTACGATTTTGATTCTGGATTCATGTTAAGGACCCCGCCGGATCGTCAGATATCAATTTTTATCCAACTCGGAGTTGATCTCACAAAATCCAAGATGGCGTCGCTTTTTACAATATTTTACGATTTTGATTCTGGATTCATGTTAATCACCCCGCCGGATCCTCAGATATCGATTTTTATCCAAATCGGAGCTAATCTCACAAAGTCCAAGATGGCGTCGCTTTTTACAATATTTAACGATTTTGATTCTGGATTCATGTTAAGGACCCCGCCGGATCGTCAGATATCAATTTTTATCCAACTCGGAGTTGATCTCACAAAATCCAAGATGGCGTCGCTTTTTACAATATTTTACGATTTTGATTCTGGATTCATGTTAATCACCCCGCCGGATCCTCAGATATCGATTTTTATCCAAATCGGAGCTAATCTCACAAAGTCCAAGATGGCGTCGCTTTTTACAATATTTAACGATTTTGATTCTGGATTCATGTTAAGGACCCCGCCGGATCCTCAGATATCGATTTTTATCCAAATCGGAGTTGATCTTACAAAATCCAAGATGGCGTCCGTTTTAACAATATTTTACAATTTTGACTCTGGATTCGTGTTAAGGACCCCGCCGGATAGTCAGATATCGATTTTTATGCAAATCGGAGTTGATTTTACAAAATCCAAGATGGCGTCGGTTTTTAAAATATTTTACAATTTTGACTCTGGATTCATGTTAATCACTCCTTCGGATCCTTAGATATCGATTTTTATCCAAATCGGAGTTAAGCTCACAAAATCCAAGATGGCGTCACTTTTTACAATATTTTACGATTTTGATTCTGGATTCATGTTAAGGACCCCGCCGGATCGTCAGATATCAATTTTTATCCAAATCGGAGTTGATCTTACAAAATCCAAGATGGCGTCGGTTTTAACAATATTTTACAATTTTGACTCAAGATTCATGTTAATCACCCCGCTGGATCCTCAGATATCGATTTTTATCCAAATCGGAGCTAATCTCACAAAATCCAAGATGGCGTCGCTTTTTACAATATTTGACGATTTTGATTCTGGATTCATGTTAAGGACCCCGCCGGATAGTCAGATATCGATTATTATCCAAATCGGAGTTGATTTTACAAAATCCAAGATGGCGTCGGTTTTTACAATATTTTACAATATTGATCCTAGATTCATGTCATGGTCCCCACTGGATCCTCAGATATCAATTTTCATCCAAATCGGAGTTTATCGCACAAAATCCAAGATGGCGTCGCTTTTTACAGTATTTTACGATTTTGATTCTGGATTCATGGTAAGGACCCCGCCGGATCGTCAGATATCGATTTTTATCCAAATCGGAGTTTATCTTACAAAATCCAAGATGGCGTCGGTTTAAACAATATTTAACAAATTTGACTCATGATTCATGTTAATCACCCCGCCGGATCCTCAGATATCGATTTTTATCCAAATCGGAGTCAACCTTACAAAATTTATAAATATTAATGTAATAAATATAATTTATAATTTTTTAATATATTTGTAAATATCTGCTCCATCATCAGACCTTGGAAACCATGCATGACCCAAGTGCTCGTCGAATCAAAACTAACGAGTCTAAACACGAAGGTATTCTATCAACTGGTTCCTGAGTACCAGTTGACACTTTACTGCTCCACCATCAGACCTTGGACACCATGTATAGCCCAAGTGCTCGTCAAAACAAAATCTACGAGTCTGAACACGAAGGTATTCCACCCACTGGTTCCTGAGTACCGGTTGACACCTTTTTGCTCCATCATCAGACCTTGGACACCACTCACGATCCAAGTGCTCGTCAAAACAATACAAATGACTCCAAACATGGGGGTATTACATCAACTACTGCCTGAGTTCCGGTGGCCGCCTTTCTGCTCCATCATCAGACCTTGGACACCACCTACGGCCCAAGTGCTCGCCTAACCAAACCTAACGAGCCCAAACACAGGGGTATTACATCAACTACTTCCTGAGTTCCGCTGGTCATCTTTCTGCTCCATCATCAGACCTTGGACACCAGTCACGGTCCAAGTGCCCGCCAAAACAATACAAATGAGTCCAAACACGGGGGTATTACATCAACTACTTCCTGAGTTCCGGTGGTCATATTTCTGCTCCATCATCAGACCTTGGACACCACTCACGGTCCAAGTGCTCACCAGAACAAACCTAACGAGCCCAAACACGGGGGTATTACATCAACTACTTCCTGAGTTCCGGTGGTCATCTTTCTGCTCCATCATCAGACCTTGGACACCACTCACGGTCCAAGTGCTCACCAGAACAAACCTAACGAGCCCAAACACGGGGGTATTACATCAACTACTTCCTGAGTTCCGGTGGTCATCTTTCTGCTTCATCATCAGACCTTGGACACCAGTCACGGTCCAAGTGCCCGCCAAAACAATACAAATGAGTCCAAACACGGGGGTATTACATCAACTACTTCCTGAGTTCCGGTGGCCACCTTTCTACTCCGTCATCAGACCTTGGACATCTTCTACGGTCCAAGTGACACTATATACAATGAGGTATAAACGAAACTAACTCTGTATGTCATTCATTTTGAACTGGTTGCTATTGCCTATTTCCTTTGGAAACACAAAAAATGGTAAAAAAATTCTTATACCGTTTTGCTACCTATAACGCAGTATACGTACACAATGAACATCGATTTATTTCAAGATGTAGACGCTCCGCAGAGAGACGTGGTGTCGCTTCGAACATTCGGGGCCGACTGACTATTTCGAGTGTTGCTCACTTGTTATATTTCAACGATCAGATTCCATAGTAATTTTGTATGGCGGATTTTTAGGACGTTTTAAAAAAATCATAATTAATTAATGAACCAGTATTATGTAACAAGACTATACGAATTCAGTAGCTTGTATATTTGAGATTGGATAGAGTTAGTTTTTAAAAATAAAGCAAATGATTTTTCATTCACTTTGGCATAAACGCTGACACGCGTTTTTCTCAATTTTGCTGCGTCTTTGCGTAGACATATTTACTAAACTGTACATTATTGTAGATTGTAAATACACGAATATGGTAGACACACTCTTTGAGATAATAATTACATGCATCTTGTATGTCTTTGCAAATAATTGAGGACGCCACAGTCTTAACCGTAACTGTCGTTTACGTTGAAAACACTCTGCCCCCTCTTAAAACGAGATGCAAGATGGGTTCCATTCCCAGTCGAGTGACATTTGTCAGCATCATTATTACTGGTATTACAGGCGTCTATGGGTTAGGGCTCTTAACAATTGTGGTTTAAATAGCTGTTAACAGCAATTATCTGATTCCGCACTATCGCCTTTTAATTTTTCGCGTAGTTCTGCTATTATGTCTATCCCGCTCTTTTGTAGAGGAGTAGTGAAACGGGGTGCGAAATCGCTCCAAATCCAAACGGCTTGCGATTAACTTCTCATGTTGTCTTCTTCCTTTTTCCCCTGGTGGTGGTGGTCATCATTTCAGCCGAAAGACGTCCACTGCTGGACATAGGCCTCCCCCAAAGATTTCCACAATGACCGGTCCTGCGCCACCCGCATCCAGCGGACTCCTGCGACCTTCACCAGGTCATCAGTCCACCTTGCGGGGGGCCTACCCACGCTGCGCCTTCCGGTACGCGGTCGCCACTCGAGAACCTTTCCGCCCCAACGGCCGTCGGTTCTACGTGCAATGTGCCCCGCCCACTGCCACTTAAGTTTAGCGATTCGGAGAGCTATATCGGTTACTTTGGTTCTGCTGCGGATGGTCTCATTCCTGATACGATCTCGCAGAGAGACTCCTAGCATAGCTCTCTCCATTGCCCTTTGGGTGACCTGAGCCTGGGGTATTATCAGCTAATCCCAAGATTTGGCGTAGATTTACAAAAGCGACTGTCATCGGAGCTTCCAAACTTGGATTAACTAGGCCTTATCGGGATTCACGATGTTTCCTTTACCGAAAAGCGATTGGTAAATATGAAATGATAGTTCATACATACGTTCTGAAAAACTCATACTCAGCCGGGGTTTGAACCCACGACCTTTGCTCTGGGCCACCAACGTTCTAATATGCTTATAGGTGGTTTCCGTTACATGGTGTCTTCTGATGCGATATGAATGGGGTTGTTGTTGGCCACTGGTAGGTCATAGTAGATTAATCAGGGAGTATCAGGTATCAGTCTCAGGTAGGCCTTGGCGGTTTCCGTATCGTGGTGTATTTTGGCGCGATGTGGATGGGGTTGTGTTCGGTATCGGGTCTTAGTAGATGAATCAGGGAGTATCAGGTATCAGTCCCAGGTAGGCCTTAGTGGTTTCCGTATCATGGTGTCTTTTGCCGCGATGTGGATGGGGTTGTGTTCGGTATCGGGCCTTAGTAGACCAATCAGGGAGTATCAGGTATCAGTCCCAGGTAGGCCTTGGCGGTTTCCGGATCATGGTGTCTTCTGGTGCTATGTGGATGGGGTTGTTGAAGTCCACCTCGATGGTATCTGGTACGGGGTCGTAGTAGATTATGTGCTCGTTGTGGTTTTCTGTAAAAAAAGTTGATCAACGTTAAGGTATTTATAGAGCCGTCAAGCTTTTTACAACTAAAATACATAAGCTAAATAAAATAGTGGCTAATTATAAAGGGTAAATTTTCAACTTGTCCACTCCGTGTCATCATCATTTCTGATGAATGACGTACCCTGCTGGGCTACATTAATACAGCGAGCCACCTTTCGCAACTTTTGTCAAACGGTTCCCTCTCGCCACTTTACTGAAGGCATCTAGCTATACTTGAATCCCGCTAAGTTTTCCTGCTAAGTTTTACGTAGTATGGCATTTTGATACAAGCGATTTTGATACTCAATTTTTTTTGGTTCGCGGTCAAGAACTGTTACGGATCTCTTCATTTCTTGCTTGTCGAGCGACTTTGAAGCGATACGAGTAAAACGATATTAAATAGTTTAGTTTATAGTTAATGCATACAATAGAATACTCACGAGTCAAATTCAGTCTAGCAATAATATCATCTAAATGGTGTTGTTCCAACGTCGCGGTAATAGTACCGCGCGCCCGCAAACTCCTTCTATCCCGCTCCGTCTTAACTCCGTGTCGTGCCTTATCAGATCCGTGCCGTGTGTCGGATCCGGGCTTCGTTTCGGATCCGGGCCGGATAGAGTGGGATACGGTGTCGCGGCGGTGGCGGGACGAGCGTGATACGGACACGGTGGCGTTGCGGTTGAGGAGTGGGAGCGTGAAGACGGATTCGGAGAGTGGAGTGTTGTCGGGGCCAAATTCCTGAAAGTTATGTTGATAGTTATTCGACTAGTGGATCTGTGAGCTGGTCTTGCGAGATGGTACTGGTGTTGGCACAAAGGTCGTAAAGCGCCTTTGTACTAATTCCGCTACAACGCTACGCGCTATTGATATAATGCGTATGATACTATGTCATACCCATTCGGTAGATATAGCCTGTCAATTGCTACTCCGTCTGGATTAAAACTTTCTACTGTCACGACTTCCCCAGCGGTGAACGGGCACCAGGTAGAACCGGTGGGTACTGTATTATGAAATTTTATGAAGCTACTCTACGTTTGTCTTGGCAAGTAACTTGATTTTACTTACCAGACGCACGACGTTCCCAGTGGGAACCAGCCTTCATGCTAGTTAACTAGGTAGAACCGCACCTTCCGCTGACACAGTAAGAAGCATTATTCTGCCGCACGACGTTCCTAATGGGAACCAGCCTTCATGACCGTTTACCAAGTAGAATCGTTGGTCTAGTATCTTATGAAGCTTCTCTACGTTTGTCCTGCCAGCTACTCAACTTACCAGACACTTTCCGCTGACACAGTAAGAAGCATTATTCTTGCCGCACGACGTCCCCAGTGGCACTGGCAACCATCCTACATGTTCCACACTAGGTTCACACTAGGTTAGAACCAGTGCGTTCCGTCTTGGCGAGCTACTCAGCTTACCAGACACTTCCCGCGGATGCAGTAAGAGGCATTATTCTTGCCGCATGACGTCCCCAGTAGAAACCAGCCTTCATGTCCGTTTACCAAGTAGAATCGTTGGTCTAGTATCTTATGTTGCTACTCTACGTATGTCCCGCCGATGCTACTCAACTTACCAGACACTTTCCGCTAACACAGTAAGAAGCATTATTCTTGCCGCACGACGTTCCTAACGGGAACCAGCCTTCTTGTCCGTTCACCAGGTAGAACCGATGAGAGACACGCTCGTCTTGGCACGCGATGCGGCAGGGCCGGTCTGGGTCCTCTGTAATAAGGACATGGGCAAATTTTTTAATGCATTATTCATTTGTTTTCGACTAACTTCGAAAAGAAAGCTCTTTAATAGGCTAGACGACAAAAAAATCTATTTAGTCCGTCTTTTAGATGATTAAAAAATATTGAACACGTATTTTTTCTTTTGTTCGTCAAATCAAAAATGACGAAAGTACAGTGCGTTCAAGTTTCGCGTAACGTCACTATTAGGTACAATTCTTACCTAGTAGTGACGTCACAATCCGGAACTTTGATGCTCTATATTTTCGTCAATTTTAGTTAAATTGAAAAAGGCAAAAATAAGTGTCGAATCATTTTAGACAATCTAACTGACGGACTAATTAGAATGATAGTTTTTCAACCGTCGTCAGTCGTCATCCCTATTGCCGGGTTTTTAATGGTAATGTAGGTACAGGAGGTACAGTTACTTGCAATAATATTTTCTAGTATGAAGGCCAATCTGAAAAATCTTAGTTGTACAGAGAGCGTGTCACATATGTTTGCAGCCTTCAAGCCGTCATAGCCGACGATACCATTGCAGATACGAGTATTTGAAGCGTTCCTTCGATTTCTCCGTAATCCTTTGTTCCTGATCCTGAACAATTAGTTAGTCTAAATAGAAGGTCTTCAACGAATTCAATTCGCCCAAATGCTCGGCAGTTCACAACGTAAAAACAAAATGGCCGCCATTTAATACAGTCACAAGTAGACGGGAAGAAGTAAAAATGTGACTTACCAAGGGCTGGCGAGATCTGCATGCCCAGGCCGGACAGTCTTCTGACTCTCTCCTTGTACTTCGTGCACACCATCGTCGCGTACTGGTACGGCGACTTCCGTTGGGTACACCCCTGAAACAAAAACCTAATGAATTTCTGCTTTAAGGGTCAAACAGCTTACGTGAGGGATAAAATGCCCGGAGCAGGTGTATGCTACTTTTGAGACAGGGCCCTGTTCATCAGAAGCTTGTAATTTTTAAAACAACACTTGTTTTTACACCTTTCATTATTCAAAAACTTGCAGCCAGAGCTGTCTGGTCGTTAGGGCAGCTCGGACTAATCCCACGCCGGTACTATGAGCTATGCAGTGGTAGCGGCAGCCACTAGAAGGACGCCTTTGAGAGCCCACGACTTGTTGATGACTGCAATGTCTTTCTTTCTATCACGCTCCTTGTCTTACGAAATCAGCACGTGGAAGCTGCCATCAGCCACTGGAAGCCTTTGGGCCCGATGCCCGTTTGGTCTGAATGTCTCTCTCTTTCTATCTCTCTCCTTTTCTTACCAAGTCAGCCCTCGCGGAGTCAGGCCGGCAGAGTTGTATGCTGGTTGTTCTGGCAGCTCGGACTAAACGAACACCGGTTCCTGGGGCGATGCAGTGGTAGTGACAGCCGCTGGAAGGACGCCATTGCGAGCCCACGGCCCGTCGCCAGGTTGATGATGTCTTCGTTCTGTAAAGAAGAAAAGAATCCTTGAATCCAACACAGAATAAACCCGTCTAGTCTTCGAGCAACACGGTATTCCAACATGTTGGGAGGGAGACGGTTGGTAAAGCGAAATCTTACCGCCCCGCGTATGGTTATTTTGTCTTGTCGACTCCCCTCCCTTTGTATCTTGAAGGTCTTAGCGGATTCTTGACCGCGTAAGTGGGTGTAGTGTAGCTTGCTTGGAAAATCGATTGCCACTGGGTCAGGAGATTTTAAGTACCTAGTACCTAGCAAATGCAAACCAGTAAACGCAAGAGACCGTCCTAACAAAGTCAAGTTCGCAAAGAGGTATTTGACCTTCAAAGACTCTGATCTTTGAAGGTGAAATACCAGGGTCAATTCCCACAATGTCTGCGTTGTGGGAATTTCAACAGACCAGCCTACGAGGCCTAGTCTAAAAGTGATTGGTATTATACTAAGGAATAAAAAATTACGTACGAAGACGTGGACTGTTGAGGAGTTGCGGATTGCAGCTGCAGCGCCTCCCACTCGCAGTCTCCCGGTCGTAGTGAGAACTCCATGTCCGTGTTCGCGTTGCACGAGAATTTCTGAAAATCAATTTCAAAGTGTATACATATCGTGAGGTGCGCTAACAAGACATATGCGACAATCTCATTAAAAATAGCTTACGGAGACATTAGGAGGATCCTGCGCTTCTGAATGGAATTATACTAGCTGGACCCAAGTAAATCATCGGTCGATCCGGAGTCAATTAGGATATTTTCTTCTTAATCTATATGTACCATAGGAGACAGTCTTTCTCAAATCAGAATAATTAGATAAATCAAGTTTTAACTGGCAGATCCCGTCGGTGACGGCGAGATAACTTAGCCGGATGTGGCACAAAACGAATGGAAGAAGAGGGGGGATGCCTTTGCCCAGCAGTGGGACACAATAGGCTAGCAATAATAATAAGTTCTGTGTCCTCCCATTAATAGAGGTATACCTAATAATACGATACTGATGAGTCAAATTACCTGCGAAGAATGGGCATTGAAAATGATCCAAAATGAATTTTGGATGGACGAGTTAAGCACAATATTAAAGTTCTACCTACAACTTTAATGTCCATAATGCTGGAACAAGCCGTGCCATCAGGGTGCTTCAAGCCTCGATATTCCTCACATGTATCAGTTACCTGGCATACTCCGGAGATACAGAACATCGGTGACATGGTAGAGCAAGCCGTGCCATCGGGCAGCGTCCAGCCTCGAGACTTGTAGCCACCTCCACGTGTGTCACACCATACTGCGCAAGCGCTGCTTACATCTGCAACACAGACATAATTTGTAGATAGTCTTGTTAGTAGATTAGTTTATCAGCTCAAAATCGTAGATATCAATTTGATATGCTACAAAAATTTGGGCAGCATTATCCTCCTCCTCAATCGGCCCCTCAATGCTGAGGATCGTGACTCTGCCGATGTAGTCTAGCATGCATTCCTCTCCATGAAACTCGGTCGGTTGCAGGGCTGCATTAACCAGCATGTCAATGCACCTGGTTTACTCATCGTTTAGGACTGCGGCCTCTGGGTCTCATCCATTCAACTATGCCTGTCACCATCATCTTTTCATGATCAAAATACTGAAGGGTTCTATGACAGACATACCAATGAGAGGCGTATGCAAGCATGGGAAGCATTAAATAATATTTCCAGATTTTCCAGAAACTTTACCCTCGGTATCTATCCTCTGCAAACCAGTTCCAATAAGATCGGGGTCCACTTCTCTCGCGCGCCGGCAGATTTGGTCTGCGAACTCGCGGACCGTCATCGGAGGTACGTTGTGGCACTAAAGACAAGAGCAGGAAAAGGAATAAGAAATAAGTATGTCACTTTGGAGAAATCCAAAGCAGCTGGATGTCAAAAAAATTGCAGCTTGATTTACGAACTCATAGTCGAACAATAAGTCAGTTATATGATTTACCAACCTGCTGTGCGTGGCAAGACTGATATTTCTTGTCGTGTCCGGAACAATAGCTATTGCCGTTGTCGTGCCTGAAACAGATTTGTTTATTTTATTTCTTTGAACATCAAATTATTAACAGAATTTCTCACAACCGTTTGAACCAACGTCTGGCTAAATCAGTAGCCAGGATCTTTAAATTGCAACGGTTAACGCTCACGTATTTTTATCACAATAGGCCCGATGCAGTTGAAACATGTCACGCCTATTGTGATAAAAATACGTGAGTGTTAACCGTTGCAATTTAATGTCAGTATGACTTACGAAAGTTTAAATTATATTAGTAGCCATATCTATCAAGCTCACATCTAGCATCTTCACCAGGGGCCATACCACGAACTCCTAAAGCGATTCAGTTTAGGTCCTTAACTGTGCTGAGTTATATGGCAGCGACTCAGTTTAGGTCCTAAACTGAATCGTTTTAGGCAATAGTGGTAACTCCCCAGCGTGCGTAGCCAAGATGCCAATCGCTCACGCTCAGTCGCTAACGAAACGCATCTGTCATTGTCACACCAATAAGGAAGAGTGATAGAGAGAGGTAGCTGCGATATGTTATTAAGCGTGAGCGATTGGCATCTTGGCTAAGCACGCAGGTCGGAAATGCGACTTTAGAAAAATAATGCAGGATAGAGAACTTGAATGCAAGTGACGGCTTACCTGGGCCGCTGGCAGCGCCTGTTGGCCACAGCAACACCAGTGGCTGCGGGGGAGTGGTTGTCGGTGAGAAGACACGCGGACGCACATTCCGACCAACCCGACCACCGGGTCCACTGCCCGCGTCTAGGCACGCCGGCTCGTTCTACGCATTCGCCTCCGCGACAGTACTGAAGACATTAAGTTTAAGTTTAGATCCTATTGCCTCCATCAGCTCACGCGAAATCAAAGACATTTCTGATTCATTGTTTGTTTTTAAGCAGTAACATTTGCGAACGATACCAAACTTCTTTGAAAGAAGGATAAGTGGAAAAATGTATGGCCTTGGACGGGACTCTAACTCACTACTCTGGGATACATGCACATGGACATGACATGAAACCTGTACGGTGAGAAGGTATAGCGAGAGAAAAGTTGCTAGTCGAGCGTAGTCAGTAAAGCGGTTGCCAGTAGGAATTAGACAATGACAGGTATCTTTCTCGACCCATGGCTACTATACAACCGAAGTCTTGCTTCCACACAGAAGCAGCCTGCATATCCAATGTGAAGACCGTCTTTGTCTTCTTCGTTGTCCCATTTACTTGGGGTCAGCACTTCCTCTGCTCCATCCGCGTCTTCCTCCGGGATTCCTCTTCTCCCTAGCGTTCTTTCGGCCTAAGCCACGGCTCAGGGAGCCTTGGATCCACTTTGGAAACTAGTCCCAAGATTTGGCGTAAGCGCTTGTTTTACGAAAGCGGCTACCATCTGACCTTCCAACCCAGATGGTAAACTAGGCTTTATTAGGATCAGTCCGGTTTCTTCGCGATGTTTTAATTTCCAACAAAAAGCGATTGGTACTTAAATATGAAAAATTTCGATACACAAATTCCGAGAAACTCACTGGTACAAGCCGGGATTTGAATTCGGGACCTTCGGATTGAACGACGATTTTACTGAACTATAACTACTTTAAAACTAGTGAACAATCTGATCATACCATGTCTTCACCGCACTTTGTGCCCTCCAAAGCAGGATGTGAGGTCCAGGTGTACCGCTCTCTCTGACAGTGAAGGTCTCTGCAGATGTCCTCCAGGCTTTGGGCCCCAGCGTGGCGGCTGCCGCGACCGTACTTCAACATGCCTGAAATTGGATAAATCATAGTCAATATAAGTTAACTAGACGCCAAAGACGTATAAATAGGCAACGCAGTTTCAGCGCCGAAGACCGATTAATTGGTCATAGACGACAGACCAACATAGACCCTAGAAAGGAAGGAAAAGTGGAAAGATTCAAGACCTCGGGCGGGGCTCGAACCCGCGAATACCCGCCCATTGCTCTACTAACTGAGCTACCGAGACCACACCCGTGGCCCCGAATTTCTCCACCATATTCCTCGTATGCGCCTAGGGGCGCTTAGCAACAACCATCGTAAGAAAGTACTGCTTAATCGGCTTCAGTTTTGACACTTCGGTGACGTGGCGTCTGAGTGAAAGCGATTGTGGCGTCGATGGCGTCGAAAGGGGTCCCTTGATGCCCTTTACACTATAACTTAATTAGTCGGTTTATGATTATTCTGAGCAGAAAATAGGGAGCGCGTAGCACTCACGCGTGTAGGAAAAATAAAGATTCTGTGAAAAAAATCACCTAAGGTTTTAGTGCAGGTTTTTGAAAGAGCAATAAATATACACACTGCGTCGCCTGAACTTGGCTGGGCACGCTGCTGCGTGTCTAGATCGCAAGTTCGACTCTTGCTTGACGACGTGGATTTTGAAGAGAAGAAGGAGAATGATTCATTCGTTAGGAAGAGACAGTGTGTCAAGGTTTGGAGAGCGTTGGTGGGAACATCGCGAGGACACCCTATAGGTAGGAAATGGCAGATGGCAGTCTCTCCTGTAAAACTAGCGTCTATACCAAATGCTGGGATTCATTGTCAAAGACGCCAGGCTTCCTCAGCGAAGAGAAGAGCGTGAGGTTTGGATTAATTTCAATCATTGTGGAATATTACGGAGTCGAAGAAAATGCATTTGTAGCAGACAATTCGGCTTTAATCTAATTAATATATATTTGTAACCGTGAAGTCATTCATTCGTCAACCATTCTCTTGCTATTGCGCAAACTCAAGCGGCTAATCAAATAAATGAATTATTAACGGTCAGTTATAGAAATCTGTAGCCACCCAAGCATTCGGATATTGGACTTGGATTTCTAGTTTAAATTAAGCGGATTCCGCAATTCTGGGTGGCTACATTGAGAAAACTGACTGACTGAAACAAATCTGTTTTGTTTAGCCATTTCCATTTATGTATGAATACCATTAAGTAGGTAACAACTGTAAACCTACAAACTTCGAACAATCCGTTAAAGTTTTAACCCCGTATCTTTAGAGATTTGATTTGAAAAACGCCGTTAATTTTATGTTAAGAATCTAAATCTTCTCCTTTGGGTGGTGTTTTCACTATAGGTCCGTCTATGTTGTTACGTTTTTAGGTACATTATAACCATAATTTTGTTATAATTTATTAAAACAAAAAAACACAAAATGGGAAGATTTGTAAGTAGACATTACAAATAAGAAATATAGTCGGGGTCAGAAATAAGACAACGAATGTATTTTTAAAGTGATACATGCCTGAAATGAGCTAAACATTGAGACTCAAAACAGCAAAGTCCATGAAAATTTATGTTCGAGTCTCACGAGAGTTTCATACATTCTGTTTTCATATTTGCTGTATCCTCATGACAACCTGAGGAGTGCGCACTCTTCAAAAACCCTCAAAGGGCTCCAAGACATTCGAACTTGGGTGTAAAGCTTGATCAATGCTGCCATCTAATGCGGCATTATGGGTTATCATTATTTCCATAGGTTTTCTGAGTTGGCTTAAGTTTCATTAAAATTAAGGATACCTTTATATAGATGGCCTATATAGGGCGGCAGGAGGTTAAGAAGCTAAGGACTTTGTGGAAACAGTAGACTCATTAAGGAACTTACATTGCTGGTCAGCATCGAATCTCTCCCCTGGCAAAATGCCTTCAGCGCTGTGGTCCAGCTGTCCAGCCGAGTTGCCATGGTCGAGGAGGCAACGAGATTGCACGGTGCTGAAATAGGAAATTATTCAGTTTAACCATGTTTAACAATTGGTTGCTTCTAGATGTATACCGTTTTTACCGTTTATACCGTTTTTTTATACCATCTGGAGACCTATTCGAACGTGTTTAAGTGACATTTCGATGCGAAGTTCCGTAGAAATGATAAATATGACATGATAATGACGTAGGGAATGTGAAATGGATATGTCAAATGTCAGTTTAGCACGTTCAAATATGTCTCCTGCTAGTCTATGATGGTCGGGTTTTTATCGTTTACCGACGTTGCCGTCACGTTCTAACAAGTATGTATGTGCGAAAGTGACGCATAGCGTGATAAGCGATAAAATGGCAACCATGCTAACCCTCCTGATGGCAAACCCCGCCTGGCGGAAAACGGTCACCGTCGCCTAAAGACGCCTGCAACTCCAGGGGTGTCACATGCGTGTTGCCGGTCTTTTGAAAACTTGTACACTCTTTTTTTGAAGAACCTCATACCGTAGTCCTAGCACACGGCCCGCCTGACGGAAAGCGGTCACCGTAGTCTATTGACGCCTGCAACTCCAGGGTTATCACATGCGCGTATCCATTAAAAAGTTTTACACTTTTGAACCCCATACTGTAGTCCTTCGGGAGCTGATTCCACAGCCGGTGTTTCCAAAATCTCGGTAATCCACAAACAAACTCTACACCACCTACAGTTGGACCATGCTAAATCTTCCTGCCAAGTATTACGTAAAGAATGGCATTTTCATGCAAAGTGTGCCAAGTAAGTGCAAAGCTTTAGTCTGACAAGCCAAGGCTGCAGTAGATTTTGTTTTTAAACTATGTGCGTCCCTTTTTTTCAATAGTTTAAATAGTTTTACTACTACCCAGGCTACATCATAATATTGAGCTCGTAAGACCTACCATGAACATCGAAATATCAGTCTGCCTCTGTGTAAATGCGGGCCATATACGTTTGGGCGTAACTGCCAGATCTGCCAATAATTGTATGGGAAAGTTTGACGGATGCCTGGCGGTGGAGATCTGATGGATTGCCCGAGCGTTTTTAAGATTTCTATGCCCTTGGCTGGTGTTCTTGTGTCTGAAGATACTTACTCTAAAAACTTCTGTAGATAATTCTTGCTGCACTCGGACCAGGTTATCTTGCCGCTGCCCAGTGTTGGGCTCATGATGTACGCGCTGGGATCGCAGCCGTTGTCAGCTAGTGGGCCGTCATGGCGCATTCCTAGACTGAAATTAGATTAAATAAAGTAGGTAATCAATACTAATTATTGGGAAAACATTGGACCATGTATCCAACCAGACTGGCATTGACCCCCTCAAAAATCGGCAGACTTTATTTGTATAGAAAATGACAGTCTGCCTGGTTAATGGTCTAACAGGGAAACCGTTCTAAAATATTATCTAAGCAGAGGAATTCATTTCTTGAGTGACAATCAACCTTGAATTCCGCATCCTTCCTTTTGCTCTTTTTTTCACTCTTTCGCTTTATTTCCTTCTCACACACATACTCGCACATTGGCAAGGTCTGTCCGTACAAGTCTGGCCCAATGTATAACATTTTCTCAATTTTCTGTTCACAAAATAGCTACTATAATTAATTTCTCGTGGACTTCTTTTGATATACCCAAGCTGTGTAAATTCCCAAACGAAAATGGAAAGAAAATATGAAGTATCAATTAATGGTACTAACTTGTGTCCAATTTCATGGGCGACGACATAGACGCTCTCGAAATGCCTTCCTTCGTTGACAGTGCAACTGCTTGTGACCGTGCACATGCCAGCCACCGGCGCCAGACCTTCAGTAATGAAGAATAATGTTATTGCACTGTTAAAAATATAATTACCAATCTCCACGACGCCAGTTGAAGAACTGCAAATAATCAATATTATATTCGTATGTAATGGACTTAGTTCTTTAGCAAGTGACAATAGTACAAGTGAATCTTCCGCCTTTTGTTTGTAAGGTAGTCAAAATAAGTGTAAAAAAAAATTGTACTCACCCACAACTTGACTGCTGACTTTCCCATTCTTACTGACTACATACAGATCCAATCCCGTCAATATCAACGCATGATCCCAATGCAACGGATCATTATCCCCTGGCGGGTTCTCAAGTCTCTGCCACGTACAAAAATTACTCAAAAACCTATCTATATCATGAGGCCTCTTCAAATTCGATGGGTCTTCATGAAGAATCTCCAGTCTTTTCAAGATAAAATTAACTGGTCTACCCAATGACGGGTCATGGTAAAGTAACTGTACAGCATTTATCATAGCTAGGACAAATCTGACTAACTCCCTTTCTGTATCTTTAGGAAAATTCACAGTCATGTGCTTGTACAAATCTCTGTCTATAAACACCGCAGTTTCAACGAATACTGCTGGTAGCACAGCCCTCTTTTGTCTTTCTGTTTGTTTCTCTGTTTTTGGGATTAATTTATTTATGAATGCTCCTATAGTTCTGTTTCTATGAGTTAAGTCTACTTTGAATTCCTCTAGTGATTTTCTTGTCACTGTTTCTCTTTTTCTCCTATGTTTCGTCCATATTCTTGCAGGTTCTGGAGCAACAATTGTGTTAAGTCTATCTTTTTCTATGCAAGAGTCTTCTTTGTTAGAGTCGTTAGTGCGTTTGACTATGACGTGTGTTTTTGAGTCTTTATCGTGGAATCTTTCGGGCAGTGGATGAATTAAATAGTAACTATCGTTGGATTTGACTACACCCCTCTGAAATAAAATAAAAATCTTTTGTTCAATATCAATTATGGTTTGTAGTCGCATTCTAGTAGAATGGCTGTCAACACCTTTATGTTAACAGCGATTGGTTACATTACAATGTTTAGGTAATATTACATACAAAGAGCAAATCTATTTTGATATCCAAACTAGACCAAGTAAGGGTTAAGTTAGAATAGGGCATAGCAACTAAGAGTTGTAAGGTAGGAAAAGTAGGCATAAGTAGATCACTTATGCCTACTTTTACGTCTAATATCAAGATTATCAAGAAGTCCCTAAAACCAAAATAAATAAACGGTATTAGTCTCTCCGATTTCTAAGATGAGTTACTTAGCTAGTTCTATGCCGAACTTTCCCTTCGAAAATCGCACAGGCATGAATCTAAGTCTCTGCGACAGATCATAATCTCCCACATATATCTAGCTTATTCTTGCATGCGGATAGGTGGGCTAATATGGCCAACAAGTGGATCCCACAAGGTAATAGGCGTGGACGAAGCAGGCCCAGGTAGAGATGGCGAGACATGGACGCCTTCGTAACAACTGGCCTGATCAAACACAATATAAGTAAGTTATGGAGATCCAAGGGGAGACCTTTTTGCCCAGCAGAGAGACACTCAAAGGCTGAGTACAAAAAAACATGCTTATGCACGATACCTATAAATTATCATATAAACTTACCACGTCGTCACACACAAACAACGCAGCCGTCTGACTCCTATACCAGCACTCCTCGCGCTCATGCTCCACCTCCTCCGTGCCATTGTTCCACCGTCTCAACAGCAGGAACTGAGGGTCGAGGAAGCTGTGCGCCGGCGCGAGGTTTACGTGCTGCAGGATGGAGCGCTTGTGGTGGTGATGGACGATCTCGAATTGAGCATCTGGAAAAGTAAGATGGATTTTTTTGAACTGAAGGAGAACATGTTACAGCTTCGAGCAAGACTTCACGAAGTCGCGACCTTTGGAACACTGATATTGCTATCCTGCTTTACCTTCGCGTGTTACCCAAAGTAATCGTTCTGTGATTGCAAGGGTCTTCTAACTCATGAACTCACACCAACATATATCAAAGCAAGATGCTTGGTAATGCTAATGACGACCGTAGTTAACAAGACAGATACCTGGAGTTGGGTGTGATGGAATTTAACAGTATTTATAGGAAGAAAGTGGTAATTTTTTCTTAGAAAAAAAGGAAAAGTGAAAAAGTTCATGAATTCGGGCGGGACTCAAATCCGCGACTCTGGAAGTCTGGAAACGCCCATCGCTCTGCCAAGTGAGCTACTGAGAACACACCCGTAGCCCCGTATTTCTCCACCATATCGTTAGAGGGCGCTTAGCAACATCTACCGTAAGAAAGTAATTCTTAATCGGTATGTACCGACACGTTTCTGCATAAAAATAATAATTATCGGGGAAATAATCCTTAAGCAAGTCCAGGGTAAGATTTCTTTAAACCTACGAACGTGTATGAGGAAAATGAAGGAAATAGGCAGTAAAGAGAGACATATGCTAAGATGGTATGGTAGACAATGCTGCCAATGGAAATCCGCGATTTCTACTTACTCCTCCAGTTCCCTTATTGTACCACAAGGGCACGGCCATATTTGCTTCGTCATCACACTCTTGACAGAGTGGTCGTGGTCGTCACATCACCGTGCGTAGCCAAGATGCCAATCGCTCACGCTACGTATCGACCGTAGTTATACCTCTCTATCACTCTTCCTTATTAGTGGGACAATGGCAGTTGCAGTTCGTTTGCAACTGAGCGTTAGCGATTGGCATCTTGGCTACGCACACTAGGGTAGTAGCGAGTTTAACAATCCATCACAATTCCTACGTCGTGGATTGGTGACTGGTATAGTAAACTCACTGTCAGTGAATTTGGCTCACACCAGCATTATCAGTACAGGCGAGATATCTGAGAGAGCTTATACGTAGTCGTTTACGACGCCCATGGTATTTGACCATACCTACACGTCAACATGAGTTTCATTCATGGTAGACGCCCAGGGAATGGGTATGATTTAATTTAAGGTATTACTCTTACCATTGTGATTGGCACCAAATAGGAATATCTTCTCTGACTCTGTGAGATGCTCCAACAGCTGCTGTGAGTGTTCCTGGAACAAAAGAAAAAATGTTATTAAACATTTAATAACAGATTATTTAAGAGCCGAGCGTCCAATGGCGCTCTCATTTGGGGGATTTAGATTTCTAATAAAGTAAACCAATTAACTCCTAATAATTCCCCACTTAACTTTTGATCTTTGTTCTTATTTTTTTATTTATCATCTAAACGTAGAGTAGTATCCACTTTTTCTTTTGTGGTGATGAAGCCAAAAGGCCAAAAAGCATAATGTGGGCGTTAAGGAATTTAGAATATTTTCTTAATAAAATTATCTCCACCTCCAGTCTAGGAATCCCATATCATCCCACCAAGTTCCGTGTATGTGTGAAGTATTTAATAATTAACCTTGCATGTCTCATTAAAAACTATTGTTTGATAAGCGACCTCGGCATAAAATTTTGACAATGGCGGTTTCGCACGCCTGGCGGCTAAGCAATGAGATCGATAACGATTGTCTTTTATTTTTTATCGCTATTGTCATGTCTCTCGTCTCGTGCTTGCATCTTGCATCTATGAAGGTGAGATAATAGGGATGCACGTCGATCGAGGGATTTACCCTAGTTTGAAGTTAAGCGACACAATTATTGGCTTTATGCCTTTGATTATTAGTTTTATCGATTGTTTTCGCTTTGATTGATCAAATTTAGACATCCTTTGGACACACAGTATTTGAGGCGACGTGTACTGATATTATTTTCCAAAAACTGTTTAACAGTTGTAACTACCATTTTTTTTTTAAAAAGGGAGGAATTGACTTTGCCCTACAGAACCTTTTAACCTTTTTAGAACTTTTTTTTAATATACTGACTATTAATGCTAATTTTTATACCCTTCAAAATTTGTGTAAGTAATGAAGATTTGAACAAAAAGCTCAGAAATTTATCTGTAGGTAGGTACATTAATATGTACAATAAATTACGTTGTAGAGTAGAGGTACAGTTAACTTTCTTATGATATAATGATTCTTAGCATAAATGGCTTCTTCTAATGCTTTCATCATTATACTATTAATATAATCATATCAGTAACTACCTGTATAACATATTAATATACTTAGACCGGGTTACTCACGTCTATAAAGTCGAAAACAGCTCGCAGTGTGCGCAGGGCAATCGCGGCAAGCGCTTCTCACTCATGATTATGGGGCGCGGACCGTCCCGAAACATGTCGAGCTGTTTTCGACTTTATAGACGTGAGTAACCCGGTCTAAGTATATTAATATGTCTAATACTCACGGGAGTTTTCTACCTGTATAACAATAAACAGATCAATCAAAGATTCATTTCACGCATCTATTGATGCTGTATCAAAAAAAGTGCATGTCATACCACCTAATTTCTTTCACCTTTTCTTTAAGTAGTACCGAGCTTTCTAGAAAAGCTCTTATAAAACCATTAAGTCTCATTATGTTTGGTTACGAACTACTTAACGCGGTGAAAAGTATTGTGATTTGGGGTAATTCAGAAAAATGGAAGTTATAACACAATTTTTCTCGTTACTATTATGGCGATTTTTCTTATGCGACATATGTTTTCCATTGTCAACCGGTAGCAGGACAGAAAAGTTTTGCGCAGGCAAATTATTGCATACTTAGTGTTTGGAGCATAGGCGGTCCAGTGGTAAAAACTTGCAATTTGCAAACCCCGGCTGGTACAGTCACGTCTATAAATATCTTTACACTTCGTATTTTATAACAGAGGGAAAAAGTTCAAAATTGAATACAGGTGCATATATATTTATGAAGCCGACCGTGCCAATGAGCTTTTCGTTACGTACGAAATATCACTTGATAGTTGATATATACCAATCGCTTCTCGGTGAAGGATAACATCGTGAGGAAAAGGGCACATTCTAATAGATATTAGTCGTAATGATATCGGGAGAAACATTGTTATTTCAGTTACTGAAATAGGTATATACCTGTTTAATCGACAAAATTAAATTTAATAATACCTAGTTACTGCTCGACCTGAAATCTGCAATAAAATCTTGCTCAACGAATCCTCTTAGGCCATCCTCTAAAGCCATACCTGTCTGACATCTAACCACTCTTCCAAACTTTAATTTCACATAATTCCCGTTCATATTAGTGCATCAAGCACGTATCCTGACATCAACCGAGTTACGGACGATATCGCCACTTATTATTCGTGATAAGTACTTATCACGTGATTAAATTGATAACGTGATTAACGTGACAGTGACAAATCCACCTTAGCCATAGTGCAGTCATATTATCATATCGGACATCTGAATTTCTGAAACCACTCTCATCGCTCAGACTCCCCGCTCTTGTTCCGAACTCTAGTTTCGGATAATTTCCGTCCCGATTAGCGGGGAAAGTGCGTAATTGCCGGCTGTGCAGAATTCCTAAAGCGTGCGCGGGTGCAGATTAGTCGTGTTTACGATCGAACCAGTTTAGGAGCATTCGCCATTACTATTGTTGTTTTTTGCAACCAACATTTTGGTAGAAATACTAAGAAATAATAGCAATAGATTGGGAGTAAAGGTCACTAGTTAACTCGTCGATCATCTAAATGCCCAAAAACCGTATTAATATTGTCTTCTGTTACCGCGATTGTTATTCATTGAAATTAAACATTTTAGAACGGATTAATCGCGTTTATTAACACCATTACCCTACGTTTCGAGCCCTTTACAGCACTGCCGATTTCAAGGCCGCTCCAAACTGGTGACATCTGACAGTTGGTTGAACTACTTCCATGCTTTAGTTATTCTTTCGTGGTATCATGGCATATCTTGTTGAACGCTATTGGTTGAACAATGCCATGGACTCGTCCTAGCCCTAACCATTCGGAATATTGCCTCTGAACAATGAAAGTTTTGCGCGCCGGTAGCCATTGCGCAACTGGGATCTATGGGCTGAAGATCTGTTCGAGATAAATCATTATAACGGTTTTATGAATAGCAAGTGACTGTTATGTAACAGCCGTTTATAAATTATAAACAGTTTTCTTTGGGTGATTACCGTTTAGGAATAGTAACCGCAGGTCGTAGACAGGTAGTATTAGGTATTAATAAATAATTAAGTGTCGTTACAACAACATAATATGTAAGTACTTATATCAATAATAAATAAGTATTTCAAGGACAATCTCACACAGATCAATCCAGTGCCAAACTAAGCAAAGTTGTATTATGGGTACTTGATTACTAGATAGTCCCTGGAATACATACACACATATATTCATAGGAAAACGTCCATAACTCAGGAACAAATATGCGTGATGAACTCTCACAAATCACTTTTTCGTAACTTATTTACGAAATATGTTTTTTTTTTGTATTATTATAAGAATCATTTATTTTTAAAATATTTGCATATAAGCCTGGACACAGAGTACTATTTTGTACCATTTGGAGTCTAAACTCTAGAGTCTAGCTCCATGGGGTCACAGCGCACGCAAATTTTTCGTAGAAATCGCGAAACGTCTGGTTGATGTTAATCGTGACCGAAGCTGGTGGGCTTCCTCGCACAACGTATAAACCAGCAGTTTCAGCATTGCGATACAACGAGGAAATGCTGCCAGCATCCTAGGTATAATGCCTCAAGGGCCTATTTTAGATTTAAGGTAGAGGTAGATAGCTGGGTAGGTTACACTTACAATATGTATTTATTTAAATTGCATTTCGATGAAGGAAAACATAGTAAGTAAACTGGCCTATTCCTAATAAGGCTTAGTTTACCCTCTGGGTTAGAAGTTCATAAGAATCTTGGGATTAGTTGCCGAAGCGGACTTAAGGCACATTAAGCCGTGTGGCATAAGCCGGGAAAATGCTAGGAAGAAAGAGATCACTACCCACAACACAAGCCTTAACACAACCGTGCCTTACCGTGGGACTAGGTCGATTTGTGTAAGATTGTCCCATAACTATGACATGAGACTTCAATTAGGCTGATGTTAACGTACATTGAAAATACTATTTAGTTAGTATGAAGAAGTGAAAACCTAGAGAATAAAGTTGTTGAACAAAAGATGTTGGGTTTGGGGAGAAATACCCACGATCAAATTCTTCTCCCGTGTTATGGGCCACACACGGTATATACTGATACAATTTTTAAGACAAAATGTGTACCTACACGACCCCATTTGAAGAGAATTAAGGTCATACCTAGTTCTAGCCGATCCTAACCTTAGCCAAATCGCCGGCACATCCGCGACGCCATTCCTTCTGACCCATTCACATTGGCTATTCACGATTGGTTCCGTGCTTAGGTTATATAATCTTGACATTGCACAGAACAATGAGGTTTAACCCCACAGACGGCCTCCTAGCCTAGTCGGTAGTGACCCTGGCTACGAAGCAGGAGGTTCCGGGTTCGAGTCCTGGTCATCTATTTTGTTCTCATAGCTTTTACGAACGAGGTGCCCTCACATAAACAGTATTTTACTTATAAAATTCTACAATTCTATTTGAACAACATACTCGTAGGCCTAAGAAAACCCATTTTGGCAAAGTAGGCCAGTTTCTTAGAACGTGTCTTTACTGGATCATGTGGGGTATCATTTGAAAGGGCTTGATTTGCACATTCTAAAACAATTTTCAATTTTTTTTTCATAATGAAACCTTGTGGTCGGTCATATTTATTACCCCTCCATAGTAATAACGGTTATGATGCGACATACAACTGTTCGTTAATCATCACACCCCTAATTGTTGTCTCTAACAGCTCTAGCACACTCAGGCGCTACCTCTTCTCACAAACATGTAAAATATTAAAAGAATGATCCTCAGACAGGTTATGGCCATTATCTAACAAATGCTTTGCAAAATTAGACCTTTCTGGATGGCTGTGCCTGTATAACCCTTTTCAGCTTTTTCTCGCGAATTAACAAGTATGGCAGAAATACAATTTCTTGTTTTTTTTAATTATTTACCGATTAAACTATAATGAGTTCGAACCTAAGGTTTATAAGCCCATCAGTGACACAGTTGACCCCCGTTTACCTTGGCACCGCCTATTCACGATTGGTTCCGTGGCTCCGTGTATAGAGAGGAATTTTGGCACAAGGCTTTCGGAATTGGGGCTCCAAGTCACGACCGGAGGCATTTGAACTAATCGAATTAGTAATGATTTGACATTCGTAGTCCCTCGTAAAAATAATCAGGGGGTTTTGACAAGATTTACACGGCCTCCTAACCTAGTCGGTAGTGACCCTGCATGCCTACTGTTCGAATCCTGGTCAGGGCATTTATTTGTGTGCTTATCACGAATATTTGTTACTGATTTATGGATGTTTTCTATGTATTGTACCTGTGACACGAGCCTTATTGAGCTTACCATGGGACTATGTGGATTTGTGTAAGATTGTCCCACAATATTGGTTTAAATTGATAAGATGATAGTCGTTTATAAAAAAATTCAAGCTAAACGATTGTGGTCTTGGGGAGGCCCACAGGACTCTGGCAATTGCTGTTGCACTATGGTTTTTATTGAATGAAAAAAAAAGGTGAGCGAAAGTAGAAGTAGTGCGCGAAATTTATTTTACAGTACACTCGCTACTTTACCGCCCTAAGAAAGCCCATTTTCGCGAAGTAGTCCACTTTCACAGAACGTCTCTTTACTGGATCATGTGCTTGATCATAGGCTTGATTTGCACATTCTAAAACAATTTTAAAATTGTTTTTCATAATGAAACCTTGTGGTCGGCCATATTTATAACCTGGCCAGTCAACGACTTAAAAGCCACGGAAAAAAAATGTTTCATGTCTAGCCTTATACTTTGTAAGCATAATAACAAAATAAGGGAACGGGATAGTCTTATAGATCTTTAACTAGATATGGTAGAGGTAGATTTATTTGGTAATTTTTACTGTTTTAATTTTCATATCTCATGCTCTGAAAGTTTATTGTTAACCTATGGAGTAGGTGGAAAATATTAGGGTCCTTTCTAGGGAGTCTACTTTCCATAACAATTATTTTCTTAAAATTTACTAATTTCAATAAAAAACTGTTTAAAGTAGATGCATTGTACGATTTCCATTCTGATATATATTTCCCAAATCCATAAATATAACAATAAAATGATTTTTGGAAATAAAAGTTTCTGCAAGACTCTCATACTACAAGGTAAATGTTTAAATATATTTCATAAATATAACTAAAACACCTATGTTTTGCTTTCCTGGTATGCGATATGAAAAGTAGAGTGTTTAACTCGCTACGTTCGAGCGCCAAAATACCTCGACTGGAATAGGTACCTTTTACCCCTTGGTTTACAATCTACTATTTCATTGCCGTGTATTACCAAAAATTCGTAAGTAAAACGATAAAACTTGCACCACCCAGGGTTAGCCGCTAATCCAGAGTTAAGCTGTCAAATTACATACAAAAAACGCTTAAAAACTCCGGGTTATGCAACCTCGGGTATTGTTTTGTCTAGGTGTTTTGTTGTTGCCTGTCACAGGCGGCAATTTAGTACGAGTGTCGAGTAAATAGGTACCTATACCTTGACATCCTATTATACTGTATTACTTATATTACGTCCTTCTTCGATATTACATAGGTACTCGTATAATTGCTTTGATTTTCAGTAGATTCAGAAGCGAAATACACTGCGAATAACGTCGAATCAATGTCAAGTCATGATATTTTTAAAGGTCAAATGTGGCTCCGGTCGGCACACGGAGGAATCGCTGGCATTTTGATGTGAGCTAATGCAGATTTGTAGAAATGTGGCAGGTATTATTTCACGATTTTTGCACTTTGTGATTACTGACACTTAGCACAGTTGATCTTTAGGTGGTCCTGAGGCCTTACCATTGACGACCTAAACTGAGTCGCTTCCATACAACTGAGCCTAAGCTGATGCTAAGGCCCCAAAGTGGATTTAGACTGGGAGCCATCGAGAGGGAGCGTTGGGCCCACATTTTTTGGTTTGAATTTTGTTGTTTTAATCCAACTTTAGATTCTAAACCCCTTTTTCATCGGGTTGATTTTTTTATTTAGTGATTAATTTAATTATATTCTCTACTCAAAATTCTGCGAGATGCACTGCGGCAAAATTATTATAATACCTATAATATGTTTAAAATCCAGTGACACCTATAACCCCTGGTTTTCTTAAATCATTATCTTTAACTACATTTTTGGATAATGTATTAGATGGTTTTAATAATTCGAAACGAGTTCTTGGTTTGTATTTAAATAACATTTCGTTTGGGGACATGCCAGACGAATTTGGACTGTTTCTATATGTAAATAGGAAGTTTTGTAATAACAGTTCTTTAGAGGATTTGGAATCATGTTCTACTAATAACCTTTTTAAGGCTAGCTTTACCGTCTGCACAGTCCTTTCCGCCATTCCATTTGATTCAGGGTGGTATGGAGGACTCTTTAAGGGTACACATCCATTATTTTTTAAAAATTGTATAAAGTGTTCAGAGGAAAAAGGTGGTCCATTATCACTAACCAGATATACAGGAATTCCAATTATGGCAAAGGTTTTACACATTTTTTCTATTACTTGTGAAGCTGAAGTACCATGCATTATATGCACATCCAGCCACTTTGAAGTTGAATCAACTATTAACGATCCAGCCCCCACACCGATGTTTCCCTTCTTATGTGGGGCGTGTCACCGTCTGACGGAAATAAAATTGCTTACCATTTTGTAAGGCAGACATCAGATTTTATTCTCCGTAACCCAGTATTAAGTCCACCACTTTGACCTATTAGTCGAGTATATTTTAGATCTCTCAATAGTCCTTACACCCTGGCGAGTGCTGACTTTGCGTGCGTCCCGTGACTCGGGCAGGTGAAACATCCACTCGGTGTACCCCTTACATTTCGTTAAATTGTCGAAAGGGCTCTGCGTACGCTCAAAGGCATTTAGGTATAGGTGTAGGTAGACATACAAAATAATACCTACATATGGCTATGTAAACAAAACATCTTTTACTCAAATCTGAGAATCAGCTGTTAAAAGCGTAACGCATGGCTAACTGCAAAATAAGAAATTATAATAAAGACACGATTCATAATGCACTTTACGAAGTGCACCGTCTTGTATGAGCCTAATCAGACATCCGGCACTTTGTCTGCACAACAATGTGCGTACGCGTCGATGTGTGACCACAATGGGAGCTACCGTGTTGTCGCTCACCAGGCGGCGCCACTTATGCATGGGTCTTATGTCAGTATGAGAGAATTGTCAAAGTGACGTTTGAAATGTTCCCGCAGGACCCACGGACTAGCGCCCCTAGCGGAAAATTGACTCGCGGTAATTCTCATTATGCTTACCATGAGTGGCGTAATCGTGGTCCATAGCGACTGCGCAATTCGATAGTTGCATCTTGCTCATTCTTAATTGGTGGAGTGGAGATGCAAACACTGCACGTAAAATGGCGTAAAAACCGTCAGTCTGGCCTCCGTGAACATACCAGCGTGCCGTGCGTAGCCAAGATGCCAATCGCTCACGCTCAGAAGCGTATCGGAGTTATCTCTCTCTATCACTCTACCTTTTAAGTGCGACAATGACAGTTGCGTTTCGTTCGCGACTTAGCGTTAGCGATTGGCATCTTGGCTACGCACACTGATACCACAGCGTAAGGATGTATTCTATATACAACTCCGCCGATTTCTGGGTCATCGATGGGGGGCGCGTGGGGAAGGAGGCGGGGAGGAAATGCCGCCGAATTTCTATGAAAATTCGGCGGTCTAATTTAAGGGGTGTAAAATGGAAATTAGTTTGCCAATCAGACTGTAATATCTTTCGCATAGTTTTTGACAACCCTGAGTCTCAGCACGACCACCGAGTCGAGCCGCTGGCCGTGTATAAAGATAACTGTATGGAATACATCCCTACGCTGTGCTGATACACTGCAGTAGCGCGGCAGCCCCAGCAGCATCTTGAATGAGTTGTATTGTACCCTCAACGTGTACCTACGATATATCTCACCCACAGGCTGCACGTATAAAAACGAATGCCGTAAACTCTAACGTAATGCCTGGTACTACGTGTATAACCTCTTTGGACCTTGTGTTATACAATGCATAAAGGTAATTTGCGCTAAATCTTGACGCGAATCTTCAAGGCTAACGCAATAAAAAATAATACTAATTGCTTCGAAATCTAGGCTTGATGACAGCAATAAAAACATACCTAGGCTTGTAAGCCTTTATGACTATGTTTTCAAGTGTTTAAAGGTATTTTTATTTTGTACGGAATTAATTTTAAAACACAGAAGAAATTGTTATTTACATTGTTTTTGTGCAATAAAGCGTTTTACGACCACTACCAAAACTACTGGAAAACATTAAAAAAATACTATTTTGACAGGCAAGGCCAATTAAATAAAAACACTACAATATTAAAAGAAGTAGACACAAATCAGAACAAAAACGTAAAAAAATATGGGTCAGAATGTCTAACGAACAATTTTGCCTTGATGATACACATGATAAATGTTTCGTACGAAAGAGAGCTAACTGACGTAAGCATTAAGTGTCAAATTCATAAACATACCAACACTGTTATAACTTTATGGGCTTCACTTAAAACGTCACCAAACAAGACTATATGAAAAAGTGCTGCAGTAGCAGCACTTTGATGACATTTGTTTCAGTATCCAGTTCTTTTATTCAATAACTATGACTGAAATCGGTTAATCCGTGTCGTGTGGGAGATACAATGCTACAGACACTAAGCTTTGAGACACTTTTAAATAGTTTTTCGTTTCTTGAGACCCTAGCAATGCTCAGTATTCCTCTTTTCTTGTGCTAAGTTAAACAATTAGTCCTTTAAATTGTCTTTTGTTACCGCGATTGTTATTCATTGAAATTAAACACTTTACTAAAATGGTTATCATCTTAACCCTGTGAAAACGAGTGCTGTAAAGGGCTCGAAACGTAGGGTCATGGTGTTAATAAACGCGATTAATCCGTTCTAAAGTGTTTAATTTCAATGAATATTACATTAATAACATGAAACACTAACTTTACCATACTATGGTTATTTCGTTATTGTTATTACTTTTAATTAAAATTATATCGAGTTGTCACTTATTGTACTTGTTTGTATCTTGTATTGTATTTTAAATTCAATTTTGTCTGTTCTAAATTGTAATTGTTGTATTTTCATGTCGTATAATCATGCATGTTAAATATGTTTTTTAAAATCAACTAAATTAAACCTGAAATAACTTATTTATTTTTACATGTTTCGGAGCAAAGGAATTGTGTATTAGCTATTAGTGGAAACTGTTTTGGCTTATGTTTTAACTCTGTTTTTTACCTTATTGTAAAATTATGTGCTGTATGTTTCCCAAATAAAAAAATAAAAAATAAAATAAAATAAATTACTCCTTTGTATTACAAATTTGACCGGTGCGTGTCACTATCAGACCTTGTAATGAGACCTTCTTCATTCGTGTTTAGGGTTCCGTACCTAAAAAAGGAAAAAAGAGAACCCTTAAATGATGACTTTGTTGTCCGCCCGCTCGTCCGTCTGTCAAAATGCTTTATCTTCAGAACACGTAGAAATAACAAGTTAAATTAGTAACATGAAGTGGCAAGTGGTAACATAGACTAATTTCTAAGTCCATTTAATCAAAAGTTTTTTTAAATACTACGACGGTGACAAACAAGCATACGGCCCGCCTGATGGTAAGCGGTCACCGTAGCCTATGGACGCCTGCAACTCCAGAGGTGTTACAAGCGCGTAGTCTACCTTTTCAAAAAAAGGATGATTCGCTGTGTTGATAGTTAAAGGACAAGCTTTGCTCCGTGGGTGCCCAGCTGTCAACAAAGTGAATCCTCTTGGAGCTCTAGCGACCTTACTCACCAACAGAAACACAACACTAGTAGTAGGGTCTAGTGTTATTAAACTGCGGTGTTCTGTAAGGTGGAGGTACTTCCCCAGGTGGGCTCTGCTCCAGATTTGAGCGAGACGACATTCGTTGTGCTGCGCCCTACCACACTAAACGATATGCATCCACTGTGCCCATACCTCTCTTAATAATAATAATAATTATCTCGCATTGTCCAAACATAGTTGTCAAAGCGGACCCCAGGCTGAGCCGTGGCATAAGCCGGGAAAACGCTAGGAAAAAGAGGAGGAAGAAGATTTTCCAAACATATCAAAATGGAATCAAAACTCGAGTACGAGAGCACCAGAGTTGTGTGGTACGGAACCCTCAGTGCGCGAGTTTCTCGCACGATTCGCACCTGCCCGATATTTTCCCGTATGCAAATTACTAAAATCATACATAATTATCGGCCTAAACAATTGTGTGGTGTATCGGCCATCTTTAGACACTGCATTGTTTTGGTGTTTTATCTTTAATTGTATCTTTAGTATCGCCCTTGGGTCAGTATGATGGTTTTAAATGAGTTTATGAGGAGTATTTTAAGTCATGTTTTTAGGCTATGCCTGGTTATGCAGACATACATTGTATTATGGTGCCTATAAAGGCACCATCATAGACATGGAAAATAAATAGACCTGTTACCTTATTGTTCCGACAAGAACGTACAAATGCATAGACAAAACATTACGCTTGTCATCTGTCGCTCGTTTGACATATCGTTTATTAGACATGTCTATTATTACATTTGGAAATGTCAGACAAGGGAACTCCATTTGTCTATGCTCTAAGTCAAAAAGTGAATCTCCATTAAAGGAATGAGTAGTTCCGTGAACTTACAAGTAGATGAATTTTATAAAACTACTACTACTATTATTATACTTATTTAAACTTTCACGATTTTCACACATTATAAATTTACTAAAACGGGGCTTAATCGTGTATAAACTTTGGAAACAAACCTCCGACGTTTCAAGGGCGACATTGCCCCCGTGGTCCCGGAGAAAGACTGGCTGAGGTTGACATCAAGTAGTCAGAGTGCTCACATTCAAAGGTTTCCTGCTGAGCGGCTTTAAGGAGAAATGTTAACGATGGATGAAGTTCAGTTTCATTAAGAGAACTCTTTCGACAAATTAAGGGCGTCAGATTCTGTGGCTTCCTGAAATATTTGAGGGCAATTAGTTTTAAATTTATGTAAAGGGAAGCCAGCTGATTCAAGGACCTTGGTAACCGTCTTGTGGATGTGAGCTAACTCGCCCACCGTCGCGGCACCTGTCAAGAGGTCGTCGACGTAGAAATCGTCCTTTATGACTTTAGACACTACAGGATCAGAACATTCCGTTGCTAGCTGAACCAGACAGCGGGTGCTTAAGTATGGTGCACACGCCGTTCCATACGTTACGGTGTTCAGCTGCAGAGTTTTAAGTGGCATGTCCTCCTGCTCTCTCCATAATATAAGCTGGAGATGTCTTTGTGACTCATCTACCATGATTTGTCTATACATTTTTTGGATGTCTCCAGACAACACGTATTTATGCTGGCGGTACCGTACGAGTATATTGAACAACTCATCCTGAACTACGGGGCCAACGTGCTGAATGTTATTAAGCGACACATTAGACGATGTTTTCGCCGATGAGTCGAAAACGACGCGAAGACGCGTAGTTTCGCTCCGCTCGCGAATAACTGCGTGATGGGGCATAAAATACCCGAAATGAGGCCTACTGATCAAGGTTAAGTGACCCAGCTCCTCATATTCACGAATGAATTTACAATATTCATCTTTTAAGTCAGCATTTTTATTAAGTTTTCTCTCAAGACTAAAGAAGCGCTTTTCAGCCATACCATATGAGTCACCCAGTGCTGCTTCTGGAGACTCTTTTAAGGGCATGAACACTGAAAACCTACCATCATCAAGGCGCTTAGTAGTAGCAGTAAAGTAGCGTTCGCAAAATTCATCATCAGCTGACAAAGTTGGTTTTGAGGTTGGGACTTCTTCAAGCGTCCAAAACTTTGTCAGTTGATCACTGATTTCTTTTGTGAAGTTACAATAAACTGGTTGCTGTTGTGGCAGACCATTAGGATAATGACGACCTCCCACAACCCAGCCTAACTTGGTCTCAACAAGTCTGACTTAGAGCATAGACAAATGGAGTTCCCTTGTCTGACATTTCCAAATGTAATAATAGACATGTCTAATAAACGATATGTCAAACGAGCGACAGATGACAAGCGTAATGTTTTGTCTATGCGTCTATGCGCGTCTATGCGGCTATGTCTATCACGTCTGAGCTCGGAGGTCAAGTGAAGTTTTCTGTAGAAACTGACGGATCCGGCCCGTCCTAATCTGAGTCATTCTTTTAACGGGCAGAATTTAATTGATCTGCGATCTGCAAATAGAATGTTTGCTTTGGTCAGCAGAAAAAAGTTGGTCGGCTAAAGTAGTAACTTTGCTCGTTTCATTTTAATTAGACCAAAATTGGCCATTAATTAATTCCCATATTAAACTGTGATGCCGTCTGTCAACAATGTTGGCATTAATCTCCTAAAGGAGACGATAAGATCTCGTGATAGATGCGATACAGAAACTAGAGTAACAGGTTGTGTCAACATAGAAGTTGGGTGACAATTGGGTTATTTTAATACTTTTACAGTACCTACTATAGTACTATTCCTCTCTATTTGGTTGATAGCTGATAACGAAATGTAAATTAGATACTTTAATAATACAAAAAATGAAATACAATGGGAGGGTCGTGTGTATTTGAATTACAGATGCAAATGTATCATTCAATGTATGTACGTCTTAGGGAAAGTAACACTTATTGAAAGATAAATTAAGGATTTGTATCATGAATAAAGGGAACATGCCGGGAAAGAAGAGTTTCCATAGTGTCCATATAGTATAGTACCTATGCATGTTAGAAATATGTAGTAGTAGGTATATTATATTATTTTATCTGTGTATCATATATAATAACGTTCTTCAGTTCGCTTTGCAATTATTTCGATATTATTACCTTCATTCTCCCTTTGCACCATTTTATTCACGTCTCTGTTTGGCCCTATGGTCGACTGAAGTCCGCCATTAGTAATTTGGTTTTTTGTATTTTGTCCAATAAAGTTTACATAAATAAACATGCCGTAAAATGGTGACTCGTTAGTCTTGCCGCTGATTGACCCGGGATATGATTTAGATATCTAATCCAAATTGGCCAAATTTCCCATACATTTATTAGCAGATCTGGCTAACGTATATGGGCCGCTAATTCGACAATGACATATGCATTTCGTTCGCGACTGAGCGTTAGCGATTGCCATCTAAGAAACACAGTTAAGAAAAACTTCAGATTCAAAGTTTGAATCTGAAGTTTTTCTTAACTGTGTTTTGAATTTCAAACACTCAAGAGGAATGTGCTATAATTAATTATCCACCGATATTTTTATCGCCTAGACAACCTAAAACTCCAAACATTACAAAATGCCGTAAAGTCCCACGAATGATGTTAACCTAATTCTCGTAGCATACTGGTGCTTGTTACTAATTGCATAAGAATCTTATTGCTTTTTGCTAACTTTAATTACAATTGTGCAAAATCGCACATGTGCTTGTGCATACACAGACATATAACTGAAACGGATCACGCCAACACAGATTTTCTGATATCATTCGTGTTAAAAGTAATAAAGACATACGAATTAATTACAACGAAAAAAATTTTTTTTATAATTATAGTACCTACACGTAATTCTGATATTCTTTCCTAGATTTGAAATATTGTAAATGCTTTGCATAGCACTTTCAAAATGTATGTATTTATTCAATTTATTTAAAAAACACACCAAAATAAAGTTACAGCAAACTTATGCTAACAGAAAAACAAAATTTAATCCTAAACTACCTATAAATAAACTAAAAAATCCCCCAGATCGTTGCCGACGGGAGCGTACCAATCTGTTAAGTACCAAGTGTAATCATTGAAATATAACATTTATGTATTTTTATGTGCAATGTTTTAGGGCTTTATCTAAATTAACTCTGTATTTTTATGACCAATATAAGGTAAATAATTAACCATGAAAATCGATTTCGAAAATCGGTGCATGTTTTTTTGGTAGATAATGTTATTGGAACAAATACAAAACATTTATTTTTAACAAAGAATAATTAGGTACCTACATGGCTTAAAAATTAAGTAAAAATACATAAAACTAAACCAAATAAAACTAACGTTTGGTTTACACAAACTGCACAATGAGACATCCAGTCACATAATATGTCTGTGCTCGCCATAATTGTGTGCATGCCAGAATTAATTCATGGTTTCAGACAAAGACATTGAGAAAACTTGTAACCTACTTGCAGTTTGTACAGACACCATATATATCGGTGCGACCACGGTGCTCAAAAACATCTAAACTAGCACTACCACCTTAGTAATAGAGGCGTATTCAGATATTTATGGGCACATCCGCTCTTTACATATGTCTGATGGCTTTACAAGTTAGTACACAGCGACGCGTGATATGTTAATGTAAAATACTGGCAAAGAGTATGAGCAAGCTCGTAGTCTATGGTTTCGTTTAGGGTTCCCCCACTTTACTTGTATTGGGGGTACCCTAAAAATGTATTTCGGTTAAACACAAAACGACGTTTGGAGTCTTTCCTGTGGACTATTCAAAAGTTAAGGGATTTTTTTATTCAAGCGTTATCTACATTAAGGGGTTCTCTTTCCACTTTTCATTCTACCACTTTGTCGGCATCTTTGATATTGTTCATATTCATACCAAATTACAGCTTTCTAGTACTAACGGCCACTGAGCTTACCCGCAGACGGACAGACAGAAAGCGAAACTAAGGTCCTAGTCGACTACGGAACTCTATAAAGTAAAGCTATCGTCGATGGAATTTTTTTGCAGTAGGTAATTCTTTGACAATGCATGTGTTCGGAAAGTGATACTTTCAATATATCAAACGACAGTATGTGATTGTTTTAGTAAAATGTAGGTACAGTCGGCATCATATACATCGGAGCAGCCAAGGTGCTCACAAATATCTGAACACGCGTCTATTGTCAAGACGTTAGAGTGCTTGTTCAGATATTTTGCACGCCTCGGACGCTCCGATATATCTGGTGGCGACTGTACCACTTTGTCGTTTACGTACAACGCTTACGTACAATGTGACTGGAAAATAATAGTACCTATAGCAATTTGATTGTAATAGGGATGGCGTTCTTCTAATCAATCTGTCAGTTACATTGTCTAAAATGATTACGATTAGACACCTATTTTTTCCTTTTTCAATTTCACTAAAATTGACGAAGCTATAGAGCATCAAAGTTCCGGCACCTAATAGTGACGTTACGCGAAACTTGAACGCGCTGTATTATCGTCATTGATTTGACGAACAAAAGAAAAAATACACGTAGGTACAATATTTTTTAATAATATAAAAGACGGACTATTTAGATTTTTTTAGCCGTCCACCCTATTGTTTAACTTCCCAGTACTTTTTTCAACATAAACGGGCCTTGACGTGACATGACGTTTTAATGTGTAGTAAAACATGTATAATATTTTTGTAACTATGAAAACTCATGGCAAAAAGTTCAGCTGAATCATCATTATATACCCGCCTTATTTATATATCTGACATGAAAAATATGACATGGTAGCACTAGCGCAAACTAATGAGCAATTCCTTAAAACATGCCAACAATTATCTCCAAACACCATTTGTTCTGAATCTAGTGCAAGTCTCAGCTCCCACGACAACGTGCGGCTTTAGAAAGGAAAACCACGTGTGGTTTCGTGTATTCTAGTTTATTTAGTGCCAATGTCAATGATATTGTTAATTTGTAGCTCACCATGAACTGTGAATTCAAACAATTTTAGAGGTACATTTTTCTTATATCCTCTTTTAATAAATCGAAAGGTTGTTCCTTGATACTATTTATATAGTTGTAATAACATAAACAAAATGTATAATAGAAAGAAATAAAAAATAAAATACCTACGTGGATGACTCACACCTGCAATCCCGCTGGCTCCACAGAAAACCAGCGCCGTTGACCGCAATGGCGTGCCAACTGCATTGCTGAGTGGAGACCATTTCGACTGCACATCTTTCATTTGTGTACTTTTTTGTTGTTTTTTTTTTCTTGTTTAATTTTGTAAGAAAGACAGAAGTAAAATAATGCTATTCCTGGTCTAGAAGCACGAAAATCGAATCAAATATTTGTATCTCACACTAAATGCCTACTTGCAAGAATGGAATGCGATAGAAATTACCGGCCATGCCTTATGACAGACTTGTGATTATGGCTCGCCAGACTTGTCGGGCCGAGAAAATAGGACTTCTGTCCATAACATTACACTATCCGAGCCAAGTTCGGAAATTGGCCAATCATTTGTAGAGCAAACGATGGGGCCTTACCATGACGTCTTAACTCTTAACGTGATTCAGATGACTACCTAAATTGAGTCCCTTCAATACAACTGAGCCTAAACTGAACCTAAACTGAATCGCTTTAAGACTATTGTTACAACCTGTAAATCAAAATTAAGAATAATAATTTAACAATAGTCAGTCACAACACAATAGGATTGTCAAATCTTAAATGTAAAAGTTGTATAAAAATAATTGTCTAGAAGTTTCTAGAATTAAATCTAAAAATATTGTTCACTACCACCTACGTATACAATCTATGTTTAGTTAACCATTTTTCGTGGCTAGCTCTTAGTGTATTAGATAATGAATGGGTTTGAGTCTATTAAGTTAAAGCTAGCTGCCAGATAATATAATAGGTACCTAGGTAGTGTATAAAAATAATGTTTTCCGGCCACTGGTTCAGCAATTGGGTACTAAGGTAGTTAAGATAATATCAAACTAATCACACTTGAACTATTTGCATATCTTGAAGCTGTTCTAAGAGTCCGGTGTATGTTCAAATACGCGCGAGATAAGACTTTTGCACAATAACGCGCGAAAATATAACATTTACACGTTATCTTCATAAATAGCTAGGCATACCAAAGGATTACAACTATACAAGGAGCTACTAAGCCACCCAATTTTTCGATATCCACTACTTACACGTATTCCGTATTATTTATTCCGTAGAAGACTATAATACCCTATATATATATAATATATAGTATATAATATATATATACTTTGATATCTTGATGACATTGTTTTAATCTTATTATTTTTAATTAAGTAGAGGAATTGCATTGTACTATTGTATGTTTGTATGTTTGAATTGCATGTTAATTTAGATATTCCAACACAATGTATATTGTTTGCTGAATAAATAAAATGAAATGAAATGAAATGAAATATACTGAGCAAGAAAAAAATGTTTTATTTAGATTCAATAGCAATAGGGTCGAAAACCATGCAGATAGATGTTTGAAGCTCGCTCGTCAAAAAATGGTAAAACAGCTGTTAGAAAACGGTGTACTTATATTTAAAAAACTATCAATAATTTCGAAAATCTTTTCGAAAATCAAAAATCTTTTAAAATTAAGTTGACAAACTGGCTGCTGGAAAAATGTTTTTATAGTATTAAGGAATACTTGACAGATTATGATTAGGTAGAATAGGTATTGTATATTGTCATTAGTTTGTAAGCGATGCTCTCAGCAGCACACTGCATGTACTTGCATGTACTATTTGCACACCTGCGTGCGGGTTGAATACGATGAACCTATTTAAAAAATTTAAGATCTATATTTGTACCGTGTTCATGCAAATAAATATTTTTTCTTTGATTTTTTTTTTTTTTAAAGTTTTTCAATATTCCATTTCAATTAAAATAATCTTTTAATTTTTGTATTAAAACGTGTAAAAATGTTTTTGTAACTATGAAAACTCATGGCAAAAAGTTCAGATGAATCGGTCGGTCGGGCACAGAGTTTTGCTTTTTTCGCTATTTTAGCTGTCGTAGAAAAACTAGCGTATGCAACAGGTCCTAATTGGTTCTCAAAACCTGAGGGGCCTGAGAGAATAATAGAACCGACAGTTATAGACCCTCATTATATCACTGTTGCATAAACTACTATTCCATTCCTCTAGAATCCATGGTATCATCGCTGTAGTCCTACAAATTCTCCATCACCACAACCGTTTATAAGACAATACAATCCCCCAAAGAGGGCGCCACATGTCGCTCTGCGCCCTCTTAAATACAGATAATAATTATTTTCTTATTACACACACTCGGGTCGCCCTTTATTGTTTGATAGCAGCGGGTAAAGTCACATTTTATCTACGCGTGTAAAATAAACTTTCATATAATGATTTGGAATGATAATTATGTTGCAAAAATAATTGCTGACGATTGTACGTTGTGCAATAAACATTACTATTTCTTGATTTAAAGATTTTATACCAATCTTAGCAACATTGCGGCTTTTTTTTTTTTTTTTTTTTATGCTATAGGGGGCAAACGAGCAAACGAATCACCTGATGGTAAGCGATTAACGTCGTCCATGGACACCCGCAACACCAGAGGTGTCGCAAGTGCGTTGCCGGCCTTTAAGGTGGGAGTACGCTCTTTTCTTGAAGGTTTGAAGGTCGTATCGGTCCGGAAACACCGCTGGCGACAGTTCGTTCCACAGTTTAGCTGTGCGAGGCAGGAAGTTTCGGGAAAAGCGCACAGTTGAGGACTGCCAACCATCTAAATGGTGAGAGTGGAAATATTGTCGCGTAGGGCGATGGCGGAAAGAAGCGGCAGGGATTAATCCGAACAATTCCTCGGAACACTCCCCATAATACATGCGATAGAAAATACAGAGTGAGGCCACATCTCTACGCAGCGCCAAGGGATCAAGCCGATCAGAAATACGTTGGCAGTTGACAATTCGAGCTGCTCTCCGTTGGATGCGGTCTAGAGGAAGAAGCTGGTACTTAGGTGCCCCTGCCCAAAGATGAGAGCAGTATTCCATATGCGGGCGAACCTGCGCCTTATAAAGCTGTAGGCGATGGGCCGGCGTGAAATACTGCCTCGATCTATTGAGCACACCGAGCTTCTTCGAGGCCAATTTGGCCTTACCCTCTAGGTGGCCGCGGAACTGGACTTCACTCGAGATGTCAACGCCAAGGATTCCAATACTGGCTGTGGCAGATAGGGGAGTGCTCTCAAAACGAGGTGACGCGACGAACGGAAGTTTTTTTGCGGTGAACGCGCAAACCTGTGTCTTTGTAGGGTTAAAATGGACCAAATTAAGTCGACCCCAATCTGAGACTTCTTTTAGGGAGGTCTCAATTTCGGACACAAGTTTGTTCCGGCTCTCAATGACGTTTTCCCGGGAAATATTGGCGCGGCCGGTGTAGGAGGCATCACCCGTACTATCATCAGCATAACAATGAATGCCGCTAGTTTGCAACATGTCATTGATATGCAGAAGGAATAGCGTGGGTGATAGCACACAGCCTTGAGGGACACCAGCATTCACAGACATTGAGTCTGAGCATTCACCGTCAACTAGGACCTTAATGCTTCTGTCTGCTAGAAAACTGCTGACCCATTCGCATAATTTCCCGGGGAGCCCATAGCATGGAAGTTTCGAAAGAAGTGCTTTGTGCCAAACGCGATCGAAGGCCTTCGCTACATCCAAACTAACTGCCAGTGCCTCACCTTTACTCTCTATCGCCTGTGCCCAGCAATGTGTCAGGTAAACTAAAAGATCACCAGCCGAACGACCCCTACGGAAACCGTATTGTTGGTCACTCAGCAGCTGGTGATCCTCTAGGTACCAGAGGAGCTGACGATTGATGATGGACTCCATAATCTTAGAGAAAAGGGAGGTTATAGCTATCGGCCTGTAGTCGGATGGATTTGAGCGGTCGCCTTTTTTAGGGATCGGGTGCACCAAAGCTGACTTCCACGAAGTCGGGACTATGCCAGAAGAGTAGGAGAGCCGAAAAAGACGCATTAAGACCGGCGCGAACTCAGGAGCACACATCTTGAGAAAAATTGCAGGGATTCCATCAGGCCCACTGGACTTATGGGTGTCGAGGGAGCGAAGAGCCTTACGCACAAAGCTTTGGCGGAACTGTACATCTGGCATACAGCTCTCGCACCGCGGTATAGTCGGCGGCGCTTGTCCCCCGTCATCCAAAGTCGAGTTGGACGCAAAAAGCTTACCCAGTAGATCGGCTTTGTCTTTTGCGTCGTGGGCCAACGAATCATTTCCCGTGTGCAGAGGTGGAAAAGACGGCGTGCAGAAATTCCCCTGGATAGCTTTGGCAAGAGACCAGAACGCACGAGTTCCCGAGGGGAGACGCTCTAGTTTCTCGCCAATCCTACCAATGTGCAACGACTTTGCTCTGGCAATGGCTCTTTTGAAGGACCTGGAGGCAAAGTTAAACTCCTTTTTTAAAGCGCTGGTCTTTACATCCTGTACCGCCGCTGCATTTACCCAGGCTTGGTAGCACTCCAGCTTTCGGCGAGACGCCTTTTTGCAGGAGCGATCAAACCAAGGCTGGGTTTTGCCACCAACAGGTACCGCAGAGGATGGAACGAAAAGTTCCATTCCCTGAAGCACCACGTCAGCAACAGAGTCAGCAGCGATATCAGGATCATCCGGCGTGAAGCAAACCTGCCCCCACGGGTAAGACGCAAAGAACACCCGCATCCCGTCCCAGTCTGCTGACTTATAGTGCCACACACGGCGGCTACAAGCAACTCGCCGACGCGGCGGGCACGTGAGAGGCACTGTACTCCGGATGAGGCAATGATCCGAGGAACCGAGAGGGGCTGCAACGGATACATCATAGCCAACCGGGTGAGAAGTCAGCAGAAGGTCCAACAGGGAAGGTTCCTGGCTCTCCACATCTGGGATTCGCGTAGGCGCAGTAACCAGTTGTGTCAAGCCGTAGGTCAGAGCAAAGTCGTGCACAGATCTCCCCGCATGATCAGTCTTGCTGGAGCCCAGCCATTCGGCATTATGGGCGTTAAATTCGCCAAGAACGATGATCTCAGCGGATGGGATCTGCTGCTGCACTGAATCCACAGCCGTTTGAATCTGCTCCAAGAGTCGGTCAGTTTCGGCATCACCGCTATGGGACCTATAGAGGCACGAATAGACGCGAGGATGATCATCACAATCAACACGTAGCCATAAGGTGGAAAGGTCCCTACCTTCAAGATTGCTGAGGCGACGAGAACTGATATCGCCTCTAACGTACACACACACTCCAGCCCTAGGCAGAAAGGAATGCTCTAGTTCGTACCCAGGGTAGGAGAGGTATTTTGTGTCCGCTGGAGACGATATCTGCGTCTCTGTCAGAAAAAGCAAGGCCGGCTTAGCTGTCTCGAGGTGATGATGGACAGCATTAAGATTAGAATGCAAACCCCTGATGTTGCAGAAATCCACAGCGAGCGTGGCAGGGGCTGCCGTAGCCGTCTTGCTCTTGCCTCGGGAGGATGGCGGATGGCGGAGCGCGGATTTGCCCCCCCCAGAGTACGAAACGGGGCGCTCTCGGCGTCCACGCTCAGGCACGACAGTACCTGAGCATGGAAGCCCAGAAAGGGATTCTCCAGCGCTAGAGCAGCTGGTACCCTCCTGGGGTAGCTTATTAATCTGCGCTGTCATCGTCATTAAGGGGGAGGTTGGGGGGATTGGAGCTCTGGAAACCTTACTCACCGTGAGGAACACAACACCACATACCTACAAAGTAAGTAGTGATGTTATTATGGCTTCGGTATTCTGTAAGGTGGAGGTACTTCCCCAGTCAGGCTGCTCCAGATTCAAGCGAGATGACGTTTCGCTGTGCCCTACCTCACTTGTTGGACGTAGTTTAAGGACATACCCGGGTCCAAAACGGGCTTAGACAAGTATTTCACAGAAAACCTATGTGAAAGTTACTTTTGCACAAGTTACTTTTTTGATTGACGGGGAGAATTCACATTCTCTCAGTCATCATCTTAACCCTGTGAAAAAGAGTACTGTAAAGGGTTCGAAACGTGGAGTCATGGTGTTAATAAACGCGATTAATTCGTTCTAAAGTGTTTAATTTAATGCGGATGGCGTAGGACCGGTGATTGTGGAAATCTTTGGGGGAGGCCTATGTCCAGCAGTGGACGTCTTTCGGCTGAAATGATGATGATGATGGTGATTTATATTTATCTTGCTGCTTTACTATATCTCTTGCTGCGATAAACTAGTAGCATTTCTGCCACAACTGGAACACAACCTTAAATGCAACTAATCTAATAACAGTGGAAACGACATAGCTACCTGACAATTTACTTGCTAACCTTAGATTTATCAGTTCGATTGCATTTTCTCCAGAACCGGTTCGTTTTCTATTCGAGCTAGACCTTTTAGGTATTTTAGAATTTCTTAGCATAGTCGTTTTAGCGGGTCGAGCGTAGAAAGCGTTTTCTAGAATTTAAAATTGTGAATTTAGCGTTTGTTAAAAACTACTAAAGAAAATAGAATAATAGTTTTTCAACCTAGTCGTCATGCCCATTGTATGGATTAATTATTATTCAGATTAACTATAGCCGATCCATTTTTTTCACTTAAGCGCTGCCTAAAGCTGTGACCATCAAGTCCGCAACATTTAGCTCAAAGCCGAGAGATTGATTTTTTGAACTTGTATTTTCATGAGAAGTTTCTCATGAAAATGTAGTGTCATGTGTAGGTTATGTAGTTACATAACCTACACATTCTAGTTAAGTTAGTAATAATGAATGACATGGGGAGCTACAACGGGAAACCTCCTCGAGTGCTCTTCTCATTGTTCTTGATCCGGTTGATCCGGGAAAAAGGGAAGGGTTCCTGGACGGTGCTTCCTGGGGGCAACGGTAAGCGATCTCTTGGAGGACTCCGATGATTTCTTACTGGTGCTGCAAATACCCTGTCAGGGGGGGTTGGGGGGTTCCGCACAGGGAGTACTCTCATTGAGGGAGAGAACTTCCGAGTGTTGGCTAGAGGGGGCCTTCGGGGCTGGCGCTTGCCACCGAGGTACAGGACTGCCGCTGTCCTGTATAAAACTGCCGGTCCCGTACCCTATCTCGGCAGAGGGTCTATGATGACGGACCGGGAGTTGCCACTGCTGGCCGGTGCCGGCGTGGTGGCTGCGAGGATGACCACCTCCATAAAAAAATCGCGAAGGCAACCTGAGGGGGTGGAACCCGGGGTTTTTCCATCTCGCTCCCGGCGTGGAGGTTGTCATGAGGGACCAGCGTGTGGTGTCGCCCTGCACGCTACCTTCGGGAGGGGGAGCTTCGGCTCCAGGGGCTTCGGCTCCAAGGAGGGGACAGCCTCGGCTGTCGCAGCAGGCAGTGTTCGCGGTGGCATGCCTAGGGCGATCCCGTGTTCACCGTCACACCAACGCTGCAAGATGGGCATATACCGTGGATGGTTTAGTGGGTAGTGCGGGCCCGGGCCTGCGAGTCCCACATACCCGTCCTAGTTCCACGGCTAGGTGGGATGCCAAATGCATTCCTCCACGTAAAAAAAAAAGTAATAATGTATGACATAACACTTTTCTTCGCTTGACAGACTGCCTATTTAACAAGAAAGAAAACATGCCGTCACGTTACAAATAACCAAACAATTAAACTGCTTTAGCCTCAGTTGTATCCAACTTCAATATGCAAAAACGACTTTAAATCTATTTATATAAGGTCCCAAATAAAAGGGGAATCAACATTGTCAAAAGGCAAACATAAACGCTGCAGCAAAAACCACAGTTTTACTCAACTGTTACTTGCAAATTAGACTTTAATCATAAGGAAATATGGTTGAAAATAGAATGACGGAGAGAGCTTTAAAAGGGCGTAAATGAGTGCTGCAATTAACTTCAAAAGTGTTCGCTGTTCAATGACCATTACGACCTATAAACTAGTTCACTATGTATAAAAAAACTATACGAATTTCTACCTTATTCCAAAGACATAAGACATATGTGTAGATATTTATAGGAGAGCGCTTGCGCAAAGTGACGTGTTACTTATTACATTTAATAATTTTTAAGGCTGATTTGCATGAAAACTCATTTGAAAACGGTTTTGCAATGATGCCACAATATGCTTGTTATGATTGGTAAGAGAGACATGATCCTACATGGCGTTTTGACAGGTCGAGACATTGTAAATGTTGTAACATGGGCCGTCCCATTGATTGACACCATTTGAATATTTTGAATTAATTATAATTATAGGCCACCTAGCATAAGTCGTCGTCTAGTAACCACAACACAGCCTTATTGGGCTTACCGTGGGATTACACTTGCGGCAGCGAGTGATGACACTTTTTTTGACACTCTACTATAGTGATGTGAAACACTTCAAATTATTATCGTAAAAATTTCAGTCAAGTGCGTGTTGAATAAGTTTGTATTCAAAGTATATTTTAAAAAAGTTTATTACATAAATAACGCATAAATATAAAATAAATACCTAAATAATAAATAAATAAATAAATATTATGGGACAATCTTCCACTTCAAATGACTATCGTAAGAACATCAGTCAAGTGTGAGTTGAGAAAATCTGTATAAAATATACTTCACTTTTGTAGAGAGTAGTAGATCCTTACTCAACATTCCTTATGTTGAGGAAGGATTACATGTATACATGGGTCAAGGATCAGTTCCTTGACCCATGTATACATGTAATCCTTTGATGCAATTCTTCGATGTTACATAACTCCAGCATTAACTTTTGAAAATCAACAATTTTCCCCATTGTGCATTCCTTCTAAGGATACCGTTATGGTCTGTCAATTCGTTAAATATAAAAAGATCTTACTCCTGTCTCCATAATGTCTGCCTCTGGTTGCCAGGTGGCATATGATCGATGATCACGCGAGCCCAGAACACAATGCCATGTGTTTATTATGAATTCAATGCGTCAATGCCTAGACTGGTCGAAAAAATCGGGTCAGATCACGGTGCCATTCCAACCGCTTGTCAAGCACAGGCGAAGGCATAGTAGATTATGTACCGAGGCTTGTAAAGTAAGAAGGCTTTCCCATTTACTGGCCGAGGTCTATTTTTCTGCTCGGACGCACTTTACCTACAGATGGAAGCAGATGGCACAAATATAAGCTAAGAGGTGGAGGATACAAGCCCAGAAAAAGGTGGATTTGGTCACATGTCAGGAAAAAAAGAGAGGACAGGTGACAGGGACGTACCCAAGTAAAAATGGGATATGGGTAAGTTGGGTACAAGTCAATTGTAAAAATATGGGTGGACACATCTTACTCAAAAATATGTCCCATAGTATTTTTGCACTTACCTATGTCAGTGTGTGGCGGACTTGATGAGGTCTGTCCATCGCGGTGGAGACTGGAGAGCGACATTATTAAGCTTTAAGAGGTCACATTACAATGGCGCCCAACACTCAATCCGTGCTCAAGCAGTATTTACAACACGGCCGGTGCACAATGCTATTCATGAATATTTCGTTCCACTATGATGAAATGTGTAGACAAAACATATTTGCTTGCTAAATCGTCGAATAGGCTTTCGTGACGCTATTATTGTGGAATATATTTCTGGATATAAGCTTGCATGTGGCAGCGTAGTATCCGATTATTTATTACAACTTTCCGAGCACATTTCTTTGATATTAAGCACCTTTTCACAGTTTATAATCCATCAGGCACGTACCGAGAGAGTGAGCGAATGCCATATGAGCGATCCATAGTCCATATGTGTGTATCCGAGCGAGTATAACTCGAATACTCGTTGGTCGGGTCGTCCTGAAACACTTGAGTACCCCACGACATGCGAAAAAGCGGTCCGTTTCATCCCAAGCCCGCGAATTACAGGGCTCGTTCTAATGTGAACCTCTCCTACACCATAAGAACTGTATGTGGAGGAAACTGCGAGATTGACAGCCAATTACAGAACTTGGGAGAAGCAGGTAAGATAAGAAATAGCCAAGGGTTTTCGAGATATAAGGAGTCACGAGTTCCAATTCGAGGCGAACCACTAGGTTGATGCTACTACAATACTCCAAGAGGATTCACTGTGTTGACAGCTGGGGACCCACGGAGCAAAGCTTGCCCCTTTAGGTGTCAACACAGCGAATCCTCCTTTTTTTTAAACGGTCGGCAACGCGCATGTAACACCCCTGGAGTTGCAGGCGTCCATAGGCTACGGTGACCGCTTTCCATCAGGCCGTTTGTTTGTCACTGTCGTGGTATAAAAAAGCCACAAACCAGTCCTGTCAATAGTTATAAAAATAATACATTACTTCCGTATAAAACAGTTGCGGTCAAAATGTAATAATAGTATGTATACGTACGATTATCTACGTACAGATGACGGAAGCGGTACCCATATCCATCACTATTTATTTGGGGCGGCCATGAATTTGACCGCATTATGGGTATGTTTGTATTACATTACAAAAGGTATATGTTGTTGGGCAATTGTGGCGCTTACGACCTATTTTTGATTGATGAGATGCCGTTATGAGTTCGGAATTCAAATACTGAATAAATAAATAAATAAATATTATGGGACAATCTTACACAAATCGACCTAGTCCCACGGTAAGCTCAATAAGGCTTGTGTTGTGGGTACTAGGCGACGATATATATAATAGACAGATACATATAAATACTTAGAAAACACCCATAACTCAGAAACAAATATTCGTGATAAACACACAAATAAATGCCCTGACCAGGATTCGAACCCGGGACCTCCTGCTTCGTAGGCAGGGTCACTACCAACTAGGCTAGGAGGCCGTTATACTGATTCAAATACTGAATGTAAGAAATAAGCCAAACAATTTACCTAAGGCCAGAGTTAGCCGCTAATCCGGAGATGAGCTGTCAATTTCCATGCGTAAAATCGCTAACCCCGGGTGGTGCAAGTGACTTTAAGTCCTCTTCCAATCTAAACTATTTCGGTTTCAAATCAAACTGAGCCTTTACCATATCGCCTTTGTTTATTGTCAGCAAACCGCAAGTGCTACTGCCTGCATAAGAAAAGGTGTTTATATTCAGCGAACCATTAGACGGAATAGCCCCTATGACAGAATTAAACACATTACCTTACAGCTAGGAAGTGGAATCGGTTATTTATTTATTGGAAATCCTCGGTTTTTAACCGAAACCGCGATTGGTTTACTGATAGTAGGTACTTAGATTAATTCCGGCGTTTATGTTTGTATGTATGTTTGTATTGAGTCTGTTTCATCATCTTATCGTGAGCGGACATCAAGTTAATTATGAAGGAAACAATGCTTAATTATTGAATACCTACCTAATTGTAAACCACTTTATATGTACAGGTATGCAGGGTTTTATTTAAATTTTACCTAGCGAATAAAGTATATAAGCATTTATAGCTGGCGACGGAAAGAAAAGATCGTGTAGCAGTAACATATTTGCGTTTAAAAAAATCGTTTTTTGTATTTTGTTTGTATTAAAGAGTGAGTGAAGCGTGGTCCTCCGAGTAGTCCGACTCGACTGAAGCAATGTGGTGTTTGTAAGTACAGTATGTTTGTTTGACGATAAATCGATCGATCGATCGATCGAAGACGCAAGTAAATCTCAAATAAATCAGCTGGATTTTTTTATCATAATATGTTATGATAAAACTTTTCCAATTTGAAATTGACCTTTACAAAAAAATTACATATCAATAAGTGTTTTCATATTTTGTTATAGTAGTTCAGTGACATTGCCCCGAGTGAAATTAGTTTTACACAGAACAATAATAGATATGTATATTGTGTCGTAATCCGGTCATAACCGGTTTTATCTGGATTGAATGTCAATACTAAATAGTTCAGCTGAATGGTCGTGACTTGAACGCATAGTTTCTTGAGCGGTTAACAATTTGTACGAATTAATCATTTGTAAAAGCACTTACTTGTTAATTAAATGTGAGGAAGGTTATTAACTAAGTATCTATTAGATAAAGGTAAATACATTGACAATTGATTGATTGAGATACATTGACAAAGCCTTCTATTTATTATGTTCTAAGGATGATTTTGTAAGTTCAAACGGCCGCATGAAGTGGTATTCAGATTTTAAATTGTGTCATACTGTACTCCTTCGGGAAAACCTCGGCATTTCACATGCCACATCCCACTGAAGCTAGACAGCCAGGGCGTCCGCGGAAGGAAATTCCTCTGAGGCCAGACAGCTGGGGCGTCATCGGGAGGAAATTTCTCTGAAGCCAGACAGCCGGGGCGTCCGCGGGAGGAAATTCCTCTGAAGCTAGACAGCCGGGGCGTCCGCGAGAGGAAATTCCTCAGAAGCTAGACAGCCGGGGCGTCCGCGGGAGGAAATTCCTCTGAAGCTAGACAGCCGGGGCGTCCGCGGGAGGAAATTCCTCTGAAGCCGGACAGCCGGAGCGTCCACGGGAGGAAATTCCTCTGAAATCGGATATTTTGAAGTAAACTGACTAACTCAAACCAATTCAAAATTTCACTTTTACCGGGAAGGCCAAATTAAGTCGTATTAATTTCATATAATATCACATTTTATAGAATTAAATTAGTATGAGTAACCGCCTAAATGCTCATACGCATGTAGGTAATTATACTTATTATGGCTGTCATATCTCCTAGCTTCGTTGATATCACAGTAACGTAATATCTTAATTTGGTATGTTGTAATAGGTAAATGCGAGGTTTGTTTTAATTGCTCTACAGTTAACTTGCAATAATTTTAATTCACACCATACTTACATAGAAAAAAAGGAAGAGAGCAAGCGGAGCCATGAGTAAATAATAATGAATAATAAAAAAACTTAGTATAGTGCATCCGAACAAGGTAGAAATTGTAGTAGTTTATGTGATTGTATATAATGAAACTCGTGTGATGTTATTATGAACTCGCGTGAGTAGTAGTAGTAGTAGTAGTAGTAAAACACTTTATTGCACAAAAACAGGGGGAAAAAAACAAGATAAATAACACAAATATTTGTACAAAGGCGAACTTATCCCATTTAGGGATCTCTTCCAGTTAACCTTTGAGCAATTAAAGGAGAACTGGAGATGGTAGACATGTGTATGTGTATTGTATAAATTACATTAAAAAAAAAAAAGAAGAAACCCAGTTAGTTCCTACTATACTATATAGGTAGCCCAAAAACTATTAAATATAAATACATAAACACATACATACATAAATATATAAATACACAATACATAATACATAAACTACATACATCAATAATAAATACATACATATACAAGTATATAAAACCGCATATATCTTACGTTTCGTCCGAAAGCCACAACTTCTTTAAATTCGCCTTCAGCGATGCGACCGACTGACACTGACGGAGAGAAGGCGGTAAAGAATTCCAGAGTTTAACTGAATAAACTGTAAAAGATTTGTCATAAGACCGATGCGCATGAGGTGGAATTGACAGAGAGAGATCCGCACTGGAACGTAGCCGGTGCCCACTGCCGTCTGCTAAAAAGTTGAACCTCTCCGAAAGATAGGAGGGAGAAGGATAAAAAAGGACACTAAAAAGAAGAGAGAGTACATGGGTGTCTCTACGGCGCCTTATAGGCAGCCACTTAAGTTTGGCGCGGAAAGACGAAATATGGTCAAACTTGCGGAGGCCAAAAATGTATCTTATGCACACATTTTGCAAACGCTCCAGCTTGTCAAGCAGTTCCTCGGTGAGATCCGTCATAGCTATATCCGCATAATCAAGGATAGGAATCAGAAGAGAACTAGCAAGCATAATTTTGGTGTGAATGGGGAGATAACTTTGAAGACGCCGAAGCGAGTGCAACGAAGCAAACAATCTCCTGCTAGTCTCGCTCACATGAGGAGCCCAAGAGAGTGTCTGATCCATGACAATGCCTAGATTCCTGACAGTAACTGAAAAAGGAATGTGTGTACCATCAAATTGAATTTCAGGCATTGCCATTTCAGACAACTTGGAGATGAAATGGGGACTCCCAATCATTATCGCCTGCGACTTCTTCGCATTAACCATAAGGCCAAATGAAGAAGCCCAATCGCGGATGCAGTCGAGATCCCTATTAATTTGGCTTATTAAATCCCCCACATTGCCGATGCTGGCCGCCGAGTAAATCTGCAAGTCGTCAGCGTAAAGGTGGTATGAAGAAACAAGTGATTTTGTGATCCCGTCTATGAACAAAGAAAAAAGTAAAGGAGAGACTACACCGCCTTGAGGAACCCCAGCGGACAGTTCACACCAAGAGGAAGCAGTATCCTCGACCGTGACACGCTGGCATCTTCCAAAAAGGTAACTACGGAACCATGCAAGAGCTAAGGGGGACATATTGAAGTTACGCAGTGTTGCCAGGAGAATATCGAAATCCACGGAGTTAAACGCACTACTAAAATCTAATAAGACCAAAGCCGTCAGCTCTCTATTCTCTATATTGTGACGAATGTCATCGGTTACCTTGACCAGAGCCGAGACAGTACTATGCCCGGGGCGAAAACCAGACTGAAATGGATTAAAAAGGCTATATCTATTAAGAAAAGAAGAAAGACGTTTGTTGGCAAAATGCTCAATAACTTTGGTGAGCTATCCACGATGCATTTAAATCGCATGTATGCCGCCATTTTGACTGAATGAAAACTTTTCTGACATTCAATTTATGACATTTATATTTTAAAAATTCAGAGACAAACTAGAGTTGGCTCCAATTTTCATATCGTTTGATATCAAATAAAGTGCAACTTGCGTGCGACATCGTTTGCAATTGACACTTCGTTTCAAGCTACACGTCATCTTGACTGAAGAATAGTCATCAAATCAAATATCCTTGTTTGTCAGAGCTGTTCCAAATTTAAATAAAATAATATCATTGAATTCGATAATACAAACTAGCTATAATAACATTTTTAGAGATATAGTACATTACTGCAGACGCCGGGAAAGAAGGGCTTAACGGGTGAGTATGTATATACACGAGCCGAGCGTTAGCGAGGCCGGGTAACCATACGAAGCCGTTAAAGCCCTTTTCACGGCAAGGCATGTATAGTGCTTTTCTCAAACATGCAATGAAATAAATAAAAAAATCTCCAAAAATATGATAGTTTTATTTCTAGAAAAACTAAAAGTTGACTTGACGAATTAATATATCGAACACAAATATTGCTATTTAGTTCCTGGTGATTCCAACATGAATTTAGTCTATAACGATAAAACAGATGATTTTAACTATAAAAGCGACGCGACGTCGTCGGCGTCGACGTGATATTTCATGATGTATAAATATGTCGCAATGTAAAATATACCAAACACGAACAGCACTTATTATTCTGTGACAATGAAAATTATAACCTCTTTACAAATTTTTGGAATTCCTACTTATCCTTAGATAGACAGACACAGTTCTCACTTAAACAACAAACCCATTTAGTATAAACTGTTATCGTAATATTAACTAAACACGCATGCATTTTGGGTAGCCATATGCCTTCCGACATCTCGTTTGTCATTTGCGCCATCAATTAATTAAGAGCCCATTCAATTTTACTTTCGCATTTCGCACTTAATTCTGGTGGGGCTCAATGAATAGTCATTTCTGCTTCAAAACTCGACGACAACATTATTATAATAAATAACAATGAACAATAAAACCATTGAAATAGAATAAAAGAATCAAAGTTATAGTCTTTATATAATTTGTGAATTTGTTCTGTCTTTTGTCTCATATGTGGTGCAATAAAGAATATTTTACTTTTTACTTTTACTTAACTTAACCTCCAAAATTATTAAAAAACTACATAGGCGTTTTTTCACACGCGGTTTGAGTAGACGCTTTTACGTTTAAATTTATTTTAATATTTGGAATGTACCTATATTTGTGTGAGTAAATTTGCAATAACGTGTTGTTACTTATGTTCATGTCGATGTCCATTTTATATAAATAAAACTTCAAAATATCATTACTTATTTTTATTTTTAATAGGCACTGTGGCAGAATGTTATTATGAAACAAAACGGCACGGTTTGAGTAGACACTTTTACCGCTAATGTTTAAATTTATAATGTGTTATTTGTTATGTTCATGTCCATATTGATTAAGTATTGACTAATAAATTCGAATATATAATTTATTGTTTTTTTTAATAGGCGTACTGGCATACTGGCATAATGTCAACATGAAACTGTCGTAATGAAACTGTTATAATGGCTAAAAACCATGTTGCTGTGTCACACATTTATGTGGAATAAAATTAAAAAAAATTTACTTCCCGGCCTAGGCCTTCAATTTTGTATGAAATTTCATTACGTGTCTCTCCAGTTGCCCCGCCTGAAACGTGGTACTTTGAAGCCTATTATAACAAACGTTATAACAACATTTCATTGCATGTTTGAGAAAAGACATTTTCTGTAACAAAAGAGTTTATTATTATGGGGGTCTTAATATGCGATTTTTGAACGCATTGTAGAGGGCTACTGATATGTGGGTATATACAAAACTTAATGAATGCAGTACTTGTACAATGCAATTGCAGAAAAGCTTTTCAAATACTTTAAATAAATCACTTACTTGCTATTCGTGACCATAACTCGTTTAAATAGTAATTAATATTGGCTATCAATAACAATTCATATGTAAGTGTTGAAATAACCAATTATGCGTAGGCACGAAGTGATTCTGTGTTCTGTGTTGAAACGACCACGCCGAAAGGGTGAGCACGGACGTGGAGAGAAGTAGGTAATCAACATTCAGTATCTTATGTGCATCTGAAGGCCTAGTATAAAAATTGTACGACATCAACTTCTCGACCGCGTTAGCGTATCAAGGGGTCAAAATATGAAAGTTGCCGGATGATTTAAATAAACGGCAAACATAATTTGAACTCTCTATACGCTAACGCGATCGAGAAGTAAGTGTCGTACAACTTTTATACTAGGCCTTCTGTGGTACCTGGTGGTACCAAACCCCCTGTCAAAACTAAGAACATCAGAGTGATAACCCCGTCCTTCACTTCCTTACCAAGTAAAGGAAGTGTCAAAAAAGATGTATATATGTTTGTTATTTCTCCGATTCCGTAGGTTGTCAACAGTTTTGCTGATCTCTTTTGATGCATTTCGTCCAAGCAGCCAAATTAAATACATCGCTGTAATTCGGTAGGCGGTATCAATGCATTACAACTTAACTTCGTCGCAAATTTTGATAGGTAGTAGATTTTTCAAATGTCGTAAGAGACACGTTATTAGATAGTTATGACATTTGAGAAATCCACTGGCAATTTTAAGGCCGCTCCAAACTGTTGACATTTGACAGTTATTTAAACTTTCACGATTTTCACACATTATATATTTACTAAAACGGGGCTTAATCGTGTACAAACGAAACGGGGCTTAAACGTCGGAGGTTTGTTTTCAAAATCTGTACACGATTAAGCCCCGTTTTAGTAAATATATAATTGGACAGTTGTTGTACTAGGTACCTTCATGCTTTGGTTATTCTTCCGTGGGTGGTACAGTGATACCACAGATTAAACTAGCGATGTTTGACCAGGGTTTGAACCCGCGACCTTCGGGTGGAAAGTCGCACGCTTAACCGCTGGGCCACCAACCCTCCTAAATGTGAACATGAAAGTGCGGCAATGTCATTGCACTTTTCAATTCTAAAATGACAATGACATTTCGTTATGCAAAAGTATTGATTCAATTATTTCGATCGATCGATCGGTTTCATAAATTGTAACTATGTAGATTACGTGAAAGGCTGTTTAATATTTGGTTTTTAGATAACTGTTTTATTTACAATTTATTGAAATTTTATATCTGATGGACGGACGGGCAACATAGTGGTCTTATAAGGGTTCCGTTTTTCCTTTTGAGGTACGGAACCCTAAAAATTAGGTAGGAAAAGTGTAGTGCGCTTAATTTTTATTGTTGATACAATCTCTCATTACGCAACCATAAACTGTAGATTTTGTTTACCGATTTCCCTCAGGCATAAACAGAAGCACATTATAAATTTACAAACTTATTTACCGTTCAATAAAGCCCTTTTGTTAATAACTGTGTATGGAAAGTTGCTACTACAAAGTTTTATCCAACAGCAAATTTAAGTTAGTAAGAGCGTAGACTGGTTTATCGTTTAGCCCAGTATGCGTAAAAGAATTAAGCTTATATTCTGACAAGCAAACGAACGTCGTAGCAGTACGACACAAAAACTATATTGATCCCTTTTTTCGGGGCGTAATACTATGACGTATGATGCTCTATAACCGAATGTTACTGCGTTCGTTCGCTGGTCAAACTATAGTTTACGTGTGATGTTTTTTATCGGGTTGTATAATCTAATTTACTTACAGCGAAAAATACTTATATGAAACACTTCAGAACGGATTAATCGCGTTTATTAACACCAAGGCCCTACAAGATAATCATTTTTTGACGTTATGTTAAGCATGCTAAGTAAAGTTATTTTTCTCCACTACTCTAATTTTATAACAGTTGTTTCAGCGTAGTTTATAGGTAAAGAAATATAAGAGTAGTATTCTCGATTCATACACGTGTATGCTATCGTAAATTCTTAACAGATTGGCTATAAAATGTAAATGTATGTCTTAATATGTGATTATATATTTTTTATTTATAAACACATTATTACGTTATTAAATACATATTACAATTAAAATATAATAACATAATAAACACCGATACTTTTTTACCAATTAATATAGATAAAAAGTGTATACAAAAAAACCCAATAAAAGCCCAATTAAAGGAGGAATTTCCCGTAAAAGGTTTTTATTTAAGTGTTTAGAAATATATTTCTCATGTAGGTAATGTTTGTTCGACGATAACTCGAGTACAGTTGATCGGATCATCGTGAAATTTGACAAGTAGTTAAATGAGATTTAAAAAAAATAAGTTTAAATATGAGCCGAATCAATCAAGGGGTTCTCGAGATATGAGTTCACATTCGGGGCGTCTACTAGCTATGTTAGTTTTATAAAATTAAACACGTCCCGTACTGGGCTATTTCGTATTGGAATGTTCGTGCATTGTGGTCTTGTACCACGTCCACTACATTTGACTTCATGGCTCTTATTACAAAGACATAAGAACTACCGATGGTCATTTAAATGTTGCTGTCAGTCATAAAACTAATTGCAGTATCGAATGCTTTAGTCATGATCGTGACACTCACGAGTGGCACTTCTGTTTATTTACATTTTTAATCTGTGGTACTTCGAGGCAATAGTTTTTTTTTTTTTTTTTCCTAGAGTGGCTTTCACATCTTGTGGGGAGATGTATTTTGCCAATGTCTGCGTTTTTTGGCTTCCGACACGATCAGAGAATGTACGGTGAAAATTTTGACGGTATTTGATAGGGAAGGATTGGGAACCTAAAACACATTATAATATATTAACAATAATAACAACACAGACAAAACAGGACGTACACAAATAAGCGAAGAGAAGTACAGTTAGTAGGGAATATAAGAAAAGTAGAACATACAGAGGAAAGGGAGAATAAACATAGAGTTACAGTCACAACTAACCACCTTACAGTTTAATTTCATGCATTTGAATGTATTGAGCCAGTAATTTAATAAGAGAGGGTCCGGAAAGACAGAGAAGTGAATGAAAATTGATAGGCCGAGGAATGTGTTTAGGCAATATGTCGTATAGTGAAAAATTTAATTTTGGGCAGTTAAAAAAAATATGGTCGGTGGTTCCTTCTTCAAGACCACATTCGCACAGAGAGTGATCTCTAACCCGTATCTTTGCCAGAAAAACTGGAGTACACACATGACCAAGGCGTAGGCGGCAGATGGTGGAAGTGGACCGTTTGTTGAACCCCTTCGCTCGACAAAACCAAGGTTTAAGAGGGATGTCTGGCTGAATCTCACCATAATATTTGCCCTTTATAAGCCTAGAGGAGCTCCATAGGCGTTGCCAGGTCTCTCTAGCATCGGAGTGAGCAATGGAAAGAGCATCTGAAGGAGAAACTACTAAGTGATCTATAGAGGCTGCATCAACAGAGCTTTTGGCCCAGGAGTCCGCCACTTCATTGCCAGCAATTCCATTGTGCCCAGGGATCCATGCAAGGACGACTTCAAGGCCTCTGGATTCACACTTGTTTAAAGACTCCTTTATTTTTAAAAGAGGCAATAGTTGTAAGTCGTAAAATTTTAATGCTTTTTTTCTACTCCAGCACTTATATCTGTCAATTAGATGACTGACAGCAGTATTTAAAAAGTATATTGTCTATGGTGTTCCATAAGAACACTGCTTCTATGGATTTTCATAAAATATATTAGCACTGTTGATTTTTTAAAATATCTATTGTGGGCATACACGTTCTACATTCTGCCACCTTTAAAGATTTTGCTTTTTTTATACATTACATAAATTATACATTTCATAAAGAAAACTACGTACATCATAACTTAAATATAGCCTTGTAAAATGAAAACGAATAATACCTTGGGGAAGACAATAAGACATATGAAATCCAACTGTCATCACGAAACGCTAACAGAGGTCAAACTCAGTCAATTAGAACATCGCTTTAACCACAAGTAAGTCGTGCCATTTCAAACCCGATAGGCGAAGGAGTGGTATGTCTTTTGAGCGCTTTGTATGTTTAAAGGCCATGCCAGGATAAGCTAAGTGAATCTGCCCCCAGCGCTCTCGCTGACGTAAAAGTAAGACTTAAAGCAAAAAAAATATTTTATATTTATTTTTTATATTTTTTTGTATGGCAATGTGTTGTGTCCTATAATTGATCCCTTGATTGACCTTTACTATATGCTCAATGCAATGCAATGCAAATGTGGCTCTACCGACGAATGTTAAAAATATCATGGAGAGATCGAATAACTAATGTAGAAGTTTTGAAAAGAATGAAGGTAAAAACATTGGAACTTTTGGCAACAGTAAAGAAAACAAAAATCTCATATTTTGGACATATATACCGTAACAATAAATATCAAATTCTAAGGAAAATAATAGAAGGGAAAATAGAAGGCAAAAGAAGTAGAGGAAGAAGGAAGTTAGCCTGGATGGATAATATTAAAAGCTGGACTCACATTAATGACGCTGCCAACCTGAGCAGAATGGCACAGGATAGAAATAAGTTCCGAGAGATGGTCGCCGACGTCCGATGAGGACATGGCACAATAAGAAGAAGATATGCTCAATATATGAGACGCACGTCAAAATCGACTTGCTTTTTTTACCAAAATCTATAACACTTTGGGGGCTGATATTTAGCATACTTGATACTAATATAAAGCTACATCAACAAAAAAAAAATTACAAGCCAAAACTCGCTGGGGGCAGATGCACTTAGCTTGTCCTGGCATGGCCTTTTTTGTCACGTCCTACAGCTTGCATCGATTGATTGATTTCAACGTTATAGTACCTACAGAATAAGTAGTAGTACAACGTGCTTGCTCTCCATGAGCCGATTGGCATTTTCGGGGATGATGGCAAGAGACCCGATGGGGTGTCCTTGGTTGCTTGGAGTTTAAGTCCGATGCTAATGAGGGATGCTACCTGTGTACACACGCTGGCACCGTCCCATCTCCAACGAACTAATGTAAAAGCGGGCGGAGCGGCTGAAAGCGCCGAAATTGTAAAACGGAATAAATTCAATAGATGATTTTTTTGACATTAATGTATAACTATGCTCTTAACATTGTTTCCCATTTTATATTTTATATTGATTATTTCGATTTTGGTACTGATTTTGGAGATATGATTTTGATAATGATAATATTATTGGAATACTTATTGGTTTTACATCTATTTGACATGTTTCTTTATTTCATAATACCTACAGGTGAATATGTTTTATGTTAATTTATATTATGTTCGATTTTATGCTTTGACGATCACAATGTAGATTCTTATAGATTGACATTAATGTACTTTATACTGTAATCATATGTTGTGAAATAAAAAATCTAAATCTAAATATAAGAGCCTGGGCAGAGAGTACAATTTTGAAACGTTTGGGAGGACTACCTACGTTTAAATTGATTGCTCCTGTTACAGGCAACACCCGGTATGTCACCGACCGTTTATAATTTTACTAAGAATATTATAAGCTAACCTTTTTTTTAAGAGGGGAAATGCTTTACGCATACCTCCCGGGTGCAGGGACGGACCCGGGAGGTTATGTGGGACTCCTCGTTGTGGGCTAATGAGGCCCCGAGTCTACCGCTTGTACAATGGATTGTGCTCTGAAGAATTGTTTGATATGATGCCAACAGCTGCATTCTACCATCGCACCGCTCACCGTCGGCAGGGTGTTCACCCGCATACCCTGGAGCCTAAATGGTCTCGTACCGTGCGGTTTAAGAGGAAATTCCTCCCGCGGACGCACCGGTTGTGGAATGAGCTCCCTGCCGCTGTTTTCCCAAAGGACTACAGTATGGGGTTCTTCAAAAAAGGAGTGTTAAAGTTTTTAAAGGGTCGGCAACGCGCGTGTGACACCCCTGGAGTTGCGGGCGTTCATGGGCTGCGGTGACCGCTTACCATCGGGCGGGCCGTATGCTTGTTTGTCACCGTCGTAGTATTAAAAAAAAAACCACTAAAATCCCTCTGTTGCCGCCTCTTCCCTGTACGGCGGGGCCCCAGGAACGCCGAAGTACTCTTCCGCATTATAAATGTTTTGCCTTTCGCCTATCCGTCAGTACAATACTCGTGCATAACTGTCAGACATCCGTGTTACTTCCTTAAGGTACAGTTGCGGCGTCACACTGCATGCACTTTGCAAACGCTTGAACTCTCGCGCACACTGCATCACAAAGGCAAGATGTCTGCTCAAAGATATCTTCTTCCTAGCGGGCTTACGCTACGGTCGGGGAAGTTGGGAAGCCCCTTTGGCAACCCCAAGATTCAGCGCAAGCGCTTATTTTACAAAAGCTTCCTTGTTCCCCCTTCTTTCCTATTATTCATCAACTCTCGTCAAACCTGTCATACCTACAGTTTCGGAAATAAATTAATAGTAAACGAGACATTGAGAGTAGGTGTAGCTGATAGTAACAGCTGGGATAGTTGACACGCGCATCGCATGCGCGGAAGAGCGGCGCGTCGCTGACTCTCGCTGCGCATACTTCGAACACTGCGCATATTTGAATGTATGAGATAAATACTAGGTGCAAGATACCGTAAAAAAATGGTATTTTGCCCACACATGTAAAGTCTATACTGTAAATTATTTGATATTTACCAATTGCTTTTCGGTGAAGAAAAAAACCGTGAGGAAACCGGACTAATCCCAATAAGGCATAGTTTACCTACTGGGTTGAAAGGTCAGATGGCAGTTGCTATCGTTAAACTAGCGCCTACACCATCTTAAGATAAGGTGTCAAAGTTGACCCCAGGCTCCCTGAGCAGTGACACAAACAGGCTATGAAGAAGAAGATGGGTAATAAAATAATCCGTTGTTTTTTAATCCACTATTGTTGAATAGAAGATGCACTTCTATCCTCCAAGAAAAAAAAACTGGATCCTGTTTTTAATTAGAATCCCGTGAGTATCAGACATACTAAAATACTTATATCGGGTTACTCACGTCAATAAAGTCGAAAATAGCTCGACATGTTTCAGAACAGTCTCTACGCACACTCAAACTATTACCAAGTATTTTAATATAACTGGATCGTGCTTAACAAGGGAGCGAAAAATCTTTTCGAAAAGATATTATGAAAACCTTTAAGAGCGTAATAGTGAAAAAGAATTTCGGAAGCCCTGTCATAATCGATAGCCTAATTTGGTTGCTGGTAGAATGGCGTACACACAATAGTACACAGTTACAACAATGAGGTGTTGGTGTTGAGACTTGCGCAAACGCAGCGCGTCGACAATGGCTGCGAGATGAAGGCAAAGATCGTAAGTTTGCTACATTTTGAAGTAACATGACATTACCACAAGTTTGAAATCTACTGTAGATATCTGTAGTCGCTAGCGGAAGCGGGATGCAACTGCAACTGCAACTGTGTCGAAATCTATAACAAGTCATGGTAAATACAATGAACAACAAGTGGATAAAAATGGAAAGGGACTTAAAGTCAGCCAAAAGTACGTTTTGGTCATAAGGGCTACGGTAACCCTCCACCAAAAACTTCTTATCCGACGCAAAGCCGGGTAATGTGTTTAACAGTATATATGTATGTATGGTTGTTCCTTTGTGGCTAACTAGAGATCAAACGCGTGGACCGATCTTGATAATTCAATCGATTCGTCTTATTTGTGCGGATATCACTAAAGACATGGCAATATTCAACATTAAAAATGGCGACCGTGAGACGCCAAAAAATAATAAAAATAAATAAAAACAAAAAACAGAGGTTGGTTTACAATGCCCGCCTGCCCGGGGCTTATACAGCTAGTAATACATAGCCTGAACGGCATCCTCCTAAAGGAAAGGGAATAATAATAAAAAAAAATATAAAAAAACCCTGTGAGGATTAACATAATTATGTATATACAACTTACGAACGCTTCCCTAACTGGCTTATGGGGCAGAGAGAAGGGACAATAAAACTACCCCATTTTGCCTCTTTTATCCGTTTTCAATCTTTTCAAGCAAAGTCTACACTATAAGGTCTTCCAATCCTGTGTCGTGCTTGATCCTTGATGAGATGTAAAACAGGAACCCGAGAAGATTATTACCGGTAAGAAACTCGGCGGGACTTATATTTTCAAAACAAATTACCAAAGTAGTAAAAGTACCTATTTAGAATATGTGGTTCTAGTCCTAGTCTAAGAAAATAGTGAAACCGAAAGACTATAAAAAAGGAATAAGTAATCAAAATAAAACAAAATTTAACGGTTTTACACGATATACACAAACATGATTTCTTTTGTGAACTGTGTCCTTCACTCTGTAGGTAGTAGTACATTAAATTAAATTTTTAGTTGGTTTCGTTACAGTTTCTTGTATGGGGCAAGGGTTTCTGGAAATTATGCCCTAATTTACTGAAGTACGAGTTTACGTCTTGGGCGTTAACGCTTGAATCCCTCATTACGCTCAGGATTCTTTAGACACCCTCACTACCCCCCACTACGTTCGGGATTGTTTTGTAGAATCATAAGGATAAAACTTGTCTTTTGTGCTTCCTATATAAATCAGTCAAAAAACAAAAGGTAAATTACTCCTCAAGAGACATTAATATAGGAAGCAAGAGACAAGTATTAAATATTCATCAGCATTGTAGTAAACAAATGGCTGTTAGTTAAAGAAAGTCAGTATGATACAACCGCGCAAAAAAATGTTCCGACGCACCGGTGCGGTGGGCCGGAAACGGAGATGATAATCTTATTGCGGGTTCCGTACGAAGAAACTTTATACACCGTTGGGGGTTTAAACCCGAAAGATTTCCACCATGTATTCACGTTAAAAGAAGAATAAAAAAAGCTTTGTCATTTTTGTCAAAAAAAAATAGATTTTTTTTAATACATGGCCTGTACGTACTAGTAATAAGTCATAACTAAAAAAAGAGTTTTAAAGTATATTTTTTGAGGCTGAGGTTTTTCTTGCGATTTTTTTTCTAATATCAGTCAATAATTATGTAAGAACTTAAACTCAAAGTGGTAACATTGCAGTAAAAAATGCGTTTTTTTACGAGTTGTAAATTTAAAACTGTTTTAGAGAAAATGTAATTTTCTCTGATACTAAGCCAAATCCAGATAATTTTATATGGAATTATAGTCTGTAAATGCGGTCAGGAATACACCGTTAAAGTCTGTCGGGTTATTGGCGCCCACTGTGTAGATAACAAGCTTTTGCCCGCGACTTTATCTGCGTAGAATTAGAACAAAAACTATCCTATATCCTTTCCCAGGCGTCATAGTAACCTTAATCCGTTCAGCGGTTTGAACTTCAAGAGATTACAGACAGACAGAAGTACTTTCTCATTCATAATATTAGTATGGATCAGTATATTCAGTATGGATATGAACAGTATGGATTGTAGGTAACTAGCTAGTGAAGAGGACGTCTATGTATTACGTGAGGTGATTTGGAGAGAAGGGGAATATCCCGTTACTTAAATTTTCTAAAAAAGATGTAGGTAGATACATACTTATAATTGCTAGATTTAATACTGGTGTTATTATTTTGAGTGGATATTTTTTATTGAACCGATAATTTTCAAAAATATGAGGCTTTAAAATAGACACCCACCTTCCCAATATGCAGTTTCTGAACTATGCTCGTAATAACTTATAATTTTTTGATAAATAGTTTTTGCACTATTCTTATGGAACTCTAAGAAAATGAATAAAAAGCATCGCCAACCGCTGTTGCAAGTGAATTAATGAATAATTGAGCAATGAAACCGTTTATGGTGTTAGAATTGGCCAACTTGAATGTCACAACAAGAATATGTAAAATTGAAATTATTGCAAGAAGTTGCCATAAAAACTTTTTACCTTGTAAGTACTTGACTTGGCAATGCGCTCTTTATTATTAGAAGTTTTTATAGAAAACGTCACGTGACATCCGAGAGCTCCGAGCTATCCCGAGTTTCTTTCTATAGAATTTGACAGATCGTCCCGCCCCACCCCGTCCCGTCCCGTCCCGTCCCATCCCGTCCCGTCCCGTCCTGTCCTAGTGTGAGTCATCCTTTACCCGTTAAGACAAACGGGCTATAATCATTAAGTTTCCTACTGTTAAAGTGTCGTAATATAACTTAACTTGCATCCTCAATTTTCATTATAATTACATGAAAAACTCCCATTACCGCGAACTTTCTAACGACTCTCACTCAGAAGGAAGTCCATGCAAATCGTAATCTCAATAATTTCATCTCGGCTCACAGTACACCGACATCGAATTATGAAGCGTTGAAGCGTTAACGAAGACGTAGAGATCACACCACATAATGCTCAATTTTAGTTTAAATTTAGTTTAATTTTAGTTATTTCCGATACTATTTGATTGATAGAGGTTCGGAATAAGTATTTTTTGGAGACCTCGAAATAGCCGAATATATTAATTATTTTTTGTGCTTTTTTGTGATTCAATCATGTATTTAGGTAAGAACTTCTTATTATTATATTGCCCCATCAAAAATGAAATGAGCTTGTGTGTTTTTTTTTGTTTTATGTCTTATTTTTGTAAGTACATATTTGTATTTGTAAGTACATTATTATTTAGTAAATTGTAATTCGTTTTTAGTTTTTTAGTTAGTAGGTAATTTGACATGTTTGAGCCTAAGTTCTTTTGTTTAAAATGAAATAATAAACTAAAAATAAGTTATGATACCTGTATTCGGAACCTGGTTTGTTGTTTAAAACTGTCTATTATCTTAGAAAAATGATAAAGTATAGGTGAAGGAGAAGGTTGTCAATTCAACTGGTTTTTTTTTATTACTACGCCAATTAAAAGTCAGTTTTAATAATTATATTTATGTTTGGTGGTCCCAAGAATTCCGAAATTAATTCTAATGATGGGAACCACGAAGGACCGACACAACTTTACAATTTTAAAATGTATTATTTTAATTTAGATTTTTCCTAAAGTAACTTAAGAAAGCCACCCGAGCTTGGACCCAAGCCAGCTGAGCCCCTTTAAAGTACAAATTTTGAAACCAGTTCTTTTTACTAATTTTTTTCAATAATGATGTATTAGCTTTCCAATTTCCCTTGACTAGCTAGTGTATATTATGTACACTATCAGAAATGTATAAGATCTAGAAATGTGCGTTGTATTAGAAACCAGTGTCACGCGTAAAGCGCGCAGTAATCGCAGTGTCAAGTGCCAACGACCGTGCGTGTCGAATTAGACCCATACTTAGCGATTTCTTATGAAAGGCTACATTGCCCACTATCGCGATTATAATAATTATATTATTTATATTGACATAAGCTTCTTTTTTAAACGAATTAGGTTTATGAGGAAAGTATTCTGGAACGTTAATACTTAAATTAGTTAGGAAGCTCAAGATCTCTTTCCATAATCCCAGTTTTTACAATATAAAATAAAATAATTCATCAAAATTAATTAAATTACTTAATTAATCAATTATTTATTATAAATTATTTAAACCGATTAAAATAATACCAAATATAGGTAAGTAATAACCAGTGATCGTAATTTGCCCTATTAGCTGGGATAACTAATTAGATTTAATAACAGTGATATGTACCTTAATTGTCTCCTTTTTTAGAAATTCCTTAATTTCTTCTGAAATTGCTATAAAATTTACCATCACTGCATGATAATAACTTATTCGGTATTATGTTATTCGGAATTTTAAATATTCGTGCATTTATGAGTCGGAATTTTAATGATCGGAGTTTTGATAGTTTAGGATTTTAGAAATCGGTTTTATAAAATTTGGTATTGCAGAAACCGGCAATAAGTTTTTCGGAATTCCAATTTTACCTGTGAATCAAAATTCAGTGAGGCCATATTTGGTGGTGGCATTAAGAACCTGTTATCTCTATGTAGTCAGTTTATTAATTGAGTGCCGAACAAGGATTGCAGTAAAATGTGACTAACTGCTATAACATTCAATTCCGACTCATATCTCAAAGTAATGAGACTCCGACTATGCTAATTTGATATCTCCTGATTCTGTTACTCAATACTGAGTAGGAGAGTTATTTTTAACTGAAACTTCACAATGGCTTTGTCACAAACGGATTTCTATAGTGTAGAACGCTTCTGCAGGGACGCTTTTATGGACGCATGATGACCCAGCAACGGAGGAATCACGACCCTCAGTAATGAGGACATCGACTCGAGGGACCTTGGTTTATCACACCCGATACTTAATATGCATTTATTTCATTGATCCGAATGATGACTGAAGAAAATTTTCAACTGCTTTTTCAATGCTTAATTCAATGTTAATACGTGCGTCCAATTATAATGCAAGGACTGTCGCTTTAAAAAAAAAATGCTTTTTTGCAAAAAAGTGTTGGTTTTCTTAGATGCCGTCCTAAAAAACTTACATTTCGATTATTCTCACTCTTGACTGTGCGAACTAGCCTCGGTCCCATTTTATTCGGATAATCGAGGTTCTACTGCATACTGTAAGGCCGGTAAGTTAGGTGGTAAGTTTTACTTACGTAAGTAGGAACGCAGCTATATGCAAGAATAAGACATGAAAATCACTGTCTAATTATATATATTGTGTTTGTTATTGATTCTAATGTTGTCAGAAAAATTTAGGTATGTGGTAGAAGTGGTAGAACTAATTCAGTATCAATAAATTGTTTTTAGCATTACATATTATATTGTCAGTAATTTCTGCTTTTTTATATCTAGGTAAATAAAATAAAATTGTAAATCGAAACCAAATATAACTAAAGAAAATATGTTTAAATAATAATTCAAAAAACCTTATACAAGACATAAAGTACAATGTTCTCTTACTTTTACCACAGTTCTAAAACAGATAGTTATTTTTATAGCAACATTATTACACACAATCACTTAAAAGTTATCCATAGCACAGATTAAGGAAAATTGCTCTCAGCAATCTAGCAGAACCAATCGATGATAAATGCCATCAGAGATACGTGAGTGACTTGCTTTCATTACTTTAGAATTACGTTGGGTAATAATGGGAAAACGTGTAACCGCAATGAGTAATATTAGAGACAAAGTAATAGTAAACCAATAGTAAATATACATTACCCAGCCCTGCTCACCGGGGACCTTGGTCACTTTTTCTGTAGTATATGACATCTCTTTCAATTTGTAATTTATACATAGTAGTGTGACTACTTAAAAAACATGAATCAAAACATTTATTACTTACATTTAATAAATGATTTGATTCGTGCTTTACAATTGTATACACATTACCATTTTCGCCTCACACAATTGGCGATTTTTCGGCCTTTTCTCCTTCTTAAGGATGGGTCACCCTATAGCGGGACGGGACGAGGCGGGACGGGACGATCTGTCAATCCCTATATAAAATCACGTGATAGCTCGGACCCTCGGAGGACACGTGACATTTTCTATAGAAATTAACAGATCGTCCCGTCCCATTCCGTCTTGTCCCGTCCCACTTTAGTGTAAGTCATCTTTTATGGTGAGATTTGCACATATTCTCTCCCAAATCTCACGTAAGATTATCTAAATGTACTTTTTTATGGAATAGTACATCATTGCAGAGGCCGGGAAACCGAATTTCGTGGATGAGTATTTTTTGTCGGACGAAGCGAAGCTGAGTCCGACCAATTACATACGAATCCACGAAATTCTATTTCCGTCCGAGGCATATATAGTGCTTTACTCCAAACATGAAAGGAAATAAAATGTATTCTTGCATAAGATTTGAAAGGAAAAATAAGGTCCCCGCCTAAACTTTCTTTTAATGCACGGTTGTGTTCATAAAAAAAGTTGAAATGTCTTTAGTTTTATTAAGCCGTATATACAGGACCTTGCACAGTGAGCCGTATGGAACTCGCGATAGAACGAGACAACCAAGCATTTGATCTCCTTCTCTCTAGAACTACTACACTACTACAAAGCCAGCCCAGGCGGGGCATTTTTAAGCACGATATGATCAGATTGATAATTTGATGTCAATCAGATTGTCTCGTCTGTGCAGACCGTTTGGTCGCGGCTAAAGTATATTTGGCTGTTTGCAATATTGATAGTCCAAATATTTATTTAAAAAGTAAAAAACAATACAGTAATGGATTTTAGTACAACTTCCTGGCCGCTAAAACCGTAAAATAATGAATTCGATTTTTTTTAATTTGAGTCGGTACATAAGGAGGTTCTTTTCGTACCAATTTTGCTACATTAATGTGAACATTTCCGAGCATATTGGAGAAAAATATGTTAATTTTTACAACGCACCAAATTTGTTCCTGTACTTTGTAATTTCATACAGTTTCCTGCGGAAAAATATAATAGGAGACACACCTCGTGAAATTTGACGGGACCCCTTCCGCTCATGAAAATCGCACGTAATTACGTAATTAATGGACGGCCCCATGTTTTACCCCTGACACGCCAAGGCTGCAGTAGTTTTTTTTTAATTATTTGCGTCCCTTGTTTCGGTATAAAAAAAATAGGTCAGCATATTAAATAAAATAAAAAATCTACGTCAATCTTACGGCACATTCAAAAGGTAAATACATATTTATTGTTCTAATAAGAGTAGGTATTTATGTAGAAATAAAATTGATTGACAACCAAATGTTTACTTAAAAATCGACGAAATGCTGGTAAGCATTTCGCATATACGTTCGGGCATAAATATTCTCCAGCTTATAAATGTAAGGGAAATTTGTCTGGCGGATGCCAGGCGGACACACACACACACACATGCGCGTGTGAAAAATGTATATTTGTATTTGTTGTGGTAGTAGTTTTAGTATTTCATCCTTTGTATTATGATGTGTATAGTTTGTAGTACTGTTCTGTTTGTTAATAGTGTCACCTAGACTAACTGCTGGGCTTCGCTGAAAATCAGCGTCGCCGAATGGACCAAATCATATGGCTCATTCAGCTCATTCATTTATTCTGTCTGACTGTTATCTTGTGTTTTTACGTGTGCTAATAAATAAACGATGTCCTAACTAGGCCCTTTAAATGACACCCCACATGACCCAATAACTAAACTTTTATTTTTTGCCCCTCTCTTTTATCGGACTTTATTCATTAAAAATAAATTAAAATATGTGATAAATCTTCCTGCAATGTGTCTGCGTTAACGTTGTATACAACTATTCCAAATTTCAAATCGGTAGCGTAAGTAGTTCTCGAGATATTTAACGATGTGACAGACAGACTGAGTCGCACCATAAGGGTTCCTTTTTACCATTATGGAACGGAACCCTAAAAATATAAAGAATATGCCGTGCCCTGGGCCTATACCACGAAAATCGAACGATTGCGGATTTGTATCTCCACCTCTGTCACACTTACATATTGGAGTGACAAAGAGGTTTTCTTGTCAATGCCAATTTTCGATGTTCGTGGCAGGCGTGCTGCTAGTCTATAATGGTCCGGTTTTTTATCTTACCATGACTGTCACGTTTTAACAAGTATGTAAGTGCGAAAGAGACGCATGGCGTAATAGTCGATAAAATGGCAACCATGCTAGCTCTCCTAGGTGCGTAGCCAAGATGCCAATCGCTCACGCTCATCTACTTCAAACCAGGGACCGGAAAACCCCTCTTTAGGCTTAAGCCTATCGAGTTGGTTACCTAATCATATCTGTTACCCAATGATACTGTAACAGCAACATTCAGTAACCGAATACAAACGGTAAGCGAAATGTTGCTGTAACAGTAACCATAACCCGGTTAACTGCAAAACCCAATCCCGATAGGGTTTTTGTTTGGGGTTTTCTTTAGGTTACTGTTAACCTTATTATAACAAACGATTATACTCTTTACGTGTAAGTTAATTAGATTCAATATCTAATAACAGTAGAGGCTGGCATCGGCAAAGACAATTCCGTGTCAACAGTGAACGATAGAAATGTCGTAAAGGACATATAAAAACCTCGTACTTAGGACATTGGTATCTTGCACTGTTTTTTGGGTCCAACAGGTAGAATAACCCAGGTTTGTTTCATAGTTGTCACTTCAATCAATTTTGAACTATAAGCCGTTACACTAGAGTTGTATTAATAATAACAAGCGGTTTCTACGTCTTACACTTTCAAATTAAAGCGAAGACGGCAACGCGACGGCACGTGTTAATAATTTCTTATTTTTCTTCAAATACACAACAACCCGTTAGATTGAACTAGCTTATTTCATCAAATAAAATGTCATACCTTACAACTTCAATTCACGTTATAATAAATAAATATACTTCTATTAATTACGTGAATTTCTTAAGCTTTCGAAAATTAAAAGTGTAGTACTAAACAAAATTGCAATTAATGAAACTGCAACATCATTACGTTTGCTTGCATGTTGTGATTTAAAGTTATTCGTAGTGTTTATTTTGACGGATTTAACTTGTTCAACGAATTTAGTGAATATCTCTTACGAGTCTTACGACTAACGTGGGTTATTTTTTGTTAAGTTATTTAATCAAAACATTCAAAACCATTGTAGTAGGAACGAATAGGTCTAATACTGCACGTGCAATGATAATTAAACAACTTAGGTAGCCAAGTTTACAAGTCGGGCTCGCGTGTAATTTAGATCCGAGTATCCGTGGTACTCGTAGAAACAGATCTTAAATACACGCGGACCTAACCCATCCTTATCCGTTACCATAACGTTTTAGGGCATTTTCAAAAATAGGGTACCATTTTCATTTCTTTTTGAATATAGGAAGTTTTGGGTTTTTTGTAACCAGAATCACGATTACTATTGGAAACAAGAAAAATAGTGTCCCGTTTTTTTTGTCAGCTTTGTAACGCATTTTTTTCATACATTTCGTATGGGCCGTTACAAACCTGACAAAAAATTTTTTTTATGGAAAATTGAGGACCCATTTTCATTAAAAGGGTGCACTTTTTTCTGAAAATGCCCTTTAACGCATTTCAGTTAAGGTTCAGGTTCAGGTAAGGAACCTGTGTTGAGTTGTATGGCAGCGACTCAGTTTAGGCCCTAAACTGAATCACGTTAAGACGTCATGGTAAGGCCCCTTGGCGTGTAAAGTAACAGTGCATGATAATTAAAATAAAAAGTAGGGATACAAACAAAAAATTAGACATACTCGTAGTACATATTATGATCAATGTGAACAACAATCAAAATACAAAATATTCAGCAAAAACAATTCTACAACGATAGTAAAAAATAATATCGCACTTTTGTCTTAAATCTTCATAATAGGTAGGTCTTCCCATCACGGAACAATTGTGTTCCGGATCTTTGGGAGGCGTACGCGGAGCCGAAGCCAACACGCTGAGACCCTTTCGACAATTTAATGAAATGTAAGGGGTACACCGAGCGAATGATGCACCTGCCCGAGTTATGGGATGCAGAGGCAGCACCGCCAGGGTGTATAGACTATTGAGATTTAATGGAAACTAAAATATACTGGTCTATTAGGTGAAGGTGGTTGACTAAATACTGTATTATAGAGAATAAAATCAGACGTCTGCCTAACAAAATGGTAATAAATTTAATTTACGGCAAACGGTGACTCGCCCACATAAGATGGGCCCCCACAAAAAGCGACATCTAAGAGAGCTCGAGAGCAACACCAGTATGAGGGCTGGGGGTAGAGAGGTGTCACTAAACTTTGAACATATAGCCAACTCGCCACTTAAGTTTCCACATCTAGTAGTTAGGTAATTATTAGGATTAGCTTTTGGAGCCGACGTGCTCATATTAACAAAGGCTCGTTTATAAAACAAAAAAATGGCCTTGCACGTGCAGACTACGGACGGTATCGTTATAAAAATTATGGCAATTTAAAATGATAATATTGAAAGCAGCTCTAGAAATTCCTGCTTCAAAAACTTTACTTGCATTGTTTTTACTAATTACTTTCATGAGACAATGACATTTAAGTGCACAAAGATGAATACCGACCGAGTGCAGGCTTATTGTTATTGCCCTTATCGGTTCCACATAAACAATGAATCTCGGCAATGTCTAAGCCGCGATGCGTTATATTATCTTGGTCTGGTATTTTACATTAATATTCTTACAATTTACGTAATCCAGTCAAATTATTATTACACATATTTTGAGTTGATACTTTGTATCCCGATACCTATACCTACTAATTGGTGTCACGGTAAACACTTCCGCTTTTCTATGTTTTCTGTGTGTATGTACACGAATGCATAGAATGAGCAGAAATCTAGATCCTGGATGGCTTTATGGATCTAGGGTGCCATGAAACATTGCTATTAAAGTAATATAAATAGTTAAATACGGTATAAGAGGGCAAGCGTACTGTTGGCTAAAAAGCTATCTCAATGGACAGCGACAATGTGTAGAAGTTACAAAAATAGTTAAAAACCTTAACAAAACGTATAATTCGCCGTTCATCATTAACACATGCGGCGTGCCATCGGGTAGTATACTAGGGCCGTATTTGTTTTTACTTTACATCACCGATTTACCTGGCGCCACACAAAATGACACTATACTATTTGCAGATGACACAACCATAGTAATTAAAGAAAATACAGATGGTTCTCTATGAAATATTATTACATGTACCTACATTAACAAATGTAACAAATTGGTTAGAAAATAATAATCTCAAAGTTAACTTAACCAAAACACAACTGGTTTAATTTCAAACTTATAATAGCAAATCAATTAGATTATCTGCCGATTTTAATGGTGTAAGTACAACTTAATGAAACGGAAAGTGCAGTTTTTCTAGGAATTAAGAATGATAAGTTTTGTAATTGGAAAGCCCATATTAATACCCTTTGTACCCAGTAGATTATATTTTGTATCGTCTGCGAGCAACCGTCTCTGAGGCGGCAGCAACGGCAGCCTATAACGGTTATGTATCGTCGCAAATCTGTTACGGAATAATAATATGGGGCAACTCATCAGATGCTGATAAGGTTTTCTTAGCCCAAAGAAAGTGTTTACGAGTAAGATCTTTGTGTGGAGCATATTACCTAGATAGTTGCAAGCCATTATTTAAAAAAGTATACTACCCTTGCCATCCTTATATGTATTTGTTATGTGTATATTCGTAAAACATAATATAGAATTGTTTAAAATGAAAGGTAGGGAAAAACGATATAAACACGATCTAAATACCGACACATCAGACATTAAAACTATTTAAAAAAATACGTGTGGCACTCGGGGACTGCCGCGGTAAAGCTATTGCATATCATTTTGTATCAACTTATGCAATTATAATTATTTATTTATTTTATTCATGCAGTATTTCTTTTTCTTTGATATTAATTCAAGTTACACTTTTTGAGCGTGGTGACCGATAAGAAAACAAATTTTTCTATTATTTAACAAATAAAAAGTTAATATTGTTTAAAATGTTTTTATTATTTTACAATACATGTGGGTTTTATTATCTTACAGTAGCTGTTGGTTATTCAGGAATATTTATCATTGAAACTTATGATAACTGAAATAAGAAACATAAGTTTGCGACTTAATATCCTCTAAATACCTAGAAAATACCGCGTCAATGGTGGTCCCATATTTTGTTGTAGACTCTTGTGGATCATTATTCATTTTCAAATTCAATGTTTTTGATAGAAAAGTTGTCAACATTATTTTACAATATATGTGGGTTTTATTATCTTACAGTAGCTGTTGGTTATTCAGGAATATTTATCATTGAAATTATAGGTTTATGATAACTGAAATAAGAAACATAAGTTTGCGACTAACATATTTGATTTTGGCGGGACTATAATAATAGTGTTTATTTTGACGTTTGACATCGCCGTATCTCTGGTAATAAGAGCTACTGTCCTCAATATTTTGTATAGAATATGACACTTAGCGACATTCGTTTGGAGATATATCCTTTCCTCGATAAAGAACTTTGTAACAAAGTGAATAAAGTCGGTTTCGGTCCGTCGGAGTGGGGAGCGTCAGGTTTTTTTTCGTTACGGAATTTCTGGATTCGGTCCCCGCGCTCAAGGCCCGCGATAGAAGCTATGCAATAGCTTAAAAAAAATTGTAACTCTATGGCCATCAAATTATATTATAATTATTCTTCCTGTACATATGAGAGTTCTTAAAGGAAATAAAATCAGTAGAAAACTCTTGTTCATTGTTAGATTTTGTATATAATTAGATATTGTTATTATAATTTTAGTATTATAAATTTACGAAAACGGGGCTTAATCGTGTATAAACTTTGAAAACAAACCTCCGACGTTTCAAGGGCGACATTGCCCCCGTGGTCCCGGAGAAAGACTGTAATTTTAGTAGTATTTCCGTGAATATACCTACTTAAAAAAGTTATACCCAGAGTATCTCGAGATGCGATATTGTAATGTAATAAAATAAATTATAGATGTTTAATTACTCATTTATTGTCGGTACATTTTCAAATTAATTTAAACACATTACAGAAGCGTCTTGTAAATGTCGTTGTCACACACGATACCGGTTTTCTGCCCTGTTTGGAACATGCCATTAGGCCACGTGTAATTAAGACACGACTCGTGTACACGGAGCCACGTGTCAGCGTGTACTCTTGTAATCGGGAGCCCTAATCTCAAACTCGTACGATTATACAAATTTTGCTCATTACTACGATAATACGAAATACGAAAAAATAATATAATAATAAGTATCCAATATCAAAGTATGTCATAATCATTTGGAGCACCGCTTGCTGCACTTGCTTACAATTAACTCAAATACATACTTTTGTTTTGCCAATGGTAGCAAATAGCGGTCTCAAGTGAAAACACGTCAGACGTCAGCGTGCGTAGCCAAGATGCCAATCGCTCACGCTTAATAATGTATCGTAGCTACCTCTCTCTATCTCTCTTTCTTATTAGCGTGACAATGACAGTTGCATTTCATTAGCGAGTGAGCGTGAGCGGTTGGCATCTTGGCTACGCACCCAGGTAAGAAAAGAAAGTAATTGCCGGCAAAATCGTATTAAGATTGGTAATAAACAAGACTTTTATTGTCGCATTATCACTCTTGACGCATATGTGAGAAATTAAGGAAAGATAAAAACTATTCACCGTTTTATAATGTAAACATTTTAAAATCACGATTTCCACTTGAAACTTATCTGCTATGAATAGTATTGTAGTGTCTTTTGTTAAACCCAATCGCTAATTACCTGCAGAAAATGAAATGCAGTAATACAAAAACCTGAAATATAAATTACAAATTTACTGTCTTAAGAATAAGGGTCAAATTGGAATAGGACGCATTTCACATAAAACCTTTTAGAAATGAAATATGATCTGACCACCTGGATACAATTGTATAATTTATTTTGTAACTTAAAATATTAGCGGAACTCTCTTTCTAATAAAAGGGATTGAAAAGAGACTTCCGCTAATATTACAAGCTACAACTGATTATGCAATAGGCCTCCGGTAGCGTGTTTTGCAAGTCTTAGTTAGAGGGTGGTATTTATTATATTATTTTTGCTGTAGTTGAGTAGTGTATGAACTAAGCATGGATTAAAAATTCAAGAATCCAAATGCATTAAAAATCCAAAAAGTAGGCCAGTTGTCGATTGTAAGAAATATCGGGAATAGAATACAGTGTAGCTAACGTTGCCGGTACTTGGTAGCATAGCGACTGAAGCTTGCACAATATCCTCAAATCGATAAGAAATCTGTTCCCACTTTTTTTAATATCTACCTACGTAAGTTGCAAAATTTAACACAAGCTACAATAATCAAATCAACTTTTAATTATGAAAAATAAACAGACACCTGGTTGACCACGCCTCGGTTCTTAATTTCAAAAGGTTATACGTTGAGTGCATGCTATAACAATTTGAACTTTATTGCCAAAGGAATACTGTTGTTATTAATAAAATATCTCTTGTTCTTTATGGTACTATTTCGTGCAGGTAATTAGCTGTTGGTTTTACAAAGGATAACAATGTCGAGATTTTAAAAAGTTTTAACTTTACCGACAGCCGTCACAAGATGTACTCACAAAATAGCACTATTTGCTGAATTTTATCGCTTCGTAATCTGAGACTAATAGTTATGTTTTGTTTTTAAATAATATCAGAATAATTGCGCTAAGTTACCCATGTATGATGATTATTTACGACTACCTATATTTGACTGATTAACTACAAGAAAAATAAATAAACTTGAGCGTAGTAGAAACAAACGCTCACGCCGCTTTCATTTCTATGTATGATAATAAAAATGTTAGGCTAGCCTAAATATAGTAAGGAAATAACGAAACGATGCCACACTAAGAGCAAAACAAACCTGGTTCCACAGCGAGCGACAACGTCCTAACTCCTAGCCATGGTCATTCAATATTAAGTCTAATTCCTGGGCGTATAAAGATTACTTTCGTTTGAACTGTTCAAAACAGATTAAAACACTAACAGAATTCATTGCGGTTAGTTACTGGTTAGAGGTTAATTGGGGTTAACTGGACCGATAAGGTTTCCGAATGATTAAGGTTTCCGTATCATGAGTTAACCATATTGGAGGTGTTTTGAAAACAACCTTTAAAATAACCTTATGAAAAACCCGGGTTATGGTAACCGGTTCCGGTCCCTGCTTCAAACGCGTAGGTATGTAGTTTTTTTATATTTTGTATAACAAATTTTATTTTTTTTATTCTAAAAATCCCGAAAATCACCTTTTCATTAGTGGTAAAAAAACAGCCTAGATACAAGAAGTCATTTCTGGAGTTGGCTATTTATTTGAAGTTCTAAAAATCACAAACAAGCATTAATTATTACCGAAAACATAACCAAATCGTAACCTATATACCTACAGATGTTAGTTCCTGACTGACTGGCCTATCATGCAGCATGGCGGCCATTTTGTATTTTATGAGATAATTTGCCGTTAAGGGCGTCCCCTATCCCAATGACCTCGGCGATTTGAGCTTTCTTCCCCTACCGCTTCCTTTCCTCACCGGTTATACAATACCGGTTACAGGGACTGCATAACCGGAAAATAAAGGTACCGTTATAAAACGGTATGACGTCATACCGTATGATTTCGATATGGTTTCGGTACCGAAATATCAATTAGCGATATCGAAATGTTACGGTACCGCTATTTTTTTTCGGTACCTATACCTTTTTCAAAAGGTACCGTTTGTGCTTTATGATAGTGCCACCGAACGGTGCGCGGCGCCAGCCAACCAATCGGCGTGCTTACCTATATTTGTTAGATTGCGTTGAGTTGCGTGCAGTGGCTTCAGAATAGCGCGGCATATTTTGGTTCATGTATTTGCAGTGTGTTTGTGGTCTCGCGAGGTGCGCTCGCTGTTTTAGTTGTATTGATATATACAATTCGTTATTCAATTTTAAAATCGCAATATAAGGGACACCCTAAAATATTTATATAAATATATCTACAAAATTCGCTTTACTTACATTGCGTCTTGTAAAAAACTTTTAAGGGTAATAAAGATCAAAACACAAGTTACTTTTAAAAGTCGCTGAGCAAACGTTGTTCAGTTTGAGGAGTACTACCCGGGATCAAATTTTCCTCTCCTGTTATGGGCCACACACGGTATATACAGATTTTTGGGTATATTTTTTTATTTTTAGTTGGTGAAGTGAAAACCTACAGCATACATAATTTTTTAAAGTTGTTGTACAAACGATGTTGGGTTTGGAGAGTACTACCCCCGAACAAATTCTTCTCCCCTGTTATGGGCCACACACGTCATAAACGCGTGTGTCCTGAACGATTCACTTATTCACTGACTGACTAATCAACGCAGAGCCGAAACTACTAAAGGTATAAAGTTGAAATTTGCACATTGGGTTTCATTTATAATGTGCACAATTAATAAGATTTTAAAAATTCAACCCCTGAAGCGTTAAAAAGAGGGTAGAAAGTTTGTATGGGGATGGCGTAAAATGTAAAGTTAGAGACCTGCAACTTAATGTATAGTTTTCGTATTAAAATATAAGAAATAAAATTTCAGGGTGTTTGGAAATTCATCCCCTAAGGTGGTTAAATATGGGTTGAAATAATGTACGGAGACTGTATGATTTTTTTAAGTAAGAATCTTGAAATTTGCTCTATTGACTGCTTATTTTGTAACAAGAAAACTAATTTCAACGTTAACTGATATTTATCCCCAAAGGAGATAAAAAGGGGTTGACAGTAGGTATTAACGTAGAGTCAAAACGAGCTATGCTCTAAAGTCGAAATTTACACAGTGAGCTACTTATACCACGTATAATTATAGAGAATAACAAGTAAAGTTTACATTTTCAATCCCTAAAGAGTTAAAAAAGGGATTGAATATTTGTATGGGGATAGTGTAATTTTTTAAGTGTGAAGCTTGATACTTTGTGTATAGATTTCTTATTAAAATAAAAAAAATGATTTTATGGTTTTCCGAAATTCGTCCCACAAGGGGTAAAAAATGGGTTGAAAATTTGTATGGATGCTATGTGCTTTTTAGGTGAGTCTTGAAAGTTCGTCCATAGGTTACTAATTGTAAAACAAGTAAACTAATTTTAGCGCTGTTTGATATTTCTCCTCCCCAGCGGGGATAAAAGAGGGCTTAAAGTTTGGATTAACGAAGAGTCAAAACTACTGAAGCTAGAAAGTTGGAACTTGCACAGCGGGCTACTTATTCAACGTGTACACATAATAAGAAGCAAGCCTGACATTTTCAACCCCTAAAGGGAAAAGAGGATCAAAATTTTGTAGTTTGACATTGTAAAATTTTAAGTGAGAGACTTGATAATTTGTGTGTAGATTTCTTATTAAATAAAGAAAAGTTACTCTAAGGTTTTTCGAAAACAAGAAAACCTATTTTCTCAGAAAGAACGGAAAAGTGGAAAAATGCATACATACAAGGAAAGCATACAAGGGATGGTGGAGACCATATCCCTTGAATGCTATTGAAGTTAAAAAGTTGAAATTTGCACATCAGGTTTAATGTGTAATGTGTACAATTAATACGAAGCGATTTAAAATAAAATTAACCACTAAAAGATTAAAAAGCGGGTTAGAAGTTTTCATAGCGATGGCGTAAAATTCTGATTGAGAGACTTAAGACGTTACGTATAAATTGGTGAAATACCAAAAATGTAATTTTAGGAAATTCTGTAGGGGTAACCCCCTGGGGTTTAAATTGGTTGAAAAGTAGTATGGGGGCCTGTGTGATTTTTTGAGTAAGTCTTAAAAGTTTTTCCATTTCATATGTATTATATAACAAAAAAACTAATTTCAGTGTTAAGTGATATAATTATTATATTCTTTCCGAAAGAGGGTAAAAAGGGGTTGAACGTTTGTATTAATGCAGAGTCAATACTGCTGATGCTAGAAAGTTGGAATTTATACAGTTAAATACTTGTATAATCAAAACAATATAATAAATACGAGTTTGAAAAATTCAGCCCCTAACGGGTAAAAAGGGTCTTGAAATTTTATATGGAAATGGTGTAAAATTCTAAATGTGTGAAGTGAGAGACTTTATGGTTTTTCGAAATCCATGCCCCAAAGAGGTGAAAAATGAGTTGAAAGATTGTATGTGGTTTTGTGATTTTTCAAACAAAAGCGAATAATATGGGTTGAAAGTTTGAATTTTATCCCCTAAAAGGGTTTAAATACGTTTAATAATTGTACGACGCTGTGTGATCTTTCAAGTGATAACCTTAGAAGTTCGTTTGTACATTACTAACAGTTAAAGAACAAAGTGAATTTTACCGTTAGAAATATTCGTCCCCAGTGGGAATACAACCGGGTTGAAAGTTTTTGGTATAATATTAACGTAGAGTCAAGACTACTAAAGCTAGAAAGCTGAAATTTGCCCAGTGGGCTACTTATACAACTAGTACAAATAATAAGAAACAAGTTTGACATTTTCAACCGGATTAAAAGTTAGTACGGAGATAGTGTAAAGTAGAAATGGGATAAAAAGAGGATGAAAGTTTGTAATAACGCGGGGTTAAAATACTGGTGCTAGAATGTTAAAATTTGCACATTGAACTACTTATATAACTAACACAATATACTTAATAAGCAGAGGCCTGAATTTTCGTGACATTTTTGAGCTGTCATAGGGACTTCTCATTTATCGACTTCGGATATTCACATTTACAAAGAAAAGATCCATAACTCAGGAACAATATATATTTCTGATAAACACACAAAATAAATGCCCTGACCAGAATTCGAACCCGGGACCTCCGGTAGGCAGGGTCATTACCGTCTATGCTAGGAGGCCGTTAGATTATAGCACGCATATTACGGAAGAATAAGAGTAAAAGTAAACAACTGGCGGTCTTATCGCTAAAGCGATTTCTTTCAGATAACCTTTGAATACTAAGTACATTTGAGTCTTTTATCCCTACGTTTCGAAAAAATATTCCATGCGATCCATTTAAATAAGCAATAATCACGAACCCTCAGACGTTATTTCAGGGCACATACATTTGAAAATCCCATAAAGACTGAAAGCTTACAAAATAATTCTGACCAAAATAAAATTATTCGCGAACGAAGTCGCGGGCATCCGCTAGTGACGATAAAAACACGAACAAATATGAATATGCACATTGTGACTTCTCGCGCCGGCTCCCCACGCACGCCCCGTCAGTTCGTTTGTCGGCTTTTACGCCGCGCGCACCGCGGTGAACAAGTAACTACCTGCATCGTTCAAACGACGACCGATATAATTTCGGTACCAAAATTATATCGGTATGATACCGTTATAATACAGGTATAAGTACCGCATTGAAAAATTGCGATATATATCTTTTTATTCCGGTACCGTACCGCTATATTATACCGGTATAGTTCTACCTCTATTACATTACGGTACCGGTATAAAATATCGGTACCATACCGCTTATACCGTAACGAAAACGGTCCCTGACCGGTTATAAGCATAAGTCGTCACCTAGGAAGAGCTGCTTGTACTAGGACGCAACCCTATAAACTACTAGTGCCATCTTATACGACTGGACCCCGTCGCCGGCGCAGGCATCTCGAGCCGGCGTTTTCGGAAAAATGCGTGTAATAGCTTTTTTCTCGAAAAGTACAAAACCTATCCAAAAATCAGTGGATGCGTTTAAAGTAAACATAAATATAAAATGCTTGTCTTAGTTTCTGGTACTTACGACGCATAATAAGGGAGTAGATACAGATTTAAGGTAGAAAAAAGGGTTTACGGTTTTTTTTTCCTCTTGATGTATTATGTTTTTCGACAATTTAGTGGAACAAAATGTAGACCAAATACCTAGCTACATTATATATTTTTTTCAAGCGTTGTGCTTGGAGCTGAACAAAGCCTATTCACTTTAAAAACAGTGAAATATGCCGGGTAGCCCCTTAAACTACCTTGCGCGGTCTCGTAACTTTTGCTTCAGTTAACACGTAGATGATGAACATATTAGGGCTAATATGCGTTTATGAATAACAATTTTTGCATCCATCAATCATCAGTTGATCATCAGTGTTTTAACTTTTTATATATAAGGCTGCAAACCTCCACACACGACAACCAAAACGCAACAGCACCGTAGTATTATTTTGACAGTTACGACCTTTCAGTGTTAGAGGGAGAAGGCATAAAATTGTCACGCAACCTGCGCACGGTCACATCTCAGTCGGTTTATTGTCTTTTTATGCAATTAAGCTGCGCAGGCTTAGAATACTGGGCGGTGAACTTGATCTTTTGAACATTTCATTTGTTAAAAACAAAGGTAAATAATAAAATGTACCTACCTATGGATTTCTATTTCCTTTCACGAACCTTCCACGACCTTTAACTTAACTTTCTGAAGGAGTCCTTTTAACCTGAATCTCACCTCACCAAGGGTGATGAGTGTGGTCTCGTGAGCTTATTTAGAAGAGCGATGGGCTAGTATTTCTGAGTCGCGGATTCAAGTCCCACCCGAAGTCATAATTTTTTCCATTTTTCCTTTCTGAGAAAGGTATCGTTCGCAGACCATTCTGTTTAAAAACAATCGCTTTCCTAAAATTGATTTCATAAAAATGGCACAATGACTTTTCTAAGCCTAAAGAAACAGAGTATACAGGGGGGCATCCCAAGCCTATGGGACATGAAGAGAAGGTACCTTAAATATCGTAGATAGGATGTTTTGCCGAAAGAAGATTTCATGCTATTTTTAAAAGTTAGTAATACTGCATTCAAAGATACCTTAAAAAAAATATCTTAAAAGACTTAGGCAATTTCATCATCATCATCATCATAGGTCTCCCCCAAAGATTTCCACAATGACCGGTCCTGCGCCACCCGCATCCAGCGGACTCCTGCGACCTTCACCAGGTCATCAGTCCACCTTGCGGGGGGCCTACCCACGCTGCGCCTTCCGGTACGCGGTCGCCACTCGAGAACCTTTCCGCCCCAACGGCCATCGGTTCTACGTGCAATGTGCCCCGCCCACTGCCACTTAAGTTTAGCGATTCGGAGAGCTATATCGGTTACTTTGGTTCTGCTGCGGTTGGTCTCATTTCTGATACGATCTCGCAGAGAGACTCCTAGCATAGCTCTCTCCATTGCCCTTTGCAATTTAATGTCATGTTTTTAATTTCAATGAAATTATGAATTACACGTTGTTCCTTTCTTTTAAAATACTATTCACAATACTTAAGAAAAATGATTATGTTTTGTGTCCATTCTTTCGATTGGCATCATAAAAATAGGGATATATTTTTTTCAGTTTTGAGTCGGTTCGAGTCCCAGATGAGCAAGTAATTTTTAGAATATCTTTAAATGCAGTATGACTAAGTTAAAAAATAACATAAAGTCTTCTTTCAGCTAAATATCCTGTCTACGATATTTAAGGTACTTTCCCTTCATGTACCATAGTCTTGGGACGCTCTGTATAGCCTAGCTCATTTCCCTTATTAAGTATTGTTTCTTCACCGTTATAATTCGCACATTAAACTTGCTTTAACCAATCCCAGATGGAAACACAACAATATACAAAACACCAACTTGTATCTCCCGTTCATCTCCAACTTCGATAATACAAAAACTTTAAGTTTACATAGAATCGTTAATTTTCGGACGGAAAACGTAACTTTGCGGTCAGCCAAGCGAAAAACGTCACAAGAAATGTCAACACGATGGTTTGAAAAGAAAATGATGGTAATCTTGGAGATAACTGTTATCTCGCCGTGCGAATGATTACAGTTGGGTAGCCAAGCATTCGACATTTAAATTGTGCGGGTGAACCTGCTATATTGAAAATGTTTTTTTATTTTTATTTATTGCAATACTTTGAACTGAGAATTTTTTCGATTTATAAACGAAAATGTTTAAAAAAATACCATTCCAAATAATATGTTTTTTTACACAACCTGAATATTATCATAAATATCATTTCAGGAAAATTATAACATTGACCCTAACTTTATTCACAACTTTACCATGTTTGATTGTTTTTTTTTTCAATTTATGAGATATCATGCTGAAAGTACTGGCTTTAAATATTGTACAAAAATTGGTTTGCGTGATAAAAAGTTATCAAGGAAAAATAAACTGGTAGTTGCAACATAAAGTTTGGTACGGAACCCTCGGTGTGCGAGTCCAACTCGCACTTGGCAGGTTTTTTTAATTTATAAAATAAACTAAATAAATAAATATTACAGGACTACCATATTCTTGTTCGCTGTACATTGTTGTGGTTACCTGGCTAGCCCTGCTAGCGAAGCCACTGCATGTCATGCCGTCTTCTTCACTACTATAACTCATGTTATAAGAGTGAAAGGGATACTAAACCTTTCAGTATAGTTTCCATGCCACCGAATATGAGGCAACAAAGTATGGCTTCCCATCCGACTGAGCATGGAATGGCGAAAGCAGATCTAGATAACTGCGGCCTTGGCTAATTATACCTTAGTGGTGAAAACCGCTAAGGCAAGAATTGCATTGGGTAAACCTTACATTTAAAAAAAATACATGGAAAAAATGTTATCGTTTAACGTTGACACAAAATCTTCCGCCTATGGGAGGCATTTACAGCCAGGGTTCGCACAGCGCGCTATCTCAAGGGTGCGTTCAGATATTTATAATTCAAACACCGCATGTTAATTTATACTTAGACAAATTAATACCAATACTAATAAATAATCAATAAAAACGTGTTCTTATAATAATATTTTGTTATTATTTATATGTTTATGAAAATGTTATACCACCATACGCACCTGACGCTGACAGCATGGTGGCAACCCTAATATTAATGTCATCTTGCATGTTTGACAAGCTAAACGTCAAATGTAGGAAAGAGAAGCTTCTGTAGATACTTCAATAAAATTCTGTGGTACCATTTAAAATATGTCTTATTTGCGCCACTGCCGCATCGTTTCGCGGTAAGCCCCCTCAAATTTGGTCTGGTTAACCGAAAATACGGTGCCCCAGTGTAAACTTCTTCCAAAGAGCCTAAAACGAGCCACCGAATATGAGGCAACAAAGTATGGCTTCCCATCCGACTGAGCATGGAATGGCGAAAGCAGATCTAGATAACTGCGGCCTTGGCTAATTATACCTTAGTGGTGAAAACCGCTAAGGCAAGAATTGCATTGGGTAAACCTTACATTTAAAAAAAATACATGGAAAAAATGTTATCGTTTAACGTTGACACAAAATCTTCCGCCTATGGGAGGCATTTACAGCCAGGGTTCGCACAGCGCGCTATCTCAAGGGTGCGTTCAGATATTTATAATTCAAACACCGCATGTTAATTTATACTTAGACAAATTAATACCAATACTAATAAATAATCAATAAAAACGTGTTCTTATAATAATATTTTGTTATTATTTATATGTTTATGAAAATGTTATACCACCATACGCACCTGACGCTGACAGCATGGTGGCAACCCTAATATTAATGTCATCTTGCATGTTTGACAAGCTAAACGTCAAATGTAGGAAAGAGAAGCTTCTGTAGATACTTCAATAAAATTCTGTGGTACCATTTAAAATATGTCTTATTTGCGCCACTGCCGCATCGTTTCGCGGTAAGCCCCCTCAAATTTGGTCTGGTTAACCGAAAATACGGTGCCCCAGTGTAAACTTCTTCCAAAGAGCCTAAAACTATAAAAAAATTAAAATACGACTTTTATTTTCTCTGTTACACTTGTTTACTCGAGTAAAATGAGGCACATCCGTTGTTATTTGTTATTTTTTCTAAACAAATGAACTGTCAAACTTTAAAATGTTATTTTAAACGTCAACTTCTATGAAATAATGATGTTTACTTAACACTTTCACAGTATGTGCAAACAAAATCTAGGAAACTTAGCATATATGGACTCTAAGGGATTACTCACACTAGAATGGGACGGGACGGAGCGGGATGACACGATCTGTCATTTTGTATAGAAAACGTCACTTGAAATCCGAGTGCTCCTACGTGAGAGGGAAGAGGTGCAAATCTCACCATAAAGGATGACACATACTAGAGCGGGACGGGACGGAACGGGACGGGACGGGACGGGACGGGATGATCTGTCAATTTCTATAGAAAATGTCACGTGTCCTCCGAGGGTTCCGAGCTATCACGTGATCCCGTCCCGTCCCGTCCCGTCCCGTCCTAGTGGCAGTCATCCTTAATTTATACCAGATGTGTTTCTATGAACCTCGTGTTTAGAATTCCTCGTGGCCATATTTAATTATTTATCTTCCAGTCACGTAGATAACCTTCAATACGATTGTTAGCAGCCTGCCAAAGCTTTAGTTTGGTAAAGTAGTTTATAAAAATTGTCTTGTCATATAAAAACTATATATTTACACATAAATAAAATAAATGTTGTTTATATAAACTAAACTAAATTAATTACAAAATGTCATAAAATAAACTTAAATTACAATTTACAAAAAGTCCTTAACTAAAAACACATACACATTAATTATGAAACCCACTCCGCGCCCCTCCAGACGCAAAGGTGCCCATTACGCTCGCCGCGTTTCCACGTTGAACCGCAACGGACAACCTCTGCAACAGGAAAGACCCGGAGCGAGGATCGTGACCACTCTCCCTCAGGCGCCTTCCCACCTCCTTAATAAATGCTAGGGCTTCGGCACACCAGCACCCAGCGGTCTCCACCGCAAGAGGGACAAACAGGTAGTTTGCCAGGACCGCGTACTTCTCCCGCTTCCGTGTCGCAGCCAACTCAGCCGCCGCTCCCGCCGACCTCATAGTACGGCCAAGGTGCGATGCCGCGAACGTGCTGACGCACGTGGCATCCCACAGCAGACACCGGCCCCTCTCCCACGGGATTAACGTTAACCCATCTGGCCTCTTGCCGTCAGACCGGTTAAGGCCCGGTGGCTCCAGCACAGACGGGACATTGGCAGCTACCAGCGCCCTTCGCAATATATCGTTGAGGGCGTGGTGCCGCGGAAACCTCCCCGCACATCGACGACAACTTAGGGCATGATAACCATTACTTTCCACCACTGAGCCGCATATACATGCATGGGGTTCGCAAACGACACAGCCTAGCCGAAAAGCAACGGCAATCCGCAGCGAATTGTCGTCAAGAAGAGTACCTATGTGCGGGGAGGGAAGCGCCTGTGGCCAAGCAAAACTATATGAATAATTAAAATACAGTGGAATAAAAAAATGCCACAGAACTATAATTTAGACATTAATCAATAAAATTTAATTAAATAAACATAGAATAGATAAAAACAGATTAATCTTTGGTCTTCTTCACTCAGCGAAAATGGATAAAATATCGGTTAAAGTATACGGTGACTTGATCCAATTTCAAAACCTATTCTTTATTCAGGTCTTTCCTGTGGACTGCCCAAAAGTTAAGGACTATAAAGGCTAATTTTTTCATTCAACCCTTACGCATAGACCTGTATCAACAAGCGGTTAACTATTACCCACAGGAGAGAAAGCTTGAGTGTTCAGCTGAACTCTAGAGTGTCCTTTCCTGTGGACAACATTTAACAGCTTGTGGGCATGTAGTAATGATTTTGATCGTTTTGTTCTTTATTGTGATTTTGTAATTTTTTACCACGAATAAAGGATGACTCACGTTAGAACGGGAAGGGACGGGGCGGGACGGAAAAATCTGTCAATTTCTATAGAAAGAATCACGTGATAGCTCCGAGCCCTCGAATGTCACGTGACGCTTTGTATTTGAAAAGGAGTAACATTTCATATGGATCAGGGTTCAACCCTTAACGGAAAGGAATTCCGTGGACTCTAAAAAAAAATACCTTTATAGCCATTGAATTGTAATTTTTATGACTTTATGTTCTGACAAAATAAGTCCCGGCGACTTTTTTGACGTTTATAGGTGCATTGTAATGTGCCTGAATTAAAAATAAAAGATATTTATCATTTATTTATCATTACCTTTTGGGTAGTTTACAGGAAATACCCTAAATTTCTTGAAAACAACTGCGATTACGTCCACCAAACATAGCAAAAACTATTGCAACAAATAAGACATTCAATTAAAAAAACCGTACTCAAATCATTTCGTTTGAGTGCCACAAAGCCACAGATACCAAAATTAAATATATGTTTAATACTTTTTCAAGTAGGTATAACTCAGGCCTTGGTCATTCAATTTTTGCAAATGGCGGCTAATTCAGCGATCATGAATGAAGACCTTTAAATTAAAATGACATGACTGTAATAACCTCTGCTATTGTATTACTATGAACAATTTTACTGTTTCATGACAGTGTTTTGAGCTAATGTGTGTCTTTGTATGTAGATAGTTCAACACTGACAGTTATACTTTTTTCGTTTCAAATTACTTAAACTAAATTGGCTGGACGATAAAAAAACTAATTAGGCCGTCTGTTAAATTATTCAAAAATATTCGACAGTACTTTTTCTTTTATTCGTTAAATGAAAAATGAGGGAAACACAGTGCATTAAGAGGGTTTTTGAAGCTAGAGCAATTATTTTTTCAAAACAGAATATTATTTTTACTATCTATGTCGGACTGTTTAGCTTTTTTTGATATTTTTGTTTAAAAAAAAAAAAAAAATATATCAAAAAAAGCAAAACAGTCCGACACAGATATATAACACTGGTTTAAAAAAATCATGGCTCTAGCTTGAAAAACCAAGGAGGAAACTGTCGAGTGCGTTTGTATGGAGAACTGACCTGCCCTGTGCCCTCTCAAACTTTCGCGAGACGTCACAATTACCGAGGTACGTTTCGTACCTAATAGTGGCGTCACCAGCTCCCACCCGGAATTATGAAGCTCTTCATCTTCGTCAATTTTAGTTATCTTGAAAAAGGAAAAAATTCGTGTCTAATCATTTTGGATAATGAACTGATGGACTAAAAAGAATAATAGTTTTTCAACCTAGTCCTCATCCCTATATTGATAACTATAAAAATTAACAAAAATGTTCATGACCCCAAAATAGCAGATTAAAAAAAATCTAGTTAGAGCGTAGAGTGCTCAATGCTCAATATTTTTTATAAAACCCTTTAGATTGAGAGAAAATTCAATTACTTAGTTGCATTTCCACAGGTGGCCTTTTAGCTGTTTAAAATCCTGAGGTAATCTTCCTGATTACCATTCAGTTGACGACCTAAACTGAGTCGCTTCCATACAACTGAGCACAATAAGAACCCAAACTAAATCGCGTTATAACATCATGGTAAGGTCACTTGTTCTTAGGAATTATTATGTAATGGCTGTGAGTTCAACGAACTATCTGGACTTCTAATCAGATGCTTCCTTTCGTTTCATAAGTCCTAATATATTTCATTGTTTCCTCATGGATACTGTTTCACCAGTTTAAGTTTGAACTTAAATCACGTATAGTTATTAGGAATGAAAGGGTCTGCGTATAGTAGGAACGTGTAGAGTGGGTGCAGAGGTGGGTGTCCTCGAGTCAGTACTAGACTTCAGAGGGAAGTTTTGTCTCCCTGTCGCGCTTGCGTAGGAAATAGTAAGTGTGACAGGGACGCAAAACTTCGTGGTTAACAGTAGCGTCGGTAGCTCTTAAGGTAATTACGCCAAGAATATTAAAAAAAAATAGGAGTGCGAGGAAGCTTAGTAAGCCTATTCCTCTATCTAGCATTTTTGATCATAGCACTACGACTCAAGGAACCTGGGCTTATACCACGAAAATCGAACGATTGGGGAATTGTATCTCCATCTCTGTCACACTTGCGTATTAGAGTGACTAAGAGGTTTTTCCGTAATTCCAATTTTCGATGTTCGTGGTAGGCATGCTGGGACCCTGGGGACTGCCATCTGACCGTCCAACTTAAAGGGTAAACTAGGCCTTAGAGTCCGACTAAACTAGTCGATTTTGATACATAGCAAAAAGTATGAAAGTGTTAAGGAAACGTCATTTCATAGAAGTTTGACGTTTAAAAGTAGGTTATTCCATGCAATCTTGACTTGGTCTGGCTCTAGAATCGAGATTGGCCTAGTTTCCTCACAATGTTCTCCACCGAAAAGAAATTGGTAATAGGCTAGACGCCAAAAAATCTCTTTAGTCCGTCTTTTACATTATTAAAAAATATTATACACGTATTTATTCTTTTGTGCGTACGAAAATACCGTGCGTCCAAGTTCAGCGTAACCGCGTAACGTCACTGTTAGGTACAATTCTTACCTAGAGTAACGTTATCAGCCCCCATCCCGGAACTTTGATGCTGTTTATCTTCGTCAATTTTAGTTACATTGAAAAAGGAAAAAATACGTGTCAATTTTTTTTTTGATTATCTAACCGACGGTCTAATTAGAATGATAGTTTTTTCAACCTAGTCGTCATCCCTATTGGGTCAAAAACAAAACGATGTTCCAAATCTTTCCGGTGGACTTTTCAAAATTGAAGAGCTATGAAGGTTGATATTCTTATTGAACCCTTATCCACATTGAAAAGTACTCCTTTTCTATTGAATTGTATGATGTTAATCATGACTACATGTTCACAAGCAGATTGACTCTACAGTTCAGCTGAACACGCACTTTTTCTTTCCTGTGGTCAATAGTTAACAGCTTGTGAACAATGGATGCAATAGAAAGGGAGTACCAGTGAACGTCTTCAGTGGTGTTTGTTTGATGAGGTAGTGTTAAAATTTAAGGAAAAACAGTGACATCATGTGATACAGTTTGTTTACATCGCTTGTAAGTTCTATTGACTGCGATTTCACTTTTAATCGGATGGTAAAAAGCATTTTTATCACCGCACTTTTCAATGATAGTTCACGCGACTTTTTTGTTATTTTTTGCCACGAAATCTAGATTATCGTAATACTAGAAAGGTATATCTTTGTTAAAACGCTTGTGGTCAGTTGTGGTACGTCTTTTTTTGGCGATTTTAGTCTTTTGCGGCGAGTGAAATGGCATTTATAGTTGGACCAAGGTATTGATGCCAAGTTATTCATGATGTATGGCAGTTTCATACAATGTCACGTCACTGGTACCTAAGTGTCAAATCCATGCAAAGTTAGCGTTGGTCGCACTTTTAACATCTCGTAAATGCAACGTTGTTTAATTTATTTTTCACATTTAAATTTCATAAAAGGGTTTTTTTCTGTTCTAGGAGGGATCAAAGTGGCACTTTTCTTTCCTGCTGGAAGGGATCAAAGTGGCACTTTTCTGTTCAAGGCCTACACATTTTTACGTTTTCGGGTATTAACTAGTGGCATCGTGGTGTGTATTTGATGATGTTTTCGGTTGTTACAGGTTTTGTTTATTTCATCTTATTTGATGTGAAAAGCAGTATGTATCACATCGGTATCAAAATTTCGTCTTGAGCGTTAACGCTTGAATCCTTCAATACGCTCACGATTCTACTTTACTTAATTGATTATTGTAGAATTAATTGCTGCATTAGGAAATATATAATTTTGATACCTTATAACACAATCTACTATTATCTAGGTTTTTTTTATATATTTATTGTATAATATATTAGTCGTGTCTCATAAATTATAATCACACCAAAAAGTAAGACCTAAACTAATCCTGTTACCTGTGCTCAGCTGTGATTCTCTAAACATGCGTTATATTTTTTAATGACTAACTGTCTTGCGACAAACTTTTATAAACCGTCTGTCCTAAAATATAAATAGAATGCGAATACATATATATAGGTACCTGATACTTAAATTTTAACCGCTACTGAATATTGCATGGCACCTAACTTTTGCGAAACCAATTTCTATATTTTCCAGTACACAATTTCAAAACTTCATACAAAAGAATTCATACAAAAGAATTCATACAAAAAGCTATTTTATTTCCACTTACATTATCACCAAACAGCTGTTCACTATGAGCATCCAAAACCGAAGACAGTACCGCCGCCAAAAACACTATCTTCCACATATTTACAAAAATAAAAAACTTTTCAACATAAACAACACCTCACATTTTTTCATTGCTAACCTAAAAGTTCACGTAAAGTTTAAACAGGTTAAAAACGCCTCATTCTTTGCCGCGCATTTTTGACAGATTGATTTTTTAATTGCGGTTTAGGCGCGCGTTTCGCGACGGTTGGCGCGCGCGACTGCCGCGGTTGGTGCTGATTTGTATCGCGGATTAGAATGGATAGGGAGGTGGTTTAGCTTTATATTTTTTTAATTTGGTGCGATACTATTGTTTGAGGTTAAATAAAAATAGATTATTAGGTATAAATCGATTCACGAAAGCTGGCGCGGAATGTCTATGACATTTTAATACATTTTTCGCGCCAGCTTTCGTAAATGTTTATTTCAATTTGGTGTTATTTTTAAACATGGAACAGAATGGCTTTGTTTTTGCCGAATAAATCGAAATAACTATGTACAAAAGCGGAGCAATTTTTAAAAATTACTATTTTAAGTTTGTTCTTGTGGGACATTTATATTTTCTTTGTAATATTTTACTTTATTTTACTTAAACAAATATTTGTATTATTTTATTTTTATGATGGAACATCAATTTTACAATTGCGTCTGCCACGAAAGCAGGAGGTCGCTGGTTCCCTGCTCACGGGGGGCCTTGGTCACTTTTTCTGTAGTATATGACATTTCTTTCAATTTATTAAATTAATTTTGTTATATTGTGATTTCTATGAACATGTTTGCTCTTGTTAGCACTTGATTTATTAATTATTAAAATTATAACGGACGATTCAAATTACCTTAGTACCTAATCTTGACAAAGTTGACTTACGTAAGTGATCAGAAATGATGCGATGAATTTGAGCAAAATGTAAATAAATCATTCCTTGCTCGATAAAATGGAATTACATATTCTAAATACTTGCTTACGTTTATTTTTGTATGTCTCCTCATTACCGCTACAAATAAACATTTTTGAATAAGTGCTCTATCTAAGAATGTAAAAAAATATATATCGATATGTATCCAAACCAACATTTGACCACAACACTACAACTTTCGCACCACAGCATTGCCCTCTAAGTGTCGCTTTAGTTAGCTCCTTAAAGGCTGTTACAGTTCTAAGCTTCAGCCAATGAGCTTAGAACTTTCAAACCGCAGCTTATGGTATAATAGCTACTATGAAATCACCGGCCAAGTGCGTGTCGGGCCACGCACAATTGAGGGTTCGGTATGTTGCATGGGAAACGAATTAAAGCGATATAAATAAAAACGGACAAAAAAAGCACAGTGTAATTTATAAAAAAAAAAAATGATATGGTGGAAGACGGAAAAAAATAAGATATTTTTTTAGACATACCTAGCCCCGAAATAAACAAACTTGCGGAGTCCTAATGGGACAATATTAAGGTCATACGTACAGTCACGTTTATAAATCTGTTTACACTTCGGAAGAGGGTTCAAAATTGAATGCAGGTGATTATATATGAAGCCGACCGTACAGTCAGCCAATTGAAACCCTAGGCCACTGTAGGACTATGTCACAGTGGGGCCGTTCTCCGGCCTGTCTCCGCGCTGAATAATGGCTGGTTTAGCATTTAAATATTATGTTATTTATAGGGGGACAAATTCCCAAAATATTACTTACGGGACAATTTTACACAAATCGACCTAGTCCCACGGTAATTTCAGGCTTGTGATGTGGGTACTAGAAGACGATAATAGGTATAAATAATTAAATACATAGAAAACATCCATAACTCAGGAACAATATACACGTGGTAAACACACAAATAAATGCCTTGACCAGGATTCGAACCCGGGACCTCCTGCTTCGTAGGCAGGGTCACTACCGACCGAATTTTCTATGCTTATAGAGGCCGTCAAACTTTTTGACACGATAGCAAAAACCATAAAAACACCTCCCCGCCCGCTACCTTTTCCCGAGCCGGATCACGTCTTTCGCTTCTCTTGCAAAATTCGAGGGCCGCGGACCGCATTTTGTAAACCCTGCCTCAAAGCGATTCTCGTGATGAATTTCGAGTATGTAAATGTAGTTTCAGCGTGTCGGTTCCTCGTTTAATGGCGATGCTAATCGGCGCAGTGAAAATGCGCAAGTTCCGCTTCAAATCAGCTCTCTCGGTTTAGAACAGCGGAGCCATGGAGTCGTGAAATACTAAACATATGTTACGTGGCATATGCATATGCTTATAAATTAATGGTAAATTTGTCTGGCGGATACCCACTATACAGATCCGACGGATTGCTCGAACGTTTTTTTTATTCGACCAACAAGGACCATTTTTACATTTATGTATGAATGAAATTATATGAATTAAACTACATAAAACTAGCGGTCCACTAACTTGAACTTGCGATCCTCTCATCTCGGTAACCCCTATCAACGATACTTCAGTGATCGTTGAACAAACATACATACATAATACATACATACAAACGATGAAGTAGGGTTTCCAAATAACCTACCAGAATGGACGACTTCAATACCGGGATCCCAGGATTTTCCAAAACAAATGGAAAGTAAGAAACTTTCAAAGGCAAAATACAATAGTATCAACCCTTTTTCGAATGAGAAAACTAACAATATTTCTAAACGTTTGAGGAGAGCACAAATATGATTATTTCGTAAATTCATTAGCAATTTTATAATTGAAAGAAAAATGGAAAAATTCTCCGCGTCGAGCGGGATTGGAACTGACGACCTCTCTTAACACCGGTCAGATCGCTCTGCCAAATGAGCTATCGACGCCCGGTCGGCCCCGGGGAATGTCCACTAATTTCTTTCATTTGGTTATATGGTTATGCGTAGCGATATTAACCCAAAGTGTTAAACATTTGTAAGGCATCGATGTTCTAAGACATTTTAGAAATCATCGATAACAATGCGTTACCCCTAACTGAATTGAGGTCGTGGGTTCAAATCCCGCTCGACGCGAAGAATTTTTCCATTTTTCTTTCAATTATAAAATTGTAAATTTCGTTCGGCGACGTCTCTGCTTTATACATAATTGATTTGGTAAGTATCCCATTTTAGATTGTAGTTATAAAGTAAATGTATTGTTTTAAAGTATTTGTACATATTTTAAAACTAAAATGATAAAACAATGAAGTCTCTTCACCTTCCCTGTCCTATACAGTTCAGATCTGGTTCGATATGTCACTTGCGCGCTACACATTGTTCCTTTCTCCTTTAGCCTGTCAGTCAGTATTGTTGCGGAAAGAAAGGGATATATGTATTCGGAGCATTGATAAAGAAAACAAAGAGTACAAAAGACAATTGTAATCGAACACGGGATTTTGGACTTGAAAAATTGTAATGCACATTTGAATTTGGTGGTCTTGTTCTGTGCAAGAGTCTCATGTCAGCGTCATATCTGCTTACCATGTTCCTGAAGCAAAAAATATTTATATATTATGTCACTTTAACAAACAAGTTCGAATAGGTCCCCAGTCGTCTCTGAGTCTTCGAATATAACCCCCGTGTTTCACAAGCGTAGGGCTAAACTTGTATACGGAAATAGGTAACACTAATTACGAAAATACGTTTAAAAAGCTGCCTAATTATTTGATAAACCCATTTACACTATCCAACTCACTGGACCGCGACAAACCGTTACCCCTTTGTTATTGCTTTTATATGCTTTTATTAATTAAAAGTAATGCATTCATTAATTGTAGGCTACTGTGCTAGGTCAGTAGTTATGAGATGAAAGTGACAGTCCCATTATGGAACTAAATAAAATGTACAGTCAACCAATTGGAACGACAAAGTCCTACAGTGGCCTAGCACTGTAGGACTTTGTCGTATTGACGCTATAAACGCAGACTGTAAGAAATCTCTAACTGATAGTCATTTTGACATGGTTCTACAGTGGCCTAAGGTTCCAATTGGTTGACTATACAGTACCATCAGTAGCAGAAGTAAAGCTGGCATAGTGTTTAGGATTATCTGTTTTGATAGATAAAAAAAAGCTTATATTTCTTGGCAATACAAAAACGGCCAAGTGCGAGTCGAACACCGAGGGTTCCGCATAAAGGATGATCCCCATTTATGACCTTAGGTACTTGAAACTACGCATGTGCCATGGAACCGAAACCACCCTATTAAAGACCGAAAAAAACAGTTTTAGAGTCGACTTCAAAAACTCGAGATTCACGAGTACCAACACCAGTAACTCATCAAGATCACTTTCTCACAAAATACTTTCCCTCTTCAGTAAACTTTCGGTGCGTTACCACGAATACTAATATGGCATTTTGCTCTGTGATGAATTTGTTACGAGTTTTGTTTACCCCGTGCGCGTGCGCCGTGTCGTGTGAAAGTGCTTTATTATTATGAAAACTAGGTATATAGAGATACAAAAAAAATATCTTTTTGTTGAAACAAATTAAATTATTAATTAAATATTTAAATTTGTTATTAAAGTAGTAACAGCTACGAGTCTCCCTAAGAACTATAACCAAATGAGAGAAATAGTAGAAACATTCTCCGGGGTCGATCGGGGGCGTCGATAGCTCAATATGCAGAGCGATCTTACCGGTGTTCCGAGAGTTCGTGGGTTCGAATCCCGCTTGACGCGCTCGAGATAAGGCTGAATCCTCGCGTCCATGGGATCAGTGTTAGATGGTCTGGTCTTCCATCAATCCTACTTATATCTTTGTGCTTGCCATGTGTTTTACGTGGCTATAATCGATACCGACTGCGTTCGGGGATATGTCACTCTAGCCTGCCAGAGTAATGGTAGGAGCGAGACGGACATACTTTCGAGTGCTGCAGTCGCTATCGAATACATAGTAACAGTTAGCAACAGTACTCGTCTTAGCATCAAACACAGGTACTTACAAATAATCATACGCAAAGTAAATACACAACGTTTAAGTAAACTTAAATGGATGCCAAACGAAAAAACATCCAAGGCCTCTTATAAAGAGGGCGGAATTTGAACCTGCACCTGCATTCGCGGAACACAATAATCAAAATATTAGTTATCGTTTTTAATAAAAAGTACTTTTTTTCTCAGAAAACACTAATGACCTCGGTCGGGACTCGAACCCACGACTCTGAGATACCAGCTCAGCGCTCTTCCAACTGAGCTACCGAGACCACACCCATAGCCCCGAATTTCTCTATCCTATCCCTCCTCATATGCGCCTTAGGGCAAGCCTGTAATTGGAACAGTGTTGTTCATATTTTCTTAATTACTTGGTTGGTTCAAATTATTTACTAGTAAAGGGATGGAGGGTATTACTGTTGACAAGATTCATTCGAGGGATATTTTTAGTTTAACTTAACACGTTCGCTGACAGTGGCGCAGTTAAGGATCGTTAAGCCTACATTTACCCCGCCTGTCGACGTACTGTCATCGAACGCGTTAAGTTTACTTACTGTATGATTTTGTGGGTGCACTGAAAACCAGTGTCGTACGCTTAGGTGTGTCACGGCTTATGCTGAGTGGCATCCCTTTTGGTTTATTTAGCTGTAACTTGTTTATCCTTAACCTTGTTATGTCTTTAAACCAAATAAATAATTTCTTTCTTTGCTTTTTTTCAATAAAATTTAGTTTACTAAATACCTACTACGCCAATCGGTCGTCATATTTGATCGAGTCGAATTCGATGTTTGTTCTGCAGTTTTATTGTAAAGGTTTAATAGTTTCCCTGGAAGACACCATCAATATTACGCCTACAAGATTATTTACAAGTTTAAAGCTATTATTAGTACGCAGGCGTTTCAAAAATTTTAACTAATTCTTGTGAACATGTTTTTGTGTGCGAACTCTGTGGAAAACGCATTTTTGGCTACAACGCTGCCAAACTAAATTAAATGGATACTTAGTTACCTACTTGCAAAATGCATCTGTAGGTAAGAGAAAAAAAAACACTTATTCGTCGTTATGTTTTATTGCGCTAAAATGGGAAAACTAAATCACTTGTCTTGTAGAAAACTCCCCTGGATTTACGCACTGTATAATTATGAAGACACTGGATAGGATTATTTAATTTGTCTGAAGAAAACCCTTTGATTTTTTCAGTATAATCTCTTGGATTTCATTTTTCTAGCAGTCCTCTTGAATCTCGACTTTACGCACCATGATTTCTCCTTGTTACTGTAACGAAATAACAATTTGTTTACCTACTGAAATATTACCAGCTAGTCAATTATGGTCAGGGTTTTATCGAATATCACCGTGCCTGTTCCGTTCTAACAAGTATGTAAGTGCGAAAGTGACGCACGGCGTGATAGTCGATAAAATGGCAACCATACTAGCCCTCCTGGAGACCTAATACGTCCCACATCACACGTGCTAAACTGACATTTGACATATCCACTTTATGTTCCACTTAGCATGTCATATTGATAATTTCCACGGAAGTTCGCATCGAAATGTCACTTAACCCTTTTGACACCATGTCCAACGCACAAGCTATCACTCAGACGCCACGTCGAAATGGCAAAACCGAAGTTGAACTTTATGCTTTACCAGTGTAGGTTTACTTTACTCTGTGGTTTGTGACCGATATATCGGTCATTGGCGTTGAACCTGCGGCGCCTTTGGCGTGGAAAAGGTTAAACATGTTCGAATAGGCCTCCAGGTCTCGGTACAGACCTTGGAGGTCTCAACGCCAAAATCAAGTTGTAATCGACCCCCTAGACCTCCGTGTTTGCGTCTCTTGAGGGACTCTGCGTCTCGGCCGCCGCGCCTGCTCAGGGTGCGTAGACAAGTGTGCTTTCCAAGAGTTTGAAATCTATACTGTAGATATGTATAGTCGCTAGAGCGACGTTCTAATAGGTCTCCAGGAGTTTTCATATTGGAGTGACAAAGCGGTATTCCGTAAATGCCAATTTTCGATGTTCTCAGTAGGCCTGCTGTGCGGCCAAACGAATAAAGAAAGATATGAGAGATGTATGGGCACAGTGGATGCATATCGTTTAGTGTGGTAGGACACAGCACAACGAATGTCGTCTCGCTCAAATCTGGAGCAGAGCCCGTCCGGGGAAGTACCTCCACCTTACAGAAAACCGCAGTTTAATAACACTAGACCCTGCTCATAGTATTGTGTTTCTGTAGGTAAGTAAGGTCGCCAGAGCTCCAAGAGGATTCACTGTGTTGATAGCTGGGGACCCACGGAGCAAATCTTGTCCCTTTAGCTGACAACACAACGAATCTTCCTTTTTTTAAAGGGTCGGCAACGCGCATGTAACCCACTGGAGTTGCAGGCGTCCATAGGCTACGGTGACCGCTTCCCATCAGGCAGCCCGTGTGCTTGTTTTCCACCGTCGTGGTATAAAAAAAAAAGAGTGATTACCTAAGAAACTCCTGTAGATGTATTTTGCTGCAGCTAGACCAATGCTGAGGTACATTCTCTCGACTGTACTGAGTGGCCATGATGAAGCCGTTCCGGCAGCTGTTCTTCGTGCCATCGTGGTACACTCCCAAACTGGAAACAGAAGCGTGAATAATGAACTTTTTATACCGAGCGAAGGAGAAGGTAAGGTGAAAATCTTTTCGTACGTTCGTCTGTCCCATTGACCGGCTGTTCTGGACTTCTCTTCTATAAATACGTATTTTTTTGTAGTTTAATACAGTAAGTAGTACACTGAAGTTGTGTGGAAGAAGAAGACGATCCGCGTAATCAGTTTAAAATTGGCACAAAAGGATTTCAGTGCCAGACTCTTATGATAGTTATGATAACTAAGCGGAGTTGTGTTGCTATACCTATCTATACACGAGTTTCGAAGTTTTGGTTTCGGTTTCGGCCTACAAATCATGTTTCGGCCGAAACGTACAATATTGAACTATCGGGTCTCGTACGACTGCCGCTCGGTGAACTCGGCACGGCTGTCAATATGACATCATATGATAATGCTAAAAGGACCACGGGCAAATTTGTATAGAGGCTTGCCCCAGAACCAACGGAGATGACACTTATGTCTATAAACAGGTCTTATTGTCTGCTTCATTTCGTTATATGGGCAACAAGTTGAATTCTATTGCAGATCTGAGATATTCGTATTGAAACGGGAGTATTATGTAAGTAAAAATATTCACAACCGCTCGTAGATGATGGCGGATCCAAACAGCCTTTTGTTTTGTTAGGGGGGAATGCGTTACGCATACCGCTCGGGTGCATTTATATACCAATTATAGAAGGAAAAAAGTCTAAATATCTCAGTTCTGTAATGGAATTCGACTTGGTGTCCATATAAAGAAAATAAGTAAATAAAAATAACTATTAAATGAGATAACTCTCAGCTCTGTTGGGTTTGGGGCCAATTTGCACATGGTCCTTTAAATCCCAGGTAAGTGAAATCGGAACATGGAGATGTTTCGTTATTCATATATATGAAAAAAACGGCTCACTGACATTTTATACAGCGTTTTAAACACATTTGTCAAAGGTTCGGTTTCGGTTTCGGCCGAAAAAAGAATCTATACCGAACCTTCGGTTTCACTAGTTAAAAGCATGAGGCTATAGATTAGTAATTCGAGGACTACGGATTGTCAATAATTCATCGGATATATAACTATTAACTACCCTGGCTAGCCAGCTGCGTCATTAAGTCAGTCGAAAACCGAGCGAAATTCAATATTTGTATGAGTAAAATAAATAAATAAATATTACAGGACATTCATTACACAAATTGACTAAGTTTCGCAGTAAGCTCAAGAAAGCTTGTGTTACGGGTACCCAGACAACGATATATATGTATTTTATACAAATACATAAATACATAGATATCCACATCCATGGCTCAGGAACAAATATCCGTGTTCATCACCAACTACGCCAACCGGTTGTCAAAGAATCGGTTGGTCGGAGTAAGGGCTGACCAACCATGAACTCGCGCCAATCAACAGTGATGTTTAGCAATATAAACACAAGGATTGGGAACGATAAAAATGCGTCTACATCGTGTTTTAAAGCGATGTTTTAGGCTCCTGTACAAATGGGGCCTATTACAGTGTTTACGTTTCAATTACTTGCGCACAGCATCAAATTTTAGTATCAGCTCTAGTTAAATTTCACAAATTGCTTTAATAGACTTTTAAGAACAGAATGAAGTCACCCAGTGTAATAAAATTTTAACCAATTAACTGGAGCTTGAATGATCGAATAAAATAGCTATTTCATGTACAAGTAGGTTACATAGGTAACAATTATAATTACACCCCGTTATCTTATGCTCAGTTTGGGGGCAAGATGGGGTAGTTTCGATAATCTGAATCGATAAAATAATGAAGTTTATTTATTCACTCAATAATATATCAAAATAATCAGATAATGCATACTTAATCTGAACTCTGCTGTCTTTTTTTTAAATATTATGAAATGAAAGATTTTATACTTATTGTTTTTTAATATATGTTTCTTAATAAATCACCAATATTTTTTCTAAATTATATGAAGTCAAACTTCGTCGCCTGCTTGTAAAAATCCATTTTAAAAATGAAAATGATTTTTCGACCTCTACAGATGTAACGGGCAAAAACTGTAGTTTTTTGTAATGCTCTATGCAGTTTCTGTTCACAATACTGAAATCAATTTTAACTTCGTTATCTTCTAACAACTGATTAATATTTTTTACAGATTTAAAGCCTTGATTTTTATTTAATATGTTTGTTAGTTTTGCATGAATCTGTTTTCCTTTATGGTGCAGCCTAAACAAAAATATACGGATAATATACAACGTGTTTTTGAGCAATTGCTTTTAATTCAAGGGTGCATTCTTTAGCTTAATTTAAATTAATTTCTCAAAGACAGTGGTATTCTAATAAGCTCCGTTTAGAAAATAACTACTAATTTAATTTTATCTCATATGCGATTTGCATTTGTGTAAACGGAGTATGAGTATTCGACAGGACATTGATATGTCATAGTTGTTACTTACTTAGTAAAGTCAATTCTAATGCCCGTTTTACATTAGCGGTTGATGCAACATGTAATTATTTTGTATGAGAAATTAATAAAATAAAAATTAACGAATTTAATAAATCTAACTATGCCATTATGTTTCTTTAATTATACCAAGCCGCATAACGAAGTTAAAGCAAATGCTCAAGAACAACCTGTATAAGCCTCCTATCCGATCAAATATATACGGATCATTTAATGACATCAAATAGAACCCGAGAATAACTTATGTCAAGAGCATTCATAAAAGGCGTTTTGTCAATCCTTCTACTTGTGCGCACTATGGGTTAGGTATACGCAACGGGCCGTCAATGTCTTAAGGGTGCAGTATAATAATGCATTCAGGGTGCTGATGGGCCTGCCTCGCTATTGCAGCGCGTCCGGCATGTTCGCGGTTGCGGGCGTGCCCGGGTTTCACGCTATGAATGAATGAATGAATGAATGGTTTATTCACAAAGAATACATGGTAACATGGGATCTTATCACTAATACATATTGCTTTCCTTAATATATTCAGTCTAGGTAGACATGTGAAAATTAATTGTCAGTGAATAATCACTCAGTCGTACAAGTTAATTTCATATTATTCATAAATAAAATTATGTTATTAATTTAATTATTATTCGTACCAGTAACATCAATTGTGCCAAATGCAGAAAGAATTAAATTATTACAAAAAAATAAAAAATACATATAGAGAAGATTTAAATAACTTAGGTACATTGTTTTGTTTGTCAAAATTTATGTGATAAATATTCATTAATACTATAAAAGCAATTATCAATTAATAATTTAGTTATTTTGGACTTAAACTCATTGATAGGCAAGGCCCTTAACTCTGCTGGTATTTTATTAAAAATTTGGATACACATACTGTAAGCGCTCTTATTCCTCAGTACTAGCTTATTATTATCTGGCATTGCTAGCATGCAACGTCTGTGCGGCCGTGTGTTCAATGAAGGTAAACAGTTCCTTATTAAGTTTTACAAACACAGATATCTCATAAATATAGAGGCAGGGGAAGGACAGTAGCTTATGTTTAATAAATAATGGTTTGCAAGGCTCCACCTTGTTTACTCCACATAGGGTTATAATGCATTTTCGTACCCCACATAATTACACCATATCGTAAAACAGACATAATATCCGTGGTATACTAATAAGGCCGCTTTGAAAGAAACAGTAGTTTTGATGCGCCAGAGTGCAAAAAGAAATTTGCTTAATTTGTTACACACTGAGTCCACATGTTCCTTCCAGTTACAATGCGTATCTAGTATCATACCAAGAAAAGCAGTGCTTTTCACTTCTTCTACCTGATGTACGTCGTGTTTAATTATGACTGGGCAAATTTTAGATTTATATGACTTAAATATCAAAACAAGGACTACATATGGCCAGAAAACTATTACCTATGAAGGAGCCAAACTTTATAACGGTTTGCCGCAGAGTGTAAAGACCGCAGGAACCATAGCTCAATTTAAACGCAAACTCTTAGAACATATAATCAATGATACTGAAACATAATGTAAACCTATATGCATGTAAATACTGAAATTCTAAACATAAATTATTAGGAGCTATACTGTAAGTGAAAACCTAGTCTGTTAGATGTAAGAATTGCTTGTACCTGTTACTAACACATAGATCTTAACTAAAATGTACTTATATTATTATATCTTAAGAATATTTTTAACCTCACTAATCTTAGCACCTAAATTCTCATGTAAGTGACATTTGTCTTAATGAGAAATAAATGAATTCCAAACTGAAATTTGGTTTTATCTACATTAATTTGGAGATTATTTGATTCCAGCCAATTGATAACATCTCTCAAAGCTGTATTTATCTCATTTTCAAATTGATCTTTATTTCTTCCTTTTATTACCAACGTAGTGTCGTCTGCAAATAGTATACAGTCATGTTTTGTTGAATCAGGTAAATCATTAATATAAACAAGAAATAGAAGAGGGCCTAAGATACTTCCTTGCGGGACGCCATACTCATTTACTTTATAACTCGAGTGGAACGTAGATCTCTGTTTGTTAACGATCCTTTCTATTTCTGTACATTGCTCTCGATTTTTTAGGTAGCTCGTGACCCAAGAATGAGCTGGTCCGCGTATTCCATATTTATCCATTTTTTGAAGGAGGCGTTTATGGCAAACCGTGTCAAATGCCTTGGACATATCTAGAAACAATACCCCCACCGGAATACCCTTGTCAATGCATTCTGTTATCTGATCGTTAAGTTTAAAACAAGCTAGTGCCGTCGATTTATTTTTCCTAAACCCATTACGTTCTTGCCTTAAGACGTTGTTCTTTGTTAAGAAATTGTCTAGTCTGCTGTAATAGGCTTTCTCGAATACTTTTGATAAGATGGGAATTAGTGTTATAGGTCTATAGTTGTTAAGGATATTTTTTCCCCCTTTCTTAAAAATAGGTTTTACAATAGACTTCTTTAACCTACTCGGAAATATCCCTTCCTGGAAAGACAAATTTACCAGGTGAGATAAATGTATCGATAGTGGAATCGCAATTAATTTTATTATTTTAGTTGGTAATTCGTCGTAGCCGGTTGCTTGCGTATTTCTAAGAGAAAGTATTATTTTGTAGATTTCTTGGGGAATTGTTGGCGATAAAAATATTGTGTTCTGTAACGAATTAAGCTTTTTTGAAGCATTTACATATTTTGTGTCAGATGATTTTCTACTAACCCCTATGAAAAAGTTGTTAAATTCCTCTGCAATGTCTTGTGGGGCATGTAGTACTACTTTGGATGCGCTTGTTATATGATCGATTTCTTTCGTTTTTGATTGGTTAAAAGCATTTCTCAAGACATTCCAAGCTGCTTGGCATTTATTTTTCGATGAGTTGATGTAATGCGTATTGCATTGTTTTTGAGAATATACATTTTTTTAAAATACGTGAATAGTTAGTGAAAATGGACCTAGTTACTTTATTCTTTTCTTTAAGATATTGATAGTCGAGTTTTCTTTTTACAGTACAACATTTTTTTAAACTTCTTGTAAGCCATTTGCTTTTATTGTCTTTGATTTTTTGTTTGACTTTAATGATAGGAAAGCAAAGGTTATGAAATAATATAATTAGATCGTAAAATATTTGAAATGCTTTGTCTAATGATTTATCTTCATATAATTCTGAAAAAGAAAGACTGTAGATGCATTCTTTAAATTTATTGATGTTTTCATCGCAATAATCCCTCTTTGTAACATACCAGACCGATTTATGTGGTTGAATTTGGCTTCTAAATGTCACTGTTTGAGCTGTGTCGTGGTCGGATAGGGCGAGCGGATGGGTTTTGCCTTTAGCATCTTTGACATTGCTAAAGATATGGTCGATGCAATTATTTTGACGGGTAGGTGTGTTGATATGATTGTACATGTTATAGCTAAAGAGTATATTCAAATAATCGGTAGTTATTCTTTTATTTGTTAAAATATTAATATTAAGGTCTCCACATATGACTATATTTTAATTTTTTTCAAGCATAGGAATCTTAATAATTCATCTAAGCTGTCAAGGAATTTAGTGACGTTGCTATCGGGAGTTCTATACAGACAAACAACAATAATATTACTATTTACAATTTCAATCCCGCAGCATTCAAATTCTTTCTTAATCGCAAACTTTTTTAGGGCTGTGAGTTCATTATAACTAATCGTTTTTTGGACAAGAATGGAAACTCCACCACGCTTTTTATTTTTCCGTGAGAAAAACGAAGCAAGCTCATATTTGTCAATATTAAGGTTTGTTTCAGAGCCGGATAGTAAAAATGTTTCGGAAAAGCATAAGACCGTTGGAATATAATTTTTGGCTTTAAGTTCTTGAATCGCTATTTCTATCTCTTCTTTTTTCGATAATACACCGGCTATATTTTGGTGTAAGACACAGAACATGTTATTTGGGCTGTTCATATTTATACTATTAGTCACGAAAAAAAGTATCAGGTGGCGATGTCGCTTGAGATACATACGTGGACGCAGAGGTAATGGAAGGGTTCGGTCTGGTCTCTTCTGTGGGCGATATTGGTTCCGCACTTGTGCTGTTAGTATTAATATGTGCTATTGCTATGGTTTGATCAATGGCTTCAAAAATGTTTTTTATTGCGTAGTTATTGACAGTACCTGAGATTCTAGAGAATGAGTCATAGTCGTAAGTTAAAGCTAGATTGGAATCAACTAAATACGCATATTCATGAATCAGGTTGTCCAAATATAATATGTTATTAAAGGTTTCAATTCGGTAATTGTACATTGATGAAGAGTACTCGTATGTATATTCAAAGGTCGGTAAACATATAATGAAATTTGTATAAGTGAGGTTTATAAAAGTTTCCCTAATCCGATTTACTAAGTTGCGGTAATTTTTGGTGACTATAAAGTCTTCTTCACCAATCATTATGATGCAGTGGTCATTTTTCGTGAAGTCTTTAGTCATTCCTTGTATGTTCTGAAGAAGCTCGGTGACAGTGCAGGTAGGCTTTAAATAGTGACAGATTTGCGGTTGGCCAGACAGAGTTGAGTCAGCTGCTTGAAAAATCTTGTTCCTCTTGTTACTGCTTACAATACAAATCTTGCTACTATAATTGTTTTTAATATCTTGATGATTCCTGTTGTTACCGCTCAAACTGCAGATTTTTGTTATTCTTCGTACATCTTCAGAGTTTGATGATACGTCCAAGAAATTTGGTATCCTTTTCGCTTGCTGTTCTAGTGCAGCATTGTGGAGACTGGTCGTTGACTGTGATTCAGTCAGTGCTTTTAGCGGTTCTGAAGTAGAAGGCAACTGTATATGCTGTGAGGGAAGATCCGACTTTTTGTTTCCTTCTTGTGTGGCAACATCTCGAGGAATGTCAGCTTTCGTTTTGTCTAACATATTCAGGTTTTCACGGTATCTGGTTTTAGAGGTCTTTTTATGGCTATTTAATTTTACCGGTGTTGATTTTGACGGCGTATCCTCCGTAAGAATTTTTTCGCAGTTTTTTCTATAATGCGCAGCAGGATCGCGTCGCTCATGCGTAAGGTGCGGGGCAGTACCAACAGCATCCTGAGTACGCTTGCTGAGCGGGTGGACTGCTCGATAATGCGGCATTGGGATGAGGCTCACGCTCCGGTACGTGCCCCAGCCCGTCGTTATTAAATAGGTACATAAGTCTAGCTTTGTTACTAACCCTAGTTGTAAGTTTAATTTTGTTATTTTTTTGTTTTTGTTACTAACAAATTATGGATCCCAGTGTCCGAAATAAATTATATTTGAATTTGAATAAAAGAAGAATTTTATTTTGACTAATAAATAAATATGAATCGACTTAGCAACATCACTATGAAAGCTTGCCCCCAAATTGAGCGATAGATAACGGGGTGTATTATAATAATTAAAAGTAGACATAAATGCGATCAAGGGCTTTATTTAATTAGGCATAAGTGTCACTTAATATGGATCCTTTGTTGTCCGAAATCAATGAATTTTATTTTATTTTATTTATTTAATACCTCACGTGTTAGGTACATCATTCTATGCCTTGGGCAGAAATCGGCTTATTTATGGCCAGGTGTGGCATAACATATATAAAAGATAGATACATATACATACTTATAAACATAGAATAAGTACATCCATAAGTGACAAACACACAAATAAATGCAGTAACCAATATTCTAACCCCGGATCTCATGCTTTTTTGAGGTATACACTCTAATCTATCCAGTTTTATGCTACCAGCGTTTGCTACACTATATTAATAAATTCAGTGGCATGGCAGCTGTTTATCGGTGGAGGACACAGAATGGAGGCCACGTGACGTAAGTTTTACATTATTATAGTAAAAAACGCGTGAGCGCGAATTAATAACTCTATGAATGACTAATCAATACCTATGAGCGATCTCATGAGCCAGCAGATACACCAGGTCCTTCTGGTTCCACTTCACCACAGCGCAGCTTCGGTGCATGCTGCATATCCTGCCCATGTAGCCACGACCTGAAACATTATATGATAGTTATGTCACAACCCCTGGACCCTGGGATCCCAGAGGCCTTTACCCAGCAGTAGAATTTGGAAGTTAGGGGGAAATGTATCAAAACCTAATTTATTGAAAACAGTGGTGAGTTTTGAGGAGGAGAGTAAATTGGCTTTTGATAGCTGTGCTTTCACAAATTATTAAGATCTTTCGCCATATCACTAGAAATGAGGATCCGATTGAAGAGGAAGGGGACCAGACGATTCAGAGGACTATCTCCTATTATGGTCTGGGGCCTTAACGCGATTCAGGTTAGGACCTAAACTGAGTCGCTACCATACAAATAAGCACAGTTAAGAACCTAAACTGAATCGCGTTAAGACGTCATGGTAAGGCCCCTGACCGGATAATGTCATTGACCAAATCATTTGTAGCTGAATGTTACAAGATCCACTAGATTGGGATCTACAAATTGGGATGTACCCGGTGAACATATCTGCTTTAGCAGAAGCTGCTATAGTCGAAATAAATGCTCCCGCCGCAATGCATCTAAACCGTCAAAAATTAAAAGACAGCACAATAGAATAGATAAGTGTGGGGAAGACAGAAGTACCTACAGACGATTACTCTGGCAATAATGTTAGTGTGGTGAATTATAAAAAAAAGTTATATATAATGTATAAAATAAATATTTGAGGATAATATAACCTATATTTCATTATAGACAATTTGTATGCATGTCAATAAACTCTGCAGCTGACCCTGTCTTGTAGGCAGGGTACCAACTAGCTTAAGAGACCGTTAATGTTAATAGAAGAAATGTAATGCTCACCTGTGCTTTCCTTGACTTTTCGTCCATTCTTGCTAATATAGTACACATCCATACCAGTCAACAAAACAGAAAAGTACGGTTTCCCATTCTTGATTTTCATACCTTTCTGCCATGCGCAGTAATTTCTTAAATACTCACTAACATTATCATCCTTATCAAACGTTTGGTTATTCACTATCTTAAAATTTACAAACTCTATATTCACTCTTTCATCTAAACTCTTCAATATTTTCCCGGCTTCTTGCAAAATGAGTTTGGGATATATGTTGAGTCTTCGTCCTTCTTTTGTTTTCTTGTGTCCTCTTGTTTTGGCTAGTTGTTGTGCCATTGCTGTATCAATATGCATCATTACTGGTATTGATATTTGTTGCTTTGCTTCAGTGTATCTATAATATTTTGCAGATTTTACAGCTTTGACGTTAGATCTTGGAGTTATCTGAAAGTAATAAAAGAAAATGGTTAACAAACAAGTCACTCGGAAGACTAGATCCAATACTAACTTGAGGTGGTGTTACTAATAAAAAAAATTAAGCGCCCAAGGGGCCGTTCACCGCTGAGATGGTCTGACCAAATCCGCTCAACTCTGGACACCGACCTTCGCAACGCACTCCATGCAGCTAAGAACAGTACGAAGTGGCGAAATACTGTCAGGTGCATGATGACCTAGCAATGGGGGAATCACGACCGTAATGAGGGTCGTGAAGAGGAGGGAGTATTCTAACTCTTTCAGTTTTATACCTTCATTTCTAAGCGATATTCATGTCGAGGGATCATTTCAGACAGTATCCAGGAGATCATTTCCACGGGAGTTTGCTCAATATACCATGATAATGACGTAGGGAATATGAAGTGGATATATCAAATGTCAGTTTAGCACATTCGAATAGTTCTCCAGAACTATTAGTCATATTCATGTATGGTCAAGGTTAAAGTTGATTGGATCGATATATTATTCAATCAATCTTGTCGATCTGGGTCGTCTTTGTATTGTCATCGGTACATTAAGGTAACAAAGTGTTTAGGTTATTTATTGCTGGTGTATTTAAGGTTGCGATTGACGCGTAACATTTGCTCGATGTGAGCGCGTTACAACAATTTTCACAAACGTTTCTATGAACTTTACGTCGACATTGTCAGTATGGTGAAACACAGCAGTGGTGGCACGGAATTCTCAGCTCCCGGCAATTATATGGTTTTCGGATTTTTTCCTGTATTTCTGCTACAAACTCTTGCTTTTTGCCAAATTTCGTGATTCTAGGTGAACAGGAAGTACCCTATAGATACCTACGTTTGAAGTCTCATTGCAAATGTATTGGAACTGCGGCATAACGGCCGTATTTTTTGATTGCGTTGACGTAGAGGTCGTAGAGGTCTGATTATTTCAGAGCTTTAAGTAACCACCAACTTGTGGTTATAGTATTAATTTCAACTTGCTACCTTTACGCGTTCCTGGGAAAAAACGTCGACAGACGTACGAACGGACGGACAACATAGTGTTATAGGCCCTGTTTTTCCTTTTCTTAAACGTAAACATTACAAACTTAGGTACTAAAAACCTACAGTCGAATCTATAACCTGTTTTTGTAGTCAGATAAAAAGTAGGTAAATTACGGTCATTTGTTTGAGAACATTCGCGGTACAACCGCTTCTTGGCCGAATACCGGTCCATTATTGGTATTTACTCGCAATTGTACACAGTATGACAATGACGCACCATGGCGTCATCAGTTTTAGATAGGCTAGCAGTTAGCACATGTCAGTTTGCTTTTGAGTTCATATTGAGGCATTGATGTGCGGAATGCTAGTGAGCTTAGCCCGACATATTACTAACCCATGATCAAATATCTAAGACTACCACACGTCAGTTTAGATTTTGAGAAATCTTGCATCACAGTTATCTATTTCAGTATAGTTCAAATTAAGGCATTGATATGCTGAACCCTCCAGTGAGTATGGCCCGACATATTACCATTTCATATTTTAATTTTTACGATGTACTGACAACACCCTACCTCATGAAAACGGACACTGGCTCTAGGTCGATAAAGACGATTATCATGTCTAATCCGAAAAATTAGAAAATGTATGGAAGCGACGCAGTTTAAGTCGTCAACTGAATCGCGTTAAGACGTCATGGTAAGGGCCCAGCACTCTTAAACGACACCTAAAAAGGAGAGTTAACTCATAAATATTTATTCCATTAATCATTTTACGAGTACCTACTGTTACTAATTAAGGTCACAGTCATCTAACGGTGAAAACATCAAAGGAAGCTAAAACAATGAATTACTGTAGACACTGACGCCATACATTTCATGGAATTCAGAGCGGTTTTGCAGTGCAGCGAACAAATTGTATTTGCATTGAATTCTCATAATACCAAGCAACATTCAGTTGATAAAAGTGACTCAATAAGACATTTCAGGATGACTCACTAGAACGTCAGTTACTTTAGAAACCGTCACCTGACCGCTGATTGCTATGAGCTAGGTATATCAAGTGATTAATAATCTATTTAGATTTAGCCAAAATAGGGCCATGCTCCCTGTTGAATCGTCTGGTCTAGAGTTGGATTCAGCAGTTTGCCCCAACCCATCAAAACAACATTATTCGGCCTGATGTCAGCGTAATGGATGGTCCCCTGCTGTGGTTGCGCATAAAAGAGTTGAAAAGCACGTAGTGACACCATCGTAGCTGGACCTCTCACCTTCAGTCTTTTGGTGTCACTTCAGCGGCCAACCCTGACATGCCTTTCCAAACTGTACAGTCTACCAATTGGAACCCTTAGCTACTGTCGGACATTCATTCATATACAACGTGTCCCAAAACTCAACGATAAGCCGGCACCACAGAATGGAGCTGCTTATGATTAGTCGAGAAAAATAAGAAAAAAATATATCTCAATTGTTTTAGAAATTACAGAAAAATAAGAAATTCATTGTAGTTTTCAATATTTATTTATTCAAAAATAATAAATATTTATTTTGTCCCTACAATATTGAAAGATTTTTTCTTTCAGTTCACTTTCAATAGTGACACTAAATCAGATTGTAAGAAATCTCTTACTGCTTGTCATTTTGACATGGTTCTAGACTGAGTCTTTCGAGGCTCCCTGCGCGTCTTGTTATTTACAACACCAGTATGAAATTTAGAGAGGGCAACCCGGATTGTTATTAGTATGTAAGACCCGGGTAATACCCGGGTTTTTCTCGTACAAAAAACCCGGGTTTCCTAATGAAATCCTTACTATAATGGCGATAGGGAACTTTTTGGGAGTTGCTCAACCTTTGAAGGTCCGATCCGATGCGACGTCAGTAACGTCGCCTAGGACAGCGTGATGAAGTGTTTTCGAAGAGGCAGAATACAGGGTGATCGCACTCATGAAAAATGGCTGGTGTGAAACATTTTGCAGTTTCGGCAACTGCTACTTAGCGCACGTAGCAGGCAGTATCATCAGGTCATCGCTCTAGAAATTTGACACTTCCGACCGAGTAAGGGCACAAACTGATTCTAGGCTTAGAATAATAACAACATTTCAATCACAATTGCGGGAGCCTTTACATCTCCAATTCGTATTTTATTTTGACGTTGGGGGACCTTTGACATCTCCAAATTTAATTTATTATAGACACTATACATCTCTTGCCATAATATTGTTTACCCAGGTTTTGGCTGTTGTATTATCAGTATTTAGATTATACATTTACTTCTCACTATAAAATTGTAAATGTTTGTAATTGTACTATTGTAAATGTTTGTACATGCAAATGCTTTATTGTAATGCTAATTGACTGGTAAAAGTGCCCTTGAGGCCTACTTGCAGAATATTTTTTTTAATTTTTTGACACTAAAAGATGCGTTCTGTTAAGCGCAGTGAAGCCATTTAATAAGCATCGAGAATGTTATCAATTTCCATACATAGCCATAAAGCTATTACATTTTTTGGTATTTACTATCAACGGGGCTTAAGGCCGTCCCCTATCCCAATGCACAATGACCTCGGCGATTTGAGCTTTCTTCCCCTCCCGCTTCCTTTCCTCACCGGTTATACAATACGTCAATAAGCATAAGTCGCCACCTAGGAAGAGCTGCTTGTACTAGGACGCAACCCTATAAACTACTAGTGCCATCTTACACGACTGGCCCCCGTCGCCCGCGCAGGCATCTCGAGCCGGCGTTTTCGGAAAAATGCGTGTAATAGCTTTTTCTCGAAAAGTACAAAACCTATCCAAAAATCAGTAGATGCGTTTAAAGTAAACAAAAATATATACTGCTTGTCTTATTTTCTTGTACTTAAGACGTATAATAAGGGAGTAGATGCAGATTTAAGGTAGAAAAAAGGGTTTACGGTTGTTTATTTTTCTCTTGATTTATTATGTTTTTCGACAATTTATTAGAACCAAATGTAGACCAATTACTACTACTACTAGCTACATTATATTTTTTTTTCAAGCGTTGTGCTTGGAGCTGAACAAAGCCTATTCACTTTAAAAGCAGTGAAATATGCCGGGTAGCCCCTTAATGGCGTAACACATTGAAAACTACCCTCCGACGTTTCAAGGGCGACATTAACCCCGTGGTCCCGGAGAAAGACTAGTCTTTCTCCAGTTAAGCTCCGCTGTAGTAAATTTTAAAATCTAAAAATAAAAGTATAAAACTGACTACCTAAACAAGATTGTAGGTAGTCAGTTTTATAGGTACTATGTGAACAAAAAAACAAAGTTTTTAACAATAAGTTTTTTTTGTAAGTTATAATAAGGAATATATTTTTTGTTACGTGGAATGTGATAAATTATGACATAAAATATATTAAATTGAATATCATTGTCACGCAATTAATTAAAAACTAGACATATAAATAAATAAACATACATGTAAATAAATTCTATTACGGCGTTATTTGTAAGAATCACTAAGAATCGCATTTGAATTACATAGGGAAAAAAGGAAAGAACATACCTACGCTTTTTTTGTATGGAGGGTAAAACTAAATCGCGTTTTTCCTATTTATTTATAATTAAAAACACCAGAACACAATACTGATTTGGCCCAACGGATAACCAGTATTTTTGTTACAACCTGGAATCTCTAAAACACATTTTCCGAATTTAAAAAAAAAACTTAAATTTTCCGATGTCAATAAGTTGATAACATACCTTACAAGATATATCTCCAAATAAACACACAATAACTAAGAGGAAATAAAATATCACAGCCATTTTGATTTTCAGCCTTTCCCGTACCGCGTCAAAAGCTCAACTAAGCTCGTACTCATTCAAGTAAGTACTATTTAGTCTCCATAATCATACCCAATTACTATTAAATATTAACTGCCAATACAATTCATACATTCATATCACCTTTTTCTTCTAAGCAGAATAACCAGCGCTCAATTTTGAACCTTATCGTCTTCGTCATAAAGTCCACAAGCAACTGTCATATTTTCAATTCGGTTCCATTTCAAGATGGCGTAATGGACTTAGATTTTATTGGCGCTTACGCCCTTATCGCAATGGTTAACATTGAGTCAGAAACGCTTACATGTAGCAAATAAGTCGTTCAAATGAAAGCGAGTATATTAATCGAAATTAGACTTTATTGTGATAATAATAAGAGTCAGAATGATAATGTTCGCAGTGAATGAAGGAGCTGTTAAGTGATGGGATTTTTTGTTAGTATCTTATGATACAACGGTAATATAATTTGATAATGGTAATATCTGCCAGTCTTTTTACACCTGCAGCCTGTGGGCCAAGTACACTCAGCGGGTATACAACGCACTACGCATTCAGTATAACAACGTTTTCAGAATACTATTGGGACTGCCACGTTATTGTAGTGCGTCCGGAATGTTTGCGGCGGCGCGCACGGACGATTTTTACGCGATTATACGCAACAGATCGGCGTCACTTATGCGGAGGTTGAGTGGAAGTGACAATAGTATCCTGAAAACGTTGGCAGGTAAGGTGGATGCACCATTGATCAAACAACACACACACATGAAACATTGGAACAGCTTACATATGGCAGCCACTGATGTTGAGAAATGGTGCATCTAGAAGGCCTGCGTGTAAAACTAGGCGTTAGTTATTTTATTTATTTATTTAGTTATAATTTTTATTTTTTGTTACAATTTAAATGTAAGTGCACCTTAACTGTATTTTAAGATTGTACACTAACCACATATGGATCTCTGATTCGAAATAAATAATTTGAATTTGAATATCGTAATTTTTTACCTCATAAAAAATAGGGTATTTTTTGTAATAACTGGAACGCGGAGTCTAAGCTAATTTTTGGATAGAGTATGACCTAAACTTTATAACTAAAAAAAATACTGTTTAGCCAGAAAAGTAGTAGTTTAGGCTAATGTTTCATGTACGAGTATTTCTACCAAAGCATAACAAATTTAAATTTTTGTGTGAAAATGTTCAGAAGTGCTTCAGTTATTCAGCAGAAGACTATATTTTACACTGAACAAGAAAAAAAAATGTTTTATTAAGATTCAATAGCAAAAAGGCCGACAACCAGATAGATGTTTGACTCTCGCTGATCAAAAAATGGTAAAACAGCTGTTAGAAAATGGTGTATTTATCAAAAACAGACAACAATTTTTGAAAAAGTTTTATTTTATTCCATTTAAATTGAAATGGTCTTTAATTTTTTGTATTAAAACAATTAAAAATGTTTTTGTAACTATGAAAACTCATGGCAAAAAGTTGAGCTGAATCGGACAAATTGATATACGGGGCTCTTAAACTACAGAATGCACCATTGAAGTGAAAGCAATTGGTCAAAAACACGTTGTATTATGTAAAGTAATTAAAGTAAAGTATAGGTATAGGTATATCGTCGTCTAGTACAATCAGCTGCAGAGTTAAGTGACCCCCTGCGTACAAACTTTCTATGCAAGGGGGTTATATTGTCCTCAAATATTTATTTTTATTACTTTTTTTTATCTCTCTAGCTAGCCTCATAACCAAAATTCTTCTAGAAAGATGATTGTCGTTTCATGTATGGACGCCCATACCGTTTTCGGCAACAGACGTATTGACACCTACGGTACAGTCAACTGTAAATATATGAATACAACTAAAGTGCCAACAATATGTATACACGCCTTTAATGCTCAGGAAATGAAGTCCTGTATACAATTTTTTTTCAAAGTCTGCCGCGAAAGTTGGAGGTCTCTGGTTCGATCCCTGCAGCCCTGCTCACTGAGGGCCTTAGTCACTTTTTCTGTAGTATATGACATCTCTATCAGTTTATAATGTGTAGGTATATATTTATGACCTTGATACTAGTCTAGAAACTCCGATATATAATTATCGCCAGTTGTCCAAAAAAAGAAAGTTTAGAATATTCCTTCTCCACAAGGTTCTTTTTTAAAATTTTGAGGAATTAAACATCATTTAAAGCTCTCTCAAAGGGTAGTACTTTATCAGTACAAACTTGTATGAAATAAATCAAGCCATTTATAAATCTAACATGGTAACGTTTTTAATGGCTTTTATATGGCTTTTCTAATAGTTATAAGTAATTAAAACAAATGTCACTTCATATTTTGATTTTTGGGTTAGTTTGTAATTTTTTTTTTATTTGTTAATTGCAAATCACAATAATCTGAGCGACCTCTAAATCAGGAACAAATGGGTTTAAATTGGGCACACAGAATACTACTTCATAATATAATAAATGGAAAATATCATATTTTTTTATCTCCATAAAAAGTTGGAGCACACTACTCAGCATGCTTACCCGAAAGTAAGCGCTGGTCTTCCGGCGGGACCATTTGTGGTCTACTAACGGAGTGTGAGTAAGTAAAACTTGAACTTTCGGGTGATACCGCCGATTTCTGAGGTATCTTTTAAAAATCGAAGACTGCCAGTCCCTATTTAAGACCTCACGGAATGTATTAAGTTTAAACTTGTACATTAACTCATTACTAGTTAATTTGCAGGCTTGGCTGGCTCATAGTCGTGTCAAATCTCTAAATGTCAGTTTATGTGTATCATTAAAATACCCACTATTTACGAGAATAACATAGTTTTGCTACTTAATTGTACGATAGAAAGACGCAACGAATCGAAGGTTAAACTTGTAAATTACTGAGATATGGTGGAGTTTTTTAACAACTGTGTCGTTTTGATAAATGAAATCTGCATGGATAGATCGACTGTGTCGGCAGCCGCTTAATGAAGGGCTACCACGAACCACTTCTTTTGTCTTTGTCCCTCCCTATTGTTATCGCACATTCGAATGATAAAGGGGCCTTGCTCCTTTTTTACTGACAATAAGCTGTCTCCGCGCTGAATACTGTCTGATTAACAATATAGTTATTATTTTTTTGGTAGAAGGTAAATGCCTGAAATTTTGGTTACCTTTTCAGTACAGTATACTTGTTATTTCCCTGTTTAGTGACTGTAATAATAATAATAAATAATAATGTTTTATATTTTTTTTTTGTATGTTGTTTTATATTTTACTTTTATAGACATATTGTAAAAACCTAACCTAAGATTAAAAATGAATAAAGAGAATAATAAATAATAATAAATAAATAAATATTGTGGGACAATTTTACACAAATCGACCTAGTCCCACGGTAAGCTCAATAAGGCTTGTGATGTGGGTACTAGACGACGATATATATATAATAGATAGACTGTAAACTTACCTACATTAAATACGATTTTAAGCTACGAGTAACATGGTAGTTTGCATTATATCTTATATCTAAAACATAGTTACCATGTGTTTGTTTTATTGAGCACCCGATATTTCGACACTGTTGCAAGCGCCATGTTCACGGAGGGTGCTCAATAAAACAAACATACACCGTAATTATCCAGTTTTAGATATTAGTTATAATTAACTACATTATTTAACTAAAAACACCGTGACAGAGTGGTGAATCGGAAGGCTGTCTTCGCTGAAAAGGGCCACTCCGTAACAGTGTTTTCTAGGAAACCACAGAAATAAAATACCTATCAGACCAAAAAGAACGATCAAATAGTCTACTTCAAACACATATGTTTATTTTTTAAATAATTTCTACCGTTATTATTTTACACATGATCTGAAAAATCGAGAAAATCACGTTTCATTTTCGGTAAAAAAAACAAGATCGTCCCAAAGAGATAAAGAGACGAACGAACGAAGGGGGTGGTTAGTAATAGGCCTCAATATGTGCTTATATTCAACGCAGGCGAGCATTAGAGCCATATGACAAAATTACAGACATCAACCTTTATATCTTTGGTACACGTTGTATAACGTGACTATCCACTCAATTGCTTCTGGTAACTGTGGTTACTAGAACCAGCTGTCATCCTTTTTTTCTTAGACAATACGGTCCACCAATAAATATGAAGCAACTGAGTGGCTATGAGTGTCATTGCGATTCTGCGATTCCTTGTTGGTACTGAAATAGTAAAATGCCCAATTAAAATTGAAACACAGTTTTAAGTTAAAATTTTATTACAAAATCAACATTAACAACTGAAGAGCGCGACTTACACTGGCCTATAATTTACAGTCAACCACAAACCTCTATATAAAAGTACAAAACGCGTAAAAAACTAAAAAAATAACTTTGTTTTTGACTGTATATTATGCAAAATGAATTATGTTCGTTTGTTTATTTATTAGTAACCAGTCTTGTCAGCGTCGTAACTGCTTCTCGGGCTGTCGTATTGAGCTGAAAATAAAGATAAGCGCCTGTAAGTTTTGTTATAGCAATGCATTATGAAAAGTTTTTGCAGTAGTGGAATCCAAGGATATAATACCCTATGGATATTGCACAAACCGGTCCGCACTAGGATACTTTTACGCTTTGGGTGGAACGTCAGATGGCAGTTGCTTTAGAAAAACTAGCGCCTACGCCAAATCTTTGAATTAGATCCCAGAGCGGATCTCAACGCTAGGAAGAAGAAGGATGATGCACAAAAGGCTTAAACAGTAGATAGTAAGTGTGATATTTACTATTTTTTTTGATGCGCTGAGGCCATGTTAATGTTACTCCACAAACTCTCGTCAGGAGTACTACATTTTGTTAGGCATATTGTGTGTAGTTGTAGGTAGCTACTTAAAATCGTTCTCCTGAGATGTTTTGTTTTGAGAAAAATAATTGTAGCATACAGAGAGTATCATCACCATAACTGATGTCACATTGCACATCATCATTGGCGTCAACTGGATACTAAAGTTGCCGCTCACAGATTTTCAAGTGTCAACTTATCACCATTTCCAACAGTAAGTTTCAAGCTCTTCAGCATAGCCTCCGGGATCGGAAGAGGCGTGAGGAGATGGTCTCTCTCTGTATGGAGCTCGTTTTCATCAGGCGTGTAGGTTAGGAGGTATGTCTTCCTGGCGTCCGTCAGGTTGGCACCGATGTAGAAGTAGGTACTAATTATGAATTTCCAGGTTTCCTTACCACCATTTAGAGCAGTCAGCTTGAAGCTCTTCAGGATAGCCTCCGGGATCGAAGGAGGCGTGAAAATGTGGTCTTCATAGTATCTACCGCTGTAAAGCGGCGTAGGTCAAAGGAGCTGGTTTGGCCGTCGTCACCGTCGTCACCGAAGTAGGAGAACTAATACTTCCAGGTTTACTTACCACCATTACCAGCAGTCAGCTTCAAGCTCTTCAGGATAGCTTCCGGGATCGGAGGAGGCGTTGGGAGATGATCTCCCTCAGCGTGGTACCCGTTCTCATCAGCGGTGTAGGTCAAGGAGTAGGTCTGCCCGTCGTCACCGATGTAGGAGTATGAGCCGGAGACCTGGAGCGAGCCCTCCTCAGGCTTTGCACCTGGGATGACGCGACCTGGAAATACGACGGTTGTAAAAAATATACATGTTTTATCTTCTTAGTTTTTTAGTTTTAGGGGCGGGTATGGAGGGGCGCTCCAGGGGTGGAATAGCGATAAGGTGGGCTGACACCATGAAGAAAGCTTGTAGTTCCATCCAGATAGTAGTCCATATGGCCCTAGACTGCACTAAGTGGAGGGACATCACTGTTAATCACGATCCTCAGCCATGAGTGGGGCAATTATATGATTTTCGAATTTTTTCCTGTACTTGTGTTACAAGTTATTGCTTTTTGCCAAATTTCGTGATTCTAGGTCAACTGGGAGGACCCTAAAAATGTTTATTCTCTTCGCAAATGTATGAGAAATGCGACACAGGTACACGGCCGTATCTTTTGATTGCGTCGACGGTCCAAACCTCTGGGTTTGAAATTTTGACAGCTTCAAGGGACAGGTCTGTGTATGTGCTACCTATTAATTTCAACTTGCTACCTCTTGAGTCTACGCGTTCCCGAGATAAAGGTTTTGATAGACATATGGATGGACGGACAGCAAAGTGATCTTGCAAGGGTTCTGTTTTTTCCCTTTTGAGGCACGACACTAAAAATACGAATAGACCAACCTTCCTGTTGAGCCTTGGTACCATCGCTGGTCTCGTAGGCGTATCTGAAGCCGTCCTCGTTGATCTCATTTTCGTAGCTCAGGATTTCAGCTTGGCTGCTGGCTGAGGCTGACGCGCTGGAGTAGCTTTGAGCTTGAGCGTTGAATCCTGAAAGACAAGCATATTTGTACTGGAGACCGTTTTCCGAAGCTTTCACAGGGCAGACTATTAGAAACATTCAAAAATCACTTGAATAATCGCTTCGCCGCCTGCGCCTTTTCCAAAACAGCAAAAACTGCTAAAATAAAGTAGTGAGTGGATTTATAATTATCTTCCAAATCTAAGTAATTTCAGGTTCAATTTTACAAATACCAAGCTACATAGAAAGTAGACAGCGGCTAGAAAATAATCTCCACTGTGGGTGCTCGCAAGGCCCTCAACTAGCCTTAGAAATAACCGCCCCGTGCTCACTGGGAGGGCTCTCCTGCCATAGACTACTGGGCATCGTAACGAGGATCCAAATACCATCAATACTCACACGTCTCTCTAGATACGATACGAGTAAATTTTGTTTTATACTACAACTGTGACAAACAAGCATACGGTCCACCTGATGGTAAGCGGTCCCCGTAGTGCATGCGAGTTGCCGGCCCTTTAAAAAACAGAAGGAATCACTGTGTTGACAGCTAAAGGGGCAAGCTTTGATGCGTGGGTCCCCAGCTGTCAACACAGTGAATCCTCTTGGAGCTCTGGCGACCTTACTCACCAACACAAACACAACACTATGAGTAGGGTCTAGTGTTATTAAACTGCGGTTTTCTGTAAGGTGAAGGTATATGGTAAGGTATACGTTCTGGCTGGGGCATGAAAACTAGGGGTTTCGCCGATTCCCATCCATTTTACTACACAAGTGCCCGACTCTACCTGATTTTATTTTATTATGCAAATTTTTGTATTAGTTAATTAGGGTTAATTAACTATTGGTTACGGTCTTCTGTCACTTTAAAAATCACGGTTATATGGCATTCAAATTTGAAAAATATGTTTTTGTTTTGTAGTTATATTCTCTTTCCATGATGGGCCATCTACCAAGCATGTCAGTAGAACATACTACAACGATTCTTCTTACAATACTATGCTGCATTTGTCCCATAGCTTTCGGGACAGAATAACAAGAAATAGTTAATTCACTCTCAAATATATTTAAATCAACTTTTGCGACTAATTAGGTAGGTACCGGTAGGTATTAGGTTGGGCTGATGACCTGGTGAAGGTCGCAGGAGTCCGCTGGATGCGGGTGGCGCAGGACCGGTCATTGTGGAAATCTTTGGGGGAGGCCTATGTCCAGCAGTGGACGTCTTTCGGCTGAAATGATGATGATGATGATGATGATGAGGTAGGTACCTAAGATTTTATGGTGACTTACCTGCATTTCTTTGCTGCGCACCCTGGAGTCCAGGTGCTCCTTGAAACGAACTTCCCTTAGGGGTCTGAAGTCCCGCCCCGGGGCCCCCTGAGGCCTTGGCGTGGGGTGGCAGGTACACGTTATCCAGCTTCGCCGCGGAGACCACGGACACCAGAGTAAGGACGACGAACTGTTACATTATAATTTTTAAGAAAAAAAAACCGACTTCATTTGGTTCCCGGTAAAAGTGAAATTAAGAATTTGTTTGAGTTAGCCAGTTTACTTCACAAATATCCAATACACCGCACGTGTACGATTGAAAATTGAGGAGCTTTCTTAATGTCCTAGGGCTTCCATCATTACATTTGAAGTATAATCAAACGGAACTCCCTTGTAGACCTTTAAACAAACAAAATAACAATGTGTTAAATTTGATGACAGACTGTAAATTAACGAGCATATTCATTATGCCATCCCTGATTATCAACATCAGGTCCACTCCAGCAAAATGATGGCCACAGTAAGAAAATGCCTAAGCTAATTATGAACACCCTCTAATCACAATTAACCTGCCGTTCAAATTTGAAGAGTTCTCTGAATTCTTCTAGAACTCCATCATCAGAATATAAATCAAATCAAAAAGATGAATGTCACAACTAGGATAATAAGTAGAGCTAGGTTTATTAACCAGTTCCACTTTGCGATCCCTGGTCTTCATCATCAGATCAAGTTCATCAAAATTTTGGCTCCGCCAAAACACTGTTTTAGTTACTTAAGGAAACCCTCAAATCAGAATGCATGTGCCGTTAAAATTTGAGGAGTTCTCTCAATCCCTCATGAAGCCCATCATCAAAATAGAACTATAATCAAATAGGACTATCTTGAAGGTATTTCTTTACAAAGAAAAGATGAATGTCTCAAATCGGATGATAGAGCTGGGAATTAACAAGCAGTTCCACTTTGCCATCCCTGGTCTTCATCATCAGGTCCACTCCACCAAATTGATGATGTTCGTAAAGAAATGCTCGAGTGTCTTAAGAAACTACCCAAATCATCATGCATGTGCCTTTCAAATTTGAGGAGTTCCCTCAGTTCCTCATGGATCCCATCATCAGAAATTGATTTTGAAAAAAACGGAACAAATCTAGAACCATCTATTTTCAGAAAAAAAAATATTTTTTAAAATCGGACGATAGTCCCGGGAATTACCAAGCAGTTCCACTTTGACATCCCTGGTCTTCATCATCAGGTCCACTCCACCAAATTGATGATTTTCGTAAAGAAATGCTCGAGTGTCTTAAGAAACTACCCAAATCATCATGCATGTGCCTTTCAAATTTGAGGAGTTCCCTCAGATCCTCATGGATCCCATCATCAGAAATTGATTTTGAAAAAAACGGGACAATTCTGAAACCATCTATATACAGACAAAAAAATATTTTTTAAAATCGGATCATAGTCCTGAGAATTACGAAGCAGTTCCACTTTGCCATCCCTGGTCTTCATCATCAGGTCCACTCCACCAAATTGATGATTTTCGTAAAGAAATGCTCGAGTTTCTTAAGAAATCACCCAAATCAGCATGCATGTGCCTTTCAAATTTGAGGAGTTCCCTCAGTTCCTCATGGATCCCATCATCAGAAATGGATTTTGAAAAAAACGGGACCAACCAGGAACCGTCTACTTTTAGAAAACAAAAAAAAAATTCAAATCGGTGCAGTAATGACGGAGTTATGAGTGAACATCCATAAAAAAAAAAAAAAAAAAAAAAAAAAATTCAGTCGAATTGAGAACCTCCTCCTTTTGAAATATTGAAGTCGGTTGACAAATAAAATAAAATAAACGATTTTTTTTTACAGAATATTGTCCCACTGCGGGGCCAAACCCCTTTCTCCGCTAAACCCTTATTTTTCTTCTTCCTAGCGTTTTCCGGGGTTATGCCATGGCTCAAGGAGCTTGACAGTTAATCCCAAGATTTAGCGTAAGCGCTAGTTTTACAAAATCGACTGCCATCTGACCTCTCAACCCTGCCTTATTCAAGGGAGTTGGGAGTAGTCCGGATTCTGACTTTTAAATGAGAAATATTTATTGCAGTATAGTTCCATTTCATCTGATATTTTTAGCCCCTTTTTTGCTTATAACTTTAGCGATGAATACTCCTTTAACTTCTCATTTTATAATATCAAACAACCTCATTTTATAATCATTTCAAACTCCAAATAAACTAACTTCATAAAAAGCTGCACGTAAAATTGGCCAAGCAAAAAGTCAAGTGAGTGATGAATGATAACATATACATTTTATTTAGGGTTCTGGGGGCTAAAACGGCATAAATTGAACCTTTACAGTTTCGATATGTCCGTCAAGTTTTTTCATATATTTTGTATGGGCCGTCTGACATTTTTTTTAATGGAAAATCGAGGAGCCATTTTCATTCAAATGGTGCACTACTTTCTGAAAATGCCCGACGCTTCTACAAAAAGTTAAAATTAATTTATGCTCTAAGGTTCTAACAGTTTTATTACGCAGCCATTCGCAGATGATTACGTTTTATTATTACCTACATTATGTATAGCTACGGAACCCTTCACCCTGCGGTTCGACACGCACTTAGTCATTCGGTTTTTTCGACTAATCCACGATTGCTTAGTCCATAAGAGGCTTCTTTGATTGACGTGTGGCAGCAAGTGTGGCGTATGGGTCCTTTCTAATTTAATTAATTACATTTATTACGGCGATTGAATAATCAGACTTCGCGGGTCAATTTTGTTGAAATTTATACGGGTCACTTTAGCTATATGGAACTCGAAAATCGTTATTTTTCGATCCATTTCAAGGATTGAGAGTCAGACTAAACAAAGTCAAGTTAAAAATGATAATTTCAATTTGTTTGAAGAAACGAGAATGAATGTGCTTACCATGAGTTGCACGTAGGGTGTGCCAACCGGTTTATTTGTATGAAATTTCGGTTAATAACCGGTTTTAACCGGTTTTCACATACAATAAAAAACCGGTTTTCACACCCTAGTTGCCCGCAGTAGTTCCATGTGGTTGACCGTACAAGACTGTCAGATATTTTTGCGGCCTTCATTCAATAAAATGTGCTACGTATCTGGTGGCTGAACTAAGCCTTGTTCATGACATTTCCAACGTGAGAGTGAACCGTGAATCGAATTAGAACTCAGAGCGTTTTAGGGACAGTAAAAGGAATCTAGATTGCAACACCGAGCTTTGGTACTTTGACATTTGGTCGTCTTAAAATGTGATTGCTTCAAGTGGAACGTACCAATTTGTTGGTTGCCGATATGGAGCTAGGTTTATTTGGATTTGAACCTTATCAACAAGAGATTAAGTGGTACCTTTCACTTAAAACAAATACAATAACATAATCATGTTTTGTTATGGTATGTGACAATAAACTATTCTTATTCTTATTCTTATTCTACATATTATTCTTTTAACCGATTATTTAGGGACTTACATATTTAGACATTAAAAATATAAACAATATTTTAATAGAATTTCATTCTGTATACGTAGCAATAAAAAAACAAATATTGAAAAATTTGTAGTTAATACGATTGTGAACTAGGGTATCGATATACTTTAATTAGTTAAATAGGTTATTAAAATGGTTTTTTTACCCTATTTTTTTTTGGGAATTGAAATCATACCTGCTACGTTATTAAGTTGAACAGGGATGATAAACCTTTCCTCCATGTATTTTACACCTATATACACCTATATGTACACCTGCATTAAATTTTGAACCTTATTCCCCAGTAATAAGTTACGAAGTGTGTGTATATATTTATACACTATACTGTTATAGATTGTACTGTTAATTTAATTGAAAAAGTGTCATAGGTATATAAATACGCAACTCGATATCGTGAAACAAAATTTCCCAAACCCAAACACTTCACAACACTGAAACTGCCGTTACACAGAAGACTAAATAGCAACACAAAGGAAATAGTAACACAAAAATTACTAACGTATTTCATGGTGATGCGAGCACGGAGGGAGATGACACTAAAATGTGACTAAACTGAATACATGGAGCATATTTATACCATCTTCTGTTCGATTTTCAAATATGGGATTAGATTACTGTTACTTTCTAAACCTCATATCTTTAACATCAAATACATACTGAATAGAACCTTTCTGCATTTGCAATAAAGCTCAAATTCTTACGCAAGAGAAGACGCAATACTAAGTGAAGTCAATTGGATGTTAGTGTTAGAATCATACGTTCATTTATTCCCTTTTACTTACAAGGCCTTTATAACGTTTGATATAAAGACGAATTTCGCGTGTGTTTCTTAGTTATTAAAGTGAGTGTAATTATTTGATGTTGTTTTTAATTGGCTGTTTATTTTAAACACATTAATGGATGCTAATTTGTTGCAATTGAACTTTAGGTGTCCCTCGGTGCTCTGAACTTATCACGAATGTGGATCAATCAATGTCGAATGTGATTTTGTAATATGGTAGGAATTTACAGATGCTTTGATTTATAATTATTAAATACTACGGTTCGCCACGAACGTGAACCTGCCACCCTTATTCGGAAGCCCGTACAAAACCGATTTGGATCATATTTGGACTTAAATAATACCGGTGTTTCCTGTAATAGAAGCAATCAATTTAATCGTAGACAATACTCCACAATACTCGTATTGTAAAGTAAAGTAAAGTAAAGTGCCCGTTGCTAGGTCTACTTCAATAAATTACATTTTGAATTTGAATTATGAATTGAATTTCAATAAAAATATTTTTATTTCATTTGCTGGCTATATAGCCAGCCGTATATACGTTCGGTCATATCGGCCAGATTTGCCAGATTTGCCAATAAATGTATGAGAAATTCGTCCGACGGATGCCCGGCGGATACATCCGATGGAGATCCGACAGATTGCCTGAACTTATATGGCCAGCAATTCATATGAACGATAGTTATCGTTGAATTATCTTTGAACAGTCACGTCTTTATCGTTACACTTCGAAACTTATTATCAGGGAAGGGACAAAATTGAATAAAGATGCATATATATATCTGTTTCGTTGAACTGGGTTCGATTAACTTTGCCAGATGAATGTCTACTAACCGCATTTTCCTTTACGAATCATCCTTGCATTCCTTGCACAGCGTGATAAGTTGTTCAAGTATATGTACCTCTGCCTGCGACTTTATCCGCGTTGAAGGCTAAACTGTAAATCCTTTTTCACCCCCTTAGCGTCATTTACACCCTCCGGGATTATTCAATTTATCCGAGTTAAGAGCGTTCTCGCCCTAGCGCGCTTCCCAAGTTTAGGTATTTCTCCGCATCGACCACGTGACCAGACGCGCGCAATGCTAGACATCGACGAGCGCCGTGCGTGCGACAGGTATACTATAGCGCGCTCAAGCTGTGCATTTTACCTTGATACTTAAATCAGATAAACTTACGTTACTTTGATTAGTAATCATTGTTTACAGTATTTTGCGTAAAATTGAGTTTGCAGTTTATAACTTTGATACTTGTAGTCTTGTACTAACTGAATTTAGTACTAACTATGTAATAAAATTATTTTCCTATGTACTTATTTCCTTTGATAATAATAATCAACTTTCCTTAATAATACCTACTTATTTTGTTGCTATTTTAGTACTGAGTTTCTATTAATAATAGTTTTTATTTCACGTTAACGTTCGATGGTATCAATTCTAATGAAGCGCCAAAAATATGTATACACTACCTTAATATTCAGAAAATAAGATTGTGTACGTATATAATAATATATTTCTGGTAGTACATTTTTATAGATGTTATTAGATTTGACTGTACAAATGCGCAAAGTTGTTGTCAAGCTCTCGTGTTAATATTGAGAATTGAGACCCGACCCGACCAAGCGAAAGCTTTAAAAATTTAAATCTTGAGAATCTTGGTTTTAAGGTATGAGAGTTAGACAAACTTTACTGCGAAGTGAAACACAACATTTCTCATCACATTAGTCAGGAAATTGTCAATGATCGTTATTTCCAAGTTTTTTAAATTTTTTAAATCATTTATTCTCGAAATATATACAGTAAGTGTAACTTACCTAACTACCTACCTTCCAAGTTAATTTCTATTTCTTTTTATTTTTATATTATAAGTGCATATAGAACAAAACACTTAAATATTCCGAAATATTTTTTTCTGATTTTCATAATCCCAATTTTTATAATTCTGAATTTTTATAAATCCTATACATCAAATTTCCGTATTTCACATTCTCAATATTAAAAATCCGATAGCGACTTGAACGAATACAAAAAAATCCAATTTTTTATATTCCGAAAATAATTTATCCGAATTCAAAATTCCGAAAACATAATATTCTTTCGGAATTACGGTGGTTCGGTAACTTCGTAATTTTGGAGATTCGGAGTTATGGAAATCAGAAAAAAACTCGCCAGCATTCGATGGGGCCAGGCGGCCTTGTTCCCGCGTAAGCTGTGGATCAGAGTTCGATCCTCGGCTTAAGCTTCCGATGTTGTTGATTTTTTTCTTTAGTTTTATGACATCTATTTCAATTTATAACATGACAATATGTTTATGGTCGTTGTTAATCCATAGTTGTCACCACCCACATAGACAATGACAAACCATGATTAGCAAACTGGCTTCAACCTACAAAAAATACAGCAAATCAACGTGCCTTGTTTTTTTTTTACCCATATAGAGGGATTTCGTAATAATAACATAGTGGTTCCGAACCTACTATGGTACATCACTACTCATAGCAATACTTACTTCAACATTATAAATGCGTAACATTACTTTTAAGCTTCCCAAGCTTTTGCCAAGTTCTCAAACACGGTAAGTATAGTGTAAACCGGTACTTAGTCTCCAGGTTTTAATTACCAGCTAGTCTACTTGTGTTCAACCAGACAATGCATTTGATTTCAAACATGGTACGTATAGTGTAGGCCGTTACATAGTTCCTGGCCTAGCCATCTAGTTACGTATCCAGGTCTTTGTCACCACCCGGTCTACGAGTGCTCACCAAGACAATGCATTTGAGCTCAAACACGGTGCATCTAAGGTAAGCCGTTACATAGTTCCTGACCCAATATTCTGGTTACGTTTCCAGGTCTTAATTACCAGCTGGTCTACTTGTGCTCAGCAAGACAATGCATTTAAGCTCAAACACGGTACGTATAGTGTAAGCTGTTACATAGTTGCTGGGCCAAACTTCTGATTACGTCTCCAGATCTTTGTCACCAGCCGGTCTACGAGTGCTCACCAAGACAATGCATTTGAGCTCAAACACGATGCATCTAAGGTAAGCCGTTACATAGTTCCTGACCCAATATTCTAGTTACGTTTCCAGGTCTTAATTACCAGCTGGTCTACTTGTGCTCAGCAAGACAATGCATTTAAGCTCAAACACGGTACGTATATTGTAAGCTGTTACATAGTTGCTGAGCCAAACTTCTGATTATGTCTCCAGATCTTTGTCACCAGCCGGTCTACGAGTGCTCACCAAGACAATGCATTTGAGCTCAAACACGATGCATCTAAGGTAAACCGTTACATAGTTCCTGACCCAGTATTCTGGTTACGTTTCCAGGTCTTAATTACCAGCTGGTCTACTTGTGCTCAGCAAGACAATGCATTTAAGCTAAAACACGGTGCGTATTGTGTAAGCCGTTACATAGTTCCTGACCTAGCCTTCTGGTTACGTATCCAGGTCTTTGACACCTGGTCTTTAAGTGCCGCGACAAGTCTTATGTGAACGGTTACAGAACCAGCACTGTCTTCTGATTACATCACCTAGTCCTAATCAGCAATTACTAGCTGTTTTTAACGGCGGTTTCCAGGTCTTACCAACAACTTACTACGAAAACATCACGTCCTGGTCACCAGCTGATGATTATTAAAAAAATTTACTATAGCTAATATATAAACAATAATTAAATCATCAACACAAATAGAAATCGAACTTATCAAGTATCTTGATCGGTTGGTCGCGGTATCACCGTCTATCTTATCTTTTTAGATATGTCTTTCTCTTTTTAATCATCTCATTCTCTTTCTCGCAAACTTCACTCGTAAAAAGAAGGCCCGCGGAGCAAAGCGATACGTCCACTCTCTAGAAGGCATGGGGCCAGACTGACGAGCACGCGCCGCGCGCAATCTTATAAACGGGGTTTTGATAAAAAATCTAAATAAATATTATTTCGTTGTTTTTGACACTTTTTTTTATTAAATGGGATAACCAACGAGTTATAGTCTCATAAAAATGACAATCTGAACCATTTACTGCGAAAGTATAATACTAAAACACGCCGTGAATTTTGCAAAAATTGCGTAGTTTTCATCAGTAAGTTTAGTTAAACAGAATCTGAAATTTACTAGTTTTGCACAATACAAAAGTTAGATAGTGTAATGTTCTTTCGTAAACCAGTTTTGTTTTGTATAAGATCATTACAGTGTAGGAATAGAGTGACGTATAAGACAACATGTTTCGGCAAATTTCAACAACGGCCGCGAAAGAATTGGCTAGAATTGCATATAATTATCTAAAACTTGTAAATGTCGATAATACAAAATTTGGCTTATGAGTTGTTTATTATGTACATATAAATATTTTGATCTAAAAGTCTAACAATCACATAGTACATCGAGCCCGAAAACCGCGTAAATCATTGATTTCGCGCTTTTGTGGTATAAACGCTCTTAAGTTTTTTGTATTTGACAGCTAACTCCGGGTTAGCGGTTAACCTCGGTGCAAGACGCACTTAGCTGTTGGATTAAAAAAAAAACTTTCTCCGTGGAAGTTAGCTATAATCGAAGAATATGCTACGTGACGTTTTCAGGCCGCGTTGTGGTGTGGTGCGGCGCAGTGCCGCTCGGTCACATTTCAACGCAATCAAAAAACAAACCGTCGATACCTATTAGAGTGTGCTAGATGAGCCGCGCCGGGCCGCTTCGCGATCGCACGTAGGACCACTTCCATAGGTATCAACGGTTTGTTTTTTTCGCGCTGCTCCGCATCGCATCGCCATTACTGTTGTTCGCCCACGTTCTACACTGCGTCAGACTACGGGCCCGCCCCAGCCTCAAGAAGCGTTGTTTTTCGATGTCGATAGAAAAACGTTGACGCTGTGACGTATTGTCTTGGACATACCACGACGCAGAAGTAGAGCCGGCTTCTAAATGCCTTAGTTAGTTAGTTATGGCCTTTTTTTGCAAATCGACAAACAATGACCTATTTTCTGTGAAATTTGAGACCCTACTCCAACCATCTCCTCCACGAAACCTACTTACTCAGAGTCTCTATAATAACTACAATCTAAAACAGGATATTTAACAGTTTTATTGTTAAGTTTTGTTGCAAGCGCCATGTTCACGGAGTAAACTGACGAGCTGCGAGTTTCTTAATGTGATCTACCCACACACCCTAGCGGTCTACCCTCTTACGGATTCGCTTATTTTGTGTGATCACTGGCACTACTCATCCGTACAATCTTCAATAGACAAACATCAAAAACTGGTTCTTACACCTCACAGAGTATAGGATCTTTACCAAGTGACTGTTTATATATTTAGTTTAAGCTAATACATTATGTATCCGACGTCTCTAGTTAAGGTATTGAAGATGGACGAGGACAGCCTTGATGTTTTATTGATTGAGGATGGCCTACTGAGATTGTGGAAAAAAGTGGAGATTCATTAAGGCTATATACACACTAGCGTTTTTGCCGGCACGTTACGCGGGTGCGGAAACGCGGCGTTTTTAAATAATTAATAGTTAATTTTCTTATACATGCGTCAAAAACGTTGAGCTGTTGGTCCAGCGGACAATAGTCGACTTTCAATCGTGGTCGGGTGTTCGAAGCCCGGCTGGTACCAATTACTTTTTACGAACTTATGAACGAAATGTCATTTGATATTTAATCGCTTTTCAGCGAAGGAAAACATCGTGACGAAACCGGACTAATCGTAAAACTAGTGCTTACGCCAAATCTTGGCGTTCGTGATACGTGACCCAGGATTAGTGAGCTGTGGCGTGGCATACGCCGGAAAAACGCCAGGAAAAAGAGTATCATGGCATCGTTTAATAAAAATATGCTATTATATACATAAGAGTACATATCATTTTTTGCGCATGTCTTTGAAAAATGCGTGCTTTGACCCTAAATGGCTATCTTGGCCATATTAGTATTTAAATAGTAAAGTCACAAGTAGCTCGTCATTTTTCGGAACAATCCGTGTCCCTCAATCATGAGATGCGCTCGCGACGGTAGTACTGCGCGCACAACTCGACTTTGAATGACGGGGGACAAGCGCCGCCGACTATACCGCGGTGCGAGAGCTGTATGCCAGATGTACAGTTCCGCCAAAGCTTTGTGCGTAAGGCTCTTCGCTCCCTCGACACCCATAAGTCCAGTGGGCCTGATGGAATCCCTGCAATTGTTCTCAAGATGTGTGCTCCTGAGTTGGCGCCGGTCTTAACGCGTCTTTTTCGGCTCTCCTACTCTTCTGGCGTAGTCCCGAGTTCGTGGAAGTCAGCTTTGGTGCACCCGATCCCTAAAAAAGGCGACCGCTCAAATCCATCCGACTACAGGCCGATAGCTATAACCTCCCTTTTCTCTAAGATTATGGAGTCCATCATCAATCGTCAGCTCCTCTGGTACCTAGAGGATCACCAGCTGCTGAGTGACCAACAATACGGTTTCCGTAGGGGTCGTTCGGCTGGTGATCTTTTAGTTTACCTGACACATTGCTGGGCACAGGCGATAGAGAGTAAAGGTGAGGCACTGGCAGTTAGTTTGGATGTAGCGAAGGCCTTCGATCGCGTTTGGCACAAAGCACTTCTTTCGAAACTTCCATGCTATGGGCTCCCCGGGAAATTATGCGAATGGGTCAGCAGTTTTCTAGCAGACAGAAGCATTAAGGTCCTAGTTGACGGTGAATGCTCAGACTCAATGTCTGTGAATGCTGGTGTCCCTCAAGGCTGTGTGCTATCACCCACGCTATTCCTCCTGCATATCAATGACATGTTGCAAACTAGCGGCATTCATTGTTATGCTGATGATAGTACGGGTGATGCCTCCTACACCGGCCGCGCCAATATTTCCCGGGAAAACGTCATTGAGAGCCGGAACAAACTTGTGTCCGAAATTGAGACCTCCCTAAAAGAAGTCTCAGATTGGGGTCGACTTAATTTGGTCCATTTTAACCCTACAAAGACACAGGTTTGCGCGTTCACCGCAAAAAAACTTCCGTTCGTCGCGTCACCTCGTTTTGAGAGCACTCCCCTATCTGCCACAGCCAGTATTGGAATCCTTGGCGTTGACATCTCGAGTGAAGTCCAGTTCCGCGGCCACCTAGAGGGTAAGGCCAAATTGGCCTCGAAGAAGCTCGGTGTGCTCAATAGATCGAGGCAGTATTTCACGCCGGCCCATCGCCTACAGCTTTATAAGGCGCAGGTTCGCCCGCATATGGAATACTGCTCTCATCTTTGGGCAGGGGCACCTAAGTACCAGCTTCTTCCTCTAGACCGCATCCAACGGAGAGCAGCTCGAATTGTCAACTGCCAACGTATTTCTGATCGGCTTGATCCCTTGGCGCTGCGTAGAGATGTGGCCTCACTCTGTATTTTCTATCGCATGTATTATGGGGAGTGTTCCGAGGAATTGTTCGGATTAATCCCTGCCGCTTCTTTCCGCCATCGCCCTACGCGACAATATTTCCACTCTCACCATTTAGATGGTTGGCAGTCCTCAACTGTGCGCTTTTCCCGAAACTTCCTGCCTCGCACAGCTAAACTGTGGAACGAACTGTCGCCAGCGGTGTTTCCGGACCGATACGACCTTCAAACCTTCAAGAAAAGAGCGTACTCCCACCTTAAAGGCCGGCAACGCACTTGCGACACCTCTGGTGTTGCGGGTGTCCATGGACGACGTTAATCGCTTACCATCAGGTGATTCGTTTGCTCGTTTGCCCCCTATAGCATAAAAAAAAAAAAAAAAACAAAATGCAAATTAATATGTCTAATACTGTGAGTTTTCTATTTTAAATCTTCATATTTTCATATTTCATATTTGCCTCAACTACTCAACTCTAATCAGTCAGAATGACTCAATTACTATGTCCTGCAATAAAATAGTAAGTATATAAATATGGAATGTGACAGTATAGCCATACCTTCAAATGTACAACACTTAATAGACGTGGCAGGTGCAACGCACAGGGCGCAGTAGGAAAACAGTAACCACCTTATTCATAAAAACTTAACAGACCTATTAGTTAAAATATATTTTGTCCCTTCCTAATATATGCATATGTCAAACTGACAGATAAGGACAAACAATATGTTAACGGTTTGATGAGCGTTTATGAATAACGGCATAAGCGCATTTAGTTGATAATATTTTGTTTGTAAAACAGTTGTTTAATAGATTAGCCTTGGAGCTTATCACTGGAGTAGGTATAGATAAAACTACTTCACTTTGCTACTGTTTATATTATTGAGGCATGGCACTTAAGGTCTGTTAACACATGACATACTAGTAGGTATATCAATATGTATGACTGTTTGCTGCCTAATAATAATTAAATATATATAGAAAGCATTACTGAGGTGAAGTAGCCCTATCTGGTATTTCAGGGTTTGTCCAAAGGCTGAGAGGTACTCAAATAAATATTTACCTACTTACTGTTCTATTTAATGTTTACTGTGCTCTGGTGATCTTCTTTGGTCTAGATCGTAAATCGCTTGGACTAGTTTAAGTTAAAGGTCACGCCAATTTGTTTTTATCTCTCTCAGATATATCACAGCGACCGAAGTGCTCACAAATAACTAGACACGCTACTTATTTTCAAGGTGTCAGATTGTATTTATTGTATGCCACATTGGTAGCAAACAAGCGTACGGCCCGGCTGATATAATGCCGTCATCGTAGCCTATGAACGCCTGCAACTCTAGCATATGACTTAAGGAAGTTCCTCTGGAGGACCAAAAAGAAACCACTGTGTAAAAAAAATACTTTCGTTACAAAGCTGAAATGAGATTTTCTTTTTTCCTAATCGGTTTGCTACTAATATAAAGGTCAAAGCGCTGGCGCAGGACAGAGAGAGCTGGAAGATACTCCACCGACAAGAGTGAAAAACTCTTTAAGTTTATGATGATGACTAATATTCTGTCTTAATAAATATGAAGGTCAAACGTTTGCGAAAAAAAATATGAAAAAAGATGAAGACATGAATGAATAATAATTTTTAAGAAAAAAAAACCGACTTCATTTGGTTCCCGGTAAAAGTGAAATTAAGAATTTGTTTGAGTTAGCCAGTTTACTTCACAAATATCCAATACACCGCACGTGTACGATTAAAAATTGAGGAGCTTTCTTAATGTCCTAGGGCTTCCATCATTACATTTGAAGTATAATCAAACGGAACTCCCTTGTAGACCTTTAAACAAACAAAATAACAATGTGTTAAATTGGATGACAGACTGTAAATTAACGAGCATATTCATTATGCCATCCCTGATTATCAACATCAGGTCCACTCCAGCAAAATGATGGCCACAGTAAGAAAATGCCTAAGCTAATTATGAACACCCTCTAATCACAATTAACCTGCCGTTCAAATTTGAAGAGTTCTCTGAATTCTTCTAGAACTCCATCATCAGAATATAAATCAAATCAAAAAGATGAATGTCACAACTAGGATAATAAGTAGAGCTAGGTTTATTAACCAGTTCCACTTTGCGATCCCTGGTCTTCATCATCAGATCAAGTTCATCAAAATTTTGGCTCCGCCAAAACACTGTTTTAGTTACTTAAGGAAACCCTCAAATCAGAATGCATGTGCCGTTAAAATTTGAGGAGTTCTCTCAATCCCTCATGAAGCCCATCATCAAAATAGAACTATAATCAAATAGGACTATCTTAAAGGTATTTCTTTACAAAGAAAATATGAATGTCTCAAATCGGATGATAGAGCTGGGAATTAACAAGCAGTTCCACTTTGCCATCCCTGGTCTTCATCATCAGGTCCACTCCACCAAATTGATGATGTTCGTAAAGAAATGCTCGAGTGTCTTAAGAAACTACCCAAATCATCATGCATGTGCCTTTCAAATTTGAGGAGTTCCCTCAGTTCCTCATGGATCCCATCATCAGAAATTGATTTTGAAAAAAACGGGACAATCCTGAAACCATCTATATACAGACAAAAAAAAAAATTTTAAAATCGGATCATAGTCCTGAGAATTACGAAGCAGTTCCACTTTGCCATCCCTGGTCTTCATCATCAGGTCCACTCCACCAAATTGATGATTTTCGTAAAGAAATGCTCGAGTGTCTTAAGAAACTACCCAAATCATCATGCATGTGCCTTTCAAATTTGAGGAGTTCCCTCAGTTCCTCATGGATCCCATCATCAGAAATGGATTTTGAAAAAAACGGGACCAACCAGGAACCGTCTACTTTCAGAAAACAAAAAAAAAATTCAAATCGGTTCAGTAATGACGGAGTTATGAGTGAACATCCATTAAAAAAAAAAAAAAAAAAAAAAATCAGTCGAATTGAGAACCTCCTCCTTTTGAAATATTGAAGTCGGTTGAAAAAGAGTAGATAGCACAAAATTCTTCAGACAACGGCCTGTGGTTTTCCATTGGTTAAGAAAGCAGATCCCAGTCGAGGTCACAGCAAACTATTGCAACTTAAACGGGTATTAACATGGGGTGATCAACGGGTCCCGATCCCGTTTCACGATCTCGTCCCGTGTAACCGACGAAAGGGAACTTCCCTAAGTTCCCCTGTCCCTCCCTCCCCCTACTTTGTAGACGTAGTAGAGGGAGGGAGGGCTTAAATTTTGAGGTAAAATTAGTAAATAATTTCGAAATACCGACTTATATTTTTATCAGTATTTAATATTTGTACTTGCAAATGCTTTATTGTAATGCTAATTGACTTGTAAAAATGCCCTTGAGGCCTACTTGCAGAATCAATTTTTGAATTTTGAATTTATGGTGAAACACGTTGGCAGGAATGAATGAAAATATAGATTCGACGCAATTTATGCGACAAGTGCGGAAAGTAGGTGATTTCGTACGAGTGAAAAAAAACGCAATAGAAAAATGCATTTCCTATGGAGTCACACGGCGCAGAAAAGTGTACTTTTCCGCGGTAGTGCTTTTTACTTTTCAGAGCTGAAAATTATAAAATTGGTGGAAATTTCTTTAATTTGGTTATACGCCTTATGGAGACGCGTAGCGACATTTACATAAAGTGTACGGCACAAAAACACTTGTACGGCATCGACGTTCTAAAATACTTTAAAGATCATCGATAAAAATGCGCTATCCCATACAAATTAGGCGGAGACGTCTGCGAACAGAATTTAAAATTTAATATTTAAAAACAACGACGCGGGAATTGTTTCCAGTTTTCTTTCAATTGTAAAATTTCAAATTTTGTTTGCAGACGTCTCTGCTTACTACAAAATTAAAATCAAACACATGTTTTGAAAAATCTTTATTATACTTTGGGAAACCAGATTTGACTGTACCTACAGTTAGAAAAAAACTATACCTATTCATTCTTAGCGCGCTTTGGCGCGTAATAGAAAAATGGCGTTATAAGAATAAAGACAGGACAAGACCATTTAACTCAAAGCTACAGGTAGTGTGAATCGAAAAATGGCGCTCCTCGACAGACCATCTTGACCTCAAAATACATATAAATGTTACGAGAACGCTACTTGAGCACGTTATATGACAGCTGGAGGATTAACGGTTAGATCATATTGAGTAATCGCCCTAGACGAGCGCCCTTTCTCTTGTTTTGGCTAATCCAAGTTACGCTTACATACGTCTTAGGGACGATTAATAACCTACTTTGGTGAAGCACTGTTAATTTTATGATTGCATATACTGGGTGTTGCCTGTAACAAGAGCAATATTAATCGTAGGTAACCCTCGCCAAACTGAACGTTTGTTCAGCGACTTTTAAAAATAACGTGTTTTGTTTTTTTACACTTTGAAGTTTGTTAGAAGACGTATGTGCTGTGAATTTTGTCATTTTTATTCTATGACATGAGACGTCGATTAGATAATGAATGAATGAAAAATTTATTTCAGGCAAAGCCCATAAAATTATTACTATTCCTTAACTTAAAATATTATAACTTACAAAACGATTGTTATTAATAAGCCTGATGTTAACGTACATTGAAAATACTATTTAATTTGTATGAAAAAGTGAAAACCCACAGAGTACATAATTTTTAATAGTTGTTGAACTAAACTTGTTAGGTTTGAGGAGTAGGTACCACCTGCGATTTAATTCATTGCTCCTGTTACAGGCAACATACGGTATAGTACCTACTTAAAACCTATTTAATATACAAGTAAAACAATTTCTTAATCGGATGCGTGAGCGAAGCGAGTCTAGCCAATCTACTTGGAGAATTGGTGGTTTGTATGTACTTATGTTTTCAGTCCTCCGGCCGGTAAGCGCCACTTTACGCAAAACTAAATTGCGACCTACCGGCTCCGTCGGGCAGAAAAATAGTATACAAACCTCGGCCGTTAAATAGGAAAGCCTCGGATCACATGTTAGTCGACCTCGGCTTCGCCTCGGCCGACAATTACATGAAACCCGAGACATCTCCCACTTAAACGGCCTTGGTATGTAATCTACTATTATTCGACGATAACTCGAGTATCGTTGCCGAATCTACCCTTTTTTATATCTATGTCTCAAAATAAGGATTTGGGTGCCAAAAAGCGCACGTTTTAATTGTTAACAATAGCCATTCTTATTATCCTAAGTCTCATTCCAATTCTGTACTTAACTCAATTCATTAAAGTTCATTTTGGTATGTATTCTTCATTCTTAAAAGGAATTATGAAGCATCTGAAAATGTGAATGTGAAAGGTGATTGAAATAGAGATGTTTTTAGTTTGAAATGCATTTTTAGATGATATTTACGATAGGGAAGCACATGTTGCGTGCGGAATAAATGATATAGGACCTGAACTGATGCAATTCTCATTGTCTGGCTTCTAGTACCTATAGTAGGCCAATTTCGAAAATGTTTTTTCTCTGATTCTTATTACAATATTGCAAGGAAAACCTATTATTATGCTAATATTATTATACCCTAACAAAAACGGTTAATGAAACACGTCAAACGTATAAATATTGTTTTATTCACAAAAATACATAGGTACTTCTATCGCATTACAATAAAATTCAAGTACCTGGAAAAAAAGAGGGTCAAAGAGTTTGTATGACCTGTAATACATTAGCAAATTAAGGGTTAAATCTAATCTGACTTATGCCGTAACAATATTAAAATTAATAACTATATTATATAACAAGTTTCCTTACATAATAATAAAATTGACACAACTTCTATTCCGAATTAATTCTGTATTGATCAAAAAAGGAGTAACTTCCCAGCTCGTATTCGGAGTTTTTCCGGTCCAAAGTTAAGGGCAATAAAATATTTTAATGTAATAAGCATTGTACAGGGTAGTCTCTTAAATACTAAATAATTATAATTAGACCAGGTGATTTACAATTGCCTGAACTAGGAATTCCTGTGTTTCAGGCGATGGAGAGGGACATAGTTAAAATTAGCTATAAATTATTCACTTAAAATGGTAAATAGGACAAAGTCAATAAAACTTATCGTTATTCAGCCAGTACAGTCCTTAACAAAAACAAGTTAATTCCTAAGATTTAAAAAAAAGTACAATTGTTACTATTTCACTACTATTAATAGGTTCTCTGTATCATCGTACGTCATATTTTGGAGGGCATGTCGTAGAGTATTCTTACAACAAAAATAACTTAATGGGTATAAGTCTAATTGTGCATTTAACCTATTGTACAAGAAAGGGCCTAAAAAAACAAAAAACCTAGATGAAAAAGCATGCCTTAACAGTACAACTGTTTGAATACACATCAGATTTTTGCATCTTTTGTTACTATCTGCAGGATTGAATAAAATTTCAGTGTGTTGCTTAAGGGCTGTGCTTAATATAAACAATTGGCGAACAGTTAGTACTTTACAAGATCTATAAAGAAGTTGAGTGGGGTATAAAAATGGACGGAAAGTAGCTACCTTTAGAACCGCTCTCTGTGCTCTTTCCAGGTGTATTAGTGTAGTTTTAGCAGTGCCACCCCAGGAGGAAATGCAGTATGTTAGTATTGACTGACAAAGAGCAAAGTATACTTTCTTTATTAAATTTGGATCCCCAACCGAGCGAAGTTTTTTAAATACAAATATTAACTTGCGGACTCTTTTGCATAGATTTTCATCGATCATGACGCCAAGATATTTAGTTTTGTTTGTACTAGCTATAGACGGACATGTGCAGTGGATATTTGTTAGGTCCTCACAGTTATGTGTATACAGTGTAGGGGTCGCTGGTGCCGGGTATGAGGTTCGCATGGAAAACCTTATATAGTTGGTTTTGTCGGAGTTCAGTGTTAATAAATGTTGTTTTAACCAGTTAGTCACTACATTAAGTCCGCGTTGTGCGTACTCGTAAACTCCATTCGTTGACTTAGCGGAAAAAAGTAGGGCAGTGTCATCTGCGTAGGAAATAATTTTGCCACTATCTAATTGTAGGTCGCATAGGTCATTAATATAAATCAAAAATAGGGTTGAGGACAAGACACTTCCTTGAGGGAGGCCAAAAAAGGATGAGTTTTCTAAAACGGAGCTGATAACATTGCCTATTTTCACGCATTGTCCTTCAAGGTAGTTTGCGATTAATTTGTGCTGGGTGCCTTTAAGTAATTTAAGCCTTATTAAGCGGTACTTCTTTTCTATTGCATTGTATGATAAAAATCTCCACATGCTACATACATCCAATTACTACATGTCCACAAGCTGTTAACTATTGACCACAGAAAAGAGAAACTGTGAGTTCAGCTAAACTGTAGAGTCAATATTTCCTGTTGCCAATAGTTAAAGCTTGTGAACATGTCTTCATAATTTACATCACACAATTCAATAGAAATGGAGTACTTTTTTAATGTGTATAAGGGTTTAATAAGGAAATCAACCTTCATAGCCCGGAAAGGCTCCGAACGACGTTCTGTTTTTGACCCACTTGCATATTGGAGTGACAAAGAGGTTTTTCTGTTAATGCCAATTTTCTATCATCGTGGTAGGCCTGGGCTAGTACCACGAAAATCAAACGATTGTGGATTTGTATTTCCATCTCTGTCACACTTGCATATTAGAGTGACAAAGAGGTTTTCCCATCAATGCCAATTTTCGATGTCTGTGGTAGGCCTGCTGAGTACAACATGGTAAGCACACTGACCGGTGTTCAGAGAGGTCAACGCGGGGAATTGTTCCATTTTACTTTGAATTATAAAGTTGTCATCGTCTATACAGTATTTGCGTTTTTTGGTAAGTCTTTAAAAACGAAGTAATAGGGTTCCTTCACATTATTAATGATCGAAGGAGCAAAATTAAGCGGTTCACTGGTCGGCCAATCCAATTGGAAGTTTTCTACGACTTTTGATATGAGTGTCTCCATTTCTAGCTGCGCAAGACGGCGGCCTGAAATAAATATATAACATAATTACCTATGTTGTCAAATGTACATGAAACATGACATCTGGAGGGTCACAGATATTCAGCAAAGAGGCCTCTCTAAAGAGGCAACAGGTGACCCTTAAAATTCAAAATTCTAAAATTGATTCTGCAAGTAGGCCTCACGGGCACTTTTACAAGTCAATAAGCATTACAATAAAGCATTTGCATGTACAAACATTTACAATATATAGTGAGAAGTAAAAGTATAATCTAAATACTGATAATACAACAGCCAAAACCTGGATAAATAATATTAAAATAAATGTGAAATATGGCAAGAGATGTATAGTCTCTGTAGTCTCTCAGTGCCTCAGGCTGGCAGCTTCTCAGGCAAAGAATTGATGGCCATAATACGTTCGGGCATATCCATTGGATCTGCCAGTAAATGTATGGGAAAGTCTAGCGAATGCCCGGCGGACATACCTGACATGGGGATCCGACGGATCGCCCGAACGTATATGACCAGCAAATAGCGCGGGAATACTCCCTGTGTTATGCGTATGCCGGGAGTAACCAGACCCATTTAATTAGATGTTATGTCATCTGATAGCATATACTCTAGCAATACACATAATGATGCTATAGCATTAGCATGTTGGATAAAGGATGACTCACACTGGGACGGGACGAGACGGGACGATCTGTTAGTTTCTATAGAAAATGTCACGTGACATGCGAGGGCTCCGAGCTATCTCGTGATTCTTTCTATAGGAATTGACAGATCATCCCGTCCGGCTCCGTCCCGTCCCGTCCTAGTGTGAGTCATCCTTAAACAGTCAATTTGCACGAATAGCGCGACGGTGATTGCTGTCAAATGTTGACAAGCATCACGCTATCCGCTGGCATCTTAGGGGAAAATACAAAAGGTGTTGAGAACAAAAAAAAAAGACAATTTATTTAATAGTAGACATAAGATATACATAACAACATAAATAAAGGATACAAACTTACCCACGCACATGCGAACTCCAAAACCGAAAGGTGCCAAAGTATGAGGATGGGAATGGCCATAGTACAGTGGATCCTCTTTATCCGTCAACCATCTCTCGGGGATGAACTCTTTAGCATTCGGGAAGTTCTCCTCCAGCAAAGGCATGTAGTGTTGCGCAAATATTATCGATACCTGGAAGTTAAACTGAATGAGTATTGGTGCAATGTTATGAGAAAAATTGCGGCGCCTTGTTTCTTGACATTTATGACACTTAAAGGCCGTACCGTTCTAGAATGCAGACCCCGACTAGGCAAAATAAGTGTAGGCAGACCTCCTGTGATACCTGACGGTGGACGAACACACGCTGAAGAACAGAAAAAGAAGAAAACAGCATACCGCGCGGAGTGGCCTTGAACTGTTACCACTCCGCATCGCGCGTTTGTTTGCCCACATAGTACACCATCTTAAGAAATACTTACCCCTTTTGGTATTTTATATCCAAGAAGATCATATTCCTTAGTGGTCAGCCTGTTGTTCCCAATCGCCGAGATAGGCGACACTCTCATGGCCTCTTTGATGCACGCCCTAAGGTACGCTTTTTTGTCTTTCCCTAGAACCTCTTCTCTCAGCTTCTTTTGTTTTTCGGGGTGTGTAGCCAGCAGGTACAGCGTCGCTGTTACCATGTGGGATGTCTGCAATTCATTGGTGACTGGATTAATCAGTGAATGGTGGATCTTCTACATTATTACCGACGATTTATATGTGTACTCCGGCGGAAGGAAAATAATGACATAATTGGGTACAATATCGTGGTACGAGGGTGATCTTAACGCGAAGAAACCAACTGTTAATACATATGGAAGTGTCGTTCTCTTCTACGCTGCGCACCGTTTCTCGCTCTTGGTGGTGCCCTTCCATTGGTATCAAAGGTTTGTTTCTATTCTATCGCACCGGAACGCGACCCTTCACGAACGCGTCTTAATAAAAAAATACAGACGTGATAAAAATGGCGTTTCGTTGATGATTTATTTAGCTTCTGGAAGTGTTGATATAGTTAAAATTATTTAAACTGACTCTGTACAACTGCAAAACATAATATATCTTGGTATATCTAACTACCAAAAATATTCATGACAGCTAGTGGCAAGAAATAGTTGTGTTTGTGTATAAGACGTCTGTATCTTAAACGAGCTCAGGGTGCGTAGCCAAGTTGTCGATTGCTCACGCTTCGATGCGTATCGTAGTTATCTCTCTCTATCACTCTTCATTATTAGTGCGACAATGACAGTTGCGTTTCGTTCGCAACTGAGCGTTAGCGATTGGCATCTTGGCTACGCACGCAGTTCAGACAATATCAACTACACTACATACCGTCTCTATTCCTCCAAATATCATTTCTTGTGCTGTTATGTATGCTATATTAAAATCTAGCTCCAGTAATTTCTCTAGAATAGATTTTTCTGAGGTTGAATTCGATCCCTTTGAATCCTTTACATTTGCTATGGCTTTCTCAATGAAGTATTTAGTTAATCTGAAAAATATCAAGTCAATTGCATAATTCAATAGTAGTCAGTGGGATGTTTATATACCTGGATCTTCAAAATTGTAATTGGCTATACATTTTGAAGCCTTTAAGCATAACCAAACAACTCAAACTGAGAATAAAAATAATAAACATTTTAATTTGCTTTCTGCGAGTGCGTGAAAACTTGGTATATATTTTTTCCTTTGTATGAAAATTAAAATGAAAAACTAATTTTTCAAGGTTTCACGTACCTACTTTTGGAAAACGCCAGTAAATTGTATGGCTATCTTATTTATCATCCTAAAATACAGGAAACAATTAGATAATAGTATATTTGGGTCTACCCACCATTTAATAACAAACAAGAAGATGATTCATACCTTTCACATTCCACAAAAGTTTTAATTGCTCTCCTATACATAGGCGTTGGGAAGAATTTCCACAAGCTGGGACTGAAATCCAACTTCTCTGTTACATAGAAGATGTCATTAATAGTCCGTGCTAATTGTTTGGCTGGAGAGTCATCTGGCAAATCTGGTTTTAAACAGTTCAAACGTGTGCCCAGTGCTACTAAGCCAACAGTTTCAAGTGACCATAAGTTCATTTCGGCATCTAGGTTTTTTGTTATTCTGGCGTCTTTGTCGCGTAGTGACTTCAATCTGGTAAAAAAACGGGTCACTCACATTTGTTTGTTTATATTGCTTGACATATTGTGATTAACCAATCAGGAGCTTTTTTTTCTTAACCTTATCGTTGGTTTTACGCTAAACACAATAATTAGGAAACATAAGGTAAAAGGTTGGGTATAAAAAATGTCGGGGCAAGGTAAACATTTGTTCTGCATTTACGTACTTGTTCCTTTAGTTAAAAAAATGTTTCACAATTACATAGGATATATGTAATATAGTATTGGGTAGGACATCATAAAAAAATGAGTTTCAGTAAATTAATTATAATAAATAAATATTGTAGGACAATCGTACCTACACAAATCGACCTTGTCGCACGGTAATCTCAATAACGCTTGTTTTTTGGGTACTAGGCGACGATATATATAATAGACAGATACATATAAATACTTAAATACATAGAAAACATCCATAACTCATGAACAAATAAATAAACACACAAATAAATGCCCTGACCAGGATTCGAACCCGGGAACTGCTGCTTCATATGCAGGGTCACTACCAACTACGAGTAGGCTAGGAGGCCGTTCAACAGAAAAGAAAGTGAAGTTCAGTGAGTAGGTACCTACCTAATTTTTTGAAATGAGGTGGTACAATGCCATAACTGATTTGAGGTGAGGATCTTACAAATTTGCAGCATTACAACATCGTCTTATCAGCAATAAACATAGTTAAGTTGTGCAAATGACTGAGCCGCGTGTCAAATAAGAGCTACGGGACAAATTTGAACTGTCACTCAATTTTTAGGAGTTCAGTGTGACATATTTTGAGGTGTTTGACAAAATGAGGTGTATTGAGGCGTGTTACAAATTTTGAGGTGTATGACAAATTGAGGTGTGAGACAACATTTTTGAAGTGGTACAGTTTTGCGGTGTGACGTACTGTGACAAACAAGCAAAATAAGTTTTACAAATGAGGTGCTTTACGAGTGAGGCACGAGTGAGGTGATTTTGGCCCAACACTAATGTAATTTACAATTTTATAATTGGAATAAAAATGGAGAAATTCTCCGCGTCGAGCGGGATTGGAACCCACGACCTCTCTGAACCCCGGTCAGATCGCTCTGCCAATGAGCTATCGACGCCCGATCGACCCCGGCGTAACTAATGTAATTGTGAAGCATCGAGCTTATTTACCTTTCAATCATCTCATCGGCGATTTCAGAAATTACTTCGCTGTAAAGTTTTATGGCATTCGGTTTCATAAATATTGGGTTTAATAAGGACCGAAGTTGTTTCCAATTTTCACCATTTCTGAAACATTATTAAATTGACCTGTATGATTGAAAATCATTACTACACCGCATGCGATTAACTTTAACCACATGGGATATTTGAGTGTTTAGCTGAAATTCAGTTTTCGTTTCTGTAGACAAAAGTTGTCAACTTGTGGGCATGTAATAATCATTTGTAACATACAAATAATATAAAAAAGTACCCACTCATATAAAGATTGAATAAGAAAAACAAACTTTATAGCCCTTCACTATTGGGTAGCCCGTAGGAAAGACCAGGGGCTTTACCATCACTGAATCACGTTAAGAGTCCACATATGCGAGCAAGAAAACCAGATAGAGAGCGGGATAGACCTAATTGCAAGAGCACGCGAAACATGAAAAGGCGGGCGCGTCAAAATACACTGCATAATCAGATAATTGCTGTTTACACGTTAACTACAATTTCTGTAGATAAAAGCTTTTACCAGATTTAAGAACTAGTTATTACTTAACTATTTAACTAAGAATCATGTTTATAAATTCAAGGGTTTCGACGTTCTAACCAAAAACATGTAAAAAAGGACCTATGTTTGAAAAATAAAAGTATCGTGGCTTTTGTTAAAAATCATGTTTTCACGTTTACCAGTTTGAAGGAAATATGTTGAAGTTTTATGTGTATGAATATCAGATACCTAGTTGTTATCAATATTGAGATCTAGACGTCTGAATGATAACAATTTGGCCACTGTGGCCTCTTAAGACTTCGTGGTAAGGCCCCAGAACATCGGAAGGTTTTTGCATGGCTTTCGCTCTTACTCAGTGCCCAGTCCTGTGAGTCGTTTGGGGTCGTATGTTTTCTTGTATCGCTGTCGAAAGTACGTCAACGACTCGATCGACAGCCTCTCCGGTGCCCCGAGTCTATCCTCACCTCTTAGTACCTGTGAAATACTTGTATTTTAATAAAACACAAATAGCTCCTAGGTGGTGACCCTAAAATTTTCAACCCTTCAGTATAGTCACCGCTGCCATGTATACCGGCAGATTAATATACCGTTGTTATCCTCTGATAACTTGTCTACGCAACGTGTCTCTACACATTGCGTGACATTATACATAAATATCTGACACGCCCGAGTATTTCCATGTTATGATTTTTTTTTACATGCTAGCTCGCCCCACCCCAACTACTAAAAAGAAAACGTTATATAACGTTTTATTCTTCCCATCAACTAATCTTTCGATTCTACTAGGTCCCCACGACGCCCGAATTACTACAAACTTAGTATTTTGGCCTCCCGTACTATCGGTATTTGAACAACCTATTTATGCAATCGGATCGTAGGTGTGTGAATGCAAAAGTCGCCTTACAGATGCCCATGCCATAATGAAAGCGATAGTAATTACCTAATTACGCTTTTTTGGTACTATACTATATATATTTGGTATCTCTTCCCCCGAATATGCCCAAAGTTATATCAAGGTTCTTTGTGTTACTTGTTATGCTTACTTGTTCAGTCGCTCCGGGGTCAAACAAGAAGACGTTGTCATATCCACCGAGCATGCCGTTGAGTTTTACAATTGGACCATATAATTTGTGGAGTCGTTCACTCAATTTCAGTCCCTTGCATCCGGCCAGTTTGCCTGTGAAATATAAAAACCGAAATATATACCTCGACTGAAATACTCGTAGATGCTTTTACTCCTTGGGTAACAATCATTAACGGCTTTCTTGCCTAGTCGGTAGTGACTCTGTCTACACAGATCCCGGGTTTTCTATGCAGATATTAGGGTGTCCCTTATATAGCGATTTAAAATTGAATAACGCATATCTGTCCTAACATCTAGCCATCTAGAGTTAACCATTGCATATATTAAAACATGTTTGGGGACAGTTTACATTTATTTTATCAGAAGACCAACAGCTTTATTATAGACTAATTGGTCTTATTACTAGGATAAAATGTTTTATGACGCTAATTATAGCTTATTTTACGAATTTTACGTTGCGAAGTTAATACCTAGTTATAATAAAAAACATTAGTATAAGTGTGTGGGTCAAACACAAAACGATGTTATACATCTTCTCGTAAAATTTCAGGTTAAAAAATACTCCTGTTCTATAGAATTTTATGATAAAAATCATGATTACATGTCCACCAGCTGTTAACTATTAGCGACAGGAAAGATTGACTCTATATTTCAGCTGAACACACACTTTAACGTTACGTTTTACGTTAATAGCTAGTGAACATGTAGTAATGATTTTTAACATACAATGCAATAGAGACGGAGAACCCCGTAATGCTTAATTAAGATTAAATAATGATTAAATAAGAAAATCAAGCTTGATAGCCCACAACTTTTGAGTCTTCCACCAGAAAAACTCGAAACATCGTTGTGTATTTGACCCATGTATTTGTTACCTCCAGGGAAAAAGTTGTGCATTGATCCAAGAATAGGCAAACTCGGGGGACCGGGGATATCCCGCCATGTTTTTAAATTCCGTGAATGTTTAACTATCACGCTAACACCAGCACTCCTGTAATCAAAATAAAATATATATAGGGGAAGACTACTTGTATAATTATGGACAGCCTTTGCACTAGGAAAGACTGAGCGCGGGTCTTCGCCCTTCTGCCTGAGTCGGCGGCCCATGTCGCGGATAAAACGTTTCGCATCAGCACCCCAGCAATTGCAATTTATATGCGTTATTTCATTATTAACGATTTTTACTTTAAAAAGTATACTGGACTCTCAATATGATAACAGCGTCAGCTGGGCAAGTCACGACAAGTATTTTTTTTAACTTTAGAAGCATGTTATTCGGCTTTCAATTCACCTATAATAAACATACAAACATGACGAGATGTGTTATAATGTTTACAAAATATTAATAATAATAAAATCGCCATTTATGTCGACTTTTACTAAAAATGGATACCTTTTCATGTAAAACGTCATATTTAACCAAGTGTAGGCCTACTAATTTGTAGATAACGCAATTATTTTAGCGATACACGATTAATTTACTTATTAACGATAGCAAAATACGTTGTTCCTTGATGTATTAGAGCCACTGGCACCACCTTGGGGTTATCCACATAACCCAGAGTTCAGGATGACTCATACTAGAACGAACTGGGACGAGATCGGCCGATCTGCGAGTTTCTATAGAAAACGTCGCGTGACTTCCGAGAGTTCCGAGGGCTCCGAGCTATCACGCGTTTTGTGACTTCCGAGAGTTCCGAGCTATCACGCGTTTTGTGACTTCCGAGAGTTCCGAGCTATCACGCGTTTTGTGACTTCCGAGAGTTCCGAGCTATCACGCGTTTTGTGACTTCCGAGAGTTCCGAGCTATCACGCGTTTTGTGACTTCCGAGAGTTCCGAGCTATCACGCGTTTTCCCGGCTTACACCGAGGCTCAGGGAGCCTGGGATCCGCTTTGGCAACTAATCCCAAGATTTGGCGTAGGCGCTAGTTTTACGAAAGCGCCTGCCATCTAACATCTGCCAACGCAGACGGTAAACTAGGCCTTATCGGGATTAGTCCGGTTTCCTCACGATTCTGTTTTCCTTCATTCTTAAATATACCAATCGCTTTTCAATATCAAATAACAATTCGTACCTAAGTTCCGAAACACTCATTTCATGGGTTCCGGCAGAATATCAGTGCTTTTCTCGAAAGAGGGAAGCGTATTACTGAGCTGTGAACCCTATTGTCTTGCTGCAATGCACACAGCAACTACTTGTCACTACCATTTTTTTAAATATGTTTAATTACTGTTTCTCTTCTCTTCTAAGTCGTTCACTCTTGATAGAGTGGTCATGGGGAGTCATCCGCTTTCTTTACGTCTGCTTTAGCGAATCTTCTCCATTGGTTTCTATTGGTTGCACGGCGCGCGCATTCTGTCACAGGAATCTCAGCGACAGATTTTATAGTATCTGTCCATCGCGTTGGAGATCGACCACGTGGTCTGCTGCCCTCCACTTTGCCCTGAATTGCCAGCCGCTCTAGTGAGTCGTATTACAGTTTACTTGTTTTAATTCTGCTTGTGTTAATTTTATTGGTTTTATTATAGGTAGCTACTGTGTGTTTTACTGTGTATTTGTACCTACTGTGTGTTTTTGCAGCATCCAAATAAACATTTTATCTATGTATCTATCTATCATTGGCAGGATTTGAACCCGCGACCTTCGGATTGAAAGTCACATGATGGCTTACCGACGCTTCCAATAATTATGATTAAAGTTCGTTAGATTCCACTAAAAAGTACTAAATTTATAAATTATTCTAATTTAAGGGAATAAGGAGACCTATTCAAACGTGCTAAACTGACATTTGACATATCCACTTCATATTCCCTACGTCATTATCATGCCATATCGATCATTTCCACGGAAGTTCGCATCGAAATGTCACTTAAACACGTTCGAATAGGTCTCAAGGGGATGGTTAAATAATCTGTTGACGGTTTATAAGAAGAAATGGCAGTTTTAATCTCTAAATTATCGAAATAATTCATACCTGGTGATATATTTGGGTGTTCTTCCGAAACTACTGAAGCTGGACATGATGCGGAACCGAACTTGTATGTACCTTCACGAATTCTAAATGATTTTTAAATCTTGTACAACAATATCCAACCACTTGGCGTGGCGTTTATAAAGATATATTCTAGAGATGTGCTTTGGACAAGTGCTATCAACGATTACAAAACACTGAATACTAAGAATAGTGATGGTTATTGGTATTTACTCATTTGTAGATAACGCAAGTCCTTTCCGATGATAACATACGTAAACCATATATGGCAGTTACAATATGCAACTCTATTGACGGTAGTTAATGTTCAAAGTTCAATTCATCTCCTTATACAGTGAGCACTAGAAGGACACTTGATATAAATAAAGACAATAAATTATCCAGAACTGACGGCAAGAGGCCGGATGGAAGGTTCTGGAGTATGGGACGGGTGCTGGTGTGGGATGCAACCTGTGTAGATACACTAGCCCGTCTCATCTCCACCGAACCTCTGCGAGGGCAGCGGCAGCGGCAGAGGCGGCGGAGAGAGCAAAGGCGGGAAAGCACAGTATTATTTAAGCTGTAGTTTAGTAATAAATAATAAATAAATATTCTGGGACAATCTTACAAAAATCGACCTAGTCCCACGGTAAGCTCAACAAGGCTTTCGTCGTGGGTACTAGACGACGATATATATTATAGATAGATACATATACAGCATGGGTATTTGATACGGACGAATAATTTATCCAGCTATAGTACCTGTTCAAATAAATCGTATGGGACAATAATTCCGTTAAATTGTATTATTCATTAGGTGTAATGATTTTTTTAAGGAGTGACAGAACTGTAATTGTATGTCGTTCAACTTTGTTTGACATGATAAATGACACTGACATGATACTCGTATGACGTTTAGATAGCTACGTTAATTAATGTGGATGAAATACATTGCGTGCTGAATTCTTATGTATGAAAAAAATAATTTCCTAAAGAAATTAATGTAAATAGGTTCCCTAGGTCCAATAGTAATCGTCATTAAAATATTTGCCCGTATCAAATACCCACGCTGTAAATACTTAAATACATAAAAACATCCATAACTCAGGAAGAAATGTTCGTGATAAACCCACAAATAAAGGTCCTGACCAGGATTCGAACCCGGGACCTCCTGCTTCTTAGGCAGGGTCACTACCAACACCAACTTGGCTAGGAGGCCGTTAAACTTCTAGATTTAGAAGTTAGGGAACTCCTCAATCTTCTAAGACACTATGTACCGTCTTTTTAGAGTCGAGGATGAAAAGTCGAGTCAGTGGATGAAAGCCATAAAGAACCATGGCCCACCTGGAAGTCACTAAATAGGCTAAGGACCCAGGTCGGGCGTTGCAAGCACAACATGGCTGAATGGGGAATGCTTCGTGGGCACTCGACAGAATGTGGATGCAATACAGCTCCGCAGACAATGGCCCACCTGCTGGCGTGCCCCGCATGCCCGTACTCCTGCTCGGAACTTGACCTGAGGGACGCGACGGCCACGGCCGTCAACACCGCTGTTTATTGGGCGTCAACAGTATAGGAACCTCGACACGAAAGAAGAAGAAGAGAAGTGGATGAAAAAAGGTTTGATAAGAAGAAGGTAATTAAATGTGTTTGTTTGTAAGTCGGCGTCATATCTAAGTCTGTTTTTATCTCAATGATGTTATGTTACGGTTTAGTGTAAAGAGATTTCTTTAACAAAATATCCTTGCCAGATGTAGTACGAAATTGGGACGATACGAAAAAGTGGAGTTTTTTCCTGCGGTGGATTGTGATGTATAGGCAATCAAAACTGACACACACACTTATTGTCACAATTTTTATTTACATTAATAAAAAGCAGCTCAAGAAACTAGTAATAATAAATTTTATATATTGTCGATAATAATGTAAAGAGAATTTATGATTATTCACAGATCTTTGAAAACAAAATGGAATGGCTCCGTGATGTAGTTAAGCGAGGTCGGAGCGATGTTAACAGGTTCGCTGCTGGGCCAGTCCAACTGGAAATTTTGTATGATTTTGGTCACAATTGTTTCCATCTCCAACTGTGCGATGCGGCGACCTGGAACCAAATAACCAGAGTTAACCAAAGTCAGGAGGAGACCTTAAGACTACGTATTTACCAGTGTGTGTACCATGAACTAAACATTTATTTTAATATTGTTTACCCAGGTTTTGGCTGTTGTATTATCAGTATTTAGATTATACTTTTACTTCTCACTATATATTGTAAATGTTTGTACATGCAAATGCTTTATTGTAATGCTTATTGACTTGTAAAAGTGCCATTGAGGCCTACTTGCAGAATAAATTTTGAATTTTGAGACGGACATACTGTCGAATGCCGCAGTCGCAATCGAATGCAACTCATGGTAAACACACTAAGGTGTACAAGAATGCGTAGCGAGGTATCGTTTAGAAGTACTTGATGTGTTGATGTTGAAGTGAAGTCTTACCTATGCACATTCTAACCCCAAACCCAAAAGTGGCAGTTACGAAAGGGTGAGCGTTGCCGTGGTGCAGGGGATCTTCTTTATCTGCCAGCCACCGTTCTGGTAGGAACTCGTCTGGTCTAGGGTAGTGCTCGCTCATTCTTGACATGAACTGGTGGGCGAATAGCACTAGACTCTGAGAATATAAAGTAGCAGTCAATAACAGTTATTTAACAATTGTAAAGCATTAATTAAATCATTTTTTAGTTAAAATAAATGTTTTAATTTTTCATGCAATTTTCATGACATTGTCTATCTTACTCCATCCTTGCTCTCTCCACGCTCTCATCCACTCACGTTTTTCGGGATGTGGTATCCGAGCAGATTGTATTCTTTAGCTACCAATCTCACATTCCCAATGACCACAGGCAACATCCTTCTGGACTCCTTGATGCATGCCCTGAGATAAGGTTTCCGTGTCTGCTTGCTCATCACCTCTTCTCTGAGCTTGGTTTGCTTTTCAGGATTCGTTGCAAGGAGATATAAGGTAGCAAGCACTGTGTTGGATGCCTGTGAATTAATTATTTAGATATATAGAAGATACTGATAAAGGCATAAATACATGTCGTACCTAGAAAAGATAGAGTAACCAAAGGTACTTGTAAATTTTCCAGTGCCTAGGGCAAGAATCGAATCTGCGTCTTATGCATTCGCGACAGACTTCAGATCCCCTCGGCTATCCGGGTTATATCAATGGTGATATTTGAACAATGTTAGTTGTTCGGTAATTGGCCTTGCTTTTTATTCATTTTATAGCTATACGTAATACAATAGTTTCTCAGGAGGCCGAGGTCCCGGGATAACCGAGTGATGACTCAATAATGGCTACACGCGTTACAGGATTAATTCTTCATTAGCTGCACACTTCTTCGTTACTTTACTGCACAATAAGCTATAAATATTATACATTAAGCAATTTTAGTACACAAAAAACAAAAAACTATTCAAGAGACGCACCCGCCATCTTGAGTATCAAACGGAAGTACCAATCCAAGATGCCAATTGCTAACGCTCAGTCGCGAACGAAACGCAACTGTAATTGTTGTTAATAAGGGAGAGTGATAGAGAGAGATAACTATGAATTATGAATCGCTTCTAAGCGGGAGCGATCGTCATCTCTGCACACATGAAAGGTTAAAGTATAAACACGTGACGTTGATAATTATACCGTATCTATTCCAGCCATCAGCATGTCAGAAGCCATTACTCGAGCAGTTTCAACATCAATATCCAATAATTTCTCCAAAACAGGCTTTTCAGAAGAAATTTCCGTTGAGTTCTTTTTTGATTCCTCTATTTTTTTTATGGCTTGGTCTATAAAATATTTTGTTAATCTGAAACAGTACGATAACATTAGTTTTTAGATTCCGTACCGAAAAGGTAAAAACAGTACCCTATAAAATTACTGAGACTCCGCTGTGTCATGAACGATTATATTGAGACTGTTGAAATTTTCACAGATAATGTATATCTGTAGCCGCTATAACATCAAATACAAAAAAATAAAATAAATATTTAGGTGGCTCCCATAGATAATGTTACGGAACCCTTCGTGCACGAGTTTGACTCACACTTGGCCGGTTTTATTAGTGAACCATTTATTACGTAACCATTCGGTCAATAAATTAATTCATTCATTAACTGCCTATGCAATTTTGAACGCTATAGTACACATATTTGTACTAGATTACGTACCGAGGCCTGTAAAGTAAGAAATGTCTCAGATCTCTTGTAATTATCGTGCGAAGCTGAGGTCGACAAACACATCTGAGGCTTTCTTATTTACTGGCCAAGGTCTGTACACTATTTTTCTGCCCGACACAGTCGGAAAGCGGCAAATTTGCTTAGCGTAGCGGCCTGCAATTGGCTGCTTGTCAGCCGGAGGGTAGAAAAATATCTATTAGACCTTACAAAAATGTAATAATATTTTAATACGTTTAAAAGTATGGAAACTGAAATTAAAAACTCGCCCCTTGCATTACATTCGGGGGTTTAATAACACGCATAAAATCTACACTTAACGTCACGGTCACGACTGGATCCGATCTACGTATAAATAAGATACGTATCTCCGTGTACACGTAGCTACGTATCTTAATTACACGTAGCCGAATCACACGGAGCAAACGGAGCGGATCTCCGTTGCCGAGTAACACAGCAACGGAGATTCGGCTACGGGTTCACGAAACACGGTCACGACCAGGAGCACTACTTACAAGCGACGTTGCTTAGTACTTCCATCCAAACCACTCAGGGGTTCCGTTATGGCGAGAGAGATGGCGCTGTCATCAATACAACTTTTTGTTGACAAGATTCAAATTAACTCATCAACCCATTGTTTTCATTAACCGTAAAAATTTGTACCTACTTTTCGTGTTCTTCATAAATTTTCATCGCTTTTTTGAAGTTTGGTGTCGAGAATAACCGCCAAAAACTTGGATTGAAGTCCAACTTATCGGCAATATTAAAGATGTCGTGTACATTTTGTATCAGCTTTCTGACTGGAGAGTCCGAGGGTAGGGTGTCGAAGCAGTTGAGGCGTGTACCGAGCGCCACTACGCCAATGGACTCCAGAGCCCACAGGTTCATCTCTAAGTGTAGTTTTCTTGTTATTCGGTTGTTTTCGTCACGAATCGTCCGTAATCTGTAATTTACTTGAAATGTAATTTATTCTCTACTAAGTAGTAGGACGAATTATAGCGAACATACTTGCAGTCGTGGTTGGTATATATAAAAAAGATTTTCTTAAATAAATATAAATTAGTAGTTTAAAATATACAGAGTGTAAACACACCGCCACACCGGTCTCTTTAGAAATCTGTAATACTCACTATCGCGCTGCCACGTGGAAAAGGGTAAGGTAGCCGACAATCAAGCACAAACAATTGTGTAGGTACTTAAAGGAACTACCGTTTTGCAACTCATGTTTCGAATAAAATTCGGTTCTATCAGTAAATTACTCTTCTTTATCGTTATTTATAAACGAAGCTAAAAACCAATTACCAGTTTATGCAAGTTACAGGCAAGTATATTTTAATTGGCTGAATCAAATAATTTAAATAGAGTAACTAACATAAAAACAATGCTAAATTAAAACTAAGAAGTGTCTACCCTAGTCTTTGTCTTACCTAGAAACCATGTCATCCGCTACTTCTTCTAGGACATCGGTGTACAGTTTTATTGTTTTCGGGTGCATCATTATAGGATTCACTTTAGTCCGAAATTCTCTCCAGCTCTCACCGTGACTGGAATGGTTTTGAAAATTAGCAATTATTCATTTACAAAATCCCCGACTTTGTGACATATTTTGGCAGAAGCTTATTGTTTTGTTATTTGAAAGAAAAATATAGCAGTTTATGTGATTGTATATAATGAAAGGCATTAAAACTCGATTGTGGGTTCATGAAACAAGGCGTCAGCCGAGTTTCATAATAACATCACACGAGTTTTTTAATGCCTAATTATGTATTTGCAATTACATACACTGCTTTATATACCCACATATCATGAGCTCTCCATGATGCGTACAAAGCGCATATACCTATACTCGTATCAACCGCCATGTCCGTTATTATGACTTTTATTAATGAAAACTTTTCCGAAATGCACGTTTTGACATTTATATTTTTAGAATTCAGAGACAAACTAGAGTTGGCCCCAATTTTTCATACCGTTTCATATCAAAATAACGTGTAACTTGCGTGCGTCATTGTATGCAATTGACAATTCGTTTCAAACTTAGTGTCATTTCGACTGGTACTAGAATAGAGATAAAATAAAATTTCCTTGTGTCAAATGTGTTCGAAATTTGAAAAAAAAAATACTATCGAAATCGATAGTATCAATAATATTATTTAGCTATAATAACATTTTCACGGATAAGAAATTTGTTGTAACAAAAAGTTTATTACTATGGGGGTTTTTATATGCGGTTTTTGAACACATTATTGAGGGCTAATGATATGTGGGTAAGTATATAAATATATTTAAATTTAAAGTCCAAAATTAAGTTTACAAGTTGCCTATAAATGCCTGAATAGTAAAATGATCAATTGTGGCGTTTTCAGGCTAAAGGTACCACATTGTCGGTTGTTGATAAGGTTGATTTCTAAGCTTTTAGTTATGACAGTAGAGCCTAACCGACAATGTGGTATCTTTAGCCTAAAAACGCCATAATTATCTAAAATAATATCAGTATGAGTCACGAAAATATAAATTGTACAATGTCAAAAATGTCGCAAAAATTTGGTCATATCAAAATTATAGGCGAGTAATAATACGTAATGGACCTGAACTATGTAAAAAAATATTCTACTTTTTTTATTCGGCAGTTTTCAGTGTTCGGGCGCATTTGTTCAAAATAATTAATGGAGGAAGTAACTTTAATGTACTAATAATAGCATAGTTGATATCATGCATTGGCAACTATTAGAGTTTGGTGTCGAGCATTCGTACTACCTTACCTACCTAGTATCATGCATTCAATCAATGTTAAACAAGTGACCCTTTATAATTTGTAATGAAACTTTTATAATTTAAATAGTAAAACAAATAAGTTTACTCATTGAGTCCCACGATTCGTTTTGGATCATAAGTCTTGTTATATTTCTTGCGATAGTATTCCATAGTTTCCAAAGAGGGTCGTGCTGGCGTTGGGTCTTCTGATCTAAGCACCTGTATATAGAAATAGAGAAAGAAAATGTTCTCATTAACGAATATCAAGTATTAAAAAAGCGGACTAAGCAATTTAATTTTACATTTATAAAATTTGGAACCTTAGAATGACGCAAGACTATGATAAGGCAGGCAAGGAAAAAATATTTTGGTGGACTCCGTGGATTCTAGAACCACGGTGAGCACCCAAGCCTAGTACTTAACTTACATGTTCCACTGCATCAGGATCGAACAAGAAGACAGTGTCGTAACTGCCAAGTATTCTGTTGAGTCGCACTATCGGTCCGTACAGTTCGTATAGGCGTTCAGACAATTTGACTCCCTTGTATCCGGACAATTTGCCTGCAATGTAATGAGATCTGTAGGCAGATTATCTGTTTGATCTTAATAAAATCGTCTGTATGATATTCAGTGAAAAGTTTTTGTAAAATGTTGTATTCCACAATATTGTCTTCTGTTACCGATATTGTTATTCATTGAAATTAAACACTTTAGAACGGATTAATCGCGTTCATTAATACCGTGGCGCTACGTTTCGAGCATTTTACAGCACTTGTTTTCACAGGCCATACTACAGCTCAAGACGTCTGAGTATGCTTGCATATAACATCACCATTTACGAGTACCTAATAGAGTCTGTTTACGCTAAGTTTCCTAGACTTAGATTGCACAAGAATTTTGACGTTTACAATAACACTTTATAGTTTGACAGTTCATATGATTAGAATAGAACGTGGTTTGACTTTACTGATGAATACAATATGAATGTTGCCTTCTAAAGCTCAGTGGCTCCCTCTGTATTATCCGTAAATGTCTACCATTTTTGCCGCACTGTAAGTGTATCTTTGTATAGATGAATTAAATTAAGAATAAAAAAGAAATTATACGTTATTTTTTTGTATTTTGAATAATTAAAATTAAACACTTAATAACGGATTAATCGCGTTTATTAACACCATAACCCTACGTTTCGAGCCCTTTACAGCATTCGTTTTTACAGGGTTAAGATAATGACTGAGAGAATGCGAATTCTCCCCGTCAGTGAAAAACGTTACTTGTACAAACTACCTACATACCTACTTACAAAAATATAAAAGTAATTAAAAAAACAAAAACAATGATTGGTCTACAATGCCCAGAGGGGCTTATAAAACTAGTAATACATCGCCTGTAGGGCATTCTATAATTAAAATTAAAAATGTATAAATTGTAAAAAACCCTGTGAGGATTAACATAGCCATGGTGTTAATAAACGCGATTAATCTGTTCTAAAGTGTTTATTTTGAATAAGTTATAAATTGAATTGATTTAGTTTCACTTAACATTAAAACTTACCTCCCGGTAAAAAGTTGTGTATGGGACCTATGAAAGGCAGACTCGGTGGTCCAGGAATTTCATTGAATGACTTAATATTTTGCCGGTGTTCCAGCACTGGGCATGCCGTTCCACCGACATTTCTGTAAATAAACATAACAGCCGTTATAATTATAAAGGACGGGACAGCGTGCGTAGCCAAGATGCCAATCGCTCACGCTTACTAACGTATCGCAGCTACCTCTCTCTATCACTCTTCCCTATTAGAGTGACAATGACAGTTGCGTTTCGTTAGCGACTGAGCGTGAGCGATTGGCATCTTGGCTACGCACCCAGGCCCGCGATCCATATGTCAGTTTTGACATGTCAAATCGTCCTCCTAAGTTAAGATTTGCATTTAATTAAATCGGTTATTATTTTACAATGGATGTGCTTGAAAAGTGCGTTTTCTAATAGAGCCAAATCATGCAGAAAGTAGTGCTTTTCCGTACTAGTAGTAGCTATCACGCTATGCGTCACTTTCACACTTGGGTTGGTAGAACGTGACAGCCGCGGTGATAACCCGACCATGTTAGACAACAGATTGTCGGTTCACATTTACCTAAATGCAAAACACTTCAGCGGCATTACGACCTTATCTCTAAGACCTCATAGAGATAAGGTCGTAATGCCGCTGAAGTTGTGTTGACCATTATTTTGTTATAAATTGAAAGAGATGTCATATACCACAGAAAAAGTGACCAAGGCCCCCGGTGAGCAGGGCTGGGATCGAACCAGCGACCTCCTGCTTTCGCGGCAGATGCTCTAACCACTGGGCTACCCGATCACGGCCCAGCTCACGGATCACGCGTTCGCTGGTTCGATCCCAGCCCTGCTCACCGAGGGCCTTGGTCACTTTTTCTGTAGTATATGACATCTCTTTCAATTTATAATTTATATGTGTGACTACTTGAAAACATGAATCAAAACATTTATTATAAATAATAAATGATTTCATTCATGATCATGAGTAGTAGGGATTCGCCGGTTCTGCCGGGTTTTTTTTGGGTGTGTCTATGTACTGACCCGCCCAAAAACATGGCCACCAAAACTTAAAAAAAAAAAAAAAAAAAAAAAAAAAACAATAGCCCCCCACTTAGAGCGTTTGGGCGGGGTCCTGAGAGTGTAAGATGGCGTCTTCAGCCTTTTATATGCTGGTCTACTAACACAATACAAGGCGACCATAATCCCTTTCTCGCATCGCCATTGTTCTTCGAAAAGGGTCCTATTGTCCTTCCTACCTGGATCGAGCCGACCCACGCTGACCACCGTCGCGTCAATGGATTTTTTGCTTCGTCTTTCAATACATAAACACACCTATTCCTTCAGTACTATTACAACATATGACTACTGTGATTTTACTATGACAGCGATTTATATTTCTACCATATAATACCACACTTACTCACCTATCCTAAACCTACTTTATCAGAACGAGATAAGGTATATTATTAACTTTGTAAGTAAATGGAATTTGAGAAAGCGTTAAGTTTGTATTTTAAAGTGAACAATGACATAATTAAAGAGTGTATGATTTACTATGGTATTTAATCAATTGTTCATTATTCCTTATGGATAAAAAAAAATTCAAACCTATTGTATATTGTCTGATGTATTATCTAAGAAACTGTAAAAAGTGCGGGATTTACCGCGCAGTATCTCATATATCAACACAAGCTACAAGTTTTAACAGGTTTATTGTGGAATGTGAATCGAAACGTTTTATTCTGTTTAATTCTGTTTCAAACCTTTGTTAAAATATATGAATACCTGAATGGAACCTGTTAAAACCAGTTTACTAAGAAAGCACAAAGGATGGCACAAATGTATATTGTTAATTATTTAGCTATTGATCTAAGTCATCCTTCTCAGGTATACGTCGTGATGTAACAAAGAACTTGTTAAGTTTGAGTGCTCTTACGTGGATTGAAAAGGTTTTATTCTTAGTTTCGTGGAAGTAGTCAGTCCTTTGTTACAATATATTCGCACAGTCCAAGATCCTGTTAAAACCAGTCGTGATGGGGAGCAACGGTATATTTTTTATATGGTTGGCATTCCTATAAAAGCGTCCTCTCAGTAGCTTCACTTAAATAGTCCCTTAGTGTCAGCCATCAAGTGTGGAGTACCAATATACTACCGAGTGAAGTTTCCATTCAGATAATTTCAGTGTATAAGTCAAGTGTTGTGATCATACCAGCTGCATAATGGATGTAAGTATGTAAATTAAGTAATTATTAAGTAATTTTTTGTTATGAAGTGTGTAGGTACCTATATTTTTAGTTTGATTTTGGTTTTTTAATTAATTTTAGAATTTAATTGTGTACCTTTTGTAGATTGTAATTTAATTTGTATTGTATGACATTTTTTTGTATTTATGTTATTGTGTATGATGTAATACGTAATGGAGTATTATTTGATCAATTAAGTAATTATATTCAAGTAATGATTACTTTTACCCAAGTCTTCTTACAAATCTTTTTACCATTTTAATTGTTATTATTTTAAGAGTTGTGAAATTAACTGATATATTGTTTCAGTTCTCCGAAAATACTTTCAAAAATTATTACTACCCCGAAAATCAAGAAGCATCCTCCGATGAAGAGGGCACGGTGGGGTTAAAAATAAAACAGGCGATTGCAAAGAAAAGACACGCAAACAGCATCGATGGTTTTTTTGAGAGACCCAAGAAGAAAACCAAAGCAGCTAAAAGATCTTCGAATGTGTCCCAGAGTGCTACGGATGGGGTAGCATATTTATCATCGGGACAAGACGACGGTGCGTACGCTTCACATCTCATCAAGATCGAAGTGTATGACCTGGACAAAATACGAAACGTTGCACCTGCCGACCACTGGAAACATTGTGATGTGCGGCTTAAATATTACACGCCTAATGAGGACGATTCCCATCTTAAAAGTGCCCGAGATGTGATTTTTAATATAACTAGTGAATTAGCTTCTAAGGAAAACTGTGCTAAATACTTTATAGACACTGATAAGAAAAAGTAAACAAATAATTGTAATTTAGGTTAAACTGTAAAATAATGTATTTTATTATATCCTGTTTGTATTTTATGTACACCTTTTTTAAGTACGAATTTAAATAGCTATGTATACACTACTTTTTTGTACTTTCAATATTATATCCAATTTTAACCTGCTGTAATTAAACATTTAAGTAAGTCTTAACTATGGAATCATTTAATTTTTTGATCTTAACTATATAATACCTTTTAATTGTAATTTAGGTTTAACTATAAAATAATTTATTTGATTATATCCTGTTTGTATTTTATGTAAACCTTTTTAATGTACGATTTTAAATAGCTATGTATACACTACTTTTTTGTAGTTTCAATATTATATCCAATTTTAACATGCTGTAACCACACAGTTATAAATAAAACACATAAACGTTTCTTATTTGCATTTTTTATTCATAAAAATTGATTTAAACATAGTTCCTAATACTAGATCATTACATAAAGAATTATTTGTAAACTGACTTATAAAGTCATACATAGTTTTACCTTGGATCTTAAAATAAAGATAAACTAAACAATATTCTCCACAAACGGAGGTAAAATGGTTTTGAAGGCTTTGGCAGTTATAAAACCACCTCTTTGTGTTTCTTTTTAAAAATAACCTATGATAACCAGTAGGCTTTCTACCAAAACTATCAAAGTATTCACCCACACCGTTATTATCAATGTGCATGGCCACCCAATGAGAGCCGGGTTTTGAGTCAGGATCCAAATTACATACAATAAATACAGGTAGATCAATCCAAATAGGAATTTTGTTAGCAGCAAAAACATTGAAATTAAACAATGGGTTTAATTTCTTCATACAGAATTGAATTTCATCAGTATCCATAATAAATGACAAATTGTGTCTTTTACGATGATGTTGCTAACAGTGACTACTACAAAGTAGAGTAAACTGAAGGAAAACAATATATTTATATGATTATTAACTGTTGTAATCTACAGATACATCACGATTTTTGTTTATTTCAATAATATTATCAAATTCCGCATACACAACACAATTAATTGTGCTAGATAGAGCCCAATCAAAGCGTACTTCTATCCGAACGCTTCCATGTCTAACAAGGTTCCAGTGTGAAGTTGAACTAGCAGATAAATCAGGAGTTAAATCAAAACATAACAAAGAATAACCTCCCCCATAATCTGTTCTGCTTATTGCATTACCCTCGTTGTGAAAATGAATACCAGTTCCAGAAAATAAGGTGTGATATGTTGTTGCAATGATACCAGAACTAAAGGATGGTTGTAATGTTTTAGAAGGAATTTCATGACCATCAACAAACAAACTAAATGAATTCATATTATAATGTTGAAAATTAAATGGATTCAAAGCCAAATTACCATTAAAAGCTGAATTTGATACAAAGCCAATAATACATCTTTTAGGAATTTGCCCAAGAAATATATTATCCAATGTTTTTCCCTGGACCCCTGTTGGTATTGTAAGAACTTTAACTTCTGCTCTCGTAATGGGATACTTCGCAGTCGTTGTTGCCAATACTTTTTGATGGGCTAATAAAACGCTAGGGTTGATTCTTGTTCGTCTTACAATCAGACTAGCATCCATTATTTGTACTTTGAATTTTTTTTCTTGATGACAAATAAGATTAAAAGATTCTTTTGACCGTACCAATTTAATACGCATTTCAACACCATTGATCAAAAATTTCTCTTGATTAAATATGTCCCCATGCAGATGTCCAATCATTTCCACTTCTTTACTTTCTTTGATAAATTCTAGTCTTTTATGAAATCCTTTATTGTTGGCATCAACGGTATCCATGTACTTTGGAGTATCCTCATACCACAATCCGCAAGTAAGATGAGTTTCTTTAGCTGCTGGTCCATAGTTGAGAAGATTTTCCATATAAGCACGGTAAGCATATGTATTGTTTGGTGGAGATATGAGTTTTTGGTTCAAATATACATCGAGTTGGTTGAAAAGGGAGTGTAACCAGTTATTGGTAGGTCCAACTGCTGCATCTGCTTTCATTTTTGTACCATCTTGGTTTAATACTTTAGCAGTAATGTGTAACATTGTGTGTGATAGGTCAATGTAGTCATCTCCAGATCCAGGTACTTGAAATTCAAGGGGACCATCATCACTTAAAGATGAAATTGGTTTGTAATGAACCCATTGTCCGCTCTCGATGCTTGTTTGAGTTGATGGAAGGGCAAATAAATCTAATTCTGATTTAACACATTCACACGAATGACTGTGTAAAAATGACATTTTTTAACTTGAAAATATATCGTTACTTTTATTGTTTTTATTTTTGTTACTTCCTCTTCGTCGTGATGCTTTTAGGGAAATGAGCGGTTCCCTCCTTTTATTCGACATTTTATACCCAGATCCTGACATGAGAGAATCAATTTTTTCGTCAGCCCTTCTTTTTAAGTTAGCACTTGCTTCCTTGAACCGTGATTTAATTGAACTATCCATTGGGCGAGAATTTACCATGTCCGATAACAATCCAACTCCTGCTCCCAGAGTTTCTTTTCCAATGGTTTTAAAACCACTAGATAGCAAAGGAAGCACTGATCTAAATAGCCCACCCAAAAAACTACCTATTCCATGTCCTCGTTGATATGGAACTCCCTTATAAACAATTCCTATTCCAGAACCGGCTTGGTGTGAATAATAATGTTGGTAGGGACAAGAAACCGACGCTCTGTTGTAAATCATTTTACTCGTTGAAAGTGTAGCTTCACACAAGAAGATCCAAATTGAAATGGCACCTTGGCACCAGTTGTTGTTCTTATATCTATTTCAATCGTATCAAACTCTCTTCGTAAAACTGGTACATAGTGAGCGGGTGAGAATATGTGTGTTTTATAAGCTCCATAGATGAACTTCGTTGGATCTAATGGTATAATCCTTTTTTTTTTTTTTTTTTTTTTTTTTTTTGAGAGGGGAAAATGCGTTACGCATACCGTCCGGGTGCGGGGACGGACCCGGAACGGTTATGTGGGACTCCCTGTTGGGCTGATGAGACCCCAGGTATACCCACTAAAAACCCCTCTGTCTGCCGCCAGTGTGCTATAGCGGTGGGCTGCAGGAACGCTTGCGCTTAACTTCTACAGCACTACCAGCACTTGTCCGTTAGCCGGACCACCTCCGGAAGCCCATGTTGTCCTCTATCGCCGTTTGCCATATATAATGGCCACCCTCGCCGGGACTTGGAGGTGTTTGGATGACAGACGTCCCCGTGCCTGTCATCCCAAGTTCCCTTACGGGGGCAGGCGGCGGTCGTTGGCGACTCGCCTGCGCCCGGTGCGTCTGCGGCGCCGTTGGTCGGCCATTGGTTCGACCTCCCTGGCCCGTTCCGCTTGCTCCTTCTGCAGCATGACATATTCGCAGAAGGTTTTAGCTGCTTCCCAGGACTTCTCGTCTTCTACCATGGCCTTAACCACGGCCGGTAACGACAAGTCCTGTCCTACTGTCGCAATTAGGTCGTCACGCTCCGGCCCCCACGCTGGGCATGCCTCTAGCGTGTGATGTGCGGTGTCCGATGCGGCACCACACTCGTGACACTCTTCTGTGGGCTCTCTGCCGGCAATTTTGTGCAGGTATCTCCCAAAGCAGCCGTGCCCCGAGAGAACCTGCACAAGCCGGAAGGTGAGAGCACCATGTGACCGCTCCAGCCACTGTGGTAACACCGGCCGGATCGCCGCTATCGTCCGGACACCAGCACTTGGTCTCTCCAGACGTTCCATCCACGTGGCGACTGCCTCACGGGAGAGCTCCTCCCGTTTTGCTCTCACCTCTGCCGGCGCTGGCCAGAAGTCTCGGGCTCGCGCCTCCTCACGCCAGAAAAAGGCAGATGCGAGGGTTTTTGCGTCCAGGTCCCATGGAAGAGACCCTGCCAGCACACATGAAGCCTCGCCAGAAATCGTTCGATAGCCCCGTATGGACCTTATCGCCATTACCCGTTGCGCTTGGCGCAGTTGGGTGGAGCTCCGGCTATTAAGGTCCTCAGCCCACACTGGGGCTCCGTACAGGGCCATCGAACGGACTACTCCCGCATAGAGACGCCGGCAGGACGACTTCGGCCCTCCAATGTTCGGCAGCAGGCGACTAAGCGCACCCGCCGCACCAAGTAGCTTTGGTGTCAGTTGCTCAAAGTGGGCTTGGAAGTTCCAGCGGCTATCCAACGTCATGCCCAGATACCGCATAGTTGGTCTGACGGCTATCTGGACACCACCCACGATGATCTGAGCCCCCACCGGGGGCGCCCTGCGAGGTCCGTGGAAGCAAATGGCCTCCGATTTGTTCATGGCGACCTCTAGGCCCAGCCGTTTAATTTTGCCCACTGTGTGCGCAACTGCCGCCGTGGCGAGGATAGCGGCTTCCTTAAACGAGGCCCCCCGCGCCGTCACAAGTGTGTCGTCCGCGTAACATATCAGGGTGACCCCACGCAGGAGAGCTCCCCGCAGGACCCAATCATACCCAATGTTCCACAGGAGTGGTCCTAGCACCGACCCCTGTGGAACACCGCACACCATCTCCCGTCTGCCCCACGCATGTTGCCCGGGGAAGGCCACGTACCTCTGATGGAGGTAGGCCCTCACAATACGGCTGATATGGTGGGGCACTTGGTGGTAGAGCAGTGCCTCGTTAATGCACTCCCAGGGGAGGGTATTAAAGGCATTGGCAATGTCGAGCGACACTGCCAAGACGACCTCTCCCTGGGACACTGCATCCGCCGCGAGCTCCTTTACCCGCAGGATCGCGTGCACGGTAGAGCGACCGCACCGAAAACCGTATTGGCACTCCGCCAAGTCCGGCCCGTCCGTCCCTAGGTGCCTGATGAGGCGGTTCGCAATAATCCGCTCAAAGAGCTTGCTAACCTCATCAAGCAACACGATGGGCCGGTACGCCGATGGGGACTCCGCAGGACGACCCTCCTTTTTAATTAAGACCAGCCGCCCAACCTTCCATGTGCCAGGAAGGCAGCCCTGATCCAGGCATGCACTGAACAGCCGACATAGTCTCGGCGCCACAGCTTCCATGGCGAGCACCCACGCCCTGCCCGGTATTCCATCCAACCCAGGAGCCGTGTTTTTGGCTCGAAGCCTGAGTATCGCCGCTCCTAACTCCCTCTCGGTGACAGGTGGCGTTTCCGCTTCGACTTCTTGCTGCCCTTGGGCTGCTCTAGGCGGAGCCATGGGCGGAGGACGCTGCAGCGGCCTGTGTGGGAACAGGGCCGAGACCACGTCATCAAGCAGCTGAGGCTGGAGACTCTGCGTCAGTGGGGGGGCCCAGGGTCGAAGCTTTTTCCGAACAAGCTTGTATGGCCTCCCCCACGGATCGTTGTTAAGAATCTCCAGGAACTCCTCCCGTGACCGATCAATGGCTGCTGCCATGGCGGTTTTTAGAGCCACTTTCGCGTCCTTGTACCTGGCGTACAAAGCCGCTTCGGTCGCTGCGTCCCGTCGCTGTCCGCTGCGGTGCCTCGTGTACCGGCGTCTGGCAGCCACGCACTCCTCGCGCAACTGCGCAAGGTTTGCAGACCACCAGTACACGGAGCGTCGAGGAGAGAAGGCCTTAGCTCTGGGCATGGCGGCGTCGCATACCTCTGTCATGCACTTGCGGAACCAGTCCGCTTCAGACTCGACGTCTACCGCGCCTTCAGGTTCCGCACTCCAGGTCTGCACCAAGGCCGCCAGTTCCAGAGACTCCCGGTCGAGTTTTCTGAGAACCCAGCGCGGGCCATTTTCGGCCGGGTCGTTCCGCCTTGGGGGAGGGGGTGCAGAGCGTGCTGTAACTCCAAACCGGATGTATCGGTGGTCCGATAGCGTCTCAGTGTCTGCCATTACCTCCCATCCCTGGACACGGCGCGCCAGGGCGGCGCTGGCGAACGTGATGTCCACAATGGAGCCGCCCTGTTGCCGCACGCACGTGTTCACCGTTCCGGTGTTAATGACGGTAAGATTGGAAGCAATGGCCCACTCAAAGAGAGCCTGCCCTCGCGGCTCTGTTCTTGGGCTTCCCCACGCCACACATTTCGCGTTGAAGTCGCCTGCCACTATGACCGGGAAAGGATGCAGGCGACCGACTACGGCATCGACCTCGGCAAGGAAACCCTCAAAATCTGCGAGGCTTTTGTTGGGGGAAAAATAGACTCCGACCACTGCCAATTCCCCACAGACAACCGCGATGTGACCGTGGCCTTTTTTGACGCTTTTAAACGGGCTGGAGCCGGCAGCGCTCCGCGTTGTAATGGCCACGGTTTCGTCCAAATCAGCGACCCACTCGTCCTGAGCAGGAACCCTATACGGCTCTGCTACGACCGCAATGTGGATCGACCACTGTGCCATGCTCTGGTAGAAGAGATCCTGAGCTCTGGCACAGTGGTTGAGGTTCGCCTGAAGGAACTCAACTGTGGCCATTTAATCGACGGCCATTGTTCGAGCCTCCTCAGTCGCAGCCTGTACCGTGGCAGGCGATTCGACCGGCTGCGAGGGGGCCAGGAGGCCATCGGCAGCTTTACTCCCTTTATTGCTTTTGGCAGCTTTTGGCGCAGTGCACGTCTTGCTGCCTATCCTGTGCCCTGTTGGCTTCCCAGCAGCCTCACACTCAGCACAGTGCGGTGGAGAAGTGCATTGCGCTGCCTTGTGACCGCCCTTACCACACTGGAAGCAGTCCTGGGACCTGTCCGATTCCGCTTTACACTGCGCCCTCACGTGCCCGTTCTTAAAGCACCGGTAGCATTGCAGGGGCCTTTGCTCTAGCAGCTTTACCTGCGCAGAGACCCAGCCCACCAGGAGACGGCCACCTGCTACCACTCTCTTTGCTGCAAGAATAGGGCACCGAACCCACGCCGTGCCGAACCCCGAAAATCCTCGACGGATTTCTCCGGCCTTCACCTCCCCAACGGAGCATTCTCCGGCAAGTGCCACCGCAGCGACCACTTCTTCCGCGCAGACAGAATCATCTAGGCCGGTAACGCGAATCTCAGCAGTTTTTGAGGGCCTAGACACTCGTACGGTCTCGTTGCTGATTTTTGCTCTGAGCGCCTCCGCGAGTTTGTCAGCTTTGTCCCCGCTAGATGTTCCGGGGATCTCCAGGATGCATGCCCCAGTTGCTGCGCGCCGAAAACGCAGACCACCGGGGATGTCTAGGTCCGTAAGTTGGACTTTGGTCCGGGCCTCCGAGATGACGTCCTTATAAGTGACGCCCCTCTCCACAGCTCCCGGTTGTAAGGTCAGCACGACTGCCGCTGACCGTGGAGCTTTCAGCTTCTTGGCTTTAGCCTTCTCCGTCTGTTGCTGGGTAGAAGACGGAGCTTGGCTCTGTTGGCCCTTGCCCTTGCCCCTCTTGCCCCCCGTCACCTTATTCCATCCCTGAGACATGGAGCTGGGTGCAGGTGGTAGCGGGCGGGATGCTGGTTCTTTCAGCGCTTGAGTCGCACCCTTTATCCTCTTTTTGTTCCTCTTTCCGGTGGCGCTTTCAGCGACTCCAGGAGCTGTAGTGGACTGTGGCTTCTTAGTGGCATCTATGACTCTTACCGTCTTAGAGCCAGCAGTCCCTACTTCCGCCAAGGGGGCTGTAGTTTTCGCTGCCCGCTTCTTTTTGTCGGCTGATAGTGTCGGTCGCAGTTGTTGGGCCGGCAGCAGACGACCCTCAGCCTCGAGCCCATCCAGCCGTGCGCTCACTATGGCACCCGCTTGAATTGCCACTGCACGCATGAGGTCATCGTCCCTAATAGCGGGGTGGGCAGGAGGATTGGCTAGCCCACCAGTGCGTGGTGACGACATTACTCCCCTGGGAGGAAGTGGCGTGTTCGGCATATCTGCGTCCTGTGGTACGGGATCTGGCTGAGTCTCGCGGACAGAGCTCCATCTCCGCTGATTCCGGTCCTCCTCTACCTCCGCCTTTAGCTTGGCCAATTCCTCCCGAAGGCTGGCTACCTCTGCCTGCAGATTTTGATTTGCCGCCTGCAGTTGGCGAGTCTCATCCGTGATTAGGCGTGCGCTCAGTTTCTGGACCGCTTCCAGGATGACTTCCGATGCCTCCTTGAGCGCACGCACGAACGTCCCTTTCAGGTGCTTAGATTTTGTCGCCACGTCGACAATGATCGCAACCTGGGATGCCACCGATTTTGTAAGGTCAGCTGCTGTTTTGTGTTGAGCTTCGCTGTTTGACGAGGATGCGGAAAGTTCAACAGCGGCGCACATATTCCGCAGCTGCCTCGCCGTCTTCGCCTGGTTCGCAATGTCGGCCTCCGCCTCCATTTCAAGAGCCACTCGTTTCGCCTCGTTGAGGGCCCTTTGCGCCGCTGCTAGGCCAACGTATTGTCCTGTCGTGGGTGGACGGCCTCTTGACCGCTTGGCCACCTTGCCAGGCGATCCGGAGTGATCCGACTCAATTTCTGAGTCGTGGCTGGCGCTGACCGACTGAGCATCAGCCCAGAAGCGCCCTCCCAGGTAGGAGGCCCCCGATGTGCTCGAGTTCGATCGTGATCGAACCGTGACGAGCGTGCCGACTGACGATTGATCGTCCTCCTCCGAGATCATGTCTTTATTCTTAGCGCGCTCGCCCCCCTCCTCCGGATTGGGCCTCTGCGTGTCGCCGCCAGTCTCCTGGGCATCTGCCCTGTGCAGGCTCAGGGTTTGGCTCCGTTGGCACTTTCCCGGAGTCTGGGGCCGCCCCTTTGTCCGATGAGCGGTGGCGTGGGCCGTCCGAGAGGCTCCTGGCTCTTGCTCTTCTTCGCTAGGCTCCAAGAGCTCCACCCGCCTCCTTTTGTTACCAGCGCTCTCCGCAGCGCGGAAAGGGGCGGAGAAGGAAGTGCCTGCTCCGAGACCGGGTCGCGGCTTCGTCCCTACGGTCGGCAGACCTGCGTCAGAGTCTGAACCCGAAAGCGTATTGACTATCATCTTCTCGTCTGTCAAATACGACATTCGGGTCGTCTTCTTAATGCGGACGCCTTCGCGTGGATTCACCTCTGAGAGATGCGCGGCCCGGCTGAGAACCACCCGCGCCTCGGGTAGCGGGATTCGGCTCTTCAGCGTCGCTTTATTTTTATCGGCACTCCGCGGCTCACGCACGGTGCCATCCGATACCTTCTCTGCAGCAGTTTGGGCTTTAGTGGATGCCACTGGGGTGCTCTCAGCTACCGCTGCTTCCTCCTCGAACCTGACATCTTGCGGTGGAGGCTCCACTACTTGGCCTTGAAAAAGGCCGTTTCCACTTTGGCCCTGAGAAGGGCCTTTTACGTCTGTTTTTTGATTTGACATTGACATTTGTTGTTGTTCCCACGAGTATGGGACGATATATAAACTACACCTCGGGTGACGCCCATTCCGAAAGGTGTGGCTAATACTCCAGAGGTCGCCCGGTATCTGGAGGTTTTTACGACTTCGCTGTCGGGTGTTAAAGAGTTTTCCGTCTCGTAGGCCGGCCAATTAAGGCAAGTCTTCCGCTCCGCAAGCACAACCCGTACCCCATAACGCCACCAATGGGGGTCGTTGGGAAGATGCTGCGGGTTACGGGATTCAAGGGAAGCTGGCGTGCACTTCCCTAGAGTTTCTTGCGAAACTTCACCGCCTTTTTGCACGCTAACGACTGGACTCCTTCCAGCCATGCATCCCGTCGGCACGGTCCGCTCACCTTGGGATTAGGGATTTTTATAGTGGTTTACTCCACGAACACGTCGTCACGACCCAGTAGGCCGCTTCGCCACCATGAAGGGGCTGCATCCCTTGCCACCTCAGATGAGCTGAGGCATGCTGGGAGCAGCACCTGGCCCAGAGGCCTTCCCCCCCTCCCCCCGGGAATATCCCGGGTGTCGGGTTATTGGCAGCAATAGTAAACAAGCCCCAAAAGGGTTCGTTTACCATTGCCCCCAGGGCGCACCAGCCATGGAACATTCCCATCCCTGCCGATCCTCGCGGATCAACAACGATCTGAATGCCCCAGACCCTCGTGGAGGTTACCCGACCCTAGCGCCCCTAATGGTATAATCCTGAGCAATGAAGTAATAACATCACCAACTATTTGTGGATGAATTATGTCAGTATAAACAAATACTTGAGAAGGTAAACCTAAATATAAATTTGCTGGGTTTTTTCCTAATGAAATTTGTTTTAAATTTGTTCTTGGTTTGAAACCCAGCTGAAGGCTTAGTATCGGAGATGTTATGATAGAAGTTATTTCTTTATTTGGTGTTGATACCCCAACCATTTTTGTTAATTTATCATGCCGAAATAACACACTATTTTTTAATTGAGGGTTTTCATTAAACGCTTGAATTAAATGTTCTATATTATCATAAGTAGTAGCTGGTATATGAGTTTTAATATCTACTATTTTTGAAGTCTTTTCATTAAACTTTTCATTAAACGCTTGAATTAAATGTTCTATATTATCATAAGTAGTAGCTGGTATATGAGTTTTAATATCTACTATTTTTGAAGTCTTTTCGTTGGGAAGTAACACCTTTTTCTTTATATAAATTATATTTTCATGTTCTTGAACATTATACATGGAACAGGGGTATTGAAATTCTACCAACCCAACTACCCATTCTCCATCCAATTTAATAGTCCTAGGTAATTTTGTTAAGAAATTTGCAGTCGTATTATCCGTGTAGTAATTTGATGAGCTGTTACTCAACAATGTTAAATAAAAACTATTTTCGCTCATATTTTCTTTAAATCTGATTCTGGTAACCAAGAATTAAATTTATTGGGATAACCTTGCCACTTCACTAGTATTTCCTTTCTGCCAGCAACTCGACGTGAGCGTATTATTTTATCAATTTTATACTCTTTGGTGGGGAGGTATGTTACTTTTTGTAATTCTTTAGTATAAAATGTACCAATGATTGGTTCACCTTCCAAATCCTTTAAAGTATAGACAAACCGCGGTGATCTCTTTATAATCGAATTAATAATAAATATTTCTTCACTCCAATTACTTTCATAACCTTTTTGAAATACATGTTTATATTTAGTGATTCTAACATGATCACCTACATTGAATTGCGTATTTTCTAATGAAACTTGCCTATCTTTTTGGCGATCATATAAATTACTCCAAACAGTCATAATATTATTAGAGTTAACATCAACTGGACGCATTTTAATGCTAGAATGATAGCTGTGGTTATAAGAATTAAGAAGATCTTGTAGAATATTAGTGAAATTATATGTATTATTATGAGTGAAGTAGCGCCACATTTTCATTTTAAGAGTTCTTTGAAACCTTTCCACTATACTTGCTTTAATGTCGGGGTTATTGGTGGTATAGTAATTTATATTTTTGTTCTTAAAGTAATCTCGAACTACCTTGGAAACAAATTCTGTGCCTTTATCGGATTGTATGTGAAGCGGAACAGATTTGGCTTCAGTAAATATGCTTTCAAAACATTGTTTAACCGTTGTTGAATCCTTCTTTTTCATGGCTCTTGCGAAAGCGTATTTACTGAACACATCAATAACACAAAGAATATATTTGTATCCATCATTATATTGAGTATAAGTACTCATATCACTTAAATCAGCTTGCCAAAGTTCATTAAAGTTAGACAAGATGTATTTATTTCTAGTAAATCGCCTATGAACAGGTTTGTGTAATGTATACGTATCTTGAGATTGTAACCAGTTTTTCACTTCCTCTTTTTTCATTTGACCTTTCATTGCCCTTGTTAAATTATCCAAACTGCTATATCCAGCTGGATTAGATACATCGTAGTAGATTCTATTAATATCTAATAGGGGGTCCATTTTTCCCACTCTATTTTCTTTCCTGAACGCTTATGTGACCGTGTAGTAAGAGGGGTCGACGTGGTATTCTCTTGAACTGATGAGGCTCTCGTGTTTTCGGATGTGGATGGCACAAAGCGGTCGATTAAAGGAGTACCTTCAATAAATGCCAAATTTGTAGGATTGCCTATGCATGACCTAGGAACTTTTATATCTTTTAAAAGTGCAGCGAACACTTCCCATCCAATTGGTTTAGGACGTTTAAGACATCTAACCGTATCGCTCACCAAATCAATAATATTACTATTTTGAATGGTTCGGTTGTTTATAACCACTTCTCCAGTCGGTTTCCACCATATTTTCGGTTTACTTAAAACAATGAAATCTAACAAAGTCCGAGTTTTTTTTTCGTATGATTTAGGTAATATTCCTAATATTTTTGAAGGTGTAATTGGCATTGATTCTTGATTTATTTCTCCGGGCGGAGTATTAAACGATGATGGTGTAGCTGTTTCAGTTATATCACTTGTAACTGAATCATTATTTTTATTCTCCTCTTTTTTGTTAACTTCGGACTTTATAATATCATTACTTTCATTGTTGAATTGATTAATCCCCTCCATTACAATAGGTATCTTAAACGGTTTTCGATCTGTTTCAGTAAAATGTAGAAATCGTTGCAATGCTTGTGAATATAACGTCCACTTTTCGCGATCATTCATTTTACTTTTAAGGATTTTTTGCATCTCTCCATCTAGTCTAGATGATGAATTTTCAGGTGAACTTTCATTGCGTTTTAATCTTTCAATAAAATCTGATTCAACTAATAACATTTTTTTTGTGTTTTCCATTTTGTTATGATAACGAGTTCACCAATGCGCTTAAAACTGCGCCTAAAATAATAGGTAAAAATCCACCTCCCTTTTGAATTATAACAGTTTTTCTTATTTTATGTTTTCCTTTAGAAACTAAGGTTCGTAATGTATCTTTATATTTTTTTAATTTCGACTTTTCTTTTTTTTCTAATGGAATCTTACCATTAAGCACATTATAAATACATTCGCAAATAATGTTTATTTCGTCATCGTCACAAGATTTTAGTAATGCAGTACGATATTTTGGTTTAAGCAATTGTAAAGCTTCAAGTAAATGTTTATATGTGTTAACTCTTGCATGCATTATGTAGAACTGACTAAAATATGTTGATGTTTATCATATTTAAACCCCTTTTTGGGTACATACACTGTGCAGTGACCATCAAACGGAAATATTTTTGTTTTAAAACGACACATGTCATTTGTATTTTGTTTAAGATCAATCATGAGATACCCATGAGCGTCCTTGGTAGCATCTTTGTAGGCTTCATCAACGAATTTCGAGTTTTCTGGGTAAACTTGTCGTGATAGGTAGCGTATCTGAGTTTTATCCCTGGGATTCTTAAAAAATATTATATAGCTTGTATTCAATGATATATCTCGTTGACCTCTTCCCTGATGAAATATATTCTGTGTAATATAAAATACACTTAAGTTTCTATGATGACTACCCTTCGTGAAAATATCAACGATTCGACCATCCGATTCTCTCATCAAATCATCTATAATAAGAAGTTTAGGTTTCTTTCCATCAAACATTGAAAAATCTGGTATTCCTTGATTATAATTTACATTTTCCAAATTGTAGAGAGGTTGCATTTCATCATAACACCAAATAATTTCGTCATACTCAACATTACATATCTCTTTAGAATTACTTAAAAAATCAGTGACAAATTGAGTTTTACCACACCCACTCGGACCTGCGACAATGGCAGTGAAAGGATGACAAAAGTGAATCATTATTAAATATGTGTGTTGATTTGAAAACGGCTGAACATCAAATGGTGTTATTCAAGAAAGCCGTTACTCTTTAAGTGAGCGAAGCATAAAAAAAAGAAAAAGGAATGACAGTAAAATAAAAAAACTTTTTTTTTTGTACACTTATCTATTTAATTTTTATCTTAACTTAGGATAACTATTTTTACCACCACCAGGATTTACATTTACACATTTAATTGTTGTAATTTTTTTTTTTACAATGTTAATATATTTACAAGTATTATTCAAAAAATAAACTTATAATTAAAAATAATATACTTAAATTATAAACAATTTCATATTCCTTTTAATAATTAAAACATGCAATGTACAATAAATAATGATTAATTCGAGTGTTCTGTGCTTATACATTACGAGGTTACAATTTATCAACAATTACTTTGATATCCTATAATGCCCCCACGCAAGAGTATCGGTAGAGTTTTCTAGTAGGTAGCGTTTTGTATCATTATGTGATAATGATATTTTATTGATTTTTTGTGTAAAAATAATGTGTTTAATAGATTTAAATCTTTGCATCTGTGCATATTGTTCTTTTTTGTTAAATAAACACTTTTTGTAATCATTAACCGTAAAATTTTCGGTGACACATTTATTTACACCTTTAGCTTTTGACGTTACTCCGTGTTTTTTATCAGGTTTTTTTTCAACATCCATAGTATACATTTTAGATCGCAGACCTACAAATTCTTTGAAAATTCTTCCATTATTTTCATCTTTGAAAAAACCTAATCGCTTTTTATTCATCAACGGTAATCCATATTTATTGTTAAGAGGATAGTCGGAGGTATCAAAATACAAATTAACATCAGATTTTATGTCTCTATAATAGTTTTCCGTAAAAATTTGATAAACTAAGCTATCAGTATCTGTGTAAAGAAGTTTTAGGTTTTTCTGATACTTTGTTTTCATATAATCGTAATGAAATTGATACATCAATGTTTTAGATATATCTAAAATACAAAAACCAAGGTAAATAGGTTTGTTATATAAAACCTTGGTTTTTTTCAGTTGCACAGCTACTAAATTCTCTGAAAATATTGATAAACTATGGAATTCTGGTTTAGCTATTAATGATTGCGCTCCTTGAGATTTGCCACGATTTTCCCAATGATTTAATAACTTTACTTCAACCCGTTTTAAAACATTCTCCATGGTTTTACCAAATACTGAATTATTCATAAGTTTGTAAAAATCTTTATCGAATTCTGAAGTTGCTTGTGAACGCATGCAAGTGTTTAAATCTATATATTTTTTCAACCATGGGGATTGTTTGAATTTCAAAATTCTGTGAATTTTAGTCAATTGTAAACCATTTCCTAAACACTGTTTAAGATTCCTGTAATGTATCACATAGTTTGTTTTTTTATTTAGATTGGGTATCAATTTATTTTCTTTTGTGTTGCCTAAGCAAACATTTTCTGGACAAAATGGGAAATCGGAATGAGAATCATGCAATTCGTGAGGATATTCTAAATCAACTTCTAAAATGAGACCATGATCGGCATCGTCTGAAATATTAAAATCCGTATCTACATCTACCCATTCAAATTCACCGGTTGGAAGACATTGAGACATAGCCCAACCATAAAGGTTATTGGCATCTAAATACATCAGAAAGGAAGAAGGAATGTTTGGATCATAGTCAGACATGAATTTATTATTAGCTTTTGCATGTCTGTTGCTGCATTGAGATATACCTCCTCGAATATTATTTGCAATGAAAGTAATCTTATCGATATCGGTTAAAAGTTCCAGTTTAATTTTCGTAACATTTAACATTGCATCCCAACTCAATCCTGGAGCAGTATAATAATGAGCAGGATCCAAACCGTAAGTTTTAAGACAGACGTTTCTAAAATTTTCGAATACATCTGTTAGTAATAAAACATCTGTTTTTAAATACAAATCTGAATAGTCACCCATATTTTGACATTTGAAATGATTCCATACATCAACGGCATGTTTGTAATCGTCTTCTGAAATATGACTGTTAGTCAAAGAGCTGTAGAATTTGTCCTGAGAGGGAAGGGATGTTAATGCCAAAGAACTAAACGATGTCATGTATTCATACGGGTAAACACCCTTACGTATTAAGCGTTGAAAATCTTCTTCATTTGGGAAAATTAATTTTAGATCATGAAACTGTTCAGGTAATAGATTTTTAGCTAATTTGTCAAGACTACTACACATAAATTTCAGAGAATCAACAAACCTTAACTTCATAATTCGATTATTGATATGTAGAACTTTTGTGAAAGATATGTACTTCTCTTTGTTCTCTGGGATAAGTTCTATGTCACCATCCTCAAAACCAAGCCCATGCACGATAAAGTGACTATCATAATTGCTTAAGTTGTGGAAAAATACAGGTACACAATTAGGGGATCTGTATTTATCGCGGCAGAGTTGGTGTGCAACCCCTTCGTAAGCACCAGTATACCAATTGTGTGAAATTACTTTATCACCATCAAAAGCTCGATTACAGATATAACAACTCGTACTCTGTGAAAAGTTCGTTTCGTTTGCAAGCGTTAAGGGTAAAGGTGATTTTGCAAATGTATTGTTTTTGCAAATGTTCTGTAAATCTTTTTTAACGAACTCCATGAATGTTTTTGAGCAGTTTTCACCTTTATAAGTTCGATAGATTGATAACTGATCATCAAATGAACATTTAATATAATACCCAAAACTATAAACTTCATGTTTTTGCACATTGATAGTTGAGGGTTTGTCAGGTGATGGAGATGTTTCGTTAGAACATGAATGAATTGGGTTTAAAAACGCTTCAAAGTCACAGTATATTACAAATGGATGTCGCAATTGACGTTCATAATTATTGAAAGTAATTTCATTAGCAGGAACTATTTCATTAAACCAATTCTTCGTTTTTTTATTTCCTAAAGGTAAATTCGTGCAAACATGAAAACAGTCGTTTTTTTGGTGGTTTATTAAATTATCACGTGATGTAAGACTTGTCAAGCAACCATCACATATGTGAGCAGTGTGTTGATGGCGAGTCAACTGAGCGGATACTAACCTAGATATATTTTTAATGAGACAGTAATGGCTTTTACTACCTTCGTTTACATACAACAAGTTGAAATGCTTGACCTTTTTACATTTTGTAAAATGTAATGGTCCTACAATAACATTTGATTTACTCTGAGAATTGTATTCTAATCCAAAGACGTTTATACTTATATTATTCAATTTCTCAAACTTATGGATATCTGTTAATTTCATAGGAAAGGGGAGATTTCTAAAGTTTAATTTATCTTTATGTGCTTTATACGCACGGACAGTATATGCACGATTACTCTCTAGTGGTGGATATAGTCCTGATAAAACTGCCCAGCGAAAACATTCATAATCATTATTTTGAACGTTAATTACCGCTTTTTTAAGTTTAATATCACGTGGCAAATCGATATATGAGGAGCCACGTAATGGGCTATATTTGTTTACATTGATGTCTAAATGATTTACCTTCACCAAACTCCATCCACTATCTTTTTTTTCAAAGTTCGTTAATCTATTGGAAATTTCATTTAAAACACTAGATAAAATATCATTTTTATTACTGCTAACGCTAACAATATTGTTGCTTAATTGAAAATCAAATGTGTTGTTTAACTGTTTGGTTTCTTGAGTAAATAATGCGTTTAGAATAAAATTAACTTTTAAAGCACTGTGATTTGAAAGTGAGCGATCTAATAATGTGAATATGATATCTTTATTATTTTCTATAAATGCTTCAGGTCTTTCAAAGGAATGGTAATCATTTTCTTTAGATAATATTCTGTAAGTAGCAATTCTATTTCTGAATGCATTTTCAATAAGTTGAACGTTAATTAATTCACTGTCAGATTTTTGCGGAACGTTGTCTTTATGGATCTTGCTATTTAAATGACTTGTTAAATATCTCTTTGATACAAAGACGTGACATACAGAACATTCAATTTTACCATTATTTTTTGTACTTACATCATTATCAGGTGGTTGAGTTTTTGATGAATCAGCACAATTGGTTGATGGACAATCAGCACAGTCAGTGGATGGACGATCAGCATAGTCAGTTAACGGAGAATCAGCATAATCACTTGATGGATGATTAGCATAATCAGTCAATGGATGATCAGCATAGTCAGTTGATGAACGATTAGCATAGCTGTCGGATGAATGTTTTTTTCTCGCTGACTCGTTCACGTCAATAGCACGTCGTTTCATTCCACGTCCAATTTGAGAAGATCTAAAAAAAAAATGTTAATTAAGATCATATAAGCTAATACGTAAATACAATATAAATCATTTATCGGTTGGTTGATATACTAACTTAAATCTTTTCGACACCGCTGACAATATGCCTGCATCATTAATACTCCATCAATCACATCTGATGATGGGGTATTCCTTTCGGAATCTTTGGTATGACCGTCACATGGAGTGAAATAGGGCGTGATATCAGAATCTTCTAATAATGAGATAGGTAATTTATTTGATATGTACCACATTCTTATGTTTCTATGGAAATAAGCTAAAATAAATTCCTTGCTTAATTCCTCAATCTTATCACGAGGTAAAGTGAGCCCAATATGATAGTAAGTGAACACCATGATTTAAATACGTAACAAGACAACACAAGCACAATCGACACACAAATACTGAATGATCACAGCTCAATAACATCCTGCTTATATAAGTAAGCCTCCCCGCCTTTCGTTTATCTGAACAATACGATCGAGTCACAACAAGATAAAATCCCACCCTTTTGTTAAGGAGGTCGGTTGGTTAAGGGCTTTTAAACGTGTTTCAACTGGTTACGAGTTTTTGACATACAGAGACAGGAATATTTTATTTTGAAAAATTACTTACGCGTCTCGGTGTAATTGGCTAACAAGTCGGGCAGCCTCACATAGGTCTTCATTCTCTTCCACTTCTTCACAAAGTCTGATGAGTTCAGGATCGTAGACATCATAGCTTAACGAATCCATTGCGAAATGTATTAGCCCTCATTGATTTCCCTCGTTTAAATACTTGAATATAGATATGAGATATTTAAAACAAAGTGGGGATTAGCAAATACAATTACCTTTTCTCAACTACTTACAATTGTTATAAAAGATTATTAAAAGGTATTATATAGTTAAGATCAAAAAATTAAATGATTCCATAGTTAGACTTACTTAAATGTTTAATTACAGCAGGTTAAAATTGGATATAATATTGAAAGTACAAAAAAGTAGTGTATACATAGCTATTTAAATTCGTACTTAAAAAAGGTGTACATAAAATACAAACAGGATATAATAAAATACATTATTTTACAGTTTAACCTAAATTACAATTATTTGTTTACTTTTTCTTATCAGTGTCTATAAAGTATTTAGCACAGTTTTCCTTAGAAGCTAATTCACTAGTTATATTAAAAATCACATCTCGGGCACTTTTAAGATGGGAATCGTCCTCATTAGGCGTGTAATATTTAAGCCGCACATCACAATGTTTCCAGTGGTCGGCAGGTGCAACGTTTCGTATTTTGTCCAGGTCATACACTTCGATCTTGATGAGATGTGAAGCGTACGCACCGTCGTCTTGTCCCGATGATAAATATGCTACCCCATCCGTAGCACTCTGGGACACATTCGAAGATCTTTTAGCTGCTTTGGTTTTCTTCTTGGGTCTCTCAAAAAAACCATCGATGCTGTTTGCGTGTCTTTTCTTTGCAATCGCCTGTTTTATTTTTAACCCCACCGTGCCCTCTTCATCGGAGGATGCTTCTTGATTTTCGGGGTAGTAATAATTTTTGAAAGTATTTTCGGAGAACTGAAACAATATATCAGTTAATTTCACAACTCTTAAAATAATAACAATTAAAATGGTAAAAAGATTTGTAAGAAGACTTGGGTAAAAGTAATCATTACTTGAATATAATTACTTAATTGATCAAATAATACTCCATTACGTATTACATCATACACAATAACATAAATACAAAAAAATGTCATACAATACAAATTAAATTACAATCTACAAAAGGTACACAATTAAATTCTAAAATTAATTAAAAAACCAAAATCAAACTAAAAATATAGGTACCTACACACTTCATAACAAAAAATTACTTAATAATTACTTAATTTACATACTTACATCCATTATGCAGCTGGTATGATCACAACACTTGACTTATACACTGAAATTATCTGAATGGAAACTTCACTCGGTAGTATATTGGTACTCCACATTTGATGGCTGACACTAAGGGACTATTTAAGTGAAGCTACTGAGAGGACGCTTTTATAGGAATGCCAACCATATAAAAAATATACCGTTGCTCCCCATCACGACTGGTTTTAACAGGATCTTGGACTGTGCGAATATATTGTAACAAAGGACTGACTACTTCCACGAAACTAAGAATAAAACCTTTTCAATCCACGTAAGAGCACTCAAACTTAACAAGTTCTTTGTTACATCACGACGTATACCTGAGAAGGATGACTTAGATCAATAGCTAAATAATTAACAATATACATTTGTGCCATCCTTTGTGCTTTCTTAGTAAACTGGTTTTAACAGGTTCCATTCAGGTATTCATATATTTTAACAAAGGTTTGAAACAGAATTAAACAGAATAAAACGTTTCGATTCACATTCCACAATAAACCTGTTAAAACTTGTAGCTTGTGTTGATATATGAGATACTGCGCGGTAAATCCCGCACTTTTTACAGTTTCTTAGATAATACATCAGACAATATACAATAGGTTTGAATTTTTTTTTATCCATAAGGAATAATGAACAATTGATTAAATACCATAGTAAATCATACACTCTTTAATTATGTCATTGTTCACTTTAAAATACAAACTTAACGCTTTCTCAAATTCCATTTACTTACAAAGTTAATAATATACCTTATCTCGTTCTGATAAAGTAGGTTTAGGATAGGTGAGTAAGTGTGGTATTATATGGTAGAAATATAAATCGCTGTCATAGTAAAATCACAGTAGTCATATGTTGTAATAGTACTGAAGGAATAGGTGTGTTTATGTATTGAAAGACGAAGCAAAAAATCCATTGACGCGACGGTGGTCAGCGTGGGTCGGCTCGATCCAGGTAGGAAGGACAATAGGACCCTTTTCGAAGAACAATGGCGATGCGAGAAAGGGATTATGGTCGCCTTGTATTGTGTTAGTAGACCAGCATATAAAAGGCTGAAGACGCCATCTTACACTCTCAGGACCCCGCCCAAACGCTCTAAGTGGGGGGCTATTGTTTTTTTTTTTTTTTTTTTTTTAGTTTTGGTGGCCATGTTTTTGGGCGGGTCAGTACATAGACACACCCAAAAAAAACCCGGCAGAACCGGCGAATCCCTACTACTATCATGACTTACAATTGTGCATTATTTTGTTATTACATAAATATAGAATAAAAGAACTGGATACCCAATAAACCGAAAAAATACGCCATAAGCGTGCTGCAATTGCAGCACTATAAAGTTTTAACAGTGTTGGTAGTTCTGTGTATACATTTGACACTTAATACTTACGTCAGTAAGCTCTTTTACGTACGCAACATATCGTTTATATCATAATGAATGCGAAATTATACGCCAATGTAATTCTGAGTATTCTGACCCACATTTTTTGACGTTTTTGTGCTGTCTTTGTGTGTCAAAGTCAAAAAATGGCGTTCAAAATATACTACTTACTGATATTTTTAAAATATAATTATAAAAAATATGGGAATTTTGACTAAGTAATGTAGCACTAAAATTCGCCTTTATTCTAATATGAGCTAATTAGTTTTTATAATAACGGATAACACATGCGTATTTATAGTCACTACGCGTGACATAATGGTACTCAACACTTGATAATGGAATCCTAAGATATCTGCCACATATCGCGCGTTGTGACTCAAAAAACCGTGAGTGTTATCCATAGTTTACTATGATATTAATATGTTTTACGATACTTTAAATTTGATAATTTACTGGGTTAAAAATTTTATAGTTAAATAACTCTGTAATTTGTGCATTTCTGCGTTAAACTCATGCTGTAACGTTATGGCAAGTGTCTAATTTAAGCTAACATGGTGCATGGTCATTTGCATTATAACTAATATTTGAAACCGGATAATTACCATGTATGTTTGTTTTACTGAGCACCCGATATTTCGACACTGTTGCAAGCGTCATGTTCACGGAGTAAACTGATGAGCTGCGAGTTTTTATTAGTTGTGAATGTTGTGATCTACCCACACGCTACTTCGTCAATATCTAATTTAAAATTATAGTCCATACAAATCGAATGACCATTACCTATATATTTTTTTTATTATCCTACTAATATTATAAAATTAAATTAAATAAACGTTTATTTCAGGCCAATTGACCCATATAGTTAAAGCTAATTACAAAACATACAAATTCAAAATAAAAACAAAAATAAATAAATAAATACAATTTTATAAATGCGAAAGTTTGTATGGATGTTTGTTACTCTTTTACGAATTACTGAATGGATTTTAATGAAACTTTACAATAATATAGCTTATACATCAGAATAACACATAGTCTCCAATTTATAAACATATTGCGCAGACGAAATCGCGGGCACCGCCTAGTACCTCATAAAATAAGCATAGATCATAATTATTATCTAATAGCATAGATCCTTTAAATTTAATCCTAATAAAAATGTTACCTTTTAATATGTTTATTTCCCACAGCCTTATTGAAAACAGGCCGATATTTCACTATTTCCAACACTTGCATTTTGCACCAAACTTTTTATTATTTTAAAAATCTATCTAAATGGACAGGTACTTTAAAATTTACTCAAATGTGATAATTATTATTGTCTGTTCAGAGGCCTACCGACTTCACCCTCTAGTGACATAAGCGGAATAAAACGTTGGTATGTTATGTTTACTATCGAGTTCAACCAGTCCGGATGTACTGAGAGGGAAACTGTAGGTAGTGAGAACGGCCAAGTTATGGAAAACAAAACAAGAAAGATTATATTTGTTAACCTATAAAATTAAGAATATGCTCAAGCAAAAGAGAGCGGGATAGATCTAATTGCAAGATCATGCGAGAAATGAAAAGGCGATAGCGGCGGGTGCGGCAAAATGAACCGCGTAATCAGATAATTCCTGTTTACAACTAAACTACAATTTCTGTAGATAAAAGATTTTACCACATTTTTGAACTAATTATTACTCAACTACCTAACTAAGAATCGTGTTTGTAAGTTCAAGGATTACGATTTTCTGACCAAAAACATGTAAAAAAGGACCTTTGTTTGAAAAATAATAGATTCGAGACTTTTGTTATAAATAATTTCTTCACGTTTACCAGTTTAAAGGAAACATGTTGAAGTTGTATGTATGTTAATATCGAGTACCTAACTGTTACCAACATTGAGATCTAGACGTCTGAATGATAACAATTTGACCACTGTGGCCTCTTAAGTTGGTTGGGGCAGAGAAGGCGGGATGATATGGAAGAATTTGGAAGAACTGGGTAGATGACGCACAAAATCGGGAGCGGTGGAGATCAAGGGGAGAGGCCTTTGTACAGCAGTAGGAGAAACATAGAGGTTAAGAAACAAAAGTTTAATGACATCCAGGCAGCTAGACGGGAACCAGGGAGCCAGGAATTACTGATGCTTCTCGGACATGTACAGGGCAAGCGGAGTCGAGGCAGGATACCCATCAGATGGTCAGACGCAATTCTAAAAGTCACAAATGACTCGTTACAAGGATCCCTAAGGAAGGCAGAAGACCAATCTTCAGTGGAAAGCCACTTATGGTGGTCACCTGGGCTTCCAATACCGGTATGTTTTGTAGGGGAGATCCCGGGATTCCGTAATCGCCTATACAAAAAACCAGCCAAGTGCGAATCGGACTCGCCCACCGAGGGTTTCACACAAAGGATGCTCTCCCGCCTCCCCCCATTTATGACCTTTGGTACTTAAAAATACTGGTGGCACGGAACTCTCAATGTGCGGCAATTATGCGGTTTTCGGATTTTTTCCTGTATTTGTGCTACAGGATCTTGCTTTTTGCCAAATTTTGTGATTCTAGGTCAACGGGAAGTACCCTATAAATTTTGATTTCCATTTCGAATGTATGGGAAATGCGACATAAACAGCCATATCTTTTGATTGGATGCGTATCACAATGAATACGCAATTTTAGTATAATGACAGTTTACAAACGTTCATAACGATAGGTATAATGCATTAAATATATATGTGATCAAAAAAGTAGGTTAGGTTAGGTTAGAACTGTGACTCCTACAAAAATAAAACTTCTAGCAAAAAGTAGGCTAGGTTAGGTTAGAACTGCGACCCGGTAGTAAATGAAAATTGCTGACAAGTAAAGCCCTAACGCCATTGCTGCACACACACACACACACACACACACACACACACACACACACACACACACACACACACACACACACACACAGGTTTGCAGCTTGATGCATAACATGTGAACTTATTATAACTTGCTAATCATCGTTTATATTTCGTGTGTATAGTTGTTTTGTATATTAGACTATTTCAACGTTATACTAATTAATTCTTATCGTAAACGATAGTATATGTTATGTTCTTTATACATAGTACAATTATACACTCAATTATTATACCTTTTACACGATATGCATTATAAAATTATACAAACTAAATTTATATATTATGATTTATATAGCATAAGTTCATATACGTTATTTTACTTACCCCTTTTGATTGCGTTGACGTAGAGGTTGGGTTTTTTTACAGCTTTAAGGGACCGCAGACTTGTGTATGTGGTATTAATTTCAACTTGCTACCTTTACGTGTTCCCGAGATAAAGGGTCTTGACAGACAGACGGACGGATGGACAACTAAGTGATCCTGGTTGCGTTGTTTCCTCTTGAGGTACGAAACCCTAGAAATACCCGTATTGGAAGCCTGTCACGATACTCCAAACACCTGGGCCCTCACTATGATGTATTAATGCGATTCAGTTTAGGACCTAAACTGAGTCGATGCCATACAACTGAGCACAGTTAAGAACCTAAACTGAATCACGTTAAGACACCATAGTAAGGGCCCTGGAGCCTATTGGTTATCTTGTTTGACAAGCCATGTTTGGCACCAATACAGTGGAGTGGAGTTGACAAATTCAAAAATTCAAATTCAAACTTTTATTTCAAATTCAAATTTTTATTGTTCAAGTAGGCCTCAAGGGCACTTTTACAAGTCAATAAGCATAATAATAAAGCATTTGCATGTCAAAATATATAGTGAGAAGTAAAAGTATAATCTAAATACTGATAATAGAACAGCCAAGAAAATTCTAAGAGAAGTATGTGCACAGCGGATGCATATCATTTAGTGTGGTAGGGCACAGCACAACAAATGTCGTCTCGCTCAAATCTGGAGCAGAGCCCATCTGGGGAAGTACCACCTTACAGAAAACCGCATTTAAAAAACACTAGACCCTACTCATAGTCTTGTGTTTCTGTTCGTGAGTAAGGTCGCCAGAGCTCCAAGAGGATTCGCTGACAGCTGAGGACCCACGGAGCAAAGCCCTTGGCCCGTTTAGCTGTCAACACAGCGACCTTTTTTTTAAAGGGCCGGCAACGCGCATGTACAATACAACAATACAATACAATAACTCTTTATTGCACCTCAAAATAACAAAAATAACACAAACTGGTATAGATTACACATGAAAAAGAGGCAAACAACAGGCGGTCTTATCGCTAAAGAGCGATCTCTTCCAGACAACCTTTGTAACACCCCTGGTGTTGCAGGCGTCCATATGCTACGGTGACCGCTTACCATCGGGCCGTATGCTTGTTTTTCATCGTCGTAGTTTTAAAAAAAATTTACCTAATAGGTACTAGTCGTAAAATTATAATATAAATGATATGCAAAATATTACACGCTCGTTTTCCTTACGAAATTAGGAAGTTTTTAATCTATTTAACGTTAACAAACATAAAGATAAAAGTGACCAAGTCCTTCAGTGGCCAGGGTAGGATAGGATGCAAACTTGCGTTCTCCCGCATTCGCGCAGATGCCTTAACCACTAGGCCACCCGATCACGACAGGTAAGGTCCAAATTTCCTAATTATATGCAATCCTTTTTATTAAACGTTCCGCCATCGCCAATCTTACAGTCCAAACTTACGGCTAGTGCCGTTCTCTAGAATATTTTTTACAGATTCATCATCATCATCATCATTTAAGCTGAAAGACGTTGATGTTACTGGTGACCAAAGAGCTGGTGGCTTCCTCGCACAACGTATAAGCATTGCGATACAACGAGGAAAATGCCGCCAACAAGGTACAATGCCTCAAGTACCTATTTTAAATTTAAGGTAGGTAGAGGTAGGTAGTTTGGTAAGTTACACTTACTGTAGGTATATATTTTGAAAATAAATGTTATCAAATGTAGTTATAGGTCATAAAAAACTTAAGGATGTCACTTGTTGTATTGTAGTAGTGAGCTATTCGAATAGGCATTTGATTTATTTGTGTTCATATTTTAACCATGTATTGTCTATTCAAATAGCTCACTACTACACACAACAGGTGACTTAAGTTTATTATCTATAGCCTCCTGACTTCCCGCGTCTTATACTTAGTACATAAGCCCCAATGGAATTTTGACTCTTTGTAAATCTGACAGAGTTACATTTCAATTGGCAAATTTTGATACCCAGTCGTCAGGTGTTGAAAGATTGCGTCAATCAATATTGATCTAACAGAGTAAGTGTACATATTTCTTTTTTTGATGTGTAAATCATATCGTCATTGTACAGAGGTCAGACAGAGGGTGATTGAACTGAATGGATGTTATTTATTATATTATTATTTACTGAAACGGGACTTTACCGCATATCAAATCTCCTTGACATGCAGGCACACGACACGCATGTCCTTACACTCCTTACTATGTGATTTACGAAGCCGTACCCATTATCACCTTATCACTTATCACTATATCGTTCACCAGCATATCTTCAGTTGGAAAGCAGCCAATTGCAGGCCGCTACGCTAAACAAATTCGCCGCTTGCCGACTGTATTTGGGCGTTTTAATTTTTTGTTGTTGAAAAATAATTTCTTTGCTAAATTGGACATTTGTATCTCTATTCTATTCTGAATCGCGAGCTCTGTCAATACTAGTAGGGAGAAAAAAGTGCCAAAAAAAATTCCATACATTTTTCAAACTTTCCATTGCGCTACCGCCATACTCATAATGGTGGCGAATTGGGAAAAAAATCTTGGTACACTTTTTTTCTCATACTAGGATTGAAAGAGCTCGCGATTCTGAATAGAAAATAAATAAAAAAGTCCAATTTAACAAAAAAATATTTTTCTACAAAAAAAAATAAAAACTCTCGTGAGACTCGAACATATTAAATAATATTTAAAACGGGTCACTCACGTAATTTAGTCGATTTTCGCTCGACATGTTTCGTTCTTTACGAAGAACGTCATCAGGAGCGCCCACTCGCGACAGAGGCCCGCAGTGTACGACTTGCCTCTGTCGCGAGTGGGCGCTCCTGATGACGTTCTTCGTAAAGAACGAAACATGTCGAGCGAAAATCGACTAAATTACGTGAGTGACCCGTTTTAAATATTATTTAAAAAATAAAAACTCTCATTGAGGAGAAATATAGTGCGAAACTTCGCTTTGACGGACTATTACACGAGATGTGACATTTCTTACTTAACAGCTTGCCTACTCTACGAACATCAATAAAATAATACAATTTAACAAATCAAAAAACCCGACTGCGTAAAACCTAACTAAAAAGAAAGAACGATATTACAGAAAACCGCAGTTTAGTAACACTAGACCCTAACCCTACTCATAGTGTTGTGTCTCTGTTGGTGAGTAAGGTCGCCAGAGCTCCAAGAGGATTCGCTGTGTTGACAGCTGGGGACCCACGGAGCAAAGCTTGCCCCTTTTGCTGTCAACACAGCGAATCCTCCTTTTTTTTAAAGTTTCAGCAACGTGCATGTAACACCCCTGGAGTTGCAGGCGTCCGTAGGCTACGGTGGCCGCTTACCATCAGTCGGGCCATGAGCTTGTTTGTCACCGTCGTGGTAAAAAAAAAAGTTTCAAATTGGCAGTTTTTTTTTAATGCTATAGGTGGCAAACGAGAAAACGAATCGCCTGATGGTAAGCGATTAACGTTGTCCATGGACACCCGCAACACCAGAGGTGTCGCAAGCGCGTTGCCGGCCTTTAAGGTCTGGAAACACCGCTGGCGACAGTTCGTTCCACAGTTTAGCTGTGCGAGGCAGGAAGTTCCGGGAAAAGCGCACAGTTGAGGACTGCCAACCATCTAAATGGTGTAGGAGAGGTATTTTGTGTCCGCTGGAGACGATATCTGCGTCTCTGTCAGAAAAAGCAAGGCTGGCTTAGCTGTCTCGAGGTGCATTGACGGAAAAACCTCTTTGTCACTTCAATATGCAAGTGTGACAGAGGTGGAGATACTAATCCCCAATCGTTAGATTTTCGTGATATAGGCCCAGATTAGTCCTAGGTGTATAAACTGCCCAAGCAATTTTCAACGCGATATTACCTACATTCGCCATTTTTTTGCTAGACTTATTTTTTAAAACATGTATTCTAGCACCTAATACATACATCTAATAACTTAATTCTAATTACTTGTTTCATAATACAACCGCCAGTTATCTCAATCTGTCAGCATTAATCCTAATCTGGCCATGTTGACCTTTGTACATCATTGACTACCACGCATAGACTTCACGTAAGTCTAATGTGCTTATAAATTGAAAGAGATGTTGTAAGTACCTACTGAAAAAGTGACCAAATCTAAAACAAGCACATTAATAGTAGGTAGTTTTTCTACTCCAGCACTTCTATCTGTCAATTAGATGACTGACGGCCATATTAAAAAAAGTATACGTTACGCCAGCACGAATACCATCCTGTGCACGTTGGCCGACTGGTGGGACTCACCGTGGCTAAAGCACTGGGTGCAGCTACATGCCCCATTATGTCAGAATTTGTTTTAATGTTATGTTTTGTACTAACCATAGATTTAGGTTTTAATATGTAATGTTACTAACACATTATGGACTTTTGTTCGAAATAAATGATTATTGAATTGAATTGAATATAACGTTGTTTATGGTATTCCATAAGAACACTGCTCCAATGGATTTTCATACAATATATGAGCACTGTTGATTTTTTTAAATTTCTTTAGTGGGCATGCGACATCTTTCATATTCTGCCTGCAATTCGAGATTTTGCTTTTTTTGCTATTTTAGCTCATAATTGGTTCTTAAAACTCTCGGGTCATAACATTGTCTTCCGTTTTCACGATTGTTGTTCATTGAAATGAAACGCTCGAAACATTGAAATTAAACGGACTTTGTTTGACAAGATTGAAAACGGATAAAAGAGGCAAAATGGGGTAGTTTTCTTGACGTTCTTTCTGCGCCATAAGCCAGCCAGCTAGGGAAGCGTTCGTAAGTTGTATCACAGATCAAAGAATGTTGTATTTTTCTTAATTCTTACAGGTTTTTTTATATTTTTTAATTTTAATTGTAGAATGCCCTTAACGCAATGTATTACTAGCTTTATAAGCCCCTCTGAGCATTGTAGACCAACCTATGTTTTTGATTTATTATTTTTATTTACATAGGACACGGTTAGTTCGGTGTGCTTGTCGTTGATCCTGTCAGACGATCCGACAATTCAGACTCCCGCAACGACGACGCCGGATTGCTCGACTCAGCTTGCTTCGATGTGCGCGACCCGTTACCTACGCCGGTCTCAGGCAGTGATCGACGAGACCGACTCGCACTTAGCCGGTTTATTTTTATGGCAAATTGAGGACCCATTTTCTTGTGAAAACCCCCTATTAATAATGTTAACGCCAATGTGTGGCCTCAAACCTCATATTAATGTGTACCATCTAGTAGGAAGTGATCTTTGAGGTTAAAACGCACTTGTAACGTTTTAACCATTATGAAATGATCTTTTGACCGTTATGATTATGCAAGTCAAATGCGAAGAATACTTAAGATTTTTCTTTTTTTTATACCACGACGTTGGCAAACAACCATACGACCCGCCTGATGGAAAGCGGTCACCGTAGCCTATGGACGCCTGCAACTCCAGGGGAGACACATGCGCGTTGCCAACCCATTAAAATCTTGTACACTCCTTTTTTGAAGAACCCCATACTGTAAAGTTTCAAGACACCTCTAATATGTTATGAGGTGATCTCTAGAATTATAAAACGTCAATAACTCAGGAACAAATATTTGTGATAAACACACAAATAAATGCCGTTACCATGAGCCTTAAGGATGACTTACACTAGCACGGGACGGGACGGGAAAAATCTGTCAATTTCTATAGAAAGAATCACGTGATAGCTCGGAGCCCGCGGATGTCACGTGACGCTTCCTATAGAAATTGTCAGATTTTCCCGTCCCGTCCCGTCCCGTCCCGTTCTAGTGTGAGTCATCCTTTACCACGACCGCCAGACGCGATTCAGTTTAGGGCCTTAACTCAGTTTACACACACAGTGTGTGACGAAACATGTCGAGCTATCTTCGACTTTATAGACGTGAGTAATCCGATATAAGTATATTAATCTAAATTTTGCTTATTTTTATCAATATAATGTAATCATCTTACCGGTTTATATTTAGTGCCTGACCTTTCACATGCAGCGGTCGAGAATTAACCTTTGCACATTTATGATTATTATGTTTATATTTTCCTTGCCCCGTTCCGGTTGTTTGTTATCAAACTATTAATAGGTACTACGCTGTGAAAACCCCCCGCCCCCCGCAAGGTGGACTGATGACCTGGTGAAGGTCGCAGGAGTCCGCTGGATGCGGGTGGCGCAGGACCGGTCATTGTGGAAATCTTTGGGGGAGGCCTATGTCCAGCAGTGGACGTCTTTCGGCTGAAATGATGATGATGATGATGATGACGCTGTGTTTTGGGCTTGTTGTTTTATTATAGTACTGTTATCATTAGTCATGTTTCATCACATAACTAAAATTAAAAAATTTAAAGGTCACGGTCACAACTTGTGAACGATTGAGTTAACGTGTGGGTTTAAAAAGATAACATTATTTTTCTGCCCTCCGGTTGACAAGTAGCCAATTGCAGGCCGTTACGCTAAACAAATGCGCCGCTTGCAGACTGGGTCGAGCAGAAAAATAGTGTACAGACCTTGGCCAGTAAATAAGAAAGCCTCAGATCACATGTTTGTCATTACACGAGATCTGAGACATTTCTTACTTTACAGGTACGTAATCTAAGTACTATTTCCCAATGATGCCCAGAAATGTTCGCATTTTGTTTGCAAAGTATCCAATTCTCTAGCCGCTGTGTCCCGGGCCTGCTGGAGCGCGGACGCAGCGGATAATAATGGAATTTGTATGGTTCATCTTACTCCTAGAGAAAAAATGGCCGACTGGCCCCGGGGACCTCGCCCCACACGCCGCCGGTCGCCGGTGGCTGCGCAAGCTTGAGAAAAGCTCTATATATGCCTCGGCGGAAACAGGGCTTGCCTGAGCTCGGCTATGCCAGGCCTCGCCCCGGCAACCACCTCGTCAGTCAATCCCTTACTTTCCGTCTCTCACCAATAATGTACTTACTAATTTAGGCTGCATAATTTTCCTAATACTTACATTTTTTTTAGCATAACACTTCAACATCTGAAACAATTGTAATATCACCCCACACGTTCAAATTCATCAAGCCGGGTGTAGAACGTGATAAAGAAATGGACATACAGTATAGGTTCATACAAACTTACCAAAAACAGAACCCTCCTTCGGCAGTCAGGCACAAAAATACGTAAAAGGTGACATTATATTATATGCAAGCACACTTAGACTAAATGAGCTGTATTAAGCCCGTGGCCATAATGGATTCTCATACATTTTACCGCCCGCCCGGAGCTCCCGGAGGACCTGCGCCCCACGCGCTCGCCGCACGTAGTCGTCGCTCACTCCGGAGTACTGCGGACTGTGCTACTTAACTACCGCTAATAATTATTGATTTTATATCTGCCTAAAAAGTTTATTGAATTCCTCGCAAATGTGATGAAAAACATGTATTACGGGCGGTATAAGAATCACAAACTAAGGTCCGATCAAGACCGAGACCGAGCCGAGGCCGAGACCGAGATTTTATAATAATATACGTAAAAACACCCGTTTTCCACAAAAATATTTTATAAACAAAATTACTCTGTTGTTTAATAAAGACAACATTGATACAATACATTTACTTAAGCCAAAGTGTGAAAAAAGTCTTGCATTAGGATGACACGATACACTTTATAATTGGCTTAAAATACTGGTAGACCCGAGAGTCTCGGCCCTTTTTGGCCGAGAGCCGAGACCGAGATCTCGGCTCTTATTTTGGCCGACACTGCCGAGACCGAGACCGAGATCTCGGTCGGACCTTATCACGAACTCGTGCTAAAATTAATTCATACTCTTTCTTAATTTCTTGTTTACAGCCGTTAATTGAATGTACGATGTAAGAATCGTACCTAATTGTGACGTCACGCGATCATTTTTCACCGGCTTCATAGATAAACAACAACCCACTTTAAGAGCATGATAAATAAAAAAGGCCTTGTCGCACTCATATGAAAGACCGATAGAGAGAGATAACTACGATACGTAACGTAGCGTGAGTAATTGGCATCTTGGCTACTAATTAAAGCAAATTCAAACAATTAAAGTGCTGATGAATTTCTTGTGTACGATACAGTTATAGTTGTTAACCGGATACCAAATCATTTAATGTTTTTAAATTTGAAATGATAATGATAACCTTAGTGTTTATAAGAAGAGATATAAGAATGACTTACGCCATAAAGTGTCTACGACAGCTTTGGTGCGGAAAAGCGTGATAGGAACGGCACCTCAAATATACTTATAACAAAATTTCCAATAATATCAAAGAACTCCAACTTTCACACTTTAAGAAAACATTAAAATCGCTGCTTATAAAGAAATGTTACTATAGTATACACCAATTCTTAAATGATAATGATCTTTAAATTGTATTTTCTTTATTTGACATGTTTTTTTTTTTATATTAATTAACCATTTGTATTGTTACTGTTTGTAATTGAACTCACTACTTACTAGTTTGTTTTCACTCCTGATTATCATTTTTATTTTTTATCTGTTTTCTTTATACAATTGTAACTGCTGTATTCAATTATGCATGATTAAGTATGGACCTATCCGTGTATAAAAAAAAAAACATTCATACGCCTACCGGCAATACATAGTGTTTCGCGATATGCTCTAATTTTAAGACCAATACAATGTACCTACCTATGTCAAACGAATAAATATTCTGATTCTGATTAGTTATGATAACGATAATTAAACATTTGCTTTTTATCGATTCGATAAACTTAGTTGATTTTAAATTAATAAATAGCACTGGTTTATTTTTGCTTCCGTCGATCCGGAGTTTGATTATAATTCATCTAGACTTTGGTAGTATCTTATTTTTTATTTGGTAGTATCTTTGTCAGCATTCTCCGTAGTTCTTTTAGGTTCTTCCGTCCTCGGCGGTGCTATTATGATCTTAATGATTTCAGCTGATGGAGACTCGACCATCATATACAGCAGGGCTCCTGCAGCGTGGGCCAGAAAGATGGTAGCAGCTAAGACGGTTACCTGCAAAAGGATATTTAATAAAAATATTAGATTCAGTCACATGACAGCTCACACACATATAAGGAACACTTAGGGATAACTTACACTAGAAAGGGACGGGGTGGGATGGGACGATCTATCAACAGTATCAACGCTGAAACGCACGTGAAATAGTGACAGCTGTTAACGGCCTCCTAGCCTAGTTGGTAGTGACCCTGCCTACGAAGCAGGAGGTCCCGGGTTCGAATCCTGGTCAGGGCATTTATTTGTGTGTTTATCACGAACATTTGTTCCTGAGTTATGGATGTTTTCTATGTATTTAAGTATTTCGGTTTAAAGATATTTTTTATTTCTCATTTAAAACATATTGTCACTTACATGAGAAACTTATTTTTAGAGTTTACAACGTGTGTCTTAACTGCTTAATACATGTACAAAACAAATGGGTTCTTATAGGAAGTTGCACTTATAAGGTATCTTAGAAAAATAACATATAAATAAGTAAAACAAAGTAAAAGTAAGTAAGTGTGAGGTAGCGATAATCAAGGACCAATGCAGAAGGTTTTTTTTTTTTTGCTTCATTCAAGTTTAGAATCCGCCAACTGTGGGTAGGTACCTAATCATTTAATGCATGTTATTTTACGACAGTAAGTCGTGACAGAATAGTAGTTTATGCAACAGTGATATAATAAGGGTTCTTAAAACTTGAGGGTCGCCGTTACAAAACGAGGCGATGCCGAGTTTTGTAATAATAGACCCGAGAGTTTTAAGACCCAATTATGAGCTGTTGCATACCCTAGTTTTTCTACGACAGCTATAATAGCGTAAAAAGCTAAATTTTGAAACGTGGCAGAATAGGGAAGATGTTGTGCCCACTATAGAAATTAAAAAAAAACAACAACAGTGCTAATATATTGTATGAAAATCCATAGGAGCAGTGTTCTTATGGAATACCATAGACAACGTTATATATAATGTAGACTTTTTGAATATCGCTGTCAGTCATCTAATTGACAGATAGAAGTGCTGGAGTAGAAAAATGTATTTTTGAATAGTTTAGGTATTATTTTACGTTCCTAACTACGACCAGATTAATATTATAGTTTAAGACCCGAGGAAGGAAATAGAACAGTTAAATTCCATCATCATTATCTACGCGCGCGAAGTTGCAGGTGTATCTATCTATTATATTTAGATGTATCTATCTATTATATATATAGGTATTCGTCTAGTAACCACAACACAAGCTTTATTTAGCTTACCGTGGGACTAGGTCGATTTGTGTAAGATTGTCCCACAATATGTCCCACAATATAGCTCAGAGTCCTTGGATGTCACGTGACGTTTTCTATAGAAACTGACAGATCGTCCCGTCCCGTCCCGTCCCGTCCTAGTGTGAGTCATTTACATTTAGAGTTTGGTGGAATGTGGTGTGTCAAGAACTCAATTATAACTGTTACAGATGAAGTCAAAGAGTTTTCGTCTGCCAAAATGTTTATGACATTGTCATAAGGTTAATCTTTGGGCCAGAAAAGATTTTTGTTTTTTGACATTATATCTGTAGGTACTTAGTTTATTCACATAGTCACTCGCGCGACATGTTTTGGAGAGCTTGAGTCTCCATCCTCAACCACTAGATCTGGTCACTTACTGTGATACATGTGCTGGTGCCACCGCGCGCATTTAGTATTTGAAATGGAGACCTAGGTCCTCTGTTAAACGTGAGTAAAACGAACCTTAAAATTTATTTAAGTAATGCCCGACGAGAAATTTATTTTAATCAAATATCAAGAACGTAAATCGGTGATGAGTATGAAGTATAAAGTCATGGGCTAAATATGAGGAATTTTATAATTGAAAGAAAAATGGATAAATTCCTTGCGTCGAGCGGGACTCGAACCCACGCCCTCTCTGAACACCGGTTAGATCGCTCTGCTAATTGAGCTATCGATGCCCGTTCGACCCTGGCGAATGTTTCCACTATTCATTTGGTTATATGACTTGGGGAGACGCCGGGGTCAATCGGGCGTCGATAGCTCATTTGGCAGAGCGATCTGACCGGTGTTCAGAGAGGTCGTGGGTTTAAATCCCGCTCGACGCGGGGATTTGTTTCCATTTATCTTTCAATTATAAAATTGTAAATTTCGTTCGCAGGCGTTTCTGCTGAATACAAAATTAGTTAAAATTTGAGAAGTTTACTACATTATAATCAGGTATTCAGAGGGACAGACTCGTACTCATCAAGCACGTTGGAACCTCACTTGCGGCTGAACCCTGGGCCAGTTCATAAACTGGATTTTAAGTACAGTCAACCAATTGGAACCCTAGGCCGCTCTAGAACTATGTCGAAATGACAAGCAGTAATAGATTTCTTACAATCTGATTTATAGCGTCAGTATGACATAGTCCTACAGTGGCCTAGGGTTCCAATTGGTTGACTATACGTACCACATTGTAGTCGGACATGAAGGACAGCATTCTCTGCGAGCCCACCAGGCCTCGCTGCAATATGGTATGCATCAGGAACCCGGCGTATGATACTCGAGCGGTCCAGGCAAAGCCTTCCCACTCCAGGATGCCGCGGTATACGTCTGGAACGAGTGGAACATATCATGGAACTAGATTATCTTGGGAATCAGATGAGAGTTTTGGTGGCCCAGAGGTGTGACATGAGACTTTTAATTTTAGTCTCGGGTTTAAATCCTGCCGGGTCGTACCAATGAGCTTCGAGGAACTTCTGTACGAAATACCATTTGATATTTACCAATTGATTTTCGGGAAAGGAAAACATCGTGTCAAATCTTGGGATTAGTTGTCAAAGCGGACCCCAGGCTCCCTGGGCCGTGGCGTAAGTCGTGAAAAACGCTAGGAAGCAGAAGATTATCTGGAGAATATGTGGAACAAACAAGAGCTAAGTAGCGTTCTTGGGACGGATTTCGGAAGCCAAGATCCTTTTTGGATCTCTAAGCCAGTGAAATAGACAACCTAATACTATTTACATTCTTCTCTTGTTGCGCGCTACCATAGCTCAAATTTGCTCCACCACTAGCCACTATCTTCGCTATTATACTTGGTCATACTAAATAGATCAGACACTTACTCTCAACTTTAAATATACAGCCCATAATGATGATGAGCATGCTCGCCTGGAAGAACGGCTTGTGGACAGCGGCGTACAGCACCTTTACCAGGGTCGATTGGTCGAAATGGTTCATGTAGAACAGGCTGCCGGACATAACGGTGCCCACGCCGACAGGTAAGGCCAGCCACACTACCCATGCGTATTTCTAGAAGGAAGAAGTATTTTTATTTAACGGGGAAAAGATTCGTACTAAGAACAGTCATGCGGTACATGTATATTTAGTTGTAAGTAGTTATGAAAGGGACCAACAGATTTTCTATATATTTTTTTTTACCTTTACCTATTCAACATATCCAGAACGTAACTAAACATCCAGATCAAGGATAGGAACGCGAATCTAGCAATGTATAAAAAAATACAAAAAAAAGGGTCATGTACCGAATTTACGGTACCGAAGTAAACTGCGCAATAAGTCAACTATGAAGTAACGATTTTGCACTTGTATTTGGTGTAAATAATCGGATTTACTAGTTTAAGATTATCGAGGAAGCCATAACCATTTTTTTACCCGGATTAAATCCGTTATGGATAAAGAAACCGATTTGGTATGTCCGACTCGCACGGACTAACCCAATTCTTCTCTTCGCTTGGGGGCGGGGTTTCGGTAATGCGTTTGCACAACCTCCGATAAGGAAGTCATACCTTTAGCCTTTGGGAGACGCTCTTCTCGTCCTGCATCCAGTGGTAGGCCAGCAGCCCACCCGAAATGCCCAGCACGTGCGTCGCCAAGTTGGTGTGTCCGCGGACGAATATCAGGCGGTATGTGTCGTGAAATTGGTATAAGGTGCGATAAGCTCTGAAAGTAGACAAAACTAACTTAATAAGGCTTCAAAGGACATACTTACTGCCTATTTCCAAGTTTTTTCCTTACCTTAGTAGTGATTCATAGTTTTTCTAATCGTCTCAATCAGATTTTGAAATACCATAACATTACTTAATACGAAATGCCGAGGGCATCCTTGGAGTTCACAGTATGGAATCCTTCAAAAAAGGAGTGTTCGGATCGACAGTGTGTATCGGCTCTGCAATGGCAACTATCTATACGCTATGGTAATCACTTAAAATATTTCATCCGAAATACTTGATATCCTGACTATTGGCAAATTTACATCATAAAATATTATATCCAGAGAACTTAGCAGCCAGTAATTTAAGGCTATTTGTAGTATGGTAATAACTAATAGCTTACCATTAAGCGGGCCAATATACTTGTTAACCATAGACAAAACATAAAAGCTGGTTATCTATCTTCTTCACCTGTTTATTCATAACCGATGGCAGGCAATCAGTTTCTTAAAAAACATTTGCATCGAGCGACAATCCGAACAGTTACGCCAGTGACCTATCTACTCACAGATATTGCGGGGAGATCCTGCGACCTCCAAGCGTACACTTTCCAGATCCAAGAAAAGTTACCACCAAGATAGTCTTCCAAAGAATACCGATAGTTACACAATCACTCGGAAGACCAGTGTACCAGCTAATGAATCAGTATACTCCAGCAAACCATCTATGAGAACTTTTCCTGAAACTAACCTTTGTGAGCCTGTAAGACGCAATTAGGTACTCGACCACATCTTACTCTGGAGTCTGAAGCGCCACAGCCCCTAAGTTCTGATAGTAGACCATCCCAGCTGGGATCGCCAGCGCTACCACAAACAGTATGGAGAGCGCTATTATCTGGGTACGCGGCTTCCGGAGTAGAGTGCACAGAAGTAGCCCCACTGCGTAGAGCTGCATGTCTGCGGCCAGGTACCTGAAATATTTACCCTTTATTCAAACTTCTATGAAATTATGACGTTTACTTACCAGTTTCACAGCCAGTGCTATCAATATCTAGGAAACTTAGCTTAGATGAACTCTATTGTTGAATAGGGTTTCATCATCTTAACCCTGTGAAAACGAGTGCTGTAAAGGGCTCGAAACGTAGGATCATGGTGTTAATAAACGCGATTAATCCGTTCTAAAGTGTTTAATTTCAATGAATAGGGTTTGCTAAAAACTTTTTAATGAAGTAATTATTTTCGGAAATAAAGTCCGAAAAATATAAAAAAAACTCACGAAAGTTCTACAATATAATATTAAGCACTGTAAAGACTTTAAAAATATTAAAAGAGCGTATAAGACGACTCTTTGCAGCATTTTACTGCTCCCCATATAATGCTGCCCAAATACTTCTTTTCAACAAACTTCAAAATTTCAAACAACACAATTGTAAAGGGCGTCTGCCGCGAAAGCAGGAGGTCGCTGGTTCGATCCCAGCCCTGCTCACCGGGGGCCTTGGTCACTTTTTCTGTAGTATATGACATCTCTTTCTATTTATGATTTATTTTTGCTAGTTATGATCATGGTATCTAAACCCTTTTAGGTTTGCTTATTTTGACGGGACGGTTAGCTTCGGAACCCTACACTGAGCCCTACACCCATGCTCTTGGCCGGTTGTTTAGAAACTGGCTACCCAGGGTGCCAGCCGAAAGGTTAAATGTTAACTCACCAACTTTGCGGGAAGCAATGGGAGTCGCCGTAGATATAGTTGTTGAAGTAGAGCAAGTGCGCCCACCAGTAGCGGCTGCAGGCGTCCGACTCGCTGGTCACGAACAGGTCCCACAGCGGGCCGCTCCCCAGGTGCCGGTTCACGGTCATCACCGTGAATATTACCAGCGCGTAGAGAGGGGTCAATCTGTCAAATGTTCCAGTTAAATGGTGGTGGGCTGAAGATGGGTAATGGAGAGAGATTGATCATATGAAATATGAAATAAATTTATTTGTCAATAGTGGGTTAGAGTTGGTCTTAGAGCTATATACGAGTACATTGAGCCTTATACTTATAATCATTCAGCTAATTTACGAGCAACCCTCCTTTTTGCAACTCCTTTGTGAGGGTTGGTGGTCCAGCGGTAAGACCGTGCAGCTTTCAATCAGATGGTCGCGGATTCTAACCTTTTTGAGTTTTTTACAATTTATGTACGAAATATCATTTAATATTTATCAATCGCTTTTCGGTGGAGGAAAACATTGTGATAAAACCGGACTAATCACAATATGGCTAGTTTACGCTCTGTTTGAAGGTCAGATAACATTTGCTTTCGTAAAACTAACGCCTTCGCTAAATCTTGGGATTAGTTACCTATGCGGAAAAATGTTAGGACGAAGAATTGCCGTCTGAGATGTACCGTACGACAACGAATGAAGCGTAGTATTAAAGTATTTTTGAACAAACTCGCCTAAACCACCTCGCCATCATACCCTTGGGCCAGTCCATCCAGCTGATGGGGCGCTTCTCAGCCACCAGCTCCAGGTTGTAGGCCAGCATGAAGCCAGACATCACGAAGAACGTGTTTGTTACCACGGTCCCGTTGAACAGGATGTATTTTTCAGGATCATCAAATGACTGGAACAACATCATCAAAATTTAAGACAAAAAACGGTTACTGCTGGGCCAAATCGTCGAATGATATCCACAATATACGGTTGTCGCTTGGATATGGTTTTCCGCGAAGCGAATAGTTGAATCAAAGACTCGCTGGGAATTGCCTCCCGTGGACGCTCTGGCTGTGAATTGAGCTACCAAAGTTTTGAAGGACTACAGTATGGAGCTCTTCAAAAAAGGTTCTTCTTTAATAATGATCTTACCGATTCGATGTAGTAAGGATTCTTGAGGTAACCATGAGCATTCACCAAAGCCACGTGTGACATATACACGCAAACCATCGTCAAAGTCCTGCCAACAAACATTTCACAGATTAGCTATAGTTTTAGGGGTCGAAACTCTTGGTCAATGGGGTCCCAGTGCCCGCAAGTTTTTTGTATAAATCGCGAAACGTCTGGTTGATGTTACTGGTGACCGAAGAGCTGGTGGCTTCCTCGCACAACGTATGAGCATTGCGATACAACGAGGAAATGCCGCCAGCATCCTAGGTACAGTGCCTCAAGGACCTATTTTAGATTTAAGGTAGGTAGACGGAGGTAGACTAGGTAGTTAGGTAAGTTACACTTACTGTAGTTATATATTTCGAAAAGAAATGTTATTTCATTTTAGGTGATTTCGAACTGTATCGTCAATATAATATAGCATAACTTTTATAATATATTTAAGCAGCAACATCTGCGAACGATACACAATTTCTCAGAAAGATTCTGGAGTCTCAAGTTACGTTGAGAATTCACTACTAACAATGTGCCGATTAAGAAGCACTTTCTTACGGTAGATGTTGTTAAGCCCCCCTAAGGCGCATATGAGGATGGATACGGTGGGGAAATTCGGGGTCACGGGTGTGGTCTCGGAAGCTCAGTTGGAAAAGCGATAAGCAGGTATCTCAGAGTCGCGGGTTCGAGTACCACCCGAGGTAATGAATTTTTCCACTTTTTCTATCTTTCTGATAATATATCATAACGTTACTTGCACGTCATTTTGAGTTTTTTTTTGCTATGAACTCGCTGCGTGATCGTGGCAAACTCACGGCTTGGTCGCCACACTCTCAATGGTAGATATGTAAATAAGGTAAATGTGTTATAAAATTGCAACGGTTAACACTCACCTATTTTTATCACAATAGGTGTGACATGTTTCGACTGCATCGGACAGCCAGAGTGGTGTTGTCACCTTCGCGGCTCGGGCATCACTGCCGCAGGCAGGCTGACTCGAGCAATTCATACTTCCGCAACGACAGCGCCGGATTTCCCGAATCAGCCTGCTTCGTCGCGCGCGAGCCGTTACCTACGCCGGTCTCAGGCAGTAATGCCCGAGCCGCGAAGGTCACCACACCACTCTACCTGTCCGACGATGACTGCCCGATGCAGTCGATACATGTCACGCCTATTGTGATAAAAATACATGGGTGTTCTAAAGTGACCTAATCATTTACAAAATATAGGCGGGGTGTCGATCGGCGTTTACTATATGAGATTCTCTGTACCTACCTTAGCCCATGGAAGACTTGCAGTCTGTTCAGTCTTGGCTCAGCTCCTTGGCCACTGGGTGCAGTCAGCTTACCCCAGCCTTTACGGAGGGAAAATGCTAGTAAGTAGGAATTTCCTGAAAACAAAACACAAACATTGTTTAAATAGGTCAAACATAAAACGATGTTTAGAGTCTTTCCGGTGGACTTTTCAAAAGTTAAGAAACGTATCCAACCTGTATCGCCATAGATTACGTGATAAGCAGTCCCGACAGCATTCAGTATGATCAGGACCAGATAAACTCCTGCGACTACGTAGTCACCAATGCTGATCGGCCTCTTCTCTCCGTATTTCTTGCAGTAGTTAATGTCGGTTAACCTAGGAAAATTTGCGATAAGTAAAACAAAAAGAATTTCGAAGTTATACACGGTGTAGTACTTAGGGGCTTTTAATCCAGGGTTTCATTTCACTCTCCAAACAGAGCATTTTTTAATATGGAACCAACACTGAAAGACCTTTTTTCTTCATACATTTCGGAAAATCATAGGCTAACACTTTGTCTGGGGTACTATAGGGTCAGCCATATTGTTTTCTTGATCTCGAGTTTGGTCCCATAGCGAAAAAGGCTCAGCTTAGAGAGTAAAATCAAAGCCTGGATTTAAAGCCGGATTTGAAGTCGGAGACACCCAGTAGATAAATGTGATCCTTTAGTGATTTAGTTGAAAATTCATCATACAGGGTTAGTCGCTAACCCGGAGTTAAGTTGTCTGTATTTATTATTATTATCCCCAAGAAACCAATCCAATACCACGCGGCAACAATTTTAATTTTGTTCGCATGTATGTCTGCGAATGTGTAGTATTAGTTTAATTTATAGTCAAATGTATATTAAGGGCCGTAATTCTTGTACCGCCCGTGATACATACAATGTTTTTCATCACATTTGCTAGGAAATCTTTATAACAACAAAATCATTTAAAATTAAAAGAAAATAAATATTAAAGTAAATATTCTCCTTTCGCACTGCAGGTCCTCCGGGAGACCCGGGCGTGGCCGATAAAAAAATATTTAGTGATTAATTGATTACCTGCGAAATTCTATAATTAGCTTCCAGTGTATATTTTGGTGTTTACGTTAAGTTTATAAATATAATTAACTAGCTGGTGCCGGCGACATCTTCTGCGCAATATCATAATAAATTGTAGCCTATGTTATTCTGATGTAAGCTATATTATTGTAAAGTTTCATTGAAATGCATTCAGTAGTTTTTCATGAAAGAGTAACAAACATCCCAACAAACTTTCGCGTTTATAATATTAGTAGGTTAGGTACTATCTGCTAATATATTATGGCTTATCTTTACCTGGCATTCAGTTGATACCCCTTCCACATATCGTTATCAACACATTCTTCTAGAACAGTCCTCAGGTCCGCCTCGTTCTCTAGACTTCTGTTCTGTAGGTACTCCTTACAGGTTCTAGTCACACACAGGGCCCTGTGGACCTTCGTGTGGTTGTAGTGTTTCACTGTGTCTTCTGAATATTCCTGTAAAATTATGAATGTAAATATCCTTTTCACACCACCTATTTATAAAAGGTTTTTTTGTTCAAGCTAGGAGAGATAAAAGTGGCACTTTTCTTCCCTGCTGGGAGGGATCAAAGTGGCACTTTTCTTCCCTGCTCGGAGGGATCACGCATGACGCATTTATGTCCTGGGAGTTTTACTTCCCAAAGGATCTTTTATCTTGGTTATCCATACTAATATTATAAATGAGAAAGTGTGTGTGTCCGTTTGTTTGTTCGTCTCAAAACGGAGCGACGAATCGACGTGATTTTTTAAGTGGAGATAGTTGAAGGGATGGAGAGTGACATAGGCTACTTTTTGTCTCTTTCTAACGCGAGCGAAGCCGCGGGCGAAGCTAGTTGATTATAATTGGAAATCTATTTAAAATGCATGCACAGTTGATCCGCAGAACATACTGGATCGATTAATAACATAATTTGTGGTTCGCCCCGAATGTGAACTTGCGACCTCTGTATCTCAATAACCCCTGCACCGATATGACTCAAATTCAAACTTTATAATCATATTTATCTTATGTAACTACCTTCCAAATTTCTCGACGATCCGACCAACGGTACTCGAGTCATCGTCCAACAAAAGTTAACTTGGAACATGCGAACATACAACGTGTCCCAAAACTCAACGATAAGCCGGCACCACAGGATGGAGCTGCTTATGATTAATCGAGAAAAAAAACAAGAAAAAAATATATGTCCCAATTATTTTAAAAATTGCAGAAAAAATAGAAATTCATCGTACATTGACATCCCTAATGGTATTTTTAACGACCATGTCTACAAATATTCAAATAATAGTGACAATCGTCAGCATCATTGTAACTAGTATTGCAGACGTCCACGGACTATGGGCACCGCTTACTATTGTGCAGGTTGTATGCTTGTTTGCCAACCACATGTTATTTAAGAACTAATACTTTTGTGAAGAGCTCTTGACAATTGTCAGAAGAAATACGAAGGTATGTCATGAAATTCCGACACAGGCAGTCTCACTCATGTCGAAAACTACCGAGAATTCTTAAAAACACTATTATATCGCGTGACAATTGTTATGAAGGTTCACCAAATTATTATCTATCTATTATATTTTAATTATCGAAACGGTGAAAATAAAGCATACAGTCCGCGCGATGGTGAGCAGTTTCCGTAGCGTGACAAGTGTGACAATTTCTAATATTGCAGTTTCATTAATATTAGGAATTGTCACACTAAGTGTGACAATATAGTGTGACAAGTCTTGTCAGTGTGGTGAAATAGGAGCCTGAAGTTAACATCAACAACCTAACCCGGTGTATTATTAGTATTACTACGTTAGTTGTCTCTTGCAAACCGGTCGTCACGCGAAGCAAGACGCAACTCGAACCACGCGAAGGTCGGAATTTCACAAGTTTACCTGTATCATGCGCATGAGTTCCGACTGGTTGTCGGAATACAAGTCTGCATCGATAAGGCAGTATGTACCGCCGGGCTCCGAGAGACACAAATCGTAGTCGTCCATCGCGTACAGCTCGGGCATCTTGCTGTATTCAGTCACTGGAAGAATACGTCAATTAATAGTGCAAGACGGTTACAGGATGACTCACATTAGACGAGACAGGACGATCTGTCTATAGAAAGAATCACGTGATAGAATCATGGAAGTAGTACAAAAACTGTCAAATGACAACAGTTTGGAGCGGCCTTGAAATTAGCAGTGGATTTCGCAAATATCGTAAGTCTAACCTAATAACGTGCCTCTTACGACATTTGAAAAATCCACTATCAAAATATGCGACTAAGTTAAGTTGCAATGCATTTATACTGACTACCAAATTACAACGATGTATTTAATTTGGCTGCTTGGATGAATTCCCTCAAAAGAGATCAGCAAAACTGTTGTCAACAAACAGAATCGGAGAAATAACAAACATATACATCTCTTTTTGACACTTCCTTTACTTGGTGAGGAAGTGAAGGACGGGTTTATGACTTCGATGTTCTTAGTTTTGACGGGGGGCTTGGCTGAGTCCTTGGAGGTCACGTGACGTTTTCTATAGAAACTGGTAGATTGCCCCGGGCCGATCACGTTCCGGCCTGTTCTCGTACGAGCCATCCTTAAATCTCAGGTATTTTTTTCGTGAGTTATACTGACACTAACGCACGCAGTCAGACAGATTGATGTTGTCACCGTAGCTCAGACAGGGCAGGGGCAGGGTTCTGTGTGAGCCGCGGAAGTGACATCACTGTGTCTGATAAAAATACGTGAGTTTTAATCTTTTAGTGTCTGTATGGCTTACGAAAGTTTAAATTCTACTTATCACAAACAATTGTTTGAGAATGTTTAATGCGTAAACGCCTGGTTCTTGTTGATAAAGATATACACATGAAAGATGTTGTGTATCAATTGTTCCAAAACTAAACTTTTAATTGAAAACCACCTGACTGACTTTTTTCCAATCGCCACAGTCAATTGGTAGACAATACTTTAGAAACGCGCAGTCGTTGGCCACGGTTACGATCAACTCATGGTATGCTTACTGTAATATATCGGCCGACTGTAATAATAATCCAAACCAAGCCAAACTTGGCGTATAACTGCATCAGCCTCTAAGCCGCCCGCCAAGTTAACTAACACTGCCAATAATATGAACAAGGGCCTTACCGTGACGTCTTAACGCGATTCAGTTTAGGTTTTTAACTGTGCTCAGTTATATGACAGCGACCCGGTTTAGGTCGTCAACTGAATCGCGTTAAGACGTCATGATAAGGCCCCAAGTCTGTCAGACTCTAGAAATCCCCTGAATACACTAAATTGAAGTAATAATCAATTGGATACTCACCATTTAAATGAAATATTGCAGCTGATGACTGGTGAACTAGGAAGAAAATCAATAGCAGCGCCATCTTGAATACAGATCACTTTAAAACAATAAAAATAAACTTCAAAAGAAAAGGCATCCACACGGTCCAGCCATTCAGTAATTGTCTGTCTACTAATTTCAAAAGGACGCTGTAAATAAGTAATTAGGTATGTACTGAGAGAGTCAATATAATGTTTAATGTTTATTCTTTAAATGTAGTCAAGGGTGAACAGCTTTTTACGTAATACGTTCTGTTTCTTACTTAGAATTTGTCCAAGTTTGTTTGTTAAGTTTTCTCTGCAGTTACAATTTATTAACTACACACATAGGTATCTACTTGATATTTGAAATAGCGTTTGACACATTCGGCGGGTCGTTTGGAGTTTTAACGTATTTTTTTCACGTTAGTAATAAAATAAAACTTGATAATTAACCAAAAACAGGTTAACGAATTGGCGAGTAATATAACCTGTCTACAGTTTGCACAAGTAACTTTGTTGATTGACGGGGAGAATTCGCATTCTCTCAGTCATCATCTTAACCCTGTTAAAGCGAGTGCTATAAAGGGCTCGAAACGTAGGGTGATGGTGTAAATAAACGCGATTAATCCGTTCTAAAGGGTTTAATTTCAATGAACAACAATCGCGGTAACAGAAGACATTATTATAACCTGTCTAGTTAATTGGCAATTAAATAATACCCTTGCTAGATCGCAATGTATTTGTTCGCGTGCATGGTATTAGTACATTTTGTCTTGCTTCAAAACTGGAAGTTCTGATTTTTCTAATATGTTAAATTAGACACGGAATCTTTTTACAAAGTTTAAAAGCTCAAAAAATAGTTTTCTAAATGCAAGTTTTGCATCCCTATTTATCCCCTTTAGGGGTGAAATATTCCGAAACCTAGAAAACGCTGTTTTATGTTTTCCATAGTTCATAAACAACATACAAACTTTTTTTTTAATATGACTTATATGACAATGATACGGAGGGCTTCCGAGGTCTGAAACTTGGGTTAGTCATTATTACTTAGTCAGTCGCGTCGTACGCACACGCAGTCCGTGATGGTCGGCGGCTGAAGTTGCCGGAGCCATTTTTGCATCTTTAGCCAAGTGAGGTACGTACACACTTTTTAGAGCTCCGCAGTCAACTAGGAACCCTTATAGTTTCACCATGTCTGTCCGTCCGTCCGTCTGTGGTTTAGGTCAGTGAACGTTAGTAGTAGAAAGCTGTAATTTGGTAAGAATATATGTCGTATAATCATGCCGACAAAGTAGTAAAATAAAAAATGGGATTTTTTTAGGCGCAAAATGGAGGCTGTTTTTTTTCCGTTTCAAACCTAAAGCTAAAGTGTGAGATATCTTTGGATAGGTATTTGAAAAATAATAGGGGATTTCTAAGAATATTTCTTGACAAAGTAAATATGTCATTTTTGTTTTTTTTTACAATAAGTCATATTTTCTTAGTAAAAGAGTGTACGAGTACCTATAATGTGTCGTAGTGCTGGAAAGATACTCCTCTTTACTATTTATGGTCATGGTTATGGTGGTACATGCCACCCCTCCTAGGTTCGCTAATTGGGACGGACGGTTAATTACGGAACCTTACACTGAGCGTGGCCCGACATGCTCTTGGCCGGTTTTTGATTCTATCTCAACTAGTTCTGTGGTTAATATTAATAGATTACCATGAACGACACGATTTCTTTAAAATCCTAAGACCATTATTTTTAGATACGGTAAGCGGTACCCTAAAATTTTGCGTAAGAACCTTAACCTCCGCACACAGGATGTCAAACTATACATATGTTTAAAACTAATAGCTCTGTGTTGTTCTATGTGTCAACCTCGACCCCACTGGTCCCGTCAATATGAAAAAAAAGGTTCTTATGTTAGTCGAACTTACGTATGCTGCCAATTTCGCGAGAATTACATACAACATATTGGGTTTCGTAAGTATCAAAATTTTCTCAATATCGAAAATGTTTTCGGTACTTACGTTACGTTTCATAGGTTCTTTTCAGAGCCTTTGGTAAGCTCAGTTCCACGGTAAGCTCAGTAAGGCTTGTGTTGTGGGTACTAGACGACGATATATACATAGATACATTTAACTACTTAAGTACATAGATTACACCCATAACCCAGGAACAAATATTCGTGATAAACACATAAATAAATGCCTTGGCCAGGATTCGAACCCGGGACCTCCTGCTTCGTAGGCAGGGTACACACCGACTAGGCTAGAAGGCCTTTAAAAGGGTAAATAATTTAAGATTTTATTTTATTTTAATGTGGACTCTCGAGGACATGAGAGCGGGATAGATCGCAACAGTACACGGGCCCGTCAAAAAACCATATTTTTTGTAGATTAAAGCTTTTACAAGATTAAAGAACTAGTTATTATAAATTGAAAGAGATGTCATATACTACAGAAAAAGTGACCAAGGTCCCCGGTGAGCAGGGCTGGGAATGAACCAGCGACCTGCTTTCGCGGCAGTCGCACTAACCACTGGGCTACCCGATCACGGCAACCAGAGTCCGCCTAAGTATATGCAATCATTTCCTATTTTAAACGTTTAAGGTGCGTTCCGCCCATCCTACAGCTCAGACTTACATCCAGTGCTGCCCTCTAGATAATATTTCTAGATTATTTTCAACTAGAAGCGAGAGATGGCGCCACGGTACTGTACAATTGTAAAGCATGAATTAAATCTCTGACGGCCTCCTAGCCTAGTTGGTAGTGACCCTGCCTACGAAGCAGGAGGTCCCGGGTTCGAATCCTGGTCAGGGCAATTATTTGTGTGTTTATCACGAATATTTGTTCCTGAGTTATGGATGTTTTCTATGTATTTAAGTATTTATATGTATCTGTCTATTATATATATCGTCGCCTAGTACCCACAACACAAGCCTTATTGAGCTTACCGTGAGACTAGGTCGATTTGTGTAAGATTGTCCCATAATATTAAAAAAAAAAAAAACATTTATTATTTATAATAAATATTTTGATTCATGCTTTACAATTGAACTAGTTATTGCTCAATTATTTAACTAAGAATTATGTTAATAAGTTCGAGGGTTTTGACGTTCTGACCAAAACATGTAGAAAAAAAAGGACCTAAGTTTCAAAAGTAAAAGTATCCAGGCTTTTGTTAAAAATCAAATTTTACGTTTACCAGTTTGAAGGAATTATGTTGAAGTGGTACAATTTGACCAATGTGGCCTCTTAAATGCCTTGAACGTTCACAATTAGTATGTTTTTTTTTTCTGGGGGTGCCAGCTAGTGGCTACTTTGGTCCATCTGTCCTGATGCATCCGGCAGACGTGTCCAGCCCAGTCCATAGAAATATTGAAACAAAATGGCGTGTCGCAGGAATGGTTAAAAAACATAACATTGAACAAATATTTTGATCTGGATTAAAATGGATTTATCAAATCGGGAAAACCGACGTTAATTTTACTCCCGACTCGATAAAAGACGGGCTAAAAACGGTGGTTGACAGTTTTTTAACGGAATGTTTAGAATTGATTGTTCTGAATGATTCAAACGATACATGTATTTTTTTTATTGCATAAATAGTTTTTTCGCTAACAAATTGATTTCATAATAAAATGTTTATACTTGTAGTCTTTTAATTTCCTCATAGTCGAAATGAAAAGTAGAGTGTTTTTCTCGGGTGAAAGCACCTATTTCACCTTCGAACTTTTTGCCAAGATATCTCAGGTCAGGAGTAGTTCAACCTTTGGTTAACAATTTACCTATTATTTATTTCATCCATTCTGATATATATCTGCCCCTTGACTAAAATATTAGCAATATTTTATCATGACAATTGCTATTGAAAATAATCAGGCGCTTTCATATGTCACCGTAGAATTGTAGTACCATTAGTTTTTAAAGCAACGCGCGAGATTGTTAACAAATTGATAGGTTAGGTTAGGTTAGTTTATAATATCCCTGGTCAAATTATAATCTGTGGGGAGTTCACAATTTAACGGTGAAATAAAAGGGTGTAACAAAAATGTGGTGACCTGTTTCATCAGTATGGTCTGGTCTAGAACAAAATTGGAGGAAAAGATTTGCTCTGTGTGTTGGCTTTTAGCTCTATTGAGCTTGTTAGGTTAGATTAGGGAAGGGCTCTAGGTTAACAAGGATATACGATCTGAAGGCCTACCACGAACCACGAACGAAGTTTCACCTCTCTGTCGCACTTGAGTGAGAAATCACAAGTGCGAAAGGGAGGTATACTTTCGTTCGCGGTTCGTGATATACGATCTGATATCATTTGATATTTACCAATCGCTTTTCGGTTAAGAAAAACATCTTGAGGAAACCGGACTAATCCCGATAAGGCCTAGTGTACCCCCTGGGTTGGAAGGTCAGATGGCAGATTCGTAAAACTAGCGCCAGACGCCAGGCAAAAGCTTCTTTATAATAAAAGTACTGCAATGCTCGTCAATGTTCGGGGTAACTCGGCAGCAGCCAGCATTTCGCCATACCAAGTGATCAATATGCTCATTTACACACACGATGCAACTAATAAATATAAAAATAATATAATAAATTAATAAATAAATAAATTAATATAATAAATTGTATATGTAATTTTCTTCGTGAAATAAATGAACTAAAACTAAACTAAACTAAACTAACCGCCGTGTCAGCGTCACGCTGATATTTCACTGTGACTTTTTAGGACCTGGAACGTCAGTCACTGCGATAGAAATGTGCGCGTCCCTAAGAAACAGTTGATAGACTCAAGGCCCCGGGCGAAACTCGAACAATACAGTTGGCAAAGCAAGCGCTTGTATCCCCGACTCGCGGGTTCGAGTTTCACCCGAGGAATTTGGTATCGTCCAGACATTTCTGTTTAATAAATAAAAAATTATAACGCTTTTCCCCGTCTCTAGTATCGACAACATCTAAGCAAGCTATAATATATGATTGTGTCGAAACTAGTAAACGATAAGTTATGTAAAAAAATCAAGTTTTATAGTCATAAATATTATAAGGCTACTTGTTACCTACTTCGGTATCTAAGTTTGTTATATTTGTATCTAGAAGGACGACATGTTTACGTTGTTTTTATAAGACTTTATTTAACATTCTAAGTATATTTGCTCACGGGTTTCAGGGAGTTGGCTAAGCGCCTCGTGGTCGCATCAGGTGACCAGAGGGCTGGCACTTGGTAGTGCTGGCACGTATCTTGCCTAGCGAATCGGCTATTCAGCGGGGCAATGCCACCAGCCTTCAGGGCACCCTGATAGCTCCCATTTTTTATTAGTACTTAGTTAAATAGTTGTACACAAAGTAACGCGATCAGAAAGACGTCAAAACATTAACCAACTTGAATTACCGTGGGCAAAATTGCGATGTTCCGAAACGGCCCATATTATAAAATAATAATACTTAGTTTATTTTAGAAATTACATTTTCCATACTTGTTAGCGACACTTAAAGCCTATGTTAGGTATATAGCAATAAACTTAAAATTAATTTACAATTTCCAATTTCACAATAACGCTAACATAAAAGCGTCTAAAGTGGATGAGATGTGAGCATGTGCATCCGATTCCAATGAATACTGGAAGGGGCCATCTTCCCGTCCTGCCACTGTTTGCAGGACACACTGTTTGGAGGATGATAGTATGGATAATACGCCAACAAAATACCGGAAGAAATAAAAAACGAGATAAAAAATATTACTTCAAAAATGCTTTTATTCAATTGAAGAATTCCTTGAAGATACGAAATTGCCCAAATAAATCAAAATTATTGAAAAGAAACATAATATAATAATGAAGTAGGTATGTAAATAAAATAATAATTACATTTTTAATTTATTTTTTAAAACTGTTATGTTTTTATTCTATTCTAGTTTCTGCCAGTTCTTGGCTGCATCCAGTCAGGGAGCTGATATTCCAAGTAGCTAGGCGTATATTAGGTATCATATCCACCGCGTCTTGAAAATTTATATATTTATATTATTTGAAACTAGATTTCATTTAACATAAAATAAAAATTAAAGTATCTCAAAATGAAGAAACTGAACCCTTATAGGATCACTTTGTTGTCCGTCCGTCTATCTGTAAAATCCAATATCTCGAAAACGCGTACGGTAGCAAGTTGAAATTAATACCGCATACACAGGTCTGCGGTCCCTTAAAGCTGTAAAGAAACTATGCCTTTATATTACATTAACGCAATAAAAAATACGGCCGTTTATGTCGCATTTCCCATACATTTGCAATGGCAATCAAAATGTATTGAGTAGGTACTTCCCGTTGACTCAGAATAACGAAATTTGGGAAAAAGCAAGAGCTTGTACTAAGTACAAGAAAAAAACCAAAAACCGTATAATTGCCGCCCACTGAGAGCTTCACGCCACTTGTGCGGAACCCTCGGTGCGCGATTCCGACTCGCACTTGGCCTGTTTTTTTCCTTTTAGGTACGAAACCCTAAAAACGCGAGGTGTCGAAACTATCAACCTTACGCAGCTACTTGTTTCTTGAGGAAGGTATTCAAATAAATACTCGTAGGTCGTGTCCATGCGATTAATACTCGTAATGACATGTTTTTACACAACTCAAAGTATTGTAAACAAGAGAACACCATAAGACACTTTGAAAAAATAAATATTTGGAGTTCTACCAAGGGGTGTCACTCAGCGTTATACGTTGACACAAAATCTTCCGCCTATGGGTGGCATGAACTGCCAGGGTTCGCGCATTACCTCACGGGTGCGTTCAGATATATTTATGTATCAAACACCGCATACTAATTTATACTTAGACAAATTAATACTAATACTAATAAATAATCAATAAAAACGTACTTAATATTGTCTTCTGTTACCGCGATTGTTATTCATTGAAATTAAACACTGATGATCATCTTCTTAACCCTGTGAAAAATAATGCTGTAAAGGGCTCGAAACGTAGGGTCATGGTGTTAATAGTTTAGTTTAGTTTAGTTCATTTATTTCACGAAGAAAATTATATATACAATTTAGTGTTAATGTCAAAGTATACAAATTCCCATCATGATCGTCAAACAGAACAGAAAATATAAATAGGTACAAAGCAAGATGTCATAATTAAATAATAAAAAATTGTATAAAACATTATTTGAAGTCAAGCTAATAATAAATAATCACAAAAAATAAAACAGTCAATTACAAATTCAATTCCATGTACTGGTTTACAGAGTACAGAGGGTTATCCAACAAAAGGTTTCTTAAGTGACGCCTAAAGACTGCGTCACATGGCTCGTTTTTTTAAGTTAGCTACTAGTTAGTTTTAATAAACACCATTATATTGATTAATCCGTTCTAAAGTGTTTAATTTCAATAAAAACGTACTAAATTTATATGTTTATACAAATGTTGTACCACCATACGCACCTAACTGCATGGTGAATACCCTAATGTTGATATCATCTTGACATTTGCATGTTTGACAAGCTAAACGTCAAATGTAGGTAAGAAAAGCTTCTGTACTATAGTACAACACTACGGAAGGGTTGATGACGTTTGTGTCAACAACATGAGTTATGCGGATGACATGGTGCTGTTGAGCGCGTTGGTTTGTGGTATGCTCCGGCTGCGTCATGTATGTGAGGAAAATGCATTAGGTCATGGCCTAAAATACAATGAATGACAGCTAGTAGGTACATGATTTTTGAGAGCAGTCGCAACCGGGTATGAGAATTTCCTCCTATTCACCTCAATGGTATCTTGATGGTCGAGTCGACCATTTTAAATATCTAGGTCATATTGTTGCGGCTGATCAAAGATAACCTGGACATCGAGAGGGAGAGGAGAGCCTTATCGGTGAGGGCGAATATGATACTCCACAGGTTTGCCAGATATCTTAAAGAGGTGAAGGTCACTTTGTTTAGGGCTTTCTGCACCTCCCTCTATTTATTATTATTGTTGTTTTGGGCTAGTGAAGATGCCGCGTCGACCAGTTGTGATCTATTGTGGCAGCCCTTTATAATTCATTACTGATTCCCGTTGAGTCCAGAAAGTTCCAAATTCTTTGGGCTGTAATGTTGTGTATCTCACAGGGTTGCAGTTCGTGCCTACACCTCCCTCTATACGTGCAGCCTGTGGGTGAAGTATTCGCAACGGGCCTTTGGGGCTCTCCGCATTCGATATAATAACGCGTTCTGGGTTCTGATGGGACTGCCTCGCTCCTGTAGCGCATTAGGGATGTTTGCGGAGGCGCGCGTCAGCTGTTTCTATGCGACCATGCGCGGGCGCGCAACATCCCTGGGCGCCGGGTGTGGGACAGTCCCAACAGAATTCTTAGGATGATGATCAGACCCCGTTATCAGTGGTGAAAACTCATTGAAACCAAGGGTTGGCAAAACTACCTATCCTAAAATCGCCTTCGGTACGTAACTTCGCCTTACCAATGTTTTTTTTTTTACCTTAAATCGTAAAATTTAAGTAAGGTCATTCAACGCGTACAATTTGAAATAAGTATATACACAGTTTTCTTGATCATATTTATTACTATAGGCGAAATTGGGAAACAAAGGCGAAATAAGGATATATGACGGCTTTATTTTTTGACATTAAAACTGCTTGTTTCGCTACATTTAACTAGAAATAAGTATATTATTTGTAGATTAAAATTTAAATATTTTACTATGGCGAAGTTATGTACAACAGGCGAATTGAGGATTTCACACTTCATGCAATTTTGGCAACCCTTGTTTCAATAAATTTTCACCACTGCAGCACTGATAACGGGGTCTGATTATGATTGTGGTGCTATCTTATTGCACTGCGATGGGCTGCACTCTCCTACCAGTGTTATACAGTGGTAGCTTATAAATAGAAAACTCCCGTGAGTATTAGACATATTAATATACATACTTATATCGGGTTACTCACGTGTATAAAGTCGAAAATAGCTTGACATGTTTCGGAACGGTCCGCGTCCCATAATCATGAGTGAGAAGCGCTAGTGTGCTCAGTGTACTCAGACTAGTGTGCGCAGAGCAATCGCCGCAAAAGATATTCATATCTAAGATATGAATATCTTTGTAGCTTGTACCATCGTGGACAATAGGGATGACGACTCGGTTGAAAAACTATTATTCTAATTAGTCCGTCAGAAAGATAATCCAAAATTATTAGACACGTATTTTTTCCTTTTTAAAGATCACTAAAATTGACGAATATGAAGAGCGTCAAAGTTCCGTGGTGGGGGCTGGTGACATCACCTGTTGGTAAGAATTTGTACCTAGCTGTGACGTCACGCGAATCGTTAAAGCCCTGTATTTCCGTCATTTTCCATTTGACGAACAAAAGAAAAAATACGTATCGTATATTTTTGAATAATCTAACAGATTTTTTTTTGTCGTCTAGCCTATTTGACTTAATTTTAATTAGTGATCTCGTTGACCGATTTGTACATGTCAAATTAGATTACCGTGAAGTTTGAAACCAAATGACAGGTTTTGTAAAGTGCTACTGGTAGGACCGTGGTACGCCATGTCTACGCAACCTACGTCTTAATCCTACAGATAGGACGTTGGGCCTTAGGAGGTTAGATCTGATCTCAATATTTTTTCCCTTTTACTTACGTTACTCGGTTGACGATTTATTCAAATAAATGAAACCGCCAAATTCTCGATTGATTCGCTAATCCAATGTACAGTCACGTCTATAAATATCTATACACTTAGAAATTTATTACAGGGGAAGAAGGTTCAAAATTGAATACAGATGCATATATATTTATGAAACCGACCGTACCAAAATATGAAATAAATAATAAATAACAAACCACAGTGCCGAATTAAAGTTTATTTGTTGAAATTCGTATTGTAGTAAAACAACTCAATTATAAATATGATGTACCTAAATAACAATATCCGTACTTACCCTATACCTGTTGTATAATTATGTTAATTATACTAATACTATACTCTAGTTCCTACTTATATATTATTATATACCTACCTACCTGACTTGCAAAACTATGTTTTATTAAAAATATATGAAATGATGAATGAAATCGCCACTTTGGCCACTGACTGGTATATATAGTTCTTTATTGCTCAAATATGCAAAACCGATGGAGAGGCAGGTGATGAAATTTCGATTCTTGATATAAGCCATAGGCAGAATCACTCCTTCAATGCACAGATTACTTGTCGCTAGATAGAACATGAAATTTATACACTTATTCAGAGTCAATGACTGTGTTTTTTTGAAAAAAAACTTCAGTTTTCACGCATTTTATGTTGTTAAAAAGAATCTTGTAAATGATATGTGTTTCTTGAGAGTGAGTACCTAATAAGCTTTTTATTTCCATATCTTTTTTTTATCAACGATAATAATGTTACTTTGCTATTCCGCCAAACGTATCAGGCAATTAGTGCCAACCCGTTGTACCTATTTGTGTATTTTTTGCATGCAATTAATGTTAGCAACATTATTTTCGTTGTTAATACGGAATTTCGCAGAGTGACGCCTGATTCATTTTTTTTTCGTGGGGTAGCGACGAAAATGCAGCCTGGCTGCACTACCGCGAATGCGACACTGTTTTATTGACGACAATGACCCGTTTTATTTTCTTACGGACCATGATATTACTCACGTGTTTTAAGGACGGTAAACAAGAAATTAGTAATGAGTATGAATTCTTGTACCGCCTGTGATACATACAATATTTTTCAATTCATTTGCGAAATTGCGAGGAACTAATAAACTTTCTAGGCAGATAAAGAAACAATTATTATTAGCGGTAGTGTAGTAGCACAGTCCGCAGTACTCCCGAGTGAGCGGCGTCTACGTACGGCGAGCGCGTGGGGGGCCGGTCCTCCGCGAGCTCCGGGCGAGCGGTAAAGTAGTATTAGAGTTTTGGCTGTTGTATTATCAGTGTTTAGATTATACTTTTACTTACTTCTCACTATATATTGTAGATGTTTGTACATGCAAATGTTTTTTTGTAATGCTTATTGACTTGTAAAAGTGCCCTTGAGGCCTAATTGCAAAATACATTTTTGAATTTTGAATTTTGCTTGCATAGAATATCACCATTTACGAGCAAGTGCGATAAAAACGAACTTACTGTCAAGACTGTATAACCTCGACTACAAACAACATCGCTGTGTACAAACGCGAACTTGAATACGGTGTCTGAGAGAGATAATCTATGTATCAAGGCCTTGATACCCCTAAGATTTTTTTATTTAGTTAGATTGAGTGCAGCGCTAGTGAATACGAGACGTGTTTTTATTTTTTAGTTTTAGATTGATACCTAGTAAAAATGAAGAAATTGTTTTTATTTTTATTTTTTGTGCACCAGTGTTCGGCTATTATATACCAATTAAATTGTAAGTAAATAAACAGGGGGATCGTCCTTCGCTTTGTTTTGTTTTGAATGTTACTTTCTTTAAATTTTTTAGGGTTCCGTAATCAAATAGGGACCTATACAGTTTCCCCATGTCTGTCTGTCCGTCCGTCCGTCTGCGGCTTAGCTCAGTGGCCGTTAGTACTAGAAAGCTGTTATTAAGTATAATGATGCAGACAAAGTGGTAAAAAAATAAAAGTAGAAAAACGAAAAACTTTTATTTTTAGGGTACCTAAGTATACTCGTAAAGTGGGGATCGCTCCGGAAGTAAATAAACTGCCCGCCCCCCTCTTATTTTTGAACCACAAGTCATAAAGAATATGCAAAATAACGTAAGTCGTATGGATTGAACAAAAAGGAACCCTTATAGTTTTTTATTTTATTTTGATCTACTTCTGTGGTATTAGTAGGTACCCCCCTCCTCACTGCGTCAAACTTGTATGTAGGAAGGGGGGTGGGGGGGGGATTATCTCTACCTGACCATACTAAAGGATGAAATATGCATACCTAATAATTATTATATGTAGAACCTATAATTAGCTTTGTATTTCTATAATAAAGTCTAGAAATAATATATTTAGCTGCTGGTTTCTCACGTATTAAAATAAAATAATTGGTTATGTTTGTTTCCTCCATGTTTTCTCTATAAAGTTAAGTGAGCTGTACAATATGGTTGACATTGAAATAATAGTATGATATAATTTTTATAATAAAGGAGGTTGGAAGATGGCTAATGTCATAACTACGTAAGGAAACTATGCAAACATCAAATTTTGGTCGTTTTGATGATGATGATTAAGGATGACTCACATTAGGACGGGACGGGACGGGACGATCTGTCAATTTTTATAGAATGAATCACGTGATAGCTCGAAGCCCTCGGCTGTCACGTGACACTTAATAGTAAAAAAAAATACAAAATGTACCAAAAATTTTATTCATTGAGAAAAAATGGATGATGATGTTCGAGAGGTCGCAAGTTCGAATCCTGCTGGGTACGGGTAATTTTTCCATTCTTCTTTCGGTTATAAATTGGAGATGAAGAAATTACACTAAAGTTATTTTTGAAGTACATTGTGTACCTCAAACCAAACGAACTTAGTCTTAGTACTCTTAGTAGTAGTTAGTAGATTCCACTATCTAAAGGTTGTCTGAAAGAGATCGCTTCTTAGCGCTAAGACCGCCTGTTGTCTGTCGGAGTTTATTCTATTCTTTATTCTATAAACGAAAAGGCAAAAACATTTATTCTCGAAATATATACAGTAAGTGTAACTTACCTACCTCTACCTACCTTAAATCTAAAGTAGGTCCTTGAGGCATTGTACCTAGGCTACTGGCGGCATTTCCTCGTTGTATCGCAATGCTGATACGTTGTGCGAGGAAGCCACCAGCTCTTCGGTCACCAGTAACATCAACCAGACGTTTCGCGATTTCTACGAAAAAATTGCGTGCGCTGGGATGGGACCCCATGGACCAAGAGTTTCGAGTTTGTTTATTTTAGTTTATTGTTTGTTCCAGTTACGGAGTTCAGTAAAATGCCAGACCTGTTCGTGATGGATGACTTCGACAAGTGCGTGACGGAGCCAGGAGGGACCTTCTGTCTCACCGACTCAGTTCTATTTTCTAAGGACAATTCTCAACTTATGAAGACGATACTGGTGAGTACTTCTCAATACAATTGTTTCGTCACGACTGTTCTGTCTTCTTATCTCGAAATCATTAACATTTTTATTAAACCTGTATGACCGTTTACTGGATCAACTTTGGATGTCCATTATTTCATTCATAATTCGTTTATTCGTGACAAATAAATTTCAAACATATAGCTGAATACCTTCCAAACGCCAATGTAACAACATAGAATAATAATAAGTGTTGTTACTACTCTCTCGAAGAAATGTAGGTAGGTAGGATTACGCTCGGACGTAAGCATTCTACCTTCATTGCTGCGCCCATCAGGGTTTCATATGGCATTTAGGTATCTATCTTCTTTAACAGTGTGTTTTGTTGTGTAATGTCTGTTATGTATCCTGTTTACACACATGCAAATCCTATATGAGATAATATTAAATAAGTAGTTATTTTCTAAATGGAGCTAATTAGAATAGTGTCTTTGAGAAAGTAACTTAATTTATGCTAAAGAATACACCCTTGAATTTAAAGCAATTGCTCAAACACACAATGTATGACCCTCTTTAATACTTGTGTTGTGAGTGTTGACAGACTACTGACATCTATTTTACAAATTAAAAATAGCACTTGGGTAAAATTAACAAAACACATTTTATGATATTAATTGCAACGGTTAACACTCACGTATTTTTATCACAATAGGCGTGACATGTTTCGACTGAATCGCAATGAATGCATGTCGCGAAGGTGACAGCATCACTCTGTCTGTCCGAGGATGACTGCCCGATGCAGTCGAAACATGTCACGCTTATTGTGATAAAAGAAGCCTTTGACTAGGCGACTCCGTGGTTTCCCAAGCCTGTGAATAAAACTAGAAGGATATAAAAAAAAAGATTTTGTTTTTCAGGAATATTCAGAATACAAGACAAAGCATTTTAATCACACAGTAGTCCACAGAGCACTGTGCGTGCAACAAACTTGCAAGGACTTCATTAAAAATAGAAGTCTGGACAACGAGGAAGACCTACGATCTATTCTGGACGAATGCATCGATGACTCACTATGGAAAGGATATAAAATTAATGCCAGGTATTGTTTTAAACTAGTAATTTTATTTTAAATAGAAACTCCCGTGAGTATTAGACATATCAATATATTTATATCGGTTTACTACCTTATATACTTACGTCAATAAAGTCGAAAATGTTTCGGAACGGTCCGCGTCCCATCATACCGTGAGGTATTCGTGGTACCTGGATAGTATAAAGTTATCGAATTTTCGATTACGATTGTAAGAAATATAACTTATCGTTTACTTCGCTTTTCGGCGAAGGTAAACATCGTAAGGAAACCGGACTAATCCCATTACGTAATAAAGAATATGTAGATGTCAAAATTAATAGTTTTATTATAACACTGTTAAAACGTAAACAAACATAGTAAAAAAATGGTAGTGTAATTTTTTTTTAAATAATCCTAGTTAGAAAATCACACTGACAAAAATATATTTTAATGTTGACTTTAAATATTAGTTTTTTGGTTAGTAAACAAAAAAAATGTTTTTTAAGATTTCATTCCACGATGTTTTATATTTATTTATATGTACATATATCATATAACCAAAGCGAAGCAGTTTGTGCGTAGCATCCACTTAAGGTTGACTCGCACTAGAATGGGTAGGGACATGACCGTCTTTATAGAAATAGTCACATGACTTTTTTTAAATACGACGGCGGTGGTAAACAAGTTTACGGCCTGCCTGATGGAAAGCGGTCACCGTAGCTTATGGGCGCCTGGAACTCCAGGGGGGTCACATGCGCGTTGCCGACTCATTAAAATCTTGTACATTCCTTTTTTGAAGAACTCCATACTGTAATCTTGACCTCCGAGGGCTCTGAGCTCGGACGTGATTCTTTCTATAAGTATAAATTGACAGATCGTCTCGGCCCGCCCCGTCCCGTCCCATTCTAGTGTAAGTCATCATTTAGACTGAAGGGAAGGATCTTCGCTCTGAGTCGTTTCTAGTGCAAAGGTACTTCGTGCCCATCCAGCGTGGGGATGCCGCCAGTGTTATGGGCACTTTTGCACCAGCAATGGCGAGGGACGGGTGTTTATTATGAAAAGTTGTGACTAGCCGTGTTGAGTTTTAAAGTTTCCCTATGTACAATATCAAAATTAATTTTCTTTCATAATAATATGTGTCTAAAAAAAATGCGTAATTCATTAATTAGTTCACGCCGATTCTTGAGATTAGACAGACGAGCGGACCCAAGGTTCTCTTGTAGCGAACCCTGGCAAAAAAACTTGCATTTCAGATTACGATAATATAAATCCTATCAAACCCGTTATTCATGTTCCTAGTAAAGTATGTGGTAATATACTTCGGATCCGAATAACATATAATTAAGTATGGCAAGGACAATATGTCACGGCTCTTGATAGACTTGTTTTTAGGGTTCCGTAGTCAACCCTTTTAGTTTCGCTATGTCTGTCTGTCCGTCCGTCTGTCTGCGGCTTAGCTCAGTAACCGTTAGTACTAGAAAAATGTGTAAAATGAAAAGTCGAAAAACCGTTATTTTTAGGATACCTTCCATACACGTCAAAATGGGAGGGGGGAGGGGGGGTCGTTTCAATTGTAACGTGTGAGCTATGTTGGATAGGTATTTAAAAAGGAATTGGGATTTGTTAAACACATTTTTTGATAACTTAAATATTTGCGGAAATGTATTTTTTTTATGGTTCCCTCCCTCTAAGTTTTGAACCGCAAGCCTAAAAAATACAAAAATTAAAAAGAGCAGATTCATTAAAAGAGCGAAGAAAGATAATCCTTTTTTATTGTTATGAGCATGGTATGTACTCGTATTGAAACCCTTATCAAGTTCGCCTATTGTGACGTACGGTAATTTACGGAACCTACACTAAGCATGGCCCGACATGCTCCTGGCCGGTTTATTTTATATGTAGTTTTATAAAAATGACAAGAGTTAACATTGCTCTCCTATCATGGTATTATGGCATACTTTGGATGGTAGATACAAGATGTAACAAATATACTGATCGTCCGTTGTGGGGGCAATCAGTGTCGGGGTACTGATTAGGATTAAGAAAAAAAAATATAGGGCTGACAGTCTGAGTTGACCTACACCTTATCGGAACAACAGCTATATAATTGAAACTTTCGTGAGTCATGCTGATATACAATTGCAACGGCGGAGGTTGCGCGCGACGATGCAGGCTGATTTGAGCAACACCTATTTTGTTACAACTTGTAATACCCGAAATTGCGATTGCAAGAATTGCGAAATTATTGGGTTGAAACTTAAGAACAGAATCTATTATGCATAAATTGTTATTAGCTAATAAGAATTCGTAAAATTAAAAAAATAAATAAAAGCACCCATATATTTTAAACTAATAAAAGAAGACAAAGCATCAAAGTTTCTTCTGATCTTCTGAAATGAATATTTTATGATAGGTACCATTCGATATTATATTTTTGACGGTAAAATATATATATTTTTTACATTCATATACAGCATTGCGGCATTGCAGCGGCCACGCATTTAATTAAAAGAAATTGTGTACCCATGGAAAATAACTAATTGCAAAACTATCGACCGTGACATCGGAGTCTGGCTTTAGAATCAAACTAGTTTATTGCCGGTATAACTACCTTGACACGACTCGCGGTGGATCAGGCGATGGTTACGAGCGCTGGCCGCAGGTTGCGGGTTCGAACCCCAGCTCGTGCAATTTTTTTTTACCACGATGGTGGCAAACAAGCCTATGAACTCCTGAAATTCTAGGGGTCACATGCGCGTTGACGACCCATTAGAATCTTGTACACTTCTTTTTTGAAGAACCCCATACTGTAATATTTCGGGAAAACCTCGGCAAGTGTCTCATTCCACAAATTTCTTTCTTTTTAAGGAATCGTGAGGAAAATGGATTTAAAGATGACTCACACTATACTGGCTGGGGCGGCCGGGTCGTGATCAATGTGTCAATTTGTATGGAAAATGTCACATGATCACCGAGCTTCTCGAGCCAATCACGTGGCGCTGTCTATAGAAATTGACACATCGGTCACGGTCCGGCCCGCTGTAGCGTGAGTCATCTTTATCCATTGGATTTCGTAAATTCTGGTGCCTGCATCAAATTACAGTACAATACAATACAAATACTTTCTATTGGACACCTCAACAGAAATCTGTACAGAAAATTAAATACAGCAAACAAAAATAGGTAAACTATAGGTGGTCTTATCGCTAAAAAGCGATCTCTTCCAGACAACCTTTAGGTAGCGTTGCAAAAGTGGAAGAAGCGTCGCATAAAACACTTAAACTCAAAAAAATATACCGAACATACAGGGAGTAGATTGTCAAGGGGACCCTATAAAGTCTCTGGAAAAAGCGCACTAACTGTGTTATTTATCTTGTTTTATTTTTCCCTGTTTGTGTACAATAAAGTGTATTAATTACTACAACTACTACAAAAGCTGATAAAAAAACATTAGAAGACGATGGTAACTAATTATTCACCAACATCTTATAACTATTGATTACCTATTCGTAAAAATATTTAATTGTAAATTTAAATATTGTCTTCATTTAGTAAATTAAAACCTGTTAAACAGGTAGCAATAAAACATGTCGATGTGCAAATTATTTACAATTTATGTATTTTAATTTATTACGTTATGTGTAGCTTATTATGAAGGTGCATTCAGCTCAGGCTTGAAAAATGTATCAAGTGGTATAACCGAATAAACTTATATGAATAATGAACAAATTGCATTAATTAACTATGAAATTCCCCAATTTTTTATATCAATAAATTTGGGGACAATCTGTCCCAAACTAAGCATAGCTTGTACTATGGGTAGACGACTATACATACTTATATAGATAAATACATACATGTAGGCATTTATATAAATAACTCAGGAACAAATATTTGTGATAAACATACAAATAATCTATAGCCTATGGACGCCTGCAACTCCAGGGTTGTTACATGCGCGTTGCCGACCCTTTAAAAAAGGAGGATTCAATGTGTTGACTGCTAAAGGGGCAAGCTTTGCTCCGTGGGTACCCAGCTGTCAACAAAGTGAATCCTCTTGGAGCTCTGGCGACCTTACTCACCAACAGAAACACAACACTATGAGTAAGGTCTAGTAATATTAAACCTCCTACCTACCAAATTTTATTCAAATCTGATGCGATAAAAAATCCGCTGCCTGTAAAGTCGGTATACGGGCGAAAGTTTTACGTGACAACGACTTTGAGTGGTAAAATAATTTTACGCGCGAAGGGACGCGTGCCTTTCACTTTTTATGTCTGTCTCTCTCGCTCTTAGGCGGGCTAACCATGCCCGAGTGGAAGGGACGCGTGCCACTCACTCGCTCTCATTGTGAGCGCATAACGTGAGCGGAGCGTAACGCAGTTTCTTGAAGTGTCACCCGGCAAACCAATTTATAAGACGTTGTCACGTCAAAAAACGACAACAAATAAAAAATCCGCCCATTAGGTACCTTTAAATACTTAGTTTTAGTAACTTTTCTATTAGTGTTGTAAGATCTTTATTGTTTTACTTTTTCAGGTTGTCTGATATACTTTATTGTAAGAGATATGGCGAAACAAGACCACTTACTGTAGGAGACTACATTATGGGGGCGGTGTACTTATTATTGATCGCAGTCAACGCAGCTGGAACCGGATATGATCTCCTAAAAGGCGAAAAAGCAAGTAAGTAAATACAATTTTTATTTCACCGGATTCGCAAACCGCTACGGTGTGCGAGTGAGAGCGCTATACACGTCATATAGATGTCCCACTCGCAGAATGCAGTGCTGAATTTAGGAAGATTTAGGTTTTTTATTACCAGAATCACGAGTACTGATTTAAAATCGTTACAAATCGTTACGCAACTTTAGGGTCGGCACACAAAGAAGATATGTAGAATATAATACTAATAACTACTTTGGCCAAAGAACTCGTAAACACATCATACCTAAGATTTTTAACAAACTAAGCCTAACAATAGAACAGTCCAGTAGTAAACAAGTTTAAAAAAAAAAATTAAATACATTACTCTTAGATGGTATCTTGGATACATAGTACTTACTTATATTTATAACTACATATGGTTAGATGTTAATGTAAGCTCCATCTCACGAAAGCAACTAAGCATTGGCAACAAGTTTGGATACCTACAAGTGAGCATTGTAAGTGTATAATTTAATTTAATTTAGTACTTACCAACATAAATAATACTGTACAATGTATGAGTAGGTATAACATAAAAATTGTTATTTTATTAAGAGCGCACTATTCGCCAACAAACTGTCCTCAGTTTGGCGAAGGAATATGTATACTTAGCCACGTAAGTTTTCTTTTGAAACAATAAATAAATAAATAAATGTGCGAAGCCGGGGCGGGGTAGCTAGTACACAATGTTACCTCTTTACAGCGAATCGGTATCTTCTGGCGTTCTCCATCAGGAAAAACTGGCGTAAGCTGGTGGCTCCCAGCGGAGTGGGCCCTGATCATCGGCTTAATAGGCTCCAAGTCTTCAACGGGCTCAGGTAAACAGATTTGCTTTGGTTGTAGGTACAGTAAATTGCAATAGTATCGCTGTAAGAGCCGCAACAAAAATATGAAACGCTCTTATGGCTATGTTAATTTTTGCACAATCTTTGTATTGTTTTTGTATCATCATCATATCAGCCATTAGACGTCCACTGCTGAACATAGGCCTCTCTTGGACCTCCATATGTACCGGTTGAAAGCGACCTGCACCCAGTTTATATGTTGCATGCATAATGTCATGTCATGTTATTGTATGTTATAACCTAAGAAAGAAAATAAATAAACGAAAATAGCAATAATGTAAATGGTACTGATTTCAGGGTAATGACCATGGTGTGCGTATTTTTCTCACACACGGCCCTCGTCATGATCTTCTCGTATCTCAAGAACCCCTATTATGTGGAGACGGTAAGTGTGAGCGGAAGCTCGAGCGACCAGCGCGCCTACCACGAACATCGAAAATTGGCATTGACGGGAAAACCTCTTTGTCACTCCAATATGCAAGTGTGACAGAAATGGAGATACAAATCCGCAATCGTTCGATTTTCGTGGTATAGGCACAGAGGTAGAGGAGCGTTCGGCGCCATCTATATGGGAATCTAACGTGCGCGTGCGTCTGTGTATGGTATTTAAATCCCGTGAGCTTGATGTAGCGTGCCTACCACGAACATCGTAAATTGGCATTGACGGGAAGGCTTCTATGTCACTCCAATATGCAAGTGTGACAAAGATGGAGATACAAATCAAAATCGGGGCATAGGCTATTCTGAAGGTTCGCCGAACGCATCTCTACGCGCTAAAATTTTACTTATTTTGTAAGCTACATATAGAACTTGTAGTTTTAAATCAAGTCATGAACATAAAATACGAGTAATTAGACGGGTACAGAAATGAAGGTACAGATGTAATGCATAATTTTTTTCACCGAATGTGTCATGCTATTTTAGTCAGTGCAAGTACTTAGTGCTGCTTTGTGTCATGCATGCTATTTTAAACGACCTCGGTGGTCAATTGAAATAGCATGACAAATACAAGGGTTTCCGAGAAAATACGAGTGCATAACATTATGCACACCGACGTAATTGTTTTTTTATGTAAGTACTGTTCTTTGATAAAACAAGTTTCATAATCAGAATCTATTCAATAGTAACTTACCAATGGATCACAAGATTTTTTAAACTTTAACCTTTTGAAACCTTTTCCTCTCGCGTTAAAATGTGGCCTACACGCCAACATCTCGACAAGTGAATCTCGAATATAAACCCTTATCTGTCAGCAGGACAGTTGCTTTGGCAGCGCCCGCCATGACACCTTTAGGTATCGTTGGCGTGGTACGTAGGCACGGCAGTGCATGGCACTTTTAGGTGTTCTTGGCATTGAAGAGGTTAAATATGTGAATCGTATCTTATCCATGCATAGTCATGCAAGACGCTGTCTCTCTATCACTGTTTTCATAATCCGTTATTTAAAAACCTTTATGAACTAATTCTAGTCATACGAAGATCCCGGAAAGTTCATCCTGTTCAATGGCACCCTTGTGACGTATACGTTCTTCGTGATGTCCGGATTCCTGCTCGCCTTCAACTTTGAGATATACGCCGAGAAACACCGTATAAATCTGTGGGAGTGGCCCAAAGGCTTGCTCATGCGGTGGCTCAGGTAAATTCAGAACGACTGGAATGGCTGACTGGAAGGATGGTCCAGGTTCTTACTAGCATTGGAGCTCATTAGCGCTCAGAAGCACCAAGGCAGCCTGTGGAAGTGGCCTAAACGGTCTTGCGATGACTGAGGTAAGGGTCGAACAAGACACAAGACAATGTTCGGAGTCTTTCCAGTGGATTATTCAAAAATTAAGCTTGGTATTCTTATTTAAGCCTTATCTACATTTAATGGGTATTTCTTTTCTAATGCATTGTATGATAAAAATCGTTACTTCATGTCAGGCCATTCGGCCTCCTTTCAACATGATGCTGACTTCCAGCGCTGATCTTCCAATGAGGTCATATTGCCGCCCGTTGTTTACCTCTTATGTTTATGAGTGGCGAGCAATAACGAGTGTATTGTCCCCAGACTGACTCCGACGTATGCCCTCGTAATCTTCACCATCAATACACTGATGCGGCACATGGGTAGCGGTCCGCAGTGGGATCTGGTGGTGACCAGCGAGTCTGACGCCTGCAGCCAGTACTGGTGGGCGCACTTGCTCTACATCAACAACTATATCTACGATGACTCCCATTGCTTTCCGCAAAGTTGGTGAGTTGCCATTTTCTTTGTGAAATTTCTTGGTTTTGAAAAAAGAACGTTCTATATTAGAGCGTTTCTACTTTATCACTTTTTTTTGGCGAAATAACATTTGATGGAATTTAAGGTTATTAAGGTAGTATATTTAGTCTTTCAATTTCGGATTCAAAAAAAGAAAAGAGGTTTGCTGAATATTTTTTTGTATTAAAGTGAATATTTTCGGTAAAAACAAATTGTGCCCCCTCTAACTTTTGACTCGCAAGTCCGAAAAAAATGGAAACATTTCTTAAAAATAGAGCTTTAATAATACTCTCCAGGGATTTTTTTAAATTCGGTCAGTTAGCCATTTTAGATTTTTTGTAACAAATGTATCGTCTCGGTTAAAAGGGCGTATAGCATGGTATCAATTAAAACCCTTGTAGAGTTCGCCTATTGTGACGTAAGGTAAACTACGGAACCCTATACTGAGCATGGCCCGACATGCTCTTGGCCGGGTTTTTTCAAAGTTTGTATTAAATAATCATTTAATCTCGTGTCCAGAATTAAAAACTAAACAGTCAACCGACTAAATGCATTGTTTATTCATTAGGTCTTTTTTGCATTTATCTAAAGTCCATGGGAACATAGGCTGCAGTAATAGACATTTTGTATGTATCTCCAGGTACCTAGCCGCGGACACGCAGCTATTTGCCGCTGGTATGCTAATATGTGTGCTGTTCCGCCGTCGGCGACCGCAGATCGTGGCTCTGAGCGTGCTCCTCGTAATCTCCATCCTTATCCCTGCCGCTCACACCTACTTCCAGAACCTGGATGCCGTCGTCTTACAAAGTCCAGAGTGAGTGTTTCATTATTTTAAAAAGCGGGCGCCTCGTCCAGTTTTCCTCGAATGTGCAGAATGAGGAACAATGTGTTTCCGACCTGATGAGTTTCTTTAGTACAAGTTCATTTTTGAGTCCTGCACTGAACAAACTCTAAGGATTGAATGCATATCTCATACTCATACTGAACAACTTTTATGGCCAATTCCAAAATCGCAGAAAAATGCTGTTTCATACATTCTGGCGTGTGATGCCGCTTATTTGTATGGGACAGCCAAATTTTGGGTAAAATTTCACTACCTAGTTTGGTCAGTGACTCAAAATTCATCCTGTGTTAGCACTTTGATAATTATGGTTCTTAAGAAGCGGGTGTCAGTGATCTAATGATTTTGTTTTTACGATTGTGAAGCAGGAATTAAATCATTTATTATTTATAATAAATGTTTTGATTCATAGAACTAGACATAAGGATTGGCGGAACGCACCTTAAACGTTTAAAATAAGAAAGGATTGCATAAACTAAGGAAATTTCGGACTCTGGCTGACGTGATCGGGTAGTCCAGTGGTTAGGGCGTCTGCTGCGAAAGCAGGTGGTCGCTGGTTCGATTCCAGCCCTGCTCACCCGGGGCCTTGGTCACTTTTTCTGTAGTATATGACATCTCTTCGTTTCGACTGCATCGGGCAGTCATCGTCGGATAGACAGAGTGGTGTTGCGGCTTCGCGGCTCGGGCATCACATCGAAACATGTCACGCCTATTGTGATAAAAATACGCACGTTATTATTCTCTTCAGGACCTTCCGTACCGTTTACAAACACGATAACACTTTCCGCTTGGTGTTTGCACGCGGGCACACTAACCTGTCTACCTACGTGTTGGGCATCGCCGGTGGCCTCTTGGCTTTCAACTGGCTCAAGAACGATGAAACCATCTCTGCGCGTCTGCAGGTTAGTTCAGAACTTCTTTCTACTTTTATCGTGATCATCATTTATACCAAAAAACACTGCTGGACAACAAAATTGTTTAAGAATATCCTTTATATTCCCGCAATATAGACAGGTCGTCGGTCCACATTGTTGGAGAGTAATTGGGATTGCGACGCCGTTTATAACCGGTTATGTCCATAAAAAATAACTGGTTGTGTATTTCCTAGAGAACTACCTAATAATAATGTCTGCAGCTTTTGTTTTCCTACGGTCCTAACTACTAATTAGATCTCGTAAGGAAACTCCGAGCATAGTAGCTGTTGCTCACTGAACTTTTAGCTTTATTACGAGGACCATAATAATAATTATGTATGGTTTGCTTGTGTACAGTTTCTAATAAACGCAGATATTAAGGCCGTTTCAAACCCCTCAGTTTACTAATTAATAAAAATATTCTCAATTATACTTTTTTTGCATGTAATCTGATAACTCTTTTTAAAGAGATAGTTTAGAAATCTCAACGTATTGATCTAGTTCATTATGGGTTTACCATGACGTCTTAACGCGATTCACTTTAGGTTCTTAACTTGGCCATGGAGAGACACTCCGCGTTTTGCGTTGACACATTACAAAATCTTCCGCCTATGGGTGGCATAAACTGTCAGGGTTGGCACAACGCGGCCAACCGATCTGCGACACATCTAAGACAAATATTCTTATTGTTGTAACTTAAAAATACTATGGTCTTTAAAAAAAAAGCTACACACACACACACACACACACGTTTTAATCACTTTAACCATATTATAGTTTGCATAAAGGATAAATGTTCTGCATCGCGGTATTGCAATGTAATGTTTTGATCGTCTTGCATTAATACAACTTCCAAGTTACTTTAAATAATACTCTATATTGCCACTATAAAAAAACCCTCGAATTTTTTTTCGCTTATAATATTAGTGGGACTATGAAAGTACATGTCGTTGACCGTACGAGATTCAATTAAGGTAAAAGTATGTAAAAGGGACATGGGAATCTCCCAACACGTTATACTAATTGAACCTACGGTTGAATGGTGAATGTGTTTTTTTCAGCTGCAACTTTTGGAAACCAAAATGCATGACTCAAACCAAGCCATAAGAATAAGCCATAAGAGGGATATAGTAGATAAATTTGGGGCCACGGTTGTGGTCTCGGAAGCTCAATTGGCAGAGCGATGGAGTTGTATTTCAGAGTTCAAGTCTCGCTTGAGGTCATGATTTTTTCCACTTTTCTAAGAAATATGGTATCGTTCGCCAACCTCTCTGCTTAAAAATAATAACCACCAATATCCATATTTACGGTCGGGATTCTTAAAAATTAATTGTCATTTCAGAAATTGCCGTGGGTGATGTGGGCTACGTTTCCCGCCGGAGTGGGCATGATCCTGACAGGCGGATTCTTCTACAGAGACGGCATCGACCCCGGGACCGTAGCCACAGTCCTATACGCGTGCCTCTACAAACCTATCTTCCAAATGCTGGTCGTCATTATAATATTCTCGTGTATCTTCAGAGTTGAAAGTGAGTTTCAATTAAATGTCATTCTTAACTATTAGGTGGCATCCTAAACGGCCTAGTTCCTAGCTATGAAACATGACGTCCTAGGTTCGAATCCTGGTGATGTCATTTATTTGTGTATTCATCAGGAATGTTTTTCCGCTGAGTTGAGGATGTTTTCTATCGACTCGGAGAACGTATGTTACAAAAATTCACTTATAGAAAGTCATGGACAAAAAAGAATATAGGCCGGGTACTCAGCATAAACGGTTACATCCTGAATTAAGCAGGATATTCAGACTAAGGTATGTCCTTTTAAAGGAAATAATTTTAGCTATTATGGAATGGATGTCTTTTAAGTTAAGACCTGCTGACTAAACTAGATTTTGAATATAGCTGGTGTGTTTTCCAGAGTTCGAAGTACGACTTTGGATTGTAAACGTCAGTTTAGTTACTTATTATTTCAGTTTTCGAGTAACACTGGGTTCCAGGACGTTGGAGTCTTCTTTCTAACGTGTTTGCCAAAGCGACATCTTACAGTACAAATTATTCTGTCAATTCTGTGGGGGGAAATGTGCACACTGATACACTTCTTGGACATAGAAAATGATATAACTACACACTAACAAATCTTGCATATTTCAATCTATTTTTAGTGTTTCGGAGCTCAAAAGGAAAAATGGAACCGTTATAGGATCACTTTGTTGTCCTTCCGTCCGTCCGTCTGTTTGTTAAGACCCTTTATCTCAGGAACAAGTAACGCTAGCTTGAAATTAATACCACATACAGAAGTCTGTGGTCCCTTGAAGTTGTGATAAAACCAGACCTCTACGTCAACGCAATCAAAAGATACGGCCGTCTATGTCACATATCCCATACATTTGCAATGGGAATCAAAATGTATAGGGTACTTCCCGTTGACCCAGGGTCACGAAATTAGGCGCAAAAACAAGAGCTTATAGCACAGGAGAAAATCAGAAAACCGTAATTGCCGCACACTATGAGTTCCGTGCCACCAGTATTTTTAAGTACCTACCTAAGGTCATAAATGGGGGAGCATCCTTTGTGCGGAACTCTGTATGCGAGTACGTTTTTGTGTGCGAACTAGCCACATCACAGACCTGCGTATGCCCATCAAGGGTTGTATTTTGGCAGAGGGAAAATGGTACGGGATTACTTCCCAGTGTGGATGGCTCACAATTTTTTTTTTTAGATACATACCGTGGCATCCTTGAGTGGCGTGGTTTCTCGTGGATGGCTCGGTGCACATACAGTGCGTTCCTGTTGCACGGATCAATCCAGCGCGGAGTGTTCGGGGCCATGCGGCAACCCGGATATATGTCGGACTTCTATGTGGTACGTATGTACGCGTAGCGTAATTCGTGGGCTAGGTTGTACGAACGGTAAAATATCACAGTCACCATCAAATCCCTAGGCAAATTGAATGTTATTGTGACTACAAAAGGGTATATAAATCCTTGACTGTGTACAACGCTTTAAGTACTTATGTCTCACACCAATCCGATCCGGACTGGTCCGGCACGATCAGTCAGTTTCTATAGAAAGAATCACGCGATAGCTCGGAGACCTTGAAGGTCACTGCTGTTTCTATAGAAACTGTCAGACCGTCCCGGATCGGATCAGATCGGATCTATGAGTCCGTCCTTTAAGAGGCCAGTCATGATTTGAAAACAGTTCTTAATAATGAAATAACGCATATAAATTGCATTTGCTAAGATATTGCTATTGGTATTGTAAAAAAATATATAGTTTCGATAAATGTGGTAGGTATACATTATTATTTAGTGTCCAAAAATACAATTCTTACAAAGCTTGTTATTCGAGTTGGTTGATGCATACAATATTGTGACTTGATGTCTTATGATATTTTTTTACACGACCTAATTAATTTATATACACGATCATTAGTCATAAAATAAAGTTTATTTTTGCATCTTTACTTTCATGAAATATATTGAATACAAACCCAAATATATCTGCTAAACTTTGGCAAGTTTTCTTAAATTAGCTCTAGCTAAATGCACATTTTATCGAAAAAAATATACCTATAAATATGGAAAAAAGTGTTCCATTTATTCCTTAGATGACTCATATGAATAACTCCTATCGGGGTTTGATATCATTTTAATTATCAAAAAGCCTCAAGTATTTACCGCTTCGAGCAAAAATCTCGAAATAGCCCTCGGATTTAGGTACATTATTAAAAATACTAAAAAACTAGCAGGATTCTTGTTAGGTGCTCCACTGTAGTAACAAAAAGATGCACAATATTGTTTAAAAAGTATACCAGCCTCTTAAACAAATTTCACAGCATTTCACCACACTGAAAAAATATTTAACCATACTACTTCGCTTAGTTCATCAACAATCTTATTTTAAGAGGGTATGCGTCGTTCACTATTAAAATTGTGCAATATATGGGACACGTCTACGCATTTTAAGTAACCTATTTTGTCCAACAGATGACACTTCTCGCGGCGACCATCTTCCTTTCATATGGAATGGGAGCTCTCCTGTGGATCACCGTAGAATCCCCGATCGCTCAAGTTTCTAAAGCGGCCCTCGCCCCGCCCCGAAGGAACAAAGTACAGGCTCATGAAAATGTGACAACAAAAGTGTAACCTCCCCGTATCTTGTTGTCTTATCTAACGAGGGATGTATGCTTTATAAATATTCCAACCCACCCCCATGAGTAAAAGAAATTTCTTAAAAAATACCCACCTTTTACGAAATTCATCCCTTTCAAATACCAAGAGATGTCCTTTACAAAATGCTTTGTATACTGTATGGCAGCTACCTCATTAAAATCCATACATCTCGGGATTATACTGCTCTTTAGTTAGACAAGTCATGGAATATTATCAGATACAAAATAACTTTTCACACCACCTATTCATAAAAGGTTTTTTTCTGTTCAAGCTAGGAGGGATCAAAGTATCACTTTTCTGTTCAAGGACTACATTTTTACTTTTTCTGGCTATAACAAGTGTCATCGTGGTGTTGGTAGATGCTGTTTACGGTTTTTTTTATTTCCTGTTAGTTGATGTGAAAAGCAGTATGTGCCCCACGGTATCAAAATTATTTTCATCTTGGGCTTTAACGCTTGGATCCCTCACTCCGTTCGGAATTCAATGTACGCCCTCGCCGGAAATATATCATTTTGATCCCTTGTAGCACAATCTACTAGCCTTGTATGGTAGATACCTCCCTCAAATCCGTAATTCTCGACAAAATACTGCCAATTCTTTCGCCATGTCATGAAATATTATGAAACACGAAATAGCTTTCTTAGCGTTTTGACTTTTGAGAAGTACCTATTATAAGATTCGCATTTAGTAAGGGAAATACACGTTGAAAGGCCATTCGTAAAATAATTGTAGTAATAACTTTTATTAATATACTTATATCTGGTTTCATAAGTCAGTAAAGTCGAAAATAGCTCCACATGGACGCGGACCGTTCCGAAACATGTCGAGCTATTTTCGACTTTATTGACGTAAGTAACCCGATATAAGTAATTTAATGTCTAATTCTCACGGGAGTTTTCTATTAATAACTCTTAATGTAAAACAAAAAGAAAACAGCGCCATCTAGTCTTTGAAACTTATCTAAGAACCGTATAAACCACAGTCACCACATAGAGCCGGATTATGCTAAATACCTAGATTTTCATAACGCAGACTGTAAAAGTGTTAGGTTAACGTCATAATTTCATAGAAGCTAGACGTCTAAAATAACACTTTAAACTTTGCCAGTTCATGTGCTTGGAGGAGATAACATGGTTGACTCTATTTTGTTATATTTGCAAATTTTATCAGGGCTTTTAAATTTTTCAATTTATGTTATAGTTAAGTGTTACGGACGCGACTTGTGAAATTGAATAATAAGTAAAAACACATAAAGGATGACTCACATTAGCACGGGACGGGACGGGACAATCTGTCAATTTCGATAGAAAGAATCACGAGATAGCTCGGAGCCCTCGGATGTCACGTGACGCTTTCTATAGAAATTTCAGATTTTGCCGTCCCGTCCCGTTCTAGTGTGAGTCATCCGTAAGACTGTGGAAAATTATAAATTTACTAAAACGGGGCCTAATCGTGTAAAGCTTTGAAAACTAACCTCCGACGTTTCAGCCCGTTTGTTTTAGTAAATTTATTTTGTGTGAAAATCGTGAAAATTGAAATAAGTACCTACTCTAGATGTTTAATGGTATGAAGAAATGTAATTATATTTAAGTATTTTTTTATGTTACGTGTTGTTTTCTAAATAAAACAAATGGAAAGTAAATTGTTTAAAGTTCTTCATTTGAATCCCACGTATTATTATTTTATAAGAATTTAACAATCGCAACAAAAACTATTCCAAGGCAGAACAAAGTCGATTGCCTTGGCAAAATTTTCTGGAACATCAATTTTTTTTTAAATATCTTAGCTTCTATTTTTTTGATCTTTAAGACTTAATGCCGAATAATGTGAGTGATATTCTTGAGCAAATGCTCAAGAACAACCTTCAACGAGACGAACTGGACTTCATCCATTAAGTAAATGCTTTAACTTCGTCATGTGGCTTGGTATAATTAAGGAAACAGAATGGCATAGTTAGTTTTATTAAATACGTTAAATTTTATTTTTATAATTTCTCATACAAAATAATTACATGTTGCATCAACCGCTAATGTAAAACGGGCTTTAGCATTGACTTTACTAAGTAAGTGACAACTATGACATATCTTTTTTTTATTTTAAGCCTTATCTACATTCAGGGGATGATAAAAATCCCCCAAAATGTCCACAAGCTCTTAACTATTGACCGCAGGAAAGAAAAGTGTGTGTTAAGCTGACCTGAAGCGCCAATCTTTCCTGTAGCCAATATTTAACAGCGTACATGATTTTTATCATATAATCCAGTAGTTAAGGAGTACTATAACAATGCAAATTCAACGGCGCGCGGACTCGAATACTTTCTCGCTCGCACACTGATTCGTCACTTCGGCCGACCGACGAGGAACGCCGAGCGTCTACGGAGATCATCGAGCGCACGAAGATTGCCGAGCGGACCGAATAAAAACCGCTGTCCGCGCCGTGTTAGATCACTTAGCTAGCGACTGCCTTAGCGATAGGTCCACTACTGTCCTCTGGCAAGTCTCTCTGAGTTTGGGAGTTCGATAGCGTCCTAGCAGTCTTCTCCCTGACTTCCCTAGGTTAGCTAGGCCTTGGCGATAGGTACACCGACTGTCCCTTGGCACTTGCATCGGGAGTAGACGCGCTCAACCTTGCTCACCCACCGATTTACTTAGCTAGGAAAAGTACCTACGTACCTATACCTACCAACTTTTGAAACAATGTATGCTATCTATAAGTTTGAAGCAATAAACTAAGTATTGATGACATTGGGCGTTTCCGTTACTACCCACCTCTACAGTACTTTTTAATGTGGGTAAGGGTTCAATAAGATAACCTTCATAGCCCTTAACTTTTGAGAAAACCACCGGAAAGATTTCAAACATCCTTTTGTGTTGTACCATGTAGCCGTCGAGAAAGATACCGAGCCCGCCATTGTCTTATCTCTAAACAGTGTGTCATGCTAAGCGGCGTCTAGTGCAATGGTCTCACATCATTTCAAGAGAATAGGTTGAGAAATGCGGCCAGGGACCTCACCACGTCTTAACTTAACGCGATTCAGTTAAGGCTCAGTTGTACGGAAGCGACTCAGTTTAGGTCGTCAACTGAATCAATACGTCATGGTCATGTTTAGGACCTAAACTGAATCGCGTTAAAACATCATGGTAAAGGCCCAGTAGATAGAACAGCCAGACAGAGGAACAACCAAACGTTACCGAAACGGTGACCGTCGAAAGCTCGGTCAATAACACGCTGTTAACAAGGTTTTACGATAATTTATGTCCACGTGTATTAGATCTGTTGTTAAAACGTCTTAATAAGATGCTCACCAGAAACCAAAAGATTGTCACAGAGTATTCAATAGCCAATATTGCGTTAGGGTCCAGCGGTAAGAGCAGAACGTGTGACTTTTAATCCGAGGGTCGCGGGTTCAAAACTCGGTTCGTACCATAGTTCCTTTATGGTTTTACGGAACTGCATGAAATACAAATCGCTTCGGTGAAAGAAAACATGAGGAAACTGAAACTAATCTCAATAAGACCTAGATTACCCTCTGGGTTGGAAAGTTAGATGGCAGTAAAACTAGTCAGATGGCCGTAAAACTAGCGAAATCTTGGGATTAGGTTCCCTGAGCCATTGCATAAACAGGGAAACTTTAGGAAGAAGAAGAAGCGTATAATTGTAAAAATGTGTTATCTGAATAAATAATTTTCTATTCTATTCTGTTCTTTAGACTTAGCTTTCAAAGAATATAGCGCGCCTTTCCAAGCGGGTGTATAAATTTCTTCAAGGAACACAGGGGACCAATCCCCCCACCCCTCCCCCCAGTCGGCATACGTGCCGCTTCCCCGCTGCCGTAGTACAAACCCAAATGGGCGTACTCGGGTCTATCTTGTGACTAGTTTGTGCACAAAAATAGAAGATTAGTTAAGGCATTTTCAAAAATAAGGTACCAACTCCTTTTTTTTGAAAATATAGGAAGTATTGGGTTTTTTATAATCAAAATCACGAGTACTATTGATTTAGAAAAGAAAAAGGGTGTCCCTTTATTTTTGGTCAGTGTCGTAACGTACTTTTTCATACATTTTGTACAAGCCGGCCGTTACAAAACTGCCTTTTTTTTGTGGAAGATCGAGGACCCATGTTCATTAAAATGGAGCACTTTTTTCTGAAAATACCCGTTAGTGTAGTTGTATCTTTTTCTATGTGTTTGTGTCATTACAGATTGGTTTTGATTGTTTTATGTGAGAACTGCGCCTGTGTGCAGCTTCGATTCGCTTTGACGTCCTTCTTCCAATGTGTTGGTAGCCTGTGTTGCTCGAAGATAAATATGAACGACGCTCCTGCTTTGACGTCAATAAGCAGGTTATAATATATCAAGCGGAACCACTTTTAATGTAAATGAAACCTGTTTTTTAAATTTAAAACTGTTCTTTAAGCTGGACGACAAAAGCTGACAAAACCAGCGTGTCCTTTATTTCACTTAGGGCCCCTTAACATCCGAGGGCTCCAAACTATCACGTGATTCTTTCAATAGAAATTGACGGATTTTCCCGTCCCTCCTGTTTTTTTACACTTTCAAGTTTGTTTGAAGTCACAATGTACTACAAATTTTGTAATTTTTATACAAGAGACGCCGATTAGGCTGATGCGTAGATTGAAAATACTTACCTAATTAGCTAGCGGTTTGAAGATACTACGATTTTTTTACTCCTGTTGTGGGGCCCACGCGCCCTGACGAAATTGTCTTCACACGAAATAAGAAAGAAGATTTAAATTTATAGCATGAGTATCAAGATGACGTCAGTGACCGACCCGTTTGTAGAAAAATGATATAGGTACAAAAGTCCCGAACGATACAATACTTCAACGGCTGATAAGGTAAAGATTTTTTGTTTTAATCGAAACAAAAAAAACACTTTGTAAGGAACAGTTGATTGAAAATGCACCTTCATGCAATTTTTTTTTTTCGATTTTGAAAAAATTTCATTTGCTTCGCACTTAGGGTCATTGACCTTATCAGCTGTTTCAGTATGTTTCGCAATTTTTGCTACACCCCGTATAAATAATGGATAATACGTGAATATGTATTTGGCATTGATATTTGATCTTGGTATTTGGCGGTTGACATTGGTTACTATAATGCCAACCACCAAATTTAATAGATATTCAATATAAACATAATTTATATCTATGTTATACTGTGGTGGTAGGTAATATATGATCGGTTTAATTGAAGGGATGTTTACAAAACAACATCACTAACATTTTTTTCCGATTTCTGTTGATGTCATTCTTGTTCGGGTCCAAAGGATCTACGAAAGGTGAAAAAATTTATGTCCAAAAACTTATCATGTTTGTCAAAATATGCCATTGAAATACTTTCCACACTACTTACTATGTTCTTAAAAAGCTTTGTAATTTTACGTTTATAGACTAACGAATGAACTTCCTATTCTTGTGTCACTTCAGTTCAAATCTCGTGCGATTTATATTAAAAAAAAACTGAATTTGCGTTTTGTATTGATAACTGATTTAATATTTATCTTCTTCTTCTTAGTCGGACACTCTTGTCAGAGTGGTCGTGGTTGCGTAGACGAGGTACTTGGAGAGATGTTCGTTGGGTCGTAAACTTAATACACCCACTTGAATTTGACAGCGGTTTCAAAATTAAATTTATAACGTCTTAACCTACTGTTTTAAGGAGGTAATGTTAAAATTACAGTTTCGTTAATTCCTGCTGGTTGTTAATGCTGGTCCATTGCCTATAGTTTCTAAATGCATTTTAGAGCACTAAATATATATGCGTGGATAAACTAATATAGTTTCTGCAAGCTAATATTTATTTGGAATTGACTAATTTAGACATAATTATCTCCATAACTTCCAAGAAACTCGTCTTCAAAAGACATTACTGACGTAAACTCTAAAATATTTTCTTATATTAATCTACGCATCTTGTTCTAATAGCTAATTCCAATCGAAAGTTAAAAAATGGAAACTTGATCAGTTTTCTATAACGAATCATTACCAGGTGGTAGCTACTAGTGTTTGATTGTATGATGTGAGACAGTATTTTAATCGACTTCAAAAAAAGGAGGTTCTCAATTCGTCGGAATCTTTTTTGTCGAAATGTACTTGTTTTTATGTAATGAAAATGAAATGTATGAGAAAATTTTTATCTGAAATCAGATAACTTTGATTACAATTACATATCGAGCGATGAAGATACCTATTCTTCAATGCCAATTCTCGAAATTAGTGGTAGGCCCTCTGAGATGGCGAGAGATGAAGGGAAATGGAAGAGAAATATCATTTTGTGCCAAGATAATGCATGGACGGTTTGTGCAAACGTCAAAATCATATCAAATCGAGATATTATTCTTTAACTTTGAATAAGTTTAACGGTTTTGATGGTTAGGTAGAGGTACAGAAAGTTCCATGTGTAAGCGTCGACGGGCGTCATTTGTTTTGATGGTTGTGTTGTACTCGGATTTTTTGATCAAGCTGAATTGAATTTTTAAGTTTGGCTTTGAGTGGAATCGGTTAAGGGGTTGTTGAAATCACGTTCGGAGTGAACCATTTTTAATTTACTTTTTTTGCGATGTAGTTATAAAAAATCTGCTTAACAAGGACACAGCAAAACACAAGTCAGGCCTAGTACCAGGCACAGTATACATAAGACAGCCTATAATTTGTCGACAAGACTTCAATATTTTTATCTATGGGTCACTATCATTTTCAAATATTTTAGTGTTGTAGTTTAAATCTAAATAATGTTGTCGACATAGGCTAACAATTTTCCACCTGAAATCTTTTAAGTACATTTTCCAAATCCATCAGGTTATGGGCCCTTGCACATAGTTCTGTAAAAATTATATAAATAGTTCAGAAAGTTCGTCGCCTAGACCATTGTATCGGTGAGCGGCGTAAGTTGAGGTCGGTCAGTACGAACGCCATTACCGAAATACGCAAATTTAACTTGTTCTGGTTGTACGAGCAAGGCACTAAAGCGGAATCTTTTGGCTCATTTCAGTAATACCTGTATGTAAGTTTTGTTTTATGTTAATACCTAAGTAATCTGACATTGGTCCAAGATCCTTCATTTTAAATTCTGTATTTAATATACTTTTAAGTTGCACTACTTCATTATCATTTGACCTAAAAATTAACATATCATCTAAAAATAACAACGGATATATTTTATCATTTTGATTACATCTTCTGTTTATAGATAAGAATGACATTTTGATCGAATAAAGCCTTGCTTAATCATTACAGAAGTAAATGTTTTATTCCAGCATTTCGGTGAGCTCTTAAGCCCATACAGAGACTTTTTCAGTTTAAAGGATGACTCACACTAGGACGGGACGGGACGGGACGGGACGGGACGGGGCTTTTTTTAGTATGGAAGGCGTCACGTGTTCACAGAGCCCAAAACTCTGACAGATCGGAAGCATCGGAAGGCCCCGTCCAGCGCCGGCCACGCTTTTTTGGTATGAAATTTGATCGGATCGGAGAGCACGGAAACAATAAGCTAAAATAAGTAAGTTACCAAATGTCATAAACTTATATGTGAAATATGAGGGCGCAGCTGCTTTCTGCTTAGTCGGTTTATATTACTTGGGACAAGGAGGAGTTACTTACAAAGACTGTCAATTTCTAAATAAAGTCGCCTTTCTCGTGATGATTGCCGGAATGAAATTATTTAAAGCGTTATAAATCAATTTAATTAAAATATATTTACAGCATGGAAATGCTATAGATAAATTATTCTTAAGAAAGAGTTGATTTTGATCGTATGTAAAATATTATAAATAACTTTTACCTACGATATCCAAGGCAACGTGATCTAATTGAATGCAATAATATATTTATAACTTGTAATACCAAATGATTCTTATATTTGATTCACTGACAAATTTTCACGCATTTACATAGTACAAATTAATCTTCCGTGACCCATACTGACATGAATATGGAAAAAAAACGGTTGAATCTCTCGTATTTTAATCACAATTGGCGTGACATGTTTAGGATAGGACATCGGATAGGGTGATGTCACCTTCGCAGCACAGCCAGCACCCGTTTAGAGAAAGTCAGGAAGTGTTAAAAATATTTATTGTAGATAATTATACGCCTATAACACTCACTGGGGACTCCAATAACACTCAAGGAGGCATTTAGCAACCTAAAACCGATGCTTGGTTTCGTTGAGGAGCTGGGGTGGTTGGAATAGGGCTACCTCGTAGCACGCAAAAAAGGCACGATGGATGTCGAGTTGCGGAAAAGGGCCCAGATAAACTAACTAACTATACGCCTATGCTACACAGTGTGAGGCTAAGTCACCATACAAAATATCAAGGTGATATTAAAGTAGAAAATAAACTCAAGATCTGTACGGCCGGTTGGTTTATCAGAGTATTATACAATATTGGATTATGTATTAACAAATACAAACAAAACATACAAATTAATTTATACGTATACTGGTATTAACGGTTTCCCGAAGAACGTCTTAAATATTACGGTTAACAGTCTTCATTATTTACTATTCTGCTACTGATTGGAACTTATGTTACCACAGACGGCTCGAGTGTCTCAGAATATACGTCAAAAAGAGGTATATTGCTAAATGTCATAAATTGCTGCGTGAAATACGGGCGTAAAGATAATATTTTATTTAGTCGGGTTAATCAAGCACGTGGTATTGCTGCTATAAAAAAATAAATAATAATAGATAAAATGAGCACGGGTTTTTAAAATCAAGTGCTGGTATTTGCACATGGTACATACTATTAACAATTACGTTTTTTTTAATCGCTTAGGTAGGAAGAAAAAAGTTTTTTGTAATTTCATACATGCCAAAAACCGCTTTAACTGTATATGTATATGTAAGTATAAAAGCTATCGTGCCATTTGTGTACTGCCACTGTACTCCATACTAATATAATAAATGCTAAAGTAACTCTCTGTCTGTCTGTTACCTCTTCACGCTAATATCGCTGAACGGATCAAGATGGAATTAGTAGGTATGGGGATAGTTTTACTCCTAGAAAAGGACATAGGGCAGTTTTGGTCAACTTCTACGGAAACGTAGTCGCGAGCAAAAAATAGCAACATATATAAGCGTTCACTAGTTCACAAGCGCCCTTGGAATAATACAAAAAGTGTGGTGTTTCATCAAATTTATTTATTTCTAATAGAAAATTACATTTATGCACAAAAGAATACCTACATGCTTGCCTGATAGCAGTTATTTTGCCTTAATGTAGGTAAGTAACTTTTTGACTTTTTGCGGTATAGTTTGATCACATCAGTTTGATCGCAAAATATGACGAATTCATAAAATGTTCTTCAAGGTATGGAAGTACGTAAAGCTTCTATTGAAGTATCATAATATATACAGCGTGCGAACTAATTTTGACAGAAAACGTCATAAAACCTAAATATGTTGCTGGCGTGGTAGGCAAGACCATAGAGGTATGATTACGCGCTAACGCTATTACATATTAGTTCTGTAGGCACGACAGCACACGCCATTTTTAGGTTTTTGGCGTTTAAAGGGTTAACCTTTTCGCTGCCACGGTAAATAGATAATAAAGTACGTCATGATCCCGGCAGAACCACCTCGTTATTAATGAAAATAGAAGCATCAGAATGTATATAAAGTATACAAGTATCTACATAATTCTTTGACCATCTGTAACAAATCTACATGCCTGGGGTCCTTGTAAACCTTGTTGTAAAGAAGTCTTGAGTCTTGAAGAAAACCACCATAATTTATTTCATACCACACATACTATTTACACATAAATGCAATCAAATAACTTTACATCAATTTAACATGTATAATGTAGAACTGATGTATATGTGAAGTGTAAGAAGTATATGTGGTAAGAAAGATGGTAAATTGCTTACAAATGTTAGAAATATATATATATATATATATACACTATAGATACATTCTGATGCATTTATTTTCATTAAAGACGAGGTGATCCAGCCGGGGATCATGACATTATAAAGTGCCACCATCACCAAGTAACAAAATAATCATAGCTAAACGTATATTTGATATGAAGTCATGGCGTGTGAGGCACGAAATGTAGGGATAGGTGAAAAAGTCGTATTTTTATAGGTACCGTAAACTAGGACTACTTTGACTTTTGTGGTCAACAATTCACTTAGGTATATAATGTACAAAAGAACCGGATTTTTGAGCACAGGTTTTAGAGTTTTATAATTTTAACAGAAAAACATGATAAATTAATGAATAGCTTCATGGATTCATCATACTATTATATTTCTAATGCTCATGCTATTGCACGATAAATTACTAGTTGTTGGATTAACAATCGATGAACGCACCATTTCAAGTAACCTGAGTTTTCCGGTACCTATACATCACTTGTATTTGGAAATCAAACAACAACTAATTTCAATTTATTGGTAGGAATAAATACTTCTAAGATTTAGGTGCTAAAAATTCTTAGTAAAAGGTTGAATACGTATTTAACAAGAGTATAGGTATAAAATCTTCAGATACAATCATCTTCCGATTGCCGCATGCCAAGTTCTTGATGCAGAACTGTAGCTTGGTGTCCCGTATTGTCCATGGTATATGAAATTAAAATACAATAATAAAAAAAAGGTTAAATCGCTGCCTATTCATATTTTAACTGTAAAAACCTTTGTGACAGAATGACCCGACTAAATTCATGATTATAGGTCAACGGGAGGTATCCTATACGTACATTTTGATTCTCTAAACAAATGTATGGGAATGTATCGATGTATGGGAATGTATCGATGTATTCTCTGATTGCGATGATGTAGAGGCAGCGGGGTGTCACTAAGCGTACCACCAATAGGTAGTGCCTTACTAGTACTAGGGCAGCCCTAACTATAACGGGTCTAGGCGGAAAGACGGACGGATGGACGGTCGGATAGATAGACAGACGGACAGACGTACAGCAAAGTATAAGGGTTCCGTTTTTTTCCTTTTTACGGAACCATAAAAACAAGACCTTCAGTACAATACATACTTTCAACCGTTTTCTTATCTTATTTAAAGTCAAGAGGTCCTAACGAATATACTTCGACCCATTGGGATCCATCCACATCCACCCCTGAGCTCCATCTCCATGTGAGGGAATATGGAGCTCAGGGGTAGTGCTCTGAATTCCTTTGGCTCCAGGTATCCTGCAACAGGGTCAAACACAAAACGATGTTCGGAGTCTTTCCGGTGCACTTTTCGAAAGTTTGATTTTCTTATTGAACCTAGCCACATAAAAAAGTACTCCTTTTTTTTGAACTGTATAATAAAAATCATGTCTATATATCTAAAAGCTGGTAACTGTTAAAAGTTGTGCAAGCAAAAAGGCGTAAGTGTCTTTATAATATTAAGGCGTTTATGTCCTTTTGTAATAACGTTTTATATCCTATCTTCCAGATTTATTCAAAAATTTTTTGAGCTCGCGTTCAAAAAAAAGTAAGAGGGGGACACACTTTTTCAGAAAATATTAGATTAATAATAGTTATAAAAACATCTAAATTATTTTCAAAGGCCTATCCGATGATGTGCCAAAAGCCCCCCTAAGCATATTTCTGTTCGCAATTTATAGGTAAAACTAAGTAGCGGCATACAAAATACACTTATAGCTATAATATATTATGTATCATATGCTTTATAACTACTGAGTCAAATAGCTGTGACAAACGGACGGACGGACAGACGGACTGGACGAAACTAAAAGGGTTCCGTTTTACCCATTTTGGCTACGAAGCCCTAACAATGACTATACAAGTTAAAAACTATTTTTGCATGACAACGCAATTTTGACACACATCTATATATTACGATTTATTATATAAAACTAGGTTTAGCAAAGGACTAAAAGTTTTTAAAATAATACTACATCATTTAACTAAGTATGTTATCAAGAACATTGACTGAGTGGTATGTTGTGGAGTAGGAGTAAATAAGTATAAGGATTAGCTATGCCACTGATCTGCTGAAAAATTTGTTTAAGAATGTGCAAATCCGCCCAGCCTGCAGACAGATAGTAAGACAGATAGACAGACACACAGGTGAACAGATGGTCAACGAACAGACAGACGGACGGACGTATTGACAGGCGAACAGACGGACAGACAGAAGGACAGACCGACGGACGGACGGACAACAAAGTGATTCTATAAGGGTTCTGTTTTTCAATAATAATAATAATAAATCGTAGAATATTTAGAAATAAAGTCACTTGGTTTATAAGGTATTCCGTTGAATTGAGAACCTGTTTCAGTATTAGATGTCGCCCAAGAATGAGTACTACTATTATGAACTTATTGTACTTCATTAAAAAAACATATAAGTTAAATATCCCTGTTTTATATTTTTAGATGTAGAGTTCGAAAACCCTGACCACTTAAAAATACTTTTTTGTATTTTAATAAACTTAGGTATCTACTTATTAAAATACAAGAAAATTAAACTTCTTACTAGGTGGTCAGTTGCCCATTCTTGTAAACTTAGAACGCAGCCCATTTTTGAAAATAATAGTTTCACGAAAGGGAGTCCAAATCAGCGTTTATACAGGCTGATTCATAAGATGTGAGTAGGATTTCTACTACTATTATAAAGCGTACTTCGTAATCAACTTTAGTTTTCTGACAAGCTTTGTTCTTTAAATATTAGAAGGATTTCTACTAGGTACTATTATAAAGCGTACTTCGTAATCAACTTTAGTTTTCTGACAAGCTTTGTTCTTCAAATATTACACTCCGGAAACAAGCGTTCTGTTATTTTCTTTTAACGGAACCCTAAAAAACCTCCATTACACACATACTTACAATAAAACTTTCTCGGTTTTAGTAAGAAGTCTATATACAGGGCGTCCCAAACTTATGGGACATGAAGGGGAAGTACCTTAAATATCGTAGATAGTGAATTTTGCTCAAAGAAGACTTTATGTTATTTTTAAAAGTTAGTAATTCTGCATTCATAGATTTTCTAAAAATTACTTGCTTCGTCTGGGAATCGAACCGACTAAAATGTGAAAAAAAAAATCACCCTTTTTTTATGATGCCAATCGAAAGAACAGCTAAAAAATAATAACTCTGCTTAAGTAACATAGTATTTTAAAAGAAAGGAACAACGTGAAATTAATCATTTTAATCAAATAAAAAACATACATGAAACTGCCGTAGTCAATTAGTTAAGTAGGTATTTTTTTGTAAATTAATTAATTAAATGCTCAAAATGTGATCCCTCTTGTCTTACGCAAATCGCCAATCTTGTAATAAGCCCGCTGCCTGTTGATTTTCTTATCATTTTATGGTGAACACTCGATGTGATATGGCACAATTCTGTTTGCAACTCGCCTACGTTCTCGTATCGCTTTTTGTATAGCATATCTTTCACGTATCCCCAAAAGAAGAAATCTAATGGTGTGAGGTCCGGGGATCTGGCCGGCCATCTAATCGGTCCATTTGTACCAATCCATGTAGGAAAACATTCATTTAGAAAATCTGCTGCTCTCCGACTATTATGAGCCGGAGCTCCATCTTGTTGGAAAATTAAGTTTTCTTGCTCCGCCGCGGAAAGGTTTCTTATCTTATCCCTTAAAATTTGAAGTATTCCTAAATACTTTTCTGTGTTCAAGGTTCCTTGGTAAAAATGGATTAAGAAAACCCGGTTTTTTAAAAGTCCGCACCAACAGTTAAGTGAAAAACGCACTTGGTTATTAGTTTCAGTGACTCGTAGGGGATTTTCTTTAGACCAAATACGATTATTGTTGCGGTTAAAATACTATGTTACTTAAGCAGAGTTATTATTTTTTAGCTGTTCTTTCGATTGGCATCATAAAAAAAGGGTGATTTTTTTTTTCACATTTTAGTCGGTTCGATTCCCAGACGAAGCAAGTAATTTTTAGAAAATCTATGAATGCAGAATTACTAACTTTTAAAAATAACATAAAGTCTTCTTTGAGCAAAATTCACTATCTACGATATTTAAGGTACTTCCCCTTCATGTCCCATAAGTTTGGGACGCCCTGTATACATTGGCACCATTGTAAATCTCTCCCTCATAGGCAGGAGCTGTCACTAAGCGTGTTACGTTATTACTTAGTAAGGCAGACTCTTACTATAAAAGGCCTTGACAGACAGACAGACAAATGGACGAACGAACTACAAAGTGATTCTATAAGGGTCCTGTTTTTTTTTTCCTTTAGTGGGAACCCTAAAAACAAAACTTTCACTACGCACTTACAATACAATCTTTCAACCGTTTCCTTAAACCCTGATATTACTTGTCTTGTTTTTTTCTATATATGTATACGTCACAGTAAGATTGTGAAAACCACTAAATTGTATATATAATTTTCTTCGTGAAATAAATGAACTTAACTTAACTTAACCGGCTTATAATCTAACTAGGGAGATTCTAATGTATGGGAAAATTGTGAACTGTGTCGAATCGTTCTACAGATGATTAGACCACCGGTTGGCGTAGTTGGTGGTGATCCTGCCTGCTATGCCGATGGTCCTGGGTTCGAATCTCGGTAAGGGGGTTCCGAGGAATTGTTCGGATTAATCCCTGCCGCTTCTTTCCGCCATCGCCCTACGCGACAATATTTCCACTCTCACCATTTAGATGGTTGGCAGTCCTCAACTGTGCGCTTTTCCCGGAACTTCCTGCCTCGCACAGCTAAACTGTGGAACGAACCGTCGCCAGCGGTGTTTCCGGACCGATACGACCTTCAAACCTTCAAGAAAAGAGCGTACTCCCACCTTAAAGGCCGGCAACGCACTTGCGACACCTCTGGTGTTGCTTACCATCAGGCGATTCGTTTGCTCGTTTGCCACCTATAGCATAAAAAAGGGCATTTATTTGTGTGATGAACACAGATATTTGTTTCTGAGTCATGGATGTCTTCTATGTATTTGTATATTATATATATCGTTGTCTAAGTACCCGTAACACGAGATATTTTGAAGGCAATTACGCCTTTTTGCTTGCACAATTTTACTATAATATTTATCAACCCATAATTATGTGTACTTAATTTCAAAAAGTGCAAATGACGGACTTAATATCTTGAGGCACTCTCTACCAGTCAAACAGAAACTTGTCTTTGGTACACGATCATAAACATTGACAATGAATTCTTAGACACAAACCAAAAATAATATATTGTTCTATTAATTTTACAGTCAACTACTAAGATATGAATACAGCCATAGTGCCAGAAATATGTATACATGACTTTATTGCCTGAACATTAAGGTGTTACCCGCCTGTAAGGGTGCCGCGTAAAAATTGCGATGTCCATAGAAGAGATATAACCATACCAAACCTTTTTTAAGAAGCACTTGCATAAAAGTGTTTGCTGTCCAAATCTTCAATACAATATGGAAAGAGCCATAGCCTCTTAAACTTCCACGTATCCTAGTCGAACTGTGACATTAACTATCTTCGTTTACTTGTATTGATTACAATGACCAAATATCTTTTTTGACGATACCAAAATGCCCGAGCTCTCCATCCTAAAATAGAGGGAGCTGGTTTTGAACGAATCTTCAGTAGTCAAAAACCTGCGAATAATACTTTTTTTTAATAATTACTTATCTTTAAAATTATACTTTCGGGAAATATTGCTTAGGTACGCTCTTGCTACTCCCTCGTCAGAAAAATTGTAACACTTCGTTACCAGGCCCCTTAATTCGCGGGCTCTAATGTAGGCAGGGTGAGGGAAGGAGGTACTTATTTATTATGTATCAAAGTACATGATAGCCCGCGAATTACCGGGCATGGTAGACGAAGGATTAATCCTTCCTCCACTTTTAAAGTCAGTTGTAAGTAGGTACCTAAATAAATATTTCACAAACATGCTCAGAAAGTCAGTCTCATTTCATTCCCAAATAAAAGACGTAAAGTATCTAAGTAATCATTTAACCACCTCTAGCAGGGCGCGGACGCAGCGGATAATAATGGATTTTGTAGGGTTAATTCCACTCCTAGTGGAAAAAAAACCTCCTGGCCCCGGGGGCCCCGCCCCGCAGGCCGCGCCTGGACGTAAATGTTCGAAAAAAGCACTAGATAAGGTGCCGTGGCGGAAACAAGGGTTGCCTCGCCCCAGCAACCACCTCGTCAGTCAATCCCTTACTTTCTCGTCTCGCCAATAATGTACCCTCATCACAAATACTCATCAAATGTATCCTCATCATCATTTCACCCTCGTCACAAAAGCTAATCGGCTCAGTATAGTTTTGTATGTATCTATGATGTTGCAGTAGAATACACTACACAACAAACCCACATAATTAATAATTATATAGTGTTTTGTATTTAAATATTGCTTATGATGATACCTTATATCTATATTTTACCTGAAGCAGCAAACAGACTGACTATTTTTCTTGGAATGAAGCGCCGAGTGATAATGTACATAAGACAAACTCCACAAGTATATTCCGACGCATATTACTATTACACACGATGCAGGAACATAAAAATATAATGTATTATTATGTATTAATAGTTTAATAGCAATCGCTAAGATTAAATATTATTAAAACGGTGAAGCAAAAAACATTGACATTTAAAGTCGATGACAGCTAGCAAACCTGCATAACATCGATGCGCGCGCAAGAGCGCGAGGCTTGACAAAAGTGACATTTGAAAAAATCGTCTAGCCCGGATAGCCCGGACACCTCGGATAGGCCCGTCCCGTGTCGGTGGGTAATCGGTGACAGCTTAGAAAGATCGGAAGCCCCGTCCCGTCCCGTCCCGTCCCGTCCCGTCCCGTCCCGTCCCGTGCTAGTGTGAGTCATCCTTAACAATGCTTTTTACGTGCATATGCAGACTTACTCTGGTAGACTTACTTACATATCTTCGTGTATTTTTCCATACAAAAAGGCTCCTGTCACATCCATTTGAATCATTGGCAATCTAAGTTTGGTTGCAATTGCTACAAAAAGCCTAAGAGTTAACAATATGACACTTACGCCGACCGCCCTCAACTTACGCCGCTCGCCGATACATTGGTTTAGGCGACGAACTTCCAGAACTCTTTATATAATTTTTACAGAATTATGTGCAAGAGCCCATAACCTAACGGAATTAAATAAAGAAGACAGTTTTAATAAAATAAATATGACTTTTATTCGGAGTAGACAGTTAAAAAACACCAATACGTCTCCTGGATAATGCAACAACCGAAAACCGGATAAAAGTTTTAAAACTAAAACACACTAAAACATCACATTGGTTTACTTCCAACACCCGTTCTCAATGTACTTACACTTGTAAACCTTAATAAGTATCCTAAGACATTAAAAAAACACCAATACATCTCCTAGGTGACGCAGCAACCGGAAACCGCATAAAAGTTTTAAAACTAAAACACACTAAAACAGCACAAAGGTGTAATCACATTGGTTTACTTCCAAAATTACCGTTGTTGTAGGTACTGTGTGCTGTACCTAGCCCGGGTTTACCCGTGCAGTAAAACTGTACAGGCTTGCCCTAATGGTACGGCCGGGAGTGTACAGTCAAGTGTGAAAATGGGTTAATCTTACTTGAAAATATGTCCTCTTCTTCTTCGCGTTTTCCCGGCTTATGTTACGGCCCAGAGAGCCTGGGATCCGCTTTGCAACTAATCCCAAGATTTGGCGGAGGCACTAGTTTTCCGAAAGCGACTGCCATCTGACCTTCCAACCCGGAGGGTAAACTAGGCCTTATTGGGATAAGCCTGGTTTCCCCACGAGATTTTCCTTCACCGAAAAGCGATTGGTAAATATCAAATGATTTTTCGTAACTAAGTTCCGAAAAAGTCATTTGAACCCGCGACCTTCGAAAAGTCGGCCGCCTTCACCGCTGGGCCACAAACTCTACCTGAAAATATGTCCTACAGCATATTATTCCGGTGCAATTTATTATTTATTTTGTTTATTTCAAAAACATTTTACAGCATAACAGTTAAAACTAAACTAAACTATCAAACACAAAAAAAAATACATGTAAAACTTAACCACTATACTTATATTAGTTTTACATATATTAGCCTCTTATTAAAGTAAAATATTAATTTATTTTTCGACTCGCACCTTAGAGGTACTTAAAAATACTGGTGGCACGGAACTTTCAATGTGCGACAGTTATATGGTTTTCGGATTTTTTCCTGTACTTTATGAGCTTTTGATTTAGAGCAACGGAAAGTACCCTATAAATTTTGATTGCCTTTGCAAATATACGGTAAATGCGACATAAACGGCTGTATCTTTTGATTGCGTTGACGAAGAGGTCTGTTTTTTTTACAGATTTAAGGGACTGCAAACTTTAGTATGTGTTATTAATTTCAACTTAATACTTTTACGCATTCCTGAGATAGAAGGTCTTGACAGATAGACGTACGGACGGACGGACAACAAAGTGATCCAATTAGGATTCCGTTTTCCCGAGGTAAGGAACCCTAAAAACTAACAAGACTATCATCTCCAGTTCTTTAATTGCTCAAAGGTTAACTGGAAGAGATCCCTAAATGGGATAAGTTCGCCTTTGTACAAATATTTATGTTATTTATCTTGTTTTTTTTCCCGCTGTTTTTGTGCAATAAAGTGTTTTACTACTACGAGTACTACTATCTCACTCTCTCCATTTCCTTTATATTTACGAGTATGTAATTAAATTGAGAATGATAACCTTGTTCTATTATTAGATTTAAAATATTAATAAATAAATGAATAAATAAATAAATGATCTAATCGAGTTTTATTTTTACGAGGTTTTAAGAAATACGATGCACCGAGGTCATGCAACTATTACGGACTGAGAACACAAAGGTACCTAATACCGAGAATATTCAATAGGATACTCTCGAAAAGTGATTTTTTTTCGAAGCGAATATTTAAAAATAAGGTAAAAATGTTGTTGCTATAGAGTTCATTGAAACACCCAAGTAGTTACTTTGTTTTTATTTTTTTGCAGAGAGTACCATTTTGTACCATTTGGGGCCGAAACTCTAGGTCCATGGGGTCCCAACTCCCAGCGCACGCAAGTTTTTTGTAGAAATCGCGAAACGTCTGGTTGATGTAAGCGGTGACCGAAGAGCTGGAGGCTTCCTAGCGCAGCGTATCAGCAATGCGATACAACGAGGAAATGCCGCCAGCATCCTAGGTACAATGCCTCAAGGACCTATTTTAGATTTAAGGTAGGTAGAGGTAGTTACGTAGGTAAGTTACACTAAGGGCGGATTCGCACTACGTCCGATCCGAATCCGATCCGTCGTAGCCGTAGACTTTCTATGGTAAGTTACGCACTAGAACCGATCTTTGTCATCCGATTTCTGTCCGTCATGCTAGAATCTCCATTCCGGAGAAGATTTTTGACGGACCGAAGTAAAGTATTATTTGTATGAACGCTCGCGCACTGCGTCCGAGTTAAAGCCGAGCTGTGTGCGAGCAGGGAGGCAGTGGGGCGGGCGGGGTATGCGGCTGGGTTTCTGGGCGTAAGCAATATCCGAATTCGGTCCGAGTTTTCTAGACCCATATTTTCACGGGTTCGGATCGGATTCGGATCGGACGTAGTGCGAATCCGCCCTTACTGTATATATTTTGTTGTATTTACTCTCCAGATATATGAATTAGTATTCTTTAATTAAGAAAATATTTTGTTATATTTACCTTCTATATCGTACACAATAGGTTGAGAGAGATCCAGAGTGTTTTCTTCGCCAACAATTTTTTCTGCTATTTGGCGAGATTCTTAAGTATTGTTTTTATTTATTATGTATGTTAGAAAAAAAAGAAAAAAATACCAACTAAGTTTCGTTTAGATGTATAGTAAGGGTTTATGATTTTTCTGGATTAGGTATTATACTTGTTTGTATCCGGTATCTAAGGAATATTCTAAATTCTTCTATGACATAGCTTAATTATTTCCAGTTTATTTAATTTTATTCCACTAGTCGCCATAACTTCTGTTATCGCCAAATGCTATACGGGGTGATTCAGAAGACGTGACCAAGACCAACACTATACCATTAGTTAATGTTAAAGGACCGTTTATTACCGGATTTAAGTGAAATTAATGAATTTATTATTTTGTGTATGTTGGAAAATGCGTCGTTTTAGGAATAAATAGAACACTTTTTTCCACTTTCGTATACATTTTCATTTTACTAAAGCACATTTTAAAAAATTGCCAAAGTTTACCAGATATATTTGATATGTAAAAAATTAAATGGTATCAAAAGTAATCATAAATAAACCGGCCAAGAGCATGTCGGGCCATGCTCACCGACCGTCACAATAGGCGAATTTAAAAATGGTTTTAATAGATACCATACTGATAAAAAAGGGTTATCTTCTTAGGAGCATCTCTTACAACTTTTACGCATTTAAACAGCAAAAGCAGTCAAAGTATTTATAAAGCCTTATTATCATGCTTTTTGGACAAGCAATTCAAAAAAAAGTAAGAGGGAACACATTTTTTTTAACTTACGGAGCGATTGTTTCCAAAAATAACTACGAGTACTTTATAAAAAAATATTTTAATAAACGCCTATTCACGGACGGACGGACAGACAGACATAGCGAAACTATAAGGGATCCTAGTTGACTAGGAAACAATATTGTATGAATCGACCATCACAAAACAAGCTGTGTAGGTAAGAATCGTGTTTTGAAAATAATCATCATAAAATATTAAATAATATTTAAAACGGGTCACTCATGTAATTTAGTCGATTTTCGCTCGACATGTTTCGTTCTTTACGAAGAACGTCATCAGGAGCGACCACTCGCGACAGAGGCAAGTCGTACACTGCGGGCTAATGCCCTATCTCTTTGCTCTGTCGCGAGTGGTCGCTCCTGATGACGTTCTTCGTAAAGAACGAAACATGTCGAGCGAAAATCGACTAAATTACGTGAGTGACCCGTTTTAAATATTATTTAATATGTTCGAGTCTCACGAGAGTTTTATAGTTAAAACATCATAAAATATTTTTTGCAATACCTACCCATGTTTCGTACAATCTTAGCAATCGCAATTAACATGCATTATTTCATGTTTTAACAATTTTCATAGATGGTGACCGACCTTTTAATAGCATCTGTATGTGTCCTGTTCCAAATGGTATAGCAAATAAAAGTAAACATCAGTATGACCCTGAATTAATCAAGTCCCAAAAATATTTTAAGAAATAATTTTATCTTTACTATGCTGCCCTAAAATTGCTGAAAATTTACGCTTACTCGTATATGTAAATCACCCTGTATATGTTTATTTATAATAAATGAATAGTGACGTTACTGGTGAATACGTCTGCGCTGATTTTATAAAACTCTTGATAGATTTCCGTTAGTGCAAAACATATTTGCGACGTGTGATGGTGAACGTCTACCTGATTAAAAAAAAAATATATTAACTAAATATTTGGTTCTGGAATACATTACTAGTCATAACTATTAATAATATTAAGATTGCAATATATTTTTTTAACTTCGTTTTTCGCGAATATATTGGATAGATTCACTTTAATAGGGTTGAATAAAATAAATAAAATAAAAATCTAGTCCGTAACCTGACAGTGTATGTGAAGTGAATTTTTTAGCAAAAATGATGAATGATATAAGAATGATTTTGCTGCCTCTGGTGGTTTGCTTTGTATATACGGAAGCACAGTTATTCAGACTGAACGGTAAGTTATTTATTTTACGTTGTGAATTTTTGAATTCAAATTTAGTTATGCTGAATTAAAAGGACGTATTTAAAAATATTTGATTAATTGCGTTGAAAGACTTACTATAAGTCTAAACCGCCTCGTGGGAAGCCAGTACTGTCAAGCTGGGCTAAAGTGTCAGAGATTCAGATGTACTCTATGAGTAAAATCGATGCAAACTCAAACTCAAACAATAAGTATTGCAAGAATAGAAAGGGATGAACTTTATCATTGTCTCAGGCACATCATGCTATACAAAAAGCGTACGAAATGTTAACTTAGCTTTAAGGAAAAAAAAATGTATCTTTGTTCCAATTTAAAATATAAATTTCTTTTATGAATACTTTTTTTTCATTACTGTTTATTATTTGGCAGAAACATACACAACTAAATATACACCTAAAAAAAACTACGTTTCACTAAATAAACTAAAATACATGTAAAAAATAAGGCCTCTGCGGCATGGTGCTGACGATGCTGGCAGCATTTCCCCGTTGTATTGCAATGTTAATGTGTTGCGCGAGGAAGCTGCCAGGTCATCGGTCACGGGTAGTGTCGACCAGCCTTTTTGACATTTTTCAAAAAGTAGACGGGCACTGAGACCCCATGGACCAAGAGTCTCGACTCCGAACGGGTGAATCGGAGCTGAGACCCATCTATCTATTTATTCTTACTGGTTCTGGCGATGAGGGAAAGAGCCGGCTTGTCTACGCAGATTGCGTCTCACACTAGCCTTCGCAAACTCCAGGGAACCAGGGACATACCGTCCGATCTCTTGTCTTCATCTTTAGCTATGCCAGTGGGCTCCATTAAGGTTGGCCCGTTAATGGTATAATAAATTGTCAACTGCCAACGTATTTCTGATCGGCTTGATCCCTTGGCGCTGCGTAGAGATGTGGCCTCACTCTGCATTTTCTATCGCATGTATTATGGGGAGTGTTCCGAGGAGTTGTTCGGATTAATCCCTGCCGCTTCTTTCCGCCATCGCCCTACGCGACAATATTTCCACTCTCACCATTTAGATGGTTGGCAGTCCTCAACTGTGCGCTTTTCCCGAAACTTCCTGCCTCGCACAGCTAAACTGTGGAACGAACTGTCGCCAGCGGTGTTTCCGGACCGATACGACCTTCAAACCTTCAAGAAAAGAGCGTACTCCCACCTTAAAGGCCGGCAACGCACTTGCGACACCTCTGGTGTTGCGGGTGTCCATGGACGACGTTAATCGCTTACCATCAGGCGATTCGTTTGCCCCCTATAGCATAAAAAAAATGGTGGCAAGAGACCGGCAGATAATAATATGTCATTCAGTGCGGTATGCCTGGAGAAGTGGGCTGGGGTCTTACCATTAAAACATTAAGCGAAGGTAAGGGGACCTGCACTATAATTTAATCTTGGGATATAAGAAATATGGGTATATATGTCATGTTTTATTTTATCGTTATATTATATCATTGCGAATTTTCTCCTGTTCGCACTTGTATCGTAATGTACTTAAAACACGATATAAAAAATGTATTACAAAAAAACGAATTTTGTTCTGGAATTTAATTACAGTTACCGAATTATATATTGTCAAGCAACTAGTGACCTACAGGTTAACATACAAACATATTATTATACTTAGGTACATACAATATTATTCTTAAAAACTAACTAAGCGTCTTGTTTTAGTAACTAGCTTACTATGTGCCACGCGCTAAGGTCAAAGGTATTTTTTGAAATAGAATTATTAACCCTAATTTTTATGGGATAGTGATAAACACGTGGACGGAAAAACCAACCTTGGGAAAAAAACACTAACTGGACTGTGTCAAGTACTGCAAGTAGGTAAAGCAGTAATTGCAAAGTTAGTATTTCAGTCAGTACGTTTACTATTTCGTAGGACAGGTTAGTATTTTTACGAAAGTTTTATTACTACCTATCCCTTTTTATTAAATAGAAAACTCCCGCGAGTATCAGACAGATTATTTAAAATACTTATATTGGGTTACTCACGGCAATGAAAATAGCTCGACGTGTTTCGGAACAGTCCGTGTCCCTTATTCATGAGACATGCGCCGCCCGCCGCAGTGTGGGTAGAGCAGCCGCCGCGGCCGGACGATATTTTCAACTCTATTGATGTGTACTTTAATATACCTTTTTATGTTTCATTGCAGATACTGAGTATAGAAAAATGCCCCCCCTCTTCGCGATGGACGACTACCACGATTGTCTCCTAGAGCCAGGAGGAACCTACTGCATAGTGGATATGGAGCTGTTTACTGACCAGGAGTCTGACCTCATGAAGATTATCCACGTAAGTTCCTACTCATCCGTTCCCTCATTACTGGGGATCGTGACTCCTTCGGCGCTCCTTGGTGGCTTGTTATAGCTTCTTAGCCTTGTGGAGGGAGGTGCTGACATTGCAGGCTTAATGTCACCCGGGTGCGTAGCCAAGATGCCAATCGCTTATGCTGTTTAGTTGTCTCTCTCTATCACTCTTCCTAATTGGTGCGACAATGATAGTTGCGTCTCGTTCGTGACTGAGCATTAGCTATTGGCATCTTGGCTACGCACGCTGGTCTGTCATGTGTCATGTATGTTAATTACCACCTCTTCTTCCTTGGGATTTCCCGGTTTATATTCAGGGAGCCTGGAGTCCGCTTAGAAAACTAATTCCAAGATTTGGGATAGGCGCTAGTTTACGAACGGATTAGTCCGGTTTCTTTACCTTCACCAAAGAGTGATTGGTAAATATAAAGTAATACTATGTACGTTCATGAATATTTGGAACCCGCGACCGTACCGTACCGCCAACACTCTTAGTTGTTTTTCTACCTCTCATTCCATAAATCTAGTCACCGACATTTAAAAACTACGTAAACGTTACACGCGTCAATAGGCTACGGTAGCCGCATACCACCAGGTGGGCTGGACTCTGGTTTGATTCCGGTCTGGTATAATAAAATACCAAAATTTCGTAATGTGTTAGTGACATTGAAAACTTGATAAATTCAAAATAAAACTGCGTTGTCTTTTTTAATTTTATAATATTTAACACTAATTAAACTGAACTAGTATTATTCCGATTTCCTTATGTTGTTTATCTTTATTAAAGAACAGGTAAATAATGAATATCAAATGATGACATTGTTGTAATTAGGCACCTAAAATATACAACAGTATTATGAACTTCCGCAATTTAGCGCCTCATTCAATATATTATTTAGCTACTATTAATGATTTTTTGGGATTGAACTTTGATCTACCTGCGCGACGTGACATCTCGCTGGACTCGTGACGTCGTACTTAACGGAATATTCTTGTTTCCTATGTAATATCCTTTGCTTAGTAACAGTGTTGGTACACTCTTAAAAGCATAAAGGCTGTTGGCACTTACTGAACTTCACGTTCCAAACAAGACTATATGAAAAAGAGTCGCAACTGCTACACTTTTATGGTGTAATTTTTTCGGCCGATTGGGTATCCAGTTCTTTTATCCTATACCTTTGTTTCAGATATTCTGTCAATCAGTTAATACCGCATGTTCATTTTTTTCAGGGTTACTCAGCAGTATCCACTAAACACTTTAACCACACACAATTGCACAGAAGTGTTTGCATCACTCAGACCTGCAAGCCATACATCGGTCAAAGAGACACCCACAACGAAGAGGATATAACCGCAATATTAGAGGCTTGCATCAACAATACTATATTCACACAATACAACATACAAGCAAGAGTGGGGAGTTTAAAAGAATGCCAAAGAGAAGGAGACGTGATCGAGTACGATGTTAGTGACTATGCGATGGTCGGAGTACTTTTTGTGTTGATTGTGCTGAATTCTTTGGGCACTTTCTATCATATATATAAGAAAGAGGACTCAAAAGGTATGTTTCATTTTTTATTCCCACAATTTCTATAAATTAATGAAGCTCTACATCTCTATGAGCCGTATAGAGACATCCCCATCGCCCCGACTTTGTGACGAAGCACAGAATAAGTAATAGTACTAAAATACAGAAGCTTCTCTTTCCTACATTTGACGTTTAGCTTTTCAAGCATGCATATGGGCAAGATGACATTAACATTAGGGTTGTCACAGGGTTACATTAGGGTTGTGCGTATGGCGGGGGGATGCCGTGATGAAGTGCTAGCGAGCTCATTGCATCCCCCTCTAACGGCATGGACGAAAACGCCGCAGGGGTTTAGTGGGTATTCTCCTCCCCCTCCCCTCTGACTAGAGGGAGACATGGGAGGAGTGAGTCCCACATACCACCCCCTACTGGGCCCCCTCAGCCCAGGGGTGAGATGCGTAAAGGCATTCCTCTGCGTCAAAAAAAAAGGGTTGTGCGTATGGTGGTACAACATTTCTATGAGCCGTATAAAGACATCATCACCACCCGACTTTGTGACGAAGCACAGAATAAGTAATGTTACTAAAGTACACAAGCTTCTCGTTTTAGCGGCTTGTGCCACGGCTTGGGAGCCTAAGATCCTCTTTGGCTAGTTTTACAAACTTTCAACCCAGACGGTAAACTAGGCCTAATCCGGATTAGTCCGGTTTACTGACGATGTTTTCCTTCACCGAAACGAGGGATTACGAGCATGTACCTATCAATGTTGACACGTTAAAAAACTTCGAAAGGAAGCCAGAGTTAAATATTAGTCTTTTTCATGAGCATACCCCGGCCGGCGAGAGCAAAAATGCGTTGACAGCTTAATAGTGCGAGGACACACACTTTGGTCGATGTCGATAAAAACAACACGATGTACTGGACCACCGTTATGATATGCAGAAGTATTAATTATTGTTGTAAACAAAATTAAAACCAAGTGTTTGTGTTTATTCAGTATTTTATGTAATTTTCGTAATATACAATTAGCATTTTTTCTAAATTTTCTGATTTTAAACTCCTTCGCCTTGCCGATAAAATCCATTTCATCCAACTAAAGGACCGTTCTAAATCTACTGTAGTAATCGGAGCAAAACGAAATAATTCATAGTGATTATGAATTTGTTCTGTATTAGGTAGTTCCACTTCTCTGCCAGATATCAATTTATTTAAATTAATAATGTGAAATGTGTGTGTGTAAATAATAATTTTATGTTGATAGAAAATTGTTTTAGGGTTATTCTTAGAAACGCGTGGAGGTATCAAGTTGAAATAAATAACAAATACTAATGGCTCAGTTTAAAAAAAAATTATAATAATTGTGCTTAATTAAAAGTCGACTATTCTATCGACATCCATATGTCAATAGAATAGTCGATATTTAATTAATTAAGCACTAGTAGCAGACGCATTTTTGCTCTCGCCGGCCGGGGTATGTTCATGAGTTGTATAAAAAGTGTTTAAACTCAATTCCAGGCAATCCATACTTGATGTCATTTTCCTTGCTAAGAAACTGGAAGAAAATGGTCGCCCCCAGCGGTGAGGGGCCAGAACCCAGGTTGGCCAGGCTCAAGTTGTTCAACGGACTCAGGTAAATCCCACCCGAATTCGAATTTTTAAATGGTTTCTTCAAGTTGGTAGCATTTCATTTTAAACGATAATTTTGAATAATACATATCGCATACCTCACAGTTGAATGAGATTTGTAATCGTATGTAGTTTTTATTTTCTTCGCGAGAGTGATGAAAAATGTTGTATTACACTCGACGGCAAACTTTGTGCAACTCTTGTACCTTGAGACTTTCCTAAAGCTCTAGATTCCAGTTTTCACTATTGTCGCAATCTTTCGCTTGCTTAGGTCCTAATATAATTATGCATGAGAGTTAAACATCAACTTTTCCTCCGTGCATAAGTAATAAATATTATACTTACATTTTCTTTTCAGAGCGATGACCGTCATATGCGTGATTTTCTCTCACGTCACTTTTTTGACGGCTTATTCGTATGTGCAGAATACTGTTTATATAGAGAGGGTAAGCCACTTCATCATATATATATGTATAGACTAGCTGTTACCCGCGACTTCGTTCGCATTAGTTGAACGGTTAGTACCTTTAAAAATCAAAAGTGTAGTGCAATTTGTTATATAGGTATATATAATTAATAATACTACTAATAATAGGATAAGATAGTTGCGATTTTACTAATACTCTATGGATGCATATGTTTGTCCGAAATAAAGAATTTTCATTTCATTCATTTCATTTCATTTCATTTAAGTTGGTACATAAAAAACACGGTTACCTTAATAATTATTTGCGATTTTAAATGTTTGAGCCGGGGACTTATAACGGTCAAATTGTAAACGCTAACTCAAAGGAAAAATGATATGGTCAATTATTTGGGTTGTTTATAAAAAGTCTCTCGTGACTAGATGGCAATCTTTACCATCAGCCCGTGACGATGGCAGCATTTTGGACGTATTATACATCTGACTCCAAACAATAATACTCGTTTGCCTAAATAGTTGCACAGTTGCAATCACAATAGGTACATGTTGCTTAAGGTTAAAGGTACAACATGGCCGGCTATCGATAAGGTGCTACTGCCATGGGTAACATTTAATTGGAAACTTACCAGCAACCGACAATGTGGTAGGTAGGTACCTTTAGCGTGAAATTATCACATAATACTATAAAATGCATACATATAATGTTATGAACATTGCGAAGCCGGGCTTGCAGTAAGTTAATAATAAGTCTTGCCATTACCTATTCGTGCATAAAGAACAAGAGTAAATTTGTTAAATTAAGTTTATCTATTTTTTCTAATAGCTGAGGCCCGCGGCTTCATCTCCATTGGATTTTTTTTCCAAATTGTATTTCGCCTTACAATGACAAACGCAACAAAAAAGAATTAGCGAGATCGGTATATCTGTGATGCCGTAACCAAAGGAAATAAGCATTAATTATTTTTAATATTTAAAAAGTAAGCGGATTAGAAAAATTAGACTGCAGTAATTACTAATTCCACGCAGACGGAGTCGCGGGCATAGAAAACACCCATAACTCAGGAACAAATATTCGTAAGACTCCTACACGATTCGTACTAAAAAAGATTAAAACATAATTTCAGGCGGGCGACGATCCATCAAAGCAGATGTTATACAACGGGTCACTAGTGGTGTCTACATTCTTCGTGATGGCTGGTTTCCTACTGGCGTTCAATTTCGAGCTATACGCTGAGAAGCATCGCGTTGGATGGCTAGAGTTACCTAAGGGCTTAATCATGAGGTGGCTTCGGTAAGTCCTCTTTTATAACATTTGTCTTTTTGTCACCTTTAAGATAGAAGTCCGCTTCTTGAAAGTTTCGAGGTATTTTCGGTCCGAAAATACTGAAGGCGATTTGTTCTTTCCAAAATGTGTGCTGTGTTTACTTCACAACCAAACAGAGAGAAACGAAATGCGTCTGGTTTCCTACTGGAGTTCAGTTTTAAGTAGGTATATGCCGAAAAGCACCGCGTTACATGACTTGAGTTAGCTATAGGAATGATAATGAGGAAGCTTCGGTAAGTTATCGATCAATTGGGCAGAGAGAAACATATGGAAGATTTTTTTGTTAGTTTAGTACCGTCGGTGCCCTCACATAAGTATCCACCCCACGTATGCAAGCGCGTAGCGCGGGTGGATACTTATGTGAGGGCACCGACTGTACCACGACGGTGGAAAACAAGCATACGGTCCGCCTGATGGAAAGCGGTCACCGTAGCCTATGGATGCCTGCAACTCCAGGGGGGTCACATGCGGGTTGCCGACCCACACGCACGCACACAACTAACTGATAATTCAAGATAATGACTTACAGTGTTTCATTTCCATAAACTGTTACTATTAATAGCTTATTTCCTGTTCCAGGTTGACTCCAGTCTACGCAGTAATCATAGGCCTAGTATCAACCGTGATGAGGCGTCTAGGAACCGGTCCACTGTGGAATCAGGTGGTGACAACCGAAAGCAACGCTTGCAGGCAGTACTGGTGGGCACATCTGTTCTACATCAACAACTACGTGTATAGCGACAACGAGTGTCTGCCGCAAACTTGGTGAGGGTTTAAACTAGAAGTGGTGGAAGAATGTTTGACATGAAGCTACCTTAAAACTCAGTCTATATTTAATCACAAAATTCAAAAGAGGCTTCCAAGTTTTCAATTTTTTTAATACTACACAGGCCAGGGCCCTTACCATAACGTAAGGCCCCTGTAACTGTAAACCGCTTGATAGCATATATAGGCCTCTCCACGCAATCGGCCATCATGGACAGCAGCAGAACTAGATAGATGACAATATTGCGTATTCACTCCAACGCAAAACTGCGTCCCTTATCATCGCCTATCATAGTCCATTGTATAAAAGGGCCACACTTATTATTTTTTCTTCTTAAGTATATAGTCTTCCACGGAATAAATGAAACACTTTTGAACATTTTTACACAAAATTACTAACTTTGTTTTTATTTATTTGGTAAGTTTTGGTAGAAATACACGAACATTAGCTCAGTTTTCTGGCTAAACAGTCACCTTTTTTACTTAAATGAATATGCAAATATAAAGTTTAGTTCATACTCTAACAAAAAACTATAAATAGTGTATACCTATTTCTAGTGTGTGTGGAGCTCGCAGAGAGAGGTCATGTCGCTCCGCGATTTGACAATATTTACAAATATGAAAGACTGAGAGTACAGAGGAACGTGTAAGTAGTGGATATCGCGATATTGGCTGGCTGAGTAGCCCTTTATATAATTGTGATCCTTTGGTATGCCTCTTTATGAAGATTAAGTATTTTCATGCCGTTATTCTGCAAAAGTCGTATCGCTATATATACTCGCGCGTACTTCAACATATACCGGACTCTTAAACTTCCAGGTACCTGGCAGCTGACACGCAGCTCTTTGTCCTTGGGCTGGCCCTCTGCATCGGTTGCCGGACGCCGCGCGCTCAGAAGATCGCCCTTAGCCTAATGATGCTGGTCGCCTTGTTGACACCAGCACTCACCACGTACTTTGAAGACCTGGAAGCCATCGTTATTCAAGCGCCTGAGTAAGTATTTCTGGATATCAAAGCGACAGTAAAACGGGTCTATCGCGAATGCAGTTAATTTACGTTAATATACCGTTAATATACGTTTCGACACAGTTTTATGTGTCATAGTCGCGGCTTGACTGATGAATCAGAGAAGTGTCAACAGCGATCTTGCTAGAAATGTTCGCCTACCCAGCAGAAAGTCACTTTAGAAAGAAAGAAGAAAGAAAGAAAAAATAATTTATTGTCACAAAAAAAACATTACATTAATATTAACAAAGACTTATACACTCTAGGCTAAACTTAAAAATTATTTATTTTATTTAAAAAAGGACAGTGTGACAATAGGACAGTCTCAGCTATGTGCTGGAAACCTCGCCTCTACGGCGTGGTTCCAGCGCTGGTTTTCAGCCTGCCCGAAACTGTGGCGGCGACTAGAGCGGCTGCAAAAGTACACGTCGCGTTACTTTACCCATTTTACAAAACAATTAAGATAAAAAATAAAAAGTAAAAAACATATAAATTTACAATACATAAAATTAAAAAAAAACGAAGAAAGGCAGACAACTTCATTCAAGTAGGTGTAACAAAAAACTTTAAACGCATGGGTAGATAATTAAAAGTTAGGTTTATCTTTTTACTAAATGTTATCGGCAAGACAACATCATACACACAACATCCACGCATCGATCCGAAGAATCTCGCGGTCTGAAATTCTGAATCACTGGTCCCCAAGTAGGTGATAAATTGAAACCATCTTCACGATTGAAATTTCTTGGATGGATTTTTGATCGCAATCGCCTTTCTCACTATCCGTGGATAAAAGTGACGTTCAGTGGATAGTATTTTGGGAAGTTTATATTGTTAGGAAGTTCCATTGTCAACGATCTTACTTACACCAACCGCTTATCTTCCAGAACTGTGCGAAACGTGTACAAGACTGACAACGTGTTCCGCCATGTCTACATCCCGGCGCACACAAACCTAGCATCCTACACTTTCGGAATGGGCGGCGGTCTGCTAACGTTCCATTGGCTCACACAGGGATTGAGTGATGAGCACTTTAAAGTAAGTTATATAGAACAGTAGGAGAGAAAACTATATCCGTCCCTTTTTTAGGGCCAGTGATAGGTACTACCGAAAGAAAAAGACAGTACGATGCTCCTGAACGCAGTAACAAAAGGTTACTTCTGTTACTGCGTTCGTTCGGAGGTCAGACTTTACACATATGTGTTATATAGAAAGACAAAGTCATTCTGTCTTATTCTTACACTTTTATTGATTCAAGATTCAAGATTCAAGATATTTATTGATAAAAATATTATTTACATATTATTTATTTATTGCTAGTTCAAAAATATCGGAGGGATATAGAGCTTTTTAATCTATTGCGCAATTTGGGTTGTCATACTATATTTTAGTTTTACAGTTTAGATGAGACTTGGAAAGTGCTTTTATTCACTCTCATGGATTCGCTTATGACCTCAACGGAAGATCAGTGCTGGCAAATAGCCAGCACCGTGCTGAGGCCGTACCATTTCGTGTCTCTTGATTTACTCCTTTTTATTTATGTAATTTGGCCACGAATGTGCTTTCTTTATTTTATATCTTTATGAGACAGTAAAAGATAATTGTTTTTTCAAAATCGAGTTCATTCTAAATGTAGGGTGTTGCTGAGTCACTAACGCTTCCATATAGTACATAGAGTCCATCTATGCTTAGTTTCCTAGATTTTGTTAGCACAGACTGTGAAAGTGTTTAGTAAACGTCATAATTTCGTAGAAGTTTGATGTTTAATTTTTTTTTTATAGTTTGACAATTTTAAATAGACAATTTTTATAGTTTGACAGTTCATTTGCTTCGAAGATTAACGTGGTTTGACTTTAGTCTCAATTCTATACAAAAGGGATCGTTATTTTTCTCCATACTAAAATACCGTATCTTTTTTGTTTATGGTTTATTCTTTCATTTCACATAGAGAGCTTAAAATAAATTAAGAAAAAATAAACCGAGTGTTTTCAAAACTTTCGGCCCAGTTTTGATTCACTTCGTTGATCAGACGAATCAGAATGGGTAATCATTTAGAAATCAACTTATTGTATAATTTTTTCACCAAATAAACCAAATCTTATCTTATCTTTCCAGAAATACCGTTACCTTTTCTGGCTCCTCTTCCCCCTGGGCGTGTTGGTGATCCTCTCCGGGGCCATGTTCTACGGCGATGCGCGTGCGCCGCTGGCGCTGCGCGTGGTGTATGCTGCGCTTTATAAACCAACGTTCCAGCTGCTTTTAGTCATACTCATCATCAATATTATATTTAAAACTGATAGTAAGTATATTCATTCAAGAGCTCTGTTTTCACTTTATTATAGTAATTCACAGAAATAGCTTACACATTTATTTGCAAATGGCTAAAGTTATTTATTAAATATAGGTACAACAGAACGACCTCAAACGGTTTGACAACCGTTAATAATAAAATGATAAATGATAAATATCTTTATTTTGCAATTTACGCACATTACAAACTACAATGCACTTATGAACGTCAAAAAAAGCTACTACCAGTACTATCCCTACACCCGAGCCCGAGAAGATTATTACCGGCAAGAAACTCGGCGGGACTTATTTTATCAAAACAAATGACAAAATTAATAGTACATTACATACCAAGGCCGTTTAAGTGGGAAATGCCTCGGATACCATGTAATTGTCGGCCGAGGCGAAGCCGAGGTCGACTAACATGTGATCCGAGGCTTTCCCATTTACCGGCCGAGGTTTGTATACTATTTTTCAGCCCGACGGAGCCGGCAGGCGGCAATTTAGTTTTGCGTAAAGTGGCGCTTACCGGCCGGAGGACTGAAAAAATATTTACAATGTGTGGGTCTACAAAAAACCTTATTAAAATAAAACACAGAAAATTTAACGGTTTAACACGATACACAAACATTAGATATGATTTATTTTGTGAACTGTGTAAGCAGTAGTATATTAAATTATTTTTTTGTCGGTTTTGTTACAGTTTCTGGTATGGGCCATGCATGTTTGTCTGTTAAATAGTCCTCTACTGTGTAATAAGACTTCGACTTCAAAGATTTAGATTAGAAGAGAAATGAATACATTGCTTTAACTAAATCTGAACAAGCACTATAAAGAACAATTTTCTAATCGGTAATCGTTGGATTATGTATGTACGTTGTATGTTTGCATGTTTGTAAATTTGACAGGTTGTTAGATGAGGTAAATATTTTTAAGGGTCCAATCGGTAAAAGGATTGCCGAGATATAGGGGTAACCAGTTCAAGTTCGGGGCGACTAGTACTAACTTATTTTTTAATTGTTCCAGAGGTATACCGTGGTATAATAGAGTGGCGCGGGTTTACTTGCGCCGGGAGGCTGGCCTACAGCGCGTTCTTCGTGCACACCCTGGTTCTTCGCGCCTACGTGGGCGCGCTGACTACCCCCATATACCTAAACGACTATATTGTGGTAAGAATCAGGGTATGAAGCTTGTTAACCGAAAGATATGGTTTTGACAGACATTAAATTAAGGCTCCTATTACCTTACCATTTTGTGACGACCCAAGTATATGTACTCGAACTTTATAAGGCATTTACATTATAACTAAAGCAATTTTAGTAATGCTGTAGTTTGTATACGGTTAAACATAGTTTTCTGAACAACCTCTGAGCATTGTTTAAATATTCTTAGCCTCGAAATACGTTTAAAATGAAAAACAAAATACAGCGGTGAAAGGCGCTGTTTTTATTGTGGATATTAATTCCGTGGTATAGTTAAAAAGGTAGTTTTGCTTTATCTTGCTTTAGTTTTGCTATATGTCATCGAATATGTACTTTCTTATATTTAATCCAATCTTGATCTATTCACGCCAAAGAGATTGGAAGTCTTAGGGCGACGCGCCTATAGAGAGACGGCTTGAGAGCCAAAACTCGTGTGTCGCATATGCGCCCGGCGCATACGTGACAGTCAGAAGCAGTCAGTACCCCTTGGGCCGTCATGGAGTAATAATAAAATGAAAATACTTCAAAAATGCCACATTGCTCAATAATTGGGTGCCGCAACCAAAGCAAATTTGTAAATAAACAAAATTCAAACGTTTCGTATCACAGGTAATTAAATAATATGTAATTAATTCAATATAAAATTAGTATGGGCAAGACAAATAGGGAAGTGACATGACGCTGCATTTGTTATCGATAGTGTATGTCATATGCCTTACTAAAATAGTAAGATGATTTTTTATTTCAATATTATTGAAATACTAAAAAAATACACAATACAATAATACAGTGTGTATCAGAACAAAGAGCAAACCTTAAAATTGGTTGACGGGAACTCGAATACATTGTAATGACGCCCATTTTACGGGCTTGTGGTAGACTTCGGAAGACGTAGGTACCTTATGTATGTGGACACCACTTCCTGTGTTGCTTGAATGTTCTACTAACTACCGCTTATAATGATTGTATATTAATCTGCAGTAAGTTTATTTATTTCCTCGCAAATGTGAGGAAAAACGTTGTGTGTATCACGAGCCGTACTAGAATTACGACCTCGTCTTCGACTCAACCTATGACTTAAATTCACATTCGTTCGTAATATCTTGTTTACTGCCCTTAGTGCCCTTAATACACACTGTTCTATACCGGACTCTAAATAAAAGTGTTGTAAAGAAAGAGAGCGCGTTATGTTTTATCTGAAAGATAGCTGTAATTGGAGATTGTAAAACAGGCCTTTAGTTAAATTATTGTAAATAAAATATGTAGTTAAAATTGCGTCAATTCTTTATTTACTCTTCTTGTGTTAATAATCAAATATCCTCTTCTTATGTTGTACTAAGATAGTAATACCATCGCTTCATTATAGAATACTGATATAAGAAACAATTCACTTAAACCATAACGCAGTAATAAAATGAAATAACAATGAAGTCATTTGAGTGTCTGATTTTGAAACAGAGGTTAAAATAAGGTAAGAAATAAAAATATTTGCATAACTTTCTTTCATGTAATTTTTAGTGAAATGTTAATAATTTCTCCTAATCTATCGATACAATATCGACCCATATCACAACCCTATGAATAGCACGTATGGCAGTTTTGACAATAACATGTCAAAATTACCTGACACGGTCGATTTCTATGAGAATCAAAGCCAAAGGCTCCTCTATATGTAAGGTTGTCACACTAAAGAGGTCCGTGCTCTGTGATTCACGCTAATAAATAACTATTTCCGTAGTATGGACAGTTATAACCCTTAATTTGTTACATTGTTTAAATGTTGAGTTAAGTATTTAACGTAATTTACTAACGAGTTATGTAATTTTGGTTTTATACGAAGATTGTATTATATATTATCGATTTCTAATTTAAAAAAAAACTGTATACTAATATTTTTATGAGTTGCAATTAGGTTTTACAATACTCTAAAATAAATTTATTACCGATGGTACGATTACATTACCCTCAGTAATAGAATGTATGGGAATCTATTTCCGAACCATTAGGTATATATCTGTTGGGTCGGTGATAGGTTCTCAAAGGAGTATATTTTACCGAGTAAATTGTATGGCAGGAAAATTTAACCTAATCGAATTGGTATAAAACTGGCACATCCACCCGTCCTGACTTACTACTTATTTATGTTTATTTTCTTTTTGTTTCAGTTTGTTATTCTTTGCGCCACCATTTTCGTGTCGTTCATGGTGGCGGCCATTTTGTGGCTCGTCGCGGAGGCGCCGGCCAAGGAGCTCATCTCGGCAGTAATGAGGAGACGGGAGCCTGAGGCGGAGAATACTAAGTGTTAAGTAGGGAAGTTAGGTTTAGTTAGGTTCAGTTAGGCTTACAAAGGCAGACTGACAATTTGTCTAAATATTTGGTGACTTATAAATTGTTAAATTATTAATTTACATATTAATCACGACAATTAACAAAATAACGGATGATAAAACAACTTTAGTAAAATGCAATGTTTGGTAAAAATGTCTTTTAATGTCATACCTATATTACATCCGAAATGTAGGTTAGGTTAGGTTAGAATAGTGACCCTTTCAAATCCGAACTGTTAGGTACCAGAAATGTGGGTTGGGTTAGAACTACGACCCTTACTAATCGGAACTGCTAATAATAACAATAAAACCTATTTTAGATTTAAGGTAGGTAGAGGTAGGTAGTTAGGTAAGTTACACTTACTGTATAGGTATATTTCGAAATTAAATGTTTTATCATCCAGTCATAGTCAAATATAAGAAACTACCACCTGTAATCTGAGTTCAAAACTCGTCCAGAGTATTTTTGATGATGCTTGGTCATATTATAGGTAATACATATTATACTCGTAATAAATTTTAAAATTACATATACGAACCGTCTCCATTTTCAAGTTTTAAGTACAGATAGAGACGACGCGACCCCAAGCACGCTTTCCTAAACATGTCGCGTTTAGTGACTAAATTAGATGAATGTCGTCCGAAGTTTTATTATTATACTAAATAATAAAGATGTCAATCCGCGTGGCCCATATTTATGACACTGTGATGTAAAAATGACGCTAACGGAGTGGGCCTGCTACGTCTACATGTAGCAGCCTAAACGGAGACAGCGAGACGACCTGAATGCTTTCCTCAGTAACTGGCCTGTATTCAGGCCTATATGATGTGATATTACTATGTTATGCTTTAATTTAATTTGATATATTATCAATTGAAAGAGATGTCATATACTACAAACGTGACCAAGATCCCCGGTGAGCAGGGCTGGGATCGAACCAGCGACCTCCTGCTTTCGCGGCAGACACCCTAAAACGCGCTTTTTCTGTAGTATATGACATCTCTTTCAATTTATAATGTATATATAGTGTGCCTACTTAAAAACACGAATCAAAAACATTATACCTAAATAATAAATGATTTAATTTATGCTTTAAAATTATTAATTTGATATAATTTAAGCCATATGCATGCTTGTATTGGTTTACACAAATGAACAACATGTAAATACCATGGTTGCAAGAAATAAATGAATTGAATTGAATATTCTAATATATGAATAGGTATCCTGCCTTTTCCCCAAAAATGCCGATGATTCATCGTCATTTTCATCACTGAAACATTTTCAGGCTGATATGATGATGATGATGATAATGAATGTTCATTTGGCCAAATTTTCGTTTGCCAACTAGGTTAGGTTAATTTGTAATATGGTAATATGCGAAAGATACGTCTGCAAAACGTTGCAGTTAGCAAATGAAAATTCGGCGAAATGAAATTCTCCGATTAGTTAGTTGGAATTGGAAATTGATATTCGACAAAATTATTTTCAGTCCTCCGGCCGGTAAGCGCCACTTTACGCAAAACTAAATTGCCGCCTGCCGGCTCCGTCGGGCAGAAAAATAGTATACAAACCTCGGCCGTTAAATGGGAAAGCCTCGGATCACATGTTAGTCGACCTCGGCTTCGCCTCGGCCGACAATTACATGGCTTCCGGGGCATTTCCCACCAAAACGGCCTTGGTGTGTAATCTACTATTTCGGCGATAATTTAGAGAACCCCGGGTGTAAAAAATTGTGTTGTATTACTTTCTGCGCCAATGTTTATAATGTTATCAATTATAATAAAATATAGTAAAGAAACACTGTTTGCCGTCTATTTCACGTTAGTTTCTAATCGAAACCTTGGACTAGACAATATGTGTATTTATGACACTATCATTTTATTTACTTAGGTGAAAAAATAAAAGGTAGTACTTTATTTATTACCAACTGGATATTACAATAATGCTTATTTTTAATGAATTCAGATAAGTATAATATATGCGGTCGTTCAATGTTGAAAAACCTAATTATACATACAGAAATAACGCTTACATTTAAATTACCTTTTTCTACTCCAGCACTTCTACCTGTCAATTAGGACTGATAGCGCTATTAAAAAAGTATACATTATAATGCTGTCTACGTATGGTATTCCATAATAGCATCGCTAGTCGATGCTGACAAACATGTGATCTGAATCTAAGGCTTTCTTACTTACTGGCCAAGGCGTGTACACAATTTCTCTGCTCGACGCAGTTGGCATGTGGTGAATTTATTTAGAGTAGCGGCCTGCAATTGGCTTTTTGCCGGCCGGAGGGCAGAAATAAATATTTATGGGGGCTTCCATTCAACAAACGTTATTTATTCGTTCGTTTTTGCTCGATATTGATAACGGAAACAGGTAGACTTGTTTTTAAAGTGAATGTATTACTAAATAATTAGTTATACATTCACTTTAAAAATACATAACTAAAATAAAATACATATTTAAGGGGGGCTCCCATACAACGTATCTTTTTTGACATTTTTATATATAATAGTACGGAACCCTTCGTGCGCCAGTCCGACATGCATTTGGCCGTTTTTTTTTAAATTTTTATACTTGGCATAGGACATCTTCCAGATTTAGCCGCCAGATTTAATTACGCTTTTTTCGCTGTCGCAGAAAAACTAGTGTATGCAACAGCTCATAATTGGTTTTTCACTCTTACGTCTCGTTTTGTAACGGCAACTCTTGAGTTTAAAGAACCCTTATTATATCACTGTTGCATAAACGACTATTTTAACAAGTTCGCGGTGTTTGATTCATCTTGGATTCCTGCGGTATGGCACTCGAGAGTCTTGGAGATCAGAACTTTGCCCAGCATAAGGAAACTAATAGACTAGAAAAAAAAACAGCCAAGTGCGAGTCTGACTCACCCACCGATGGTTCCGCACAAATGTGGCACGGAACTCTCAGTATGCGGCAATTATAAGGTCTTCAGACTTTCTCCTGTATTTGTGCTACAAGCTTTGGCTCTTGGTCTTGCTGTATGGGAAATGAGACATAAACTGCCGTATCTTTTGATTGCGTTCACGTAGAGGTTTGGTTTTTTTTGCAACTTCAAGGGACCGCAGACGTGTATATGTGGTATGAATTTCAATATGCTACTTTTACTCGTACCGAGATAAAGGGTCTTACAAGCAGACAGACGGACAGAAGGACAGACCGACGGACGGATGGACGGACAACAAAGTGATCCTAGAAGGGTTCCGTTTTTTCGTTTTGAGATACGAAGCCATAGAAAGAGTGTAATGTTTGAATGCAGTAACAGTAGGTCAGCGATCATCATACTATTATATTTGTCTTACGCTGGTATTACCACCTTTTTGTCCTACTGTTACTGCGTTCGTTTGGTGGTCAGACTACAGATAAACAGTTTATCGCACTGCATAAGCAACAGAGACATCAGGTTAGGCCAATTACCCCACCTTGACCTCAAAGACCCGTCTGACTTCTATGACCTATCATATCTTGTGAATAGCAAATTAATAATAATGCCCCATGTAGTGATGGGTAGAGCTGGGATTAGGGCGTGCAAACCGGATTTTAATTGTATGAAAAAAATCGGTTAATAACCATTTTAACTATAAAACTCTCGTGAGACTCGAACATATTAAATAATATTTAAAACGGGTCACTCACGTAATTTAGTCGATTTTCGCTCGACATGTTAGCCAGTTATAAACCGAAATTTCATATATTAATATACTTAGACCGGGTTACTCACGTCTATAAAGTCGAAAACAGCTCGACATGTTTCGGGACGGTCCGCGCCCCATAATCATGAGTGAGAAGAAATTTCATAATTAATTCTCATTTGATTTCACTTGCACTTGTACAATAATTGTAATTGTAAGAATCGCTAAACTTAAGTGGCAGTGGGCGGGGCACATTGCACGTAGAACCGATGGCCGTTGGGGCGGAAAGGTTCTCGAGTGGCGACCGCGTACCGGAAGGCGCAGCGTGGGTAGACCCCCCACAAGGAGGACTGATGACCTGGTGAAGGTCGCAGGAGTCCGCTGGATGCGGGTGGCGCAGGACCAGTCATTGTGGAAATCTTTGGGGGAGGCCTATGTCCAGCAGTGGACGTCTTTTGGCTGAAGTGATGATGATGTATAATAATTAATGATTCTGATGTTGATATTAATTTATTTTCAAAATACATATATGCGGTAAGTGTAACTTACCTAGCTACCTAGTCTACCTACATACCTCTATCACCTTAAATCTAAAATAGGTCCTCGAGGCATTGTACCTAGGATGCTGGCGGCATTTCCTCATTGTATCGCAAAACGTTTTAATGGTTAGGGTCAAGTTTCTAGAAATGTAGTAAATTCGCCGTTATAGCATAGTGGATAATAAAAACGTAACTTGATTTCTACATTGACATAAATTGACAAAATCCTAATGGACAAAGTCTTAAACAGGTGAATGAGATCAAAAATATTTGCAGATACATCAGGGTCAACCATACAACTAAAATTCATGGGGATTGAGCTCCCACACCCTCTTTAAGGATATTTCAAAGAGCCTTATGGGCGCTACCGGCGACCGTAGAGCTGGCAGCTTCCTCGCCCAACAACGCATTAGTATTGCAATACAGCGAGGAAACGCTGCCAGCGTCTACGGTACCATGCCGCGGGGGGAATATTTACTTTAACATTTATTTTATTGTAGTTTTATGTGTTTTTGTTGTTTTTGAAATAAATAATTTTATATGTCATTTACTAAAATTTATTTAAATATTATATAGTAAAATCTATATTATATTATGGAATTATCATTCAATCATTTTTTCAAATGAAAATTTATACAATGCCGACTCCACTGCTGTACTTGTGCTAGAATGCCACCAGAATCCTAACCCTAATGATGGGCTAAGAATTTCACCACCCGCTTTCCTCTTGTGGGTGCAGTAGAAGACAACTGTGGGATATGGGTTCAAGTGTGATGTGGGCGATGACATAGAACAAGTTCCTGCATTATCACTGCTTTCTCTTCCTCTCAAAACCCTTTAATTGCTAAAAGACGCACTAAAACTTTTACCATTTCATGCGCTCCGCCTACCCATGAGGGCCTTACACGAACATCGAAAAATGTCATTGACGGAATAATCTTTGTCACTACAATTAGTAAGAGAGGGAAACATTTTCAATCGTTAGATTTTAGTACTAGGTCTGTTTATTAGAAAACATCTATAACTCAGGAACAACGAATCATAATACACGATCAGAATACATGTCCTCACGAGGATCTTAACGCGGGACCTTGAACGTGATGTGATGATTTTACTGCCAAAATGTTTGTGTTGTAGATTCTAGGCACCCTGGGGGTGAATCAGGTCCACAAAATCCTTCCACTCCTTCCGTGAGCTTTTTGGCTTTGCTTCAGCTCAGTCCTAAAATATTTCAGGAACCCTGTTAGGATGTGTTATTGAACTTGCGTCAGCTACTGATACACATAGGTCAAACCAGTCTGACCGGGCATGTCGGGTGACCTCGTGGTCTTCACTACAAAAGAACTGACCGTTCTTGTTTCTGAGATGGACTATGCACTATGATATTGCAAAAATATTTTTGTTACCCTACTTAAGTATTAAAAAATGTGAAGGTTTATTTGTTTTTTTATTTTTATAATGACGCACACAGCTTAGTTAAATAGACAAACAAAAAACTGGGATTAAAAAAGCAGTATTTACACATCGCCGTAATATGCGCCAACTTTGCCACCCCGGCTATCTGTTCCCAAATGTATATTTTTACAACGATGAGCAGTGTAATACAGTTATGTTTAAGACATGTAAAAGCCAATATTGCCCACCATAAAACATGACTTAGGATTGTCTTTTTCAGGTGATTATCAAAAAAAAGGCGTGCGCAAAAATACCCTTGGTGGCAAAGTTGGCATATTTTCGTAGGATCTTCTTTACTTAATTTTTGGCATGTCTTTCCCATCACGGAACAATGGTGCTCCGGACCTTTGGGAGGCGTACGCGGAGCCGCAGCCAACATGCAGGCGCTCCCCTATGTATTGAAATTTAACGGGTGCACTGAGCGGATGCTGCTCCTACCTATTAGCATAGTAGTTTAATTTACCGTAAACTTAGGTTACTTCGACCATAGAGGAATTATCTTCAACCCTAGGAGGTAACTTTGCCCACCCACAAAAATCTATGATATAAGATTACTAAATTCTAATTTACGTCGCGCATTTATGGCGGCGTTTTTAGAACTAAGTAATTCAATGTCTGCCATTATTATCGGTGGGCAATGTTACCCCTTAAGCTTAGGTCTAAAGTAACCCGGCTTTACGGTGTATGTCCTTGTTTTTAGTAAAAGTTTCTTTTCAGACCTTTTCTTGGTGCTTTTATAAACATATCTTAATTAATGGCATCAGCCTTATCTGCAAACGAAGCAGTGGTAACGGTGACCGAAGAGCTGGTGGCTTCCTCGCACAACGTATCAGCATTGCGATACAACAAGGAAATGCCGCCAGCATCCTAGGACTAAGACTAAGGATTTGATTTAAGATGGGTAGAGGCAAGTAGACAGCTAGGTAGGTAAGTTACACTCACTGTATATATATTATCAATATATTGAAATTTTAGGAGTACAATAAAATATTATTTTATACCTCTATCTGTGAAATTCTCAGAACAAAACACACACGTTATGTGAATTATTTAACATAAACGCGTTAATTGGCGTAACGTGAAGAATAAAAATCCTAATAATAAATCTATACGATCACGATACTATCTTGGGGAAAATCTGTCTTCGAATCATGTAATATACTGAACATTAGTATTGCAATACAGCGAGGAAACGCTCTGCCAGCATTACGGTGCTTCACTCTTTCCGCTATGGTGCGCTTCGTTTGTCCGATGTAGGAACTACACAACTGCAATCAATCTTATAAACACCAGGTGACTGGTACGGGATAATATCCTTCAGCGATCTTAGTTTGCCCGAAGTCTTGGATACTCATACTCATACTCATTTATTGATAATTCAGAAATATTACATTTCAACACTTTTTTAAATCTAAGAATAATATTAATGTCATAAATTCAATTTACTAGATAAAGGGGTAAACACAGTTTTTATGGAGTCCCTAGTGCGCAAAATATTCAAGTTGATAATCAAGACTACGTGTGGGTAGTTCGTAAAACCCGCGCAGCTAGAAGATGTTGATGTCATCCTCAGCCAGTCTTTCTCCGGGATCACGGGGACAATGTTGCCCTTGTCACCTTGTCGCCGATATATTATATATATCGTTGTCTAAGTACCCGTAACACAAGCCTTCTTGAGCTTACTGCGGGACTTAGTCAATTTGTGTAAGAATGTCCTATAATATTTATTATTTATTTATCTGTAGCTCAATGTATTGGCGTCATTATGAGTACGAGTCGCTTACGACATCTTTGCTTTAATGCCGGTTTTTTTGTTCAGAAGCGGCTTTAAAACGATCCTAACAAAACACGATAGATATATAAGCCAAAGACTGCCAAGGAGTATAAGGCTTGGAAAGTCGAAAAATGAGTGCAAATGTCGTTTACGACTTCGAGGAATGCTTCTGACGCTTTTCAGAGATAACTGTCTTTACAACGTCAATATTAATAATTATGCGGAAAACCAGTTCTAGTTTACCACTTTTATATGTATGGTTTTTCCATAATTAACACCTTATCATAAGTTTGAATATTAAAACATTCTTACTTTTGACGCATTGAGGATGAGTAGGATGACTCACACTGTCACGTGACAATCGAAGGCTCTGGACTATCACGTGATTCTTTCTATAGAAATTGACAGATCGTCCCATCCCGTCCTAGTGTGAGTCATCCTTTACTCTTAAAGACTAAGATTTATTACTTATAAGGGAAATATATATATATTACAAATGCTGAACTAGGCTTTCCGAAGGCCTAGTATAAAAATTGTACGGCATTAACTCCTCGACCGCGTTAGCGTATCGGGAGTTCAAATTATGTTTGCCGTTTATTTAAATCATCCAGTAACTTTCATATTTTGACCCCTCGATACGCTAACGCGGTCGAGGAGTTAATGTCGTACAACTTTTATACTAGGCCTTCTGTGCTTCAGGCGAAAGAGGACAGTTTCTTTCAAATTATTTGCATAAATAAATAGAACACAATGTGTTATCGTCAAAAAAAAACCGGCCAAGTGCGAGTCGGAGTCGCTCACCGAGGGTTGCGCACAAAGGATGTTCCCCCCATTTATGACCTTACCTTAGGTACTTACTTAAAAATACTGGTGGCAGGAACTCTCAGTGCGCGGCAATCATTCGGTTTTCGGATTTTACCCTGTACTTGTGCTACAAGCTCTAGCTTTTTGCCAAATTTCGTGATTCTAGGTCAACGGGAGGTACATACATTTATTTATACATTTTGAAATGTATGGGAAATGCGACATAAACGGCGGTATCTTTTGATTTCGTTGACGTAGAGGTTTAGTTTTTGTACGGCTTCAAGAGACCGCAGACCTGTCACCTTTACGTGTTCCCGAGATATAGGGTCTTGCTTGATAGACAGACGGACGGACGGACGGACGAACGGACAACAAAGTGATCTTATAAGAGTTTCGTTTTTGTCCTTTTGACGTACGGGACCCTAATTAGGATTCTCGTAATTAGGAATCTAGGATTACACTTAACACAATGACCCTACGTTTCGAGCCTTTTACAGTAATGCGAATTCTCCCCGTCAATCAAAAAATCATAATTCTCTGGCATCATCAACACTGTGGAAATTAGTGTTGTAAAGGGCTCGAAACGTAGTCATTGTGTTTAATTTCAATGAAACAGAAGACAATATGATGACCATTTTATCGGCAAATAATTTTTTTTTTTGTCGGCCCGGTTGATCGACGTGACAGGGGACCCTAGAGCTGGCGTTTACCTCTCCCAACGCATCTCCCTTGCGGTGCAGAGAGGTAATTCTGCCAGCGTAATGGGGTCCATGCCGCAGGCGGACCTGTTAGACGGGGTGTTCTTTTTATAGATTGGGATTTATTTTTAGGTACTATGTGTAGTTTTATTTTATTTTGTAGTTAGTTTTAGTTTTTTTATACGTACCTAATATTAATTATAATTTTTATGAGGCAATTTTGTCGATACATAATTTTAAGCTTCCAAGACCAATAACCTTATATATATTCCCGTTATAACAAGCGGGTATATGCGTATACTTGAGAGCTCAACAACATTTTTCAATAGTTATGTGTCTCTTTGGCCCTCGTGAGCAATAAGGCAAAGGCTTGTCTTTTGTTTACTTTGTAGGTCTTTAAGCGATAGCGCAAATAATACTTTTGTGAGTTTTCCGCAAAATTTTACTTCTATGAGTTAATTTATATATGTGGGTGGTCAGACCGGTTAGGTGCTTATATTGCCAAAGATTTGCTTATTTGTTCCACTCGCGGTATCGGTCATTTTTAACCGTTTAGAGCTTTCGGGCGGTACTTGTTCATTACCAAAAACCCACCCATAAGACCCATAAGAACGAAATAGATATTTAAAAGTGCGATATATTTATTCAGTAGCCAAGGGCACTGCACGTCATAGAAATATAACATTTATAATATCAAATATAACATTTATAATATCTAGTAAAAAATAAACAGAGCATAACATTAGTCTCGAAATAACAAGAGTATTTAAGAAATAAACAAAATACTTAAAAACAAAAAACACTAGCTAGTTTAACATATTTTTAGATACTAATAGGGTCTACAAAATTTAAAATTAATGTCTATAATCAGAAGGGTAAAAAAGACAAACAAAAACCGAACGACATTCATTCCACTTCCAATAAATTGTTATACGAGTAGGTACACATGATTGTTGTCAGATGGTATGTTGTCAGTTGCGTTGTGATTCAAAAGGCCGATGGTTACATTCTAATAGTAGTATTTTATTGATTTTCAATTAATATCTAACATAAGAGGCCATTGCTGATATTATATTTGGGATTACGTTTTATTCAAATTGTGTTTAAGTGTTTGTTAAGTGCCTGAATATCCTGAAAATGAAATTGTTCGTAGTTTTCGTTTTGCTTGCACACCAGGCTTCAGGAATCATTTACAGATTGAATGGTAAGTATTTATTTGTAATATATATTTCGCTCCCTATCTCTCTTTCTTGGTAGTGGTTGACTGGTAAAAAATACCGTAAGGCATAATAAAGTCTGGCATTTGAAGTTGTTTTTAGTATGCAAAATATTTTACGTCCAAATCGTTTTCGTAGTTTCAACTTACTTTTCAACTTCTTTGTATAACAATTTTATAAAATCCTTTCTTGGTTTTAAGAATTTTTGTTCCTGATTACAAAGATCTAAGTTTTGAAATATTTTAATTAAGTTAATTTTTAGTTTTGTTTAAGTCTTTTTAGTTAAGTTTTAGTTATATAAGTCTTTGCATTTACCTTTTTAGTACCGAATAATATACCTAATATTATATGAGTTTAGACAATGATACCGCACTCAGTTTCTAAAATAACGCGAATATTTTATACGAGGTGTAGGTAACAAAAGTGCTAGTGATTGGTGACCCGATTAAAAGATTTTTCGCGTCAAAAATGTATTTTTTCCTTATAAATCATTTTTGTTACAACCTGTACAGTATAAGATAAGACAGAAGTTTAAAAACTTAAGAACTTTAAAATGTTAACACTTCCCATAAAACATTTTTTTTCCTTTTTTTCTTTAATCTTGAGTTCGAATATACGAAATGATCGGAAAACATATAGTTTACACTTAGTACAAAACTTTTATTGTTGTGTGATTTGATTACTAGACTTTTAGAACAGCATTTGACATTTTTAGAATTTAAAATATAACGTTTTTTTCATAGGCGTATTTTAATGTGGCAGGTCGAAATGGAACTCTCGTGTCAAAATATAATAATTTACCATAACTTTTTCCGATGGTTATCTCAAGATGAGTGTCTCAGTGAGCTTGTTTCTATGTATGATATCGAAGCGCCTCCCTAAATAACCATATACATGACACCCTTAAATTGTGAACTCCCGATAGATTATAATTTGACTAAGGATATTACTATATAAACTAACATCGAAAATTTTGAAATGTTATAAATCCGATTTATAAAGCTTGTAAATAAAAAGATTAAAAATAACTACGCGCATGTAACACCCCTGGAGTTGTAGGCGTCCATAGGCTACGGTGACCGCTTACCATCAGGCGAGATGTATGCTTGTTTGTCACCATGGTAGTATAAAAAATAAAATAAAAATTGAAAATAGGCTAAAAAGTTTCTCGGAAGCCGTATAGGCAAATTGGCCGGTAAAGGACTCAAGAGTCTCGAAATAGGTACTTGTGTTATACTAAATTAAGTCTAATAGTATATATGCAATGTTTATAATGTAAGACTGAACCCTGACTCCACAGCCAAACTAAATGTTAAGTTTTGTGGAGCATATAGATAACACAATATATTTAACCTACGATTGTAATAAATAAAATTATGAACCAAAAGCTAATTACGTAAACCAAGTAGTAATGATTTTGTTTTATACTGTAATCTGGAAGAGCGAGGACTCCTGACACAGTTCTGTATACCTAATAGAAGAACTCGACCGCTGTTGTACTTAAGTACCTACCAACTAAGATTTAATGAAATAAATCATTATTATTTCTCTTTATTTATTTTTAATCTTAAGTTAGTTTATTATAATATGATTATAAAAGTAAAATACAAAAACACATACAAAAAATACGTATAAACATATTATAAAAAACCTAACCTAGTGTGCCGCGGGCAACGGGGCATGGCCCAGGCTGCCGGTGGTTAGATCCGCAGAGAAAGGAACCGCCGGACTATACGCGCCGTGTCCAGACTTACTGCCTTCTGCATCTGACTCTTGATCCATCCACCTAGCGAGAGTCTCTCAAGATGTTGGTCGAGAGTCTTTGCTATGAGACCGATATAAATAAATAAATAAATATTATAGGTCAATTTTACAAAAATCGACCTAGTCCCACAGTCAAGCTCAATAAGGCTTGTCTTGTGGGTACTAGACGACGATATATATAATTATAATAGATAGATACATATAAATACTTAAATGCATAGAAAACATCCATATTTTTGATAAATACACAAATAAATGCCCTGACCAGGATTCGAATCCGGGATTTCCTGCTTCGTAGGCAGAGTCACTACCGACTAGGCTAGGCGGCCGTTTATTTATAAATCATCATAAATTAAATAATAAATAAATAACCTACCCTATCCGTTTATTTACAATCTCGCGCGTTCGTTTATAATCTACGGTGACACCGTAACTTTCTACAGGTCAGCCAAAGACAGTGTTTACGTCTGGAAACCTCGCGGTTGTGAACTAATCCATCCAAGTTTTGGGTTGGACTGTAGCAAAGGGGGGGCCGGGACTTAGAATATTTTTGGTCGAGGTGGTGTCATTATAACACTATTTTTAAATGATTGTAATGTGTAGATGGCGTCAAAACAAGCATCTTTTATTGGAAAAACTTTTCTCTAAACTTAAAAATGGCCGAGTTAGAGGCCTTCAAAGGTTGAAGTTTTTGAAGGGACTTGTAAAATTTTCATCGAGAGTGGTGTCATTATAACAGTATTTTTTAATGATTGTAATGTATAGATGACGTCTAAACAAACATCTTTTATAGGAAAAACTTTTCTCTAAACTTAAAAATGGCTGAGTTAGAGTCCTTCAAAGGTTGAAGTTTTTGAAGGGACTTGTAAAATTTTCATCGAGAATGGTGTCATTATAACAGTATTTTTAAATGATTGTAATGTGTAGATGGCGTCAAAACAAGCATCTTTTATAGGAAAAACTTTTCTCTAAACTTAAAAATGGCCGAGTTAGAGGCCTTCAAAGGTTGAAGTTTTTGAAGGGACTTGTAAAATTTTCATCGAGAGTGGTGTCATTATAACAGTATTTTTAAATGATTGTAATGTGTAGATGACATCAAAACAAGCATCGATCGGTACGACGACGAGCGAAGCGAGGAGGAGTGTTAGGTAGAACTGCGACCTTACAGCGCGCGAGCCGAGCGAGCGAAGCGAGCGTGCCGCGGCAGCGGCCGGCGAAGCGCCAAAACCGACTTTTTTTAATAAAAAATGCTTTACAGAATGGCACCTTAAGGAAGGTCGGTGTAGGTACGACGACGAGCGAAGCGAGGAGGAGTGTTAGGTAGAACTGCGACCTTACAGCGCGCGAGCCGAGCGAGCGAAGCGAGCGTGCCGCGGCAGCGGCCGGCGAAGCGCCAAAACCGACTTTTTAGCGAAAAAAACTAAGTCCCAAAATCGGCCCCCCTTTGGTATAGTCTGACCAAGTTTTGGTATTTGAATGACTCCAATACCAACAAGGAATTGAGAGTATGAAATTTGTTTACCTGCGGGGTTTCGTGCCATTTTTTTTTATATTCTTTTATAGTACTTTCAAATACGCCTATGAAAAAAAAACAATTTTAAATTCTTAACAAATATTTTGCTAATATTGTCTTCTGTTACCGCGATTATTATTCATTAAAATGATCCCTGTGTCCCCTAATCCGTTCTAAAGTGTTTTATTTCAATAAATACTTTGCTATTCTAAAATGCCAGTAATCACACATCAAAATAGGTTTTGTACTAACTAGGATTTAAATAAATATCCCTGCAAAAATGTTTTGAGATATAAAGTTAAAACAACACAGTTATTTTAGTCAGGGGAGTACCGGGGAGTGTCCATAGAACTCGACTTCCACCAACTTGCCTATTTTCTTTTTATTGGCCCGACATGCTCTTGGCCGGTTTTCAGAACCCAATAAAAAATAATACCAATAAAAAAGGCATAGGATCCACTTGACGTCAATGAGCTGCCGTAATTAACTTTGTTCCTATTAATGACGGCAACCTCATTCTTGAACTCATTATAAATATTATAATTATGATACGTTTAATCTTTGACATTATTTGGACGATTATTTTTAATCATTGACCAGGAGTAGAAAAATATTATTATCTAGCCAAAATTAAACTTAATAGGCGGAGTATCACCTAATTACCTCACTGTTTAATCAATTAGAAGTTAAAACATAAATTAAATTAATAACCACTGAACACATGGTAATCGTACGTAATTGTTATCTGATTTAACCACCTGACACACGACACGACCAAAACGATAAGGTAAACGTTCTAGAGCTTGACGCTAACCCAAAACATGTCATCTATAATTGTATGTCAATGCCAATAGAGGTGACAGACGGGTGTCATTTATTTAACTCTAGCGTGTCGAGCACTCGGACGTTCACCTTACTTGAGTTATAAATCGTCGAGGAAGCTCGTTGTTTAATAATTTTATGTCACTTACTAAAGGATGACTCAGTAGAACGGACCGCGACGTGACCGGACCGGGCCAATCTGTCAGTTTCTATAGAAAAGGTCAAGTAACCTCCGAGGGCTCCAAGCTCGGATGTGATTCTTTCTATAGAAATTGACAGACCGTCCCGCCCCGTCCCGTCCCGTTCTAGTGTGAGCCATCTTTAAAACGAATCTAATTTTAATTCAAAAAGCAATTCTATTGACCTAATTATAAAAAATATATTTGGAATCTAACGAACGGAATTTAGAATTGTGTCAAAATATGATGTACACATCTTACTCAAAAATATTTTCCATAGCATCTTATTCCGTTGTCATAAGAGCGTAGTACCATATTTGACTGTACCTAAAAATTATTCTATAAAATGTGTATAAATTATGTTCTAGCCTCGGAGTACTCACGTCTACCTGACTTGTTCTCTCTGGACAACTACCACCAATGTCTGCTGGCCCCTGGTGACACCTACTGCTATGTGGACGCCAAGTTGGTGGGAAATGACTCCAAGCTGTTCACTGTCATAAAGGTAAGATACCACAGCGTTGGTAGACCTGGGTCTTCCTGACATGTTCTCTCTGGGCAACTGCTACCACTGCCTGCTGGCCCTTGGGTGGGAACCGACTCCCAGCAGTTCAGTATCATAAAGGTAAAATATCACAGCGTTGGTAGACCTGGTCTGCCTGACCTGTTCTTTCTGGGCAACTACTACTAATGTCTGCTGGCCCCTAGGTGGGGAACGAGTCCCAGCTGCTTACTGGCATAAAGGTAAAATACCACAGCGTTTGTAGACGTGGTCTTCCAGACCTGTTCTGTCTGGACAACTACTACCACTGCCTTCTGGCTTATGGTGACACCTACTGCTATGTGGAAGCCAAGCTGGTAGGGAAGGACTCCCAGCTGTTCACTGTCATAAAGGTAAGATACCACAGCGTTGGTAGACCTGGTCTACCCGACCTGTTATCTCTGGACAACTACTAACACTGTCCTGGCCCCTACCAATGCCATGCTGGTGGGGAAAAACTCCAACCTGGGGCCTTACCATGACGTCTTAACGTGATTCAGCTTAGTTTCAGTTTAGGCTCAATTGTATGGAAACGACTTAGTTTATGCGTTACTGAATCGCGTTGAGACGTCATGGTAAAGCCTCTGCTCTTCATTGGTAAGATATAATAAAGGTATGAAGATACCACAGAGCATTGGTAGGCTAGTAAGGGCTACGATTTCCGAAGAGGCTTGCCATGCTGAGGATGGAAGATGGTGCAACCACTTAGGCTTAATAAATCAACGTTTTAAATCAAAAGATTTATGTCGCGATGGTTATCTGTATAATCACTCACGTTTCCGCCTAATGGAAGGCGCAATTATTTTCAGATGTTTTTTTAGTACTAAATAAAACGCATCATGACGCAAGCACTGCTCAATCTTGAAAAACCAGCTTTTTGATAACTGTTAGGTACGTCTAGTTATAACTGGTTTAAAACTAGAAGTCTATTAAACATAAATGCTGTTGATATGATCTGAAGGTCTTTATAATGGCTAACCTTATTTGGCACAAGGTCTTAAAAAAACTTAGCATTCCGTCCCGATCTGCATCTGCAGACAAATGTATGTCGGTCTATGTCTTCCGAACTGCGTCAAAAACCGTAAAAGCTAGAAATCTAAAACACAGAAGCATCGTAATGGTTAATTCTCGCAGGTAGCTGGCCAAGTGTATCGTCATACTTGTGAAAGGGCATTTAAAAACAAGTTCGGTTTATCAAGCTAATATGGCTGACCTACCCCATAAGAAAAAAATAGTTCAGGGTCGCCGTCATCGGAAATCAACGAGGAAAACTATATAACTTCGGCACTTGAAATATTAACCTTAGTTTAAAGGGCAGCAATGGCAGCATAATATGTTTAACAGCGTTATATTATTAAATAGGAACGCTGCATAATCATTATAGTCATTATAGCCAAAGAGGCAGCCTAGGTTTTTCTATTTAAAGAATAAAGAAAACCCCGCAAAATATACCTTCAAGGATGACATACTAGAACAGGCCGGGACGCGATCGGGCCGGGCCGATCTATCAGTTTCTATAGAAAACGTCAAGTGACATCCGAGAGCTCCAAGCTCGGACGTGATTTTTTCTATCAATTCACAGATCGTCTCGTTCTACTGTGAAAACAAGGATAATAAAAAAAATATACTACCTACGTTTGAGGAAAATAATTTGAATATGAAATTTTTTCTCAGATATTTTTGCCAGGTTTCTATATGGTGTTAGATGCTTTTAATTTACCAGTTTCAATAAAAAAATTAGCAGTTTCGTATATTTGTATATTAACGTGATTAATCCGTTTCAATGTGTTTCATTTCAATAACTTGAGAGGTTTAGTTGCTCTCAAATTTCCGATTTATTTGGAACTATCTCTCGGACCATAACAATAATGCTTTGGAAATTACGTAGAGGTGACAGTGTCAAGTCGTGATTATGATTACAGTACAGTCAAGTACAATGACGGTACAGTTCGGGTCAGAGGTTTATTATGAGCATAGCGTACTTACCTACTCCGGTCAATTAATAATCCCCGTCAACTGAGGAAAAAATAGTAAAAATTTAAACTCGTGAGTTATACTTAAAGATGAAACAAAAAACGATATTCTCCGTCTTTCCAGTGGACTTTTCAATAGTTAAGGCCTACTAAGGGTGGTTTTCTTATTTTAACCCTTATCCAGATTAGAAACCCTTATCTATTTTCAACCGACGAAAGAAACGGAGGAGGTTCTCAAGTCGACGCGTATATATTTTTTTATGTATGACCACGCATAATTTTTTACTGAGTAGTTCGATTTTGATAATTATTCGATTGAACTGTATATTGCGTACCGAGGCCTGTATAGTACGAAATATCTCAGATCTCGTGTAATTGTCGTCCCAAACGAAGCTGAGGTCGGGAAACATGTGATCTGAGGCTTTCTTAGTTACTGGCCAAGGTCTGTACCTACACTATTTTTCTGCTCAACGCAGTCGGCAAGCGGCGAATTTGTTTAGCGTAGCGGCCTACGATTGGCTGCTTGCCGGCCGGAGCCGGATAAGCCGTTAACCACTACCCACAGGAAAATATAGCTTTACTATTCAGCTGAACACACAAGCTTTCGTTCCTGTGGGCATTAGTTAATAGCTTATGGGCTTGTAGGTATGTTTGTTATCATACAGCTCAAAAAAAGGAGAACCCTTTAATTTGGATAAGGTTTAACCCGTCGTATGCGTCCTGTCAAATTAGATCATTGAAAAGGTGACCTTGACGCTTCCAACAATCGAATCAAATTCCTGCGCACGGATACGTGTCTAAGCATAAGATGGGTTAAACAAGAATATCAATTGTTACAACTCTTAACTTTTGAATACCCTCCGTGCATTGTATTCCTCATTGCTGAGGGTCGTGACATCCACCATGGATCAGTTTCCTCCGAACAATGTTGCGCCACCTTCTGCGACCCTCAGCTACATTGACCGCGGAGGTTAGAATCGAGAGCACTGCGGGTTTGGCCGGACCAGCGCATAGGACTATAGACTCGAGGCCTCTTCAAAGTGTCCACCAGTTCCTCCAGATTAACATAACTTTTGAATAGTGCACCGGGAAGACGCCAAATATCGTCTTGTGTTTGACCTAATAGTTATTTATATAAAACTCACATAGGTACCTATTTTTATCAAAGGCGTAACATGTATTGTTTCGATGGCATATTATTATGGCCATCATTCTTTGACAAAGGCAACTCGAGTTTCTATGTTTATAATTATTTTAGACACCTGTTATATTCACCATACATAGCTAAGAGCCATATCAATATATACTGTTGTTTGCGAACAAAAAAGTCGTACTCATATTCCTTTAAAAAGTCACTTTCAAGATATCATGATCTGAAGATGCTACTTTCTGAGTACGTCACTTTCTTTAATCACCACTTTATGAGTTCGTCATTTTCGGAATTTGCCACACTCTGACTTCGTCACTTTCTGCATTTTGCTGCTGTGCTGTAAAACTCATTGCTGGAAGTTGACCCCTAAGAAACTTTTGATACAGGACAGGTATGGGATCCCCCAATATTTTAAAGTTGTCTGTAAGTGATAATCACCAGCGTATCACCAGAATTGTTGATACACCTTGTATAATACAACTAACATAAGACGACCATCAGATAATCATATTATAACAGTAAAAATATCATTTAAATAATATATGTAGATGTTCTAAATGTCTTGAATATGCAAAGGCCGAATTCGAGTTCTTTAACCCTTTAAACTCGACAGATAAACTTGACCATTTAATTATGGAAATTACAAAATTTTCAGGGTCAATTGGTATGATGGCAGCTATAAATAATCACACAAATAGTAGTGTCAGAGTAAAATTGCTCTTAAGACTCAAAACATTCCCCAGTTTCAGGTTTTATAAACATTGAAATGAACTATATTTTCAATAAAATAAAATCATAAAATGATCCGATTAGCCATATTGACTGAAACACTAAATCAGAGCAAATGACGTTTTTGTTTTGAACTTTGTTTAAATTTATTTAAAAAAAGACGGTCGAACCTTTGAAGACATCTTCGCATCCACACAAAAATATGTATAACACATTTTAGTTCTATGGCAACACCGTGTATCGCAAAGAAGCAATGAGCAGTGCTTTTGCTTTCAGTTTTCTCTGTTTTCTAAAGTACGGGTGTATAGATTTGATGTTCTTAGAGTTGACGGATGACGGTACAATCGGCCGCCCTGATACTGCCGAGCGTTTTTAAGCAAAGTAGATATAAAATTTAGAGAATTTATATTAGACTGCAGTTGAACTCCACGCCTTTTTAACAATTTTTCAGGACTATTCAGCATACAGAAAAACGCACTTTGACCACACTCTCGTCCACCGAGGCCTGTGCGTCACGCACACGTGTCGTGAATACTTAAGCAACTCAACAGACCTAGTTTCTGCCATTGAAGCATGCTTGAACGCAACACTGTACAAGAGTCATGGTCTTCAGGTAAGCACACTTCGATCACAGAGAGCTGTGCGTCACGTAGAGATGTCGTGAATACCTCAGCAACTCGACAGTCCTGGTACCCATCATAGAAGCTTGTCTCAACGCTATACTCTAGAACAGTCATGGTTTTTAGATAAGAACACACTAATCTACCCAGGCCTGTGCCTCACGCACACGAGTCGTGAATACCTCAGCAACTCGACATACTTACCTAACCCTGGTTCCTACCATTGAAGCTTGTCTGAACGCTAGCCTTTATAAGAGCCATGGTCTTCAGGCATTGAAATTCTGACTTGCGGGAGTAGGTACAAAATTAATTTAAAAAAATAAAAAAAATAAGTAAATAATGTTTTATAATTACTATTTAAAACGAGATATTTACCATGTACATTTGTTTTAATGAGCTCCCGATATTTCGGCACTGTTACAAGTGCCATGTTCACGGTGTAACTGATTTGCTGCGAGTTTTTATTTTATTTGTGGTCTACCCACACCCCGTAGCGATCTACCCGCTTACGGGTTCGTTTAATTTGCGCGGTGTCACTACCGCTACTAGCGTCTACTACGTCGTCGTCGTCTTTATAAAATAAAAACTCGCAGCAAATCAGTTACACCGTGAACATGGCACTTGTAACAGTGCCGAAATATCGGGAGCTCATTAAAACAAATGTACATGGTAAATATCTCGTTTTAAATAGTAATTATAGTGTAAATGACCATGTTAGCTTAAAATCTTAAATAATGTTTTATTTGTTGAAACTATTTTCCAGACCAAAGTGGTGGAAGACAAGATGTACTGCACAGAGTTCAACGAGCCCGCGGGGTACGATACCTTGGACATTGCGATGGCTCTGCTGGGGCTTGCGCTGCTGGGACTGAATGTGGCTGGCAGTCTGTTTGACTACTTCTGTGGTGGGGATAAAAGTGTAGGTAAGCTTGTATGAAACAGACACCTCTATCAGAAATTCAGCATTAGTTTCAAAGCTAGTTCGCAGATTAGGATGACTGACGCTAGACCGGACTGGAACGATTCAGAGTGGTGAAAGACAAGATCTATTGCGAAGAGCTCAACGAGCCCGCAATCTACAATACTGTGTACATCGCTGGCAACAGGGCTGAATGTAGCTAGCAGTCTGTTTGGCTACTTCTGTGACGAGGGTAAAATTATTGGTAAGCTGACCATTCACAAACTTTGTCTGTCATTTCCAACGTTTTCCAAGCGAGAAAAAAAAAATTTTGTTATAAAAAAAAAAGAGAACTAATATGAACTTCTGTCCAACGAGGACTAACACTCGCGTGATCTCACCTCCCATGCTGATAACTATAAAGGTATCGGCATGATAATTGGGGTCATTATTTTACCAGGAGACCGTACCTCCTACTCCGCCACTCCACTTTAATGTAAATAATTAATTAACCCGCATAGGTACTCATACTTAACTTGTATCTATACGTGTTAAAATTCGACAACTATGATTTCATAAATATGTTCATTCAGAGTTAGGTATCCATTAATTTAAATTGAATTTATTGGCTTGTTTTTAGGCAAACAGTTTTTAAGGTAAAATAAACACGATTTACGTCATTTGGAAGTGTGAAAAACTTGTAGCATACCATTGCCATCATAAATACGTCTTTGTGTTTCATTTTGATCAATAAAATATTTTTTTATAGCCTGTTGAAGTGTCCCACTGCTGGGCAAAGGCCTTCGCTCTTCTCCTCCATTCGGTCCTATTATTTCCTCGACTGTACATGTGATCTGGAAGTCAACGTGCTGCTTCGGTCTTTGAAGCGCAAAATTTGGGGTGCCGTTCGCGATCCTAGCTTAACCGGACCTCACGCTCTTCGTAATTTTCCGATGTCTATTTTTCATACATTTGTTAGATAAGAAACGATTGACGGAAACTGAACTAAATAAGATTTTTTTTACTACGACGGTGACAAACAGGCATACGGCCCGCCTGATGGTAAGCGGTCACCGTAGCCTATGGACGCCTGCAACTCCAGGGGTGTTCCATACGCATTGCCGACCCTTTAAAAAAAAGGAGGATTCGCTGTGTTGACAGCTAAAGGGGCAAGCTTTGCTCCGTGGGTCCCCAGCTGTCAACACAGTGAATCCTCTTGGAGCTCTGGCGACCTTACTCACCAACAGAAACACAACACTATGAGTAGGGTCTAGTATTATTAAACTGCGGTTTTCTGTATGGTGGAGGTACTTCCCCAGATGGGCTCTGCTCCAGAGTTGAGCAAGACGACATTTGTTGTGCTGTGCCCTACCACACTAAACGATATGCATCCGCTGTGCCCATACCTTCATTTATATTTAAAGATGACTCACAGTAGTCCGTTCCGTTCCGATCCGATACGGGACGATCTGTCAGTTTCTATACAAAAAGTCACGCGACGTCCGAGGGCTCCGAGCTATCACGTGATACTTTCTATAGAAACTGACAGATCGTCCCATATCGGATCGGACGGAACGGAACGGACCACTGTGAGTCATCCTTTATTGATATTTATTGATTCGTATCGGTAACAATAGGATAAACAATATGTATTTGTATTATAATCCCCTGTGTATTCATCCACGCATGGCTAGTTACAGATAATTATTTCTGTTGTAGGAGGCAGATTGCTCCTGTCCTTCTCATTCTGGCGCAACTGGAAGCGCTTGCGCGCCACAGCGGGCCAGGGTCCGGAGCCGAGGCTCACCAGATTAAAATGCTTCACTGGACTCAAGTAAGGTTTTCCCGAAAACCTTAGGAGGCAACGGAACAGGACATTTTTCTGTACAAACGATTGAAAAATCTAAATCTTAAACATAAAAGAAAACCGACTTCAAAAAAAGTGAAAATATAATGTTTATTATTATCTGCACTACGAACTGTTACCAAGATGCCAATTGCTAACGCTCAGTAGCGAACGAAACGCAACTGTCATGGTTGCACTAATAAGGTAGAGTGATAGAGAGAGATAACTACGATACGCTATGTAGCGTGAGCAATTGGCATCTTGGTTACGCCATAGAGTAAATATAAATATTATATGTATTCTGTGGCTCTGCACCCTGATACCTTTGTAGTCGGTGCATTCCCAATCGATACTGTATTCAAATACAGATTTGGCTTGGCACCGAATTCTATTCAAACGTATCAGTTGGTAGTGCATATAAAAAGTGACCTTTTTTCCCTTATTTTGGTCGATTTTGTTTTTTGTTAAATAGGTTTTATGAAGCTAAAGCTGTTTTTTTAAACAGCATTTCGTCAATATGTGTGTCGGACTGTTTTTTATTATTAAAAATAAACTTTAAGTGGCCTACCCGTTGCCTCTAAATAAGAGCGACCATATTACTTCTCAAAGTGATATCATTAACAATAAAATTAACAGGTCGTCCCTCTACTTTCTGAACTGCAAGTTCAAGAATATGAAAAAGATTATGAAAGTAAAACTTCATATGGACTTTCAAAGTAATCTATTTTGAATGTTTGATATTTTGCTGTCAGTAAAAGTGCAGTGACGACTATTCTTATCATTATATTTAGTATCATGGTATTCTACTTTAATTTAATAGTAAGTTGTGTATTAAAGGCGGTAAATAAGAAATCATGAACGAGTGTGAATATAGCATGAGTTCGTAATTCTTGTACCGCCCGTGATACATACGAGTACGATGTTTTTCAGCACATTTGTGAGGAAATAAATAAACTTTCTAGACAGATAAAGAAACAATAATTATTTGCGTGGGGAGCAGGCCTCCAGGAGCTCCGGGCGGGCGGTAAAGTAGTATGAGAATCCTTTAAGACCGTGGGCTTAATACAGCTCATTAAGTCTAAGTATGCTTGCATATTATATCACCATTTACGAGCAGGTGTGATGAAAAAAACCTTTTCAATTCGTCTACGTATAACGCTATAACCATGTTTAACTACGGAACACCAAGCTTGAACCAGCATGATCTTCTGTTGGTACTTATGTTCAAAATATCCTTTAAATATCCATTTTTGTGTTACAGAACTATCACGACGCTTTTGGTGATCATGGCTCACTCCCCATTAGGCTTCGCCCTTTCGACCAGCAATCCAGAATACTTTGAAAGTGTACGTAACATAATACTATATTACTTATCGAGGCCTGTAAAGTAAGAAATGTCTTAGATCTTGTGTAATAGGGATGACGACTAGGTTAAAAAACTATCATTCTATTTAGTCCGTCAGTTAGATGATTTAAAATGATTACTCGTAGACACGTATTTTTCCTTTTTAAATTTAACTAAAATTGACGAAATATAGAGCATCAAAGCTCCGGGGTGGGGGCTTGTGACGTCACTACTAGGTATGAATAGTACCTAATAGTGACGTTACGTGAAACTTGAACGCACTGTATTTTCGTCATTTTTGATTTGACGAACAAAAGAAAAAATACGTGTACAAATTTTTTTAATAATCTAAAAGACGGACTAAATAGATTTTTTTTGTCCGAGCTTATTATCGCCCGAAGCGAAGCTGACGTCGACAAACATGTGATCTGAGGCTTTTTTATGTACTGGCCAAGGTTTATACATTAGTTTTCTGCTCGACGCAGTTGGCAAACGACGAATTTGTTTAGCGTAGCGGCCTGCAATGGGCTGCTTGCCGACAGGAGGGCAGGAAAAAAATTCTGTCCTCTATTGAAAGTTCTACTTTTATTACAACCCCGTAACACAAGCCTTATTGAGCTTACTGCGGGACTTAGTCAATTTGTGTAAGAATGTCCTGTAATATTTATTTATTTATTTATTATTTTTATATGTTCAGATTTCTTTATGTGTTTAAGTTATTCAACTAATCTTCTTCTTTCTAACCTTATTCTGGCTCATGCCACTGCTCAAGGAGCTTGGGGTCCGCTTCGGCAATTAATCCCAAGGTTTGGCATAGGCTCTAGTTTTACGAAAGGGACTGCCATCTGACCTTCCAACCCAGAGGGTAAACTAGGCCTAAAGGATGGCTCACACTAGGACGGGAACGTGAGCGGGCCGGGCCGATCTCTCAGTTTCTATAGAAAACATCGCGTGACCTCCGAGGGCACCGAGCTCGGACGTGAGTCTTTCTACAAAAATTGACAGATCGTCCCGTCCCGTCCCGCCCCGTCCCGGCCCGTTCTAGTGTGAGTCATCTTTTATTGGGATTAGTCCGGATTCCTCACGATGTTTTCCTTCGCCGAAAAGCGATTGGTCAGTGATATTTCATGCATAAGTTCCGGAACACTCAATAAATATTCTCGTTTTGTTTTGCAATAAATAATCAAGCCTATATATGACCCACTGCGGGACACAGGCCTCCTCTCACGCATGAAAGAGATAAGATACACACACACACACACAAGCGGCCTTTATCTTTTTTATTTATTTTTTCTCTTTATTGGTTCAACAACAATTTTAGGTACTATTTGTAAGCGTAACAATTACTTAAAGGTAAACACAGCATGCGTGAAATAAAAAATAAAAATTTAGATAAATAAAGACCACTTCTCTGAATTCCAGTTATACCACAACGTGGGAGCAACCTTCCTGTTCAACGGGACGCTGATCGTGCAGACCTTCTTCCTCATCTCCGGGTTCCTACTGGCCTACAACCTGCTGCTGCTGGAGGAGAAACGCAGGGTTGGCTGGGACATGCTGCCGAAAGGCATCGTTATTAGGTGGCTGAGGTAAGGACCACGGGGGGGGTACATGCCGCCGAAACTCAGAATTGGGTGGGACATGCTGCCCAAAGGCATCGCTGTCAGGTGGCTGAGGTAAGGTCCATAGGAGAAACTAAGAGTTGTGTGGGACATGCTGCCGATTGACATTGCATCGCTGTTAGGTGGCTAAAGTAAGGACCAAAGGAGAAACTCACTGTGGATCATAAAGGATTTAAGGTATCATGTTAGAGACGGGACGATGACGACACGCCTCACGCAAAAATTAGGTGATGTGTCAATTTCTATAGAACCTGCAACCGGCTCAAGTGAAGACTGAAAACCAGCGATCTCGTTGAGTCTCATCCATTTTTCTATGCAAATAATTTATTAATTTTGATGTTTATTTTATAATGCAGTCTTTCCATGTTTTTAGTTTAGGGACAACGACCCTCATCCTAGCGTTTTTCTCGGGTTAGTAAAAACCTTTTCATAATATTTGCCATTGAAATTACTTATGCGTACCTTTGGTACTGGTTTTCTGTACACAGTAGGTACCTATTTAGGTACTGGAATCCGGATAACGTATTTTTATCATACAGAGTTTGCTGGGAGCATTGTCTAAAATTAATGATTTAAGTCTTATTTTTATTAAATAGGTGGCAAACGATCAGACGAATCGCCTGATTGTAAGCAACTTACGCCGTCCATTGACACTCACAACACCGTTGCAATTTTTGCAGTGGGAGAACGCTCTTTTCTTAAAGGTCGAAACAGTCCGAAAATACCGCTGGCGACAGTTCGTTCCACAGTTTAGCTGCAACTCTTGTTGTGTGTCTTTGACTGAGAGTTTAGAATCTATTACAGATGTCTATCTATTCAATCGGTTTCCCTAAATTCTGTAAGTAGGATTATCACCCTTTGGGTGCGAGATCTTAAAAACTGTAGGCTGTAATAAGCATTTATTTTCAGACTGGTTCCATTAAACGCGGTGGTTCTGGCTTTCATCTGCACATGGCAAAGGCACCTAGGAAGCGGACCTTTATGGAAGGTAAGCATAACACATTTTAGCCTATATATATATACCTATATAGGCTGGAGTCCGCTTTGGCAACTAATTCCAAGATTAACGTAGGCGCTCCAATCCATTTTGTCCCTTTCATCTGCATAAAATAGTGAAAAAGAGAGGCCGCTATACTAGTTTGTTAACTTGGACAGGGTGTAGTATAGAATGTGATAGGTAATTCCGGGTTTATTGACTAACCCTGGCTGTAAAAACAGAACAGTATTAAAGGATGACTCATAATAGACCGGACGGGACGGGACGGGACGGGACGCGACGGGACGGGACAGAATTGGGCGGGACGGGAAAATCTGTCAATTTCTATAGAAAGCGTCACGTGACATCCGAGGGCTCCGAGCTATCACGTGATTCTTTCATAAACCTAATGTATCACTGTTTGTTTCTAAATAAATAATATATATAATAAAAAATAAAAAAAATCCCGTCCCACCCCGTCCCGTCCCGTGCTAGTGTGAGTCACCCTTTAAGTCGCTGTTATTCGTTAACATATGCATCCACGTTTTGAATTTATATTCTTATACAATCGAATATGACAATTCTAAGTTGCTAGGCTACATTTTTAACGTTTGAATTGTAACTAATATTTTTTTATTTTACCTAATAGTTGTTATGTTTTCTAGCCCCAGATTCAGAATGAAGCAATCGAATGCAGACGCGATTGGTACTACAGCTTGTTATACGTCAATAACTATGTTGATAACTCCGACTGCATGCCACATACATGGTTAGTCATAAAGTCACATATCCAGTTGCCAGTGTTGGGTACATCATTGTCATCTCCACACATGACCGACTGCCAGTGACATTGTTTTTTTTTTTGCAACTGCTCCCGAAGGAGAGCTAAATCATGACTTAAATTAACGCTTTTACAATATATGTTATTGAAATATTATGAGACTCTACCTACCAGACCTCCGTTTTCCTTGTACATTTTAATGGTACATTTTGCCTTTCATCGAAGAGGGTAGTTCTGATTCCGTGTAATGCAAGGCGACCTGTTACAATTTTTGCCAATAGAAAGAATGTATTCAAACAAAACCACGTGTCTTAGTCGTTAGATCAATAAAACAATTCCATGTGAAGACGGATAAGAAATATTGTAACAATTGTAACCTCATATTATGAATATACTTATATCGGATTACTCACGTCAATAAAGTCGAAATAGTTCAAATAAATACGGACGCGGACCGTTCCGAAGCAGGTCGAGCTATTTTCGACTTTATTGACGTGCGTAACCCGATATAAGTGTATTATAATTATGTTATTATACATAATCACGGGACTTATCTATTTAAAATTTGTAACGTCATTGGCCAAATGACCAAATCACGTAGTTTTTGTTTGTTTACATTATTTAAATTTACTAAAAGTGCAAGATACAGTATTTTGGGAAGATGACATATACGCCAACAGCTGTTGTTGCAGAATTATGTCGTAACTAAGGGCGTTACGCGCCGCAGGAAACGCCGTAAAGTTACACCATTGTACACTTCCACTTTATAATCCCGTGCCTTTTTTTCAGGTACCTAGGCGCAGACATGCAGCTGAGCGTTCTCGGGCTGATGATCTTCTGCTTAGCCACAAACCCCAAGATTCGCAAGCTGATGGTTGCTGCCTTGTTCGTTGTGGGTGCGCTTACACCAGCCGTCCATACCTTCGTGCAAAACTTCAGCCCTATCCTCATTGTTGCGCCTGAGTAAGTTGAATCAACGGCAATATTTATTTATTATATAATAGGGAAAGGGGGCAAAGATATTGTTGGACTCTCGGGCTTAGAGACCCGAACTAGCGAAAGATTCCAAAGTCACTGCGCGCGGCATGAAAGTAAGTCCGCCCGCACGCGTCATCGCGTGCGGATGTTGACGCTTGATAATGTCATCTAAGATGTTCGAAATATGTCGCGCATATGATTTAAAAAAACGTGAGTGTTATCCGTAATTTGTTATAATTTAAAATGGAGGACATAAAAAATATATGTTTCCTAAAATGGGTGAGATTAGGGTATGTCAGGCTAGTTGAGTTGTAACTGTGAAGAGTAAGGATGTTAAAAGGGTGAGTTAGTATTTTTAGACGAGAGATGTCATATGCATACACCTAGACAGTAGGCCACTCACGCTACGGTTTACCGGAGTGATCTACCTGTGCAGGTATAAATGCGCAGGTCGACTAGAGCGGGTATTGGAGGCCGGTGCAAGTATGGTACTGTGCAGGCGACTGAAACAAAATTGAAAAACAATCCTTTCTCCGTCACCGGACACCAGATGCTTCCATACAAGGTGCAAGTTATTTCTTTCAAGCAAATTAACTGTCGAAGATCAAAGTATTGTTTAAAATGTCAAACTTCTATGAAATTGTGATGTTTGCCTTAAGGGGCTACCCGGCATATCTCACTGTTTTTAAAGTGAATAGGCTTTGTTCAGCTCCAAGCACAACGCTTGAAAAAAATATATAATGTAGCTAGGTATTTGGTCTACATTTGGTACTACTAAATTGTCGAAAAACATAATATATCAAGAGAAAAAAAAATAACCGTAAAGCCATTTTCTACCTTAAATCTGTATCTACTCCCTTATTATGCGTCGTAAGTACGAGAAAGTAAGACAAGCAGTATATATTTATGTTTACTTTAAACGCATCTACTGATTTTTGGATAGGTTTTGTACTTTTCGAGAAAAAGCTATTACACGCATTTTTCCGAAAACGCCGGCTCGAGATGCCTGCGCGGGCGAAGGGGGCCAGTCGTGTAAGATGGCACTAGTAGTTTATAGGGTTGCGTCCTAGTACAAGCAGCTCTTCCTAGGTGGCGACTAATGCTTATTGACGTATTGTATAACCGGTGAGGAAAGGAAGCGGGAGGGGAAGAAAGCTCAAATCGCCGAGGTCATTGGGATAGGGGACGGCCTTAACACTTTCACATTGCTATCAGGATTAATGAAACAGCATAGATGGACTCTAACCGCTCCGGCAGATATAGATAGATAGTATCTGTTCTTATTCATACATAGTCCGAAATAACCCTCTCTCTTTCTTCCCGTAGTACTAAGACTCTTTAAATAGGGATGGATATAGTTTTTTCTACTGTCAATCTATAATCCTGCAGAGTGGCTCGTACGATGTTCGTGAGAGACCCAACTTTCAACAGCCTGTACAAGCGGGGACACACCAACCTGGTCAACTACGCCGTGGGTCTGGCGCTGGCTATGGTAGTCTACCGTCTGCAGCAGCAGAAATTCGACGTCACCAAGTATAAGGTAACCGGCATCCGTTTAAAATTAGTTTCTTATGTTCCTTTTGGATCATCAGAGCTATATTAAAGCCTATATACGCCGTCTTTCAACAAACCGCCATGTTGATTGTAATAACCTAACTTCTACGTTTTTAATGAAATTTCCAAGATTAACTTATTTATCTTATGTCTTGTATGTAACGAATACGACCATTTTAGTAGTGAATGGTTTCAGTGGTGTTTGATGAGGTAGTGTGAAAATACAAGGAGAAACAGTGACAAAACATGTGACGTCTTTTGTTTATATTGTTAGGAAGTTTCATTGACAGCGAAAGTGACGACCTCAGAACGTGATCTTCCTCGAAAGTGACGTTCTTAGAATGTGACCTACTTGGACAAAATGATCGCTCTCAAAGAGCGCAACTCGTCCCTCGTTAAGGACGGCTCACACTAGGACGGGACGGGACGGGACGAGCTGTCAATTTCTATAGAAGCTCGTGATAGCTCGGAGACCTCGGATGTTACGTGACGTCTTCTATAGAAACTGACAGATCGTACCATGCCGCCCCGTCCGGTAGAAGTAGAATCAACAACATTAAGGCCCTTCCTGGTCCAAACAACCTTATATCTATATATTTTCGAATATTTTTTAAGGCCATTTAAAAATATTTTTATGGCCATTCGAATATTTTATATGGACATTATATTTTGAAGAAAATTAGCTTTAATATTTACTTAAATATATATTGTCTTCGAAAAATACGACAAAGCCCTTAATGTACCTAGACGACCGGTTGGCTTAGTTGGTAGTGACCCTGCCTGCTATGCCGATGGTCCTGGGTTCGAATCCCGGTAAGGGCATTTATTTGTGTGATGAACACAGATATTTGTTCCTGAGTCATGGATGTTTTCTATGTATTTATGTATTTGTATATTATATATATCGTTGCCTGAGTAGGTACCCGTAACACAAGCCTTATTGAGCTTACTGCGGGACTTAGTCAATTTGTGTAAGAATGTCCTGTAATGTCCTGTAATATTTATACCTCTTTTCCCTATAATTCCAGAAATTCACTCTTCTATACTACGGGCTAGTTCCCTTTGGCGTGCTGCTTATCTTAAGTGGCTGTGTGCTGTATATCGACGGCATTGAGTTCCCACTAGCAGCTCGAGCTGTGTACGCGAGCGCTATAAGAGTGCTATTTGGGCTTACCTTGGCCCTGGTGATCGCTGGAGCGGTCTTCAAGTTTGAAAGTAAGTTACCAATAAGCAGCCAGAATTTCTGTATACACACATATCTCTACATATTTCCGGAAAACTATATGCCAAATTCATAAATCTTTATAAATTGAAAGAGATGTCGTATACTACAGAAAAAGTGACCAAAGTCCCCGGTGCCGGTCCCGGGGCCGTGGATGCTATATGGGTCTCTTTTATCAGTGCTATATCAGTTCCTCCGTGTGGTAACGGGATAAGAATCTCACCACTCCCTGTTCTTTGTGTGTGTTTTAGAAGTCGATATGGAATCTATTGTGGGATATGGGTTTAAATTTGTTGTGGGGGATGGGCAAGCAACCAGTTTATGCGATATCACAGTTTATCTCTAAACCCTTTAATTGCTTAACTGCGCTGAAACGGGGCAGTTCAATGTTCTCTGTCTATCCCTTTTGGGAATACAGTTTAAGTTTATATATGTAGATGTTATAGATTTACATATTCAAAGAATTTATTTGCATAGAGCACGTATAGAGAAGGTAGTGTATTGATATCGGACAGGTCGCCCCAGTGCCAGGTGCACCGAGGACTTGAAAAAAAGTAGTTGGTAGTGGTTGGTTGTGGGTCATGAATGATCGTAATTTGTGGGGCACCCTTGGGAAGGCCTACGTCCAGCATTGGACTGCAATAGGCTGACATGTGAGCACGCATTACTATGGATAACTTCAGTGCATTCAACCTTATAATATACACCCAAATATTTGAGATATAGTGTGCAGTATTAAGGATGACTTACACTAGAACGGGACGGGGGAGGACAATCTGACAATCTGTCAATATTTATAGAACAAATCACGTCATAGCTAGGAGCCCTCGGAAGTTGCGTAACGTTTTCTATAGCAACTGACAGATCGGCCCGGCTCGGTCACGTCCCAGCCCATTCTAGTGTGAGTCAACCTTTAATAATGATTTATACTTATGTAATTCTAAATAGAAAACTCCCATGAGTCAGACACGTCAATAAACTCGAAAATAGGTTGATATGATTTGGAATAATCCGGTCCCTTAGTAATGAGTCATGCGTCTGGTCGCGACGGCTGCTCTGCGCACACTGCAAGCACCAGCCCGATGCGCACGAAACCTAGGCGCCGTCACGGCCGGACGCATGACTCACGACTAAAGGATCAGGATTGTTCCGAAACATTTCGAGCTATTTATTTTAGACTTTATTGACGTGAGTAGCCCGATAGAAGTATTTTAATATACTTATGTGATTCAGATTTATACCGAGGTGTCTTGGAATGGAGCGGCTGGGGCCCTATGGGACGCTTGTCTTATGCGGCCTTCTTGGTGCATATCAGTATCATCAGATGTGTCACTGCCGCCCATGCTACGTTGGGTTACAGTTCCATTAACCAGTTGGTGAGTAACGCACGAACGGTTCCGCACTATAATCTATAAAAACGAAAAAAAAAACACGTTAATTGTATGGGAATCCACTTAAGAGCCCGGTATATAAATTTGGGCGATTCAGCTGAAATTTTTGCCAATCGGTCAAATTTATATACCGGGCTCTTAAACATACATTACATTTGGTAATTGGTATACCCATTATATCTACCCAAGTGTTAGAAAAAAAATGTTCTATTAATTCTACTATCATTTAAAATTACACAACAGTACATTACCTAACTAGTGCGGTAAAACAAAGAAAGGCCGAGATCGCAGATGTTTGCGACCCGAGCTGCAAGCGAGGGACGTAAATATGCGATCAAGGGCTTTATTTATTACCTCACGTGTTAGGTACATCATTTTATGCCTACGCTTGGGCAGAAATCTGCTTTTTCCGTACGCGTAGCGTGCGGAAAAAGGCACTTTATGGCAGGTAATAGTTCTTATAACCATAATTACACGCCCGTTTTTTTTTAACTTTTAATTTGTTTTTAGGTTATGTCATTCCTAAGTTTATCATGCCTGTCTTACGTGATTGCTGCTCCTCTGTGGCTGCTGGTTGAAGCGCCATGCGGCGAGCTGGTCAAGGTCTGCTTCTTCCCTAGCAAGAAAGAGAATAACCCTATGGATTCGGTGCAACATGAAGATAAGAAGGACAGTATTTGTATCAAGTTGTAGTACTGAAATAGTATTGTTATACAGTTCCTAAAAAAGTGGCATTTTAGCGCGTTATTTTTTAATTTTAAGGTTGCATTTGTGTTATTGCCTTTATGTGAAATGAGTCATTTAGTTTAATTATTAAGTATTTAACACCCCTAGATGTCAATTTGCAATTTGGCGGTGAATTTGAATATTTTGGTGTAAGTGTAAGGGCAAAATACATAACGAATGTTTTTTTTTCTCAATATTCAGATATTTTGAATAGCATATGGAAATTTTAGTTTTATTATTAAATATTTGTATTTAGTTAAGGAACATAGTCTGTCACTTAAAATGTGTACATAAGAAATCATGTTTGTTCAAGATTCCAGTGTGTTTTTTAAACCACGATGGTGGAAAACAAGCATACGGCCCGCCTGATGGAAAGCGGTCACCGTAACCTACAACTCCAGGGGTGTCACATGCGCATTGCCGATCTATTAAAAACTTGTACACTTCTTTTTTGAAAAACCCGACACTGTAGTCCTTCGGGAAAACTTCGGCAGGGAGCTCATTCCACAGCCGGAGCGCCCGCGGGAGGAAATTCCTCTGAAACCGTACAGTACGCCACCATTTAGGTTGAAGGGTGTGCGGATGAGCGTTTCTCTCGAAGACGCGTGATTAGGATCGTTGACAATTCGTACAGCGCGCCTCTGGACCGAATCCAACGGGATATTGCCTATAGAAGATGTCACACTAACCCAGGAAATATACGGTTTTGGCAGACATTAAATTATAATAGCCTGATTTTCTAAAATTACGTTCGAATGGGATATTTAAAGATAATAATATGCCTATGCATAAATCATACAAACTTTTCTTCCGGAAGTAGGTAAATAGTTAAAAAATAAAGCTTCCCTGAGTTGATTTTTAAATTTACGGTCTATTTTTCTTGTTTATAAAAATGACGACATATTTGTCTTCTATATGTTAAAAGTGAAACCGAAGAAAACTTATTTACTTACGTAAAACCGTTAAATCTACAAAACGTATGGCACGGGTGATAGATGTGTTATTTCGCTAGAACCAAATGTTAATAAGTAGAAACTGGTCCTAACTAATTTTAAATAGCTTAAAAACAAATATACCTAAAATACATATACATTTTACAACAAAAACGGTTGTAACCTGTGTGTACATATTTATGAGGATTAGCATATAACGATATTTTGTTGGATTTTGTTGCCTACGTAATATAGACTCACGATATTGTACCCGTTACGCTAAAAAAAAGTAGCTATTATAAATTATTTCCCAAACACTAATAATGTCCATACAAGCTGTCAGTTGTCATACAATGGGCCTCATAAGAAGGCTCAAAGTCACCCAAAGAGCAATGGAGAGACCTATGCTAGCAGTCTCTCTGCGAGATCGTATCAGGAATGAGACCATCCGCAGCAGAACCAAAGTAACCGATATAGCTCTCCGAATCGCTAAACTTAAGTGGCAGTGGGCGGGGCACATTGCACGTAGAACCGACGGCCGTTGGGGCGGAAAGGTTCTCGAGTGGCGACCTCGTACCGGAAGGCGCAGCGTGGGTAGGCCCCCCGCAAGGTGGACTGATGACCTGGTGAAGGTCGCAGGAGTCCGCTGGATGCGGGTGGCGCAGGACCGGTCATTTTGGAAATCTTTGGGGGAGGCCTATGTCCAGCAGTGGACGTCTTTCGGCTGAAATGATGATGATGATGATGATGATGAAGCTGTCAGTTCAATGAATGGATTAGAGCGATATCGCCCTCGCACGCGAATTGCAATTCCCATCCATCTCTGTCACGCTTGCATATTGGAGTGACATAGAGGTTTTCCCCTCAATGCCAATTTTCGATGTTTGTTGTAGGTCTGCGGTCTTTGCGATGATTTTCTTTTTATATGTACAGCTGAACATCTAGGTACCTACGTCGGGTATATCTGCCAGATCTGCCAATAAGTGTATTCTAAATTTGTCTGGCGAATGCCCGGTGGACATATCCACTACGGAGACGTGACGGGTTGCCGGAGACGGATTGAATATGTAACTGTTTGTGAATAAATTACAAATACAAGTACTGGAATTAAAAAAATATTTTATTTATATTATAATATCCTGTAATATAATAGCACTGTTGGCCCAGCGTACAGCGGCAAGTCGACTTTCAATTCGAAGACCTCGGGTTCAGATCCCGCCGGCTCCTACTAATGAGTTTTTCGGAACTTAAGTACGAAGTCATCATCATCATCGTCAACCTAAGTTAGTCCACTGCTGGACGTAGGTCTCTCCTCTTACACGCCACTGAGCTCGATCTTGGGCCTCCCGCATCCAGCCGCGACCTGCTATTACCCTAGAAAGATCGTCACTCCACCTTGTCGCAGGACGTCCCACACTGCGTTTGCCGAGCCGCGGTTTCCACTCGAGAACCCGTTTTCCCCAGCGGTTATCGGTTCTACGAGCAATATGGCCAGCCCACTGCCACGTACGAAGTATCATGTGATATTTACCAGTTATTTTTCGGTGAAGGAAGATATCGTGAGGTAAGCTTAAGCCATAATATCCGAGAAAATTCAAAGATGTATCAAAAATATTGGAAATCGTTGGGTGACGGTTGTCACACTAAAAAGGTCCATGCTCTGTGGATGTATGTGAAGCTTTGATGTGAAGTCTCTCGCGCTTGAGAGAAGGCCTGTATCCAGGGAGGTAACGTGTAACGTGCACGTTAGAGCGAAATGGCCTTACGATCACTCCTTGGGATGATCAAGCGGCTTTGAAGTAGATACACGTACTTCTTCTTGACAGGTTTATTAACAATTAGGATTACGAAATAGTATTATATACTAATCTCTTCTCTATGGAATCGCTTGACAGATATCCGAAAAAGTAAGTTACCACAGATAACATAAATCAATGTTTCCCGCCATGCTCTTTTGGCAGGCACGTTAGTACAATATTTTTTTACGTTTTAGAATTTCGGCGCTTTCAGCCGCTCCGCCCGCTTTTATAATTAGTAAGTGTTACTTCGAACCAGTTCATGGTACTACTTTTGTACCAAACATCTAAATTTGTTCTGTCGTTTTATGTAAGTAGCTAGATAATTGTTGAATGCAGATAGATATTTAAGATGATTTGTATAAAATCTAACAGGTATGTACTAAAACCCGGGTAAACTAAGTCCGAGTCAATTTAAGAAACAGCCGTAAGCGACATGTGGTGACATCTACGTGTTAAGCTATGAAGTATTAGAGAATATTCCATCTGTTGTTTCACAATCGCCCTAACAGATGGCGTTGCAATCTGTTCACAGGTATTAGACCTTATCTTGGCCCTGTTCCATTAAAATTGTTTGTTTTCTTGAGTAGTTCTAGGTACAATTCACTACTTATGCGATATTTTGCGATTAGGTAACCAAAAAACCATTGGATATTTTGGGCTACGTACTACGTTATTACTACTTATCACATTAAGGTGTGTTTAGTGGTGTAAGACACCATTCCTTCAACATTTGCTACAATTTATTAGTATCCGATTTAGCTGTCGTATACTTAAAAAACCCAGCCAAGTGCCATTCGGATATTTCGGACTCGTGCACCTAGGGTTCCGTATAAACTTTATGCTGCAACTACACCTAGAAGTAGAAATTTGACGTCAGCCACATGTATCGACAGATTGGGTCAGTCGTTGGTTTTTTTTACATTATTGTTTATATATATAAATTGTAAAAAAGTTAAAAAAAATTATTTAGAAAGAAAGAAAAAGAATGTGCAAATCTAGCCCTTTCAAATGATACCCCACATGGCCCGGTAACTAAGCTTTAAATTTCTGCCCCCCCTTTTATCGGGAATATTTCATTGAAAATAAATTTAGATATATGATAAATCTTCTTTCAATGTGTCTGGGTTACTTTTTCTTATAACTGTTCCAAATTTCAAATTGATAGCTTAAGTAGTTCTCGAGATATTTAACGATGTGGTAGACAGACATCGGTGCTCCATAAGGGTTCCTTAATTACCATTTTGGTACGGAACCCTCAATAAAAATGTATAAAGGACAGACGACAAAAAAAAATTGCGATGTAACGATACACGATTTTACCAATAATTTAGAGCAAGTAATTAATAAAATGCCAAATCACAATTTAAAAAAAAAAGTGGGTAATTATCAAGCAATCAAATTAAATTTAAAACAATATTAGTCATCAAAGTTTACTGTGGGAAGATTTTTGTTAAGGAAACCAAGTTTATTCAAATCACTAGCAGATAATCTGTATCGCAATAGTAGATTGTGATACATCATCATCAATATTTAAGAGCTTTGCTCTTGTCGGTGGAGTAATCGCCACTCTTCTTTTTTCTGGGCCAGCCTTTTGACTTCCTCGTACGACACGGCAGATACTTTATCTCTAATTTGGCTGAAATATGTGAGTCGGGGCCTTCCTCTACTTCTTTTTCCCTCAACTTTGCCCTCCAGGATGTTTAGGAAGAATCTGTCGTGCCGTACCAGGTGACCAACCAACCATACAAGGGATCAAAATTATATATTTCCGGCGAGGGCGTTCAATGAATTCCGAATGAAGCGATGGATTCTACAATAAAGTAAAGTAGAATCTTGAGCGTAATGAGGGATTCAAGCGTTAACGCCCAAGACGAAATACCGTGTGACACATACTGCTTTTCACACCAACTAAGAGGAAATAAACAAAGCCGAAAACAGCATCATATCAACACCACGATGCCACTAGTTAATGCCCGAAAACGTAAAAATGTGTAGTCCTTGAATAGAAAAGTGCCACTTTGATCCCTCCTAGCTTGAACAGAAAAAACCTTTTTATGAATAGGTGGTATGAAAATATTTTTTTATTAGGGCCTGCAGTTGAAAAAAGGCATTCTGAGGCAGGAGCTCATTGGGTAAGATACATATTTTTGCGCAACGATTATCAATTTTGAGTATTTATCTTCATAGCGACAATAGTGCCAATACTTCTTTGGATCCTGTTTCCTTGGAATATTTACATCTCGTATATTACATCTCTTCTTGTTCTATATGATTAGACATGTTTGATGCAGGCTCCCCTTCTTTTTCATTTTTAATCAAACTGTCACAAGCGCTCCAGATACCTGCTAGATTTGAGCTGTATTTAAATCGGCGATCGATATATCGGTATCAATATCATTACATCGCTGAAAAAATGTAGGTACCTACTTATTTCCGTTTTTGCTCTATTATGCTAGAATTTGACGTTTCACCTTCAAATGTTTTAAAAGTACACGCCGGTGCTTTTAGTGGTAAATTATGTATTTTTGTTATAAATGTGTTATAAGGTTTGGATATATCAGATTCTACCAAATTCTGTTTTTTCCGAATCAATCACTTCACTTCGAGGTTAATTAACACATTTGACTACCACTAATAAGATTACCATAAACCAAACAAGATTATTTTCTATAATTTGACGTAGGAACGGCGACCTTCAAATTGTCGGCCGTCACAAGATGTGTCACATTATGTAATAGGTAGTATTAAAGTTACATTCCTGCAGGGTTAGCATGGTTGCCATTTTATCGCTCATCACGCTATGCGTCACTTTCGCACATACATACTTGTTAGAACGTGACAGCAATGTCGGTAAACGATAAAAACCCGACCATCATAGACTAGCTGATAGTGATGAGTATTGGCAATGTCAATGTCAGTACCCCTTACCACATATGACATGTTACGTATTTGTTTGAATGTTAACAGCTGTCAATCATGTTGCAAACATTGGCGAATTAAATAGTATTTAAGGGGCTACCCGGCATATTTCACTGTTTTTAAAATGAATAGGCTTTGTTCAGCTCCAAGCACAACGCTTGAAAAAAATATATAATGTAGCTAGGTATTTGGTCTACATTTTGTTCCACTAAATTGTCGAAAAACATAATACATCAAGAGAAAAAAAAATAACCCTAAACCCTTTTTTCTACCTTAAATCTGTATCTACTCCCTTATTATGCGTCGTAAGTACAAGAAAATAAGACAAGCATTTTATATTTATGTTTACTTTAAACGCATCCACTGATTTTTGGATAGGTTTTGTACTTTTCGAGAAAAAAGCTATTACACGCATTTTTCCGAAAACGCCGGCTCGAGATGCCTGCGCGGGCGACGGGGGCCAGTCGTATAAGATGGCACTAGTAGTTTATAGGGTTGCGTCCTAGTACAAGCAGCTCTTCCTAGGTGACGACTTATGCTTATAACCGGTATTGTATAACCGGTGAGGAAAGGAAGCGGTAGGGGAAGAAAGCTCAAATCGCCGAGGTCATTGGGATAGGGGACGGCCTCCAACACGTTGGGAGATGGTAAAGCGACATCTTACCGTACAAATTATTTCGCGGGGGGAAACATGTACACAGAAGCACTTCTCACACACTACATACAAAAAATTATCTGTAATGATGACACTACCACATAGAAAATGATACAACTACAAGCAAATCTTGCACACTTCACAATACATACATTTTGTGGTGGATTATTTGTGCAGGTGCCCCTCAGTCACACCCCGGCGAGTCTCTCCAGCCGCATTTAAGCATGTAGTCAGCAAGACGACCATGGTCCGTACGGAGTCTGTTGAGTTCCACCATTCCCCCTTTGTAGTAGTGAAACCTTTTGGGTTCTGTGTGGGGTCGTACTTGGTGGATTAGAATCCCATTCCTCTTTCCAGGGTGCGTAGCCAAGATGCCAATTGCTCACGCTCAGTCGCTAACGAAACGCAACTGTCATTGTCCCACTAAGGAAGAGTGATAGAGAGAGGTAGCTGCGATACGTTATTAAGCGTGAGCGATTAGCATCTTGGCTACGCACGCGGGATTCCATCAAATTGAAACCGCACAATCTATGGGCGGTCTTGGTTTAATCTATGGGATACCGTTGCAATATTTTTACAGCTTCTAGAAGAAATATGATGCAATTTTTGTGATTGAGTAATTTCCGAGAAAAAAAAGTATTTAAAAAAAACATTAATATTTTCGAAATTATTTAATTATTGCGTGTTTCAATTACTGGAAATGGAAGTATTTTAAAAGCTGTATTCTAGTAATTTTAAAATATTAATCAGAAACTTATTTATAACTGACTCGTTAAATAAATTTGTTATAAAACCCGAATAAAAGTAAGGTGATTTCCAAATATTATTTTTTCAAAACTAGTGAGAATTGGCAATCGGGTGTTTTGTCGTAGCATTGTTTTTGTCTAGACCATAGAGTATCAAGAGTGAGCACTGAGATACATCGTGTTGTGACCCAGCAATGGCGGCCGATTTACATGTGTGCGTGTGTAATCAAATGTAAATCGAATGTAATCAAATGAAATGGTTTAATAAAAATTTAAATATTTGTTTTGGTGAAAAATATTTCCCTGCTTGTAAATAATTACATGTAAATATATAATATAATATACACATAATTAACACGTGAAAGTTACTTTAATAGGTATACTAAACAATTTCATACGGATTACAGTTAGATAGGTAATTCTCTTTCAAAGTTGAAACAACATTTTTGCGACAAGTGATGACCGATTTTCTAGCATAAAAAACGTGTTACTTATAATTTTGCCGATGAAAGGTCACTCCATGTGACTTGTTTTTGTGACCGGTTGCGTGCGTTTACAGTATAAAACTACGCACCTCGGCATTTTCACATTATTTTCGCGGAGATAGATATTAAAATAAATAAATCAAAAAATATTACGAGACAATTTTACACAAATCGACCTAGTCCCACGGTAAGCTCAATAAGGCTTGTGATGTGGGTACGAGACGACGATATATATATATATAATAGGTTTGCATATAAAAACTTAAATACATAGAAAACATCCATAACTCAGGAACAAATAAATAAATAAAAATAAATAAATAAATATTATAGGACAATCTTACACACATCGACCTAGTCCCACAGTAAGCTCAATAAGGCTTGTGTTGTAGGTACTAGACGACGATATATATAATAGATAGATACATATAAATACTTAAATACATAGAAAACATCCATAACTCAGTAACAAATATTCGTGATAAACACACAAATAAATGCCCTGACCAGGATTCGAACCCGGGACCTCCTGCTTGGTAGGCCTCTGGGGTCACTACCGACTAGGCTAGGAGGCCGATATTTGTTGTCGGTCAGCCTCGTTGTGACTGACATGACAAGCGTAATGTTTTGTCTATGCGTTCTTGTCGGAACAAGGTAACAGGCGTAATATGGAATCACATTTTGTTTTTAGTGACACTACGTCTATTTATTTTCTATGTCTATGGTCTAGACTATCAATTTTGACCATACGGAACATAACAAAAAAATTAGGCCTTTTGTCACACTGTGGAATGCCATCTGATGATTTGGCCTAATGAAAATATAGGAAAAGTTATTTGTAAAGTGATAATTTGCCAAATAATGTTCATCGACATAATAATCATCGCATGTCTCACGTAAAATCGCCTAGTGTGAAAGCGCCCGCCCGAAAAATCAAGTTTTTGACATCGCCTCGTGTCATGTCATGTGTCAACACAAAATCAAGTTCTATTCTGCGTTTACGTCAATCTATTTTATGGCAGAACTTTAAGTAAACAAGGTACTAAAACTATTATATATGAACTACTAGTTACCTGCAAAAATGCATAGAGCTGTTTTTTTTTTTTAATTTTTATCATTTGTTTTTTCTGTGATAGTGGCCGACCGCGCTAGACCCCGAAAATCCGCGATTAATGGCAAATAAAAATAATTTTTTTGTTAAAGTTTTTTGCAAATTAAAATTTTGACTTAAAGGCCTTAAGAATTATTTAAAAAAAGGCAAGCATAGTATGTTTTATTATATAGAAATAGTATATAATATTGACCCAAAGGACATCGCAAATTATCGTCCGATCAGCCTGATGGCAAGCTTTTACAAGCTTTTTGCAAGAGGCCTGCAGAGCAGAATGGCTCCAAAAATCGAAAACTTTCTTACAGTGGAACAGGCGGGCTTCCGGAGAGGGTTCGGCACCGTGGATCATTTGCAAACGGTAGAGCAACTTATTGACAAGCATAGAGAGTTCCGAATACCACTCTATGCTGCCTTTGTTGACTACCAGAAGGCATTCGACTCGGTAGAGCATAAATTTATATGGAAAGCTTTGGAAGAGGCAGAAATCAATGTAACATATATAAACATACTAAAATACATCTACACTAACTGCAAAAGTAGAGTCAAGTTAGAAACCACTGGAAGATACATTAACATTGGAAGAGGGGTAAGACAAGGAGATCCGCTCTCCCCGACTCTATTCATAAGCGCCCTACATTTAGTTATGAAAAATCTAAAATGGGAATATAGAGGAATAAACATAGATGGAAAATATCTATCGTACTTAGCTTTTGCAGACGATATAGTACTGTTCTCTAGAAGTTCGAGTGAGCTACAAGGCATGATAAGTACTTTACACGCAGCTAGTAAAAACATAGGTCTCGAAATAAATCTTCAAAAAACTAAAATAATGACAAATCATATAGAAAAAGAAATATTTATTGAAGATAGTAAGATAGACTATGTAAGAGATTACATATATCTAGGGAAACAGATATCCTTCAAACCGGACAACAACACTGAAGAAGTAGAACGACGAATAAATAAAACATGGAACAAGTTCTGGAGTATGACCAATATACTTTTAAGCACCCTGCCACTGCACTTAAAAAGAAAAGCGATGGATTCGTGTCTCCTTCCCACACTTACGTATGGTTGTCAAACATGGAAATTTACAAGCTGCATTAAACATAAAATCAGAGCATGCCAGAGAGCAATCGAGAGAAAAGTTCTAAAAGTTAGATTAATTGATAAAACACGTCACACAAATATACGCGAAAAAACGAAAGTTATTGACGCTCTCGAGCACTCATTACGACTTAAATGGCGGTGGGCAGGTCACATCGCAAGGATGCCACAGGAGAAATGGACGAAACAAATAACTACTTGGACGGGACCGCACGGCAAACGCCGAGCTGGGCGTCCACGCGCTCGCTGGGCAGACGACATAGAAAGCGTAACAAGCAACTGGCTCACAGAGGCACAAGACCGAGATCGGTGGAAGAGGTTGGAGGAGGCCTATACCCGGAAGGGGTTCTAACACTTACTTTAAAATATAAAATTATTTAGATTTAAAATACTTTGTAAAAGTGGTTATGGAATAAAAAGGCTTTTTATTTTATTTTATTTATTTATTTATATAATATTATAGCCAAACATTAAAATTCCAGATAGTCACAGATACCCTATTTCATTTAAATAAGTATAGGTACCTATACAATTTTTTTCTAACATCAACCTATGTTTTAGAAATTTGTGAATTCGTCAGGAAATACCTACAGTATTTCACAGAAGACGTCATCCCTAAAATTAAGTATATTTACTTTGAGTTGTGGTAAGGTTATTTCTTAAAGCAAAAAAAAAACTGCTGTTTTATTCATTTTAACCTACAGTTAAAGGACACCATCATTAACACATGTCATTATGCTAATAGATAATGACGATTGTGACGTGCTTATAAATTTTAACTTAACTGACGAACTAAGTAAACAACGTTGAAAAAAATACTAGACGGTACGAGAATTTACAACAAACAACAAAAGCAAACATTTTTACAACTTATCTCAAAAAATATTTGTCAATACAAGTTTTTATCACAGACTGTACTTTTAATTCCATAGTCAACTAAGGTTAACGGCCCAGTGGATGACACTATAAGGCGGGGAATGCACGCATTTTTACAAATAATAATAATGCTTGTGCAAATATGTAATCCACTTCCTTTGCATGTTATGCGGACCATAAAATGTATTATATTATCACCATTGTCAAATGATTTCAGTTTTCTGCTACCTCTGAAATTGTACCAGTGAATGACAGACACATTCCCTCTACCCGTTATCCTCCAAAATATTAATACTATGAAAATAATTGCACGCATGATTGTAGTTATGAATGTTATGATCTTGATTTTCACGACACAAGTTCTTAACAGATTCGCTTTAGGATTAGGGTGAGTCATCCTTAAACTAGGCCTAATGTCCTGTTTTCAATATGTGTTGTTCAGCGTGTGTTTCTTCACAGTGTTTTCCTTCACCGAAAACGATTGGTAATAATCAAATGATATTTCTATAACGAAAACTCCCGTGTTCTTCAACAATTGTTTAATAACTATTAATTAGAAATAAGAATACAACGATAACTTGAAAGGATATTCAACCGAAGCAGTGTTAATACTTAATTATGACCATTGGCCACGATCTAACGCTAACCCGTTACAAGTCAATTTTTTTCTGCCGGCCGTTCCCGCCAACGCGTTGCTTTTTTTTATTTTTATTTTTTTAATAAAGTTCTGACGGCGGCCGGGCACTGAACTTATTACATAAATATGTCGAATATTTCAAATGTAATTATTTTCATAACTTATTTACTATGCACAATACAAAAATCACAACATTTCGTACAAAAACTATATGATACGAGCCGTCAGGATTTGAACCTGAGACCTTCGGATTGAAAGTTGCACGCCTTACCTCTGGCCCTTCAATGCTTTTGGTGACGGACGTACATATAATACCAACATCAAATTTTCAAAAAGTGGAGGTTCTCAATTTGTGTTTTTTTTTTATATTTTCTTCTATTAAGACGTGTTACGAGTGACGTTTACTAATGATAAACACGCTAATCGTTACGAATAATAACCAAAACGTGACATTGAAAGTCAATGTGAATCGGTCTAGGTCAACCGCTAATATACGGTTAAGGTTAAACTATGTTTTTAACCCTGGGAGTATTCATGTGCATTAATTCACTAGGCTTCAGAGGCGAGCATCTAGGCAAGGTGGGAGCCGGGAACGCTAGCAGCGAGTCGCCACAAGCAAACGCTAGTGTGCACTCGTCCTTATGTGTCATAAAGGCTTGTTCCACTCATAATAGTAAATATAACCATACTGACGTCTTCCATCAACAGTACAGTGTAACCGCAATAAGAACTGTGTAGCAAAATGAGTTAATTCCTAATAATGTTACAACGGTGTTGTAGAGGAGCATTCTTAGAATTAATTGTTAGTAGGTGAAGATTGCTTTTAAACTTCTATTTATATAGTTTATATGTATATATATTTCATCGTGCATAGTTTTAATAAATAATAAATAAATAAATGATAGAGTGATAAAATATTGGTGGAAACGTTGTTGGCTTCTGATCTACCTAAATGTATTTAACATATTTATGATTGTAGGTGTTTGTTTTCCTTAATAAAGAAATAAAATTAAATATACGTTCAGGCATATCTTTTTTGTTTGTAGTACCGCCATTGTGCACCAACTTGGTGGGCGTACGAACGACCGTTTAGTACTAGTCAATTTAAAACAGTCACAAAATTAATATCAACAAAATAAATATAGTCACAAAATCAAACAATGTCCACGCTTTCTTTACTACACGGTCCACCAGACCATCTTATTCGTTGTTGATAATGTTTAACCTTTTCTTATATCTATCATTAAATTCATTCATTAAGAAAAAAGTAATATAAGAAGCAACTAATGAATCCTATGACTCTTTCTTATCCTGTCCCAAACCAAGAATGGAGGTTATCTTTTCCATTGTAATAACGTACGAAAACAAGCAACATCCTTCGCAGATCGCGGCATCGCGGCTATTTAGAAATTGCGTTTTCAAACTCTAGGATATTTTTACCTTATAAAGCAGAAATGATAAGGTCAAGCAAATTTAATGGTCAATATATGCAAATTTGACAAACTCCGAACGTTTTTACGATCCAAACACGTGCAGTATTTTGATGGAAATCGTCACGTGTTCAATTTCTAGGTATTTTATTTTATTTACATTTTAATGAAATTGTAGTTGATTTTGCAGTTTTGGTAGAATGCAAATCTTCTATTAGCGTGCTCACAATTCAGCCTATACCTATTTTCATAGTACAGTTCATCACTTTAACGACAACAAAATAATATTATGCCCATACGTCCCACGGCTGGGCATAGGCCTCCTCTCAAGCGCGAGAGGGGTCGGGTTATAGTCTCCACGCTTGTCCAAATCGGGTTGGAGACTTCACATAACGCAACTTTAAATTTCTTCGTGGATGTTTGCGGATGTGTTAGGAAACACAATGTCTCATTACAATACAATAAAATTGTTGACCCTGGATATGTACGACATGTCATAGATGTCAATTGTTTGGTATTAAACATTGAAAATGTACGAATTTAAGCAAATTAACCATGCTATTGTTTGTTTAAATGTACCTACCGAAATGTACAATGTACAATGTGTCAAAGTAAGCCGAAATAAAATAAAAAAATAATGTATTCAACTGTTTCTTGTTAAACCCAAAACAAATAGTTCTGGGGGCACGGCCGTGCCCCCAACAAGTCAAGCGGATAATGGCACGGCCGTATTATCCTTTTCTCCCCCTTTCAAGCCCCTGTAAATTTCGCGCTGAATAAAGCTAGAGCCCTGAATTTTCAGAGACCTGTTGGCTATGACGGGATACATATATTATAAATAACATTTAATTTGAACTTGTAATTTATGAACTATCAAACGTCAAAGTTCCTTAGTTTGAACACTCACTCGCCGATCATCAAAACTCTAAGGTACTTCTAGCAGGCCCAGAAGCTCCAAATTTTAAACGTAAGTAGTCAAGTCATAAAAAAATCAAAAAAGTTGGGAAAATCAAACCAACTGAACTTATTTTTTTTTACAATGGTGTTCTGGACCTTTGGGAGGCGTACACTGAACTTAATTGCTTCCTTAAGAAACTTGTAATTTGCAAAATTCCTCAACCTATGTGAATACGAATATTAACCCAGGAGAATAATTAACGTAGTTATATTATTTCAAAGTTAAAAAAGAAAAGTATTACATAGCCGGACTTAATTCCACATAAATACTTATGATTACAAAGTTACTTATGAAGTTCATGGCGTTCATGCATATACGTATATTTTACCTACAGTACACTATGATGTCAGTATAAATATGAATGCATGTATAATAACGAAAGTCTGCCTACAAAAAGAGATGAGATCCCATCAAAAACATTACATGTTAAAATACAGAAGTAATGTTAAAACAAGTCGGTTATTTTTTTCAGTACCGGCGGGTGTCCATAGACTAGACTTCCACCGACTTGTCTATTTTATTTGAACCCTGTCAACCCTGTGTTCTTCTACGATTTGAAAATTTCAAGGACACTGACTTTTGGCATCCTCATTAGAGGTTGTTATCATTATTTGGCCATGCAATACGAAGGGGAACGGAGAGTCTCGAAAAACTGGTCGTGGTTGGCGAAATGGAAGAATGAAAAGCCGCGGCCGCTCACCGACTAGATGGACTGGCCAAGTCAGAGAAGCCACATCCTCGAACAAGTTCCGTCAAGCGGTGCTGGCAACTATGGATCGAGACCGTTGGAGACAACTGATCAAGGACGTAACTTATTGTGATCCCGATCTTCAGCAATGAGGGACCGACTAAATCAAGATAATAGTACATTACGATACAATGGCCAAAAAGAGGAAATTCGCAACGAGTGGCGATATTTTTTTTTTAATCGAGTTGCGAATTACCTCTTCGCACGTGTATTGTACGACGTTTTACAGTACATTATGGCCCTTTGAATATTCGACGCAGGCACGTAAAGTGCTCATTATCGCCCTAGGGCGGTAAAGTAGCACCATGTGTACTGTAAAAACTTGAATGTCAATGATAAATTATTATTACTATGATAGTTAAAAAATGTTGAAAAAAAAAATGGCACGAGTATTGGCAAGAATTTAAATTTGTGTTAGTAGGTAGTTGATGTCAAAAACATATTGTAAAAGGTTATGCATACTTGTAATAACGAATTACTTATTCATGTAAATAATTTAGCCTCGCATTTTACGCAAAAACAAGTCAGTTTGTAAGTTTAACGTACAAAAATACGTCATTACTACACAACATCCAATATTTTAATTTTAAAAATGAAATCCCGTTGAATTTTTGATTCTATCATTTGACAAAATGGCACGCCCGTGACTTTGATATCACCTTCCACCAAATTATGTTGTTTGAAAGTCATACCTTGTGACCACTTATTTAAAAAATATATATATATCAAATGGTTATCGCGGACGAGCTCCAATACTTATAGGCTAGCCGATAAAAAAATCCAACTAGTCTGTCTGTTAGAGTATTAAAAGATATTCGACACGAATTTTTTATTTTGTTCGTCAAATGAAAAATGACGAAAATACATTATACTTTGTGAGGTATAACAACCACCTTTTGACACATGTCAACGCGTATTGAACGTAAACGCGCATGACCCATCGAATTTATAAATAAAATCCTGTTATAATATTAGGACTTTTCATGTCAATATTAACAATATTTCACGCTTTTTAAACAAAACTTAACAGTTTTTACAACATATTTAACGATAACAATTTATTACACAAACAGTTACTTTAGTTAGTTATTTTGGGCCAATCAATATGAATTTCCGGAAATCTCCCATTTCGGTGAGAAGTAGTCACTTGGTGTGATTCTGTAATCGCACTCCTAAAACACAGTACCTAAATACCTACGTAGCACTTTGGACTTCCAGTTGATACTCAAGATGGTTAAGATGCCTCCAGAATAGTTTTTTTTATTTTTCGTTTGTTTAATGTGTAATATTGATAGCGAATTATACAGTTAACTAACGAAAAAGTGTGCAGCTAATGAAGAATTATTTTTGAGACGTGTCTTACCATTGTTTTGTCATCACTGTCATCAGTTCATTCATCACTCGGTACATTGTATACCATGTGGCAATATACCTTGACACTGACAAAACTGTCTCACGGGACAGAATCCATTTTTTTAACTGAACTGAAAATTTAGCACTTAATGAAATGAAATGTTGACAATTCACTGCAACTGGACAGACTGGACTGGACCTTTCCCCTCTGAATAAAAATATGCAGAAAAACATTTACTTATTAAAATATATAGAAACATGTGTAAAAATGGTATTAGCGAACGATTTCACATTGATGATGATTGATGATACAAACGCTAAATGTTTTGTACAAAAAAGAGCTTACGTAAGTGTCAAATTAATACACAGAAATACCAACACTGTTAAAACTTTATACGCTGTTGACACTTAACAAAACGTCATTCCAAAGAAGACTATGGCGTAATTTTTTCGGCTTATTGGTTATCCAGTTCTTTTATTTTATATCCTGCAGAAAAATCATATTCGCCGATGTGTATTATATGCTCTCATTCATTATTTGCTTGCCCTTGTCCCATTTATTTGGGGTCGGCGCAGCATGTATTTTTCTTCCACACGTCTCTATCGCCCGTCATCTCAACATTCACATCCTTTCTCTTCATATCATCTCTCACACAGTCCATCCATCTTTTCTTTGGCTTACTTCTTCTTTTACTTCCCTCAACAATCATTCTCAGTACCCTTCTCGTCATATGACTTTCATCTCTCCGCATCACATACCCGTACCGCGCTAAGCGGTTTGCCCTTATTTCCCCCCCTATGGGTGCTACTTTCAGACTTCCCCTCACATATTCATTCCTTATTCGGTCCATTCTTGTCAAGCCACTCTCATCTCTGTCACATGCAATCTTTTTGCATCCTGACTGATCCATACATGACGACAGGTCTTATTATGGTTTTATAAATTTTGCCCTTCAATCTTAGGGGCATCCGGGCATCGCAAATGGTTCCCGTGACCTGTAGCCATTTCATCCATCCTGTGCTAATCCGGTTTTTTACGTCACGGTCAATATCACCATCACACTGTATAAGCGAACCGAGGTACTTGAAGTCAGAGCAGGCCGGCAATGTAACGCCATCGAGCTCTATGGAAGCAAAACTGGAGAGACCGCCGAAATCACAGAACAATAGTGTTCTGTTTTAGATTAGCTGATCTTCAAGCCAACATTCTCCAGTCTATGCCGCCATTTCTCAAGCCTGCTCTGCACCTCGTGTTTGTCTTCACCCACAATAACGATGTCATCGGCAAATAGCATATACCAAGGTGCCTCCTCATTTATGTCAGAGGACAGAATGTCCTTAACAAGCAGGAAGAGGTATGGGTCGGAAGAAGGAAGAGGTAGGTATGGTAAGGAAATTAATATAACTACAATTTAAGACGGCGTATTTACCTTGCATGTTTATTTTATTGAACACCCGATATTTCGGCACTATTGCAAGCGCCATGTTCACGGAGTAACTGTCATGCTGCGAGTTTTTAGTTGTGGTCTACACACACACCTTCTTACGGGTTACACTCGTTTTATTTTATTTGTATCTTCTTCTTCGTCGTTACACTCTTGGCAGAGTGGTCGTGGCTGTCATATCTTCTGTGGCAAGCTTAACCACCCGGCGCCATTCCTCTCTCACCGCCGCGCGCCTGGTGTTCTTGTTCAGAGGTTTATTTGTATATAGTAGTTATAATGCAAAAGAACATGTTAGCTTAAAATCGAAAACAGGAGACCTATAAGAACGTGCTAAACTGACATTCAACATATCCACTTCATATTCCCTACGTCATTAGCATGTCATAATTATTGATAATTTCCACGGAAGTTCGCATCGAGATGTCAATTAAACACGTTTGAATAGGTGTCCAGTAGATTACTTTGCGATTACGCGAGTCACGTAAAAGCAACTGCGCTGACTCCTATAATAGGCGTAAATAAAAGGCTAAAGGTCTTACACTCGACCCCTGTCACTGTAGAAGCGCAGCCTTTTTTTTGTTGTCGTGTAAAATGCATCACGCATACATGGCAGAAGACTATTATTATTAGCGAGGATGTATGGGAATGGGAGTCTCCTTCCGCAACTGCCTTGCTAGCCAGCACGCTACGAACATCGAACATTAGCATTGACAAAAAAAACCTCTTGGTCACTCTAATATACAAGCGTGACAGCGATGTACAGTCGTGTTCATAAATATCATAATAGTTCAGATGAATGCATAATATGTAAACAGTACAACCTTATTGTTAATGGCCTAAGAGTGTACAGATGTTTTTGAAGTCTTGGAAATGCTCATATATTTATGAACTCGGCTGTACATACAAATCCGCAATCATACGATGTTCTTGGTAATAGTCCAGAGGAAAGGCGAAGCCCCCCCCCACCATGCAATAAGGGAACGTCATGGAATCGCTTGCGCATTCTATAGACAACACTCTTTGCGTAACCAAGATGCTAATCGCTAACGCTCAGTCGCGAACGAAACGCCTCTGTCATTGTCGCACTAATAAGGAAGAGTGATAGAGATAGATAACTACGATACGCTACTTAGCGTGAGCGATGGCATCTTGGCTACGCACCAGTACCATGACTTGCTGTCTTGCATTGCTTATTTGTACTAACCTCTTTTGTAAGTTTCAAAATCTAAAGCAGAGGTGGGAAAGTACAGTGGTCTCGGCGCTGAATATAATTGTGTTCCTATCGGCGTCCGAGACCTTTGGTCCGTGGGGCCCTAGCACTCTGAGTCTCTTTAAAGACCTATCGAAGAGACTCAGAGACGCCACATGAGACCCAAGAGCTGGCAGCTTCCTCGCTCAACGCATCAGTCTAGCAATCCAGCGAGGACATGTTGCCAGCGTCCTCGGTACCATACCGCAGGGGCCTGTTTTAGATTTATTTTAGTTTTATCTAGTTTTATTTTAGTTTTTAGTTTAGTTATACTTCTAGATTTAAATTTGTGTTGTAATATGTTTTAGTTTAGTTTATTTTCCAATAAATACATTTTCAAAGTAAAAAAAAACTAGGTTAGTATAAACAGTTATATCGTAGATTTCAGATTCATTCAGATTTCAAACTTCTTTAGAATATCGATAAATTTGCTTTTAGCTTTGATTACTTAATCCTTTCCATGCCTATCTCGATGACTCTTGGCAAAGAGTTCAACGAAGCTAATAGCTGTCTTTATTCTTGGCAAATCGTCATAGTGTCATGTATTACACTTCCCGACATTTTAGCCTTGTAAAAACGCGTTTTAGAACCGCGTTAAAAGTCTTATGTAAAATAGATAGAATAACCGTCAGATAATTCGCGGCTGTGAAACAGATGAGATATACCTCTGCGTGCGCAAATTTCGTTTTTTTAACATTAGTGAGGTGCGCGCTAAATCAAAATTGGAATTAAAATGAAAACTTATTAATATTTAAAACAGTGATAAGGCATTTGTTTAATAATAAACTGAAAGTGAAGTGAAGATGTTACGTTTGGTGATGTTTGGATTGGCGCTGCAGCAAGCTTCAGCAGTTGTATACAGATTAACTCGTATGTATTAAAACAGATATGTATTTATAATATTATTATATTTAAATTTGGAAATATACATCCGAAATATGTTTTTTAATTTTGATTTGGTTTACAAACCACTTACTTTCGACTGACCCGCTTTTGCGGGGCTCCTATTTTTGCGTGGTTTGCCTTTAGGTACTGAAAAAGTATGGAAAGTTTAGGACACTATTTTTTATTATTGCATCGAAAGAGCTCGCGATTTTGACTAGAATAGATATACAAATTTCCAATTTAGCAAAAAATGATTTAACTACAACAAAAATAAAAACGCCCAGAAGTTGTTTTGAGAAGGGTAACTGTTAAGAAAAAATAAAGTGGTTTTGATTGCGAATAGCATTTATCGCATTATGGAAAAACTATAGTACACGCTCACAAGTGTAGTGTAGGTGCCTACTGTGGGACGCTACGTGCGTCAGCACTTTTGCTGCCTCGCACCTTGGTCGCACTACCAGGCTTGCAGGGGCGGCTGCAGAGGCGGCTGCCCGTCGAAAGCGGGACAAGTACTCGGCACTTGGCAACTACATTTTTGTCCCGTTTGCTGTGGAGACGACTGGGTGTTGGGGATCTGAAGCCAAGGCTTTCATCGCAGAGATTGGGCGGCGGTTACGAGAGAGAGAGGTCTTGACCCTCGCTCCGGATCATTTCTGGTTCAAAGGAAATCCAGCGCGATTCAACGCGGTAACGCCGCAAGCGTGATGGGTACCTTTACGCCGGGAATGACTCGGGCGGTTTATTTGACTAATATCTATGGCATGTCTAAATGTTTAAATTTAATTTACAAATTTTTTTTTTTTTTTAGCCCAGTGGTTAGGGCGTCTGCCGCGAAAGCAGGAGGTCGCTGGTTCGATCCCAGCCCTGCTCACCGGGGACCTTGGTCACTTTTTCTTTAGTATATGACATCTCTTTCAATTTATAATTTACAAAATAAAGTTTTATTACATTACTTACAAGTTGAATATATAATTATCGCCGGGTTTCTACTTCTGATTCATATTTCAAAACCATCCATCCATCCATCCATCCATCCATCCATCCATCCATCCATCCATCCATCCATCCATCCATCCATCCATCTGTCATTTTCCTTTGTGAAACTGAGACAATGAGTAACTTACTGTCGTTAATACTTCAAACTTACAAAGAAATACTGATCCTAATAATACCTTATTTATCCCTGATTTTATATTTACGATTCGCTAATCGACGAAGGAAAACATCGTGAGTAAACTGGACTAATACCAACAAGGCCTAGTTCACCCTCTGGGATGGAAGCAGACCCCAGGTTCCCTGAGCCGTGACATAACCTGAAAAACGCTAGGAAGAACGAAATAACCCAGACATTGCTTTGATGGACTTGTTGGCCGCTATGATTCTGTATAGTTTGGCAGGATCTCTTATAATTCATGCAGTCATAAATAATCATGCGGTCTTTTTCTTTTGCTAGTAACACCACCCCAAAAGAAGGATAGATATAGTTTATGTGTGTTACTGACAATCTGGATAGCCAGACTACCTGTGTAGTTATTTTGGATAGGACCAGTCATATCAAGATTATTCAGTTCAAGTGGAACTAGTTATAGGATTGCAACTAATTTTGAAGCTAAACTCTTCATGTTTTTGGATATGCGTTTAGTTTCATTAGCGTTTTCTATCTAACCGATGTCAGGGGTTTTCAAATAGGTATTTAATTTATACTGAAAGTCACCGGAATGACCCACTCAGAGATTATGCAGTATTAAGAAACATTTGTTTTTTGACAATATATGTAAATTGTTAGCTATTTTAAAGGTTATCAGTATTATTTAAGGATTTTTATTATTTTAGGCCAGGCATCTCTTCTTTGAGCAGTTTGTCGCCAATCAAAATCGGCCACAATCCTATGTCAACCGTTTAACTCTACTCCACTGTCAATCACTAAAACTTTCCGAATGACGTAAAATAGCATTGGGGACAAAGCATCTCCTCGCTTGAGGCCAGTAGCTACCACGAATTCTTCGATGAGTGCTCCGTATACGTTGACTCTTAACCTTGTTGTTTGTGGCGACCCTAATCATCCTAACTAGTTTGCTGGGTATCCCAAACGACTGCAGTATTAGAAAGAGTGTTTCCTTGTCCACACTATCGTAAGGCTTGGTGAAGTCTACAAAAATTGCGTGAATGTCCTGAAGATACTCCCATCAGTAGCTTTAGCACGAACATCTGGTCAATCCTGATTTGTATAACATTACCCGCCATAAAACATTAACATAAATTCGTACAGCAGAGACTATCGTTCCGTATGATGTCACGATATTACATTTTATACGATTTAAATTTTGGATTTTCTATCTTCTGAGTGTAGTTACACCGGAATATCAATAATTAATTAATTTGTCACTGAAAACATATAAAATATGGTTGAAAAAATTGCAAAAATGGACCGTAAGCTTTTCAGGTTAGTTGTGTACTGAAAATTTGCATACTTACATTATCTTTTAGATATAGTTAGAAAATGTCGCATAATTAATACAGTTGGTAAGAATCCAGGAACTTCCAGTGAACCTGTCCCCCTCCGATTTGATTGATTTTTATATATACTTTTCATCGTTCCACTCACTTCCCTTTTTCTCGTAGTACGGGAGCCCAGATATCCTAAAATTATCAAACTCAGTATGAAACTTTGCATGTCTTTTTTGATGTAAAATATGAGTTCGAGGTGAAAAATCAGAACACGTGTCGATTATTTTCTCATGTTCTCTAACATATAATGAAATCGGTAATTAATTAACACTAATCGGAGGGGGGCAGGTACATTTCCTGGTAAGCATTTTTATAATTTGTCGTTTTACCTACAAATTTTCTGTACCTACATTTTAACTTTAGGAAATCTTTCTATAACGGTTTTTAACATATCTACAGACTGACGGACTTTAATATGGTTCTGTTTGTCATCCTTGGGGTGAGGAACCCCAAACCGAAATAGGATTATTATATCACTTGGCTAACCCCGTCTAGCATAGCACTGACCTCCAAATACAACAACAACATGTATCCAAATAGCCCTGTGGCTTCACATAACTAGTTATTTAGTTTCATTTCAAACAAATATCACATAAGGTTAAAGACAGGTTGTTTGCTAAGAAATCAGTTATATCCGCGGGATCTTTTCAAGTTCACCGCGGTTTATAAACAAATAATCACCAACGTCACTAAGAACCAACAACGTATTTCAAGGAAAATACGCATTTTTTTCTGTCACTTTAACGTCATCACATGTTACTCATAATAACTAGGTAGGTTTGGTAAGTAGGTAAGCGTTTTAATTTATTGCTATCCAAAACAATATTTTTGCTAAATTGGAAATTCTCATGTTTTTTATATTTGAAATCGCAAGGTCTTGCTATCCTAGTAGGAGAAAAAAAGTGTCGCAAGGTTTTTTTTTTCGGTTTCGGTACCATTTTTCACAGATTTAGTATGGCGGTAGCGCAATGGAAAGTTTGAAAATGTATGGAAATTTTAGGACCCTTTTTTCTCCTACTAGGATTGAAAGAGCTAGCGATTCTGATTAGAACTGATAACAATTTTCAAATTAGCAATAAATTATTTTTGGACAACAAAAAACAAAAACTTGGTACTACGACCCAAATTGAGCCCTGGCTTCTTTCTTTCTTTTAAACTTTGTTGCACTTAAAAGAAGAGTACAAAAGACAGGCTTAATAACTTCAGGCATTTTCTACCAGTCATAAATTGCCAATGCAATTTTGAACGCGTGTATACATATTAAATTGCAACGGTTAACAATTACGTATTTTTATCACAATAGGCGTGACATGCTTCGTCTGCGTCGGGCAGACATCGTCGGACAGACAGAGTGGTGTTATCACCTTCGCGGCTAGTACATCACACACACACACACACACAGACAGTAGGACAGTGATGTCCTGTGATGTAGAGGTGTAGATTTTTTGTGAACAATCTCTTGGATTTCCAATTATCGATTTTCAAGACGATCGGGCCAAAACAGAATAAATTCAAAATGGCGCCTGATTTTCGCAATTTTGACCTCAGATTCATTATAAAAAACCCGTCGGATCCTCAGATATCGTTTTTTATCAAGATCGGATAAAACTGAGTAAACTCAAAATGGCGACCGATTTTCGCAATTTTGACCACAGATTCATTATAAAGAACCCATCGGATCCTCAGATATCGATTTTTATCAAGTTCGGATCAAAACTGAATAAGTTCAAAATGGCGACCGATTTTTGCAATTTTGACCTCAGATTCATTATAAAGAACCCATCGGATCTTCAGATACCGATTTTTATCAAGATCGGATCAAAACTGAATAAATTCAAAATGGCGACCGGATTTCGCAATTTTAACCTCAGGTTCATTATAAAAAACCGCTCGGATTCTGAAATATAAATTCAAGATGGCGGCCTTTTCTCGCAATTTTGACTACAGATTCATTACAAAGAACCCCTCGGATCCTCAGATATCTATTTTTATCAAAACCGGATCTGAACTAAATAAATTCAAAATGGCGGCCGTTTAGGCATCACCATTTTGACCTCAGATTCGTTGTGAAAAATCTTTTCCGTTTTGACTGACCCCTAGGTCAAATAACCATAACCAGTATTTTAAAATAAAAAGAACTAAATATCTTGCGTATAGTTTTTGACAACCCTATGTTTTGAGCGAAAATTTGAGTAAAAACAATTGAAAAAGTTCTACATCGCGCTATCGAAATTTTTTAAGTCGCGTATATATATATACTTCCGAGTCACACTGTAGGGTGATCGGTCGGGGAGGAGGACGGCACCCGCGGCCTTAGGCCGCCATAGCATTCATCGGGTGGGTGGCCTTAATTTTGCGATTTAAAGACAGGCGAAGCTCGAAATTCAGTGGAAAGCCTGCGGCGCCCCTGCTGTCTAAAGACAGGCGAAGCCCGGAACTCAGAGCGCGCTGCGCGCGCTGATACTATTGGCGCCTGTGGCGCTCCTGCTATGTAAAGACAGGCGAAGCCCGGGATTCGGAGCGCGCTGCGCGCGCTCTTACGATGAGCGCCTGCGGCGCCGCTTCTGTCATAAGACAGGCGAAGTCCGGAATGCAGAGCGCGCTCATGCTATTGACGCCTGCGGCGCCCCTGCTGTCTAAAGACAGGCAAAGCCCAAAACTCAGAGCGCGCTGCGCGCGCTCATACTATTGGCGCCTGCGGCGCCCCGGCTATCTAAAGACAGGTGAAGCCTGGGATTCAGAGCGCGCTGCGCGCGCTCATGCGATGGGCGCCTGCGGCGCCGCTTCTGTCGAAAGACAGGCGAAGTCCGGAATGCAGAGCGCGCTCATGCTGTTGGCGCCTGCGGCGCCCCAGCTGTCTAAAGACAGGCGAAGCCCAAAACTCAGTTAAAATGAGCCATACTAATTCCATTATTATCCGTTGCGTCCGCACCCTGTTGGAGGTGGTTAAAGAGTTGATACTTTACGTTTTCTATTTGTGAACAAAATGCGACCATTTCTGAGCATGTTTGAGAAATAGTAGATTACATACCAAGGCCGTTTTAGTGGGAAATGTCTCGGATCTCATGTAATTGTCGGCCGAGGCGAAGCCGAGGTCGACTAACATGTGATCCGAGGCTTTCCCATCTAACGGCCGAGGGTTGTATACTATTTTTCTGCCCGACGGAGCCGGCAGGCGGCAATTTAGTTTTGCGTAAAGTGGCGCTTACCGGCCGGAGGACTGAAAAAAATATTACAGGCTTTTCATGTCTTGGATAAAAAAATGTTATTTTCATCACACTTGCTCGGTAATGGTGTTATAACGCGCAGGCGTATAGAGGCGGTTAGAACCGATTTCCCTAGGGACTTATGGATTTTAGTACAATATAACTCCTGAGGGAGTTATGAGTTTAGTTTTAAAATATCGTACGTTATTTCACTTCAGTTCAGACTAAGGAGGTTGTGCATCAGCTAAGGCTTATTTCAAATCTTCAAACTTGGCTATTTATAAACAAACTTTGCTGTGTATTATTTTACATAATTTTATATCTTAGCAAATTTATCATTTTAAAATTTACATTGACATTGTATTATTATATAAATTTAATGTTTAGGTGTTTAATGTTCTCATCCGGTAAGGTCTATCTGGGGTGCTTGTTATTAAATAGCTGTTTGTCATGTACGTACCTACTGTGTAAGTTAATAACAATAGTTTTGTAAGTTATAATATTTTAAGCTAAGGAATACTCATAATTTTATGGGCTTTGCCTGAAATAAATTTTTCATTCATTCATTCATTCATTCATTATTCAACTTTAATAAATAGATTCATTTGTATATTTGTTTTTACCCTTACAAGTGTGATGAAAAACATTGTATGCATCACGGTTGGTAAGAGGATTACAAACTCGAGCTCTCTAGATGCACAATGGACTATTTTTTTACAGCTAAAGAATATGATAAGCTGCCCAAGCTGACGAAGATCGACGATTATGGCCCGTGCATGCGCGATCCTGGCGACGTCTACTGTTTTGTCACTGTAAAGCTCCATGGAAACCTATCCGACCCCTTGTATAAAACGTTGGTGGTAAGCCAGACCTTAGTCCTTCTTATTACGCTTCTTACGACAACCTGTTAAGTATACTTAAGTATAAATAAAATATACTACTAGTACTTTTAATCCAGTTCTTAAGAAGATATCCTATCTTTTTGCACACACATCAGGTTGAAGACTAAACCCACTTGCACCACTCAGGTTTAGCCGATAACCCGGGGTTAAGCTATCAAATTCCATACAAAAACGGGTTATGTGGCTAACCTCGGGTGGTCCAAGTGGCCCTAAGTAATTGTCAGTAATGGCCGCTGTGACAACCAACCCGTGGGACTTTTCGTCATTAGCATGTCGTATAGATCATTTCCAAGGAAGTTCGCATCGAAATGTCACTTAAACATGTTCGAATAGCTCCCGGTTTCCCTATATATTTTTGCATACTATAGTACATTACATACCAAGGCCGTTTAAGTGGGAAATGCCACTTAAACGGCCTTCGCCTCGGCCGACAATTACATGCAATCCGAGGCTTTCCCATTTACCGGCCGAGGTTTGTATACTATTTTTCAGCCCGACGGAGCCGGCAGGCGGCAATTTAGTTTTGCGTAAAGTGGCGCTTACCGGCCGGAGGACTGAAAAGTGTATTTATTGCCCTCTGATGAATGATCCACATCTGTTACAGGAATACTCAGCAAACACAAAAACTCATTTCGATCACACCAAAATTAACAGGGGCGTGTGCCCAAAGAAGAATTGTGCTAAACACATGAACAGTTCCACAAATATGGCCGAGGTGGTAGAAGCTTGTTTAAACGAGACTTTTACCAGGGAATACCGGTTGACCGCAAAAATTTATGATCCGCTGTGCGAAGAGTACTCCGAGAGTTTGAATTTAGATGGTGGTGACTTCGCGTTCCTTGTACTTGTTTTGGGTCTTGCAGTACTGAATGCTTTGGGGACTTTGTATGACTTTTTCTGTGGACACGGGAAACATACCTTGGGTAAGTTGATTATTTGACAAGCTTTTGGACTTTGGGAGTTGTAAAAACACACGTTCATGAATTCACTTGCCTTGTAGCTAACTTAGTAATGAATGTAACTGTACTTAATTAAATCTGGCAAGTCGATTTTAACCTACTTTTATCTAGGCATATATTATTATATTAGTGCTCTAAAATGTGTTCAGAAACCATAGGCGTTACCATAACGTTACCTACTGAAAACTGTAGGTTATGAGTAAACATCGCTGTCGACGTTCGTATTTCATGGCACTCGGTGAGTTAGCAAAATAAATTAATGAATTCGTATATTTTAATAATAATGTTAAATTTATTTTTCTTCATAAGCAGTGCGTAAATCGAATACGGGCAAACCTCTGAAGGGTGGTTAGTATAGGACATAAGAAATATAATTATGTAACTTTTAAATGGAATTGCAATTAAAATTTTATCCATAGAAAATAATTCGGCCCGCAATGTAATCCAAACGCACTCGCGTTAAGTTAAACATTCGTTGACAACTGTCAGCGTCAAAAAATTATAGTACATTGCTGCTGAAAATTTTATTCATAAATTAATTATGGGATCATAGTTAAGTGTAACTTAAAAATATGTTTTAATTATTGATAACACTAATGAATTCTATGTTTTTTATTTATTTATCGCGCGTATTAGACTTACACACTGTATACTAAGAGGTTTACTAAAACTCATTTCGCATTCGAAAAATAATACATGCAAAATTTTTCAATAAATGTGAATTTACCTGTCATGCAAAATAGTCTGTAAAGTAAAATAATATCGAAACATACATAACTGAAAATTACTTAGTCTATGAGGCGTTTAAAATGGATACATTCTTGCAGACGACAAAGATTGTCAGAAAAACTATAAAAAAAAATTAAGGGGCTACCCGGCATATTTCACTGTTTTTAAAGTGAATAGGCTTTGTTCAGCTCCAAGCACAACGCTTGAAAAAAATATATAATGTAGCTAGGTATTTGGTCTACATTTGGTTCTACTAAATTGTCGAAAAACATAATGAAATGAAATGAAATGAAAGAATTTATTTCGGATAGTTTACATCCATATTATGTTAGTTAATACTTAACTACTTAGACCTATGTTAAACTTAAACAAAACTATAATTATAATTAGGGTGCACATGCAACGACATCCAGTGAATGAGGATAGGGCTGTCCATCCTCTCGGCGATGACCTTCAGGAGAGTGTTGGAACTGCCCCGTACGCGCTCGGCCAGGGACGCCACCCGCTTGCGCAGCACGGCTTGGAAACCGTCCGTGCGCCACGCAGCGAACATTCCCGACGCGCTGCAGCGCCAGGGCAGCCCCAACAACCCCCTGAAGGCGTTATTGTATTGGACGCGCAGAGCACTGTATGCTTTTTTGGTGTAGTCACTCCACAGGTTGCACGTGTACAGAGTTTGGCAATACGTCTTAAATAGGGTGATTTTTACCTCTCTAGAACAACGCGCAAACCTGCGAGAGAGCATATTACACCTTACTGACAGTGCTCTGCGCTCCCTTTCCATATCGACATCATCTTTTAGCGTGTCTGTGACCCAGTGACCCAAGTATTTGAACCTGGTAACTACTTGAAGAGGAGATCCACTGAGGCTTATTGGCGGGATGGGATATGTTTTCGTGCCAGACTTGAACAGTAGAATCTCACTCTTTGCTACATTATACTTTAGTCCGTGGGCCACAGCGTATCTGTCACAAATGTCCAGCAAAATCCTCAGGCCATTTATTGAGGGGCTCAGCAGCACCATGTCATCTGCGTAGCTTATGTTGTTAATAAAACAGCCATCCACAGAACAACCAACACCTGCGCTACTGAGCTCCTCAATCAGTCCGTCAATATATAAATTGAACAAAGTGGGAGAAGTCAACCCCCCCTGTCTAACTCCGCACTCAACTTTATACACCTCGGAGTAACTCCCCGCCCAACGAACTACGTTTGATTGGTTGTCATACCAGTATTTAAATAATTTTGTGACTTCAGCTGGTAAACTCGACTTCTCCAACTTATGCCATAACATTGGGTACGACACCAAGTCGAATGCCTTCGACAAGTCCAAAAAACATGCGTAAACCGGCGTGTTCCTCTCTGTATAATACCGAACAGTGTGCTTAAGACATAAAACCGCTGACTCAGTGGATAATTCCGGCCGAAAACCGAACTGGGCGTAATACATAATACATCAAGAGAAAAAAAAATAACCGTAAACCCTTTTTTCTACCTTAAATCTGTATCTACTCCCTTATTATGCGTCGTAAGTACAAGAAACTAAGACAAGCAGTATATATTTATGTTTACTTTAAACGCATCTACTGATTTTTGGATAGGTTTTGTACTTTTCGAGAAAAAAGCTATTACACGCATTTTTCCGAAAACGCCGGCTTGAGATGCCTGCGCGGGCGACGGGGGCCAGTCGTGTAAGATGGCACTAGTAGTTTATAGGGTTGCATCCTAGTACAAGCAGCTCTTCCTAGGTGGCAACTTATGCTTATTGACGTATTGTATAACCGGTGAGGAAAGGAAGCGGGAGGGGAAAAAAGCTCAAATCGCCGAGGTCATTGGGATAGGGGACGGCCTTAAGTAATCTATTCCAAACCTTAAGACATTTTCAGAGTCCTTTTTTATTTATACAAAATAGAGGTTAAAAATATGTGTACTAAGTGTATTGGTTTCTATTTATTTTTCTGCATACATTGGCATGAAATTCGAACGTTGATAGCGATGTTTAGTTAGTTATGAAATTCGAACGTTATCAATATCATCGTTTCGTGATATTTAGTTATGAGTTTAAATTTGGAGAGCTGTCAAATACAAGTGTCTACTATAGATATTAAAAGTTATTCCAGTATCTACTATAGATATTAAAACGCCAATAGGGAATATTCACTATTTTTTTTAATACTGTTGGATAGCTTTTATCATAAAAATACTGTAAAATAATTTTCAGCGCATAATAACTAAAATTTAATAGATAAATCTTCTTTCAAAAACTCCAAATAAAAACGGGCGTTTGAAACGCCCGCCATTCCGACAAGCTGAGCTGTGACGTCATTGTTCATCTAAGGCCGGCACACAGTCTGAATCAGATTATGATGCATAATTGTAATTCATATTGTGAATTAATAATGCATAAAATTACGTACAATTTAGATATTGCTTACACGTATCCTGATTTTTTCAGATATAATACATTTCTCAGATCAATTGATGTGAATTATGATTATGATTTATGAACGTGTTTGACCGGCCAACATAACCTAAAAATTGTTTATTATTTAATTAGTCTTGTATTGTTCAGCCAATTGTGTTTACATTTACAGTGGAAAACGACATACAACTACAAGTCATAAAACCGCTTTAAAGATGGGATATGTATTGGATTGTGCCAAAATGCAAAAATATGAGTAGCAGAACGAGAAACACTAGATTTCTTATGAAGGAAATTCCATACGACGACATGTATACAATTTGACACAGACGATTCACGATTCGCACGCTTTTTTTTAATGATCTGGATACTAGTGCTTCTGTGCCGGCTGTACACCAAACATTTGAGAAACCGCGACGCGAGATTACAGAGCGGCGCTCTGTTCATTCGCGTTCTTGGCTTCTCGAATGTTTGGTGTACAGACGCACCTATCCAATGACGTCACATTCGACGTGACAGCGTTTTAACCGTTTGTAATTTCACAAAAATTTTTGCACTTTTCAATAATTATTTACACAGCTAAAATAAAATAAAATTAAGAAATTTTGATAGGGATATAATGCTGAACCAACATAGTTTCTGAGAAAAAAATATAAGCCTTATCTATTTCAAGTGCATATAGCCTATTCAGTATGCTTTTTAATATAAATCGCACGACATTTGATCTCGAGTGACATAATAATATACATTATACGTACATTCGTTTGTCTATGATTTAAAAAAAAATTACAGACGATTTTCGACAGATTCTAAACGACTCCGAGCTGTCATTTGTTTAATGGCTTTTTACAGTTTACGAATGAAAAATTGTGAAAAGTTGTTTGTTACTTATAATTTCGTGAAAATGAGTGATACTGACTCAGATAATGTTATATTTTACAAGTGGCACTAGTAACAATACAGGTCATTTCCCTATGGTCCCTGAACCCATCTTAGAGCACTTATGATATGTGTGTAGATAAAGTAGTGTATGCAACTATACATAATTATAAAGGTTATGAAGGTTGTCTTTTTTCTTTTTTTTTAATATCTTCTTCTGCCTTGTATAATTAGGCATTCAAACACTTGTGTGATGTTATTATAAACTCGCTTATGTACTATGGCGTTCAAAATTGCATGGACAGTTTTTTAGATGAAATGATGATATTTTTTAAATGGAATTGGGATAACTTATTTTATAGCTTTCTAGTTGAGGACCACCACCATAAAAGCGTATTAGATTAAGTTGACGTCAATAACACTGTAATTATTTTTTTTAGCTGGCAAGTCTTTGCTATGCTTCTCTGTAAGGCATAACTGGCGGAAACTCGTTGCACCTGGAAGTTCAAGTCCCATGCAGCGTAGGATCAAAGTTTTACACAGTATCAGGTAACCAAAATATACGTCGCCTATTTTTGTCCTCCTAGGAAACCCTAGGACCGTGAAGACTCAGCGAAGGGTCGGTACAAAGAGATTAGTCACCTCATTAATACATCACGCGACCTGTGCTAACATGAGTTGCGCCGTCGCCGAGACGTTCCTGTACCGACTTGTTCCATATGCGCATCCGCATAAGCTCCGCATCGATTTGATGCGGATGCTGATTTTGAAAATGACACGTACGATCCGCGTTTGCGGACGCGGATGCGAATATCCGCAACATCCCTGGTACCTACTCTCGTATTCTAAGGATACGAAACTAAATAAAACGAAACCATACTAAAACTTGAAATAAACTACAAATTAAAAATACCCCCAGATCACCTTCGTGGCTTAGAGTGCCCAGAAGGCTGGCAGCGTTCCTTATTTGGATAGACATATCCACTTGCCGAAATAGTTGCCAGCCCTCTACCGTGAGTTGCACGCAACTGTATTCGATAGCGACTGCAGCGCTCGAAAGCATGTCCGTCTCGCTCCTAGTTGTAGTTGTAGTTTATTTTAGGTTTCAGTATGGTTTAGTTTTATTTAGTTTCGTATTCCGCGTCATTTTCAAAATCAGCATCCGCATCTAATCGATACGGAGGTTATGCGGATGCGCGTATGGAACAAGTCGGTACAGGAACGTCTCAGCGACGGCGCAAATGAAGGCCTAGTATAAAAGTTGTACGACATTAACTCCTCGACCGCGTTAGCGTATCGAGGGGTCAAAATATGAAAGTTGCCGGATGATTTAAATAAACGGCAAACATAATTTTAACTCCCGATACGCTAACGCGGTCGAGGAGTTAATGTCGTACAATTTTTATACTAGGCCTTCAGCTAGTTAAAATAGGCAATTTCACCATTACCCAATAAGAATATTGTTACGTTTTCGAGATTGGTTAATCGAGCTCTTACGTCCTTGACGAGATATGACGTTTTTTTACTTTTATTTGAATAAATAGTACAAAATGTTAATATTTCGGTTTTTTTTATGTCCCTAATCTTACAGCCTTTTAATAATAATAATAAAAAAATTCTGATCAGTGATCCATAATATGTTAGTACCTAAGTATTTATACTCTAGATTTAATAATCGTAGATCTAATTTTCTTTCGACCTGTTGGCGTAGTTGGTCTTAGTAGTGACCCTGCCTGCTATGCCGATGGACCTGGGTTCGAATCCCGGACGTTTATTTGTGCGATAAACACAGATATTTTTCCTGCACTTATTAACGACGACCTAGATTGCATAGCGGAATGGGCCAATAGTTTTGGCATTAGTGTTAATCCGGCAAAGTGTCAGGCCATAATTTTGGGTAGTCAGCGGCAACTCGCCAATCTTGATGCTGTATCTGTCGAGCCGATCTGTTTTGATGGTGCCATCATTCCAGTATCTAATCAAGTTAGGGATCTTGGCCTTGTGTTAGATACAAGTCTTTCTTGGAATGGCCAAGTTTCTGAGATTTGTCGGAAAGTCTCTGGAACGCTGCGTTATCTCTACAAGTTCAAGAATTTTCTTCCAGTGGGTACCAAAAAATTGCTTGTACAGGCTCTAGTGTTGCCAGTCCTTGATTATGCTGATGTGTGTTGTACTAACATCTCACAGGAGTATCTCAACAAGCTTGACCGTCTGCTCAATAGTGGCATACGCTTCATATTTGGTCTTCGTAAATACGACCACGTGTCTTCCTATCGTCGCCAACTGAACTGGCTTTCTATCCGCCGCCGTAGGTCCCTTCGTATATTGTGTTTATTATTTTCTGTCTTATTCGACCCTTCTACTCCAGAATACCTTAAAAGCAAGTTTTCTTTTGACACCCCCCGTTCAGGTTGTGAACTTCGTTCCTCCCGATCACTCAAACTCTCGAATACGTTTCACCGTACTGGTTTTATGTCCAACTCTTCCGCCGTTCAGGCAATCCGTCTTTGGAACTCGCTACCTCTACCTATTCGACAAGCCCCAAGCAAACCCGTCTTCAAACGACTGCTCCGCCACCATCTCCTTACTGAGGAATATACGTAATTTTCTCCATCCGTTAGATATATGAATAGTATGTATTAGTTTATTTGAATATTATATATGTAATATATTTAATTGTATGTGTAGCTATAGCCTTGTTACTAGAATTCATTGTTACAGTTGATTGTTCCCTTAAAATAATTATTTCCTGCACCAACTTAAATGTCTCTGTTTAGCCCTATGGTTGACTGGTAGAGAATGCCATTTGGCATTAAGTCCGCCATGTGTACAGTTTTCTGTCTTGTGCATTAAAGTTTAAATAAATAAATAAATAAATAAATATTTTTCCTGAGTCATGGTTTTTATCTCTGTATTTGTTTATTATATATATATCGTTGTCTGAGAACCCGTAACACAAGCCTTCTTGAGCTTACTGCGGGACTTAGTCAATTTGGCTCAGAAGTGTTTTAACCGAAATATTGAACATATCTGTATCTGTATCTGTATCTGTATTGTTTTTTTTTTACAGAACGATAACAGCATTCTTGGTTATCCTTGCTCATTCGCCTCTTCCGTCTATTTTGTTGGGAAACAACGGACAATTTATAGAATCGGTAAGTTAAAACCGGGATGTCTAGGTTAAGCTCATGTGTGTCCTTACCTTAGTTTTACGTAAACGTATTCATTCGTTAAAGAGGTAAGAGATTAATAATAGTCTAAGCACAACAAAACACGAAGCAGGTGGTCCCGGGTTCGAATCCTGGGTGCGTAGCCGAGATACCAATCGCTCACGCTCAGTCGCTAACGAAACGCAACTGTCATTGTCACACTAATAAGGAAGAGTGATAGAGAGAGGTAGCTGCGATACGTTATTAAGCGTGAGCGATTGGCATCTTGGCTACGCACGCTGGTCAGGGCATTTATTTGTGTGTTTATCACGAATATGTACCTGAGTTATGGATGTTTTCTATGTATTTATATGTATCTATGTATTAGATATACTTATTATTATTATTATTTTATACTGCGACGGTGGCAAACAAGCATACGGCCAGCCGATGAAAAGCGGTCACCGTAGCCTATATGGACGCCTGCCGTAGTATTGGAAAAAAAAAAGATCAAAAAATTTGTATCTCGCTCACCGTTACACTTATTCACTGGAGTGATAGAGGTTCCCATCAATGCCAATTTGCGATGTTCGTGGTAGGCCTTACAAGATAAATTTCACAACTTGCCGTTTGTTTCAGTTGTATGACGTTCTTCCATTCTACATCTTAATCAACGGGACATTGGGCGTCCAAACCTTCTTCCTTATGTCTGGTTTCCTGATGGCGTATAACATGCTGTTGTCAGAGGAACGAAAGCCGCCTAGCTGGCTTAACTTCCCCAGAGGTGTACTACTAAGGTGGCTTAGGTAAGTTAAGCACTCTTCCTCTCTTAGTTTTTCTTTTTTTCAGGAGATCGCTGGTTCGATCCCAGCTCTGGGCACTGGGGGCCTTGGTCACTTTTTCTGTAGTATATGACATCTCTTTCAATTTATAATTTATATATAGTAGTGTGACTACTTAAAAACATGAACTAAAACATCTATTATTATTAACAAATTATTTATTGAATGCTTTCAATTTGTGATATTTTTAGGGTTCCGTACCTAACAGGTAAAACGGGACCTTATTACTAAGACTCCGTTGCGCTGTCCGTCTCGGTTCGTCCGTCTGTATCTCATGAACCGTGATAGTTAGACAGTTGATATTTTTACAGATGATGTATTTTTGTTGCCATTATAATTATAACCACAATTTCTAAAAACAGAATTAATTAATATTTAAAGGGGCCCCCAAACACTTTTTGCTCGATATTCACAGTATGACTTTGGCAAACTAAATATAAATATTTTGTATAAATAAAAAAGGACTCTGAAAGTATCTTAAGGGTTAGAATAGATTACAAAAATTTTTTTCATGGATTTTGCTGTCAATCTTTGACGTCTGCAAAAATGTATCCATTTTAAATGACTAAAAGACAAATTTCCAGTTATGAATGTTTCAATTACTTAAATATTATTTGACTTTACAGATTATTTTGCATGACAGTTAAACTGACATTGCTTGAAAAATTTAGCATGTATTATTTTTTGAATGCGAACTGAATACCTAGGTATTAAGTTTTATGACATATTTAGAATATAAATCTCTTTTAGAATATGACCAGTTTACTACTATATAATTGAGTATAAAAACAAAAGTAAATTAAACATTATTATTTAAATATTCAAATGTATTTACTTATTCTACTTCCCTTACCGAGTGCCATGAAATTCGAACGTTGAGAGCGATGTTTAATATTTGTAAATAATTATATTTAGGCATTAAAACATTCGTGTGATGTTAAATATGAAACTCGGATGATGGCGCCTCATTTCGTGAACCCACACTCGAGTTTTAATACCTTTCATTATATACAATCACATAAACTACCATTATAATTTTTGGTTTTACCTACACATTTGACGTACCTACATTTTAACGTGGCAAATCTTTCTATTACGGTTTTTAAGATACCTACGGACTGACGGACGCTTAATAGGGTTCCGTTTGTCATCCTTGGAGTGATTATACCTGCCTTATATCTTATATTCAGTATGTTACAAATTACAATGTTTTGCAGATTGACTCCGCCGTACGCCTTAGTGATGTTCTTCGTCATGACATGGATGAGGCATTTAACCCACGGTCCTTTTTACCTGGTAAGTCCAGATACTCCAGATTAGTAACAATCAATTATTGACCGAGCGGACACGACGCGCGAGCGTCAGCGCTGCATCTCCGTCTTTGCTACAATTCTATCCCTACTTCTTCCTACGTCCTATACGTAGTACATAAGCCCCAATGGAATTTTGACTCTGTGTCAATTTGACAAAGTTACATTTCAATTGGCAAATTTTGATACCCGGTCGTCAGGAGGCTATACCTCGTATTTTTAAGATTACACTAAAATCGCACGATTTTCTTTACGTTGTTTCAATTGTTTTAGTCATCTGTATAAAATAATTAAATAATATTACTTATAAATGTTATGACGAAAAAAATTAGATGCAGATATATTGGTATTTAAATCGTTTTCTAAAAATCGCATGATTACAATTGCACGAAAGGAGATTACCGTTTCGTGTATGGAGGCCCGTACTATAACCTACCACCACCACTATATTGTGAATATTTCCGTGACCAAGGCAATAAATTTTTAAATTTTTTTGTTTCTTTCTTACTTTTTTTCTTTCTTTCTATAACGAAAATCGTTGTCCACTGATGTTTTTTTTTAATCATTGGCCATCAACTGTAACATCACATTATCCTAAATATTTTGAACATCTTACGCCGGAATACGTAGAAAATTGAGATTGAAATCATGATTTTAAGTTTCTTTTTTAAGTAAAATATTCACATTTTGGTGAGTTCATCTGATCCGAAGAGACTTAGGGCCAACGGATGCTCATGCCATTCTATACCGTATAAGTCAATGAATTACTTGTATACTAGAATGTAAAAAAAATATGGACTTACATCAACTTGACGTGTTCAAGACATTTATGAGGCATTTATGAAACGAGTAGCTAAATTGACTTAAGAGGCCGGTATATAAATTCAGCCGATTCAGCTCAACTTTTTGTCATGAGTTTCATAGTTACAATAACATATTTACATATTTTGATACAAAAATTGTAAGAGCATTTTATTTTATAGAATAGGGTCAGTTTTTGAAAAATCCACCATTTTCTATCAGCTGTTTTACCATTTCTTGATCAGCGAGCTTCAAACATCTATCTGGTTTTCGACCCTATTGCTATTAAATCTTAATAACACATTTTTAATCTTGTTCAGTATACAGTGTTCAACGGAATAAAGGAACACTTTTGAACATTTTTACACAAAATTATTGAATTTATTAAATTTTGGTAGAAATACACGATACATTAGCTAAGTTTTCTGGCTAAAAAGTAACTTTTTAGACATAAATAAATATGTCTAAATATTTAAAAATGTAAAATTATAAATTTTAGTTTATACTTTATCCAAAAACTTTAAAAAGTGTATACCCATCATTAGCATTTTTTTCGCTTGTTCTCTAAATTTGCGAAGTGATGTCAGTGGTTTCAGTCGGCACTGTCGCTCCGCGCTTTGACAATATTTACAACGATGAGAGACTGAGAGCACAGAGGAACGGGTAAGTAGTGGATATCGAGATATTGGTTGGCTGAGTAGCCCCTTTTATAGTTGGAATCCTTTGGTAGGTATGCCTATTTATTAAGACAGCGTGTAAATCTTGTACTTTCGCGCATTATTATGCAAAAGTCGTATCTCAAGCGTATTTGACCGGACTCTTCAAACAATCTGCACAATTACAATACAATACAATAACTCTTTATTGCACACCTCATAAAATATTACAACAGAAAAATATACATCATACACAAAAGTAGAGGTAAACAACAGGCGGTCTTATCGCTAAAAAGCGATCTCTTCCAGACAACCTTAGGGTAGTGGAGCCAAATGTAACAGAAAGAAACAGTAGAAGTAATTTAATAGAAACAAAAATTCATAAAAAATAAACATACCTACATATTACCAAAATAAATAAATAATAATATACTAATAAATATTTATATATATACATAAATAAATATATACATATACATATATATATCAGCCATAATTGAAAGCCGCGGAGAGCAGTGCAACCAGCATTGATAATAACTTAAGAATAATAAGCACTAAGAAAGCGACAAATAATAATCCTTGACATTATTTTTGAAACTTTCAAGCGATTTAGCACGTCTTATTTCGACAGGTAGCGAGTTCCACAGACAAACTGCGCGGAAAGTAAACGAGCTATTATAAAAGTGGGATGAGGAACTAGGGACAGAAAGAAGAAAATTATTTGAGGACCTATTTATTAGAAATTAGATATCTAAAACGCTCTTTAAGATAGCGGGGAGTCGCAGGAATAAAAAGTACACTATAAAGAAGACTGAGAATGTGAAGGTTGCGATGATAACGGATAGCAAGCCATTTTAGTTGCATGCGGAAAGTAGGCACATGATCATATTTTCGCAAGTCAAATATGAACCGAATGCATACAATTTGTAGCATTCAATGACGTCTGCTATTGCAATCATCAGTAATATAATCGCATGCAGTGTCTCAAGTGAATTGAAAGATTTATTACGCATGAGCGGCCTCTATTGGCAATATTTATGTCATATCGACTCATGTCGTCGCATATGTGGGTTGACATTAAAGAAAATATTTTAACCAATTAAAATTTTTATAATTTAAACTTTCGTGAGTCATACTAACATTAGATTGCAACGGTTAACACTCACGTATTTTTATCACAATAGGCATAACATGTTTCGACTGAATCGAATTTATTATCATATCATGCGTGAATTTGTGTAGTGACGATTTAGTGAACACGGTTAGTTCGGTGTGCTTGCCGTTGATCCCGTCAGACGATCCGACAATTCAGACTCCCGCAACGACGGCGCCGGATTGCTCGAATCAGCCTGCTTCGACGCGCGCGACCCGTTACCTACGCCAGTCACGGGCAGTGATGCCCGAGCCACGAAGGTGACAATACCACTCTGTCTGTTCGACGATGACTGCCCGATGCAGTCGAAACATGTCACGCCTATTGTGATAAAAATACGTGAGTGTTAACCGTTGCAATTTAAAGTTTGCCTTAAATCGAGAGGTTTGGAGCTTTAGGGGGGAGGCTTTTGCCCAGCAGTGGGACACATTAGATTAGAGGCTACATAAAAAAAGTTTTTAAGATCAATAGCAACTTCATTTCAATAGCGGGGAAAATACGTATTGGCTTACGTATATTTCTCAGGAGGATATTTGTCAATGAATTGAGTAAAATATCAAAATAATATGTTCAATTTCATAAAAAATACTACTTGAATTGATCTTACATTTCCCACGTAAGATTTTCATTATCAAAATTCGATTTGGGTTTAAAAATATAACAAATATAGTAGAATAGTTCTTAGCAATGGACGCGGTTGACACCTATGGTACCAAATCTCGGCAATCTTCTTTCTAATTCTAAAAAAACATGTCACAAACTTTCAGTACACTCGTATACTGAAACTTTGTGTGAAGTTTCGATAAACATATAGATTTATATTATCGATTGAGATTTTAAAATCCATTTATATTGTTTGGTCAACCAAATTTAGAGGTCTTACTCGACAGTCGAATTCTACATCATTCAACCAAACTGTAGCGGTAATGATACTAAGTAGGTACGATTTTCTCTGACTATGCAAGAATTAGTGTCAAGCCTGAGTGGCGAGCGTGCGGCGGGGCGGACAGTATTGCGCCCAGCGTATATGTGCACTCAGGTCGTTCACATAGATTTGCTTGTGTTTAACATGAACGCCCCACGCCCCGCTCGAGCGTCCTCTAGAGCGCACTTAGAAGAGACCCTGGCGAAAGTATGCTTTAGTAAAATTTTATGAATTTGACAAATTATGTGTCGCTTTTTCAGAAATCCGTGATGATTGAATCGAACAGCTGCCACAAAGACTGGTGGCGCCACCTGCTGTATATACACAACTACGAGGACATGTCGCAATGCATGCTTCATGGCTGGTATGTTAACATTTTTCTATGCATGTGCTCGAAAAGTGCGTTTTGTAATGGCGCCAAATCGTGCGAAAAGTAGTTATTTTCCGCACTAGTGCGAGAATGGATTTTCAGTACTTTTCCGCACATTCCACCCGGGCCTCCCAGACGACCGCGCCGCACGCCGGTCGGTCCGGTGAAATGTGCGCAGTGCTACTACGCTACCCCTAATAATGATAAAAAAAAACTATTTTATGCCACACCTGGCCATAAAGTGCCTTTTTACGCATGCTACGCGTACGAAAAAAGCCGATTTCTGTCCAAGTGTAGGCATAAAATTATGTACCTAACACGTGAGGTAATAAATAAAGCCCTTGATCGCATATTTACGTCCCTCGCTTGCAGCTCGGGTCGCAAACATCTGCGATCTCGGCCTTTCTTTGTTTTACTGCACTAGTTAGGTAATGTACTATTAAATATAACTAACAAAATTATACACAGTAACTTACAAATTACCTACCTTAAATCTGAAATAGGCCCTTAATAATGATTGTTCATTTCCTCGCACAATGCGTAGCTACTCATTTGCTTTTGGTAACTCTAGTTACCAGCCATCACCCATTACATTACCTACATAGGTATGAAACACTTGCGTGAAGATGATTTCCGTACGTATTGGCTCAGGTATATTTTTGAGGAGGAGAACAATAGTCAATGAATTGAAAAAATAATATGTTCAATTTCATCAAAAATACTATTTAAATTGATCTTACATTTCCCATGTTGGATTTTCATTATAAAAATTAGAATTGAGTTTAAAATATAACAAATGTAATTACTAAGAACTATTGACACCTATGGTACCAAATCTTGGCAATCTCCTTTAAGGATGACTCGCACTAGCACGGGACAGGACGGGACGGTAAAATCTGTCAATTTCTATAGAAAGCGTCACGTAACATCCGAGGGCTCCGAGCTATCACGTGATTCTTTCTATAGAAATTGACAGATTTTCCCGTCCCGCCCGGTCCCGTCCCGTCCCGTGCTAGTTTGAGTCATCCTTACTAATGTGTGAAAATCGTGAAAGTTTAAATAACGTTCTCCTGCATTCGCGGCATCTGCTGCGTGGATTCTAATGAACGCAGATTTGATTCCTACCCTGCCTGCCCTGAGCACCTTAATCACGTTTTCTTTAGTGTATGACATCTATTTCTATTTATATATATTTAAGAGTAAATACGAAAAGAAATTGAATCAAAACATAACAATTCCAATTAACAACTTTATCAATCAAAATGCTTTATTTCAGGTATCTCGGAGCTGAATTTCAGCTCAGCGTGGTCGGCCTGATGGTCTTCTGCCTGCTGTACAGCAACAGGAGTCGGAAAATAGCCATCGGGCTCGTGACGGTGGTCGGTCTGCTGACACCTGCTATCCACACTTATATCCAGAACCTGGATCCTTTTCTCATCGTCTCCCCAGAGTAAGCGTTTATAGATTTTGCATAACTGTCCGGTTCAGGGTCCAATTGATTTCAACCGGAGATTAAACCTTGTATGCGGTTACATAGTAAAAGACTTGTTAGTCCATACAATGATTATGATTTTTATGTATGTTCTTTTGGCGGACGGGAATATTAAGATGATGTCTTTATTAAACAACTGAAGTTCAATAACTTTATGTTAATAGAACAGTTAATTTAATCCCCCCGAAGTGCCCTGTCGGGGAACTAAATCCAGCAGTGCATCTGTCTAATATTAATGGTATTTTTCAGAATGTTACTAAATTTCTTCGTGATAGATCCGACGTTCAACAATTTGTATAAGCGTGGGCACACCAACCTCGTCTGCTACGGCCTTGGCATGGCGATGGCTTACATGGTCATCAAATTGAAGGACAGCGACTTGGGAGCGGAAAAATTCAAGGTACCTAAATCCATTTTAATGTTAGTAATGGTAGCTAGTAACGCTATTTATTGAATCTGGCATTACTTTGCGAATCAATTTAAAGTAATATTGCTGTATTTTTATGTATTTTATATATCAAACTATATTGTATGTTATTTGTATTTTCGGTTTGTGTTGTCTTTAGTTCTAGCATAATATTCTTTGACTGCCTCTGCACAAACTACTGTATACCTTCACTTTGTTCTTGTCTCCTCTAACCAAAGGCTGTCTGGATCGATCTTGCTTGGAGACCGTTTGCTGTTTACCTGTAACCGATACAAACTTGTTTCTTACTTTGTTGTTTGAGGTGCTATGTAGACTAATGCCGCTATTCATAAACGCTCATCAAACCTCCGTTAACTAATTTATTATTTATCTTTATCTGTCAGTTTGACATTTGCGTTTGTCAAAAAGGGACAAAACATATTTTAACTAATCTGTTAAGTTTTTATGAATAAGGTGGTTACTGTAGTGTACTACATTGCTTTGCTATTTCGCAATGTAATGATGCAAGTAAGTACCTAAGTTATAAACACTTTAATATTGCACAAAACAGGGTAAGCGTTTACAAAAAGGACTATATTGAAAATTACAATAACGAACTTATTTTATCCCGTATCCACCTGGTTAATTAGAAAACACCAGAGTTAGTGTGGCAGAAAACAATAGAAATTAAAAAGTGGCAACATCGTAGTGTCGTTCCTTTTACTTACATATATTGATTTGAAGAGACCTAGACACTAAAAGCAACTTCCCGAAAGAAGATTGATGCTCTAGAGATGTGGGTATGGCGAAAAATGCTCCGTATACCCTGGACCGCACGCCGCACTAATGTCTCGATAATAGCCGGGCTCAAACTGGGAAATCAGCCTAGGCTATCCACCATCTGCCTCCAACGTGTACTACAATACTTTGGCCACATAGCCCGCAAGGACCCTGGCAACTTGGAGAGACTGGTTGTGATGGGAAAAGTGGACGGTTCTAGACCACGGGGGAGAAGCCCAACTCGATGGTGCGATCAGGTATCCGACCAACTGGACACGACACGACTCTTAGCGGCGCGATCCACAAAGCAACGGACAGGGAGAAATGGAGAGCGGCCATCAAAAATATTAATCGGCAGAGTCACGATCCTCAGCAGTGAGGGACCGACTTAGAAGAGAAAGATTGATTTGAAAGGGACGACACTACGGTGTTTCCAATTTTTTATTTCTACCTTTTACTTTCGCATTGTTAGTTAGCGCTCTCATAAATAACCAAAGTCAAGTTTTTTTTTAAATTGGACTTGTTTACAAATGAGTTTAGAACTGCCTTCTACACGACTGTCAGCATAACTCTCGCTGCAACATAGGTCCAACACTCAGGGGTCTTGCCACGATCGCCTAGTGCGATTCAGTTTAGGTCCTTAACTGTGCTCAGTTGTACGGCAGCGACTCAGTTTAGGTCCTAAACTGAGTCGCATTAGGAGATCGTGGTAACCCCTGATCCTGGTTCATACAATTTGGTCACACATGCCAACACCTTATGGAGACCCTAGTCACCGACCATGGTGGCCCTTTTACTCAGTGACCTATTTGTTTTTTCTCTCCAGAAATTTCGTCTGCTCTACTGGCTGCTCTTCCCTATTATGCTCCTGATCGTGCTCGTTGGCTCCGTGTTCTACCAAGACATTGTCATCCCCATCGCCGTTCGCATCGTCTATTCGAGTGCCGTTAAAATTGTATTCGGCTTTTTGAATGCACTGTTTATCTTCTTTACCATTGTGAAAGTTGACAGTAAGTCCACATAATTAACTTAAATCAGGGATAGTCTCACAATGACTGGAATGTTAAATGATAAGGTCCATGAAAGGACCACGTCGCTTTTAGTCTTTATCGCGAACGGTCTGGGACGCAAGATGAGTTACTTCTTATATCACTAGGTAGGTTAGATTCGTTAGTTATAATCAGAGCTGGGCACCGTTGATCAAATAGTTAACTTCGTTAATCGCTAATCCGTTACAAAAAAAGTTAACTTCGTTAATCGTTAAAGCGCTACTTTTCGGAAGACTTAACGGAAGTTAACGTTAATCGTTAATCCGTTAACACGTGATAAAAAGGGCATCCTTGAGTTAGTGATCTACAACTTATAAAACGGAATTTAAGGAATTTTTAATTAATAAATGAGACAATACTTATAAAACTGTTGTTCCCAGTAAAAGTTAAATTTTGAGTCAGTTTTTCTGACTAATCTCACCTCTCTAATTCACAATACCTTTGAAAATTGAGGAGTTTTCTTAATGTGTCACGGCTTCCATCATTTGATCTCAAGTAAAACCAAATGCAACTATCTTGTAGACCTCCGAGGTCACAGACAAAATAACAATGTCTCAAGTTGGGTGATAGAGCTAGAAATTATCGAGCAGTTTCAATGTGCCATCCCTGGTCTTCAACAGCAGGTCCACTGCAGCAAATTGATTACTTGATTAAGAAAATGCCCCAACTTATTATGAAAACCCTCCAATCACGTTGGACGTGCCGTTCAAATTTGAAGGTTGACTTAAATTCTCAAGAACTCCATCATCAGAATAGAAATCAAATAAAAAAGATGAATGTCTGTGTTTACCGACCAATTCCACTTTGCCATCCCTGGTCTTCATCATCAGGTACACTCAACCAAAATGTTGGTACCACCAAAAAAAAAAACATGTTTTTTTTTCGTGTTCGCTCGATGTTCGAGTTCCCTCAATTTCTCATGGATCCCATCATCAGAATTTTTTTTTGATAAAAATGGGACCTATCTGCAACCACCATGGAAAATATAAACGGAACGGAATAATGACGGAGTTATGAGGTTACAAACATAAAAATAAATAATAATAATAAAAAATCACACGGATTGAGAAATTCTTCGTTTTGATAATTTGAAGTCGGGTGAAAACAGGTTTTTTGCCGCGTGGCGCGGTATGTGCGGTATCTTTTTGGTAAGTATTTCGGAACTGGCTTAACGATTAACGGACTTGGGAAAATTTAACGAAAGTTAATGATTCCGTTAACATATTCTAAAGTTAAACTTTAATCCGTTAATAAAAATGTTAACTTCGTTAATTAACGATTAACGGATCAACGAGTTAATGCCCAGCTATGGTTATAATCAAACGGCCGAAGGTCAAACCGTACAGAATAAGACCCCGTCAACATCGCTAATGTAAAGAAAACACGAAAAAGAATGTAGGCATTTTGCGTTCTAGACCTCAACTAAAATCAATGGGAAGTATGACTAAAGTTTTATAACTGATGATTTTTCTCTGCTTCTTGTGAAAAGTATCATTAGATCATCAAATTAGAACCAAAATCTCATGGGATCATCTATAGGTTTTTTCTTTGGAACTATAGGAACCCACGTGGATCGCTGATCCAACTATGGTGCAAAATAGAAACGACTCCGGGAGCTTAGGATGTACGTAAGCGTACGTTCTCACGGGCCCCGATTTTTCTTACAATTCTTCCTTTACCGCAATAGGCAAGACGACAAAAAAAAATTAGTCCGTCTGTTAGATTACTAAAAAATATTCGACACGTATTTTTTCTTTTGTTCGTCAAGTGAAAAACTACGGACGTTCGGTGCATTAGTTTCGCGTGACGTTACAATTAGGTACGATTCTTACCTCTAAGTGACGTCACTAGCTCCCACCCCGGAACTTTGATGCTCTGTATCGTCTATTTAATTAACTTGAAACAGGAAAAAACACGTATCTTATAATTTTGGATAATCTAACTGACGGAATAAATAGAATAATAGTTTTTCAACCTAGTCGTCATCCCTATTGTAAGAAAACAATTAATAAAATAATAAATTAATATTTTTAATCCGATTTTCAGCCACCTATATTAAATCCCTTGAGCGTGCGCCGTCAAGATCTCAACTCGCATAAAATAAAGAAACTCAATTTACCGGGTCTCCCTCGACATTCCTAATATCGTTTATCCTACAGTCACTTGCCCTAACTGTTTGTCCTAATAATCATAATCCCTAACGACCAATAGTCCTAACGATTATTGCCCAAAATCGAATAGCTGTTAGAAAAGTCGGTTAGGTTAGGTAAGAAATGTGACCTCACACAGAGTCGAATCGCTGCTAGAAAAGTAGGTTAAAACGATGTTAGGGTAAACAAATATTAGGACATAATTATGACTTTAGGAAAAATGATCATTATGTCAAACAGTATTAAGGAATGCAAAAATAGGATACAAAACTTTCGGAATTTCGATATAGATCCCAATTCACCACTAGTAAACGCCAAATAAACAGAAAACTCAAGTTCTCCGCTTCATGAAGTGAGTAGAAAAATAGTATCATTCTTTTGTCACTGGCAAGGGCCTTTAACAACCAATAGGGAGTCTGTCAAACCAAATTTCTACACTGACCCGGGTGGTCTGCAGGTTAAGACGAAGATAAAAATACTGCCTTAGGCACTGGGAGCCTTGGTTACTTTTTATATATGACATCGATTTCAGCACAATTACACCCCCCCTACCAATACAACCTACAATAATTACACCCTATTACACACCTTATTTTATTATTAATTATTATTTTATTGTAATACACCTACAATAATTGTGAATTAAAATTTTCAGGTCTATTTAGAGGGTTCCTCCACTGGGGCGGCTGGGCGCGCATCGCTCGAGTCACCTACCTCGCTTACTTGGTGCACGTGCCAGTGTTGAGGTTCAGCGCCGCCAACACCGACGTCCTCATTCCCAGCACCACGTGGTGGATGGTAAGCAACAATCAAGATACTATACCAAAAGTTACCATAGACGATCATAGATGAAGATGATTTACAATTGAAAAAAAATACCACGTCATGCAAAATTCTAATTCTACACGTTGTAACTCTACAAGCCCTAATTATAAAAAACTACTGTTTTGTCGGCTGAAATGATGATGATGATGATGACTGTTTTGTCGTTCCGTCATGACTGAGGATCGTGGTTATCATATGATGGCTAGCACTTGGAGTGAATAATTTGCCTCCATCGAGTTATGTCAATTGCTTCCCTTACAAAGTTACAACCAATCATGCATCCTAGGTACATACAATGCCTCAAGAACTTTAGATTTAAAGTAGGTACTTAGAGGTAGGTAGCTAGGTAAGTTACACTTACTGTATTTATTTTGAAATTAAATGATTTTCTTTCACTTATCCAAATATCATTTGTCCTCAGGCAACAAACTACATGTCGTGTTTGTGCGTCTCGGTCAGTATAGCTGTCCCACTCTTCATACTCGTAGAGAATCCTCTATCAGAACTGATAAAGGTGACCATGGTTTCCCCCCGACCGCGGAAGGTGGAACACGTGAAGGCCAGCAAGGACACACTTGAAGAAAAGCTTTGATGATAATATGTCAGTTGAAAATACTGGTACCAAATAAAATAGTGTACCAAAAATACCATGTATCATGCTTATTAGAAAAAAGTAGGAATATTTTTTAACATTGACAAGACAGTTGAAACTGACATTTTTAGGGTGCCGTATCAAAATGGTACAAAAGGATCCCTTATGGCGACGCTCTGTTTGTCTATCTGTCTGTTACATCGTTAAATATCTCGGAAACTACTTCAGTTATCTATGTGAAATTTGGAATTGTTATAAATAAGCTTAACTTAGACTCATTAAGCGAGAATTTATTATACGTTTTATTTTTATATGTTCAATAAAAAATGCCCGACAATAGAGGGGACAAAAAATTTAAGTTAAGTTACTGGATCATGTGGGATACTCATATCATTTGAAAGGGCTTCATATGCAGATTCTAAGACAATTTTTTTACATGGAAAAGTTCTAAATCTGAATTTTTTACACAACGTTAACTTAAATTTAAAGACAAACAACCCTTAAAATATAAAATATTTACCCTTTCTTCACAATTTATTTTAATAAAATAGTACATTGCGATACCTACAAGTGCGAGTAGGAGAAAGTTTGCAATGAGTGGCGATAGAATAGAACACGACCGAAAGGGAGTGTTTTAAATCGATACGAGTTGCGACTACATGTATCGTAGACGTTTTACAGTACATAATGGTCCTTTGAATTTTTGACTTGGGCACAAAAGTACTCATTATCTGACTAATGCGGTAATATAGCGCCATATGTACTGTAAAAAGTTTCTGAACAAAATTTGAACCGCCTTAGATTTTTTTTTTGTTCTTTAAATTCGTATGATATTATACTGTAATCCCGATTATAAAATAAAGTTAAATAACAACTATTTTTGTATTAAAAAATAGCAAGGAACAACAAACTCGCATACTTACTCAATGCCGTGCCAACGAGTTAAGTGAGTTATAATCTGTCGATACATGGGACTGACTTCAAGTTTGCTACTTCTGGGTGCAGTTGCAACTCAAAGTTTGTACGGAACCCTCAGGGCGCGAGTCCAACTCGCACTTGGTCGGTTTTTTTCGGGATGGTAATACTAGCGTAAGAAAAAGACAGTATGATGCTCTCTAGACTGGCTAATGAGAGATGAGACTGAAATTTATTTAAAACTTTTAAGATAGCAACAATTTTGCTCATCAAATAAGCTTTCACGGTTTAAAGCTGCAACTGGCTAGTCATAACTGTCAACAAAATTACATTAAGGGTACAGTTACAGGTACGACTTGATTATTTCAGTCTCATCTTTCACTAGCCAGAGTCTAACTTAATGTTACTGGGTTCGTTTAGTGGTCAGACTTCATCTGATACTCGCTTGCTTATTCGACCAACAAAGGCAAAATAGAACAAACAAACGAACTTCGTTTTACAATAGGGATGACGACTAGGTAGAAAGAGTATGATTCTAATTTGTCCGTCAGTTAGATTGTCTAAAATGATTAGACACGTATTTTTTCCTTTTTCAATTTAACTAAATTTGACGAAGATATAGAGCATCAAAGTTCTGGGGTGGGGGCCTATGACGTCACTATTAGGTAAGAATTGTACTTCCGTACAACGAAACTTGAATGCACTGTATTTTCGTCATCTTTGATTTGACGAACAAAAGAAAAAACACGTCTACAATATTTTTTTATAATCTAAAAGACTACTCAAATGGGCAAGAATGGTAGAATATGCTTATTAATTAAATTTAGATTTTCAATATAAGTGGAAGCTATTGAAAATAATTCGTTAGTAACATTTTTTATCTGCGATGGTATCACAATATAATAGAATGGAGTGTGCGATTGTGTCTTATTTACGCTCGTGTGTAAGAAGTGTTCTGAAATCTGCTCAAATGTAGTTGTATATTATGTTACAATTGTAAAGCATGAATTAAATCGTCTTCTGTTACCGCGATTGTTATTCATTGAAATTAAACACTTTAGAACGGATTAATCGCGTTTATTAACACCATTATCCTACGTTTCGAGCCCTTTGTAGCACTCGTTTTCACAGGGTTAAGATGATGACTGATGTCATCATCTTAACCCTGTGAAAATGACTGATATCATCATCTTAACCCTGTGAAAACGAGTGCTGTAAAGGGCTCGAAACATAGGATCATGGTGTTAATAAACGCGATTAATCCGTTCTTAAGTGTTTAATTTCCATGAATTAAATCATTTATTATTTTTAATAAATATTTTGATTCATGTTTTTAATTAGGCACACTACTATACATAAATTATAAATTGAAAGAGATGTCATATACTACAGAAAAAGTGAGTGAAAGTGAGTGAGTCCTGGACGTAAGTCTGAGATGTAGGATGGGCGGAACGCACCTTAAACGTTTAAAATAAGAAAGGATTGCATATACTTAGGAAATTTCGGACTCTGGTTGCCGTGATCGGGTAGCCCAGTGGGCGTCTGCCGCGAAACTAAAGCAGGAGGTTTCGATCCCAGCCCTGCTCACAGTTTTTCTGTAGTACATGACATCTCTTTCAATTTACAATATATTATCTTATGGAAATATGCAGATGTACACGTTGTAGGGGTATTGATAGTCAAAAAGGAGACACTGTTATTGTTTAAGTCATTTGTAAGATCAATAAACGATAAATCCCGTCAAATTTGTTTTATTTCACAAAAAACGGGTATTCATTCATTTTCAGGATTGGCTGAAACATTATATTGCATCCCATTATTGCATCGCATTATTTATTTTATTCGAAAGTGACGCTCAGCAATTCCAATACACGAATTAGAGGCTCGACGGAAACTGTAAAACTGACGAAGTCAATTAATACCTATTTTATAATGAGTTGAGGTGTATCGCAAACCACGATACGATACATTTTTCTCCAACTGGATTGAGATGGAACCCAACGGCATTCCTCCAACACTTAGCATAGATCCTTTAAATTGTTCATGTCTTCCTTCCTATCCTACTTAGTACTTACATGAAGTGCTAAGTCCACAGTAACTGTGGATAGTTAAGCAACAGCCTGTAAAGTTTTAGAGTGTTGTTAGTTAAGTGTATGATTTTGACGTTTGTATCATTATCATTACAAAATTGTTCTGATCTGTTCTGGTTTGTGTGTCTATTTTTTTGGTGTCAATGACTGCAAGTCGTACAGCCGCAGCGCCCGGTTGATAAGTACACAAGGCACAGAAGATAGGTGCGCAACTGCGCAGGGTGATGGTGTGAGTCAGCTTGTAAATAACGGTCCGTGTACGTTCTTCCGATACACTCTATGGGTCAAACGTCCTCCCTGGACCCGCTGCACTAAGACATCTAGGAATGGGAGGGCCCCATGGCACTCTTTGTCAAAGGTAAACTTTATTTTAGTATTTCATATTGTCGAGATGATTAGGTAGCGGGTCGACATACGTTTCTGACACCACAGCAAACACATTATCCACATCATCCGCATATTTTGGTGATACTTTTAATTAGGTGATACTAAACAGAAAAATATAATTTAAAACGTTGCAACAAGGTACATTTTTTTCAATGTCAAGTATCAATATAAGGTAATATTTTAAGATTTCAACCTGTTTGCAACGTATTTAAGTATTTTTTTATTGTAGTGGCCGTATCACTGAATTAGAAGTATCGCCAAAATAAACGGGTTTACCCTATTAGCCAATTAACAGAGCAATGACAACAAAATAAAATCCTACACAAAAATACATCAATATAAAGTACAATTACAGAAAAAATTATAAAAATATGTATAATTATATGCATACATAATAATAAAACGTTATAAAGTACACAGTTTATTGTAGGTACGGCATTACACATGTTACAACGTCCACAGAGTGGGGCAGAATTAAAGTTTACTTAGATATTTATTTAAAGTAGGTATTTGAACGAACTGCGACACAAACCACCATAGTCCAACGTTCGCGTAACGCTGAAGACCGTAACAAGTGGAGGAGCATTGCGAGGGCTACACTATCCACAGTCGCCCCGCCATCATAAAACCACGACCACTCTGTCAAGAGTAAATGACTAAGGAGGAGAATTATTGAACGAAATGCATTGACCGATATACGTTCCGGCAATTTATCGGATCTCCATAGTAGGTATGTTCGCCATCCGCCAGACAAAACCATACATTGATTGGGAGATTCGGCGGATACGCTCGAACGTTTATTATTATGCCAACTTTTGACAGTGAATTGACGCAAGCGCTACCGAGTACGATTATATAACAAAAAGTAAAACTCATGGTAGGGACACAAATGTTCCGCCTTACAAAGTAGGTAGGTACGCTACTGTAGCGTGCTTCCATTGTTACAGTTGAGGTCACATGAGGACAACTGCACCGACTTTAATAACTGCAGTACATAAATGGCCGAAGACCCTTCCATAATCCAGTAAAGATATTTTTATACTCCATCACTTCTATCTGACAGTAACATTTATTCAATCGTACTATCCGGTGTCACGTTGTGACGGGACCGTTTCTAACTACAAAGGTTCTTTCCTAATAATTTGCAGTTCCTTCATTTATTTGCCTTTATTTGTCAATTTGGCTAATGACCGTCAAGGGGCAACGTTGTGAAGCGTAGTAAAGCTAGGTTCTTTTCATTCGATAACTTTGCCACTATTTATCTGTTTGCTCTGTCTTCTGCAAAATCGTCTACCACCTGTATTTTTAAATAAACTATAAGCTACTATCACTAAGTACATTCATCTCAATTTGGAACCTAAAATGAAGGGATTGTAACTGTAGAAGACGTGCGTGTTATCAGGTAAAGTCAGGTGAGGTCAAGTGTAGGTAAGGTCAGTCAGTCTAGTATCGGTCATACATATCCTCTTAAATTATGTCGTTGTCGTCTACTCTCAACCCGAACGGCCTAACTGTCTTGCCTGCATAATGTGTGTTTTTGAGTGTCTAGTCAGAGTTCTCGTATGACGATAAATGAAGTAAATGCAACATACAACTTAGGAAAACTATTGGGTTAGAGAGAAAATCTTAATTCCATTTAATATGTCACTAAAGATAGGGGTCGTAAAGGAATATTGTACTAAAAAGGTATTTAAAATCTAGATTTGGTATGATTAAGTTTAGGTAATTGAGATGCAATACTTTTAGCTTTCAATTTCAGCTTCCTTTTTGTCCAATTTATCCAATAATATCAATATTTCAAGGTATTTTTAGGTAGGCTGGGATGATTTACTCGTAACATCATTTATAACGAATTTATAATAAAATATATTGTTACAGATGATTATTCCAAATAGTTCAAATATCGCTGATTTCAGATTTTAAAAGCCTAGCATTAAAACTTCTGGGGCATAGACGAAGCTAGAGATTTAAGGCTGATATACACTTTTCATCAATTACGCGCGTTTCTAATAAAAGATATTTAATAAGTTAAGGGGAATTGTGTCAATAATATTTAATAATCATTTATGTAAATCGAAAGGACGTCCAGTTACAACGTCACCTAATTTCGAATCATATATTTTAACGGCCTCCTAGCCTAGTTGGTAGTGACCCTGCCTACGAAGCAGGAGGTCCCGGGCTCGAATCCTGGTCAGGGCATTTATCTGTGTGTTTATCACGAATATTTGTTCCTGAGTTATGGATGTTTTCTATGTATTTAAGTATTTATATGTATCTGTCTATTATATATATCGTCGCCTAGTACCCACAACACAAGCCTTATTGAGCTTACTGTGGGACTAGGTCGATTTGTGTAAGATTGTCTGATACTAGGCCCCACTCTATTTTTGATCTATATAAACCAGCTCTGTAATATGCCTATTGAAAATGGCTCTATTTTTTCGTATGCTGACGATACAGCTGTTGTGTTCTACGGAGATACTTGGGAAGCAGTACGTGCTTCTGCGGAAATTGGACTTGCTAGAATTGCATGCTGGTTGCAAAAAAACCTCCTTACTTTAAACAAAGATAAGACTAATTTCATCTGCTTCACTACTGACTCTAGAACTCAACCAGACTCCACCTTTTCTCTTAAAATCCATAGCTGTGATGACATAAACCAGTCGATTTGCTCTTGCTACGCTATAGAAAAAGTGGAATGTGGGAAATACTTGGGAGCAGGGACCGGAAAACCCCTCTTTAGGCTTAAGCCTATCGAGTTGGTTACCTAATCATATCTGTTACACAATGATACTGTAACAGCAACATTCAGTAACCGAATACAAACGGTAAGCGAAATGTTGCTGTAACAGTAACCATAACCCGGTTAACTGCAAAACCCAATCCCGATAGGGTTTTTGTTTGGGGTTTTCTTTAGGTTACTGTTAACCTTATTATAACAAACGAGTATACTCTTTACGTGTAAGTAAATTAGATTCAATATCTAATAACAGTAGAGGCTGGCATCGGCAAAGACAATTCCGTGTCAACAGTGAACGATATAAATGTCGTAAAGGACATATAAAAACCTCGTACTTAGGACATTTGTATCTTGCACTGTTTTTTGGGTCCAACAGGTAGAATAACCCAGGTTTGTTTCATAGTTGTCACTTCAATCAATTTTGAACTATAAGCCGTTACACTAGAGTTGTATTAATAATAACAAGCGGTTTCTACGTCTTACACTTTCAAATTAAAGCGAAGACGGCAACGCGACGGCACGTGTTAATAATTTCTTATTTTTCTTCAAATACACAACAACCCGTTAGATTGAACTAGCTTATTTCATCAAATAAAATGTCATCATACCTTACAACTTCAATTCACGTTATAATAAATAAAAATACTTCTATTAATTACGTGAATTTCTTAAGCTTTCGAAAATTAAAAGTGTAGTACTAAACAAAATTGCAATTAATGAAACTGCAACATCATTACGTTTGCTTGCATGTTGTGATTTAAAGTTATTCGTAGTGTTTATTTTGACGGATTTAACTTGTTCAACGAATTTAGTGAATATCTCTTACGAGTCTTACGACTAACGTCGGTAGGTGATATTTTGTTAAGTTATTTAATCAAAACATTCAAAACCATTGTAGTAGGAACGAATAGGAATAAATCGTCTAATACCGCACGTGCAATGATAATTAAACAACTTAGGTAGCCAAGTTTACAAGTCGGGCTCGCGTGTAATTTAGATCCGAGTATCCGTGGTACTCGTAGAAACAGATCTTAAATACACGCGGACCTAACCCATCCTTATCCGTTACCATAACGTTTTAGGGCATTTTCAAAAATAGGGTACCATTTTCATTTCTTTTTGAATATAGGAAGTTTTGGGTTTTTTGTAACCAGAATCACGAGTACTATTGGAAACAAGAAAAATAGTGTCCCGTTTTTTTTGTCAGCTTTGTAACGCATTTTTTTCATACATTTCGTATCGGCCGTTACAAACCTGACAAAAAATTTTTTTTATGGATAATTGAGGACCCATTTTCATTAAAAGGATGCACTTTTTTCTGAAAATGCCCTTTAACGCAATTCAGTTAAGGTTCAGGTTCAGGTAAGGAACCTGTATTGAGTTGTATGGCAGCGACTCAGTTTAGGCCCTAAACTGAATCACGTTAAGACGTCATGGTAAGGCCCCTTGGCGTGTAAAGTAACAGTGCATGATAATTAAAATAAAAAGTAGGGATACAAACAAAAAATTAGACATACTCGTAGTACATATTATGATCAATGTGAACAACAATCAAAATACAAAATATTCAGCAAAAACAATTCTACAACGATAGTAAAAAATAATATCACACTTTTGTCTTAAATCTTCATAATAGGTAGATCTTCCCATCACGGAACAATTGTGTTCCGGACCTTTGGGAGGCGTACGCGGAGCCGAAGCCAACACGCTGAGACCCTTTCGACAATTTAATGAAATGTAAGGGGTACACCGAGCGAATGATGCACCTGCCCGAGTTATGGGATGCAGAGGCAGCACCGCCAGGGTGTATAGACTATTGAGATTTAATGGAAACTAAAATATACTGGTCTATTAGGTGAAGGTGGTTGACTAAATACTGTATTATAGAGAATAAAATCAGACGTCTGCCTAACAAAATGGTAATAAATTTAATTTACGGCAAACGGTGACTCGCCCACATAAGATGGGCCCCCACAAAAAGCGACATCTAAGAGAGCTCGAGAGCAACACCAGTATGAGGGCTGGGGGTAGAGAGGTGTCACTAAACTTTGAACATATAGCCAACTCGCCACTTAAGTTTCCACATCTAGTAGGTAGGTAATTATTAGGATTAGCTTTTGGAGCCGACGTGCTCATATTAACAAAGGCTCGTTTATAAAACAAAAAAATGGCCTTGCACGTGCAGACTACGGATAGGTATGAGTTGTTGGTAAGGGTATCGTTATAAAAATTATGGCAATTTAAAATGATAATATTGAAAGCAGCTCTAGAAATTCCTGCTTCAAAAACTTTACTTGCATTGTTTTTACTAATTACTCTCATGAGACAATGACATTTAAGTGCACAAAGATGAATACCGACCGAGTGCAGGCTTATTGTTATTGCCCTTATCGGTTCCACATAAACAATGAATCTCGGCAATGTCTAAGCCGCGATGCGTTATATTATCTTGGTCTGGTATTTTACATTAATATTCTTACAATTTACGTAATCCAGTCAAATTATTATTACACATATTTTGAGTTGATACTTTGTATCCCGATACCTATACCTACTAATTGGTGTCACGGTAAACACTTCCGCTTTTCTATGTTTTCTGTGTGTATGTACACGAATGCATAGAATGAGCAGAAATCTAGATCCTGGATGGCTTTATGGATCTAGGGTGCCATGAAACATTGCTATTAAAGTAATATAAATAGTTAAATACAGTCTAAGAGGGCAAGCGTACTGTTGGCTAAAAAGCTATCTCAATGGGCAGCGACAATGTGTAGAAGTTACAAAAATAGTTAAAAACCTTAACAAAACGTATAATTCGCCGTTCATCATTAACACATGCGGCGTGCCATCGGGTAGTATACTAGGGCCGTATTTGTTTTTACTTTACATCACCGATTTACCTGGCGCCACACAAAATGACACTATACTATTTGCAGATGACACAACCATAGTAATTAAAGAAAATACAGATGGTTCTCTAAGAAATATTATTACATGTACCTACATTAACAAATGTAACAAATTGGTTAGAAAATAATAATCTCAAAGTTAACTTAACCAAAACACAACTGGTTTAATTTCAAACTTATAATAGCAAAACCAATTAGATTATCTGCCGATTTTAATGGCGTAAGTACAACTTAATGAAACGGAAAGTGCAGTTTTTCTAGGAATTAAGAATGATAAGTTTTGTAATTGGAAAGCCCATATTAATACCCTTTGTAATAAGCTACATCGATTTAATTATATTTTGTATCGTCTGCGAGCAACCGTCTCTGAGGCGGCAGCAACGGCAGCCTATAACGGTTATGTATCGTCGCAAATCTGTTACGGAATAATAATATGGGGCAACTCATCAGATGCTGATAAGGTTTTCTTAGCCCAAAGAAAGTGTTTACGAGTAAGATCTTTGTGTGGAGCATATTACCTAGATAGTTGCAAGCCATTATTTAAAAAAGTATACTACCCTTGCCATCCTTATATGTATTTGTTATGTGTATATTCGTAAAACATAATATAGAATTGTTTAAAATGAAAGGAAGGGAAAAACGATATAAATACGATCTAAATACCGACACATCAGACATTAAAACTATTTCAAAAAATACGTGTGGCACTCGGGGACTGCCGCGGTAAAGCTATTGCATATCATTTTGTATCAACTTATGCAATTATAATTATTTATTTATTTTATTCATGCAGTATTTCTTTTTCTTTGATATTAATTCAAGTTACACTTTTTGAGCGTGGTGACCGATAAGAAAACAAATTTTTCTATTATTTAATAAATAAAAAGTTAATATTGTTTAAAATGTTTTTATTATTTTACAATACATGTGGGTTTTATTATCTTACAGTAGCTGTTGGTTATTCAGGAATATTTATCATTAAAACTATAGGTTTATGATAACTGAAATAAGAAACATAAGTTTGCGACTTAATATCCTCTAAATACCTAGAAAATACCGCGTCAATGGTGGTCCCATATTTTGTTGTAGACTCTTGTGGATCATTATTCATTTTCAAATTCAATGTTTTTGATAGAAAAGTTGTCAACATTATTTTACAATACATGTGAGTTTTATTATCTTACAGTAGCTGTTGGTTATTCAGGAATATTTATCATTGAAACTATAGGTTTATGATAACTGAAATAAGAAACATAAGTTTGCGACTAACATATTTGATTTTGGCGGGACTAAAATAATAGTGTTTATTTTGACGTTTGACATCGCCGTATCTCTGGTAATAAAAGCTACTGTCCTCAATATTTTGTATAGAATATGACACTTAGCGACATTCGTTTGGAGATATATCCTTTCCCCGATAAAGAACTTTGTAACAAAGTGAATAAAGTCGGTTTCGGTCCGTCGGAGGTCGGAGTGGGGAGCGTCAGGTTTTTTTTCGTTACGGAATTTCTGGATTCAGTCCCCGCGCTCAAGGCCCGCGATAGAAGCTATGCAATAGCTTAAAAAAAATTCTAACTCTATGGCCATCAAATTATATTATAATTATTCTTCCTGTTACATATGAGAGTTCTTAAAGGAAATAAAATCAGTAGAAAACTCTTTTTCATTGTTAGATTTTGTATATAATTAGATATTGTTATTATAATTTTAGTATTATAAATTTACGAAAACGGGGCTTAATCGTGTATAAACTTTGAAAACAAACCTCCGACGTTTCAAGGGCGACATTGCCCCCGTGGTCCCGGAGAAAGACTGTAATTTTAGTAGTATTTCCGTGAATATACCTACTTAAAAAAGTTATACCCAGAGTATCTCGAGATGCGATATTGTAATGTAATAAAATAAATTATAGATGTTTAATTACTCATTTATTGTCGGTACATTTTCAAATTAATTTAAACACATTACAGAAGCGTCTTGTCACACACGATACCGGTTTTCTGCTCTGTTTGGAACATGCCATTAGGCCACGTGTAATTAAGACACGACTCGTGTACACGGAGCCACGTGTCAGCGTGTACTCTTGTAATCGGGAGCCCTAATCTCAAACTCGTACGATTATACAAATTTTGCTCATTACTACGATAATACGAGATACGAAAAAATAATATAATAATAAGTATCCAATATCAAAGTATGTCATAATCATTTGGAGCACCGCTTGCTGCACTTGCTTACAATTAACTCAAATACATACTTTTGTTTTGCCAATGGTAGCAAATAGCGGTCTCAAGTGAAAACACGTCAGACGTCAGCGTGCGTAGCCAAGATGCCAATCGCTCACGCTTAATAATGTATCGTAGCTACCTCTCTCTATCTCTCTTTCTTATTAGCGTGACAATGACAGTTGCATTTCATTAGCGAGTGAGCGTGAGCGGTTGGCATCTTGGCTACGCACCCAGGTAAGAAAAGAAAGTAATTGCCGGCAAAATCGTATTAAGATTGGTAATAAACAAGACTTTTATTGTCGCATTATCACTCTTGACGCATATATGAGAAATTAAGGAAAGACAAAAACTATTCACCGTTTTATAATGTAAACAGTTTGAAATCACGATTTCCACTTGAAACTTATCTGCTATGAATAGCATTGTAGTGTCTTTTGTTAAACCCAATCGCTAATTACCTGCAGAAAATGAAATGCAGTAATACAAAAACCTGTAATATAAATTACAAATTTATTGTCTTAAGAATAAGGGTCAAATTGGAATAGGACGCATTTCACATAAAACCTTTTAGAAATGAAATATGATCTGACCACCTGGGGACAATTGTATAATTTATTTTGTAACTTAAAATATTAGCGGAACTCTCTTTCTAATAAAAGGGATTGAAAAGAGACTTCCGCTAATATTACAAGCTACAACTGATTATGCAATAGGCCTCCGGTAGCGTGTTTTGCAAGTCTTAGTTAGAGGGTGGTATTTATTATATTATTTTTGCTGTAGTTGAGTAGTGTATGAACTAAGCATGGATTAAAAATTCAAGAATCCAAATGCATTAAAAATCCAAAAAGTAGGCCAGTTGTCGATTGTAAGAAATATCGGGAATAGAATACAGTGTAGCTAACGTTGCCGGTACTTGGTAGCGTAGCGACTGAAGCTTGCACAATATCCTCAAATCGATAAGAAATCTGTTCCCACTTTTTTTAATATCTACCTACGTAAGTTGCAAAATTTAACACAAGCTACAATAATCAAATCAACTTTTAATTATGAAAAATAAACAGACACCTGGTTGACCACGCCTCGGTTCTTAATTTCAAAAGGTTATACGTTGAGTGCATGCTATAACAATTTGAACTTTATTGCCAAAGGAATACTGTTGTTATTAATAAAATATCTCTTGTTCTTTATGGTACTATTTCGTGCAGGTAATTAGCTGTTGGTTTTACAAAGGATAACAATGTCGAGATTTTAAAAAGTTTTAACTTTACCGACAGCCGTCACAAGATGTACTCACAAAATAGCACTATTTGCTGAATTTTATCGCTTCGTAATCTGAGACTAATAGTTATGTTTTGTTTTTAAATAATATCAGAATAATTGCGCTAAGTTACCCATGTATGATGATTATTTATGACTCTACCTATATTTGACTGATTAACTACAAGAAAAATAAATAAACTTGAGCATAGTAGAAACAAACGCTCACGCCGCTTTCATTTCTATGTATGATAATAAAAATGTTAGGCCTAAAATGTTAGGTTATAGTAAGGAAATAAAGAAACGATGCCACACTAAGAGCAAAACAAACCTGGTTCCACAGCGAGCGACAACGTCCTAACTCCTAGCCATGGTCATTCAATATTAAGTCTAATTCCTGGGCGTATAAAGATTACTTTCGTTTGAACTGTTCAAAACAGAATAAAACACTAACAGAATTCATTGGGGTTAGTTACTGGTTAGAGGTTAATTGGGGTTAACTGGACCGATAAGGTTTCCGAATGATTAAGGTTTCCGTATCATGAGTTAACCGAATTGGAGGTGTTTTGAAAACAACCTTTAAAATAACCTTATGAAAAACCCGGGTTATGGTAACCGGTTCCGGTCCCTGCTTGGGAGTTATGATTGACCAGAGACTAACATGGCACTCTCACACAGAGCTAATGATGTCTAGAACCCGGAAACTTATATGGACCTTTAAATGTTTAAGACACTCTGCATGTTCACAACTTCTAAATCAAATTTATACTTCTTTAGCACAATCGATCCTCTCTTATTGTATTTCGATATGGGGTGGAGCCACTAAAACAAAATTTTTACAACTAGAAAGAGCCCAAAGAGCACTGCTAAAGGTCATGTACTTTAAACCTCATAGGTTTCCAACCGGAGAACTTTATGATCTATGCGGCCTTCTATCAGTTAGAAAATTGTATGTTTTAAATGCTGTGTTAAGACAACATAAATCCACACCGTATCCTATCTCTCAAACAACTAGAAGAAAAAAAACGAAAGTAATCCCTATGCCACAATCAAAGACGTCCTATGCTAGAAGACAATACGGTGCTCAATCTGCTAACTTGTATAATCTTATAAATAAAGAAATTGAAATATATCCCTACACATATAGAGAATGTAAAATAAAAATAATAAACTGGATTAAAAAGAAAACCTACCTTGAAATAGAAAATCTACTGAAAAAATGAATATTGTATTGATCATATGTAAGTGTTCTCTATTTCACACACACATACATACACACACACACACACACACACACACACACACACACACACACACACACACTTTCACACGAAGTGGCCTTTTGAAATCGTTATCCTTAAATCTGTAATATATGTTAATCATCTGACTTTCTCATAGGTCATATGTTATATTAGTCTAAGTTTGTTTACCAATAAGTACCTCTTAGAAAGTTTATATAAGTAAGTTAATCACTAAGGAAGAGCGGTGTTCCTTAACACAGGTATTTTCATACTTAAAAAGGGACACCAACCTGTACTATGTTTAATTTGTTTGCTACTGAATAAATCATTTTTCATTTTCATTTTTCATTTTTTTCATTGTCCGATAATATTTATTTATTATTTATTATTATTATTTATTATATATTTGTATGTTACTCTTTTTGCCGAATAAAATACACAATTATAACTATTTCAAATCTAAAACCGGATATTTACCATGTGTGTTTGTTTTGATGAGCACCCGATATATCGGCACTGATGCAAGCGCCATGTTCACGGAGTAACTGTCATGCTGAGAGTTTTAGGTTGAAGTCACAACATAGCGTGGCGTGGGTTTGCTTATTTTAAGCGTTATTACAGCCACTTCTACTGGTCTTCTCTTTCTTCTACCTAGCGTTATCCCGGTCTTTGCCATGGTCCGCTTTCCTACTTCCTCGCCTCCACTTCGCACAATCCTGGGCCTCCACTCTTGTGAGTCCCTTTACGCTCATATCGCCCTTCACGACATCTCGCGATCACTTTTTTTGTCTGCCGCGGGGTCGGGGTCCGTCAAGGGTACTACTATAATTTACTAATTAGAACGATAGGTTTTCCATGTAATTTTTTCTTTTCGAGCTCCCGATATAATTTTAATTTATTTCTATTTCCGTTATAATTATTATTTAATTCTAATTTTAAATAGTAATTATAACGGAAATGACCAAGTTAGCATAAAATCGTATAAGGGGGGGTGGGGTATAAGGGGTAATAGATTGTAGTTTTAATGTAAATGACCATGTCAGCTTAAAATTATACAACTTATTTTAACAACTTTTGTAACGTAGCGTAATTTTGCATTTGTAAGCCAAAATTTATTATTACCCCGAAATATATTATGATTTGATGACATTGATGACCCTGACTTCTATAATAGTGTTTGCCGGCTAAATAAATTAGCATCTCTAAAATGAAGAACATATCGCGAGGATTAAAAATGTTGTCTTTCAAAATTTAGTGCAGACAAGTTCTGCAAGAAAAACAACTAATTATAAAAGTCTTGTTCAACTGTCTATGATTAAAATCCCACCAAAATCATATTGTAGTTAAAAGCAAAAGGATCAAGAGTTGAAGTACATTAGTGAAGTTCAAACAAGCGCCGTAATCATTGTTAAACATAGTTATTTAAAGATCCATTACCATCACAACGTTGTCACATTGTATGTGCAAAAAAACAATTAACGCCATCGAGTACTTCCACTCAATTACTATACTTACTTATAATTGATGAACATTCGTAAACATCTTGACCAAAAATCGTCATTTCAAGTTATGCTTTATAGCTATGTCTGTTAATAGTTTTATGATTCCGGTTTGCTTACGCCAAATATCTTAATTACCATATATTTAAGACGTCACAACTTTCAAACTTAAAATAGACAAGTTCCAAAATGACAAAAATATCTAATATATTAAAATTGTTTTTAATATGGTACATAGTCAGAATGCCGTCCAATGGATAATTGGTTGATATAACAAATTCTTTAAATACGTAATCAGTTTTATGACTAAAGATGAAAATGCATACGTTTCTTAATAACTCTATTCAAAATTATCTATTTTTGACAGTTTCAATTGACTGAGTTTTATTAGAAAATAGTATGTTTTGTTTGAAGTATTTTGAATTAGAGTTTTGGACATTTTTTTAAATGGTTGAATTTAAAATTAATCAAAACACGATAAAGTTAATATGAATAGTCATATCAAGAAGGCGCCACAAGTGATTTCATGATTTGGAATTTATTTGTGATATTTGGCTTTAGCAAACCGGTATCAAAGATATTGCGTCTATTAGTTGTGATATTGATATATGTGGTATTGTTGAGTACAGAAAATTCTAAATTCTTCAGACTGCAATGTTTACCTAACTATCGAACATACCTGACAGAATCTGCATATGTTTGTTCAATTTGGAGTGCCCCGTCAAGGGTATTATTATGTATATGTTTAATTTCTTTATAGATTTAAATATAATTGGTATCTTATAAAATTTTAGACACATAGGTGACACCCATGTTAGCTGGAAAAAAAGTCATCTATAAATAGCAGACCGATTGTTTCCTAGATGATCTCATACTACTCACATAAAGCGCACAAAAGTACCTATTCATGAAACTTAGTAAACTTCTATTAAAATGTCTTTGTAACGAACACGTGTTACATTTGACTGTTTTTTCGTTATTTATTAATAGACGTTCCAAATTCAAAACCGATATAATAGTATCTATAATCATTACTTGCCTGATGTACGAGTAGGTATACCTACCCATTGTTAGCTTAAAGTAGTTGTTTTTTTACGGTGAAAAACAAGCATACAGACCGCCTGATGGTAAGCGGTCACCGTAGCTTATGGACGCCTGCAACTCCAGGGGGGTTGTGCGCGTTGCCGACCCTTTAAAAAAAGGAGGATTCGCTGTGTTGACAGCTAAAGGGGCAAGCTTTACTCCGTGGTTCCCCAACTTTCAACACAGTGAATCCTCTTGGAGCTCTGGCGACCTTACTCACCATTAGAAACACCAGTATGAGTAGGGTCTAGTGTTATTAAACTGCGGTTTTCTGTAAGGTGGAGGTACTTCCCCAGATAGTCTAAAGAAACACAAGAGTCGCAGTGGAATTTAGTGATATTTATTCAGATAGCAAAACAGAATGATTGACGGTTGATTGTACATCAAACAATAAACAGATAGGTAGCATAGCAACCTATACCAGCCAATACTTCAACACTTCCTCTGAAGCAACCATCCATTATGAGAACACCCACAACACCATCAAGCACTCAAGTCTAAACCTAAACCAGACACACACCTTTCAAACTTAACGCGGGGCAATGGCTTAGTTAAGACATCGGTCAGGTTATCTTCAGTTGGGATGTACTCCAACTGAACCAAACCCTTACTGACGCAATGACGAACGAAATGATACCTAATGTCAATATGCTTCGTTCGCCGGTGAGCAAAAGGATTATGTGCCATCGCCATGGCGCTCTGGTTGTCTACAAACAACATGACACTCCTAGAGTTCCCGTTCTTACACACACGGCTCACTAACCTCTGGAGGTATACAGCTTCCTTGGATGCTTCAGATAATGCAACGAATTCCGATTCACTTGATGAACAGGACACGCAGTTCTGCTTTCTGCACTCCCAGGATATCATATTCGGTCCTACTTTAAACATGTAGCCGGAATAAGACTTTCTGTCTTTAATGTCGCCTCCCCAGTCAGCATCGACGTAGCCTGTAATTAAATGATTGTTACGTTCACCTTTCGACTTCCGAAATACAAGGCCTTAGCCACAAGTTCCTTTCATATAACGTAGAACACGCTTAGCCGCCTTCATGTGTATAGTTCGGCAACATGAATTATAATAAAAATAAAAAAAATATTATGGGACAATCTTACACAAATCGACCTAGTCCCACGGTAAGCTCTAAGGCTTGTTTTGTGGGTACTAGGCGACGATATATATAATAGATAGATACATAAATACTTAAATACATAGAAAACATCCATAACTCAGGAACAAATATTCGTGATAAACACACAAATAAATGCCCTGACCAGGATTTGAACCCGGGACCTCCTGCTTCGTAGGCAGGGTCACTACCAACTAGGCTAGGAGGCCGTTAAAACCGTTAAATTATACTAAGCTAAGAAGCTCACAGCCGCCGAGATATCGGGTCTCGTGTTGCAGGCTAGGTAATTCAATGCACCAACTAACGACTGGTATCGTAATTGTTCTTGGCGATTTAAGTCCTCACCACCCCCATCTGCCAAAACCTTATGTAGATCCAGTTCCAATGGAGTTTTCACCGGTTTGCATTGATCCATGCCATGGTCCTTTAGAACGGTTTCGATAAACTTCCTCTGATGTAGGAACAACGTACCTTCGTTTCCTCGTTCTAAACTCATGCTTAAAAATTGCCGAGCTTCCTCTAAATCCTTCACTTTGAAGTATTTCCGCAATTCGCTCATCAATTGCATTTTACTATTAATATTTTCAAAAAATATTATAAAATCATCCACATAAAGACATATAAAAATGTCGTCTTTAAAATATAAACAGCTATCAAACTCAGAACGTCGAAATGACATTGTCAATAAAACATCATTGACTTTTTCGTTCCACGAGCGACTAGCTTGTTTAAGGCCGTATTCTCGCCTTTTGCAATAAACACACGTTCTGACCTTTGCCGTCAAAACCCTCCGGTAATTGCATATAAACTTTTTCATGTAAATCACCATTCAGAAACACCGTGTTTACATCGAAATGATGTACCTGTTAATCATTTTCAGCAGCCAACGCCAACAATAACCTTAGAGTCGATCTTCTTACGACGGGTGAAAATGTTTCGAAGTAATCCACACCGTACTACGACTGCGTGAAGCCTTTTGCGACAAGTCTTGCCTTGTACGTCAGGTTTCCGTCAGCATCATACTTGTGCTTGTAGATCCACTTGTTACCAACAACTTTGGCTCCTGGTGGTTTTTCAACTACCTTCCAAACGTCGTGCTTCTTCATGGACTCTAACTCCCGTTCCATTGCTGCTTGCCACTCATGACTGTCAGGTCTTTGTAATGCTTCCTTGTATGATCGTGGTTCTTCCTCTACATCGCAAGTACCTCTGCAAGTACCGCTTTGCGCGTCACGTAACCTATTCCTTAGAGGATAAGGATCCCTAGGTTCTACCTCGCTCAGCACATCAGCCGCACTAGTTCCTTCAATACGATCTTCAACGACAGGTTCTTGTCCAGAAACTTCACTGGGCTCTTCGGTCTCAGCTGTACGAGCAGTATCTGCGCTAGTTTCTACTTGTACTCCAGCTGCGTCCGAGCTTTCTACCGTGTCTTCATAGTAAGAATCCTCTGTCATTGACGTACATGGAACCACCTTAGAAGAAGGATCGATTTCCCATACAATCGCATTGTCTTCTTTGCATACAGTCCTCTGAGATGATGTTAACTCCATCTTTGAACCAGTCTCCGACGCCTTTAAATCGGGACCTTCAATAAATGTAACGTCTCGACCTGTAATAATCTGTCTAGGGTTGCTAAGATCTGCAAAGCGATAACCTTTAGTATCTTCGCAATAACCGACGAAAATATACTGCTTTGCCTTAGCGTCCCATTTCTTTCTCTTCTCCTTTGGAACATGCACATAAGCCGTTGACCCGAACACTCGCAAATGATCAAGTTTCTGTACCTTCCCTGTCCACAACTCTTCTGGGATCTTCCCGTCATTGGCGCTATGAGGCAGTCTGTTTTTGACGTATGCCGCTGTGTTACAAGCTTCCGCCTAAAACTTCTTATTTAAGCCTTTATCCATCAGCATGGTTCGTGCCATCTCCATCACGGAGCGCAGTGACCTTTTCGCGACCCCGTTCTGTTCTGACGTGTAGGGAACTGTCAACTGGTGCCTTATTCCCTTGGTGGAAAGAATTGCATTAAAATCTTTATTAACAAATTCCGTCCCATTGTCCATTCTCAGTCGTTTGACTGTCAAGCCGGTCTCATTCTCCACATGCGTCACAAAATCCTTAAAGAAGTTCAAAGTCTGTGACTTCTCCTTAAGAAAATACACAAACAATTTCCTAGTGAAATCGTCCACAATGACAAATATGTAATGAGCACCCCCGTAAGAACGTTCCGACGTTGGTCCGCACAAATCGGCATGTAATAAGCCTAATTTGTCAGTAGCTCGTCCTGCTTCACCCTTTGGAAAAGGTAATCTATGTGCCTTACCTTTTATACAAGCAGCACATGGTTCCATTACATCTTTACCTCCAAGATCGATCTGTGGTAGCTTGCGTAAATCTCCCAGATTTACATGCCCAAGCCTCCGATGCCAAAGTGCCAACGAGTCCTCAGCCTGAACTGTAGCCAAAGCCCCTTCTACAACAGGAAAACATTCATCCAACATAAAGATACCTGAGACTTTACTAGCAGTAAACACAAGCTTACTCGTAACTTGGCCTATCGACTGGTGAAACATCCTACAACCATCACTATCAAATATCACTTTCCATCCATTCTGTACCAACCTTGATATCGACAAAAGATTAACTTTCAAGTCGGGTACATAGTAACAATCTTTTATCGGCAACAAAACTCCTTTCAGACTTACCATAATGTCACCCTTACCCTCGCTTGACAATTTGTCATCATTCGCACATGTCACAACATTCTTATCAGTTATCACAAAGTCTCTAAACCAGTGCTTCTGAAAACTCATGTGCGACGACGCACCGCTGTCCAGATAAAATGCCGCGGGGCTGAAGGAATCATGTACCGACAGTGAACAGCACAATGCAACTTTCTTCGACTTCGTAGAAACCGTTGATTTGCCTTCTCCATCTAACTCCTTTACCAGCTTCGGGCAATCTGACTTCTTGTGACCCTTCTGGCCACACCTAAAGCACTTGAGCTTCATAACTGAATGCTGACCATGTTTCCTTGCTACTAACGCCGAGTTCGCAACCGAGGAATCATTCGAAGAACTCTGACTGGAATCCTCTTGTAACAGCTTCTGACGTACATTTTCCGAGGTAAGCTTCATACCAGAGTGTTCTAATGCCATCCGCAATGGCCGGTACTCATCAGGTAGACCTCTCAATAGTACTACGGCTATCAAATCGTCATCAAAGCTCTGATTAATCTCTTTCAGCTTCTGAGCGTGATTCATGACCGATGCGACGTACTCGTGCATAGATTTATGATTCTCTAGCTTTTCGTCCAAGAGATTATTCATTAAAGAGATCCGTCTGTTAATACCTTTGTTTTCGAAAATCGCTGCCAACGCATCCCACACCTCCTTAGCGTAAGAAAGATTTTGCACGTATGTACGGATACAGATACATTACTGCATTAAATAACAGCTTGGCACTGCTGACTTTAAACGTCATTAGTTGGTAGCGAATATAAATTTGTTTTGAAGTCGTTTTTTTTTGTTATTTGTTAGTACAACTAGTTTACAGTGTTTTTGGAAGGTCGATAGAAGAAAGTAAAAAGGTCGAAGACGGTTCGAACAAATACGTTCAACGCTTATTATACCAAGCTGTAGGTATAGTGCCCTCAGAAGCGGTAAACCGTCAGATAATATGCGGCTGTGAGATTAGATAGATCGCACTGTGCGCGACTCGCCTTTTAATTATTTTTTTATAAATAGTGACGTGCGCGGTAAATTAAGTTTAAATTAAAAAACAAAAATTATTAGGTTTTTTTTAAGTGATTAGGCATTTGTTTAATATAAGACTGAAGAAGAAAGTGAAGTGAAGATGTTACGTTTGGTGTTTTTGGGATTGGTGCTGCAGCAAGCTTCAGCAGTTATATACAGCTTAACTCGTATGTATTCAACAATTATTTGAGTTTAGACATATTATATGTAGCTACGAACGATTTTGATTCGGGAAGTCCGGGAAATTATACTTGATTTGAAACTTTTAGGTCTTTCCGCAATATTATTATAAGTTGAAATTAAACACTTTAGAACGGATTAATCGCGTTTATTAACAACTTGATCCTACGTTTCGAGCCCTTTACAGCACTCGTTTTCACAGGGTTAAGATGATGACTGAGAGAATGCGAATTCTCCCCGTCAATCAAAAAAGTTACTTGTGCAAACTACCTACATACAAAAAATAAAAATAATTTAAAAATAAAAACAAAGGTTGGTCTACAATGCCCAGAGGGGCTTATAAAGCTAGTAATACACAGCCTGAAGGGCATTCTACAAACGCTCGCGGGCTCGAAACGTAGGATCATGGTGTTAATAAACGCGATTAATCCGTTCTAAAGTGTTTAATTTCAATGAATAACAATCGCGGTAACAGAAGACAATATTATTATTATAAGTATTAGGTAAATAAAACGCTGTTTAACTTAAATATAGAATTGTCACAAAAATAAGTGATCCATTTACAAGCACAATCAGTACCATTGTCATAGTGGGCAAAACAATAAAAAAAACGCAATTTTTTTTTTGTATGGCACAGATCATTCACACAAAAATATATTTTTGCGGAAAATTTTTTTTCGATTATTTTCTAATCACCGGCATTTGTGTTAAATCCTGTATGTAGTTTTAGGTAGTAAAAAAGACTTGATCCTCAGGTTTTATTTAACCGCGGTTAAAATACTTAACAGTGATATAATAAGGGTTTTTTCTACTTTAGCACTTCTATCTGTCAATTAGATGACTAACGGCGATATTAAAAAAGTACACATTAATAACGGTGTCTATGGTATTCCATAAGAACACTGCTCGTATGGATTTTCATACAATATATTAACACTGTTGTTTTTTTTTTCTATAGTGGGCATACGACTTGTTCGACACTCTGCCACGTTTCAAGATCCCATAATCGGTTCTTAAAACTCTCGGCTCTAAGTATTATTACAAAACTCGACTTCGTCTGTTTTTGTAACGGCGACCCTCAAGTTTTAAAAATATGTCCCTTATCATACTTAAGTCCTTCTCTATATTACTTTTTTTAATTCATACATTTAACTAGATATTTTTTTGATAAAATGTATTTTTTTTAATTAATAATAGTAGTAAATTGTGATAGAAGTGTACTATGATGGTCATTACATTATATACGAGTCGATATTGTGCGCGTGAGCTGAAGCGATAGCGCAATAAGGAAGCCGATGTGTATAATGACTATGCATACACGTTTCATAAGACGTTTTTCAACACACTTGTAAGGAAAAATCTCAATTTTAATCGTGCATCAACTTTTGTCAAATACGTGACTTAATGGTCAGAATCAGCCATAAGGCATAAATTAGTTTGACTAACTTTTATTGACTACTTGAAGCTTTTTGCTATGCCTTTTTACATTTATACATTTTTAACTACCGTCAACTGGGGTGAATAGGATCAATTTTGAACTTTGAGTACGATTTCAACGGAATATTTCCATTAACAATGTTTGAGAATCTATTTATAGTACTTTGATTAGAATGTACTTAACCTAAACCCCCTTTTAAAAAAAACAGGCATCCCTATTCATACTGCATAATTATTGGGTCAATAGCAACGAATAAGGGATCAATAGGGAAAAATGGTCAGGGATGTCACAATAATAATAAGCTTGCAGGTTTTACGTATTCAGTGACACTGGCGTTGTTATTATGTATCTAATGACATATATACATATATTTTTATAAAAATACGCACATACATATATATAAAAATACACACATACATAATTATATTCAGAAATTCTCCCATTTCTTGGTTAGTTATAATAAGTAAATCGGTAGGTACCTACTTATGTACTAAATTCACGAAATAAATAATCATTTGTTAAAAAAGAATACTTTTGGCAGCCCTGTCCCAGTACACCCTTTATCATCCCTTTTTCAACTTATTGCGTCCCTATTAACTATCAAAGCCATCCCGATTGACCCCTCAAGTCATCCCCATCGACCCCCATCATATCATGATCAGAGCCTCAGAGGTTTATATGGATGCACCCTATAAACCTCTGATGTTTCAAAATTTGCATGGATCACTATTTTCACCTTTTTCTTTCTTAAAACAAAGACGAATTCGACTTACCGTCTCATAAACACGTTCCTAATTAAATTTTTAATCAGTGATAACTGCCAGAAGTACCTACTTTTATTAAAAAGTTATATTCAATTTAAATTAATTGGTTTAAAGAAGTCCTGGAGCATATTTCCACCGGTCGGTAACAGGGTTAACTTTAATTTGTCAGTTTGACAATCTAATGCAACCTTCATGCCTAACCAGTATTGCCGTTACCATAAGAATAAAATCTACTATTATTTTAATTTGCTCGAGCAAAATTGTGTTAAGTAGGTAGTTTTTAAGAAATTATGAAGTAAGTAAATGTCATTTCTGGTTTTTGTCCCTATTCACCTCGCCATCCCTATGCACCCCAGTTGACGGTAACCAATCCGCCTGAGACCCAAACGTCACAGAGAAGTATAGAAATGTAGTCAATAATCCTTTCCGATCGTCAAAACTCGGAACATACGACTACTTTCGAATGGTGCCGATGTGTTGAAGGAATTTACTGTATTATTAAGTGACGTGTTAGGTATCAAATAAATTACGAACTTTATTTATCAATTTCAAATGCCAAACTACCCGTTTGACGTTTATCACACTGAGATGTTAAAACCACCACGACTCTATTATATAAATAATTCATTAGGTAAACTTGTATTAATCATGGCTGTTTCCAATGATTCTATACGGATCGGGACCACAAAAGTCTAAATATTTGTCTAACTATAAGTCAAATCAAAACTACAGTAGAACATTGCAGACATTCTTTATAACACAAAAATACTATAACATAACAAAAAAGAAACCTCAACATAAAACAAAACAAAAAAACCAGCAGTGTAATTTATATAAATAAATATGATCTTCTGATTGGATTCGATTCGGACTTAGATTATGACAGCGGAATAAGAGGAGGAGAAAAGGGGTGAACAGTGTGATGCAAAACAGTATTTCCAACTTCCATATCATAGTCAGAATCAGAACTATTTTCTGGTTTATCATCGTCCGAGTTTTCAAGAACGGTGGTTATAAAACTAGCCATATGATTTTCCAACTCATGTTCGTGTTTTCAGTACTCGTTTTCGCATTTGATGGCGTGGTCACATACTTTGGCCCAAAACATCGGGACCAATCATATTAGCCTTTTCCTGTACCAATTGTTTGACAGTCGTCATATTCAAACTGATGTTTCTTTTGGAAACGTATCCGTTTATTTGAGACCATATGTTTTCAATCGGATTGAAATCAGGAATACACTAATCTGCATATAAAACGTAGTCGAAATCGTCAAGACCTAGACAAAATAATTTATTTGGTCTAACCAACTTTGCCATTTTCGGACTATTGGAGGTAGATTGATTTTCGTATTCTTTTAGCAATATTTTACTTACGTTGATAAATTCCACTAGCCTCCGAAACTCGTTTTTGGACTTTACAAAAGTAATCCGTATTGTTGGTATCTTTGAATTTGTCATTTTCAGTTAAGAAATATTGAAAATATTTTCACAGGCTTGCCGATCTAAACGTTTTCCACGTCTTAGTGCTTTTGGCATGTCTATTAAAAATAACTTCATACTAACTTAAATATTAACAAAATAATCTTCTAGTGTTAATGTTTATGTTTTATTTGTTGGTAAAAATATATTTACAAGTCATAAAACATCGTTTCATCATTTAACCACTCTATATCGATACTTCGTCTCGCAATTCGAATTGTTGTTACACAACAATTCTGTTTTCCTGTTTTTGTTCTTTTATTATGTGTTGTGTGTGATCGTCACGAATAAATGTTTCTTATTCTTATTCTTATTCTTTGCGACCGTTCCCTACGTTGTCTTGATGGGTACTGAGTGTGACTGTAGTAAGACAAATACGAACATTACGATACAAATTACGATAGGAAAGGATTTTTCACTACATCTGTAGGTGTATTTATCACTACTACAACTAGATTTTCATGCTAACACTCGCGTTTTGTGGTTCAAATTGTATCTCCAGAAGGGCCTTATCCACATATTAATATAGTTTTACTTACTTCTAATTCTCTTTACTTTACTTAAAATTATAGTTACCTTTTAACATAATAATAGCACATTTTTGTATTGAAAATCTCTGCAGATAAAAAAAATAAGGTACCTTTACCTACATGAAAATAACTACAAACGGGCACTACCTAAATTATAATATAGTTTAATAAATTATAATAATCCGGTATATAAATTTGTCCTATTTAGCTCAACTTTTTGCCATGAGTTTTCATAGTTACAAAAGAATTTTTACAGGTTTTAATACAAAAATTTAATAGAATACTTATATGAAAAATTTATTTAAAATTGTTGTCAGTTTTTGAAATATCCACCATTTTCTAACATATGTTATCATTTTTTGATAAGCAAGCTTCAAACATCTATCTGGTTTTCGATCTTATTGCTATTGAATCATAATAAAACATTTTTTTTTAATATTCAGTTTATATATATAGTTTTCTACGGAATAGGTAAATGAAACACTTTTGAACATTAATATGGAGGCAAATCCAGCTCCAGAGCTCGTAGAGAGAGGTCATGTCGCTCAGCGCTTTGACAATGTTTACAACGATGAGAGCCAGCACGCCTACCACGAACATCGAAAATTGGCATTGACGGAAAAATCTCTACCACTCCAATATGCAAGTGTGACAGAGATGGATATACATATCCGCAATCTTTCGATTTTGGTGGTAGTGGATATCGAGATATTGGGCGGCGGAGTAACCCCTTGTATAGTTGGGTTCCTTGGTATGCCTATTTATTAGGATAACGTGTAAATGTTGTATTTTCGCTCGTTATTGTGCAAGAGCTCGCGCGTATTTGAACCTATACCGGACTCTTAATAATGACCCACTTTCAGAGCATGAGATATGCAAAATTATATAATTATATCATATACCTATATACAACGTGTAACATTAAATATTTATATTGTCTTCGAATATCAAACCTATACGATTTTTAGGTTTAGGGTTTTAGGACAGATAGATGTTTGGTTGGAGCTCGCTCATCAAATAATGGTAAAACAGTTGTTAAAAAATGGTGTATTTTTCAAAAACTGACAACAATTTTGAAAATGTTTTTCATTTATTCCCTTTACATTCAAATGATCTTTAAATTTTTGTATTAGCACGTGTAAAAATTGTTTTTGTAACTACGAAAAGTTATGGCAAAAAGTTCAACTGAATCGGCCAAATTTACATACCCGCCTCTTAAATGAGGGAATTTCCATATGCGACAAAAATTTTAAAATAAATAAAGCTGAGTAAATACTTACCTACAAATTTTGACAAGGCGGTCCGAATACTTGCTGAATTTTGTCGTAGATATATTTAAAAGAATAGAAATGGGCTCCTCGAAGATGGGGGAGCCAAAATGGTGATCAAATGTATCGCAACACATCCTTACTCATATGTCACGAAAAATGTGTTGCAATATACTCGTATTTGGCCAATTTGTATGTAGCAATATGACACTGACTATGGCTCTAAATGGTAAACATATAAAAATAAACATTTCGGAAAATTAATAAGTAATTTAAACGTTTATTTCTGAAACATCTAAGTACGTAAAGAATTCCCCCTCTTATACAACAATCTAGTCTCGTCTCTGGGCTCTAGCTAGCATCGACGTCTGGCGGTGGCAGAGCGCGCGTCTTTACAATATGTGCGTACACGCGTGCAGACGCGCGTGGACGCCGCGGCCGCGCTCCTCCGTCTTCAAACGACACTTCGTAGAGCCCGAAGCGCCTACTGCCAACAAAATAATGCCAACGTATAAAAAAAAAGTATGTATAGAAGCATATTAGAGACCAAACACAACGCTACAATTTGCACTGTTCATCTTTCTATTTAACAAGTGTAGGTATTTGTGCAAAGAGGGACATTCCTTTAGGCGGCGTAGGTCACTTTCTTAAAAAGTCACTTTCGAGATAGGTCATGTTCTGAAAATGCCACTTTCTGAGGACGCCGCTTCCTGACTTCGTCACTTTTTGCATATTGCGGCTGTTCTATACATTGGCCCTAGTTGATCCGTAAGAAACTATTGATACATGACAGGTATGGGATCGATTAGCATAAAAAAGAGAGTGTAAAAAAACAAAAAAATCCTTTTGTTCGTCGACACGTTTAACAAGTCTGCAAAATATCACAACTACCAGATTTGACGCACACGATTAATGTAAAAAGTAACTGGATTATAACTCTTCTTAATATGAGGGTTTCTTTTATTTTTAAATACACCAACCGATCTAATGTCTTCGCCTTTTGTACAGGAATCTACAAAATGAACACCCGAAGAACACAACCTAGTAACTGGCGAAGTTGTCCCTCTCGACAGGCGTTATAAACGGAGAAAAATTGAACTAAATCAATCATTTCAGTGAAGCTTTTTTATAAGTTAAAGGGTCAAGTTTTAAAGTATTGGTTTTTAGCATCCACGCATTGATTACCTACAAGATTATTTAATTAATGTACCCGGCTCGGCGGTAAGAGCGTGCGACTTTCAATACAGAGGCCGTAGATTCAAATCCTGACGCTTCGTGGCAGTGAGGTTTTTAGAACAAACGGAATATTATTTCACATTTCCCAATCGCTTTTCGGTGAAGAAAAACATCGCGAGAAAACCGGATTAATCCCGAATAAGGCGTAGTTAAATCTTGATTAGAAGGTCAGACGGCAGTAGATTTCGTAAAAGCTAGTGCTTTCGCCTAGTCTTGGGAGTAGTTGTCAAGCCGGGAAAACGATAGGATTAGGAAGAAGGATAATGGACCCCTTCTATATACAAACTTTCTATGCAGCAGGGGTCCATTAGTTATGCAGCTGATCGTACTTGTATCCGAAGATCCACTCGAAACTATCCATGAGACTCCAGTAGGTGTAGCCCCGGACATCGCAGCCGTCGTCAATGGCGTCCAGTAAGGCGGCCAGGTAGCCGCGCAGGTACTTGATGCGGTCGTGGTCCTCCAAGCCCGGCTCCATGGAGACCCCGTTCTCGAGCACGAACACCGGCGGATTGCCGTAGTCTCGCTTTATCTTGTTCAGAATTTTACGGAACCCCCACGGAACATACTGAAATTAAGTTTAACGACACCCTTTTATCAAATTTAAACTATAAATATTGTAATAAATTTCGAATAACACTACATAAGAGCAATGTCAGTGACTTTAGTTCTCTTGCGTATCTCCTCATTTCCGATTCAATCACGCAAGGAATCTCCAAATTTGCTCTTTTCATTGCCCTTTCTGTGACTTAGATAATGCCTATAGTAAACGCCCACGTCTCTGTGCCGTAAGTCATCTCTGGAAACACGCACTGGTCAAAGACTTTCGACTTAGGACACTCCGTGATGATGGAATGATGAGCACTACATGCGACATATTCCGGAAAGCGTCGGTCCCTATTATCCAGTACGCCTGCCTGCGTCGTCCCAAACAGAACTCAACGCTTGGTAATGCAGACCGAGGCCCTACTAAACATGTCGCGGGTATTGTCTAAACATATGAACGAGCTAGCAAAGTTCTCCGAGTCTACTGGAATCCTGCGTTTACATGTTTGTAAATTTGTATGGTTGTTCGACGACTACCCGAGGATTGCTGAGGTAGAGGCATCGCGAGTTCACGTTCAGGGAAAACCACTAGTTTAATATAGTATGACACCCAATTAAGAAACAAGTAACAAGTCGATTTTCTGCAAAAGTTACGATCGTAAACGAGAACTGTGATTGATAAAGCGACCCTTAAATCTTAATAAAAACTTACTACATTATACATTCCTAACTTGTTTGTCGGTAAGATTATTTTTTCCCGTGAAACTTCACGAATTTGGCATTATTTTATATTTATATATTATGTAGTTTGCAACTCCAGGGGTGTTACATGCGCGTTGTGTTTTAACTTACTTGAAATAATTTTACGTTTCCAAGTGTCCATTCCCGCAATAAGGTATACCACGCGTCAAACTCTTCTTCATAAAAAGAGTTCGAGGCTTGTTTAAGTGTAGTTTCATTTTTATGAACGTACGTTGTAACATAGTAGTTTATACAGAAGTAATCAGAGGTGCCATGAACATAGGCCTTTTCTTGTTCAGTGAGAGCGGGCAGCCTGCCTATCGCATACCCGCGCTTAGCGCTTCTTGCGGCTGTCCTTCGGGACAGATCCGGTTCCGATAAGAATGTGCCATTCTTAGAAAAAATAGCATCAGCATTATAACCAAACTGAAAGAAAACAAAAAGTTGAATCAATCTCATAACAATTTTATGCAATTTAAGCTCTCGTGAGACATATTCAAGTAATAATAAATTACGGATAACACTCAGGTATGTTTAGTCACTATGCCCGCCCGCTTCATCGTGAGCGGTACACAACGAATGATAATGGAGGTTGAAACTCGACGAAATGTCGCTCGTAGTGACTCAAAATACGTAAGTGTTAGGAATGATTTATTATTAATTAAAATTAAATTAAAAATGTTTATTTCAGATCTCTAGAATCCATATAGTTGTTAGTAGCCGATACTTAAGAAATATGTTAGACTTAAAATAAAAATAAAATTAAAATTACACACTAAGCACGTTGTGAGCAGCAGCCATTGTGAGACCTACTTTGTTCTCCCAATGGCTAACTCCACCCAACATTTAATTAGCGGGCAGTCGAGCCGCTCGGCCAATACCCCCAGGAGACCGTTGCCGCTGCCGCGCACTCGCCGAAGCATTGAGGCGACTCTCTTTCGCCTAATGGCAAAGAAGTCGTCCATTCTTGCCTCGGCAAACATACCGGGAGCACTGCAGTGCTTCGGCAGCCGCAACAGCATCCTCAGGATATTGTTGTATTGCACACGCAATGCATTATAGGCCCATTGTGTAAACTTCACCCACAGGCTGCAAGTGTAGAACGTCTGACAGTAGGCTCTAAAGAGCGTCAGTTTAACTGATTTGTTACACCTTGCAAACCTGCGGGCGAGCATGTTGCCTCTCACTGCCATCGCTCTTCTAATAATCTCTCCCTTTCCAGATCTAAGTCGTCATTCAAGTCCTCTGTTAATATATGCCCCAGATACTTAAAACGATCCACTACCTTTAGCGGTACACCGCACAGCATGATCTTCGGGTCAGAAAGCGGGTTGTACTTACGCGCTTTGAAAACGACCAGCTCACTTTTGGCCGTGTTATATTTTCCTCACAATTTTTTATGAGCTGACGTATTGAGTCAACCGAAGGCCCGAGCAGCGCCATGTCGTCCGCGTAGCTTATATTATTGAAGCACACGTCATCTATATGGCAACCGACATGTGCCCTGCTCAGCCCCTCGATCAGCTCATTCACGTAGAGGTTGAAGAGGAGAGGTGAAGTCAGTCCTCCCTGTCTTACACCACATCGCAGCTTGTATTCCTCAGACTCCTCTCCCGCCCATCTCACTCTATTGACCTGGCTGCTGTACCAATACTTAAGTAAAGAAACGTATTCACTTGGTACTCCCGTTTTCTCTAGTTTTTCCCACAGCTTTTCATACACAACCAGGTCAAATGCCTTTGACAAGTCCAGAAAGCACGCATAGATGGGCGTGTTTCTGTCCTTATAGTACTTGACAGCCTGCTTAAGGCACAAAATTGCACACTCTGTCGACAACCCCGGCCTGAAACCAAATTGTGAGTCGTTCAGTTTAATGTGTTTGCAAAGTTGAGCATTAAGCAAGCTGTCCAGCACCTTCGCAATTACAGTTGCCAGTGAGATGGGTCTATAGTTATAAAACTTTTATAATATTATAATATATATATAATAATAATACTATATATTATAAATATTATAATAATACTATAATATTATAAAACTTTTAAGAGTAATAAAATAAAGTTATTAAAGCCATTACATGAACATAGAAGAAATCTTGCACGGCCTGAATGTCATTCACATTGTTCTCATTTAAAGGCTCAAACCAGATCGGACTTAGTACTAAACTGATGTTGCCACCCTGAGATGGCCGAAATTCTTCATTGTAAATATGCCAAACTTTGGCATGAGCCATGAGCATAATCTTAGAACAGTCATATACTGTCACTCCCTTTGTGACGTTCTCATGAAGCGACAAATCTAATCGAAGTTTGTAGATATCTGAACAATAGCAACTGGGTTCATTAATAGTTATCCAGAACTTGACTCTGTCTCCAAATAGCTTAAATGCTGTTCGCGCATAGCCAGCGAACCAATCAGCAGCGTAGGGGCTGGTCCAGCCGCCCATTTCTTCAAGTTTCTGAGGATAATCCCAGTGAAACAGTGTTACTCTGGGAGTTATATTGTACTTGATCATTTCATTTATATAGTTGTTATAGAACTCTACAGCCGCCGCATTGACTTGGTCTGGCAAGCCGGTGGGTAGCAAACGGGGCCATGAGAGCGAGAATCTGTAGAAATCAACCCCTAGCTCTCTCAACATTTCTACATCTCGTTTGTATAGGTGATAGGAGTCTGTGGCAATATCTGCATTAGAGCAGTTATCGATTTTGCATGGGCCGGAGTGTGTGAATCGGTCCCAAACGCTTTCAGATTTTCCTGTAAAATATAGAAAAAAACCTGAGAAAAGTACCTGATTGTATCTTTAATCTAAATTAAACTTACCAGTATTTTTAGTTATACGTACATACTCGTATATATTTTAAAGGTCAGTAAGGAAGTAGCTGTTCCTCGGTTCCTGCCGTTCCTAGGCTCTTAGTATTTAATGGAGAAGCAGCCGCTCCAAGAGATGCGCAAAGTGTGTCACTGAAGTAAAATAGTGATACATATCTTCTAATCATCGAGATATATATCGTTCATTTTGTTCATTTCGTTCAGTAAATCTTCATATATCGAAACAGTACGTGCGAAATGATCAGTTTCATTTACGAAAAAAAATCATATGATTTTAGAGCTCCAAAGAGGCTTTAAAGTAAGTCGCGAGTAGTACCTAACTAAACGAGAGTAATGTAAGGAACATTATCATCATATCCATCCTCAAATAGCGTGTCAACAACACGTTTAGACACCTACTTACCATCTTCATCCCAAGCTCCCTCGATCTGGTAGGAAGCGGTTGCAACCCCGAACTGGAAACCGTCAGGAAATTTACGAGAAGGTCGATCAACGTTCCTGGACAGATAGCGCCAGAGTATCACCGATGCTGCCATGGCCACGGCGATACCGACACCGACACTGATTCTAAAATTTGTGAAGAATGTACAATAATTTTATGCTGCCTACCTATCAGGTTTTGAAAAGTGTCGTATTTTTATTGGCAAAAAAACAATAAAAATATGAAATTTATTTATGAAAAATTTTAAGTAAGAGACTTAAGAAGGCACCGAGTGTCTAGTGCCGCCTTCACAGGGGGTTTATGTTTTCGAATAAACTTTTCCATTTATCTATATAATTCACCAAATTTTCGTTATAGTCCTACTAATTCGCTAACTTTTAGTTACTTTGGGCATAGTTTCATTGTGCTATTTTTTTGCACTATGATCTAAACCAGGGGTCGGCAACCTTTTAGCCGCCAAGGGCCACATTTTAGTTGACGAAATTGACGCAAGCCGCACTTTGATGATAGTGACTTTGACGCGGGCCGCACTGTTAAATAATGTGACTTTGACACACTCGTTACACAAAATAGTTACGAAGGCTCACGGGCTACAAGTGATCGATTCGCGGGCCCCCTGTTGCCCACCGCTGATCCAAACAACTAAGAGTGGTCACAAGACCTCCTGCATCTCCTGAGGATGCCTCGTAGAGAGGCGAAACACGTGTCGAGGTTTATATTATTGGTGGAGGTTTGTTATAATAGATATATGGCGTATTTTTTTTTTTGCAGCGGTGGGAATATAAGATGCATTAAAAAATACGCAAATAGGTATACCGGGTTGGCACTAATTGTCTAGCACGTTTGGCGGAATAGCAAAGTAACATTTTTTTAGTTGTTAATATGGAATTCCGCAAAGTAACGCCTGATTCAATACATTGATCATAAAGAAATGGAATGGTTTATTAGAAAACACACACTCCCAATAAGGACGCAAGTTGACGCAGCTAGATGCTCGGTGCCCTCTTAAAACTTTATAGACTCCTTATGGAAGTACAAGATAAGTCATTTTAGTAATTTATTTAAGTTAAGAGTTATAGAGAGGTTGAAATTTCGTATGGAGTTTGTGTAATTTTGTAGGTGAGAATATTCCAAGGTGTTACTTTAGGCTTCTAAGTTTCATAATCATTATAAAAATACTTACCTCTTAATATGTTTATTTCCCATAGCACTAACATAACATTGCAATGCTCTTCGCATTCTGCTCTAAACTTTTTATTTGTATTCACAAATTCAGATTTTGAAGGACCTGAATACTTATATTATATGGGAGACGTGGCGACCACCGCCTAGCATCACATTTGGAAGAAACTGCTTTCCTCCTCATTTGGAGCTGAATAGGAAACCAATATACCTAATTAGGAATTCGAGTTAAGAAACATCTGTGTACACAATTTTTTTGTGCTATACGACGTAAAATCAACATATAATTCGAGGTCAAGTGGAAACACATAATGTATGTTATCCCATCCCACTAATATTATAACCGAAGAATTTTTATAGGGTTTTTTGGGAGTAGCAATATAGAGTATTCAAATAAATTAAGTATGTTGGGAGTTGTATTTATGCAAATGGATTTAAAAATTTCGAAACCGTGTTGTACAACATTTGTACTTAATGCAAATTCTATAGGGTTAAAATGCTGAAAAAAATTATCTACTACAACACTACACACGCTACAGTTAAGAAGCAAAGTACGCTGAATATAATTTTATTACATTTAACAATATATTTAACGCATCTCAAAAAAGTGATCAATGTTTTTAAACAGGTAGGGGAAATTGTTGAACCTTGGACATAGTTTTACCTCGGACAATTGGCAATATTTTTACCTTGCCAGGATAATTAAAATATTTTATTTCCTTTATTTGTAGGTAACGTTATTTAATAACTATACACTTATCTCGTATCTTATAGTAGTATCTCGAGAAAAATAATTAAATATGAATCGTGTCATGAAAAGTTGGTATTTAGAACTTTACATCAAGACTGATCATTTCATGTTTTGCTACTAGACAAAAATATATATATAATAGGTTAATGTCAAGATAATTAGCTACTTAATGGTAGGATAGTTTCAGCCTAATCTTAATTGGAAGAGCTAACACGAAGCTTACTTGTCCAAAAAGTTATTTTGTTGTACCTCGGACACCAAGAATATGTTGTACTTTGGCCCCTACCTAACTGCTATTTTTTTAACTGAATGTTCAATATTTACTGTATATCTAATTATTGGTTACCTGCGTTTTATGTTATCAAGTAATCAATCTTAGAAAAATTTCGTAAATTGTTTTAGGCAAAAATAAAATATGACAAAAGCTAAGTAATTTTTCTAAGATAATTTGTACTAGAAAACTTTATTGAATGGCATAAATATACTAAAAATAGCTATAATTTTATAAATAATACCTAATAATTTTATAAATGTAATATAGTTAATAAAAAATATTGTGTCCTAGGTACAACGGGATATGTCCAAGGAACATCAGGGGTGTTGTTCCTTGGAGAAAAGTGTCCAAGGAACAACACCCCTGATGTTCCTAATAATTTTATAAATATAATATAGTTAATAAAAAATATTGTGTCCTAGGTACAACGGGATATGGCCAAGGAACGTCAGGGGTGTTGTTCCTTGGACACTTTTCCCTTTTTTCTTTGTCGACGTAGCCTATTAAAATAGACATACCAATCCTTTCATTTCGTATTATATACGATAGTTTATTAATTTATCTTATGTTTTTCGGATAAATAACAGTTTTGCGGTTATTAATTTATTTTCTAAAAATCATAAAAGAAAAAACTGACCGATGTCGAACAGGTTCCCCTACACTTGCGCCATCTGTTTGCGTTAATTTAAAGAGTTAACTTGGCACAGCAAAGCTAGCTTAATTATGTTCGCATATTTCCCAAATTGGCTATTATAATTATAAGCGTTATCTTTTCCAATACATTATTATTTAATTTGAATTATACATTCATCATCATTATCATCATCAACCCAAGCTAGTCCAATGCTGAACGTAGGTCTCTCCTCTAACACGCCACTGAGCTCGATCTTGGGCCTCCTGCATCCAGTCGCGACCTGCCGCCCTAGAAAGATCGTCACTCCACCTTGTCGCAGGACGTCCCACACATGCGTTTGCCAAGCCGCGGTCTCCACTCGAGAACCATACATTATATACGGATATTTTTTTTCATTCATCATAGTAATTACTGTCTTTATTATTTATCTTTTCTTTTCTGCTTGAATGTATGGACTCCCTTAGGGTAAAGGCCTCCTCCAAAGATTGCCACTTTTCCCTGTACTTTGCAATGTCTGGCCAGTTTTTTCCTGCAATCGGAAAAATGCCAACATAATTAGCTAGCTTTGCTGTGCTAAATTAACTCTTCAAATTTACGCAAACAGATGGCCCAAGTGTACCTGTTTAAAAACATTGACCACTTTTTTGAGCTGCGATAAATATGTTGAACAATGTAATTAAATTAAATTCAGCGTACTTTGCTTCTTAACAGTAAATGTATGTGGTAGTAGGTAATTTTTCCAGCATTTTAACCCTATAGAATTTACATTAAGTACAAATGTTGTACAATGCGGTATCGAAGTTTTTAAATCCATTTGCATAAATACAACTCCCAACATACTTAATTTATTTGAATACTCTATATTGCTACTCCCAAAAAAACCCTATAAAAATTCTTCGGTTATAATATTAGTGGGATGGGATAACACACATTATGTGTTTCCACTTGACCTCGAATTATAATTATATTGATTTTACGTCGTTTAGCCAGGAAAAATTGTGTACACAGATGTTTCTTAACTAGAATTCGTAATACACGTCTATAAGATACCTTTGTGCAATAATGGCAGCTTTGTGCATATCGCGTAGAATTCTTGCATATAGGATTGTAGGTACTTAACAAGAAAAAAAAAATGAAAAATGAAAAAAGAAAAAAAAATTAAAAATCTTAGTTACTTAATTCTTTAATTGTTTTATTGTTATTATAATGTTTACTATGTATGGTTATCATAATTGTTACTATTGTATTTTGACGATCTTAACTTGTATTCATATTTTAGTACTATTTTTTAATTTTGTAATGCAAAATCATGTAATACACTTGATAAATAAATGAATCTGAATCTGAATCTGAATCAAGAATATTGGAAATAACAGGTGCGCCTTCACATAGAGTTTCAAGATTGGCGTGGTTGAGTGGTGGTGGTGGTGGTGGATTGGGGTGGTTGGGTTCTGCTGATGCGCAAACTTGATGCACCGAAATTATGCAACAACCAGGAACTGGAATAAACATAAAGGCGATGTTTCTTAATGGGACGTCATATGTTAATTTTCCGAGTTTAATCATCCTAAACAGTTAGCCAAATAAATTTTTTCTTTATGTTAGTATTACTATTTTGTCCATTATAAGTCAAATGTTAAAATACCAAAAATGTATTATTTATTTTCGTGTTACGAATTTAAAGCTTACAGCTCAAATTTTAATGCGAACGAAGTCGCGGGTAACAGCTAGTTTTTCAATAATTTATTGTCAGTAGACTAAGTTGTTAAAAACGGAAACAAAGTTTATTTTTCCGAGACCCGCTGCAGTATTGTTAACAAAAGTAATAAAGTTGTGACAGAAGTGTTGCAGAATGGAGTCTACAATATGCGTTAGTGGCGTCAGTGATTGTTTCCAAGGATATATGGTACCGCAGATTATCACATATTTGTAGTAGGTAACTACTTTTTGCCTCCGGCCGGCAAGCAGCTAATTGTAGGCCGCTTAGCTTAAGAAATTGGCCTCTTGCCTTGCAGATAAGTGTACAGACCTTGGCCAGTACGTAAATAAGAAAGCTTTACATCACATGTTTGTCGTCCTCAGCTTCGTTTCGGCCTACAGGCCACGGTACGTAATCTACTTAAATAAGATATCAGGTGTTGTCACCGGAACCAAACTCGATAAAAAATCCCAAATAAGTAAAAGGTCTGTGTAAAGTGTGTTGTGAAGGCCAACAAAGTCGGCTCTTATTTAATCACAATAGCAAAACGTGTGAGGAGGTTCTTAAGCTAGTCCTTATAGAGATCTGTGGCCCAATGGAAGAAGTGTCAATGGGCGGCTCCAGGTTTTTCCCATTATATGTTGATGATTATAATAGTCGGATGACGTTTGTGTACTTTTTTAGATATAGAATTCAACTATTCAACTATTTTAAAGCGACGATGGCGGAAAACCGGACTGAAAAAACCATCAAAGCAATTAGTAGTGACCAGGGCAAAGAGTTTTGCCATCGTGAATTTGATCTGTTTCTCCGAAAACACCGCATTAAGGATGACTCTCACTAGCCCGGGACGGGACGGGACGGGACGGGACGGGAAAATCACATGATAGCTCGGAGCCCTCGGATGTTACGTGACGCTTTCTATAGAAATTGTTCTCGTTCTAGTGTGAGTCATCCTTTAATCGTCAATTTACCAGATAGTAATGGATTCGGAAAGCGCCGTAATCGTTAGATTTTAGAGAAGGCAAAATGCATGCTATTCGAGGAAAAACAAGGAAAGGAGTTCTGAGCTGAGAGTAGGGTTTGCATTTCGGAATTCCGGAATTTCGAAATACCGGAATTTTGAACTGTTTTGCTGATATTACAGTTCCGGAATTAACACCTTCAATCTCTAAAATTCCGGAATTGAAAATAACCCTAATATTTGACGGAAACGTTTGATATCAACATGGTTATTTTGCAAAACTGCCAAGAAATTTATTTCAGATAAACTTTCCATAGGAGCCGAAATGCTTACCTTAAGAATAAATAATTTGAATCTGCACATCTTTCGCTTTTTTTTTTTTATGCTATAGGGGGCAAACGAGCAAACGAATCACCTGATGGTAAGCGATTAACGTCGTCCATGGACACCCGCAACACCAGAGGTGTCGCAAGTGCGTTGCCGGCCTTTAAGGTGGGAGTACGCTCTTTTCTTGAAGGTTTGAAGGTCGTATCGGTCCGGAAACACCGCTGGCGACAGTTCGTTCCACAGTTTAGCTGTGCGAGACAGGAAGTTTCGGGAAAAGCGCACAGTTGAGGACTGCCAACTATCTAAATGGTGAGAGTGGAAATATTGTCGCGTAGGGCGATGGCGGAAAGAAGCGGCAGGGATTAATCCGAACAATTCCTCGGAACACTCCCCATAATACATGCGATAGAAAATACAGAGTGAGGCCACATCTCTACGCAGCGCCAAGGGATCAAGCCGATCAGAAATACGTTGGCAGTTGACAATTCGAGCTGCTCTCCGTTGGATGCGGTCTAGAGGAAGAAGCTGGTACTTAGGTGCCCCTGCCCAAAGATGAGAGCAGTATTCCATATGCGGGCGAACCTGCGCCTTATAAAGCTGTAGGCGATGGGCCGGCGTGAAATACTGCCTCGATCTATTGAGCACACCGAGCTTCTTCGAGGCCAATTTGGCCTTACCCTCTAGGTGGCCGCGGAACTGGACTTCACTCGAGATGTCAACGCCAAGGATTCCAATACTGGCTGTGGCAGATAGGGGAGTGCTCTCAAAACGAGGTGACGCGACGAACGGAAGTTTTTTGCGGTGAACGCGCAAACCTGTGTCTTTGTAGGGTTAAAATGGACCAAATTAAGTCGACCCCAATCTGAGACTTCTTTTAGGGAGGTCTCAATTTCGGACACAAGTTTGTTCCGGCTCTCAATGACGTTTTCCCGGGAAATATTGGCGCGGCCGGTGTAGGAGGCATCACCCGTACTATCATCAGCATAACAATGAATGCCGCTAGTTTGCAACATGTCATTGATATGCAGGAGGAATAGCGTGGGTGATAGCACACAGCCTTGAGGGACACCAGCATTCACAGACATTGAGTCTGAGCATTCACCGTCAACTAGGACCTTAATGCTTCTGTCTGCTAGAAAACTGCTGACCCATTCGCATAATTTCCCGGGGAGCCCATAGCATGGAAGTTTCGAAAGAAGTGCTTTGTGCCAAACGCGATCGAAGGCCTTCGCTACATCCAAACTAACTGCCAGTGCCTCACCTTTACTCTCTATCGCCTGTGCCCAGCAATGTGTCAGGTAAACTAAAAGATCACCAGCCGAACGACCCCTACGGAAACCGTATTGTTGGTCACTCAGCAGCTGGTGATCCTCTAGGTACCAGAGGAGCTGACGATTGATGATGGACTCCATAATCTTAGAGAAAAGGGAGGTTATAGCTATCGGCCTGTAGTCGGATGGATTTGAGCGGTCGCCTTTTTTAGGGATCGGGTGCACCAAAGCTGACTTCCACGAAGTCGGGACTACGCCAGAAGAGTAGGAGAGCCGAAAAAGACGCGTTAAGACCGGCGCCAACTCAGGAGCACACATCTTGAGAACAATTGCAGGGATTCCATCAGGCCCACTGGACTTATGGGTGTCGAGGGAGCGAAGAGCCTTACGCACAAAGCTTTGGCGGAACTGTACATCTGGCATACAGCTCTCGCACCGCGGTATAGCCGGCGGCGCTTGTCCCCCGTCATCCAAAGTCGAGTTGGACGCAAAAAGCTTACCCAGTAGATCGGCTTCAATAAATCGCTTAAATAAGCAAGTATTTTAGAGAGTGAGAAATAAATTTCCCATTGTTATTATTGTGTACCAATATTCTATTCATTGCATTATTATACCTAAATTGTAATTTCTCCCTCTTTGATTGACCTTGGATGGGCTTAAAACCAGCTAAGCTGCAGCTGTGCCCATACCTTTTTCCTTTGTCAGTGCCTAATTCTGTATTTTATGTTCATTGTTTTGTTCAAGAAAATAAACGATTTGTATTGTTCTGTATTCACGGTAAGTAGTAGGAAGGTAGTAGACCAAAAGATTAAAGCGAAAGCTCGTTTGAGCGTACAAAATCATTTTAACACTGACACTGAAATCATTTGCAATATCTTATGTTTGTCTTTTTCAATTGTTGCTTTTAGTGTACAAATGCCAAAATTATGGAAATTAATTTTATGAACAACCGAGGTATTGGTATACATATTTTGTTAAACTCATTAAAAAAGCACAAAGTTTTCGTAAGTAATTCCTGCCACTACACTACTTTAAAATATATACAAACTTAAGAAACAATTGTGATAAATTCTGTTGATTATTTAAAAAAATAAATATTAACAACTCTGTAAAGCCCGTTCTTTTTGTTTCTTTAAAATAAAGTAAGATTAGGTACACGTTTTTATTGAATAATAAATATGAATAAGTACAAGAAAGTCACGTATTAACCAAAAAAAAATATGAATTTTGCTAAGCAATCGTATATTTTTGAAAATAAGGGAACCAGTTCCGTAATTCCGGAATTAGAGCCAATCTCGAAGATAAATTCCGGAATTGAAAAGCAGCTCCGATATTGCAAATCTTACTGAGAGAACTCACGTGACTGTATACTTGCAGAATCGTATTGTCACTGATGGACTCAATAATAAGACACTTAAAGAAATGTGGACAAAATCATTTTATCAAATTTTTACAATAATGTGGATAGATTAAAAAATTTAATAGTTTGGAAAATTAAAAAGTAATTGAAACCTTTATTTCTGAAACATCTAAGTACCTACAGAACCCCTCTTGTACAATAAGCTGGGCTCGTCTCAAGACTCAAGCTCGCATCGGCGACTGGCGGCGGCAAGGCGCGCGTCTTCACGATTTGTGCGTACACGCGTGCAGATGCGCGTGGACGCCGCGGCCGCGCTCCTCCTTCTTCAAACGACACTTCGTAGAGGCCAAAACGCCGTCTGCCAACAAAACATTCACAAATGTTAATTTCAAATCTGTATTTAATGATATCCATGCATCGATAAAAAAAAAAAAATAAGTGCCATGTCAGTGTGCTCAGAAAGATCTTAATGATTGTCGCTGGAATGAATTGTTTTATAACCTTTCAGATGTAAATTAAATGCTAACCGTATTTTCAGATTAAACAAGAGGTCAGAAAACACGTACCGTTCGCTAAGCCTACAAATAACCGTTTCCCTCCGTGGTTTAACAAAAAGATCAAACGAGCCTTAAACGAAAAAAAAACAACATAAGAATTCGTTATAGAAAATATTTAAATCCTATGGTTTGATTTGACTTTGATTAAAACAATACAATGTCTTCAGTGACATCCACACAAAGAAGACGAATCGAGTAATCGTTAGCGAATGAATCAACCAGATAAGTCCACGCGTTTGATCTCTAGTTAGCCTCAAAGTAACAAAGATACATAAATACATTATTAAACAAGACTGAGACTATTAAACACATAACCCTTCTTTGCGTTGCGCAGTTGGGTAAATTTAGTTTTAGTGTTCTCGCCTGTTGGACTGAAACTGGAAAAATTGTCCCACAGGACAGACGCCATAATGCACTAAGCGATCTAATTAATAGGCCTGTAAAGTTATTCTGACTAAGAACCATTGGCACTAAAATGCAATTCAAAAGAACGGGTGTACTTCTTAATGTGGATAAGGGTTTAATAAGGAAATCAACCTTCATAGCTCTTAACTTTTGAAAAGTCCACCGGAAAGATTGTGAACATTTGTGTTTGGCCCTTTTAGCATTTCCACGCATCGATTACAAAATTATTTAATGAATGTACTCGTACATGGAGAAAATGGACCCGCTCTAGTACAAACATAATATGAAGGAGGGAACCGTAATTTCTGCTACTGATCGTACTTGTATCCAAACATCCACTCGAAACTATCCATGAGACTCCAGTAGGTGTAGCCCCGGACATCGCAGCCGTCATCAATGGCGTCCAGTAAGGCGTCCAGGTGGCCGCGCAGGTACTTGATGCGGTCGTGGTCCTCCAAGCCCGGCTCCGTCGAGAGCCCGTTCTCGAGCACGAACACCGCCGGATTGCCGTAGTCTCGCTTTATCTTATTCAACATTTTGCGGAACCCCCACGGAACATACTGAAATGAAGTTCAACGTTACCTTTTTATCAAATTTAAACTATTAAGAGTCCGGTATATAAACTTGTCCGATTCAGCTCAAATTTTTGCAATCAGTTTTCATAGTTCGAAAACATTTTTACATGTTTTAATACAAAAACTAAAAGATAATTGGAATTTAAATGGAATAAATAAAAAACTTGACTACGTTTCATGGATCATGGTGTTAATAAACGCGATTAATCCATTCTAGTGTTTAGTTTAATTTGGTAATTTTTGGTAGAAATACAGTAACAGTAACCAAGTTTTGTGACTAAATAATAACTTTTATTGCATAAATGAATATGCAATTATAAAGGTTAGTTTATACTCTATCCAAAAACTACAAATAGTGTATACCTATCTCTAGTGTTTTTTTTTTCAAACAGCACATCAAATTGCTCTGAATATCGCTATAAAATATGCGACGTAATAAATGTAGCGGCAGTTCAGCTGGAGAGCTCGCAGAGAGAGGTCGTGTCGCTCCGCGCTTTGACAATACAAACTCAAAAACTCAAAAAGCATTTATTCGAAGTAGGCCAAAATTCAGCACTTTTCGACTTCAGGTTGATTAAATATAAAAATAATATACAAAAGTAACACTTAATTCTAGTAAACATATAAAGACTAAAATTGAATTTGAAATATAACAATGTCAGCAGAAATTAAAAAATAAAATAAAATATAAAACAACATACAATAAAATAATAAATTAATAAGTTACTCAATTGGAATTCACAAGAGTTCCGAGGCAAAGTACATCAAACAGAAAAGATGGTAAACACACACAAAAAAAAATGCTGATCCGAACCGTACGTCGTCGAGTCTTTATAGGTAAGAATTTGTCCTTATTGTTTACTTTAGAGTTAGAATATAATTATATAAATGCATAATTATAGTTTAAGAGGTTCTATGCACAAATGGGGAGAAAAATTAAATTAAAGATTTAATGATTAAATTCGTTGTTTTAGATGCCACATCCAAAACTAAAACCTTCGCAGCTAAGGTCAGAGCACGGAAGTAAAATAAAGAAGAAACTATCACATGCTTATCGGCCTGCGTAGTCCGGAGCAACTCGGTCCCAAGCATTTACATCGTCGATATATTCTTTAGTGCTGTAGTACGCTTTACTCATTATGGTATTTTTGATGTGTTTTTAATATTTACAAAAATGAGAGACTGAGAGTAAGTAGTGAATATTGATATATTGGATGGCTGAATAGCCCCTTGGCATACCAAATCCCATCCCAACTATACAGTTGGGATCCTTTTGTATGCCTGTTTATTAGGATAATGTGTTAATGTTGTAATCTCGCGCGTTATTGTGCAAAACTCGTATCTCGCGCCAATTATAACATATACCGGACTCTTAATTTTATACTAAATTACGAATAGCACTATATGAGAGCAATGTCAGTGACTTTAGTTCTCTTGCGTATCTCCTCATTTCTGATTCGATCACGCAAGGAATCTCCGAACTTGCTCTTTCCGTTGCCCTTTCTGTGACTTAGAGCTTTTTAATAAGGCCTATAGTAAAAGCCCACTTTACCGTAAGTCATCTCTGGCAACACGCACTGGTCAAGGACTTTCGACTTAGAACACTCATGTGTGATGATGGAATGATGAGCACTACATGCGACATGTTTCGGAAAGCGTCGGTCCCCATTATCCAGTACGCCTGCCCACGTCGTCGCGAACGATATTCAACGCTGTGGTAATGCGGACCGGTACGAAACATGTCGCGGGTAGTGACCAAAAATATGAACGAGCGAGCGAAATCTAAGATCTTAGTTAAAACTTAACACATAATACATAACTTGTTTGTCAGTGACATTTCTTTTTTTCGTTAAACTGTTCCCAAATTTGGCATTATTTTATATTTATATAGTTTGCAAGCATTTCACTTACTTGATATAATTTTGCGTTTCCAAGTGTGCATTCCGGCAATAAGGTATACCAAGCGTCAACGTCTTCTACATAAAAAGAATTCGTGGTTTGTTTCAGTGAAGTTTCATTTTTGTGAACGTACATTGATATATAGTAGTTTATACAGAAGTAATCAGAGGTGCCACGAACATAGGCCTTTTCTTGTTCAGTGAGAGCGGGCAGCCTGCCTATCACATACCCGCGCTTAGCGCTTCTTGCGGCTGTCCTTCGGGACGGATCCGGTTCCGATAAGAATGTGCCATTCTTAGAAAAAATAGGATCAGCAATATAATTTAACTGAAAAAAAAAGTTGAATCAATCTCATAACAATTTTATGAATTTTAAGGTCATGAGACATATTCAAGTAATAATAAATTACGGACTACACTCACGTATGTTTAGTCGCTACGCCCGCCCGCGTCATCGTGAGCAGTACACAACGTATGATAATGGAGGCTGAAGCTCTCCGAAATATGTCGCTCGTAGTGACTCAAAATACGTAAGTGTTATGAGTGATTTATTATAACATTATAAAACTCTCATATATAGTTATAAAAGATGGTATATGATTATATGGTCCGTGGGGCCCTAGAGCTCTGAGTCTCTTCAAAGACCTATCGAAGAGACTCAGAGACGCCACAGGAGACCCAAGAGCTGGCAGCTTCCTCGCTCAACGGATCATCAGTCTAGCAATCCAGCGAGGAAATGTTGCTAGCGTCCTCGGTACCATGCCGCTGGGGCCTGTTTTAGATATATTTTCGTTTTAGTTAGTTTTATTTTAGTTTTTGTCTAGCTTTATTTTAGTTTTTAGTTTAGTTATACTTATAGATTTAAATTTGTGTTTTAATTTGTTGTAGTTTAGTTTCTTACAATAAATCTGTTATAAAAGCCATTACATGATTATAGAAGGAATCCTGCACGGCCTGAACGTCATTCACATTGTTCTCATTTGCAGGTTCGAACCAGAACGGACTTAGTACTATACTGATGTTGCCACCCTGAGATGTCCGAAATTCTTCATTGTAAATATGCCAAACTTTGGCATGGGCCATGAGCATGATCTTTGAACACTCAAATTCTGTCACTCCCTTTGTGATGTTCTCATGAAGCGCCAAATCTAAATGATATTTGTAGGTATCTGCACAAAAGGCATTGGGTTCATTAATAGTTATCCAGAACTTGACTCTGTCTCCAAATAGTTTAAATGCTGATCGCGCATAGTCAGCGAACCAGTCAGCAGCGTAGGGGCTGGTCCAGCCGCCCATTTCTTCAAGTTTCTGAGGAAAATCCCAATGAAACAGTGTCACCACGGGAGTTATATTGTATTTGATCATTTCATTAATGTAGTTGTTATAGAACTCTACAGCCGCTGCATTGACTTGGTCTGGCAAGCCGGTGGGTAGCAAACGGGGCCATGAGAGCGAGAATCTGTAGAAATCAACCCCTAGCTCTCTCAACATTTCTACGTCTCGTTTGTATAGGTGATAGGAGTTTGCGGCAATATCTGCATTAGAGCAGTTCTTGATTTTGCATGGGACGGAGTGTGTGAATCGGTCCCAAACGCTTTCAGATTTTCCTGTAAAATGAAGATCTTTAAAGGTAACATAAACATACCTGTATTTTTAGTTATACAAATACATATTTAAATGGTACAGCTAGGAACTGATCCAGTGGAGTCTTAACTACACGCCGTCAATAAGGAAGTCTCTGCCGCCCCAAAACAGGTCGCAAATAGTAACTAATTGGGAGTAATGTAAGGAACATTGTCATCATATCCATCGTTAAGTTTTGTTTCTACAACATATTCAAGTACCTACTTACCATCTTCATCCCAAGCTCCCTCGATCTGGTAAGAAGAAGTTGCAACCCCGAACAGAAATCCATCAGGGAATTTACGAGAAGGTTGCTCAACGCTGCTTGACAGACTATGCCAGAGTAGGACCGATGCCGCTACGATCACGGCTATACCGAAACCGACACTGATTCTGAAATTTGTGAGAAATGTGCAATAAATTTATGCTATTGCTTTTTTTTAATTTCGTAACTTTTAAGGATGACTTACACTAGAACGGGCCGGGACGATCTGTCAGTTTCTATAGAAAACGTCACATGACCTCCGAGAGCTCCGAGCTATCACGTGATTCTTTCTACAGATATTGACAGATTGCCCCGTCTCGTTCTTGCGTGAGTCATCCTTTATTGGCAAAAACAAAAATGTTTGATGAAAGTTATGGTTAACCCGATGAGTTGGCGGAAGCGTGCCTTGCAGTCATAAAAAGGAATCGCATGAATGTACTTGGGAGTTTTCAACCGCTGCCGCTGTGGCTTGAATGGCAAAGTGAAAGCCTAGAAACCGAGTGTCTAGTGCCATCTTCATTGGGGGTGTTTGTGTTTACGAATAAACTGTTCCATTTCTCTGTAATTAATCAGATTTTCGTTTTAGTCCGACTGATTCCCTAACTTTTAATCTTTGGCGCATAGTTTATAGTTTCATTTTGCAATTTTTTTGCTAGTAGATACTAGCGACCCGCCCAGGCTTCGCACGGGTTATTATTATACATATAAACGTTCCTCTTGAATCACTCTATCTAGAAAAAATTACATCAAAATCCGTTGCGTAGTTTTAAAGATACATACAGACAGCGGGAAACGACTTTGTTTTATACTATGTAATGATAGTGAAACAACAAAAAGTTGTCACTTTTTTCGCTTCAGTAATAAAACAAAGGTAATCAGTATAATCCTTTATCAAATAGACCAAAAGGAGTACCTATAACGAAAAGTATACACGTGTACGGTCCACCCGCGATGTTAAGTGACGATTCGATGCATTGTCTCTAAGGACTACGAAATACGAACGATAATGTATCGTAAGATTCATGCATCTAATGTTGTTTTACATTTATTTAACTTTCAGGAGTACGGACGTATAAAATATAAATATTTTGTATGTCGAACATATCAAAACCCTACATACAATTTTCACGTAATAATTACTTACCTAATTAATTTATTTATTAGACGGGGTTAAAAACAAATAGACAACACCCCCCCTCCCCTTTCATATTAAAACAAAACGATGGGGCTACTTTATTCAACTTCACAAACAAAAGGTGTACCAGGTAAAGCCCGAAACTACAATATATTATCAGTAAAATTGCCACGTGTGGTTAATTATGTCACTCGCAAACTATTGTCTGCACGTGCAACGTCTTCTTAAAGTACTTATCTATAAAAGGGCCGCCCTGGTAGGTAATAACCTTAAATTAATGACGTATTATCTTTTACGTAAGGTTTTTATTTTATTTTACTCTCAGGGTCAAAATCATAATATAAATTTCAAACTTTTATTAGTACCATCGCTGATTATATACAACAGAATAACTCCATTAATTAATTACAAATGGGCACGTTATTTTATAACTTAACTCGATGCGAAAATTACAAGTTGGATAGTAAAAATAAATCCCATTCGTCCTATAAATCCGCACTTAGCGTGTAGTCCCTACAGATATCGGGAGCCCTAGTTAAAAGTTACGAAGAGGATGAAATTTCGTATGGAGGTTGTGTAATTTTGTAAGTGAGAATATTGAAAGGTATCAATTTAGGCTTCCAAGTTTTATAATCATAAAAATACTTACCTCTTAATATGTTTATTTCCCATAGCACTAACAAAATATTTCAATGCTCTTCGCATTTTGCTCTAAATTATTTATATGTATGTATTTAACTATTTCACAAATGCATATTTTGAAAGACCTAAAGCTAGTACCTAGTAAGGTATTATATTTTCTTGGCAGACGTGGCGACCTCACCGCCTAGCGTCGTCTTTAGAAGAAACTGATTACCTTCTCACTTGGAACTCGACAGGAAACCAATTATGAATTCGAAACATTTGTGTACATACGTAATTCTTTTGTAATATGCGAAGTAAATCAACATAATGTATGGTCCGAGGTGGAATGGATACAGCGATAGAAGAATAACCATTCCTAGAAGTATAGTATCGTTTTAGTGATAGCTAGTACATTTTTACACGACTGCCCAAAACAAAAAAGAGTGTTATGTATTAGGGGTTCATGTATCCAAATTTGTTTGTGAGTTTCTGTGTGCCACCATAACTCTGGAATGCCTAAACCGATTTCGACAAATTACGTATCGTTAGAATCCTTATGTTACCGCGAGTAACATAGGCTATATGACGAAGTAACTTAAACAATATGGTGGACTATGTACTCCACATTAAGTGCCGCATAAAATATAGTTTTGTACAAACTTATCGAGTAGGGTATCAAAATGAAGAGCTTTGAAAATGGATCACGAATATATATACAATTTATATGTTAGTATCTTATTTTAGTTTAGCGAGATTATTTAAAATACAATAAAAACGCAAAGAATATTAAATAACCCAAACCCTATGGGCGTGGTATCAAAATCAAGCGTTTTGCATACCGATCATAAATATGTATACATCTTATATGTTTCAATATAATTTTAAAGAGAAAATACGCAAAATTCTTTATAGTGCTATGGAAATGATGCCTCAAATCTACACAAATAATAACCGTTGACATGGTGCTTGCGATATTTCGGTCCCCGAGGTGTGTATTAAGGACATGCCTAAATTAATTTTGTATTAAGCAGAGATAATACAATACAATTTCAAATTTAAAATCATAACATGCCTTCCAATTCCTTTTTTCCCTTTGCAGAAAAACTCACACAAATGTGCTAACTTTTTTATGGGCTGAAGTTTATCTGACATGTCTATTACTACAAAATGTTTGAATAGTCATACGCCTATTGATGAACCATTGGAAAGTTTCCAAAATAACGAAATTAAATTTTTAGAAACTTCTTTCAGTATTGCATGGGAATTGAAAGTATCCGTAATTGAAAATGTATTCTTTTTTTTCAATCTTCTGAAACTTTTATAAAATTTCCTTCAGTATTGCATGGGAATTGAAAGTATTCGTAATTGAAAATGTATTCTTTTTTTTCAATCTTCTGAAACTTTTATAAAATTTCCGGGAACTGTTCCATCAATTTTAAAACATTCTGCAACTTGCATGGCTGTGGTCCCCCCACAAAAATCGGCAGAATATTTTGCATGGAAAATGACAGGTAAGGCGTCTCCAGTTATCTACTTACCTAACTGCTTTAACGATTGTGTCGTGTGAGCGTCAACATTTTTAAATCGTTTTGCTTTTATAACTCGATTAACCTACATATTAAAACGAAAATAATAGAGAAGGTTTTATGTAAAATACCATGTTCCCGACAAGTTTTATTCACAACTGTTCAAACATGTTCCATCGACTTAAATGTATTCTTCGACTTGATAATAAATACGTAATGAAAGAAAATCATAAATTTTCATGTTTAAGATCTGATTTTACAAAATTCTGTTCCAAAAAACTGTTAATAGCGCCATCTACTCGTAAGATTTCTTAATGAACCTGAAATCTAGGTGACTACCATTCAATCAGGCATTTTGAGTCAGGGCAAATAGTTACATTGTTAAACATGCAACAAATAGATGGAGTTGTAATAAACACAATATTAACGGGAACAAAATATTTTTAAATAACTCTACTCATTGCCTAATATAAATAGCATAATATATTATGAACACATAATATGTTTAAAATTTATTAAGACGCGGATAACCGATTTGCGAAATAATTATGGCACCAAAATTAGGCTAACTTTGCTGTAGCAAATTAGCTCTTCCAATTTACGCAAACAGATGGCGTAAGTGTACCTGTTTGATAACATTTACCACTTTTTTGAGCTGCGATAATGATATTGTTAAATGTAATACGGCATACCTAATATGCTTCTTAACAGTAAAACCATGTAGTAGATGTTATAAGCATATTAAACATAGAGTTTGCATAAGCGGGATCTATATTCTTTTTATTTTAATAAAGCAGAGACGTCTGCAGAACGAATTTCACAATTTTATAATTGAATGAAAAATTGAAAAATCCATGCGTCCGATCTGACCGGTGTTCAGAGAGGTCGTGGGTTCAAATCCTGCTCGACGCGGGGAATATTTCGCTCGCTCAGCTCGCTTGACGCGGCTTGGTTGGCTAGTGCGTACTATCAAGGAAGGACAAGGTCAGGAACCCTCACTGCCTTCCCAGTACACAGGCAAGCCTCGGAGAAAGATCACGAGGCAGCGAGCGTTATTGTGATTTCGTACACCAAAAGTAACTTTTTTAATTTACGTTTCGCGATTTTTAACCAAGATATAGAAATGAGATTGCTGTTATTTAATTTTTCGTCGTAGGTATTCTATATGTTTTAAGTTTATCTGGCGCTAATTATTTATGAAATTCGTTCACTCCTTGATGCAGTTTTTTTAAATAATTTAAAAATTTACCCTGTAGTCTCACAATGAAACAGTTTGCAATGAAACAGGTATTTTGTATGAAAAAAAAATAATGTTGCAAGAAAGTGTATGGTATCAAGCACGGGGGTGCTCAGGATCCTCCTGCGTTCACCTAGTTAGCTATCTTGCCCAAGGGCACAAAGGGAGTAAATTTCTCGCAGCATGCAGTACTCGTACGTGCTTACCCGATTCTCGATTCTCAATGAAATTCACATTATATACAATAAAACAGTCTTAAGCTTTTGAATATTCCAGCAATATCCTAAATATTTCAGAAAAATTTTCGATTACTATATTCCGAAAAAAACAAACAGAAAACGTCGTGTAGTCGAGTGTTTTCGGTGTGCTTTACTAAATCTATAATTGCAGATATTACGAAAAAAGCTCGACTTCAGCGACTAGAAAACTCATGGGGATGAGTCTGTCAGGCATAAAATTGCATTCCTGCGTTCAAAAATAAAAAATGACATAAATCTTGCTCATGATTCGTTTTTGTCACACGTTAACAAGAAGCAAGCAAGCAAGTAGACGTAATTTACCTAGATTTCCAGAAGGCATCAAACCGAGTCAATAACGACGTTCTACTGTGGAAACTAGGGGTTATGGGATTCACACCGCGACTTCTCAGTTTATTTTCTAGTTATTTGGCAGATAGAAAACAGTGCGTAAAATATGGGCCCTATGTTTCTGACACATATTTAACGTAATCTGGAAAAGTCAAGGTTCCAACTTGGGGCCATTGCTTTTTAATATCCTGGTTATCTGCTGAAAGCTGTGCGAAACCGTGAGATTTTATTGTTTGCCGATGATATTAAGTTGATAAAAGTTATCAACGAGGAAGGAGGCGGACTGTAAGATCTTACAGCGCGATCTAGATGCTGTGTTTCGCTGGAGTGTTGAGGATGCATTGAACTTCAACACTAGCAAATGTGCAACCATGAGTTTCTCGCGTTCACCCACTCCGGTTGAATAGAAGTACCGACTTGGTGGCGAAGACGTGGTGCGTGTCTCCCAAGTGCGAGACCTTGGGATAGAATTCGATCCTAACTTGACCTTCCGTAATCATTGTGCCCAAGTCCCAAAGAAAGACATTCAAATGCTGGGCTTCATAATACGCAATTCCCAGGCTCTTACTCTTAGAACTCTGTATGCGGCACTTGTTCGGAGTACTCTAGAAACAAATACGGTGGTATGGAATCCTACTGAGAACAAATATATATTAATGCTGGAGAAAGTCCAAAAAAAGTTTTTAAGAACACTCTACAAAAAGCAATTTTATTAATATCCGTTCTTGTACCCAACGCAATTTCTATTAGGTCATCTGGGGTACGAATCACTCGACGTAAGACGATCCCTAGCGACAGTCAGATTTGTGTTGGGTCTCATACACCAAAAAGTGGATAGCGTCGAGCTAGTAGGGGAAGTGGTGCGCCTATTCGTACCCGAGAATGCTAGCCCGTGTAAGAAAATGCTCGAGAATAATGAATTTATTAATAACTGTGGTTAATTGAAGTTTGTGACGCTATGGTGTTAGCTGTAAGTTACAAATAATTTAATAACTAAATAATTAAATGTTTCATGGTAGATTGTAATTATTTCATTGGTTTCACTGTAAAAATTCAGGTGTTTAATTGAAAACATGCACAAGGACACAATGAAACAAAACTCGCTTTTTGGAAAAATGAATATAAACACTAACTTTTAAATATAAGTAGGAAACAAGAATGCTATACAATTGCCAACTAAATTAAACGGCGATATTGTTTTTCTAGATCTTAGAGAGGAGCTACTTGACAAACTCGAACGCTTGCAAAATGTATGTATCAGATATATCTTTGGTCTGCGTAAGTATGATCATATATCCCAGTTCCGAAAACAACTTGGCTGGCTTCCGATTCGTCGTCGTAGAGATGTGCATGTCCTGTCATTGCTTTTCAATGTGTTATTCAATCCTGCTTCTCCTTCTTATCTATCTGAGAAATTCAGTTTCCTGGCTTCCGGTAGTGGTCACCGTTTACGTTCTAGCACCAACCTTTCTCTCACTTTTCCGTCCAACAAGACGCGTATTTACAGTAGATCTTTCACTGTCCATGCTGTAAAGTTGTGGAATGAGTTGCCGGTATCTGTGAGGCAATCGCAATCTGCAGCATCGCTCAAGGAGAGGCTAAAGAAGTTGTGGCTTTCCGACCCTTGATTGGAGTTTGTCCTTTATGCTCTGTTTAATAGTTTATATATATATATTTATTATTTAATATGTGTATATATGTATTGATGTTTAGTGTTTATTTATATATGTAAATATTATATTTTTTTTTATTGCGTATTTACTTATAGTGTAGTTACAATGTGTATTCAATATTTACTTTTTATTTGAAGTTTTGTTACTGTACAATTTTTGCTCTTAGTTTGTCTTTCATCGTTGCCTGTTTTTATCTAATTTCCTCAAAGGTTAACTGGAAGAGATCCCTCATAGGGATAAGTTCGCCTTTGTTGTATCAAATTGTCTATGTTACTGTGTTTCTTGTATTTCTTGTGTTATTGTACAATAAAGCTTATACATACATACATACATACATAAACACCAGTGATAGAAAGATTTAAACATTTAGTGTTTCATTGATGAACAACTCACTCTACATAATTGAAACGTTTATTTCGGAAACATCTAAGTACCTACAGAATCCCTCTTGTACAATAAGCTGAGCTTGTCTCAGGACTCTAGCTCGAATCAGCGCCAATCAAATAAGGAACAAATGTTATAAAAAGCTTTCGCATCAGCGTCTGGCGGCGGCAATGCGCGCGTCTTCACAATATGTGCGTACACGCATGCAGACGCGCGTGGACGCCGCGGCCGCGCTCCTCCTTCTTCAAACGACACTTCGTAGAGCCCGAAACGCCTTCTGTCAACAAAATATTCACAAATGTCAATTTCAAATCTCTATTCAACGATACGAACGGTGGCGTCTCATGGTCGCCATTTTTAATGTTCACGAAAACTGGTGGGGGTTTCTTTAATTTTAAGATACACCAACCGATCTAGTCTCTTCGCCTGTTGGACTGAAATCTGCAAAACGAACACCTGAAGAACACAACCCGGACACTGCCAAAAGTTGTGTCACTGGACAGACGCCATAAACATAAAAAAAGAAAATGAATTATCTAATAGGCCGGTGAAGTTTTAAGGACTTAGGGTCACAGCACCAACCTGGGTTGGCCAACTTACCCGCAGCAAGCTGTCAAATTCCATACTAAAAAACAAGTCAAAGTGGATGTAAAACTTAATAACCAATACAAGGAGATAATGGACCCCTTCTACATACAAACTTTCTATGCAGGAGTCGTCCATTAGTTCTGAATCTGATCTTACTTGTATCCGTGCATCCACTCGAAACTATCCATGAGACTCCAGTAGGTATAGCCCCGGACATCGCAGCCGTCATCAATGGCGTCCAGTAAGGCGTCCAGGTGGCCGCGCAGGTACTTGATGCGGTCGTGGTCCTCCAAGCCCGGCTCCGTCGAGAGCCCGTTCTCGAGCACGAACACCGCCGGATTGCCGTAGTCTCGCTTTATCTTGTTCAACACTTTGCGGAACCCCCACGGAACATACTGAAATTAAGTTTAACGATACCCTATTATAAAATTTTGACAATTAATATTATAATACATTACGAATTGCGCCACATGAGAGCAAGTGATTTTGGTTCTCTAGCGTATCTCCTCATTTTTGATTCCCATTTCCGTGACTTTGAACTTTTTGATATAGCCTATAGTAAGCGGTCATGCATCTGTACCGTAAGTCATCACTGGAAACACACACAGGAGATCTTCTTCTTCTTTTAAATAATGGCTTCTGTCCGAGTGTTGGACAATCTTGCCAGTGTCACGTATTATAAATATTTAAGTATATTATATAAATAGAATTTATATTGGCCTTTGGTCGGGGTATCAAACACGACCATTAACCCGGCCCTTGGGGAGATAGAGCCACCTTTTCTATTCTCCCACTTGGGTAATTCTCTTCCGGCGCGTCCCAGTCGCGGGGGTGGGCACCCTTCACTCCAGTAGGCCAGAGTGAATGGGTGGCAGAGTACGGAAGAGGACCCAGTGCCACGGGGTATAACGTGGTCCCTTGCCCAGGGTTACGGGTGAAGCCCTCAACGGCTGCGAAAGCGGAGATGATGGACATCGGAACGACGGAGCAGGCGGAAGAGGCAAAACCCCAGTGGAAAGCTGCCCTACCTTACGTGGGTCACAGGTTGCACTGGAGCTACATTGCCAGGCAGGGCGGTGTAGTAGGGATGGCTGCAGATGTGGCATAGCTTACAGCAGGCGCCCAAGTTCTCCAGGAGAATTACTGCCTTGGCGTCAGGCGGCAGCCGGCCGTAAAACTAATAGCCAAAACTATCTTCTCCTCACAAACATGGAAATACAACAACAAATAGATATGGGCAATAATACTAGGGCGTTCCCCGTAAGCGACGCAAATGCGAAAGATGCGATTCATAATACTAGGGCGTTCCCCCCAAGCGACGATCTACGGGACAAGAACAAAAATTCGCATAATAGCTTACATCGAATAAGACTTGCATCTTGGAACTTGGGTTCTCTCACGGGCAGAAGTCAAGAACTGAGCAAAATACTACGCAAAAGGTGCATTAATATCTGCTGCCTTCAAGAAACAAGATGGAAAGGCTCAAAATCCAAAGATATAGGAAACGACTATCAGGTCATATATCACGGAGTAGATAATAAAAGAAACGGGGTGGCTGTAGTCCTAGATCAAAACTTTAAGTCACGGATTGTAAACATCACAAGAAAAAGTGATCGCTTAATGGTCGTTAAACTAGCATTACAGAATCAGCAAGTAATCAACATTATATCGGCGTACGCACCACAGACAGGCTGTACAGACTCGGATAAAGCCGAATTCTGGGAGGATTTTGATGAACTGCTTCAAGACATACCATCAAATGAATACAAGATAATCGGCGGTGATCTTAATGGACACGTGGGTGCAACAAACGATACCTATAGCAACGTGCACGGAGGATATGGGCTGGGAGAGTTAAATAAGCAAGGGGAAGAGATTTTGAACTTCACAGCAAGACATTCACAATATTCATTCGGTTAATAGTGACTTGGCAAGTGTCTTGAATTGGAGCCTCGGGTTTGGCCTTAAGGTAAATCCTTCTAAAACGCAATGCATTATTATTGGAAGTCCCAAGCTTTTACCGAAGGTCGATTTTAAAAATCTTCCCCCAATTTTATTTGATGGTGTTATAATTCCCTACTCACAGCAAGTTAGGAATTTGGGTTTAATTATAGATAAGACCTTATCCTGGGTACCCCAAGTCAACGAAGTGAGTAGGAAGATGTTTGCCGCGGTAGGTTCTCTTAGAAGGCTGCGAAATTTTCTACCCATTCCGACCAAAATTGCGCTTGCCCAAACTCTCCTTCTTCCCATTTTGGACTATGCTGACGTAGCATATCTAGATCTTAACGAGGATCAGCTTAATAAACTTGAGCGTATTCAAAATATTTGCATCCGGTTCATATTTGGGTTACGCAAATATGACCATGTTTCCCTTTTCCGCACGCAGCTCAAGTGGCTCCCTATTCGTCTTCGCCGTGACTATCACGTTCTGTCGCTTCTTTATACTACTCTTTTCTTTCCTGCTACTCCCTGTTATCTTAAAGAACGTTTCAATTATCTCCGCTCTGTTAGATCATCTAGCAATTTGCTTCTGTCCTTCCCGTCATCCTCTTCAAAATTTTATAGCTGTTCTTTTACATTCCAGGCTGTTCGGCTTTGGAACTCCCTGCCCCTACACATCAGGCGCGCGCAATCTCTTGCTGTTTTTAAAAAACTGCTTAAAGAGCATTACCTGTCTCTCCCGTAATATATACTATATAGACTTACCTATCATTTATTGTCTTTCTATCTGCTTCTTTTTCACTGTATGGCTTGTATGTTACTGTTATAAGAATATTATATATATATATTTATGTAAGTTTATGTATGTCTATTTATACTATTCTTATATGTGTATGTTTATTGTTTTGCTTGATTTGTGTGATTGTTAAGTGCATTTCATCCTTTTTTTTTTTTGCAACGCCTACTCTTCAAGGATACGTTTTTAATGTTTCCGCTACCCAAAGGTTGTCTGGAAGAAATCGCTTTTTAGCGATAAGACCGCCTGTTGTTTGCCTCTGTGTTAATCAAATGTTTGTACCTTGTAAATGTTTTGTTCTTTCTCATGTACCGAGGTGTGCAATAAAGAGTATTCTATTCTATTCTATTCTATTCACTAACCTTGGTTAACACAAACTTCCAAAAACGATCTGAGCACCTTATCACCTATAAAAGCGCGGGGAAATCATCACAAATTGACTACATAATCGCAGACGTGTCTGTTAAGCAAAAATTCAAGGATTGCAAGGTTATACCAGGCGAGGCCCTGACATCTCAGCACCGCATCCTTGTAGCTGTATACGACCTACCCACACCAATAAAAACCGTAGTAGATAAAACTCCAAGAACGAAGTGGAAGGAGCTGACTGGCCCTAAGGGTGAACTCTTTTTTTTTTTTTTTATTGTTGTTTTGGGCTAGTGAAGATGCCGCATCGACCAGTTGTGATCTATTGTGGCAGCCCTTCATAATTCATTACTGATTCCCGTTGAGTCCAGAAAGTTCCAAATTCTTTGGGCTGTAATGTTGTGTATCTCACAGGGTTGCAGTTCGTGCCTACCGAGGTGGATACTTCTTTTGTGCATTAGTGGTCCGCAGGAGCAGAGGATGTGCATTGCAGTTTCCTCTGTTTCCTGGCAGAACCTGCATGCTGCGTCTTGTTTCTTACCCATTAGAAACATGTGCTTGTTCAACTTGCAGTGCCCAGTCAGAATTCTGACCACCGCACAGGCTTTGTACCTCTTGAGCCCTAAGAGCTCTTTAGTGTTTTTGTTGTTGAACCCTAATATTAGAGCTTTCGAGTGTGTGTTTCCTTTTACGGATTTCCACTCTGCGATTGCCCTCATCTTTTCAAGATTGTTTAGCAGAGAGTATGCCTCTCGTTTTGTAACTCCGCAAAACGGTTCCGGGCCAACGAGGGGCGTGTCCGCGCCCTTTCTGGCAAGTTCGTCCGCTGCTTCGTTTCCAGCAATGTTGGAGTGTCCTGGTACCCATCTAAGTGTAACTTGGTTGGTGTTAGCCAGGGCGTTTAGATTATTTTTGCAGTTCTGGACTAGTCTAGAGTTAACCTCTAGGGACTCTAGTGCTAGCAGGGCAGCTTGACTGTCCGAGTTAATGTAGATGTGTTGGTTTCTTAGGTTTCTGTCCAGATTGATTTCCGCGCATATGTTAATGGCAAGGACTTCTGCCTGGAAGATTGAGGCCAGTTTGCCCATGCTGACGCTGGCTCTGTGCTTAGGCCTCTCACCATAGATACCACATCCTACTTTTCCAACTGTCTTGGAACCATCCGTGTACCAAATGTGGCTTCCCTTTTCGACAAACATTTGGTCGTTGGCCCATTTGTGTCTTTGGGGTATATCCACATTGTACAGTCTGGTAAACTGACATTCCGTATGCATGTCATCTGAAGGCATGCTGAGGGTTTTGTTCTCGAAAACCCAAGCCCTGAGTTTGGTTAGCGCTTGGGAGCGCCATTTGGGCTTGTTTAGCGTGCTTATTCTGTAGATACACTGCTTGGCCTCCTTTTGCACTTGCAGGTGGAGTGGTGTGATGTTGAGCAGTGCGTCTAGGGCTGCCCCAGGTGTTGAGGAAAAGGCCCCTGTTGCTGTCAAGCAAGCCGTGCGTTGCAGGCTGTTCAGGGTATTTATAGTTGTCTTTTGGTTGGCTTTACTACACCAGACTGCGGAGGCGTAAGTAATAATGGGCCGCACTACTGCTGTGTAAAGCCACATAGCAATATTGGGTCTTAATCCCCACCTTGCTCCTGCCATTCGACAACATGACCATAAGGCCATTTTAGCTTTTTGTGTGATGTTTTTTAAGTGAGGATTCCATGTAAGCTTTTGGTCAAAAATGACCCCTAGATACTTGACCTCACTCGAAAGTGTTATTTCATGTCCATTAAGTTGTAGTTTTCCGAGTTTTTCCAGATTTCTCTTCTTTGTGAACGGCACTACAACCGTTTTGCTCGGATTTATAGACAAGTCATTTTCTTTACACCATTTAAGTATGGTGTTAAGAGCTCCTTGCATCAAGTTTGAGATTGTATGGAGGCAGGGTCCTTTGATTATAACTACAAGGTCATCGGCATAACCCTGCGTATCATAATCTTTGTCCCACATGATTGCAAGTAGTTTATCCACTGCAAGTGTCCATAGTAGTGGGGATAGGACGCCTCCTTGTGGACAACCTTTCGTGGTGTAAAATTCGTGCTCTGTTGCATTGAGGGTTAGAGTAGCCACTCTGTTAGAGAGCATGCTCTGGACCCATCTGGTGGTGGTTTCATCAACACCCTTTGATTTCATTCCATTAAGGATTGTTTCTGTGGGTGTGTTATCGAAAGCACCTTCGACATCAAGGAAAGCACATAGAGCGGTCTGCTTATCCTCTAGGGTTTTTTGCACCTTGTCGACCAGGTCAAGTAGGGCAGTTTCTGTAGATTTCCCCTTTTGGTAAGCATGTTGATTTTGGCTTAGTGGTCTTGCCACCAAGTAGTGCGCTCTGATGTGCTGATCAATGATTCTTTCCATTGTTTTTAGAAGGAAAGAGGTTAGACTTATTGGTCTGAAGGATTTAGGCTGCGAGTAGTCCTTTTTTCCTGCCTTTGGTATGAAGCGTACCTTGACCCGAGTCCATTTTTCTGGTATATTACCTAGTGCAAAGCTCGCTCGAAATATTCTTACCAGGTGCGGGAGTAGGAGGTCCTGACCTTGCTGTAGGAGAGCAGGAAACACTCCATCTTCTCCGGCCGATTTAAAGGGTTTGAACTTACTCAAGGCCCATTTAATTTTGTTTGGTCTAAAGATGTTAGTTGCCAAATTCCAGTCGATGTTGTGTGCCCTGTGGGTTTGATTATTCCTTTGGGCGCACATTAGTTTATTACTGGTGGTGTACGAACCTGGGAAGTGGGTCACCCTAAGTAGGTCTAGGGTTTCCGCTTCTGTGTTAGTAAAAGTGCCATCTGGTCTCTTGAGGAGACCGAGGTAGTTGGTTGGTGTCTTAGAGAGTATTTTGTGAATTCTCGCCCCTTTGTGTGTGTGGGCGATTTCGTCACAGAATCTTCTCCAAGACCGCCTCTTGGCTTTCCTGATCTGCTTATTATATTCAGTCAGAGCTCTACCGTACCGTTCCCACTCATTCGGCGTGGTAGAGTGATTGAATATGCGGCGTGTGGTTTTGCGGAGTTTTTCCAGCTTTTTGTTCCACCACGTCGTCGTGTTAGTAAGCTTAGTTGCCTTCAACGGGCAGCTTTGTTTATAGGCATTGACCATGCCTTCTGAGATAAGGTCGACTGCCAGGTTGAGAGAGTCTGGTGTTTTTACCTGTTTATGTATTACCTTTAGACGGGTTTCTAGGTCAGTCCTGTAGGCTTCCCATGACGTGTCTTTTGGATTTCTCCGCGTGGCTATGTCCCTAACTAGAGAGTTTTCAACACCAAATATTATATGCCTGTGGTCCGACATTGAATTTTCGCAACTGACATGCCAGTTAGAGAGGCATTTGGCTACCTTTTCAGTTGCGAATGTTATATCAAGTACTTAGTAGTACACATAGGTGAACTCTTACTGGCTACAATAAAAAGCTATCTTGAAGCAGATATGGGGAAAATGTACGAGCACGCTGAAGATATTTGGTTCGAGTTTGAAGAACACTGCAGAACAAAAGCAGCGGAGATTCTAGGAGTTTCTAAAGGACCTCTTAGCTCTGGTAAGGATCCCAAATGGTGGACTGATAAAATAAAAGAGGCTTTAGCTACCAAGAAAACTCTTTTCAAAACTTGGCAAAGTACGCAGTCTGAAGAAGACAAGTCCAAATATAAAGAAGCAAAGAGACAGGCAAAGATATGCATAGCTGAAGAGAGAAGAAGTTCAAATCAGGACTTCTATAATATGTTAGAAACGGCTAAAACTGAAAATGAAGTACTAAAAATAGCTAAATACAGACATAAAGCTACCACAGATATAAAATCAAATAGATACATCAAAAACAAACACAAAATCCTTCTAACAGACAACATCCAAATCAAAAAGAGATGGTGTGAATACTACGAAGAGCTATTAAATCAGGAATTCCCACATGACGATCCTATACACCTAAAACCTACATGCGGACCAATACCTGAGGTTGATTCGTCTGAAGTAAAGCTGGCTTTGTCCAAAATGAAAAACAGGAAAGCTCCAGGGCCAGATGAGATACCTGCTGACCTATGGAAACGACTGGGCCCTATCGCAGTCAATTGGCTAAACAGACTATTCAACATCATACTAGTCACAAGGCGAATCCCAGATTCATAGCGACGGAGCTATTTACTACCATTTTACAAAAACAAAAGGGATGTTGCCGAATGCGAAAACTACAGAGGAATCAAACTGACTTCGCATACTTTAAAGATATGGGAACGAGTTTTAAACAAGCGCCTCTCTTCATCAACTAATATCTCCCCAAATCAGTTTGGATTCACGGCATCGAGATCTACCACCGACGCAATACAGGCGGTCAGAATCCTGATGGAAAAATATAGAATGAACAAGAAAGACCTGCATCTTGCATTCATCGACCTAGAAAAGGCCTTTGATAGGGTGCCACGAAAACTGGTGTGGCAGGCTCTTAGGGCACAGAACGTGCCGGAATACTATGTAGAGCTTATACAAGACATGTACCACAATGTTACTACAAGAGTTAAAACCCTGGCAGGCTTAGGTGATGCATTCCAAGTAAAAGTGGGCGTACATCAGGGATCCGCACTGAGCCCGTACCTGTTCAATCTTGTTTTAGACTATCTCACTCATCAAATTCCAGCACCATTACCGTGGACCATGCTTTATGCTGATGACATCGTACTGGCGGCTAATACTGCACAAGATCTGCAAGCACTTTTAAACACATGGACAGACTCTCTAGAGAGGTATGGATTACGCGTAAGCAGAAGCAAGACAGAGTACTTGAAATGCCCTTTCAGTGGCATCATAACTTCTGAAACAGTCTGTATTGGACCAACACCCATCCCCACTGCTGACAAGTTCAAGTACCTGGGCTCCATGATAACTGCGGATGCCAATATTGATGCCGATGTCGCGCATCGAGTAAATGTAGCGTGGCAAAAATGGCGGTCACTAACAGGAGTTTTGTGTGATCCTCGCATGCCTGTGAAAACAAAGGGAAGAGTCTACAAGACGGCAGTACGCCCAGCATTACTCTACGGTTCCGAGTGCTGGACAGTTAAGAAGACGCACGAGCAAAAGATTCACGTAAACGAAATGAAAATGCTGAGGTGGGCGGGAGGAGTGACCAGACTAGACAAAGTGCGAAATGAGCACATCCGTGGGAGCTTTAAGGTCACACCTATTACGGATAAAATGACTGAACTCCGCCTTAGCTGGTACGGACATGTGATGAGACGCAGTGAAGACCATGTGGTAAAAATCGCCCTAAATTTACCAGAAACAAAGAGAGGTAGAGGCCGCCCGCCATTGACCTGGTGGTCCAATATCGAGAGAGACCTAAAGAAAGCCCAATTGCCAAAATCGACAACCCAGGACAGACGAGCCTGGCGCATAAATGTGAGGAGGCCCGACCCCAGATAATGGGAGCAGGGACGGAAAAAAAAAGAAGATTATATAAATAGAATAGTATAATGCCACTTGGGCGACGTTGTTCGTTAATTGGCCTCGCTATATATTAAGTTTATAGCTATAAGACTTAAAATATAGTTTCTCAGGGGGCCAAGATCCCGGGATTGCTGCTTGATGCCTAAAGGAGTTAGCTGTATACTGCTTCATTAGTTTACTGCACAATTAGCTATCAATATTACACATTAAACAACATTTTGCAGACATAAAACAAAAAACTATTCCAGAGACGCTATCGCCATCTTGAGTAACAAACGACAAATCCCACAGGAGATCTGTTCAAACGTGCTAAACTGACATTTGACATATCCGCTTTATATTCCCTACGTCATTATCATGTCATATTGATCATTTCCACGGAAGTTCGCATCGAAATGACACTTGAACAACGTTTGAATAGGTCTCCTGGTCAAAAGACTTTTGACTAAAGACCAAGCATGTTTTTTTTTTATCTTTATTAAAGAAAAGGCCTTCATCGCTGAGCGATGATGTCGGCCCAACCAAGCATGATGATGATAATTATGAAATGGTGCACTACATGCGACATGTTTCGGAGAGCGTCGGTCCGCATTATCAAGTACGCCCGCCCGCGTCGCCGCGTACAGTACTAAACTAAACTATTAAGAAATAATTAGCAAGTGTATTTTCAGCAAGAAAAAAGTTACGATTGTAAATAGAACTATGATTGATAAGTAGCCCTCATCTTAGATAAAATTTACTACATTATTCATAAGTTGTTTTCCAGTTAGTTAGTTTTTTTTTCTCCGTGAAACTGTTCACGAATTGGGCATTTTTTATATTTATTATTTTGATATATTCAAAATTCAGGTGGAAGTACATGCAGTTCGCAAGCATTTAACTTACTTGAAACCATTTTGCATTTCCAAGTTTCCATTCCGGCAATAAGCTATGCCACACGTCAAGGTCTTCTACATAAGATGAATTCGTGTTTTGTGGAAGTGTAGTTTCATTTTTGTGAACGTACGTTGCAACGTAGTAGTTTATACAGAAGTAATCAGAGGTGCCACGAACATAGGCCTTTTCTTGTTCAGTGAGAGCCGGCAGCCTGCCTATCGCATACCCGCGCTTAGCGCTTCTTGCGGCTGTCTTTCGAGACAGATCCGGTTCCGATAAGAATGTGCCATTCTTAGAAAAAATAGGATCAGCAATGTAACCAAACTGAAAAAAAAAAGTTCAATAAATCTCTTACACAACTTTATAAAATTTTAACTATTGTGAGACATATTCAAATTATAACAAACTACGGACAACACGTATGTTTAGTCGCTACGCCCGCCTGCGTCGTCGTGAGCGGTACACAACGTATGATAATGGAGGCTGAAGCTCTCCGAAATATATCGCTCGTAATGACTCAAAATACGTATGCGTTATGAATAATTTATTATAACATTATAAACCTTTTATGTGTAATATAGTTACAAAAGCCATTACATGAACATAGAAGGAATCCTGCACGGCCTGAACGTCATTCACATTGTTCTCATTTGCAGGTTCGAACCAGAACGGACTTAGTACAACACTGATGTTGCCACCCTGAGATGGCCGAAATTCTTCATTGTAAATATGCCAAACTTTGGCATGAGCCATGAGCATGATCTTTGAACACTCAAATTCTGTCACTCCCTTTGTGATGTTCTCATGAAGCGCCAAATCTAATTGATATTTATATGTGTTAGAACAAAAGCAATTTGGTTCATTAATTGTTATCCAGAACTTGACTCTGTCTCCAAATAGTTTAAATGCTGTTCTCGCATAGCCAGCGAACCAGTCAGCAGCGTAGGGGCTGGTCCAGCCGCCCATTTCTTCAAGTTTCTGAGGAAAATCCCAGTGAAACAGTGTCACCACGGGAGTTATATTGTACTTGATCATTTCATTTATGTAGTTGTTATAGAACTCTACAGCCGCCGCATTGACTTGGTCTGGCAAGCCGGTGGGTAGCAAACGGGGCCATGAGAGCGAGAATCTGTAGAAATCAACCCCTAGCTCTCTCAACATTTCTACGTCTCGTTTGTATAGGTGATAGGAGTCTGCGGCAATATCTGCATTAGAGCAGTTCTTGATTTTGCATGGGACGGAGTGTGTGAATCGGTCCCAAACGCTTTCAGATTTTCCTGTAAAATGAAGATCTTATTATATCTTTAAAGCTTACATAAACATACCAGTATTTTAAGTTATACAAATACATATTTAAAAGCTACAGCTAGGAACCGATCCAGTGAAGTCTTAAGTTCTTAACTTAAGTTGCTTCCGCCCCAGAGCAGATCGCAAGTAGTAACTAATTGAGAGTAATATAAGGAACATGATCATCATCCATTCTTACCATCTTCATCCCAAGCTCCCTCGATCTGGTAAGAAGCAGTTGCAACCCCGAACAGAAAACCATCAGGGAATTTACGAGAAGGTTGCTCAACGCTGCTTGACAGACTATACCAGAGTAGCACCGATGCCGCTACGATCACGGCTATACCGGAACCGACAAAGATTCTGAAATTTGTGGCAAATGTACAATAATTGTATGCTACATATTGCTTTTAAAAAAGTTTCGTAACTTTTAACGATGACTCAAACTAGAACGGGCCGAGCCGATCTGTCAGTGTCTATAGAAAACGTCACATGACCTCCGAGAGCTTCGAGCTATCACGTGATTCTTTCTACAGATATTGACAGATCGCCCCGTCTCGTTCTTGCGTGAGTCATCCTTTATTGTCAAAAACAAAAATGTTTGATGAAAGTTATGGTTAAACCGATGAGTTGGCGGGAGCGTGCCTAGTGCCATCTTCATTGGGGGTAGTAGTAGTAGTAGTAGTAAGCACTTTATTGTACACAAAATAAATCACAAAACAACTGAAAAGAATCGAAGTACAAAGGCGAACTTATCCCTGTAAGGGATCTCTTCCAGCTAACCTTAGAGTTGATGAGTGGAAAACTAATATTACGATAGACAAACTTACACAATGATGTACAATAATGATTTTACTAGACGAGTAAACATATATAAATACGCATTTACATATTATAACCAATAAATAAAATATATAAAATTATACATAAATAAATAAAATGTAATAAATATATAATAATATAATACATATCAAATATTAAAAATGTCATAACTCAACCAAACACACTTAGTAGGAATCGGACAGCCACAGCTTCTTAAGATTAAGCTTGAGCGACGCTACAGACTGGGACCGTCTGAGCGACAGCGGCAACTCGTTCCACAACTTCACTGCGCAAACCGCAAACGATTTAGCAAGTGTACGCGACTTATGAGAAGGTATGGCAAGAGTAAGATTAGTACTAGAACGCAAACGATGATCGCTACCTTCAGCCAAAAAGTTAAATTTGTCTTTTAGATACGGGGGGCTAGCAGGGTTAAAGAGTACGTTATATAGCAATGACAGGATATGCACATCCCTGCGGCGCCGGATCGGTAGCCAGCCAAGCTGCGAACGGAAACATGATATGTGATCATATTTGCGGAGACCAAAAATATACCTGATGCATACATTCTGCAAGCGCTCGAGCTTACTCAACAATTCCTCACTAAGGTCGAGAAATGCAATGTCACCATAGTCTAGAAGGGGGAGGAGAAGGGACTGGGCAAGAGTGACCTTTGTATGAAAGGGGAGAAAAATTTTGAAGGCGTCGAAGGGAGTGGAGAGAGCCAAAAATTTTTTTACTCACTTCAGCGACGTGGGGAGACCAAGATAGCGTCTGATCCATAGTGATACCCAAATTACGAACAGTAGAGGAAAATGGGATGGAGATTCCATCAAAAATTTTCAAATGGGGTTTTTGTGTTTTCGAATAAACTGTCCCATTTATCTATAATTAATCAGATTTTTGTTTTAGCTCTACTGATTCCCTAACTTTTAATCTTTATCGCATAGTTTAATTTTGAAAATTGCTTACTTTATCATCTACTAGCGACATGATGCGGTAATCGGTATAATACTTTATCAAATAGACCAAAAGGAGTACCTATAATGAAAATTTAGTGAATCGTAGAGAAATGGAATGTTTTATTACAAAACACAAACTCCCAGTAAGGACGCCATCAGATGCTCAGTGCCCTCTTAAAACCTTCTTATAGAGAAGGTTTTAAGAGGGCACTGAGCATCCTCCACTCCTTATCAAATTAGCATAGACTAGCAAAGTCTGCGAAACTCACACACGTCATGGGCCCGACGGTGTACAACCGTCTGCCAGTACACGTCACAGACGCGCCGTCAATGTCTAGTTTTAAGGTTAACTGGAAGAAATCCCTTAAAGGGATAAGTTCGCCTTTGTACTTAACATCTCTGTTTGTTAACTGTATTTTTTCAACTGTGTTTCTGTACAATAAAGTGTTACTTACTTAAGTGTAGGCTAAAATTATGGCTTATCGAGCACACTTTCTATAGTTTTAATGATTTCATTAACCTAACAAATACCTAATATGTCTGTAGGTACCTGCAGTTTACAGTTGACATTAATATTGTATATATAGTTTTTAATTTTTAATGTCCATATATTATTATAGATTTATCTTGTTATGAGTGTTCGACATGTAATATGAATTATTATCAATAAATATGAATATGAATTACAAGATAAGTCATTTTAGGAATATCGTTAAGTTAAGTTATTGAGAGGTTGAAATTTCGTATGGAGTTAGTATAGTTTTGTAACTGAGAATATTGGAAGGTATCAATTTAGGCTTCCAAGTTTCATAATCATAAAAATACTTACATTTTAATGTGTTTATTTCCCATAGCACTAACAAAACATTTCAATGCTCTTCGCATTCTGCTCAAAAAATTTTATATGCATATAAGTATTTCACAAATGCAGATTTTAAAAGAACTAAAGGTAGTATACTTTCTTGGCAGACGTGGCGACCTTACCGCCTAGCGTGGCCTTTAGATGACACTAATTACCTCCTCATTGGAGCTCAACATGAAACTGATATACTTAATTATGAATTCGAAACATTTGTGTACACAATTCCTCTGTAATATGCGAAGTACTCAACATAGCCGAGGTCGAATGAATATTTATACAAAGTGAAAGAATAACAAGAACCTACCTAGAAGTATTGCGTCGTTTTAGTGATAGTGATAGTTAAGAACATGAATTAAGTCAAAAAAATATGATTTTCTCAAACATGCAAAAAAAAATCGTCATTATGTTCGTTATAATAGGCTTCAAAGTACCACGTTGCCGGCGAAGCAACTTGAGAGAACTGTAATAGAATTTTATATAAAATTGAAGGCCGGGAAGTAATATTATTTTTCATTTTTATTTCACATAGATTTGTGACACAGCAACATGGCTCTAAGTTATTATGAAATTTTAAGAAATAAAACAAGAAATGATCATAAATTTACGTTTTTTTTTTTCAATATATTATTAGAAAAATCACAAAAAAAATAAAAAAATAAAAAGTAAAAATAAAAACTACTTAAGTGAGGTCACAGAGATCCGACCCTTGCGGAAGGGTTCCCATGATGCTGGCTGCGTTCCACCTTTGAATGATACCTATCCGTTGTGCGAGGAACGAGCCAGCTTTACGGTCCCCGGTGACCTCAAACAATTTTTTTGACAAAATACTTACCAATTTACGGGGCTTCATCGTGTACAAACTTTGAAAACAAACCTCCGACGTTTTAAGTGCGACATTGTACTAGTCAGTCATCCTTAGCTAAAAATTAAGTAAGTATGTATCTCCAAAACCTGCTATGAGTTCTTTTCTGGATCGGTTTAAGGTGATTTGTAGTTCCACGCGTTCAAAAGTGCGTGAACAATTTATGAATGAATTCATACATAAGCTGCTTATACAATTTTGAACGCTTCGCGAACTCATCGTCTCATACATATGATACAACGCTCTCATTACACCAGAATAAGATGCTGAGGGACATATTTTTGAGTAAGATGTGTGCATCCATATTTTTACTAACAACAACTATGTTACTTTGCTATTCCGCCAAACGTGCTAGTCAATTAGTGCCAACCCGTTATACCTACTTGCGTATTTTTTTGCATGCAATTAATGTTCCCACACTTTCGCCGCAAAAAATAAATCCGCAAGTAAATATAACAAACCACCACCAATAATACAAAACTTGACACGTGTTTCGCCTCTCTACGCGGCATCCTCAGGAGATGTAGGAGATGTTGCCGGTGTGAAGTCCGGCAGGTTTAGGGCTGCCATCCGTCCGGGTTTCCCCGGATTTGTCCTAGTTTGGTGCCCGTTCGGGGAGCGTCCGGCCCGGATTTTTAAAACTGTCCGGGGTAAACCCGGACATTTTTGGGTTTCGGTCAATCCCTAGCAAAAGTATATATTTTTAAATTAACAATTTATTTCTTAAGTGTCCGGGGAGAGATCGCGAGTTTAATGAAACGTCCGGGTTTTTTAACTTTTTTGTCCGGTTTCGGCAATGTACGAGATGGCAGCCCTAGGCAGGTTTCATTTTTTAACACTAATTTCATGCAAAAAATACTCGAGTAGTTATAACGGCTTGGCACTACTTGACTAGCACGTTTGGCGGAATAGCAAAGCAACATTATTGTCGTTAATAATATGGAGTTCCGCAAAGTAACGCCTGATTCAATCAATTACATATTTTCACAGTTCCTATATCTTAAGAGAGGTATGGGGCACAGCGGATGCATATCGTTTAGTGTGGTAGGGCACAGCACAACGAATGTCGTCTCGCTCAAATCTGGAGCAGAACCCATCTGGGGAAGTACCTCCACCTTACAGAAAACCGCAGTTTAATAACACTAGACCCTTACTCATAGTGTTGTGTTTCTGTAGGTGAGTAAGGTCGCCAGAGCTCCAAGAGGATTCACTGTGTTGACAGCTGGAAACCCACGGAGCAAGGCTTGCCCCTTTAGCTGTCAACACAGCGAATCCTCCTTTTTAAGGATCGGCAACGCTCATGTAACACCCCCGGAGTTGCAGGCGCCCACGTCTACGGTGACCGCTTACCATCAGGCGGGCTGTATACTTGTTTGTCACCGTCTTAGTATTAAAAAAAACTTCCCACCGCCTTCAAAATAATGTCAGTATGAATAGGGCGATAATGAGCACTTTACGTACTTGCGTCGACTACTCAAAGGGCCATATGAACTGTAAAACGTCGTACAATACACGTGCGCAGAGGTGATTCGCAAGTCGCGTCGATTTAAAACACTCCCTAAGGTCGTGCTTAAATTTATCGCCACTCGTTGTGAATTTTCTATTTTTCGATCGTGCGCTCTCCGTGTCGACTATTTCATACAGTCACTGTCTGTGCATCTCGATTTCACTAGTGGTAAAATGAATGTACGCGACTTTTCATTTCTTAGATGAAAATGTTAAATAAAATGTTATTTTTTGCAGCCAAAGAATATGATAAGCTGCCTAAGCTGACGAAAATCGACGATTATGGCCCGTGCATGCGTGATCCTGGCGATATCTACTGTTTTGTCACTGCAAGCCTCCATGGGAACCTGTCCGACCCCTTGTATAAAACGTTAGTGGTAAGTCAGACTTTAGTCCTTCTTATTAAGCTTCCTACCACAGAAGAACTAAAGCATGGATGTAGTATAAGAACTGTCAGCAGATGTTTCAAATGTCGTAATTGTAACCATTTAAAATGCCTCTTACGACATTTTAAAAATCCCCTGTCAAGACATGCGACTCAATTAAGTTGTAATGCATTGATACCAGCTACCAAATTACAACGATGTATTTAATTTGGCTGCTTAGATGAATTGAGTCAGAGAAGTCAGTAAAACTGTAACAACCTACGAAATCGGAGAAATAACAAACATATATACATCTCTTTTGGACACATTATTTACTTGGTAACGAAGTAAAGGACGGCTGTATGACTTTGATGATAAATTTTGACGGAAGGCCTCCTTCCCCGCGTACCTGAATGACAGTCCCCAAGTATAACTAGTTTTACTCCAGGACTTAAGAAAGTGTCAGATCTTTTTGCATACACACCCTGTTCACCCTTCCTAGCATATCGTAGTCAGCTCTGTCTATCACTCTTTCTTATTGGTGTGACAATGATAGCTGCGGTTCGTTAGCGACTAATCGTTAACGATTGTCATCTTGGCTACGCACCCGGGTATGAAAGCCACACGGGTTGGTTGTCACAGCGGCCATAACTGGCAACTAAATCAACGAATTAATGCAACAATCAGAGTCGAAAAATTATCAGCTAAACCACGGCATGGCGATCGTGGCGATGGTAAAAAGTGTACGTTGGCATCATGTCAAACCACTCTTCAGAACACAACCCATTGTATAGGACCTAAACAGAGTCGCTGCTATACAACTGGGGCCTTAACATGACGTCTTAACGCGATTCAGTTGACGACCTAAACTGAGTCGCTTCCATACAACTGAGCCTAAACTGAATCTAAACTGAATCGCGTTAAGACGTCATGTTAAGGCCCCAGTTGTATAGCAGCGACTCTGTTTAGGTCCTTTACAATAGGTTGTGTTCTGAAGAGTTGTGTGACATGATGCCATCGTACACTTTTCACCATCGCCACGCTCGCCATCGACAGGGCGCTCACCCATACACCTTGCAACCAAAATGGTCACGCACCACGCACTGCACAGTGCAGTATCAGAGGAATTTGCTCCCGCGGACGCCCCGGCTGTGGAATGAGCCGAGGTTTTCCCGAAAGATTTCAGTATGGGGTTCTTCAAAAAAGGAGTGTACAAGATTTTAATGGGTCGGCAACGCGCATGTGACCCCCTGGAGTTGCAGGCATCCATAGGCTACGGTGACTACTTTCCATCAAGCGGCCTGTACCTATGCTGGTTTGCCACCGTCTTAGTATTAAAAAAAATTGGAACGCGTTAGAAAGTCATGGCAAGGCCCCAGTTATCTTTCGACTCCGATCCATGAATTTCTTCGTACATTTAGTTGTTATTTATGACCGCTGTGACAACCAGCCCGTGTGACTTTCATTCCCGGTTTACCTATAGGTACCTTATTGGGTACTAAATGTACCTATTGCCCTCTGAATAATTAACTCTGTACAATGTTACAGGAATACTCAGCAAGCACAAAAACTCATTTCGACCACACCAAAGTTCAGAGGGGCGTGTGCCCAAAGAGAAACTGTGCAAAGCACATGAACAGTTCCACAAATGTGACCGAGGTGATAGAAGCTTGTTTGAACGAGACTCTGACCAGGGAATACGGTTTGACCGCAAAAATTCATGAAGCGCTCTGCGAAGAGTACTCCGAGAGTTTGAATTTAGATGGTGGTGACCTCGCGTTCCTTTTACTCGTTTTGGGTTTAGCAGCGCTGAATGTTTTGGGGACTTTGTATGACTTTTTCTGTGGACACGGGAAACATACGCTTGGTAATTTAATTTGTTTACGAGCTTTTAAATTCTTTTGAACCGTAAAAACACACTTACATGAATCAACTTGCTTTGAATAACTAAAACTAATAGGCTAGACGACCAAAAAAAATATTCGACACGTATTTTTTCTTTTGTTCGTCAAATGAAAAACGACGGAAATACAGCGCTTTAAACTTCGCGTGACGTCACTATTGAGTACAATTCTTACTCACAGGTGACGTCACCAGCCCCCACCACGGAACTTAGATGCTCTATATCTTCGTCAATTTTAGTTAAATTGAAAAAGGAAAAATTACGTGTGTAGTGTATTGAGGTTTGCATAACCTGTCTCAAGCGTAAACGTCTGACCCAGGAGTGGGGGTCGGCAGTTGCCGTCAGACCACCGCCCGGGATACAAGGGTAGACTGTACGTCGGTGAGCCAGATTCACGTGTCCACGGTATCAATCAGCAGGACATTACATGTGGCGACGAGAAAAAAATACTAAAGTTACATTAGATTCCGAAATCATTAAAACAACAAAAGGGAGGAATAGTAAACATCCAAATAGGCGTTTCAAAGACTACCGCTGTTTTGCAAAAAAAAATTAAAATGGATTTACGTTGCATTAATATTGGATTTTATGATAATGAAACCAAGTGAGTTGTTTTGAACGAAGTTGTTTACTAAGCCTTTTACATAAAGTTATGCGTTCATTTTAATATAAAAATCTGGGCTGACGTAACCAAAGCATAGGAAACTGGCTATTTAATATGACGGTGACTTCGACAAAGTGCCTACTAATATCTTTCTAAGCATTAGAATGTTCATTTGTGCAATTATTAAATGAATGGAAATGATAACTTGCACATTATGGTTACTATAACGTAGATAGTCGAGCGTTAAAAAATAAATAAAGGTACGTACATAAAATACCAACTAATTAGGTAAAGGTAAATCAAATTAAGTACATGACCTTGACATCGTTAAGCGTGGACAGGGTGGTTCATGAATTTGAACTATGAAATTTATAGAAACCGAAGATACCTGCATCTTTAATTTTGCTTAACTTATAATGAAAAACATACCGGATATATATTATGCCGATGAAAACACTATACGGTTAAACATATAATATGTATGTGTATATGGTACGGACGGACGAGTTTCACTTAATAATAATGCCCGAATATGGATCTATTATTTTGTCATAAATATATTGTTGCTGAATGCGTGGCAAGTGTAATGGCCATGGCGGACAGGGTCATTCCACGTCATATGACAAGCCCTTAACAGCATACAATGGTGGACGAACTCGTATCGTCACTATCATGCTAACATCTTAGACCAGTGCGACCAACATACTGGTCAGTATCGAGTATTGTATTATAAGCAGCAGAGTAATAGATCTATTATAGCAGATGTAATTATCTGTTTACTAAATTAAGTAATACAGGAATTTATTGAATCGTGACATTAATTTGTCATGCGTTTGTTTGTATTTGAAAATATAGTTAGTTACAAAGCTGACCACTAGATCAACTATAGCAGATACAATTATCTGGTTATTGAATTAAGTAATACTTACAAGAAACTACTCAATCAAAACATTTAACTGTCATGTGTTTGTTATGATAATTGAATTACAAAGCTGACTACTAGATTAGTTAAAGCAGATACAATTATCTTGTTATTAAATTAACTAATACAGGAGATTACTCAATCTTGACATTTAATTGGGATGTGTTTGCATTCAATAATATAATTAAAAAGCTGACTGCCAGACCAGTTATAACAGATACAATTATCTGGTTATTAAATTATCTAATACATACAGGAAATTACTCAATCTTTAACAAATGGTAGGATTGGTACCTAAATCTCACAGACTGTCGAGTTTTACTTAACATTGAGCAGTGTTTATTATTTTGCCATGAATATGATGGCAATAAATGGAAATCCAGTGGTCTGGTTATTAAGTCAACTAACACAACAGATTACCGAATCTGGACATTAAATTGTCATGTATATTAAACACAGCAGATTACCGAATCTGGACATTAAATTGTCATGTATGAATTAAACACAGCAGATTGCCGAATCTGGACATTAAATTGTCATGTATGAATTAAACACTGCAGATTACCGAATCTGGACATTAAATTGTCATGTACATATAAACACTTAAATTTGAATCGAAAAGCATTCAGATCGCTGAGAGCCTGAGAAGTAAGACTAACTAAATATACTTACCTAATTCTAACTCCACCAGCAGGGTTAGCATGGTTGCCATTTTATCGCTTATCACGCTATGCGTCACTTTCGTACATACATACTTGTTAGAACGTGACAGCAACGTCGGTAAACGATAAAAACCCGACCATCATAGACTAGCAATTCAATATCTTAGTTACCTGTTATATCAGTTGGAGTTTCATGGAATTACGCCATGATACTATACCTATATTAAGTAGTAACTTTTTATATTTGTCCATGTTGCAAATATTAAAATGACATTCTTATTAATAAAAATAAGATTATTTTCGAGCATAAATTCAAAAAAAAATCTGAAGGTCTGTAAAATGTGAGGGCTAAAAGCTTTACTGTGAATCTCAATATTTTCTGACGAACATAGTGAGAGAGAGAGATAACATTGTTCTATGAATGCTAAACCGGGAACCCTGTGTTATAGTAGTTTTATTACATGCGGTCAAATTAAATTTTATTATCATAATTTCATAATATTATACAAATATTCATAATGCTGGACGCCACTAGGTACTCACCATTTCATGATCAAATGAATACTTAATTCCTCATAAGTGATTGTACCATAAACCTAAACCCTATAGCTTATGTTAATGCTATACTAATTATTTCTCACATTAGAGAATGCTTAAATGCGTAATGTATCAACTTCACATGTATCAATATTTGATGATTTTTAATAAACTAACACGTACCTGGATGGACAGTGGATGTATTGAATCAAACTTTGGTTTTATTGCACAAATTACAATGACTTATATGATCCCTTAGATTGCACCTGATACTAAAGGGATGATGATGTTGAGGGGGGGTGATGAAGGGATATTACTAAAAAAAAAAAGTAAGCCATTGAAGCCTTACTCATTCTAATTATAGATATATCGCCATATTCATAAAAACATAACAGGCTCATATTAGTTAAAATATGTTTTGTCCCTTTTTAACAAAACTTAACAGACTCATATTATTTGAAATATGTTTTGTCCCTTTTTAACAAACGAAAATGTCAAATCAATAAGGAGAACGACAAATTAGTTAACGGAGGTTTGAGGAGCGTTTCTGAATAAGAGCAATAGTTGCTTTCAGTAATATTGACAGATTTATAATAAACAGCAAATACACTTATTAGAGTAACATTAACTAAGTTATCTAAATTACAACAAGACATTAAGTTTGTTAAAATATTTATGAATGTTAAAACACACATTAAGTTACATATAATGTCCAAAATTATATTTACTTTGGTAAACGGTATTTTCAAACTATGTAGCATAGTGTATTCAACATCACGTGAGCTAATCATTGTTTTTACCAAACTAACAGTCGATTTATGATTGAAAGGATCTAACTTTGCATTCATGTCTACGTAACTGTTGAGTTGATGAGAATCATATAAGTGGAAGTATTTAATGATAACAACGGTAAAATACAGGCACAACGCACGTGATCTAAAAAAAAAAAGAGAAGAAAGGGAAATGGATAGTATCAGGAAAATTATCGGAAAAGGATTAAAGGAGACTGAGAATAATCCGGGATCAGATGAAGACAGTGATGTATATTAGAAATCCAAATTCGGAGAAGTAAATCAAAGTCAAATCAAATCAAATCATATTTATTCAGTAAATAGTTTATTTATAAGCAACTCGGAATTGTAAATAACTAGTTTTGATAACTGATTGATAAGATGCAAACTAATAAACAAAAAAACAACAAGGAAGGGATGTAGTGTATTGAGGTTTGCATAACCTGTCTCAAGCGTAAACGTCTGACCCAGGAGTGGGGGTCGGCAGTTGCCGTCAGACCACCGCCCGGGATACAAGGGTAGACTGTACGTCGGTGAGCCAGATTCACGTGTCCACGGTATCAATCAGCAGGACATTACAACGTGTATAATCATTTTGGACAATCTAACTGACGGACTAATTAGAATGTTTTTCAACCAAGTCATAATCCCTATTAAAACTGGCAGGTTGATTTAAACTTACTTTTAATAGCTTCATCGATTCATGTCGCGCGTAGTGAATATAAATACGTACCAGTTGCTAAGCTGTCAAATTCCATGCAGAATTACGCTTAACTCCGGGTGAGTTGGTTAACCTCGGTTGGTACAAGTGGGCCTAAAAGTACTCTGTCCATATTTTTTTGTTTTTAGCCGGCAAGTCCTTGCTTTGCTTCTCTATAAGAGAAAACTGGCGGAAACTGGCTGCGCCAGGCAGTTCGAGTCCCATGCAGCGCCGGATCAAAGTTTTTCACGGTATTAGGTAACCACAACATACGTGGACTATTTTTATCATTACCATCTCCTAGGAAACCGTAGGACCGTGGAGGCCCACCGCGAAACCCTTAGCGGTGGATCTCAACGGTCCTACTTTCGAGAGACCTCGGGGGATAAGCCAGCACCTCATTGATACATGAAGAGACCAGAGGGATGGCAGCTCTTTAATAAATAGCATAATAAATGCCATCATGAATCACGTACAATTATTTTTATCAATGATTTGAAACCATATTTGAAAATTTACGAATGAATGCCGCATAAACCTCTATGGGACAATGAATCATGTCTGCCTGACGTGTCAATGTCAAATAGAGGTTTCTTTCTTCATTCAGTTTTTGGAGATTACGAAATTACAAAATTGCGCTTTTCATCATTAGACTGTGGAAAACTCTAATGTATGAGTATTTGTTGAACAAGAGTCTTCGTGAAACCTTTATAATTTGATCCTTCATAATGTCAGTCATTTTCTAAATCTCGTTCAAATTCTGACAAGTATTGTTTATTCTGATTAACGTGCTACGTTTGACAGAATAAAGGATGACTCAAACTTAAACGGGACGGGACGGGACGGGGTGGGACGGGACGTCAATTTCTGTAGAAAGTATCACGTGATAGCTCGGGGCCCTCGGAGGTCACGTGACGTTTTCTATAGAAACTGACAGATCGTCCCGGTAACGTCCCGTCCCGTTCTAGTGTGAGTCATCCTTAAGAATACTATTATTTTTAAGCAGACTTCTGCGAACGATACGAAATCTCTGAGAAAGAAAGGAAAAGTGGAAAAATTCATTGCCTCGGGCGGGACTCGAACCCGCAACTCTAAGATACCAGCTCATCGCTCTTTCAACTGAGCTACCGAGACTACCCCGTCGCCCCGAATTTATTCACTCCCCATATCCCCCATACAGGGTGTAACAAAAATGTAGGTGATCCGTTTAAAGGCGTATATATATACGTGGGTAGTATCCACATAAAATATTTAAAAAAATATATTTGCCATAGATAAAAAGTTATGAAGGTTTCTTTTTTTCCTTTAAAACTTACTAATTCACGAAAAGGTTTACGATCTGAGGCAGTCGGCACGCGCACAAAGGCCGGTACGCGCACAAAGGCAGCCGCGCGCTTTCTCAGAACACAACACTACACTACTACAAAGTAAAGCGTCTTTCACATGGGGTTGATTGCTTAAAATTATGAGCTAAATTTTGTTACATTAAGCGATTATTAAAAAGTTTATTAGTAAGTGTTAGGGTCAGAGTAGTTCTCAAATACTTTATTCAAACGGAATTTGCGGGTTTTAATTCTTGCACCCATTAATACCTAATACGAAATTTAGCAGAAGTAATGTTTATCTTTAACTTTTTTGATGATTACGTGAAGAATGTTCCTTAAGTAAATCACCTGAACTCTAAAACAACCATTATTTCTAGTTATTTGCGTCAAAGAAGTCGAAATCGCATTCGTTACAAAACTAGTGCCTACACTAATTCATGGTGTTAGCTACTTTCTGTCTTTCTGTTTTCTGTTTACTGTAAACTTTTAGTACTGCACTGGTTTTAGTATTGGGCTGAAAAACACTTGAAATTTCGTGCTTATTAATAATACTTTTCAACCACCATAAAAGTTAAAACTCTAAAATTATTTTTAAAGATATTTGTAATTCCGTTCAATGCTCTGAAATTTGTTTTTTTATCGCAAAAACAATCCTAAGTAAAGGTTATTTGTTTGTAGTGACCGTAATTTAACGTATCTTGAATTTGATTATTTTTAAATTTTATGATGGTCTAGCGTGAACGCAGCTTTACAGAACGAATTAGTGTTCGCAGAATTCGTAGTATTAGCAACATGCTAAACCAAAAGGTCGTATCTTCATTCGAGATTCAAAATGACATACGCTCTTTTGGATTCTGGCAGCGTTTCTGTCGGCAATTTGCAATGGCAAGGGTTTCAAATGTTGTTTAGTCGCCCATAAATGTCGGAACGGAACTGTTTGCTTGTACAGCTAGTTCTTCTGGTTGCTACTAGTGTAGTGTTAGGTACGTTGTGATGTGTTGAGTTGTGTTGTGTTGTGGTACTTGTGGTGAAAATGGAGTTGACAGCATCTGAATGCGGAGTTCGGCGCTCGCTGGATCGGACGTGGAGGCCCCAGGGCCCTGGGCTTGGCCCCCGCGATCGGATTTTTATCTCTGGGGTGCGATTATGGAGCAGATGTTTCGTACACAGTGCAACACAGGAAGAAATGCAAGCTACGAGTAGCTAGAGTCATCGCGACATTCGACCTTGTGTGCGCGGTAGGCGGCGCACGGCACCTAACTTCAAAGGACGGGAAGGTTAACTTCGCTCTTGCGCTGACGTTAGGTACTTAGCAACTCAGGGGTAAGCAACATTTTTTTAAACGACTTAATTATTTCTTTATTTTTTACTTTATGATTTTTAATGGACTTGAAAATAAAAAAGGAAGTGTTTTTCATAATCACGATTTGATACCGGATATGCCCTTAAACGGATCACCTACATTTTCGTTACACCCTGTATAACATATGCATAAGAATACCATTCCATTTCGTTTGAAATATTGTAACCTATTCTTTTTTTTACAGAACGATAACTGCGTTCTTGGTCATCCTTGGTCATTCGCCTATTCCGGGTTTTATGTTAAATAACAACGGACAGTTTTTAGAATCGGTAAGTTTAAATCAAGATGCAATTATTAGTTCCAGCACTTCATTTTTATGGAACCAATTTGGAGATTACTCCTTTCGAACAAAAAAAAAACATTAAAATCGGAAGCTCGGAGTAATCAGTGAAAAAACATTTAAAAAATACAAACAGATGAACATATAACCGCCTAATAAAACAATACTACAATATGACGCAACGTAAATTCTAAAAGATCTCATTTGTTTCAGATGTACTATAATATTCCATTCCACATCTTAATCAACGGGACGTTAATCATCCAAACCTTCTTATTAATGTCTGGTTTCCTAACGGCGTATAACACGCTACTGTCGGAGGAGCGAAAGCGGCCTACTCGTAGCTGGCATAACTTGCCCAGAGCTATACTATTACGGTGGTTAAGGTAAGTTATATACAATTTTTTTCATCATGTTCACCGTCACCACCGCTGTAAAACTGGTAGACGGGAGTACGTTTTTTTAGAAAGTCACTTTCGAGATAGGTCATTTCTGAAGATACCACTTTCTGAGAGCGTCACATTCTGAGTGCTTCACTTTCTTTTATCACCACTTTCTCAGTTGGTCACTTTATAATTTGTCTCATTTTGACTTCGTCACTTTTTGCATTTATGCTTATTGTCACTTTCGACTTGTTCATGTTTCTACCAGGTTTTTATTTCGTTCCATTACACGCTTTAAATCCTGGATAGGAATTAAATCGATTGGCATTTTAAAAAGTTGGGAAAAATGTCCTTTCTCTCGCAACCTTCATGTTTCAAAATCTGTAAACGACATCTTCATTAATTTACAATCAAAGGACTCATGAAACTATTTTCGCCTAGCAGTTGAAATTTGATATAATTATACCTGCCTGTTCATTATGTTACCCAAATTGCAATATTTTGCAGATTGACACCACCGTATGCCTTCGTGATGTTCTTCGTCATGACGTGGATGAGGCATTTAAGCAACGGACCATTTTACCTGGTAGGTCTAGATCTGTTCTGAGATTATTTATCGGATGGTCCGACTGAATAAAAAGCACTTCTTCTCGACTCTATACCTCGTTTGTTTCTACAATTCAGCTCTAAAAAATATTAGAATAAGATTACTTATATAAGCGTTTAATGTTATGACGAAGAAATTATAATGTATCAGGTAGTTAACTATATGGTCAGGTAGTATTTGACTAAGTACTTAATTACTTCCACGATCCTTATTATTATTATTATTTTACTTGTGTAAATAATTAATTGAAATATGACGATGTACAAATAATACAAATAAATCTATCTAAATCGTCCTAAAAATCGCACAAAATTTCTAATCCTAATAAAAAAAGGTATTATAGTGATATTTATGTTTCGATAACAATATATTATGTAGATTTTTCGTATCTCAGGCTCTGAAAATGGATCATTGTTAACCTGTTATGCGGGTGGAAACTGGTAAGGTCCGCGAAAATTGCAAAATATACGTTCGGGCAATCTGTAAGCGTGCGTAGCCAAGATGCTAATCGCCAACGCTCAGTCGCGAACGAAACGCAACCATCATTGTCGCACTAATAAGGAAGTGTGATAGAGAGAGATAACTATTGTCTACGTAGCTGATCTCCATAGTGGGTATGTCCGCCGGGCATCCACCAGACAAATTGCCCATACAGTTATTGGCAGATCCGGCGGATATACCCGTACGTATATGGCCAGCTATTTTCTCTGGCTATGCACGATTTTTTTCTTTCCATATTACTCAAAAAGGTTAACACAATGTAGTAGACAAAAAATTATCGCCAAACTGCGAGACAGTTTGTAGGCGAACAATAACTCTGGAGTCTCGATAAACTTCCTTATCTAGTGTGTAAGGTACTCATTGGGTGACAGCGGCACGCTCAACTGACCAACTGTTAGACCCTGAGTCATGCAACAAGGTTTAAAATTGGAAGAGATCCTGGCCAAAGTATAGAATGCTTTAGTAAAATTTTATGAATTTGACAAATGACGTGCCGCCGCAGCAAGCGAGCCACTTGATGGGTCAACTCTGAACTCAATATAAAATAACGCGCATTTTTTCAGAAATCCGTGATGACTGAATCAATAAGCTGCCACCAAGACTGGTGGCGCCACCTGCTGTTTATACACAACTACAATGACACTTCGCAATGTATGATTCATGGCTGGTAAGCAATGATTTTTACTAAACATAGGCTTTCTTTTACGCTACCAACCATTTAAAGCAACTTTTGAGGCATTTTGAGGCATGGGGCAGATTTAAGTTATTAATACTTTGATTCGTGGTTTATAATTGTATATCAACTTTATTAATCAATATCCGTTAATTCAGGTACCTCGGAGCCGAATTTCAGCTCAGTGTAGTCGGCCTGATGGTCTTCTGCCTGCTGTACAGCAACAGGAGTCGGAAGATTGCCATCGGGCTCGTGATGGTGGTCGGTCTGCTGACACCTGCTATCCACACTTATGTTCAGAACCTGGATCCTTTTCTCATCGTTTCTCCAGAGTAAGCTTTAATAGATTTTGCAGACTTGTAAGATTGTTTTTTGGGTTTCGATCTGAAGGACGGATTGGTTTAAGTTTTAGATATGGGATGTTGCTTGGAACATTTAGGAGACAATCATAGTAAAAGTCCTCACCCCTCGCTCTTGGGCCCGAGGAGGGGAGATAAATTTGCAGGTTCCATTTTTTGGTTTTTCGAGTACGTCTCGAAAACAATGTGTCATACGAAATTTTGGCTTAGTACATATGAAAGCTTATAAAATTGTCTTTTATCTATTTATATTCCTTTTCGGTGTCTGGATATGAGCTCCGAAAATGGTCGATTTTGATAAAATCTTTATCCCCCCAGTTTTCTTTTCGTATATTGCTCTATATCTTGGAAACTCTTTATCTGAGAAAAAAATCTATAAAAACGTGTAGATAATTAAGAAAGTATTCATTGGCCACGCTATAAATACCAAGAAGTCTCTTTTGGAAGACTAAATCCAGCAGTGGATCTTCTGTCTAATATGTTTATGCAATTTTTCAGAATGTTGCTGAACTTCTTCGTTTTAGATCCGACGTTCAACAATTTGTATAAGCGTGGGCACACCAACCTCGTCTGCTACGGCCTTGGCATGGCGATGGCTTACTTGGTTTATAATTTGAAGGAAACCGACTTGGGAGCGAAAAAATTCAAGGTACATCAATAGTCCTCCCTTGAAACTAATGTTGAGCATTTTCAGAAAAAAGTGCACCATTTTAATGAAAATGGGTCCTAGATTTTCCATACAAAAAAAATATGTCAGTTTCGTAACGGCCCATACAAAATGTATGAAAAAATGCGTTACGAAACTGACCAAAACAAACGGGACACTCTTTTTCTTTTTTTTAAATTAATACTACTCGTGATTCTGGTTATAAAAAACTCAAAACTTCCTACATTTTCAAAAAAAAAGGAAACGGTACCCTATTTTTGAAAATGCCCTGATAACAAATCTATAGTTCTAATATAATTTACAAAACCCACTTAAAAGCAGGAATATTGTATGGATTTCTGTAGTGTTGTATGGATTTCATATATATATATATATATATATATATATTATGTGTATTTGTTTTGAAACATTTCTTGTTCTTCGTGCCATATCCGTATGTCGGCGATCACCATGCGAAAGTCCTCCCTGTGTTTCGCCACTCTACTTAGGGTAGAAGCGTCTGCAAAATCGGTCCAAATCCTAATGTTATGGCACTATGATGTTCTGGGTCTTCCTCTACCTCTTTTTTCATCTATTTTTCCTCAATTATACTTTTTATTATTTCATATTTGATACTCTTGTAGATATGTCCAAAGTATGCAATTGTTAATACAACTTCCTTTGTAATTTTTTAATTGAAAGAAAAATTGCCTGCGTCGAGCACGATTTGAACCCACGACTTATCGAACAGCGGTCAGATCGCTCTGTCAATTGAGCTATCAACGCCTTATCAACCCCGTCGAATATTTCAAATTTGTAAATTTTGTTAGCATACGTCTCTGATTAATACAAAATTGACTTCTTTTGTCTTTTTCATTCAGTCTAACACTAAATACTATTTTGTATTTTCTGTTTGTGTCGTATTTATTTCTAGAATATTTTTTTATTTCAAGCCTTTTGACCACCTACTGTATGCCTTTACTTTGTTCTTATCTCCTAGGTAAAGGCACCTAAAGTTTGTCTGGAAGAGATCGCTCTTTAGCGATTAGACAGCCTGTTGTTTACCTCTTTTTCACTTGTAATCTTTACAAATCTGTGTCCAATTTTGTTGTTTGAGATCCTATAAAGAGATGCTTTGCTATTCCGCAATGTAATAATGCTGATTGGTTAATTTGAAGAGCCACAATTAGGTTGGCGCTCTTTTAAATAGGTAACCAAAGTCAAGTCTTAATCTTCTTAGTTGGCCTGGTTCACAAATGAGTTTAGAACTTTAGTTCTAAACTCATTTGTAAACAAGGTACTTTAGTACCTTCTACTTTTCGTCTTCTGCCAACATAGCTCTCGGCGCTCCAAATTCACGCGGATCTTGGTTGGCGGTCCATATAATTTGATTGCACCTTGTGATAGTGATGATACACACCAACGCCTTATCGAAAGCTTTATCGCCGACCGTGTAGGCCCTTTTACTCAGTAACCCATTTGTGTTTTCTCTCCAGAAATACCGCCTGCTCTACTGGATGCTCTTCCCCATAATGCTCATGATCGTGCTCACTGGCTACGTGTTCTACCACGGCATCGTCATCCCCCTCGCCGTGCGCGTCGTCCTCTCGAGTGCTATCAAAATTATATTCGGCTTTGTGACAGCACTCTTCATTTTCTTCACTATTGTACGAGTTGACAGTAAGTGCATATAGTTAAGGAAAATCATATGTGGCTTCTGAATGAAAATGCTTGCGTTTTAAAATTGATAATTTTTCTGTGATATTTGTGGAAACCATCACCACACACACCATCAAATCAAAACCAAGATCCAATGGGATCACTCTGTTTTCCTTCGAACAAAATGAAGAATAATTAAAATCTATTTATCACTAACGAAGTAGGTAATCGCGAAACATACAAAGTCAAGTAGAATTGAGAATATCCTGTTGGAGATCCAGGAGATGATCAAATATAAATATGTAGTCCCAAATGTATTGTGCACTCGCAAAAGCAATAGCAATGAATGACATAGGTATATTGTGATATCTGTACTGAGAAAACTATACTAAAACAGCCAGGAGTTTATGTTGGCTCATATAAGAACTATATGTTCTAATATATCCTTCACTTTAAGGAGTCAGTTAAAAAAAGATTTTAGCTTACAATATTTGTGAATTTTTCAGGGGCATTCAGGGGGGTCATGCACTGGGGCGGCTGGGCGCGCATCGCTCGAGTTACCTACCTCGCTTACTTGGTGCACGTACCAGTGGTGAGGTTCGGCGCCGGCAACACCGACGTTCTCGCACCCAGCAACATGTGGTGGATTGTAAGTATCAGACAAGTTCACATTCAACGCGGTGCAAACATTGACTAACATATTGACTCTTTGACGTACGTGACGTACTACCATCTAGACTAAAGCCTACAAATGTACAAAAGACATGTTGATCGACGGCACTCGGTAATAGCTAGTGGGGTTGCTGTTATTATATTTAAAAATAAGAAAGTCACCGAAAGTGGCGTAATCAGAAAGTGGCATACTCAGAAAGTGACATCTTCAAAATGTGGCTTAAGTATATTGAAAGTGGCCTAATTCGAGAGTGACGTCCTAAGAAAGTGGCGAACCTCAAAAGTGACGTCACATGAATGTGTCCTTAGAGAGTGGCAAACCTCGAAGGTGACGATCTAGAGTCAGTCTATGCTAAGTTTCCTAGATTTCGATAGCACAGACTGTGAAAGTGTTAAGTAAACGTCATAATTTCATCGAAGTTTGACGTTTAAAATAACACTTTCACTTTCTGACAGTTCATTTACTGAGCAAAGATAACGTGGTTTGACTCTAAGAAAGTATTTATTTACATTGATTTTCACAAAAATCATTTTGAATTTAGTGATTGGTTCCTTTTAATACCTACAGTCCAATATGTGTTTTTTTAATATTATATATTTGCCCACAGACATCAAACTTCATGTCGTGTATCTGCTTCTCGCTCAGTATAGCTGTCCCACTCTTCCTAACCGTAGAGAATCCTATAGCAGAACTGATAAAGGTGACTTTGGTTGCCCCCCGACCGCAGAAGGCCGAAGACCTGAAGGCCAGAAAGGACATACTTGAAGAGAAGCTTTAAAATAAATAATGTCATTTGAAAATATTTATACATAGTGTAACAAACATACTGGGGATATAACGGTGTTTAGGTTAGGTTAGAGTTAGAGATTCACAATCTTTTACATTATTTGGCAGTCCATTATATACCTGTAAAAGATGTGTACTGTTGAATGAGTTAAAAGTTGAAAGTTTTACTCTTATTTTATATTCATCAAGTGTTTCATGTAAGATTTCATTATCGCTTTGGTTTTTTGGACATACCGGCCCAAAAAACCAAACATCTGTGCTTCTGCATACATTATACTACTTTTTCCATAACTCGTTGTTATTTATCGTAGTTGTAATTTATTTGTATTTATTAACCAGTTTTTAAATGTTCGTTGTATAAAATAAATGTCTGAATGTATACTATTTGTTATGATTTTTTTACGAAAAGGCATAGGGAATAGGTATATAGTTGTTTTAAGTTAAAAAATTGTACTTTCTTGTATAGTAGTTGAGAGTTAATAAAATAATCCTCCTCATAACACCAAACTCCTCATAAAGATAAAGGCTTACCGCTAAGTCGACATTTTCATTGCAGCGTGCTGGCGTTCTTACCATTTAATATTGCACATTCGTATATCTAAACGCCATGCTAATTGAAATATGAACGCGATGAACATTAAGATTAAACTGACAAACAAAGTCAATTTCGTAGCGGATAAAATAATTGTCCAAGTAACCAGCCATTATTACCAGAATACCCCTAAATACTAAGTATGCTTGCATATAATATCGCCATTTACGAGCAGGTGTGATGAAAAAATAAAAATTATGTGCCTTAACGACTTACCATCTGTGGTATATGATGGAGTAGGTAAGAACCGATATTAAGAAAAAATGAGCACTTAACCTATCTTTGATTCAGAGTAGCTTTCCAAATATGTTTTTTTTTTAATGCTATAGGGGGCAAACGAGCAAACGAATCGCCTGATGGTAAGCGATTAACGTCGTCCATGGACACCCGCAACACCAGAGGTGTCGCAAGTGCGTTGCCGGCCTTTAAGGTGGGAGTATGCTCTTTTCTTGAAGGTTTGAAGGTCGTATCGGTCCGGAAACACCGCTGTAAAAAAAAAACAGTTGTGAAACCATGCAAATTGTAAGATACTAATCAAATCATTAAATATTTGTAATATATGTTTTGATTCATGTTTTTGTTGTTTTAGTAGTCACATTACTATATTTAAATTCTAACTTGAGAGAGATGTCATATCATATATGTAATGTACTACAGAAAAAGGGCGTCTGCCGCGAAAGCAAGGGGTCGCTGAAGTGGAATCTGGGCTGCGTATGTATGAGCCTAAATACCAGCTTTATGTATAAGGGTGAAAAAATGAGAAAATGTTTAATATTAATTTATTTGAGTCGGGGTTGATTAGGGTGTATACAGGAAAAGTCGCACGGCGATTTATAGAATTTGATTTATTATCGCAATAAGAGGCCTAACTGCGAGTTCACGATTCCGTCTAAAGGTAGCTTTAGGATCTAGGACAAACCTCAAAACCTAGATCGAACCAGGCCTAGCTTGAATCTCTTGAACTAAGCTAGCTTCTAAGATATGATAACCATTATTAGTCAATACAACTTAATAAATAGAATTTCCAAGACAATATACAGATGTTGTGGGGAACACACAATCCAAAATAAATGTATTAGCAGATGTCATGTTATGAGCAATAGTGTTTCAAATTAAATTAAATGATTTGTTTTTATTCTTATTTTATAAATCTGGGAATCGAACCCATAATGACAAGCAAGGTTTCACTTCTGTTACATACAACGAGAGTCGAACTCGTTTAAGTTATTCTACAATTAAACATGTGTTTAATTGTACTTTAATCCAACAATTACAAGACAGATTTCACACAGTGAAACACTATTTACAAGCGTCGTCAAAAATAACAGAACTCGTCAACACAATGCATTACAACATAAGAGTTCAACTAAAGAGGGGCAGCGAAATATTTAAGTTTCATAAATGAGGGGCACACAAATTAATATAACTCGTAATATTCTTCACAAACTTAATAATACCAGATTATAGGGTTTATTCAGGGCACGGGAGTCGAACCCGTGTTCTACATTTAATAACAAAGTACTTAGCTGGATCAAGCTGCTTCACTCTGGCACTGACTCTAATATATTCTTTATTTAGTTTAACAATAAAATGCAAACTGACAATCGTAATCTTCCCGTCGTTGTCGCTGCCTTCCCGTCCTCGAACCAAGTGTCTCGCTACTCCTCAGACTCCATATAACTGCATCTTATTTTTACTTAAAGCTATTATAGACTTTATTACAATAATTATAAAGAACATTTTATCAGGCAGGACTAACTTTTACAAGTCTTAATTACTACAACTTTAATTTTACATGTTTCTTAGACTTAAATACAACGTCGCAGAAGTCATTTTCGTTCATCGCTCCCAGGTCTCTCCTTTGTCTTTCCAGCATCCCCTACAATGCGTGTAGCTCCGTCTCGCTCTCCACCCCGTCATGGCTCGTGCTGTCTCGCTTGGCGTCGTGTAGCTCCGTGCCGTACCACGGCGCGCGCGCTTCGAGAAAATCCCAGTTGGTTCACACGTGTTGAGGTCCAGCCTGTAAATATTTTTAAGGAGCGAGAGTAGTATCTGTATTGCATTATTAGTAATACGGGGGTTAGCATAAGACCTCAAAAAATAAAAATGAGACAAAGGAAAGGTTATGAGGCGTATAAATTTTTTATACCTGAAAATAAATTATCCATTTTTATGAATGAACAGCTGTGGCCGAGCGGAGTCGCTTTTCGACAGTATGTTAAAATGGGGCAGGGATTTGGAAATCATGTAACAAGGACTTCTACGGGTATTTTGAATGTGAATGAGAGTGACAATAGACAATAGACAATAATCAATAATCAATAATCGATAATCGTTAATTTGGCAATGGCACAAAAAGGTAGCAATATAAAGTTGGTTAGTTTTAATTGCAAGGGCGTTATGAGGTCGATCGAGTGTGTGAGAGAAATTTGTCGCTCAGTGGATCTTGTTGCCATGCAGGAAACCTGGATAATGCCCCATGATTTGGGCTTCTTTGGCTCGATAAGTGATGACTTTTCATACACGGCACAGTCTGCAGTCGACACGGCGAATGGTGTTCTGAAGGGTAGACCACATGGAGGAGTTACAATTTTATGGCGAAAGGCAGCGTTCCCGTGCGTGTCTGTGATAGAATGTCGTAGTGTGCGTCTTTGCGCGATAAAGATAGTAAACAATGACCGCTCGATGTTAGTGTTCTCCGTATACATGCCTACAAACTCAGCTGACAACTTGATTGAGTTTACGGAATGTTTAAGTGAAGTGGCGGCAATCATTGAAAATAGCAACGTCGAATCAGTGTTTGTTCTTGGCGATTTCAACGCGAACCCAGGCGAACTATTTTCGAATGAACTGCTAGACTTTTGTGTAGAACAGGATTGGTCGTGTGTTGACATGGATTTGCTTCCAAGTAATTCCTTTACTTTTGTTAGTGATGCTCATGGTTGTAAACGGTGGCTAGACCACTGCGTAGTCACACAAGCCGCGAGGCAGTCAGTGGTAAGTGTGTCCATATTGCATAATACATACTGGTCGGACCATTTTCCGTTGGTTGTAGAATGTAATATCGACCTTATCAAACCTACAATACTGATGCCTACTGTCATGACTAATAGAATTAGATGGGGTGAAAGGGACGAATCACAAATAGAATTATATCGTGACTACTGTGATGAAAAATTTAGTGAGATTAAATTTCCACTTGAGTTAAATTGCTGTGCCCATAGGATGTGTTCTGATAATAATCATAAACTGATTCTGAAAAATATGTATAAAAATATTGTAAATACGCTAAGTGCAGGGGCTGAATATAGCTTTGTAGAACCCAGACCTAGGAAGCGTAAATATGTGACGGGCTGGAATAAGTATGTGGCTGACGCTCATAGGATGGCGAGACTTGATTTTTTGAATTGGATGGCGTTTGGGAAACCCACGGTAGGACCTATTTACAACAAGATGTGTGGGTCCCGTAGGCTGTTCAAATCTAAATTAAAATACTGTCAAGACAACGAAAAGCAAATCAAATTAGACATAATCGCAAGCCATCACGCTAAAAAAGATTTCGGAAAATTTTGGAAGGAGACTAATAAAATTAATCCAAGATCTAGTCTACCTGTGAGCGTCGGAGGTCTGCATGATGCCACTAGCATAGCTAATGCTTTTCAACAGCATTTTAGGGTGGAGTCGCCGCTTGGCCCTACTATACTCTCAACAGAGGCTGGTTGTCGTGACGGTGAGATTACAGTTAATTTCTCTGCCAAAGACGTGTCCTCTATAGTCAACCATATGGTAAGAGGTAAATCCCCTGGTCATGACAACCTTAGTATAGAGCACCTTAAATATGCGGGGAGTCATTTACCGAGAGTGTTGGCTATGTTTTACAGCCTCTGTACTAGTCATAGTTACCTGCCGGATGAGCTGATGTATACCGTTATAGTCCCAATAATTAAAAATAAAACTGGAGATGCATCAGATATAACCAACTACAGACCCATTTCGCTAGCGACCATCGTTGCTAAGGTGCTGGATGCGCTGCTTGACAAGCAGCTGGATAAGCATGTTCAGTTAAACGATGCGCAGTTTGGCTTTAGACCGGGTCTCTCAACGGAAAGTGCCGTCCTGTGCCTTAAGCAGACCGTCCAGTATTATACCTCCAGGAAAACACCGGTTTTTGCATGCTTTCTAGATCTTTCTAAGGCCTTCGACCTAGTGTCCTACAAAGTTCTTTGGGAGAAGATGGAGTGCAATGCCGGTCTTCCTAGTGAGGTAACGTCACTTTTTAAGTACTGGTACCATAGCCAAAATAACAGCGTGAGGTGGGCTGGTGAGTATTCGGAGAAGTACAGGTTGGAGAGCGGGGTGAGGCAGGGGGGGGTCACATCTCCTCGGCTATTCAACCTGTACATCAACGGATTACTTGACGAACTAAGCTGCGCCAACGTAGGGTGCTCGGTTGATGGTGTTTGCATGAACAACCTTAGCTACGCAGACGACATGGTGTTGCTGGCACCATCTCTCGGGGCTCTGCAAACTCTTATCGCTGTCTGTGAGAGATATGCGATGGCCCATGGACTCAGATATAATGCTAAGAAGAGCGAGTTTTTAGTTTTTAAGGCCGGTACTAAAACTTTTGAGACTCTGCCACCAATTTCGCTATGTGGCACTAAACTAAACAGAGTCAAGCATTTTAAATATCTGGGTCATTGGGTCGCCGAAGATCTCTGTGACAACATGGACATCGAGAGGGAGCGTCGAGCGCTGTCCGTCCGCTGCAATATGTTGGCCCGGAGATTTGCAGGGTGCACGAAGGAAGTAAAGGTGACCCTATTTAGGGCATACTGCCAGTGCTTTTACACCTGCAGTCTATGGGTCGATTATACGCAGAGGACGTACAGCGCTCTTCGCGTGCAATACAATAATGCCTTTAGGGTGCTGCTCGGACTTCGACGGTGGTGCAGCGCGTCGGGCATGTTTGCGGAGGCTGGAGTCGATGGATTCCATGCAATCATGAGGAAACGCTGTGCCTCCTTGCTCGGGAGGTTGAAGGGGAGTCCGAACAGCATTCTCAAGGTGTTTGCCGGGAGGTGGGACTCACCTATGCTGCGTAAATGGGTAGGTATGCACTCCAGTTTCGTAAATTTTGACATGTAGGTAATTTGATTATTTTTGTAAATGTGGTTTTGAATTTTAATTTAATTTTATGATCCTGTTGAATTTTAATTTTAATAATTTTAGCATATTTATGACATTTCTTATTTGTATTTTATATTAATCTTTAATCAAATTACTTATATTTCTATTCATTTAGTATTGAAAAGTTCGACATGTACCTGCCTAATTTGATTTTTGATCTCAGTAATCTTATATAATTTTTTAATTTTTTAATTTTAATTTTAATTAATTCCATGTTTTCGTGGTGTAATTTATTGACATTTTATTATTATTATATTTTTTTTTTTTTTTCTATTGCAATTGAACACTCATTTTATTAATTTAAATGTTGATAGTAAATAATAATGTTAAAGTTGCTCATCCGATTTATCCTTAAAATTAATTAATTAAATAATAGAATAATATGTATGTACTAACAGTAGTGAATAAGAATGTACAGTACTAAAATATCTATGGGTCCTGCCCGAAATAAATGAGTATTTAATTTAATTTAATTTAATTTAATTAGAGCTCGTAATCCCCGGTTGTAGAGCTGATTTTAGTATACAATCGCTGATAAACAGTTCTTGCACAATGCACTTATGACACTCAATTCCTTGAACTGCCTATTCATAATCCTTGAGAATATCAACAACTTTCGAAACAGTGACCATAACCATAAATTCTAACATTTTATTTTGTAAGTATTTTAGTTTTTTGCCTCTTTTACTTTAACTCAATGTTTTTAACAGGATATCTTTAAATTTATTGCTTGCCAGCCGTCTATTTAGTTAGAATACTTGTGACATCTGAAAGAGTACTATATTTATTTATTTTTATTTACATGTGGAATTGAGTTGCCATCTCATCGCTGGTTCGATCCCAGCCCTGCTCACCGGGGACCTTGGTCACTTTCTCTTTAGTATATGACATCTCTTTCAATTTATAATTTGTATATAGTAGTTTTACCTCCGCATCGAAGTAGCATTTGACGTCAGCCTCATGTATTGATAAAGGATGACTCACACTAGAACGGGACGGGAAAATTCGGGTGAGTCCTCCTTAAATTGAGTGACTTGTTTGCAACGTATACCGGTAGTATGCGAGTTTGTTTTTCCTTGATATTTTTTTACCACGTAAGCAGATTTTTTCAAAATGTATTTAGAAAATGGGTTAGTAAGTACCGTCAGTATAATATCGTATAAATTTAAAGAAAAGAAAAATTGTAAGGCGGTTGAATTTCAAATTTAATCTACAAGTGTTTTTCTTGAATAAAAAAATTCAAATGAAAATACTTTCAATATTATATTTTTCAATGTTCTTTCTTTTAATAAGTCAACGGTTTTTTCGTATGGCATTTGACAGCTTAACTCGACAGGCTAACCCTGGGTAGTTAAGGCAATACTATGTGTTACAAGTTACAAGACCTAAGGACAGGAAGAATACCTTTAGTGTATTCCTGCTAAAGCCAATAAGCAAGAGCAGAGGATAGAAAACCTTGGGTTTTTGGGTGATTTGACTTGACATGTGTATAAAGAAGAATAAACAACAAGATTTACTGGCAACAGACTTCTTTGTGAACCTGTTATTGAAATAAAAGAATGAAATGAAAGAATTTATTTCGGATATTTTACATCCATATTTAATTATGGGATATTTTTTTATTCCGCATGCTTCTTCTCCTCTGGAGCAAGGATAAGCCGAGTGGCCTGCGCAAATGGAGACTCGACCAGAACGAAGAGCAACACGGCCAATAGGGAGGAAGCGATTATGGCCACCAAGAAGATCAGGAACTGAAATAAAAGTATTGTCAGAAATCACATTTGGTTCCTTGGAGTTGGGGTCGGATGCTAGTGTGGGATGCTACCTGCGTAGACACGCTGGCACCTTCCCATCTCCAACGAACTAATACTAATGTAAAAGCGGGTGGAGCTAAAAGCGTCGAAATCTTAAAACATAATAATTATAAGAGCCTGGGCAGGGAGTACCTTTTTGTACCATTTGGGGTCGAAAATCTTGGTCCATGGGGTCCCACCGCACGCAAGTTTTTCAATTTGCTATCTCAACGCGTTCCCGAGATAAAGGGTCTTGACAGACAAACGTACGGACGGATGGACAACAAAGTGATCCAGTAAGGGTTCGGATTTCCCTTTTGAGGTACGGAACCCTTAAAGTGTCACTTCCATGGACAAAACATTGAAAATTAACGTTTCGGATATAAGATTATCATGATTTTCCCATTTTTTCCCCAAATATCTACTTGTGGCACATCATCGAATAGGCCGTAAGAAATAACTTAAATATATATTAAACAAAAATTTAATTGATCGAATATTTTCGGAAATAATCGCTCTAAATGTTGAATGAAAGGCCTAAAAATTTTGAAAAAATTCAGGAAGATAGGATATAAGACGATCTTATCACGTCACGAAACATATTACAACAAAGTAAGTCAAGCCGTTTTTAAGTTTTTGCCACAAAACTCTTACAAAAGGCCGTAAGTGCCTTGTTTCAATAAAGGCACTTACACCTTTTTGCGCGCACAATTTTTTCATCGTGTGACGGTACGGAACCGAGGTGATACCTCATTTGAAGGTGAGGCTACACCTTCCTCAGTCACAAATATGCAGCACATCACAACATCACTATCGGCAATAAAAATAGTAAAGTTGTTGTCCAAATGACAAATTTTGATCTGCGCTTTGAGCCGCGTGACAAATAAGAGCTGTGACTCAATTTTGACGCGTGTGACATATTTTGAGGTATGAAACAAAATTAGGTGTTATTGAGGCATGTGACAAATTACGAGGTGCATGACAAATTGAGGTGCGGGGCAAAATTTTTGAAGTTTTCATTTTCGCGGTGTTCACCTACTGTGCTGTGACAAACGACTAAAATTAGTGATACAAATGAGGTGCCTCATGAATGAGTAACCCAACACTACATGGGAGTAAAATGCCGTCATCAAATTTTGGAATAAATGCACATCCTGTCTAATATTATTGTAATCATGGCCAAATCAGGATTTAGTACTCACAATAACGTAGTCAGAGTTGTAAAAGAGCGTGTGGATGGATCCAGCGCGGCCTCGAACCACGATCATATGGACAACGTACACGTTGAAACTGAGACGGGCTAGCGGAGTCCAGCCGTGCCAATTAAACAGCTTCGTGCGAAAGCCTGCGATAATATTACAATGTCCAAATAAATATACCGGGTGTTGCCTGTAACAGGAGCGATAAATTTAACCGTAGATAGTCCTCGCCAAACACAACAACGTTTGTTGAAGGACTTTTAAAAATAACGTAACTTTTGCCGTTTTACGTGAATAAATTTTCTTCGGTTTCGCTTTTAACACGCATAAGGCAAATATGTCATTATATTTACAAACAAGAAAATATTTACAACCGTACATTTCAAAACATCTACTTAATTAAGTTTTTTTTTTTTACATTTTATAGGTAGGTAAAATCCGGAAGAGAAGTTTGTAGGACTTTTGCATAAGTACATTGTCTAATAAATATCCCATTCGAACGTAATTGAGAAAATCAAAACGGTGTCTTTCCTGTGTTAAACAGTGAGAAAGAAGTTTCTAGAAGGATATACCTAGTAAGATGTTTACTTAGATTACACTTACTATTAGCTTTTACAATAGTTAGAAGAACATCTAAAGACACCAGTAAGCCGATGAGTAGTTTGACGGCGCCTGCGTGGACCGCACGAGAGCAGCGCGACACTACCGCCGTGTGGTCATAGAACACGGAGCTGGTCATCATCACGGCCAGTATTGTGGGGGACAGCAGCCAGGCCAGCAAGCTATACTTCTAGAAGAAGAGAGAAGATTCATAGAACGTCTGACTTATCTTACGCTAACAGTCTTTACAATAAAGTTATCATTATAGGGGTCTTATATGCGGTTTTTAAACGCATTATCGATGGGTAATTTCAATTTCATTTATTCACGACCAACTGGGATCAATTTGTTATTTTTGTACTATCGAGTTCAAAATTGCATGGGCAGTTTATGAATCTATTCATTAACTGCCCACGCACTTTTGAACGCGCGTGTACATATAAAATAGATTAAATTTAATACACTTAGTCGCATGGAAAGTGGGCTTCAGTACTTAGAGTTTTATTAAGACTTGTTTTCTTACAGATTTAAGGTATTTATTATAAAACTTATAAAAAATATTTAATTTTTAACTATAAAACTCTCGTGAAACTCGAACATATTAAATAATATTTAAAACGGGTCACTCACGTAATTTAGTAGATTTTCGCTCGACATGTTTCGTTATTTACGAAGAACGTCATCAGGAGCGACCACCCGCGACAGAGGTCCTGAAAGACATGAGTGACCCGTTTTAAATATTATTTAATATATATTCGAGTCTCACGAGAGTTTTATAGTTAAAATTACAAGTTATCTTTTAATGTATTTCTTAATTGTATATACCTTATATTTCTCTGCCCCAATGTCGCTTTCTTTCAAGTTGAAGACTACGTAGCCCATAGCCCAGCCGAGCGCGTACCCGACCATGGTGGTATGTCCACGCTTGTAAAAATAGTTGAACGTTGGGTCGTGGGCCAACCAGTTGACTACCACCCTGTATAAAACAGAGCATGACAAAAAAACAACAGTAATTACCCAAAGAGTGTTATTAAGAGAGGTATGGGCACAGCGGATGCATATCGTTTAGTGTGGTAGGGCACAGCACAACGAATGTCGTCTCGCTCAAATCTGGAGCAGAGCCCATCTGGGGAAGTACCTCCACCTTACAGAGAACCACAGTTTAATAACACTAGACCCTACTCATAGTGCTGTGTTTCTGTTGGTGAGTAAGGTCGCCAGAGCTCCAAGAGGATTCACTGTGTTGACACTGACAGCTGGGGACCCGCGGAGCAAAGCTTGCCCCTTTAGCTGTCAACATAGCGGGCTTAAATTCACACTCATTCGTAATTTATTGTTTACCGCCCTACACAATGTAGTATTAAACCCTTCCAAATAATACCAGAGTTGAATTATACCGCAGATAAACAGACGGACGGATTCCTAATAGACTGGAGCCATTTACAATTTGACTTCTACTATCTACTTACTCTGGAGAAGCGACGAGTACCGGATAAACGTTCTTGAAGTACGTAACCGCAGCTGGAATGAGCACAGCCAATACCAGTACTAGGGCGATGGCTGCACGCCTTGCCTTGTTACTCTTCAGCAGAAAGAAGATTGCGAGGCCCACCGCTGTTAGCTGCATGTCTACCGCCATGGACCTTAAAATTGGCATAATAATACAATTGGCGAGATGATTATGAAAAAAAATTCTCCCCTCCGGCCGGCAAGCACCTAATTGCAGACTGCTTCGCTAAACAAATTCGCCGCTTGCTGACTGCGTCGTGCAGAAATAATGAATTACGTACCGAGGCCTGTATAGTAAGAAATGTCTCAGGTCTCGTGTAATTGTCGTCCGAAGCGAAGCTGAGTTTGTTTGTAATTACATGTTTTGCAAGTTGCTTTTTAAACGAGTTAAAGGCGTCGAGGTGTTTAATATGAGACGGTAGGTTGTACATGCGCGCACCCTCAAAAGTAATCATTATTTTACCGTAGTTAGTACGAATCCTCGGTAAGGGGAAACTAGCGTCCGTCTTATCCAGCAACATACGAAATAATGTCTACAAATTGTCAGCCAAATTACCAAGAGTGAATCATGCACCGAGAGTTGTCGACGTAATTGTGGATGTACAGCAGATGGAGCCACCAGTCACGACGGCAGTCATTTATTTCCACCCCCATTGTAGCCTGTGAAAATATTATATAGTTTGACAAGTAAGCGAGCGTAGTAACAGTAGAATAATGAGCATCACACTGTCTTTTTCTGACGCTAGTATTACCACCCCGAAAAAAGGGATGGATATAGTTTTTTTTGTGCGCTCGCTGGCTTGTCAGACTATAATTAATCGATAATGAATAGTGATGGTAAAAAATTGCTTTTTATCGATGTCGATATCGATAACGGTAATTTTTATTATAACTAATAATTTAAAACGGGATAATTAAAATGTATGTTTGTTTTATTGAGCACCCGATATTTTGACACTTTCGTAAGCGCCATGTTCACAAAGTAAACTGAATGCTCAAGAACACCCTAAATATGACTGTAACTGACTGTGACTGTGTGTTATTCTATTAACATAATGGTTCTGGTATAAATAATAAAAACTTATTATTTACACTTACATTCCAGAATGGTCCATCGCCCATGTACCTCATCCATGTAGCGTTGAAGAAAAGCACCACAGTGTATATAGGCGTGAACCTGCAAAAGTGTTCATGTATTAAAAGAATCATGTAAAAAGAAGCACGTAAACGGAATCATAGTTTTGAGTTTTGTATTTTCGAATAACACTTTGAACATTTTAAAATTTACTACAACGGGACTTAACCGCGTTATTAAAAACTAACCTCCGACGTTTCAAGGGCGACATTGTCTCCGTGGTCGCGGTGAAAGACAGTTGACAGTTGGGTCTTTCTCTACAGACTCCTGTTAGTAATCCTGTACTTACCTCCCTAGATGCACAATGTTATATTAACTCAACCCCCATCCCCCCATTTCCTGGCTGCTCTACTCTGCTCTGGCCGACTAGGCTAGGAGGCCGTCAAAAATGCCTTGCAGATAGCTGCAAGGCATTTTTGACGGCCTCCTAGCCTAGTCGGTAGTGACCCTGCCTACGAAGCAGAAGGTCCCGGGTTCGAATCCTGGTCAGGGCATTTATTTGTGTTTTTATCACGAATATTTGTTCCTGAGTTATAGATGTTTTCTATGTATTTAAGTATATACCTATTATATATATCGTCGTCTAGCACCCACATCACAAGCCTTATTGAGCTTACCGTGGGACTAGGTCGATTTGTATAAGATTGTCCCACAATATTTATTTAGTTATTTTTTATTTATTTATTGTTGGCTTGAAAAGAAGAGAGTAAATGTTACCTGAGCCATCTCCACAGCAAAGCTTTATGCAGGGTTCGCCAAGAGACATATTCTTCCGAGCTCAATACTTTGTAGACCAGAAGTATCCCAGACATGATAAAACATATTTGTATAATTTCCAACACTTGGTAGAACACGATTCGTGGTATTTCATAACTCTGAAACGTATGTTAGTACATTATATCAAGTCGGAATTGTCAGCTGAGCGCGCGAGGGCGTATAGTGTGACGAGGCTGGTAAGACATGCTTCAACTGAGTGATAATGATAAGATAACACGATTCTATACAATTATGCAAAATAAATTGCCAGCGTATAGTCAGTCAGAGCGTAAGATGATCTCTATTACTGGCGAGACAAAGCAGAATTAGTGAATTAAACGTATCTGTCATTGTTGCACTTATAATGAAGAGTGATAGAGAGAACTACGATACGATACGTAGCTTGAGCGATTGGCAGCTTGGCTACGCACCATGTTTTTTTACACCAATTGAAATAGACAAAAACTCATTATGATGCCGTCACATTGACAAATATTAGATGTTAATTTGCTTCAAAGCATTAATGCATATGAACTAATAATTAAATCAGTTAGAAGCGTAGCTAGGAGGGGGCTAAGAGGGACATGCCCCCAATCGGCACATGCCAGGGGGCAGCAATACGGTAATCATTCGCGGCAACGGGGGCGCGAGGGTCAAATTTGTAAATAGATTATACCTACCGATTCTACAAATTCTGGGTTTTTGATAGCGTGGTTTGAACTGACACCTGTGTGGCCCAATACACAGCAGACCGCAAATATGACCCTGTAGGAAATATACAGAATAATATACAGAATAATATACAGTCAACAGCAGTAGTAGCAAAGCGGGTAAAAGGTGTCAATTATCTGTCCACGACTTTTTTGTTGGGAGATTACGAGTTTTCCAAGATCATCTTAGCTTCTGCTGCTGATTGTTTTTTTTTATACTACGACGGTGACACGTACTAAGTCTAGTATAATGTAGGCAATAAAATCCAACAAAATATCGTTACATGATAATCGTTACATACATGTACACACATGTACCAAACGTTTTTCTTGTAAGATTATTATGTGTATATGTTTTTTAGTTGTTTAAAAAGGGTCAGGGCCAAAGAGATTGGAAGTCGTAGGGCGACGCGAAGGTTGTCACACTAAAGAGTTCCGTGCTCTGTGTGTGAGAACTGTGAGACAATCAGGCTATTATAATTTAATGTCTGTCAAAACCATATCTTTCCTGGGTTAAAGTGATCATGAGAGATAACTATGATGAGAGATTGGCATCTTGGCTACGCACTCTGGGATATTAGAATGTCTTTCTTACCTATAGGCGGAAAAGCACACAAATCGGCTTAGACCCGGATCCGAGCTTGGAGGAGCCACTAATCGACGCCAGTTGCGCCTTACAGAGAAGCAAAGCAATGTTTTACCAACTGGAAATTATCATAATATCACATCAGACCGAGGGTTTCCTGTAATAGGAGCAATTTTAATCCTAGGCAGTGCTCTTCAAACGTAACAATTGTTCAACGGCTTTTAAAAAGTATGTAATGTTATTTAAACTTAGAGAAACTCGAGGAGGTTTGTTTTCAAAGTTTCTACACGATTAAGCCCAAGATTAGTAAATTTATAATTATGTATTCTGTTTGTTTTCACTTTTTCATTCAAACTAAATAGTATTTATGCCACACCTGGCCATAAAGTGCCTTTTTCCGAGCCGATTTCTGCCCAAGTGTAGCCATAAAATGATGTACCTAACACGTGAGGTAACAAATAAAGCCCTTGATCGCATATTTACGTCCCTCGCTTGCAGCTCGGGTCGCAAACAACTGCGATCTCGGCCTTTCTTTGTTTTACCGCACTAGTTAGGTAATGTACTATTTCAATGTACGTTGACATCAACCTAACTGACGACTTGTCATCAGGAAGAGTACAATTCATGCTGGTTTCGTCAGAATGGCGTGTATAAACACACAGGTGTTTTTAAATACGTAATGAGTTAATGAAAGATAAAGTCTATCAACGTTCGATTGTAATTCGAACGTAACAGTTTTGACAGTATTCAATGACAGCACTATTTGTTCTAACGTAAAACCTGAAGCATGCTCTATGAAGCTTGAGGACATTGGTCCGTCATTCATCGGCATAAAATGTAGGTACGCTTCCTGCTTGTCATAGTTCAAGAATGAAAAAACTCGAAGTACATTGAGTCTTCTTACAAATTTTAAAGTATAACGAAAATCAAAACACACGTTATTTTTATAAGTGGCTGGACAAACGTTGTTCAGTGTGGGAGTACTACCTACGATTAAATTTATCGCTCCAGAAAACACCCGGTATACTAGGTAAAAAACTTGACATATTGTAAATAAAACTTTAGTTTTAGCAATTTTCGTAACTGCCACTAAAACAAAGTTAACTCACCGATTGTATCCTCGCGACCACCGTACCAATCATACAAACTTCCCAGACTATTGAGCACCAATAAACCTAGCACAACCGCACCGAACGCATAATCACTTCCATCAAACTGTATATCTTTATACTCCTCGCAAAATACTCTTAATACTTTCGCAGACAACCCGTAGACACTCAGAGTAGCGTTGAGGCAAGCTTCAAGACCTATGGTCATATTTTGTGTCTTTGTGAAATCGTTGCATGTCTTTTTGTAGCAGATTCCACGATGTATGATTGTGCGGTCGTAATGAGTTAAATTGTTTGCAGAATGTTCCTGAAAGAATGGCATGATTACTATAGAGACAGAATAACAACAGGAATTTCTGTACGGTAAGTTTAGTTCACCCATTTCCGCCTAGAAACAGGCACCAAAATTTCTACGGTGCCTGTTTCTAGGCAGATAACGTTTCGATCTTAAAAATAAAGGAAAAATGGAAAAAATGGCGGTCTGTCTCAAATTCGTGACTCTGAGATACGCATGTCACTCTGCCAACTGAGCTACCGAGGCATTCCCGTCGGCTGCAAATTTCTCCACTAGCCTAGCAACATCTACCGATAGAAGATAGGAATGACGTCTAGGTTGAAAAACTATTATTCTATTTAGTCCGTCAGTTAGATTATCCAAAAATATTAGACACGTATTTTTTCCTTTCTCTATTTATATAAGTAACTAAAATTGAAGCTGAATAACGTCAAAGTTCCGGGGTAGAGGCTGATGACGTCACTTTTAGGTAAGAATTAGACCTAATTGTGACGTCACGCGAATCTTTAATGCACTGTATTTCCGTCATTTTTAATTTGACGAACAAAAGAAAAAATACGTGTCGAATAATTTTTAGTAATTTGTTGTCTAGCCTATTGTACTTCAGTTTGAAAAATATTAAGTTTAAAGGGCTAATATAAAGGCGAAAGAGCTTGTCACTTTGACCTAGCCCTTAACGGAACCCTTTTAGGATCACTTGTTTGTCCGTTCGTCTGTCTGTCAAGACCCTTTATCTCGAGAACGCGTAAAGGTAGCAACTTGAAATTAATTCCTACCACATACTCAAATCTGCGGTCCCATGAGGCTGTGAAAAAACCAAACCTTCTACTTCCACGCAATCAAAAGATACGGCCATTTATGTCGCATTCTCCATATATTTGCAATGGGAATCAAAATGTATAGTGTACGTCCCGTTGACCTAGAATCACGAAATTTGTCAAAAAGCACAAACTCTTGCTTTTTGCCAAACGTGCACAAATATAGGAAAAATCAGAAAACTGTAAATACCAGTAGTAATTTCAAGTACCTCTCAGTCATAAATGGGGGAGCATCTTTGTGCGGGACCCTTGGTGGGTGAGTCCGACATGGTCCGACTTGCACTTGGCTGGTTTTTTATATTTATACTGCTGTTACCTACCACAAAAAAAAAGTGTATCCAATAGTTACCACTAAAGTTCTGTAGTGCGGATCAGAGGCATTCCCACTGAGTTTGGCGCTGACGAAGCAGTATGCGTCTCCACGCATGCGCAAGCATGGCTTGTACTCGTCCACATCAGTCCAGGGTAGGATGCGATCATACAGACCTAGAAGCAGAAAGTACTACCAGCGTCGGTGCCAAGCGTGCGACTTACAATTCGAAAATCGCGGGATCAAATCCTGCCAATGAATTTTCAGAATTTATGTACGAAATATCATTTGATATTAAATTTACCAATCGCTTTTCGATCAAACATCGTGAGGAAACCGGACTAATGCCAATGAGGCCTAGTTTAACCTCTGGATTGGGAGATTATAAGTTGCCAAAGGGGACCTAGGCTCCTTGAGCGGTGGCAATCTTTAAAGAAGTACCGTGAAGCTCTTTGACAGGATTTTCCGTAAGAATTTCTCGTTAGTTATCTTGGGCCTTTTTCCGCAAATCGACATCCAATGTGCCTATTTTGCGTGATTACGAGGTAGCCCTACTCTAACCACCCCATCTCCTCCACGAAACCTATCATCGTTTTAAGGTTGCAAACTGTTTTCTTTAGTGTCTTTGGAGTCCCTAAATATTTATTTCGGTATACCGAAAAAGAAAAATAAACAGATAGAAGCATATATGCTTCTATCTGTTTATTATATTCTAGAAATTCGAAAAACATATTCTCGTTATTCGAATTTCTCGTAATTTGGCCTTTAAAGGGGTGAAGAAGGGGGTCAAAGTTTCAACGAATCACTACATAGTATAAAACAAAGACGCTTCCCGCTGTCTGTACCTATGTATGTATGTATGCTTAATTCTTTAAAACTACGCAACGGTTTTTGATGCGGGTTTTAATAGAAAGAGTGATTCGAGAGGAAGATTTATACGTATACCTAATAATAACCCGTGCAAAACCGGGGCGGGTCGCTAGTGCTATTAAACGAAGTCTCTAGTAATCATTATCAGAAAATGTATAAAAAATAACCATGTTAGGTTTAAATAAACTCACCTTTTGTATCTTCCGCTTTTGAAACCAGATAAAAATATGAGCTTACCACGAAGAGTAACAGAGGTGGCATTTTATGTACGTATTTTAATAAGGTTCTATACTTATAAATTCGCCAATTCTATAAAAAATATATGTGTTTATTAAATACTAAGTAATCAAGACACTGCACTCATCCAAAGATACCTAACTGAAATGTTACAATGATCAGATCAGATAAAGAAATGTAAAGGTCATTGGGCGTTTTTGACCCGCTTTATGAAAGTTCGCGTACAGAGACCAAACCAATTTTAAATTAAAGAGCTTAGTCCCGCTTCTCAAAATATATTAAAATTTTCAATTTATCGGCCGGAGGAAAAAAGTTATTCAAAAAAATAGACTGAGAATTTACCTATAATTTTTCAAAATTTTTGTTACGGAAACAGTATTTACATACATTCTTTAAAAGAAAATGAGGAAATATTCATGTCAATGTATCAACTTCATTCCGAAAGTACGCAGAGTGCTAGAATTAGTAATTACAAAATATTTTTGCATTGAATATTATTAATATTTTAGCGAAACTACATTGTACACACAACTCGTATATAACATGATACAGATATTCTTATTGCTTATTTTTCGTAACATATATCAGTGCTTCAGCACCTGCAGGAGCCAACATAAAGCCACTTTTTTAGTTAACAATTAACTAATTGTAGTTATTAATTAAGCATTCAAAGTGCTACTTATCGCTAGATGGAGTGACAAACATTAATATTAGCGCGTTTCGTCACATCGGTCTAGCTCCGTCATAAAAACGTATTTACCTGCACATGACAATCAATAGTCTATGAAATACTGAAAAAAAAAATTGACAGTTGTCATTCTTCAAAATAATAAATCGTTTTATAAATTGTAAGGCGGATAATAAAATATATTTCTGTCTGTTTTTCATAAAATATTGGTAAATATGTACGAAAATATTGGTACATGCCGCTCTGGGTTGAATAGAAGTTTTTGGAGTGTAGCTTTTCCACCAAGGCGCCTGAATATGTGCCTAAGCGTTGTTGCAGCGATGTAAGTACGTTTTACAAAATTCACCTTAGCTATAACTCTGGGGCTTTGATAACTGCATTGCCATTTACTTTGTCCTTTTTTTGGTTTCAGGCTAGTTGTCGTCTGTGCCAAAAAAAGACCCATCAAATACTAATTTAAGCTGAATCGCTCTTAACGTATTGCACATTTTGAAGATCTAAAGATTATCACCTTATGCACTTTCACAAGAAGAACATTATGATTAATGGTCACATACAGGTAAGGTGTTCGTAATAAACATTGTATATACATGGGATCTATTTCACTACGAGAGCATCATGAACACAAATAAGAAAACATCTCATGAAAAAAGGTCCCATACTCGTACCAGTCCCTCCATTCCTGCTGTTTACACAATCAGTGTTATGCGCGCGGTGTGTATAGGCACAGGTTTCGATTTGTAGCAGCTTCCGTTCCATTGGCGTTTGCAGCCATCGACGTTAATGAATTCTCATGTATGATATATATACGAAGAGAAAATATACTAGCTTTGAGAAAATACAGACATTTGAGCCTTTTGGAGTTTTTGGATCTTCACTAGGTCGCCCAGGTACTTATGAGGCAAGTATGAGGGATTATCTGATGATGAGATCCATAAGAATTAGATGGAACTTCTCAAATGCACAACTGCCCATGTATGGTGATTTTAGTATTTTAGGTAGCAATAACTAAACTACCACTGCAATATCACGAATTCATTATCTTAAAAACCCTCAATTGCTATGTTGGCGCTGAAACGGAGCAGTATATGTTTTCTGCCTACCCTTTGTGAATGTGAATGCAGAAGGCGCAGCCGTTCACGATTTTTTATCAAACTTCAATTCAAGAACGAATTCCGTCTTTTTTAAGGGTATATGTAAATATGTATAGCACATAGCATACATTTCATTCTGATCTGATGATGGATTCCATTAAAAATGAGGGAACTCTTCAATTTTCTTGTGACAGGATTGAAGGAAATCCTAACTTAGATTTCGCGTAGGGTCGAATCCTACTACTTATTCGATTATAATAATTAAGGATTGCCATCTTCTTCTTCCTAGATCAGAAAACAAAAAAAAAACCTGCATTTTGTTCTGACAAAACCACACAACACACTGACAAGCTTAAGCTCAACATCAGAACCCCACTTTGGTATCGGAGAGGATACAATTCTGCCATTAAACATTTTTGCTATAGTTATATTAAAAAATAATTTATAGTAGGTATTAATAATTCACAATATGTTTTATCTCTTTTTCATGCGCCGAAATCCTCCTGGCATCGAAAGGCAAAGTGAGTTGCACGCGCAAGACGTTACGTTATTATTTCAAGTTAAGTATATTTACACTCACTATTCAAGACATTTATTGGTAAAACTGTACAAATAAACTTTAGTATTATGAAAGGGCCATAATACCAGTAGGACCACATGAGATTTGCGTTTATTATGAATCTGAGATATGTTACCTAGTCCACATGGAATACAGCTTCATTATTCGAAATCATGTTGAATATGTCGATATTTGTGTTAAGCACGCAGCTGAAAGTGGATCAGCATATCTTTTCGATATTTAGGACCAACCCATTAGTGTTAAACCACGATGAGATGTTTTCAACTGCCTGACATAACTTGCGTTTTCGGCTATGTACACCGATGAGTTAAACTATAATACAGGTACCATCGGCAAACATTACGGACAAGCTACGTATCGCTAGAGCCATGGGCGTGTATACCAAAATCGCGAGTTCGAATCTCGCCCGAGACTTTTTCCACTGTTCGTTTTATTTCTAAGGAGTGATGAAATCCGTTTCTAGTTCCTTGTATATATATTTTTAACGCTAAAGTGCGAGGTGCCGTTGGACAGGTATTTAAAAAGAATAATTAAAAAAAACTCCCTTTCCTCCAAGTTTTGAACCCCAAGTCAAACAATATTAAAAAAATCATAAAGTAGACTTCAGGTTGCAGGTTTGCAGAGGGTAAAAGCTTTCTCAGGAAGCTGTGTCGTCACCTGGTAATTAAAGTAGAGCTTTATATAAACTTTCAAGACGTTATACCTACGGAATCCTGAGCGTGGCTCAACACGTTCTTTGCAGATTTTTAAGGTTCCGTACCCAGAATGGCAAAAACGGTAACCTTATAGTTTTGTCCGGTCCGCCTGTCTATCCGTCTGTCTGTCTCTATGTCTGTCCGTCCGTATGTCACAGTGTATTTTGTGTGCCGCTATTTAGTTTTGCGTATTCATTGTGAAAAAAAAAATGTTTAAGGGAGGCACCCCCCCAACCAATACATTATGGAACTAAATGTAAAAAAAAAACATTTTTTAGCAACCATGTGCTTGTGGCACATCACCTGATAGGTCTTTAGAAATAACTTAAAGGTTGCTTTAAATAGGTGCACATTTGATTAAAAGACTTTCAAGACGGTATACCTACGGAATCCTACTCTGAGCGTGGCTCAACACGCTCTTTGCAGATTTTTAAGGTTCCGTACCCAGAATGGAAAAAACGGTAACTGTGGAGTGCAGACTTTAATCTCCATAAAATTATGCAGATAGAAGACCCGTTGCTCTGGCCGATGCTCAGCTGCCCGTTGCCTCTTGTTACCGCCTTGTTACCAGGATACCAGGTTGGATGAAATAAAACTCATAATAAGTTTTATAAGCGCGCTAGTGCGCTTGTACGCCTAATGAAGAGAGGCGTGGGAGTAGTCGAAGACTTTGTAAATAACACTGACTTTCAGGGCAAAGGGGGCCCTTATTTGTACGCTCCCCGCGTCTACCATATAGGTGGGTGGACGATACTAGGCGTCGCATGTATATTCAAGCAGTAAGCTTACGACTAGTACATTATAAATGGGGAGGAATATGGTTTATTTATTAGGAACATTCGTATTATTCGTAATAGTAGTTTTACATTTAGTAACCATAATATACTTTTGTCAACATGACATAAACAATAGTACGATCGCTTGGTGGGATCGGTGTATACGAAATATGTGCCCAATCTCTCTTATGGGATTGGGTTAATAATAAGCACATTAATTACAATATACGAGTATATGGACCAATCTTTCATGGGATTGGTCAAATGAGAAATAAATGAAAACAACATATTCATAAAAACTGATTAACTTAATTATATATATACAAACTTAACCTAAAGCTATTCGCGACAATCTCCCCCACGTGCGTCAGCACAGTCATAAATATGTGAAGCGTGGCGGGTTAAGTTTGGAGACTGGGCGGCGAACATCTCCTGCGGCGTGCGTACCATGGCTACTCTTATATGGCCATCCGGGCCGGGAAAGAGTTGTGCGATTTCGCCTCTAGACCATGTACCTCGTGGCATTGAATTATGGAGTATGCCGTCGCTTGTATAAAATGGTGTCGCGTTCTGCGTAGCGCTGGACCTCGGTGGCAGTCCCGGGTGAAATTGTGTATTCCAGCGCCGCCAGAATAGGTTAGCTCTCGCTCGCTCCTTTTCGTAAGAGGGCGGCGACACGGTTTCGTTTGTGCTAGTCTCAAGCGGTGTCATGTGTGACCGGCCGTTAAAAATACGAGTAGGCATCTTTGCCTTGGCATCTGGGTCGACACTCGCTGAGGTTGGAGGGTTCGAGTTAAGTAATCTCTCGACCTCTTGCAACAAAGAATGTATTTTGTCTTGGCGAGCTCGTTCTGACGAATAGGGATCAGACGGCTCTGCATCTTGGTTGGCATCCGAAACTGGGGGCGGACAGCGACGAGACCTCTTCTTTGAAGGCGTCATCTTGTGGCCAACTCGTGCGTGACTCTTCTTATGCAATCTGGCGTCTACTTCCTCAGCGACGACTACCACTTCGGCCGTGACACTACTAGCCCTAAATTGTTCGGGACGGCGGTTTGGGTTAAGACGCGGACGCGCACGATTGATATTTGCAAAGTTTATATTATTAGGTGAGTCACGAGGCGCGAGTATTTTATTTACGTCGCGCGCGCTCTGCTTCACTCGACACCGGTCGGGAGCGGTAGCGCTGTCTTGTGTTGACGTTGTTTTGCCGTTGCGGCGGCGGCGTCGGCGGCGATTATTGCGCGATTTGGGGAGATTACTTTGCTCCCCCGGTGGGGTCTCGCGGGGACCAGGGAGCGAATGTAAACTCCCCCGATCGGGGTCCGCGCGCGGCGACCTATCGGCAACTATTGGCACACTCGGACGCGTGAAATTGACCGCTCCTAATTTGGCGGTTTTAGGGCGAACGTTACTCATGAGCGGTACGTTCGGCTTATGAGCGAGTCGTAGAACGTTTACCTTCAGCGGCGCCTCGTTGGCGTTTGAAGGGACGACTGCGCTTCGACCGTGCAAAAGTTTGTGATGACCCGCCTCGCATTGGTTGATACCGCACGGTACGTACCTACACTTTTCATCTCTGCGATGCGGGTGCAGACATTTGTAACAAAGTCTGGATTCTCTCACGATTTCCCAACGCTCGGCTACGTCAGCCGCTAAAAAGGGTTTGCACGAGCTCGGCTCGTGCCCGGACGTGCCGTCGCAAATTGGGCAACTAGAGGGGGGTGGAGAATCTGCTAGCTGTTTTGGCCTAGTGCCTGAGGACGCTGAGCTCCTATTTTTTGTTTGAGCCACGAAGAGGCGCGTATTGCCCTTGCGTTCGTGGCTGTCTACCCTAACCTGCGGTGTTTCCCTATAACATGAATCTTCCGACCCCGTGCTCTCGTCCCGATATGACGTGCGGGAGCGAGAGTCATCGCGCGAGTGAGAGGGGTGCTCGCGTGGTCTAGACCTGCTTTCTTTTTCACGAGAGAACGCGTGTACCGAGGTTTTAAGTTTATGTAACTGAGGGCGATTTGTTCGTTTAGCGGCAAAACTAATGTCGTTAAGGAATTTTGACATTACGACAAGATCCGGCGCGTCCAGAGTGGCTTGACGGACTTTCGACCACTCGTACCTCACGATAAGATTCATTTTATCAACGATTCTATTTACTAACTCTGGGGCGTACAAATACCTATCTTGACCCAGAGATCTTATCGTGGCTACGGCGTTTGCCACGTGAGCGGCGAAAGTCACTATATTGCTGTTGTCCTCAGCCAGTCTGGACATGCGTTTCACATTGTGTAGCTCCGTTAATATTATTTCGTCCGGATCCCCGAAATGCCTCTCTAAGGCATCCATTATTTCGTACGGGTCCTGGACGGTGAACATTATAGATTTTACGGCGGTACGCGCTTCACCTTTGAGCGCGCGCCTAATCCTACTAACGTTGTTCACTGAGCTAAACAAAGGCGCGGTATCTGTAAATTCTGCCTTAAACGCGATCCATTCGGTTATATTACCGTCGAATGGAGGCAACTCCGGCGCGGGCCGGTGTATTATGGGGGCATACTGCGTAGGGACTTCTAGCGGGGGCGGCAACTGCGAGCGGTAGGTTGGCTCTTTACGGTGCGTGATGCTATTTTTTGGCGGGAAAATGGTTTTACGCGTCTCTTTCGGTGTTGCTTTCTGTGACTGTTGTTCTACCCAACTTCTCACACGGTGGACGCTGTGAACAGAATCGGAATCGTCGCTACCCCTGCCAGATCGCGCCCCAATTCTGGCGGCCTGCAGGTTCAATTTGGCAGCTTCCGTCTGTTCTCGCGCCACGGCGAGAGCGGCTTTACGAACCTCGAGTTCAGCTAACAACACTTCGAGAGATTTATCACTACGCGGCGGCACTTCGCGGTCGCGTTCGCGGCGAGCACTGTTATCGCGGCGGACACTGATTTTATCGCGGTTATCACTTTCTTCGCGGCGTAACGGCGCGTGTTTTAGGGTGCTCGGTGCACTCCTAACTACCGTACAATCTAACCCGTCGTCCTTGTCCGAAGGAGCTCGCGTTTCGCTATTCGACCGCGAATCGTGCGTTTCACTATCACGGCCGTCGTTGTAGTCGTCGCCGGTGCCTTTGCTCCATTTTTCTGATGAGCTCTTTGCAGCGGCGTCTTCCTTCTGCTTGCGGGACCGCAAGTTCTTGCCTCCTTTGTCGGACATCTTCTTCGTTTTGGACGCACGTGGGGTTCCCTACCTACCTAAAATCCTAACCACAGACGCCACTTAGTGCAACGTCTGCGCCCTAAATCCCTATTGGACTCACTTTTCAGCGTAGATCCTTCGGTGCACTGTGTCTCCCGCAAAGGCTAAGTGCAGTGCCAGAGCGTTTGACGGCAGTGTGATGACGTCAACCCTGTGACGTATGCAACGAAAGTTGCCAGGTCAACAGACGTGGAGTGAACTCAACACGAATGGACCGTCCAGCGGGGCTGGTAACAAGAGGCAGCACCAAGCAGAGCTATGTGTCATGCGAGGGCTCTTCCGCTAAAGCGGGCGGGCGTAAGCCGTCCAGCGGAGCTGGTAACAAGAGGCAGCACCAAGCAGAGCTATGTGTCATGCGAGGGCTCTTCCGCTAAAGCGGGCGGGCGCGTCAAGTTTTGCAACAAACTGAGCACCGTAGAAAAACGAAGATTCTGAGAGGACTATAGCGTCACACTCAGCGCGTACTTGTTTCTTTCTTGAAATCTGAGAGGACTGTAGCGTCACAATCAGCGCGTTCGTTTTTCTTTCTTCTTTGGGCCAGGTTCTTCTTATCCGGCTCTTGAAGGACCACTGTGGAGTGCAGACTTTAATCTCCATAAAATTATGCAGATAGAAGACCCGTTGCTCTGGCCGATGCTCAGCTGCCCGTTGCCTCTTGTTACCGCCTTGTTACCAGGATACCAGGTTGGATGAAATAAAACTACGCCTAATGAAGAGAGGCGTGGGAGTAGTCGAAGACTTTGTAAATAACACTGACTTTCAGGTTTTTTTTTTTTTTTTTTTTTTTTTTTTTTTTTTTTTTTTTTTTTTTTTGAACCTGGCAGGGGCTCCATGCACTGAGCTTTGGAGCGTACGGACTGTGAAGTGGGATGGTAGCCTGGGGAAAATCCAGGACCCTTCCACGACATCACACGATATTTACTACTCTGGAATACTCCTTCTGAGTTTGCGCTCCAGAGAGATCGGTTGGACCGGGTCCAACCAAATCTGAGGTGTGTGTAAGAAAACTAGCTACTGGGAGTTTTATTGCTGGTTCGCTACCCCTAACCTAGCCGAGAAGATTCCAGCAAGAAACTCAGCTAGGTCCGATCGCGGTCGGATTGATGCTATCCGGTACGCGGCGGTACCGGGTCGATAACGGACTGAATGTGTCTATGTCGCGGGGTGGGCGACCCCGCCGGCGGGGACGCTGGTGTGTACGCGGCGCGTCGGGCGACGATATTGCAGCGCGCCTTCTTTCGAAGTCGGCTGCGATTTCGTCGTCCGGGTCCGTGAGTGTGTGCCTAGGTCGCCGGACTGAGCGACCCCTAATCAGTGAATCGTGAGCAAGAAGTTCCGGAGGTGGTGGAGGAGTTGGCAAATAATTGGCAGCATTCCTGACTAGTGGATTCCTATGATGGGAGGCGTTATCAAAGTAACGCCGAGCAGTTTGCTTAAAGAAACCGTACATGGAGTTAAGCTTCATGTCGCGGTGCAGACTGAGGTTCGTCTGGTACCACGGGGCACCAGTCGCCCTACGGAGGAAACGATTCTGTACGACCTGAAGCGGCTTGAGACGTGCCTTACTCATGTGGGAAAATACCACACTTGAGTAACTCATTATGGGACGAACACACGTCTTGTAAAGCGTCAGCTTATTTCTAAGTGACATCTTACTAAACCTGTTGATCATCCCCCCAAGCCTACCTAGTACGAAGCTCGCATTTCTTCGTACCCTACGGATGTGGCTAAGGAAAGTCAGTCTACGATCGAGAGTAACGCCGAGGTATTTCACCTCATTGACCCACGGGATGCGTTGGTCGAAAAGCCGAACCGGTTCCACCCTCGAGTCCAACGGCATATTGTCTGTTGGGTGGAATATTATCGCTGCGCTCTTATCCGGATTCACTTCAATACGCCAAAGACGAAACCATTGGAAAAAAAAATGTTTAAGGGAGGCACCCCCCCAACCAATACATTATGGAACTAAATGTAAAAAAAAAACATTTTTTAGCAACCATGTGCTTGTGGCACATCACCTGATAGGTCTTTAGAAATAACTTAAAGGTTGCTTTAAATAGGTGCACATTTGATTAAAAGACTTTCAAGACGGTATACCTACGGAATCCTACTCTGAGCGTGGCTCAACACGCTCTTTGCAGATTTTTAAGGTTCCGTACCCAGAATGGAAAAAACGGTAACTGTGGAGTGCAGACTTTAATCTCCATAAAATTATGCAGATAGAAGACCCGTTGCTCTGGCCGATGCTCAGCTGCCCGTTGCCTCTTGTTACCGCCTTGTTACCAGGATACCAGGTTGGATGAAATAAAACTCATAATAAGTTTTATAAGCGCGCTAGTGCGCTTGTACGCCTAATGAAGAGAGGCGTGGGAGTAGTCGAAGACTTTGTAAATAACACTGACTTTCAGGGCAAAGGGGGCCCTTATTTGTACGCTCCCCGCGTCTACCATATAGGTGGGTGGACGATACTAGGCGTCGCATGTATATTCAAGCAGTAAGCTTACGACTAGTACATTATAAATGGGGAGGAATATGGTTTATTTATTAGGAACATTCGTATTATTCGTAATAGTAGTTTTACATTTAGTAACCATAATATACTTTTGTCAACATGACATAAACAATAGTACGATCGCTTGGTGGGATCGGTGTATACGAAATATGTGCCCAATCTCTCTTATGGGATTGGGTTAATAATAAGCACATTAATTACAATATACGAGTATATGGACCAATCTTTCATGAACCTAAAGCTATTCGCGACAGTAACCTTATTGTTTCGTCCGGTCCGCCTGTCTATCCGTCTGTCTGTCTCTCTGTCTGTCCGTCCGTATTTCACAGTGTATTTTGTGTATTTAGTTTTGCGTATTCATTGTGGAAAAAAAAATGTTTAAGGGGCCTCCCTTAAACATGTTGCTAAAAAAAAACATTTTTTAGCAACCATGTGCTTGTGGCACATCACCTGATAGGTCTTTAAAAATAACTTAAAGGTGGCTTTAAATAAGTGCACATTTGATTAAAAGACTTTCAAGACCGTATACCTACGGAATCCTACTCTGAGCGTGGCTCAACACGCTCTTTGCAGATTTTTAAGATTCCGTACCCAGAATGGCAAAAACGGCAACCTCATAGTTTAGTCCGGTCCGCCTGTCTATCCGTCTGTCTGTCTCTCTGTCTGTCCGTCTGTCTGTCTCTCTGTCTGTCTGTCGCCACGCTGGGCAAGCGGGTTGGCGATCGCAGGGCGTAGCTTCTTGCACTGTTGACGCTGCTGCCCGTCACCAGCCTGTTGGATTTAGCTTCGCCTATTTAAGATGGATATACCGCCATCGGTCGGTCGCCAAAGCCTCGTCTGTTAATCAGCAGGGTGCACCACGGGCAGGTGAGGTTGGCAATTGGCCGTTAAGTTAATGTAATGTAATGTTAAGTACATGTTGACATCTCTTTCAATTAATAATATTGTTATTTATACTTCCAGAAAGTCCAAGTCCGACTTCAGTAAGACGAAAGTAAGTCGTATTCGAAAGACGAAACATCAGACAAAGGATCAATATCCAAGCAATAAGAAAAGCTGCAAAGGATTTTTTATACAATATATAAGAATTGTATTTTTTGAATTGTAAAAAATAAATGCTTATGTGCTTAAGAATACAGAACAAATGGTGGGAATATTTGATAATGGTGGGTATATATTTTTTTTGCGTGGTTTGCATTTCATTTCATTAATATTTTCTTATTCAATACTTCCAATATAGTAATTGTGTTCTGTATTCCAATGCACGTTAATTGTTTTTGCGTAATTATTTGTCATAGCGTGGCGTGCAGTGTCTTAGTTGCGTTTTGTGTAGTGTGCGCACTCAGGATGCTCATGTATGTACGAGTGCTCTGTACATTTACTTACTTGTGATTAACATTAACACGTTGACTGTCCGTGCATTACATGTAATTCACTATTGGGACCATAGATATCATAAGGAATAGATATCGCACGGAAGCGTAGCGCGTGTCGCAGCGATAAGGCCAGTTGGCCATATTACTATTCAACTCGAGCCAGTTGCAACTTAGCCGCGACCGTAAAATGTGCTCTGATATTTTCGAGAAATGCGAAAAATTTTTATTTGTAAATATAACAATCATGCAAATTGGTCCGTAAATATACAGGTTGGAAAATTTTAATGGGCCCTGGAGGGAAAGTGCCTTTAACCTTAAGTTAGTTCATTTTACCTAAATAAGACATTCCTTTATTTCTGAAAAGAAAATGTTTCGCCTCACACCTGCTCATAACGGTTAACATTTGTATACCTCAGGAGTGCAAAGTAATTTGATGCAATCTTCAACTTATTTTTAACATTAGCTGGAGGATGGTTCATTATGCAATGATTCTGAATCATAAATAGTTGATTGCATTCATTAAGATTAAGATTAGATCTATAAAGTATTAGGATCTGTCAGTGCCAAGTTTCATAGATTTTGATAGCACGGACTGTGAAAGTGAATAAACGTTATAATTTTATAAAACTTTGAGGGTTAAAATAAAACCTTTAAGTTTGACATTTCATTTACTTGGAAGATATGTCGTGGTTTGAGCTAATAGATCACTCAAAGGGCGGTAAGACCAGTGAATATAATGGCCCATACTACAGTCGACGTTTGGTACCTGGAATACAATCTAATCTTGTGGTTACTTTAACGAAATGCCATGCACCCCTGCGAAACACGATGCGTATGCGTACACACACACACAGACTTAACTTCAAGACACTTAATCTATATTAAGTGTCTTGAAGTTAAAGACGACGACGACCTCAAAAACAACGTGTCAAAAATAATTATACTTAAACATGAATAGTCATGTTTAAGTATAATTATTTTTGACACATCGTCCACTGTAATATTTTTTTTAACCACGACCGTATCGGTTGTTCTAGTATTTTACTGTATTTTTTAATATTCTGAGCGGATGAAATATCGATGGATATCAGTTTATCGACTTACACTCCTCTCTAACGCCACATTACGTGATCGCTTACCGCGCGCAGAGACGCTCTGTGATTGGCTAAAGCGCGCGGCGCATGTGGTCAGAGTACCACCCCCTGGAGACAGTAGTACCCATTATAACTTAGCTTCGTTACAAATCTTGTTACTTTAAATATCTATGATTGGGACTTATGGCAAGTATGTGTTGGTATATATACATCTGACGTCCATGCATTACATAAAATGCACTTTCGTTGATATGGAGGACAGCCAAAGTGTTAACGTCACGCTGCCCGCCTCGCTGTACGTCCCGCTCGAGGGCCTCCGCATACTGGCGCGGTTGCATGGAGCAAGCGTAGGCACAGTTAACCAATTGGAATCCAAAGGGTTGACTGTACTTAGGTCTTGCACTCACGCAAAGTCAGTAGGGTGACTAGTAAATGCGTTCGCATATACATGTAGGATTGTTTCTCTGTAGTCTGTGATAGATATATCTATCCCTGGCATTGTACCTACGCCGCAGATATATCCTTCGTTGGCGTCAAAAAGGTTTAATAAAGTAATACTAACTGTAAGGCTTACGTTTATTTAACCTTTTCGACGCCGCTAATTACGGATATATCCACAGCAAAGGTCCGAACGTCCAAACGCCGTATTTATCCGTCAGATACCAGGGCAACAAACCTACATGTATGCACAAGCATATAGTTTAATTTCAGTTTGACAATTCGCGGTGCTTGATGTTTGATATGGCTCAATAAGGTCAACTCATCTTTCTGTCAAAAGTTATATCTATGATCATATCTCTGATCAGTGATCATAAATCTATATGCCTAACTTTTTCTGAAGTAAACCTGCGTAAATAAAAATAGAAGCATATAAATCTATGATCATAGATATATGATAGTGTAATATGGACCATTGAATAGCTAGGATCCTTTATATTAACCTTTTCGACGCCATGTCCAACGCACAAGCTTTCACTCACACGCCACGTCATCGGAATGTCAAAACTGAAGTTGAACTTTATGTTTTACCAGTGTAGGTTTATTTTACTCCGTGGTTTGTGACCGATATATCGGCCATTGGCGTTGAATCTGCGGTGGCAATATATACGCCTTTGCCGTGGAAAAGGTTAATACTTATCCGTCCCTGCATACCTACCACGAACATCGAAAACTGGCATTGAGAGGAATACTTCTTTGTCACTCCAATATGCAAGTGTGACACAGATGGACACAAACCGTTCACAAAACGTTCGATTTTCGTGGTATAGGCCCTGTCCCCTAACGTCTCACGATCACGACTCTCTAAGTTCCCTACACGCGGAACGAAGCCAGGAATTGGACCCTAAAAATCGTGTTGTGTAGTACTAGCATAAGGTTAAATAAAGTAAAGTGCCACCATCGACAACCAACAAATAAACACAGACAACAGTCTAACTCATACTTGATATGATGAGTACGAAGGTACTGATACTCGTACACATTAATAGCATGCTTATTAGCAAGCGGGGAAGTGGGAGGGGCCCCGCTCCCAACCCCTCTTGCTAATAAGCAGGCTTATTAGCAAGCTAATAAGCACAAAGCATGCTATGAGCATGTGTAACAGTAGGTTGAGTATTTGTTTAATTGCGATGGAGATCTTTTCTGACCGCTTTTGTAGTATACGAATATCAGGGGTTTCCACGACGCGTCAAGAATTTATCGCCACGTTATAATACCGTGGGAAATCGTAATGTAAGGAGTATAAAGACTCTTTTACATTAACAAGGTATAGGTATAAGATTTTTATGGAGTATAATGCAGTCAGTCTCCAATCGCCCAAGGGGTAGCGCTGCCGAATACGAGATGCTTTGGGCATACAATATCATCGATTCATCTCCGCATGCCAGTGCCAGTCTCGCATTAGAGTGGAAGCCTCAAAGCGGAAAGCGTGCTCGTAGACGCCCTGTTCACACGTGGCAGCGGAGCCTGTAGAGCGAGTTGCGAGCCGTAGGACTGCATGCTTACCACGAACATCGAAAATTGGCATTGACGGGAAAACCTCTTTGTGACTCCAATATGCAAGTGCGACAGAGATGGAGATACAAATCCGCAATCGATCTATTTTCGTGTTATAGGCCCTGAGCTGGACCGAAGGCGAGAAGTTTGCTCAAAATATATTGGCATGAGAGGATCTTGCGGATACCCTATGCACCTCCAGGGTGTCCCAGGATCTATATACAACAACAACAACGCCACTCATTTAGCACGGTGGCTAAGCTCTACTAAGGTTTATTTTACTTATTTATTGCTTTATCCCCTAAACGGCGAAAAGTGGCCACTACATGTTTTCTTTTTAGGTGATAGATAAAGCTATCCCCCAATAAGGGCGCCACTGGACGGTCGGCGCCCTCTTATATTGATATTTATTGTGCATTGAAATAAAGTTTTTAAAAAGTATTAAAAATGTTTTATTAAACAATAATTCTGTTAGTAGTAGATAAATATTGATTATATTATTAAAATTAAATATACCTACCATACCTAAAGGTATTTTAGGTAGATACTCTAGGTACATTTTATTTAGTGGTCCCAAACCAGTTTGCATAGTTTAATATAATTGGTGGAAAATATTCATTCGGTATTGTTTTTTCCGTAGTGAAATCGAGTGACAGTGAGGTATTGTGAGAGAGACATTGGACAAGAAAGAAGGATATCGAGTTCAGCAAATAATCATGTTATTCGATTTTACCTAACTGTATTTCATAAAAACGTGATTCACATTTCTATGTAACTATTAAGGCCAGTAATTGCACAGAGTTGATTCTAACAAATAATTATATTATATATATTTTTCTCTATTGCTTGAATTAATTTCCATCAGCCCTAGAAATAGACAAAACTTCTTAGACAGAACATTTTGTTTGATAGTCAACGTTCAGAAATTAACTATGTTTACAATCCTTACATTTCAAAAGTATTTTTGATCGTTTAAAAGCACCTATATGGAGCCAGCATTTACTTTACCTACTCGCCGGTAACTCGGTTCATCTACTAAATACAAGATGTCGCTGTTGTGGCGTGACATCAAAATGCAAAATAAAAATATTTCTGCACACATTCGGCCTCCAGTGTTATATAATAAATAAAATCTATGATTAAACCTTATAAATAAATTATCTTTCAATTGTCTACTGTATAAAATAAAATGCTCATTTTGCTACCATGGCTCCATCTAGCGACAAGTAGAAAAATCAAAGCGTAGTTAATTAACGCTAATCGCAATTAATTAACTAAAACAAACCCTTATTCCTCAATTCTCCCATGCCCTGCAGGAATGCGCCCTATACCACTGAGTTGCAGATACATTTATCTACACATCTAGCTCTATTTCGTCTGTGTACGCCGTGGGTCAAATGCCCGAACAAAATGCCCAATGACCTTTACATGGACACGCCTCCTGCCAGGTATGAAAACAAAATAAGATGCATTCTGGGGTACCTAAGATCAAGTCGGCTAGGTTCAATAAAATCCAGAGGCTAAACGTTTACAATTTACTACAAGTACTGCGCGGGTTTTACAAACTACCCGGACTTGGTCGTGATTATCCACTTGAACATTTTGCGCACTAGGGATGTGACTCTATCGATACACCACGATGTCCGGATTTTGAGCCGGCGATATTCGTTGACGCTTATATTTATTAATGACCAGATTCCACATCGATGAGATCCTAAAACCATAGACCTGAACTTGGGGTATTTCTTGATTTCAATGGCCTATTTAATAGGTATTTTTATTTACTTATTTTCTTTATATGGTCACCAAGTCGAATTCCATTGCAGGACTGAGATATTTAGACTTTTGTCAGTCTGTAATTGGTACATAAATACACCCGAGTGTAATGCGTAACGCTTGCCCCTACCGGCCTTAACAAAACAAAAGGCTGTGTGGATCCGCCATCATCGACGAGCGGTTGTAAATATTTTTAACTTACATAATACTCGCGTTTCAATACGAATATCTCAGATCTGCAATAGAATTCAACTTGCCCATATAACGAAATGAAGCAGACAAAAGACCTGTTTATAAACATGAGTCTCATCTCTGTTGGTTTTGGGGCAAGCCTCCATACAAATTTTCCCATGGTCCTTTCCCATACATTTATTGGCAGATATATCGGATATACCCTGACGTATATGGCCAGCAAATTACCCTTAATCACATTCAAACGTTTTGAAAATGACGTATAAATAGACCGTTTTACCCGTACATACTCGAAAACCCCAGTAGCTGTCACACTTTGAGAAGCAGACTTGCAATGAATCTGAAGTGGGCTAAACGGGGCGGTGTGCGTCAATCCGTAATTAATATTACAACTCAAAATTTGTGCTAAATGACATAATATATGATATGATAATGTGACCTTGTTATGAAATTCTAATATCCTTTTACTAAACCAGTGACATAGTTTTCTACAAGTTTTAACAAAAATGCCGGTGATCCGTTTAAAAGCGTACTCAGTATCGTGATATGAGTAGGAAAAAAAATTGACGTAATTTTTTTTTGCAAGGAAGATTGGTCGGGACTTGGGACTGGTCGGAGATTGGGACGACCAGCTAGTCTATTGTGGTCGGGATTTTACCATAGCTATTCCGTTAAATTCTAACACGTATGTATGTGTGAAAGTGACGTTTGGCGTGATAGTCGACAAAATGGCGACCATGCTAATCGTAGCCCTCCAGGTCGACCAACCCTATACAAAATAGCAGTTTGTGTTACAAAGGATCAAAATGATATATTTCCGGCGAGGGCGTACATTGATTTCCTAATACACGTGACGTTTTCTATAGAAACTGACAGATCGGCCCGGTTTGGTCACATTCCGGCCTGTTGAAGTGTGGGTCATCCTTACGATAATTCAATTTTTAGTTCAAGTACGAAGGGAGGGCAGCGCCCCCTTCAAATCCGAGCCATCTGGTTAGGGATTTGAACCGATGTCGTGAGCTGCGGGTGCCCTTACTGGTTGCGCGTATTACGGCTGCTATGCTGATCCTTGCCGAGTACACCCAGGTAGGGCTGCCATCTCGGACATCTCCGAAACCGGGCAAAAAGTTAAAAATCACGGAGTTTCATTGGAATCGCGTTCTCGCCCAGGAAACAAAACACTAAAGAAATCATTTTTTTAAATTGAAATATACCTATTAGGTATTTTGCTAGGGATCGTCTTGAACCCAAAAAGTCAGGACATTTTTAGTTTTAAAAATCCGGCCCGGACGCTCCCCGGACGGGCTCCAAAGTCTCCAAACTAGGATAAATCCGGGAAGCCCGGATAGATGGCTACCCAGGGGGCGACTCCAACGTTCTGAAATTGTCACACCCATATAAATAAATAAATAAATATTTGTGGGACAATCTTACACTAATCGACCTGGTCCCACGGTAAGCTCAATAAGGCTCGTATTATGGGTACTAGACGACGATATATATAGCAGATAGATACAGATACATAAATACTTTAAAAATAGGAAACATCCATAACTCAGGAACAAATATTAGTGATAAACACACAAATAACTGCCGACCCGGATTCGAACCCGGGACCTCCTGCTCCGTAGGCAGAGTCACTACCAACTAGGCGAGGAGGCCGTTGTTTAATAATTGAGGATATTTTGTTTCAAAAGTAAACAAATCAAGAAAAGTAGGTGCCAATGTGTAATTTGCAAATAAAACATAGCAACGGTTAAGTTAATGACCTCAAATCGTTACGTACCATGACATAATCAGGAATCAAAACCCCGATTCCACCGAATCGAAAGCTGTCGAGACTTCGGTCGAAACAAAAACCAACTTAAACTCCTAGCATTAAGGTGATAGTTGCATATTTGGATTTTACAAGGCGACCTTACCCTAGAAATTACGCAACCTGTGTCCGTAAGTCGGTTAACACGGCACTTGTCTCGTGTGCGCGTGAGTGGAAGATGTGCGCGATCTTATTTTGATATAATTTTGTGTTTTTTGAAAATGAAGTGGTGTGTGATTTTGTTTGTTGTGAATTTGTGGGTGGTTGGAGGAAATGTAGAGTTTGGTGGTGAGTTTTTTTTTGTGAATATACAAACTTTTGAATGGAATTAAACTAATGTATAAGTAATAAGTAGGAAAAGGTATTTCTTCCAGGGTGATCCATTATTATTTACAAATAAAAAAATAAAATGATATGCAGAAAAGAAAAAAATTGCATTGAACCCTAGATAACAAGTAGAGTAAGGTGGTGGCATACGTGGGTCGGCAACGCACATGAGGCCCCCTGGAGTTGCAGGCGTCCATAGGCTACGGTGACCGCTTCCCATCAGGCGGGCCGTATGCTTGTTTGGCACCATAGTGGTATATAAGTGACTGTTTTTTATACCACATCTATTTCTGAGTTCCTGTAATTGGCTCTGTGCCTCTATTTAAGTTCTACTGTTGTTTAACTAGCTGATGGATCTCCTCAAATAAATAATAAATAATAATATGGTAATGATAAAACTCAGTTTGGATATGACTTAGGACTATAAGCAAACCGTAACAATTAGTAGATTACATATAAATAACAGGGTCTTGTTGCAATTTTACATTTTCCATCACACACCCAAAGTGAACTGAACACTTGGTTATATTATAATAAGTACTTAATTGAAAATAAAATCATACAAGTACGGTTTATTGAGGGGTCTAAATCATACCAAAACAATTTTTATCATTACCATTTAATTTAATATACAAAACGCGAGTGCAAATTGTAGTCAAACGCAGGATGCGTATCGAACCCCGTTAAGGATGACTCACACTAGCACGGGACGGGACGGGACGGGACGGGGCTTCCGATCTTTCTAAGCTGTCACCGATTACCCACCGACACGGGACGGGCCTATCCGAGGTGTCCGGGCTATCCGGGCTAGACGATTTTTTCAAATGTCACTTTTGTCAAGCCTCGCGCTCTTGCGCGCGCATCGATGTTATGCAGGTTTGCTAGCTGTCATCGACTTTAAATGTCAATGTTTTTTGCTTCACCGTTTTAATAATATTTAATCTTAGCGATTGCTATTAAACTATTAATACATAATAATACATTATATTTTTATGTTCCTGCATCGTGTGTAATAGTAATATGCGTCGGAATATACTTGTGGAGTTTGTCTTATGTACATTATCGCTCGGCGCTTCATTCCAAGAAAAATAGTCAGTCTGTTTGCTGCTTCAGGTAAAATATAGATATTAGGTATCATCATAAGCAATATTTAAATACAAAACACTATATAATTATTAATTATGTGGGTTGGTTGTGTAGTGTATTCTACTGCAACATCATAGATACATACAAAACTATACTGAGCCGATTAGCTTTTGTGACGAGGGTGAAATGATGATGAGGATACATTTGATGAGTATTTGTGATGAGGGTACATTATTGGCGAGACGAGAAAGTAAGGGATTGACTGACGAGGTGGTTGCTGGGGCGAGGCAACCCTTGTTTCCGCCACGGCACCTTATCTAGTGCTTTTTTCGAACATTTACGTCCAGGCGCGGCCTGCGCGGCGGGGCCCCCGGGGCCAGGAGGTTTTTTTTTCCACTAGGAGTGGAATTAACCCTACAAAATCCATTATTATCCGCTGCGTCCGCCTGCTAGAGGTGGTTAAATGATTACTTAGATACTTTACGTCTTTTATTTGGGAATGAAATGAGACTGACTTTCTGAGCATGTTTGTGAAATATTTATTTAGGTACCTACTTACAACTGACTTTAAAAGTGGAGGAAGGATTAATCCTTCGTCTACCATGCCCGGTAATTCGCGGGCTATCATGTACTTTGATACATAATAAATAAGTACCTCCTTCCCTCACCCTGCCTACATTAGAGCCCGCGAATTAAGGGGCTTGGTAACGAAGTGTTACAATTTTTCTGACGAGGGAGTAGCAAGAGCGTACCTAAGCAATATTTCCCGAAAGTATAATTTTAAAGATAAGTAATTATTAAAAAAAAGTATTATTCGCAGGTTTTTGACTACTGAAGATTCGTTCAAAACCAGCTCCCTCTATTTTAGGATGGAGAGCTCGGGCATTTTGGTATCGTCAAAAAAGATATTTGGTCATTGTAATCAATACAAGTAAACGAAGATAGTTAATGTCACAGTTCGACTAGTATACGTGGAAGTTTAAGAGGCTATGGCTCTTTCCATATTGTATTGAAGATTTGGACAGCAAACACTTTTTTGCAAGTGCTTCTTAAAAAAGGTTTGGTATGGTTATATCTCTTCTATGGACATCGCAATTTTTACGCGGCACCCTTACAGGCGGGTAACACCTTAATGTTCAGGCAATAAAGTCTGTATACATATTTCTGGCACTATGGCTGTATTCATATCTTAGTAGTTGACTGTACAATTAATAGAACAATATATTATTTTTGGTTTGTGTCTAAGAATTCATTGTCAATGTTTATGATCGTGTACCAAAGACAAGTTTCTGTTTGACTGGTAGAGAGTGCCTCAAGATATTAAGTCCGTCATTTGCACTTTTTGAAATTAAGTACACGTAATTATGGGTTGATAAATATTATAGTAAAATTGTGCAAGCAAAAAGGCGTAATTGCCTTCAAAATATCTCGTGTTACGGGTACTCAGACAACGATATATATAATATACAAATACATAGAAGACATCCATGACTCAGAAACAAATATCTGTGTTCATCACACAAATAAATGCCCTTTTTTATGCTATAGGTGGCAAACGAGCAAACGAATCGCCTGATGGTAAGCGATTAACGTCGTCCATGGACACCCGCAACACCAGAGGTGTCGCAAGTGCGTTGCCGGCCTTTAAGGTGGGAGTACGCTCTTTTCTTGAAGGTTTGAAGGTAGTATCGGTCCACGGCAAACACCGCTGGCGACGGTTCGTTCCACAGTTTAGCTGTGCGAGGCAGGAAGTTCCGGGAAAAGCGCACAGTTGAGGACTGCCAACCATCTAAATGGTGAGAGTGGAAATATTGTCGCGTAGGGCGATGGCGGAAAGAAGCGGCAGGGATTAATCCGAACAATTCCTCGGAACCCCCTTACCGAGATTCGAACCCAGGACCATCGGCATAGCAGGCAGGTTCACCACCAACTACGCCAACCGGTGGTCTAATCATCTATAGAACGATTCGACACAGTTCACAATTTTCCCATACATTAGAATCTCCCTAGTTAGATTATAAGCCGGTTAAGTTAAGTTAAGTTCATTTATTTCACGAAGAAAATTATATATACAATTTAGTGGTTTTCACAATCTTACTGTGACGTATACATATATAGAAAAAAACAAGACAAGTAATATCAGGGTTTGAGGAAACGGTTGAAAGATTGTATTGTAAGTGCGTAGTGAAAGTTTTGTTTTTAGGGTTCCCACTAAAGGAAAAAAAAACAGGACCCTTATAGAATCACTTTGTAGTTCGTTCGTCCATTTGTCTGTCTGTCTGTCAAGGCCTTTTATAGTAAGAGTCTGCCTTACTAAGTAATAACGTAACACGCTTAGTGACAGCTCCTGCCTATGAGGGAGAGATTTACAATGGTGCCCATGTACATATAGACTTCTTACTAAAACCGAGAAAGTTTTATTGTAAGTATGTGTGTAATGGAGGTTTTTTAGGGTTCCGTTAAAAGAAAATAACAGAACGCTTGTTTCCGGAGTGTAATATTTGAAGAACATAGCTTGTCAGAAAACTAAAGTTGATTACGAAGTACGCTTTATAATAGTACCTAGTAGAAATCCTTCTAATATTTAAAGAACAAAGCTTGTCAGAAAACTAAAGTTGATTACGAAGTACGCTTTATAATAGTAGTAGAAATCCTACTCACATCTTATGAATCAGCCTGTATAAACGCTGATTTGGACTCCCTTTCGTGAAACTATTATTTTCAAAAATGGGCTGCGTTCTAAGTTTACAAGAATGGGCAACTGACCACCTAGTAAGAAGTTTAATTTTCTTGTATTTTAATAAGTAGGTACCTAAGTTTATTAAAATACAAAAAAGTATTTTTAAGTAGTCAGGGTTTTCGAACTCTACATCTAAAAATATAAAACAGGGATATTTAACTTATATGTTTTTTTAATGAAGTACAATAAGTTCATAATAGTAGTACTCATTCTTGGGCGACATCTAATACTGAAACAGGTTCTCAATTCAACGGAATACCTTATAAACCAAGTGACTTTATTTCTAAATATTCTACGATTTATTATTATTATTATTGAAAAACAGAACCCTTATAGAATCACTTTGTTGTCCGTCCGTCCGTCGGTCTGTCCGTCTGTCTGTCCGTCTGTTCGCCTGTCAATCCGTCCGTCCGTCTGTCTGTTCGTTGACCATCTGTTCACCTGTGTGTCTGTCTATCTGTCTTTCTATCTGTCTTCCACTCAGTCAATGTTCTTGATAACATACTTAGTTAAATGATGTAGTATTATTTTAAAAACTTTTAGTCCTTTGCTAAACCTAGTTTTATATAATAAATCGTAATATATAGATGTGTGTCAAAATTGCGTTGTCATGCAAAAATAGTTTTTAACTTGTATAGTCATTGTTAGGGTTTCGTAGCCAAAATGGGTAAAACGGAACCCTTTTAGTTTCGTCCAGTCCGTCTGTCCGTCCGTCCGTTTGTCACAGCTATTTGACTCAGTAGTTATAAAGCATATGATACATAATATATTATAGCTATAAGTGTATTTTGTATGCCGCTACTTAGTTTTACCTATAAATTGCGAACAGAAATATGCTTAGGGGGCTTTTGGCACATCATCGGATAGGCCTTTGAAAATAATTTAGATGTTTTTATAACTATTATTAATCTAATATTTTCTGAAAAAGTGTGTCCCCCTCTTACTTTTTTTTGAACGCGAGCTCAAAAATTTTTTGAATAAATCTGGAAGATAGGATATAAAACGTTATTACAAAAGGACATAAGTGCCTTAATATTATAAAGACACTTACGCCTTTTTGCTTGCACAACTTTTTCATTGTGTGACGGTACGGAACCCTTAATAATACGTGGCCCGATACACACTAGGCCGGTTTTTCTTTAACATATCACTGTCGCATTATACATTTGGATAATTAATTCTCTATCAGTTGGTAGTGAGAGAAAGTGCACACATTTTATGACATTTCTTAAATTATCGTGCGTTTTCTAGCTGCCTCAATAGAAATTCTTCCGTTTGACAACAAGAAAAAAAAGTGTGTGTTCAGCAGAACTGTACAGCCAATCTTTCCCGTGGCCACAGTTACCAGCTTTTAGATATATAGACATGATTTTTATTATACAGTTCAAAAAAAAGGAGTACTTTTTTATGTGGCTAGGTTCAATAAGAAAATCAAACTTTCGAAAAGTGCACCGGAAAGACTCCGAACATCGTTTTGTGTTTGACCCTGTTGCAGGATACCTGGAGCCAAAGGAATTCAGAGCACTACCCCTGAGCTCCATATTCCCTCACATGGAGATGGAGCTCAGGGGTGGATGTGGATGGATCCCAATGGGTCGAAGTATATTCGTTAGGGCCTCTTGACTTTAAATAAGATAAGAAAACGGTTGAAAGTATGTATTGTACTGAAGGTCTTGTTTTTATGGTTCCGTAAAAAGGAAAAAAACGGAACCCTTATACTTTGCTGTACGTCTGTCCGTCTGTCTATCTATCCGACCGTCCATCCGTCCGTCTTTCCGCCTAGACCCGTTATAGTTAGGGCTGCCCTAGTACTAGTAAGGCACTACCTATTGGTGGTACCGTAGAACGCTTAGTGACACCCCGCTGCCTCTACATCATCGCAATCAGAGAATACATCGATACATTCCCATACATCGATACATTCCCATACATTTGTTTAGAGAATCAAAATGTACGTATAGGATACCTCCCGTTGACCTATAATCATGAATTTAGTCGGGTCATTCTGTCACAAAGGTTTTTACAGTTAAAATATGAATAGGCAGCGATTTAACCTTTTTTTTATTATTGTATTTTAATTTCATATACCATGGACAATACGGGACACCAAGCTACAGTTCTGCATCAAGAACTTGGCATGCGGCAATCGGAAGATGATTGTATCTGAAGATTTTGTACCTATACTCTTGTTAAATACGTATTCAACCTTTTACTAAGAATTTTTAGCACCTAAGTCTTAGAAGTATTTATTCCTACCAATAAATTGAAATTAGTTGTTGTTTGATTTCCAAATACAAGTGATGTATAGGTACCGGAAAACTCAGGTTACTTGAAATGGTGCGTTCATCGATTGTTAATCCAACAACTAGTAATTTATCGTGCAATAGCATGAGCATTAGAAATATAATAGTATGATGAATCCATGAAGCTATTCATTAATTTATCATGTTTTTCTGTTAAAATTATAAAACTCTAAAACCTGTGCTCAAAAATCCGGTTCTTTTGTACATTATATACCTAAGTGAATTGTTGACCACAAAAGTCAAAGTAGTCCTAGTTTACGGTACCTATAAAAATACGACTATTTCACCTATCCCTACATTTCGTGCCTCACACGCCATGACTTCATATCAAATATACGTATAGCTATGATTATTTTGTTACTTGGTGATGGTGGCACTTTATAATGTCATGATCCCCGGCTGGATCACCTCGTCTTTAATGAAAATAAATGCATCAGAATGTATCTATAGTGTATATATATATATATATATATATATATATATATATATATATATATATATATATATATATATTTCTAACATTTGTAAGCAATTTACCATCTTTCTTACCACGTATACTTCTTACACTTCATATATACATCAGTTCTACATTATACATGTTAAATTGATGTAAAGTTATTTGATTGCATTTATGTGTAAATAGTATGTGTGGTATGAAATAAATTATGGTGGTTTTCTTCAAGACTCAAGACTTCTTTACAACAAGGTTTACAAGGACCCCAGGCATGTAGATTTGTTACAGATGGTCAAAGAATTATGTAGATACTTGTATACTTTATATACATTCTGATGCTTCTATTTTCATTAATAACGAGGTGGTTCTGCCGGGAGCATGACGTACTTTATTATCTATTTACCGTGGCAGCGAAAAGGTTAACCCTTTAAACGCCAAAAACCTAAAAATGGCGTGTGCTGTCGTGCCTACAGAACTAATATGTAATAGCGTTAGCGCGCAATCATACCTCTATGGTCTTGCCTACCACGCCAGCAACATATTTAGGTTTTATGACGTTTTCTGTCAAAATTAGTTCGCACGCTGTATATATTATGTTACTTCAATAGAAGCTTTACGTACTTCCATACCTTGAAGAACATTTTATGAATTCGTCATATTTTGCGATCAAACTGATGTGATCAAACTATACCGCAAAAAGTCAAAAAGTTACTTACCTACATTAAGGCAAAATAACTGCTATCAGGCAAGCATGTAGGTATTCTTTTGTGCATAAATGTAATTTTCTATTAGAAATAAATAAATTTGATGAAACACCACACTTTTTGTATTATTACAAGGGCGCTTGTCGAATCGCACCATACTTCGAAATACCTACTTGCGACTAGTGAACGCTTATATATGTTGCTATTTTTTGCTCGCGACTACGTTTCCGTAGAAGTTGACCAAAACTGTCCTATGTCCTTTTCTAGGAGTAAAACTATCCCCATACCTACTAATTCCATCTTGATCCGTTCAGCGATATTAGCGTGAAGAGGTAACAGACAGACAGAGAGTTACTTTAGCATTTATTATATTAGTATGGAGTACAGTGGCAGTACACAAATGGCACGATAGCTTTTATACTTACATATACATATACAGTTAAAGCGGTTTTTGGCATGTATGAAATTGCAAAAAACTTTTTTCTTCCTACCTAAGCGATTAAAAAAAACGTAATTGTTAATAGTATGTACCATGTGCAAATACCAGCACTTGATTTTAAAAACCCGTGCTCATTTTATCTATTATTAATTATTTTTTTATAGCAGCAATACCACGTGCTTGATTAACCCGACTAAATAAAATATTATCTTTACGCCCGTATTTCACGCAGTAATTTATGACATTTAGCAATATACCTCTTTTTGACGTATATTCTGAGACACTCGAGCCGTCTGTGGTAACATAAGTTCCAATCAGTAGCAGAATAGTAAATAATGAAGACTGTTAACCGTAATATTTAAGACGTTCTTCGGGAAACCGTTAATACCAGTATACGTATAAATTAATTTGTATGTTTTGTTTGTATTTGTTAATACATAAACCAACCGGCCGTACAGATCTTGAGTTTATTTTCTACTTTAATATCACCTTGATATTTTGTATGGTGACTTAGCCTCACACTGTGTAGCATAGGCGTATAGTTAGTTAGTTTATCTGGGCCCTTTTCCGCAACTCGACATCCATCGTGCCTTTTTTGCGTGCTACGAGGTAGCCCTATTCCAACCACCCCAGCTCCTCAACGAAACCAAGCATCGGTTTTAGGTTGCTAAATGCCTCCTTGAGTGTTATTGGAGTCCCCAGTGAGTGTTATAGGCGTATAATTATCTACAATAAATATTTTTAACACTTCCTGACTTTCTCTAAACGGGTGCTGGCTGTGCTGCGAAGGTGACATCACCCTATCCGATGTCCTATCCTAAACATGTCACGCCAATTGTGATTAAAATACGAGAGATTCAACCGTTTTTTTTCCATATTCATGTCAGTATGGGTCACGGAAGATTAAATTGTACTATGTAAATGCGTGAAAATTTGTCAGTGAATCAAATATAAGAATCATTTGGTATTACAAGTTATAAATATATTATTGCATTCAATTAGATCACGTTGCCTTGGATATCGTAGGTAAAAGTTATTTATAATATTTTACATACGATCAAAATCAACTCTTTCTTAAGAATAATTTATCTATAGCATTTCCATGCTGTAAATATATTTTAATTAAATTGATTTATAACGCTTTAAATAATTTCATTCCGGCAATCATCACGAGAAAGGCGACTTTATTTAGAAATTGACAGTCTTTGTAAGTAACTCCTCCTTGTCCCAAGTAATATAAACCGACTAAGCAGAAAGCAGCTGCGCCCTCATATTTCACATACAAGTTTATGACATTTGGTAACTTACTTATTTTAGCTTATTGTTTCCGTGCTCTCCGATCCGATCAAATTTCATACCAAAAAAGCGTGGCCGGCGCTGGACGGGGCCTTCCGATGCTTCCGATCTGTCAGAGTTTTGGGCTCTGTGAACACGTGACGCCTTCCATACTAAAAAAAGCCCCGTCCCGTCCCGTCCCGTCCCGTCCCGTCCTAGTGTGAGTCATCCTTTATTCCGAAACGCATATTTTGAAAGCTGCAAGTCTTAGCAGAATACTTCTAAAAAAAATATATAGAGAATTTAATGGAAAATATATTATGTCTTATTAAAACTTTTGCTCTAACTTCAAGAGATCAAAAAATAAACATGAAAAACTGCAATTCCGGACGTAAATCTTTTGACGACATGTTTCCACCTCCCTTTTTTGTGTCCCTATGCTTTCTGCCACATGGTGCTATAGTTAATGCTAAGGGCCCGTACTAAGTATAATAAAACCTAGAAGATATAATGTAAACTCAGATTAAAAATCCCTTTACAAACAGCTATTCCTACTGCATGGTGTAGTTAGTGCGCTCAATGCAGGCTCTGCACATAGGACTGCACGCCTACCACGAAAATCGAACGATTGGCATCTCCATGTCTGTCAGACTTGCATATTAGAGTGACAAAGAGGTTTTCCCGTCAATGTCAATTTTCGACGTCGTGGTAATAGCTGCTTTATCTATATCATAGATAAGGTGGAATTTGTCTGTGATTTTTCCTAAAAGGGTAGTGTTATTTAGTTCATTTTCAATCACATTATAAATATAATCAAGGTTAATAAGTTCAAAAAAAAGATAAAAATTAATATATATTTATTATTTTTATTATTTCTTCTTATAATTAATAAATCCTAAACTTCAGCGTAGGTAACAGATAATTTATAAATTGGTATACGATGTAACTGGCCCCACGAGACAGGCCTAGCCTAGTGTGGTGGTCATAGGTAAAACTAAACTTGTATAATTTTTGGCAAATAAACAACTTTTACTTTACTTTACTTTAATCGGTTTGCTGTTGGTGACAACCCTGCTCTTTATTTACATTTTATAATGACACATGCCAATACTTCACTCAAGAAAAAAGTTAATCACCTTATTAACTATGGTTGAAACTGGTGGATTTTTGCACATAATATTGACGGGGTTTATTAGGTAAACATAAAGCTCTTGGGGTGAACAATTCGCCGTTTTCGTAAAAATCATCGTTCTGTTCCAGGCTGTATAGCTATAGGTGATTTTTAGTGGGTTGTTTTCTGTGATTAGTCCTACTATTTTCCGCAGTTGTGGTGCCTGGCTGTTCACAGTAAGCTTTTCGTGAGCTTGTAGTTTAACATCGGTGGGACTTCTTTGGTTTATCATTTGTCGTGAAGTTGTGTGTGATGGTTTAGTTGGTTTTGTATGTACGATATAGCCTACTACACAATCGATGCCTTCATGAGATCTAACACTGTATTAAGTATAGTTTGGTACCTACGTACCAAATATTTTAAGTAATCTGGTTCGCTGGCTCAGCCTTGCCTCACTTGCGTCGAAAATGTAATAACTTACCAATTTATACCTATTTAACTAGTTATAAGCACGTGTATCTGCCTATATTGACATATGTGTCGCTTAACTTCAAACTCGGGTAAATCCATTCCACCCTCTCAGCAAATATCTACCTTATTACCTTTTCTTAATACCATAATCGCACAATCTGACAGATGGATTTACCCGAGTTTGATGTTAAGCGACTCATATAAAATTGTATTTTATCAATAAACGATTGAATTGATTTGCTAAGGGTTGTTGGTATGATAGGTTCACGTCCATGTGTCTTCTCTCTTTGCCGCTATCAATATCCTTTGCATGGTTCCCTCTTGAGCCACTGTGTCCTTTTATCAATTGTACGGTCACTTTATTTCCTTCCTCGCTTTACGTAGTCAGCGAGGCAGTCCGTTCAGTCAGCAACAGTCCAGCAGCAGGATAAGATGATTGTCATTTTACGGTTACACTCGACGCCGAAAATGTGTTTACACTTTTGCACTTTATCACAGGGGGTTAAGGTGCTGAAGTGTAAACCACTTAGGCGTTGACTGTACATTTTAATGGAACCACCACTGCGTAGACTTGTTTCCCTGTTGCTTCTCTTCGTGTTAAAAAGTTAAAATGAAGAAGCCTTACAATTTTTATTTCTTTTTGAGGCAGCCCTGAGCACTGGCAAGGCAGCCTTGGGCCTTGGTCACTTTTTCTATAGTGTATGACATCTGTTTCAACTCACAAAAAACCCTGTTTTTTTAATCATTTCGATTTAAAAACCCTGGTCGAATCATTACACCTCTTCGTGAGCTACTGTGATAGGTACTTAAACCGTAAAGCTTGTAACGCCTCTTTTTTTCGTTTACAGACTCGCTTGACGCCGTACCGCCACTGTTCGCGCTGGATGACTGGGCGCGTTGCCAGCGCGCTGGGGATGTGTACTGCGTGCTGGAAGCCGCGCTGGACGCTGGGAATCAGTCTACGCTGCAGCTGCTGAAGGTAATGTTTCACACACTGGACACCGGGCCGCCTCTTCGCGCTAGACACCTAAAATTGCCGAAAAGACCTAAGGCCTTAACGAGTACTAAATAGGTACAGTAGGCATTCGGCAATCCGGCTCCCAAAAATTTCCACCTATTCGGATTGTTGTAGTCGGATTATTGGATTTGTATGGGAAATGAGGGTAATCGCTCGGTAGGCGCGGAGGGTAGGCGCTCTGTAATCCGGCGTTTCGCTGTGTAACTGCTGGATTATAGAACGGGCCATTTGAGCCGTAAATAGCCGGATTACTGGGCGTGTTGGACTGCTGAGCGCCGGATTAGCGAGCGCTTACTGCACCACTTTGTTGGCTGTTAATAAGGCGCTTGTTTAAGGTCATGAAAAAAATTGGCAAAAAGATTAAAAATAGTTTATTGGGTTTGACAGAATGGGTAGAATTGATGAATGTCATAAAATTTAGTTTAGAATTTAACCTTATCAGCAACTGACAAAGTGGGATCTTTTTACTAAAGACACATTTATACATCATTAAATATACCAATTTTATAAAATCCAAGTATAAAATTAAAAACAAGACTCGTGTATACACGCCTCGATTTTGTGAGCCATGCGAGCTGTGCTTAGCTGCATAGACAACTAGTGTCGTCATTTAATGTGTTTGAGCATACTAAAATAAATATAAATTATATAATGATGATGAGGTGCAAACAAAAACTTGGAGCAGCTCGTAAAATATAGCCTCCAGTTTAATTAGAATCGCATACATTTAAATGTTCATAGATATTTTCTTAAATATTTTCTGTCTTATCGCGATGTGTTAAGGTACAAAATATAAACGTGTCTATGAAATAGATAGGACTGATAGATAAACTGAACTTTAGTGATTATCATGCAGTTATAGAATAATAAAGCGTAGAAACGTCGTAAAGACTTGAAATTGCAAAGTTTATACAATCTACCAGTATATTTGTATTATATTTGTCCGGCTGGTTGGCGTAGTTGGTAGTGACCCTGCCTGCTAAGCCGATGGTCCTGGGTTCGAATCCCGGTAAGGGCATTTATTTGTGTGATGAACACAGATACTTGTTCCTGAGTCATGGATGTTTTCTATGTTTTTATGTATTTGTATATTATATATATCGTTGTCTGAGTACCCGTAACACAAGCCTTCTTGAGCTTACTTCGGGAATTACAATTGGTCAATTTTCCGTATTAACTTACAAATGCTAGCTCACTCACCATTTATATATTTACTAGCGACCCGCCCCGGCTTCGCACGGGTTATTATTTTACATATAAACCTTCCTCTTGAATCACACTATCTATTAAAAAAAACCGCATCAAAATCCGTTGCGTAGTTTTAAAGATTTAAGCATACATAGGGATATAGGGACAGAGAAAGCAACTTTGTTTTATACTATGTAGTGATAGGCAAATATAAAAATATAAATATCCCAGTCTCGTGTTCTGATGCTGTTAAGTCACAAGATGTGTTTAGTTCTGAAGCTGAAAATTTTTAGCTGTAATATTTTTATCTTTAATTTTAATTTTATCATAGCATTGCTTATTACTAACTTTAATTCAATGCTATCACTTAGATATTTTTCCAGTTATCTTATTACATTTTTACTTTACACTAACACACTCCACACACATTATACTACACATACACAAGTAGCGAGGCAATTACAAGTTAGATATTTCGGGGTGATGACTGTCTGGCCTATGTTTATTCTGTTTTTCTGTTTTTATATCGATAAAGATGGCGTTACTTGAACTATACAATGATTTAGATAACGAATTGGCTATTAAATGTCTCGCCCTTGACGTTCTAGAAAATTGTCAACAGTATCTCACTCCCGATCATAATCTTAAAGTGGCTACTTTTAACATACGAAGCCTTCAACATAACTTCGATTCTTTTTCCGTGTCACTAAAAATATTAAATATAGAGTTTGACATCATTATTCTTACCGAATGCTGGCTCAACGAGTTTACAATCGTAGATCTACTTCCTGGCTATCAAGCGTTTCGTTCTTCAAAAGTATTAAATAAAAGTGGTGGTGTAGTAGCGTATGTCAACAAACGACTCTCAGTAACTTGTAGTGAACCGCCTATCGATGATGCTAACTGTTTAGCATTATGTATAGATGGTCAAACATTAGTTTTAGGCATCTATCGATCGCCTTCTTTCTCGGACACTGGTATATTTTTAAATTCTTTGGACATTTTTCTGAACAATACAAATTCAAACCAAATCATTATTGCTGGCGACTTTAATATTGATATCGCTGATAATACACATGTTCACCTAAATAATCAGTCAGATTATTTGAACGTTATGTCAGCACATGGTCTCTTGCCTGCGATCACCAAGCCCACGAGAGATAAAGCTTGTTTGGATCATATTTTTATTAAAACTAATGTAATATCTATTGGTATTGTTTGTAAATGTTCTGTGACAGATCATGATATTGTCATGGCTGGTCTTCTATGTCCAAGTTTTAATACTCAAACAAGAAGTCGCTGGGTGCTAAAAACAGACTACAAAGAAGTTGCTAAGGAGTTGAAAAAGGCTGACTGGAGTTCAGTACTTAATTGTAATGATGTCAATATTGCAGCTAACAATTTTAATGCTATCTTAAGTACTGCGATAAATAACAACACGAAAAAGGTAAGAATTAGTCGCTCTAAATTTAACATTAAGCCTTGGATAACATCTGGAGTTATTAGGTGCATAAAACATAGAGATAAACTTCACAGAGATTTTAAAGCATCACCGAATGATCCTATCTTACATAAAATATATACTCGTTACAGAAACTTTTGTAATAAATTATTATATAATTTAAAGACTGAGTACCACAGCAAACAAATACATTCAAATAAAGATAAACCCAAGAAGCTTTGGAAAACAATCAAAACAATTTTCCAAACCTCACACCATGTCAATGATGCCGTTCATTTATTAAAATCCGAAAAGTCCACCCAAGAATGTCTTGACATCTGTAATACTCACTTTACCACTACAGGTAGTAATCTAGCTGATCAGATTTTGTCAAAACTGACTGAATCACAACAATCACTAGCTGACAAGTTTTCTCCTTCTTATATTGCACCGTTCTCCTTTTTCATGAATCCAACGGACATATTTGAGGTTGATCAACTTATTAAGCAGCTTAAATCAGACAGTTCTCCTGGTTACGACGGTGTTAGACCTCTTTTATTCAATGAAATTAGAAATGTTATTCTTGAACCATTCGTCTCTCTATGTAATCTTAGTCTAAAAAATGGCTGCTTCCCTGACTGTTGGAAATTAGCAATTGTCTCCCCAATTCATAAAACCGGCCCTAAGGACTTACCTACTAACTACAGACCCATTTCTTTATTAAGTGTATTCTCAAAAGTTCTTGAAAAAATCGTGAATATTCGTCTAATGAAATACTTGGAGAAAAACAGACTTTTTTCAGAACAACAATTTGGTTTTAGGTCCGGTAAATCGACAGAAGATGCTGCCCTTTCTCTTACTAATAAAATATCTAACTATCTAGATGCTGGTAGATGCTGCATAGGAGTATTCTTAGACCTGGCTAAGGCCTTTGACACAGTTTCGATTCCCATTCTTCTTAGGAAGTTGGAGGCCTTAGGCATACGCGGTTTAGCTCATAACTGGTTTTCTAGCTATCTAACAAATAGACAACAAATAGTAAAGATTGGAGATTTAACTAGTAGCAAATCGCCCATCTGCTTTGGTGTCCCTCAAGGTAGTATTCTTGGTCCCACGCTCTTTATTACCTACATCAATGACCTTCTTCTAAGGACTATTCCAAATTCTGATATTATCTGTTATGCCGACGACACAGTTGTCCTTTTTAGTGGCAATACATGGGAGGAAACATATCGATCAGCTGAACTTGGGCTAACTAAGGTGTCTAACTGGTTGGATCACAATCTCCTCACTTTAAATGCGAGTAAAAGCTGCCATATTCCTTTCTCAAAAACGTCTGTTTCTTCTGCTCCACATGCATTCCACCTTAAAATTCATTCCTGCGATCTAAATTATGCAAGCTGTTCCTGTGCTACTATAAGTAGATGCAGCAGCATAAGGTATTTAGGCCTTATCGTAGATGAAAACTTATCATTTAAACAGCACATACATGGTCTATCAAAGAAAGTTAGAAAACTGATCTATTTAGTTAAACGGCTCCGGGACTGTTCATCGCCGGATGTCCTCCGTGTAGTCTACCATGCATTATGCCAATCAGTTATTCAATATTGCATTGCTGTTTGGGGCAGCGCAGGTAAGACAATTATACTCGAAATCGAGCGTGCTCAGCGTTCGGTTATTAAAGTAATGCTTAAAAAACCTTTTAGATTCCCTACTGACTTGCTTTATAATGAAACAGGGTTCCTCAGAGTTCGGCAATTATTTATTCTCAACGCAGTTACTAGAGTTCACAAAGGGATTGCCAAGTCACCAATAAGAGATCTCATAATGAATAGACGCACATACAGAGTCCCTGTACCTCCTGTCCAGACTACACACGCTCAACGACTACCCTTTTACATTCACCCTTTTTTATACAATGCTGTTTGCAAAATTATTGATTTAAAAGCTTGTACCTTATCATTAGTCAAATCAAAACTAAAAAAATGGTTTGCTACCCTTTCATACAATGACACGGAAGACTTATTTATTACATTTACTCGGCACTTATAGTTAATCTTGTGGTCAACTATGGTTGTTATTTATTACTCGCACTCATTCATACTAACACATACACACAAATACATACGCACACACACACACACACAAACACACAACACTTACACTCACGCACTCATAATAATAGCACCTTCAATAATAATTTTAATTATTTCTTTATTTTCTCATGTTTCATTGTAAATTCATTCCGAGCTCCAAGATACAGGCTTTGCCTAGTTTGGAGCTCGCCGGACATCTATGGTGTAATATTTATGTGTATATTATTGATAATAAATTTATTCTTATTCTTATTCTTATTCTTATTCTTAAACATGAATGCCTTTAACAAAAAAAAAACTAAGCTCAGGAGGCATGGCCCCAAAAATACAAGCAGAATCTCCTCGCTGAATTGCCATACTTATACGTTTAGTGAGCTGCCAGCCTTCTTAAATATCCCCAGTGACGTGATGATTAGGTGTCATGCTGAAAATTGGTACACCGCACAGATATGTTGATGAAGTTTTATATACAAACAATATGACTATCGTATTCCGACTCCGGTGTTCGACATGTGATGTAGGACTTAGGTTCCATGCTCACTAAAACGCACACTTAGCCTTTTTTAAAGAAACTTTTTATTTCATGTTATCAAGATATTGATCACTTTTCCACGGAAGTTTGCATCGAAATGTCACTTAAACATGTTCGAATAGGTCTCCGTTCATGGTACCATGGTGGTGAGTAGGTGCCAGTGTGTCCACGCAGGTCGCGTCCCACATGAGCTTTCAAACTCCTAGTTATGAGCGACGTACTCACAATTCTGAATTTAACATATATACAGAGTGAAGTTTTAACTTAAATGTTAAACTTAAACACGCGTTGAAGTGTCTACGAGTATGTTATACGCATTTAACCCATTCAGAGCAAATGACGACGCGTTGTCGTCATGCCTCGACGCACCATTTTCGCTACAAAGCGGGAAATGCATGTTATCGGCTACGGTGTAGCGCTACAAGAAATCATTGGCCGTGAATGAGTTAAGTAAGTCAGCCCTGGTGCTCCGCTAAGTACACAGGGGCGCCGCGATCCCTATCTATTTCTAATAGCGTACCTAGGCTGGGGCACCGTGACAAAATTTTAAAGTTGCAAAACATTACAAAACATGTCAAAACATTGGCAACCTTCTGAAATAATTAATAAACATTTTATTGCGCAAAACAGGATATACGTTTACATAAATAAATACATAGAAAAGTACAATTTATACAACAACATTCTATTTTATCTAAGTGGAGGACTGAGAGGTGTACAATTTATGTTCTTTAGTAGGCAGTTTCTTTATTACCTTCCTATTCTAAGATGGCTAAGCTGTAAGGTAAATATGGCCTTCAACTGAATGGTTAAACAATTTAAAAATAAAATAGATACTTGTATTATGTAGTTGTTTGAACTTTATTAACCTCTGGTGGCATTCAGGTACATACCTTCAAAGCCAGTTATAATAGATGCATTTTAAATAATGTTTTGTTATATAATATATATATACAAGGTAACTCTACCTCTCGCCAAGTCACAACCTCGTTTTTTATTAAGTAATAAATTTAGTAAATTCCATAAATCATACAGGGTCTACCTAACTTCCGCAAAAAAACATTATTACTTGGTTGTTTAGATTTATTTATCGTTTATCCAATGACAGGTAACAAATAATGTACACAAGTAATCTTATTTCATAACTTTTTGTAACAAGTAACTAATCAAGCATAGTGTACTTATAGGAAACCCTTGGACATATTTCAATAAATTAAAGGTCGGATAACGTGATTTAAATACATTATCATAAACATTTAAGCAATGTTTAATTACTTAATGCATGTACTGTCACTTGAGTACTCTTCCGCGTCAAGCCTATTTCTGTTCACGGGTATTACACCTTAACTCAAGATAGAAGTAACAGTGCTCGACGCTGCACCAGGATTCGACATGGGCACTTTATGTCAAAGTGACAAGGTTTAAATTCGAATATCGAAAAATCTTCGTTGTTCAAATTAACCTAATGAATATTAATAAAAATATAAGTGTAACAAATGCTAATTTCTTAAAAGTGTAAACAAATAAGCTAAAAGGCGATGTTACCGTGACTAATGTAGGATTACATCAAGTCGGTCAGGTTAGGTGACTACACGCGCGGCCTTCAGCTGCGCGGGCGCAGGTGCCGACGCCGGCGCCTACGGCGCCCTAGCAGCATTATTTAGCGGCCTCCTAGCCTATTCGGTAGTGACCCTGCCTACGAAGCAGGAGGTCCTGGGTTCAAATTTTGGTCAGGGCTTCAAAGGTGATAACACCACTCTGTCTGTCCGACGATGTCTGCCCGACGCAGACGAAACATGTCCCGCCTAATGTGATAAAAATACGTGAGTGTTAACCGTTGCAATTTAATATCAGTATGACTCACGAAAGTTTAAATTATATTATCACGAATATTTGTTCCTGCAGCCAGAGCGGATTAATCGCGTTTATTACCCACTTACCATTACACCACTACCCCACATATTCCGAGACATGCCATGCGGTCTCTACCAGTCAACCTTGGGTACCATTCACATTTTGGCTACGGAACTCTGAAAAATGAGAAATGAGGAAACTATCGTAATAAACTAAATAGTAGATAGTGTAACAAGGGATCAAAATGATATATTTCCGGCGAGGGCGTACATTGAATTCCGAATGCAGCGATGGATTCTACAATAGAATCCTGAACGTAGTGAGGGACTCTAAAGTAGAATCCTAAGCGTAATAAAGGATTCAAGTGTTAACGCCCAAGACGAAAATAATTTTGATACCGTGTGACACATAAGTACTGCTTTTCACACCAACTAAGAGGAACTAAACAAAGCCGAAAACAGCATCATACCAACACCACGATGCCACTAGTTAATGCCCGAAAACGTAAAAGTGTGTAGTCCTTGAATAGAAAAGTGCCACCTTGATCCCTCCTAGCTTGAACACAAAAACCCTTTTATGAATAGATGGTATGAAAAACAAATTAAATGTACCTACATATTGCAATATGAAACTAGTCGCTTTAAAATGATTAAAATACGACGCTATTTTGATGTCAAAACCTACAGTTGTAAACTTAGAATGAAAGGAAAAGGGGAAAAACTCATGGCGAGACTCAAACTCCCGACTTTAGGATACTCGTACATGCCCATCGCTCTAACAACTGAGCTACCGAGATACCGAGATACACGCGTTGGCCCCTAATTTCTCAACCATATCCTATGCGCCTTAGGGGCCTTTCCTTCTAAGAAATTTGTTATCGATCGCAGACATTGCTTTAAAAAAATACTGTACGAGTAAAAGAAGGGTCAAAATTGAATACAGATGCATATATATTTATAAAGGCGACCGTATCCACATCGTCTAACTAATTATATTTGTTTATTTATGAGATAAAACGAAAGGTTTCGGTCATCAAACGGGTGGGATTACATCAATTCGGTCAGATTACGTGAGCGACCTTCACCTGCGCGCGCGCATCGCCGGCAAGCACATTCCAAACATTCTATGGTAATATCGCGGTCTTGCAGTGGCATACCTGACTGCTATCTTTCAATTATAGTTACACTTTTTTAAACTATTGCGGTTTTTTGACTAATGAACACGTTCTCACTATGTTTTTTTGGAATACGAGTATAACCCAGGAATTGTATGCAATTTGAGTTTTATTGAGAATTGAGAATCGGGTAAGCACGTTCTGCAAGATTGCCAACTTGGTAAATGCAGGAGGATCCTGAGCACCCCCGTGCTTGATATCATACACTTTCTTGCAACATTTTTTTTCCATACAAAATACTTGTTTCATTGTAAACTGTTTCATTGAGAGACAACAGGGTATTTTTAAAACTATTTGAAAAAACCGATCACGAAGTGAATAAATATCATAAATAATTCGTTCTAGATAAACTTAAATACATAAAGAATACAACGAAAAATTCAATAACAGCAATCTATTTACTTTATCTTGCTTAAAAATCACGAAAGGTACATTTAAAAAGTTACTTTTGGTGTACTAAATCACAATAACGCTTGCAGCCTCGTGCTCCATCTCCGAGACTTACTTGCGTACTGGGGAGGCATTGGGGTTCCCTGACCTTCTTCTTCCTTGATAGTAGGCACTAATGGCCAACAAAGCCGCGTTTCCGAGATATCGCAAAGTTTCACTATGTCCATTTATTTCAATGTTGAACAACCTACCCTACAGTAAATGTAACTTACCTAGCTACCTGCCTCTACCAACCTTAAACCTAATAAAATAAATAAATTTAAAAAAAACAATAAACCCGACGGCATAAAAACAGAACTGAATAGAATGAAACAAGTCAAGTACCTATCAGAGCCAAAACTTATAAAATAATTCTGGCCTTTATATTTGGGTTAGCGCTACCTTACAAGATTTCTGTTTTTATGCAGTCGAGTTTTTTGATTTTATTTTTTTTATTAAATAATTCCGATCCGAGTCGTTTTGGTGCAAAGGCTGTCCATAGCTATTCAACGTGGTAATGCCGCGAGCGTTATGGGCACTTTTGCACCGGAAGCGATGGGGAGCGGTGGTATGACTAATGGTTAACTGACATGTTTCTGAACTAAATTTGTAATTTTAAATATATTAAAGACTCGTATTTAATTTAATAAAAATAATTAATAATTTAAATTCTAATTATGTGATTGTTAATTCTAATTTTAATATTAATAATTGAATTAGTACCTGACATATTTCTATTTTTGTATATAATTCGTGTGATTTTACTGTAATTAACTTTTGACATGTGTTTACATAAACTAAATATTAAAAAAAAAAAAAAAAAGAAAGTTAAATAATTATTAATTTAATTAACTGTAAGATACCCAATCAGTCGGTCCCTTAAAGCTTGATTCACACTGGAACGGAACGGGATGGGGCGGGGCCAGACGATCTGCCTCTACATGCTCGGGCTCTCGGCCGAATGATTCGGCCCACCCTAGTACACGCTCATTCGAGACAGACTATATAGATAAAATTTAAGCCAGACCATAGACAATTTAAGCTTTTTCAGGTAGTTTCGGTGAGTTAAACGGTGTTTTAAATAGCTTTGGTTATTGAAACTATTTAAGACACTTTTTAAATAGCTTCACCCGAAGTGAAATTATTTAAGACACCTTTTAACTCAACCAAACTACCTGAAAAAGTACTTAAATTGTCTCTGGTCTGGCTTAAATTTTCTCTATATAGTCTGTCTCGAATGATCGTGTACTAACATGGCCAAAACATTCGGCCGAGAACCCGAGCATGTAGAGGCACGGTAAGAATCACGAGATTGTGGCCTGGATGCCCTAGATACTAGTTTGTTAAGCCAAATTAATTCTTGATTTTTCCTCAGCGCATGTTCAAATTGAGCGATGTGAATTTGTATATCTAGAACCTAACCTTAGATATTTTTGCTAGATAATATTTGATTAGGTAATCTTAATTTTAATATAATTTGTTAAATTTAAATAATAGTTCCATTAAAAGCAGGATGTAGGTACTCGTATATTTATAAAATACGTATAATTATTTATTCATCAATTCCGTACCATTGTGTTTGTGTTTTATACAGCTTTTGTAACTTGGGATTTCAAGTTTTTGCTTCATATTTTATGACTACTGATGTTTCTTTTATGATCATTAGGTACGTCTTCCTACTGGGTACTACGACATAATTCCAAAAAACTATATGCCGATTTTTTTAATGTCGAATTTTTTGTAATTCCGATTTTGAGAATCCCGACCTATCAAAACTCCACTCATCAAAATTCCGACCCATGAAAGCACGAATATTGAAAATTCCGAATACAACAATAAAGATTTTAAAAATTCCGATTAACATAATACCGAATCAGTATAAGACTCGGGATTATGTTACGGGATGTTACGGGGGTATTGATAGATCGGGCTTATACAATTTGGGATTTTGATATATATAGAATTTATATAAATTCGTAATTATGAAAATCGGAAAATAAGATTTCCAAAACCCAAGAAGATAGAGATGCAGATAACGAAATTATAATTTCAAATATTGCCGACAGCTGTTTCTTTTCTACCGGAATTATAAAATATTATTATTTATTTCAGGACTACTCCGCGCAATCGCTGCGCCACTTCAATCGAACGCTAGTCCATCGCGGAGTATGCGCCACGCGCTGCGCTAGCGAGGCCGAGGGGCCGGCGGAGGCCCGCGCGCAGGCCTGCGTCAATGAAGGCTTGCGGCCTTATGGACTGCAGGTAATTACAATTGTTCAGTTTCTTACGGTAAGTATATCAATCGTAGTCCATTGAGTATGCTCGAGAGGCCGAGACGCTTGCATCGCTAGCGGGCAATGGGGTATGTGGGTGCAGGCCGGCGTGAATGAGACTGTCTAGTAAGTTTATTCATTTCCTCGCAAATGTGATGAAAAATATTGTGTGTACGGGCGGTACAAGAATTACAAATCATCGAACCGTTTACAGCCCTTAATACGCAATGTGCTATATGACCTTTTTGCAGGCAGAGTTTAACAGCACGCGCTCCCTTTGCGTCGCTGCCAACACGTCGAGTGGCCGCGATGCGAGACCGCTGGCGGTGGTTCTTCTCACACTGGTGGTGCTGGCAGCTCTGGGCACAGCTGTTCATATCATCACTGACCGCTTTCAGAAAACATGTAAGCGGATTTCATGAATCCCTAAGGGAGTCCTGCATAGGGCTGCCATCTCGTACATTGCCGAAACCGGACAAAAAAGTTAAAAATCCCGGACGTTTCATTAAACTCACGGTCTCTCCCCGGACACTAAAGAAATCAATTTTTAATTTAAAAAATATATGCTTTTGCTAGGGGTTCACCTGAACCCAAAAAAGTTCGGGTTTATCCCGGACAGTTTTAAAAATCCGGGCCGGACGCTTCCCAGACGGGCTCCAAACTAGGACAATTCCGGGGAAACCCGGACGGATGGCAGCCCTAGTCCTGCACAAACATATCTGGAGGGTTTTCGCCTCGTTGCCCCAAATCAAGTGTTAAGCACCACCTGCTGACTAAAGGCGCTGACGATGCCTGGAAAACGTGAGGATCTCTCATTTTTGATGACAAATGTCACGAGAAATAATAGTGCTTTAAAGAACTTTAGGTAGATAATTAGATATTGACATGATACTCTTCCTGTGTCGGAATTTCGTGACACGTGTCGTGTTTCTTGTGAAAACTGTCAAAAGCTCTACACAATAAGTAGTATTCGTTTTTAGTGAGACATAGTAATGACATGTTGGTGGCAACTCGCTTTACAAATACTTTAAGATTCCTTGATTTGCTTAAGCCAAAGGGGTCTGAAACATTCAACAGCCTCTACTAATCCACTGTTAAAAAAACATTTAGCGATAATTCCACTCCACCATTCCACACTGGTCTACAGATGAATTTTACGAACATGATCATTATAAAGCATGAAACCTGACGTCTCCAGGCCCAAGATTGGTGTTGGCATTCAGTCTCCGGCGCAACTGGCAGATCCTGACGTACGACCGCACCAAGCCGCGCAGCGATCAGCGGATGAAAGGCGTCGCCTGTATGGAGGGTATCCGGTGGGTAAACTTACTTTAATAGATATTCACCACCGCATACATGTACTAACAGCCAGCAGCCTGTTTCAACACGCTGACAATGCGACAATTGTCACAACGTTGATATCACTACATAGTGTAAAACAAAGTCGCTTTATCTCTCCCTATATCCCTATGTATGCTTAAATCTTTAAAACTACGCGACGGATTTTGATGCGGTTTTTTAATAGATAGAGTGATTCAGGAGGAAGGTTTATGTGTGTAATAATAAACCGTGCGAAGCCGGGGCGGGTCGCTAGTTAACTTTATTATGCAGCCGACAATGTCGCTGACATTTCCTAAAATTACTAAATTACTAGCGTTTCAGGCGTTGTTAACCACAATGTCGATAATTTTAATAAAATCGTAGTGCATTGTAAATGAATAAATCATTCTTTGGTGAACTTAATGACAATTGTTACGAGAAATAGTGTTTTAAAGAATTATTGGTAGTTTTTGACATGACTCTTCGTGTCCCGTGTCGGAATTTCGTGACATATGTCGTGTTTCTTGTCACAATTGTCAAGAGCTCTACACAAAAGTATTAGTTTGTAGTAATAAAATTAGAACAGAATCTCATAAGATAACCAATCTAAGTAGTAAGCGTGATTTGATTGCTTTAGGGATGACTGGTTTCATTACAATCGATTCATATTTTGTAATTAGACATTCGATTTTTTTATAGAATTGATATTCTTATTTATAAATGATAGGGGAAATCAAGCAGACAAATGACAAGGGAAATCATCATCAGCCCACGTAATAGTAACCGGTTCCTGTAGCCCATAGACGCCTGTAATACCAGTGTAGTTAGAGTCGGACTAATCGACTATACTAAGTTCCCTGGATTTTTATAGCACAGATTGTGAAAGTGTTAAGTAAACCTCATAATTTGAAAGAAAGAAAGAGAATAGAAAGAGTAACGTTTATTCGGGACGCTTCATTTTACAAAAATATAGCGCGTATAAAAATAAGTAGCACTTTATAATTTGACTCTAATGATGTTGACAATGGTCACAGCTGTCAACGTGGTGAAATAGGGGCCTGGCTTATATTATAAAAACTTGAAAAGGGTAAACTGCACGTCATTAAACTGCACAATTTCCAGTGCCACTGTTTAGCAAGTAAGGACTTGAAAAATCTCAACGAGTACCCAAAGCTTTGTTTATTTTAAGGCTAAGTCGATCAATCAATCAATCAATCAATCAATCAATCTTTATTTGCCATAGAACATATTGAAATGCATGCAAATATAGTTATAAAATCGCATAAAATGTACATAACAAAAGTCAAAAGTAATAATAAGACAGACATTAATAACAATACAATACAGATATAAGATGTCAAACTCAGAAATTACATGTCAGGCAGAATTACAGAACAATTACAACAATAATAATAAGTACCTTACATTTTAAATAGAAAACTCCCGTGAGAATTAGACATATTAATACACTTATATAGGGTTAATTGGAGACAGATTGCACTGAAAAGTATGGAAGTCAGAGTTACAAGTCAGGTAGAGCAAATATTATTACAAATTATATATTTTAATTTAAAGCATTAGCAAAATATTCTTTAATTGAGTAGTAAGGTTTATTAATAAAATAGTCTTTCAGTTTATTTTCAAATGTCCTCTGATCCGTACATGATTTTATATTTATGTCTAATTTATTATATGCCTTAATTGCGGTGTTGTGCAAGCTTTTATCAAAATGCTGGAAATTACTTCTGGTAGTCATAAATTCATTCTTAGCTCTCAAGTTTATCGAAGTATTTTGTCTGCTTATTTGGATGTGTGTAAGATGGCCCCAAATATTTTTACTCATGTAAAGGATGACCCACACCAATCCGATCCGATCCCATCCGATCCGTAACGATCTGTCAGTTTCTATAGAAAACGTCACGTGACCTCCGAGGGCTACGAGCTATCACGTGATTCTTTCTATAGAAACTTTATTTCTATATAATAGATTGGATCGAGTCATCATTAAGTGTCTAATCCAGGTGATTATTGAAATAATATCTGTTTCATAACTTATTCCAGAGTAATTGGTATACAATGTGTCATCTTCGCACACGTGTTGCTCCTGACGGGCACCTCTTTCATCGATAACCCACAGTTCCTCGAGCATGTGAGTGTTGAGTACTTTTTGTTAATTCGCGACTCATGAAACTCTGTGACCGAAGGCTGGTTTTCCGATAAACGACAAAGATAGGATTGACATATAGCCTCGGAATGTAGCCAGCCGTATAGACAACCATCTGTATAGAATAAACTTGGGATAGGATGGCACAAAAAATAGGTTAGTATAATAGATTACGTTCTTAGGCCTGTAAAGTAAGAAATGTTTCAGATCTCGTGTAATACCAAAATTAATGGGACCATAAGATTATAAAAGGTGCTACCAGTTTTCCTATACGTTCCATATTTTCGAGTTTTCCCTCATTGCCCAATCACTGTGTATGTTGGGATTTTCGTGCTAGATACAGTATAAAAAAAAACGATAATCACCAAAAGTGGTGAAATCAGAAAGTGACGTCCTAAGAATATATCCTTCTTCGAAAGTGGCGTTCAAAGAAAGTGGCTAACGTCGCAAAAATGAATAATTATGGATATAAGTTGAATACTTCTTGCTCAATCATTAGAGACAAAGCATTTTGACTGTGTTGATAATTACTTTTCAGATGTACGAAACGTTTACCGGGCAAGCGGTGATGAACTCCCCCGTGTGGCTGCAAGCGTTCTTCTGTCTCTCCGGCTTTCTGCTGGCCTACTCTACCCTCATTGGTGTCGAAAGCAGCCCCTTCACGCCACTGAAGGCCCTTGTAGCTGTTGTTAATAGATGGATGAGGTACTAATTCAGTGACAATTCTCTAAACGTTAATCACTAGCCTAGTTTGGTAATGATGACCCTGCCTACAAAGCAGGAGGTTGAATCCTGGTCAGGGAATTTATTTGTTCCTGAGTCATGAATAGTTTGTGTGTGTTCAAGGAACTATATATATCTATCTTTATATATATCTACGCTTATTACCCACAACACAAGCCTTATTGAGCTTACTCTGTGACTAGATTTCTCTGAGATTGTCCCATAATATTTATCTATTTTAATTGATCTACTGCCTACTCTGTTTCAGGAAGTTTAGGTCAGTTTGTTTGTATTTCTTTCACGGCGCGACGTGTTCAAGTTGTGCTATGATATGCTATGCAAAGAAGATTGGGTATCTCTGCACGTCACTGTTTATGCGCCACAAGGCAGTGTCTTCTCCTTCCTAGCATTTCGACATATGCAACTCCTCAGAAAGGCGCTCTGAGGAGTTGCATATGTCGGGTTCCGCTTTGGCAAGTAATCGACTGCCATCTAACATTCCAACCTAGAGGGTAAAAGGCCTTATTGAGATTAAGATTTCAGTTTCACGATGTATTCCTTCACCAAAAAGCGAATGGTAAATATCAAAAGGAAATCTAAACTATTTATTTCCAGGCTCACGCCAGTCGCAGGCATCATGCTCTGGTTCACGATCAGCTGGCTCCCACAGCTTGGCTCCGGGCCCCTATGGGCGTGGTACGTGGACACCGAGGCAGACGCCTGCAGTGAACGCTGGTGGTACCACCTGCTGTACGTCCACAACCATCTACCTTTGAACAAGATCTGCATGGGGCATACTTGGTAAGCACTATCAATATACGGTTTTTAGTTAAATTGATCATAAATAATAGTAGTGGCAGTGGGCGAATATGTTATTGTGGTTGCTACCAGTGGCGCGGCGTTCATAGAACTCGATTTTTGCTGACTTCCTATCTAGCACATTTCCCATAAAAGAGTGCACAATAGCGAGCTGCCCAGGGCGATTTCGCATCCTACGATCCTCCTCTACAATGACAGACATCGTACTGGTCGACTCGGCCTAATGGGTGGCGCTGCACCATATTCCAAGAAATCAAGAAAAAGAGAATACGTGTCTAATAATTTTGGATTAAATCTTACTGACAGACTAATTAGAATAATAGTTTTTCAACCTTGTTGTCATCCCTCTTGTCATCCATCGGAACTCTCACATATTCCCATAATGTACTTTCCTCTGTCCTTGTACGTTGGTCACACAACATTATGAACATTCTGCAAATTAGCTCAAGGGAAATGTATGGGAGCTCTAGCCCAATGCAATTTTTACACCACACCACAGTTACATTTTTGCATTCTTCTGTCTTTGCTCGAAATTGCACAGAATTCATTAATTTCATCTATCACCTTTCAGGTACCTGGCAGTAGACATGCAGCTCCACATCCTCGGCATGCTATTGTTGCTGGTGTTGGTGCGCTACCGAAGCGTGGCGGTTCCGATATTGACCACTATGCTGGTCTGCTCGGGTGCCATAGCTGGCTTCGAGGTTTACTGGTGGAATTTGACGCCTATCATTACCGCGCAGAGTCCTGAGTAAGTTACCCGTCCAGGTACCTGGCAGTAGACATGCAGCTCAACATCTTCGGTATGCTATTGCTGCTAGTGTTGTTACGCTGCCGAAGCATGGTGCTACCGATCTTGGCCACCATGCTGGTCTGATCGAGTGTCATGGCGGGCTTCGAAGTCTACTCGTAGAATCTGTATTATCACCGTGCAGAGTCTCAAAAACGTTAAATTCTATTTGTATGTCTATATATAAATGCGTATGTCATCAATGATTTGAATTACTTTCATTGACTTTATGGTATCTAAATAAATAAGAAGTTATACAATGGATGTTGCTAAGAGAAGGTCCAATGTAGCAAATTTGAGTTTTAAGGCATTAAACACCTTGTGAGCTTAAGCTCAGGGGCCTTACATGACGTTTTAATGCGATTCAATTGACGACCTAAACTGAGCCGCTTCCATACCACTGAGCCTAAACTAAACCTAAGCTGAATCGCTTTAAGACGTCATGGTAAGGACCCAGCGTCAAACAAAAACAAAAGTCCAGACTTTCAAGCTTACAAGTCTTGCACGTCTGCGTCTATCTTGGACGAAGTAATGCATCAGGTTGTGGTCAGTTAGTCACACTAATAAGAATCATACAACCAAACAAGCCCTTGGCATACCTAATTTGAAAACATGCTATCAATTCAAAATGAAAAGACACATAATGTAACAACGCGGACCCCTCGTTCGTGGGTTCGTGTGAACCTCAAAATTAACCCAAAGCTTGTATTTCCACAGAGACCTTCGTACTCTATTCTCCAAGTCCTTGATCTTGCCGAAGCTGTACATCCCGATGTGGATGAACCTAGCTGGGTACGCCTGCGGGATGGCGGCAGCGTTCATGCTGTATGAAGTCCAGAGGAAGGGCATCAAGCTAAGAGACAGCAAGGTAGTAAACAAGAAACTTTAACAGACACATTATTATCAGCATGTTTAAGGATGACTCACACTAGCGCGGGACGGGACGGGATCGGACGGGAAAATCTGTCAATTTCCATAGAAAGAATCACGTGATAGCTCGGAGCCCTCGGATGTCACTTGACGCTTTCTATAGAAATTGACATATTTTCCCGACCAGTAACATCAACCAGACGTTCGCGATTTCTACGAAAAACTTTCCACTTAATATGATTATGATTTCCAGCTCTTCAATCTGATCTTCCACCTGTCCCTACCCGTGGGCACGGTGATCGTGTGGCTGGGCGTTTGGTTCCTTCACGAAGAGCTACCTCCACCCTGGGCCGCAATTGTCTACAGTGCACTTGACCGCCCACTTGTGGCCATCTGCTTCGCTATCTTCATGCTAGGCTGTGTTACTGAATGCAAATGTGAGTATGGTATTTCCAAGAAACCAGATTGGCACCAATTGCACCATAGTCGCGATAGCTTGTTTTTGTGAAATAAAGGCAAGGTCCACATTATACGTATAGCTATTTCGCCAGAGCCTAAAATATAACGAAGTCTAGACTAGAACAAAATAAACTAATTCTAATTGTTCTATATTCAGTTCGTTCGTAAGACTGCGGCAAGCATAAACTGATGCGATTGAATCCTCGACTGACCTTAAGTGATGCCAATGACCTTCTGATAATGCAAAAAAAATGCATCCGAATACTCAAAAATAAACAACGTTTCGACAGCTGCCAATCACTCTTTACGAACCTGCAAATCTTGACACTTCCATCCCTATACATACTAGAAATGTGTACGTTTGTCAGGAAAAACAACAAACTATTTGAATTCTGTAAAAGCACACGTCGTAACAACAAACTCATTCCCCCTGAACCTATTTTAGATATCTACAGGAAAGGCCCTTACTACAGAGCAATCCAAGTATACAATCAGCTACCCAATAATATAAGGAATATTGAAAAAAATAACACATTCACCTTACAACTAAGATCACTTTTAATAGAGAAGGAGTACTATTCTATTCAAGAATTTATGGAGGAAGATAGTTTCACATGAGTACTGCTAAAATATACTTAATTCATATTAACTTTTACATATAGTTACCTGTGAACTGTGTGATATTAAAGTAATAAAAAGATCTCAAATATTTAAGTTAAGAAGAAATGATATAAATATTTAACATTGTATAAACCTAAGACGAAATTTTATTGCTACCTAAATATTTCAACTCAATTGTTTTAGCTATGCCTAAAATTCTAGATTTTAATAGTAGTTGATATTCTACCTATGTTTGCAATACCCTGACAGGGTACCATGTGTTTCTGTCTTTTATTTTGTTAATAACATCTACATGTACCATGGTTGGCAATAAACGATTCTAATTCTAATTCTAATTCTAAAACAGTTCTTTAGTATGATATTTATCTTCCTTGTCATAAGGAAAATTATTGTGTAGAGGTATTTGTCAAACACAAATCTCAATCACGAATTTGGCTCTAATATCAACGGATATCTCTTTCAGAAACAAGTGGCTATTTTTTATTATAGGAATGTATGACCCAATAGTTCAATTATGAAGTTTGAGCACTTCCAGTTCACTGTCCCGCTCCTAACTATGACTACCTCCTAGAACTATCGAATGTCCACAAATTACACATATAACATTCTCCCGATTATAGGTTAACGCTTGCTAGCCTCGTCAATCGTTGAAATTGTTTTGTTTATACAAACTACTCCTTCCTACCATTTTTCCCGGGTTATTCCATGCCTCAGGGAGGGACCTACGGTTTGCTTTATCAACAGAGCGCCTACCACGAACCGCGAACGAAAGTATACCTCCCTTTCGCACTTGTGATTTCCCACTCAAGTGCGACAGAGAGGTGAAACTTCGTTCGTGGTTCGTGGTAGGCCTTCTGATCCCGAGATTTGGTGTAGGCGCTAGCTTTAAGAAAGCAACTGTTATCTGACCTTCCAACCCAGAGCGTAAACTAGGTCTTATAGGAATGGCTTCCTCACGTTTTCCTTCATCGGAGAGCTATTTAAGTTCCGAAAGATTCATTGGCCCGTGTTGGAAGCCGCGACCTTTGGATAGAAAGTTGCACGCTTTTACCGCTGGGCCACCAACTCTCACACAGACTACCAAAATATGCAATTTCTTTTGTATTTCAGCGGCATTACGCTCTATGTTCGCATGGAAGGGTTTCCATACCCTTGGGAGACTGTCCTACTGCGTGTTCCTCACGCACTTTGTCATCCTACGCGTCCTGGTCACCAGCAACCCGCAGCTTGGACATCCTACATCGCTGTCTTTGGTAAGTTTGATTCCTATGAAAAGAGGGGATCGGTATCGTGTGTGGACCACAACTATAAACTCGCAGTACGACATTCTCCGTGAAGAGGACATTTGCAACAATGCCGAAATATCGAGTGCTCATTCAAACAAACACAGTTAATATTTCGTTAGATTGTATTTACATGCATATGTATTAACAACAAAAAATCCTAGTCCACATAACAATGAAATAAAACTATAAATATAAATTTTTCATATTCCGCTTTGAACGCATCTTGGAGAGCTCATGATATGTGTTTATAAAGCAGTGTATGTAATTATAAATAATTAAGCATTAAAAAATGCATGTGATGTTATTATGAAACTCAGCTGACGCCTCGTTTCATAAACCCACACTCGGATTTTAATGCCTTTCATTATATACAATCACATAAACTAATATTCTATGTGTTAATGTCGTCATTACGAACTGGTTTTTGTATTTAATATGTGAGAAGTAGTAGTCGAGGACGTTTCTCCGCGCAAAATTGACAGAATAAGAAATAATAATAAAGTTAAATTCTTACGCTAAAGCGCGACTCTGGTGAATTTGTTGCGTAACTGTGTTGTTAAACTGGTTATGATTACGAATGGTGTGATATACCTATAATGGGTTTTTATGTTAACGATAAAACTAGTGTGTGTAAAAAAGAATACGTGATTTACTTCGAAGGGTTCAAAAATAAGACGATTTGTTATTGAACTGGTGTGTAAATAAATTGTAACATACAAGTAGAAAAACAGGCGGCATTTTACTTTTTAGTTTTTTGTGTTGTATACCGACCTATACAGGGTGAATTCTTAGTTGTGAACATTTTTTTTTTACCTCAACAATTAAAAAGCAGGCAAAAACTTTCTGTTTTTGTGTATTATTTGTAATTTATTTTACTTTGAAAGATAATATTGAGAAATAAAGTCTCTTTAAGATAATATCTGAACCGCTAAATTAATTAGATTTCACGTCTAACTGGGATTTTAAACTTAGACTAGGTACTTACTTATATTTCACTTTGTATATTTAGTTCCAAACCAATCTGATAATAAGATTATATTGATTTTAAATAAGTTCACTATTTTTAAGTTCATTTCATTTCATTCATTTATTAATTGCTTTGTGTGTTTACAAAAGATCTTATAAATAGAGTAAATACAATGTTTCAACACAACCCTGTTAGAGCATGGCAATATATCTAAATTAAGTTGTCTTATAAGTGAAATTCCTGTAATTTCTTTAGACAATAAAGTTTCTTTAAACCGATATTTCAATATAAATTATGTAATAAAATATATATTTTATTTCAGATCTCGTTACTAGTGACAGCGTCCATACTGTCGCACCTGGCAGCTGTCCCTTTGTGCCTCCTGGCAGAGCTGCCAGTCATCGAACTATTCAAGGCTTTAACGGAGAAGGAACGGAGACCAGCACCAGTCGACTTAGATCTCGTGGTCACCAAGCGAACAGAGAATGCTTAAACTATGTTTTAGTCAAGATCAAAAATATGTTTTCAATATTGCACCTTATTATCAAAGGATTAAGGTGCAAGTATGTATACATATCTTTGAAATACTTACACTGTATAGTCAACCAATTGGAACCCTAGGCCACTGTAGGACTTTGTCATAGTGACGCTATAAATCAGATTGTAAGAAAACTCTTACTGCTTGTCATTTTGACATGGTTCTAGAGTGGCCTAGGGTTCCAATTGGTTGACTGTACAAACGGCAACGCAACCCCGCTGGGCAAACGGCTGTATAACTGGCCAGTTAACAGTGTTGACAATTATACAATTGTAAGTAAAGCATGAATTAAAAATCATTTATTATTTTTAATATACCTAATAAATGTTTTGATTCATGTTTTTAAGTAGGCACACTACTATATGTATATAAATTATAAATTGAAAGAGATGTCATATACTACAGAAGCATGCCGCCGCATAGCCGCGAAAGCAGGAGGTCGCTGGTTCGATCCCAGCCCTGCTCACTGGGGACCTTGATCACTTTTTCTGTAGTGTATGACATCTCTTTCAATTTATAGTGTTGGCGATTATTAAAATAAGTAGTCATCAGTACTTGAGTCAAGAAAAAAGTCAGTGATTTAACCAATATATAACTATTTTCTAGGTTTTTGTTTGTAACGTAAATAAGTTTAAGTTCCCACACCAAGTCATTGCCGCAAGTCGCAATTGAATGCAACTCATGGTAAGCATACATATCAACTGTTGAAGTATCGTTCGGGTGTGTCACCCTGTACTGTATAGAAGTTTATGCTACTGCTGCATAAAAAGAGGCCTTAAAACACGAGTGTGATTTTATAAAACGAGTGTCAAATAGTTTTAAAATAGAATCACACTAGTGTTTTCAAGCATAATTATGTATGTATGTATGTATGTATGTATAAGCTTTATTGTACAATAACACAAGAAATACAAGAAACACAGTAACATAGACAATTTGATACAACAAAGGCGAACTTATCCCTATGAGGGATATCTTCCAGTTAACCTTTGAGGAAATTAGATAAAAACAGGCAACGATGAAAGACAAACTAAGAGCAAAAATTGTACTTTAACAAAACTATTATGTATAGTTGTATACACTACTTTATCTACACACATATTATTATTGCTCTAAAATGGGTTCAGAAGCCGACGGTATCACTCGCGTCAATACCGATGGTGTTATTACGTACAAAAAAGTACCAAAAAAGTTTTTTCCTTAAATTATAGATAAACAACACTCAACAACAGACAACATTCTATGATTTCTAAGCATTCTAGAATGGAGACCCACTTAAATTGTGTTGGTTTTGATAGCTGTTCCAGATTTGAAACTCATTACAGCACTGGCATTGATGCGGTTATAACATTACAGTACTGGTACGTACTAGAGGTGGGTGCCGCGCTTTGACCCGCCGGGGGTCCTGCTGCTGTCATAGTAATATTAGTTGTAGTACTGCTGGTCGTTTCTTATCGTTTATTTTAGAGCAATAACAATATGTGTATTAATATACTTAGACCGGGTTACTCACGTCTATAAAGTCGAAGATAGCTCGACATGTTTCGGGACGGTCCGCGCCCCATAATCATGAGTGAGAAGCGCTAGCCGCGATTGCTCTGCGCACACTGCGCGCGACAGCCCGTTGAGCACGCCGGCAGACCGGCGTGGGGGGCGCGGTCGGCGCAGGCGCATGCGGCACCGGTATAGGCGAGATACTACCGTCTCTTCCACTTCTATTGTCAACTGCACTATTGCACACGACACTTACTACGTCACACTCTAAGGTATCGTCCACACTAAGCACCGGCGCAGCACACAAAACCGTTTTCCAAGCAGGGGGTACTGACCACCCACCATCGCGATTGAAATTTGGGTGACGACTGATCTCGATAGCCTCCCGTATTTTCCGCGGAATGAAAAACTTACGACTCGACTTCGACTTTATAGACGTGAGTAACCCGGTCTAAGTATATTAATATGTCTAACACTCACGGGAGTTTTCTATTTAAAACAATATGTGTGTTGATAAAGATTTGAACTTACTTTTTGGTGGAAACTTAAAGTAAGCTGGTACTCCAGCACTTAGAGATAGGAGGATCTCTGCAAAGAGGCCTTACAGGTATTCGATTATAAGAAAATCCTCTTTGGAATGGCCATATTTTAATGTTCAACGGTCATAATTTATATTTTATTTTAAGATAAGAAATACAAATATTAAAAAATACACTATAGTTTCAACACCACCGTTCCATTTAATTCCTCCTTATGACTAAGCACAAGAACTGGCATTGCGTTCTTCGTTTCTGTCTCTTGGTCTATTTCTTCAAGGGTATGTTTTTGGGGTAACTTCGAGGCATCTTTTTGAGTCTTGGGGGCAGGATAGAAGCTGAATTTCACTAGCTGGTTGAACGGTGCTTCGACAAGCATCCACAATGGTAGTGCTACCGCGAAAGAGGTGACGACATGCCCGAAGTACGTCAGAACCTGGTGGCAAAAGACGTGAATGCACGTTGGATCTCAATTAAGGAAGGAATGACATCATAAGGTAAGCCGAGAAAACTCTAGGAAGAAGGAAATATGTTCACTAACCATGACCTTTACCATGACGTCTTAACGCGATTCAGTTTAGATCCTTACCTGTGCTCAGTTGTGACGTCAGCGACTCAGTATATGTCTTGAACTGAATCGCGTTAAGTCGTCATGGTAAGGCCCCATATTAGTACCTTCGTGATTTTTGCTTTAGGCTACGTAAGATACAACAAAACACTTACGATCTGGAAGAGGTTAGCGTGCTGCAAGCTGGTGTGGTTGGCTGTGCTGGTGCGGATGATTGCCACGTGGACGATGTAGGCGCAGTAGGAGACGCGGCCGAACACCGCCCAGCCGTTGAACTCCAAGAATCCACGGTACACGGCTGTAATGTTAAATATGTATCAAGTGAGTTTTAAGAGAGGTATGGCATTGTACCATCTCATTTAAGAAAATGAGGTGCTCACTCAAACTCATTTTAAATTGATGCCCCACCCAACACTACACATGACATTCATCTCTCCGTTTCACGTGCCCGTAATTAAAATAAAATACATTGGACCATAAAATCGCCATCAGATAAATCGGAGCGGCCAAGATGTCCAGAAATATCTGAACATGCCTCTATCGACAAGGCAGTAGAGTGCTTTTTCAGATATTTTAAACACCTTGGCTGTACACGGTCTTAGGTCTAACTTCCTTACTCTCAAGTTTAAAGACTGTCCCGAGCACAATGACCACTCCAATGAGTCCGAACAAGAGCTTCACGAACGGGGTGTACCCCACTCGCACCAGCAGCGGAATCTGGATGCCGTCCATGTAGAAGATGCCTCCGCACATGGTCAGTACGAAGCCGAGGGGGACTGCTGCCCAGTAGATGAGACGGTATTTCTGGGGATATATCAATCATAAGTTTAGCTATATGATTTCCACTGGCTGTAAAGGCCTGCTTTAAACTAAAATAACAGTGTAATATTTTGCCATTATAAAGCATGAATTAAATCAATTGTAATTTTGTACAGTATGGTGGCGCCATCTCACGCTTCTAGTTGAAAATAATCCGTAAAGATTATCTAAAAGGCAGCACTGGACGTAAATCTGAGCTGTAGGAGGGGCGGAACACACCTTAAACGTTTAAAATAAGAAAGGAATGATATATAATTTGGAAATTTCGGACTCTGGTTGCCGTGATGCAGTGCAGTGCAGTGAATTACCGCTGGGCAATGATAAAATACTTCAATGCTTCGCCACTCAACTTTTCATGCAATAATATTGGCATACTTACTTTATATTTAGTTATGTCGAAGTTGTTCTGCATCATTTTGTAGATAGCCATGCCGACAGCCAATCCCACGGCATAGCATAAGATGTTGGTGTGGGTCCGTTTGTACAGATTATTGAAGGTCGGGTCTTCCACGAAGTAGTGGCGAGCGACTCTGTGAAGGTTACCAGTAGTTTTGAGTATTTAGACATATTAATAATACTTATGTACGTATTCAACAAGTCACCGTACCAGATACTTAGTAGGTACTCTAGCAGGTGACTGTACTTACTCAGGCGAAACAAGGTGTATAGGATTCAGGTTCTGCAATAAAGTGCTGACTACGGGTGCGGTCACCCCGACCACGAACGCCACGCCGACGGCGATCTTCCGCGCGCGCCAACTCTTCACCAGGCTGAACATCAGCAGCCCGAGGATCGTCAGCTTCATATCGACTGCTATGTACCTGGAAACAGGAAGATAAATGAGTGCGGAAGTGACGTATTTTAAGCGTAGCTTTTTAGAATGTTTGACTTCAAAAAACAAAAGAAGCATGTTTTTGAATTAGTAGTGAAGCGAGTGATTTCTTGCAGTCTACATGGACTATCTGTCATTTGAAGGTATGTATGTTTGTTTGACGATAAGTCGAGTAATCATTGATTGTGTATTTACTAAAACGGGGCTTAATCGTGTATAGATTATGAAAACAAACCTCCGACGTTTCAAGGGCGACATTGCCCCCGTGGTCCCGGAGAAAGACACACAAACTATACACGATTAAGCCCCGTTTTAGTAAATACATAATGTGTGAAAATAGTGAAAGTTTAAATAAGTGTTAATCATTGATTGGATCGTCGTAAAATTAGACAGATATATAGAATTTTTTGTACAAATATGAGTTAAATCGGTGAAGGGGTTGCCGATATATTGGAAGTCGGAACTCGGGAGGTCACGTTCGGGGCGGCTAGCCTATACAATAGGTTGTGTTCTGAAGAATTGTTTGGCATGATGCGAACGTCCACTTTTCACCATCGCACCGCTCGCCGTCGACAGGGCGCTCATCCACACACCTTGCAACCTAAATGGCGCAATGTGCGGTTTCAGAGGAATTTCGCGGACGCTCCGGCTGTGGAATGAGCTATGCCGAGATTTTCCCAAAAGATTACACTATGAGGTTCTTCAAAAAAGGAGTGTACAAGATTTTAATGGGTCGGCAACGCGCAAGTGTAATGGATCAGCAACGCGCCCCCCTGGAGTTGCAGACGTCCATAAGCTACGTTGACCGTTTCCCATCAGGCGGGCTGTATGCTTGTCTGCCATCGTCGTGGTTCAATAAAAAAAAGTTTTAAGTTAAAAATAATGCTAACCAGGTATGCGCCATGCACTGCGAGTGATCGACGTAGTCGTTAACGTAGAGAAGGTGGTAGAACCAGTCCCGGCGACAGGCGTCCGTCTCGATACCAACCACTGACTGTAACATAGATATAATTGTTGGGTCAAACATAAAACAGTGTACACACGACTTTCCGGTAGACTAACCAAAAGTTAAGGGCCATAAAAGTCGATGTCCTTATTTAACACTTATCCACATCAAGTCACTAGAACAGGTCCCCACCTGTTCTAGTGAGTTGTATGATAATAGTTATTTTCAGTCCTCCGGCCGGTAAGCGCCACTTTACGCAAAACTAAATTGCCGCCTGCCGGCTCCGTCGGGCTGAAAAAAAGTATACAAACCTCGGCCGGTAAATGGGAAAGCCTCGGATCACATGTTAGTCGACCTCGGCTTAGCCTCGGCCGACAATTACATGCAATACGAGGCATTTCCCACTTAAACGGCCTTGGTATGTAATGTACTATTACTATTCAAGGGGGCAAAGTTGTTGTTTAACTCTCGGGCTTGTATTGAGACCCGAGCAAACGAAAGAATTCAAAAATGGAATCTTGTGATTTACGAGGGTTCCAAGGGACTAGAGTTGAAGTCCCGTCATCTCTTTATGGTTTGCCTTTGCTCCGGGCGGTAGCCATCTTGGGACCCACGTAGTAGTAATTGTTTTTTAGGTCCTCAACGGAGGGCCGGATCCTGGAAATTGGGTTGCCTTTAAGAGGCTAAAAAGAAGTTGGACCATGGATCCTGCTTTGAAGGACGTTTCTTATAGACATGGAGACGTACCTTCCACATTGGCCCATCTCCAAGCCGTTTCATCCAGGTGGCGATGACTGCTAGCACTATGGCATACGGTGGAGTTAATCTGAAAATTGACTCAATTCACATTAAAGGCCTCAGTTTTATTGGCCGGTAGGGCCTGCCAGGGGGCTGGCTGACAAAAACGAATAAAGCCGGAATAGGCAGAAAATTACGTCTTACTTTAACTAGTGGTCCGCCCCGACCTTAATTCGCAATTAAGTTCAGGGGCCTTACCATGACGTCTTAAAGTGATTCAGTTTAGGTTCCATTTAGGCTCAGTTGTATGGTAGCGACTCAGTTTAGGTCGTCAACTAAATCGCGTCAAGACGTCATGGTAAAGCCTCAGGGCGAACCACGTTTTGAACTTAACTTACCGCATCCACCTCAGCATGACCGATTTAGAGAACGTAGACCACGTCAGTCGTATCTTCTCCTCTGCCAACAGCAGGTTGAAGGCCAGCAGACATCCAGATATAACGAGGAAAGCCTGGACGATCAGGTTGCCGTTGTAGAATATGTGGAAAGTCGCGTCATAGTACGTCTGCAAACAAGTAAACATGCGTCTCTTAATGACGTAATCAGTCGGTCTCTTACCACCATCAACGTGCCTGCTCGCCTCGCGCCGACTGGCATCTCAGGGATAGTAAGAGACTCGATGGGCTATCCTTCGTTTCAAAGTAAAGATGGGTTATTTACTTACCAATTCAATAAAGTGAGGATTATTAGACGAAATAAGTGCTAGTAGCGGCGAATGACCCAAAACCACCAAGAAAGTAGTGCAAGCCCTGAAAACCAAAGTTCTTATTATAATTAAATTACAGATAACACTGATGTAGTTTTAGTCACTACGCGCGATATGTTTCGGAGAAGCTAAGCGCGCGCGGCGCGGCGAACGACAGTCACAGTGCGTAGCGCGGCAAGGTCGCGAACTGTACTCAAACTCAAGAATGGGGACCTAGGTTCTCGGAAACAAATCGCGCGTAGTGACTAAAAGAGAAGAGAACTGGCATAGGACTAGGCATTTCGCAGATACAGTCAACCAGTTGGAACCCTAGGCCACTGTAGAACTATGTCATAGTGACGCTATAAATCGGATTGTAAAAAATCTCTTACTACTTATCATTTGATTCATCACGTGATTCTTTCTATAGAACCTGACAGATCATCCCGTCCCGCCCAGTCCCGGCCCGATCTAGTGTGAGTCACCCTTTATGCTTACTTGATACCGTTGAACATCTTGAGCCGCGTGAGTCTGGGCTCACTGCCTTCCCCTGATGGCGCGAAAAGACGTCTCCAATTACTTTTCACAGAGAAACATTGGAGAAATCTGCCACCTGTGCAAATATGATCATAAATATAGAAGTTGAAGGCAAGACATTGAAGAGGCCTCCCCTCCCCCTAGATGGTGCTCGATATTGCACCCATACAAATACCTAACTAAACCTGCACGAGATAGTGCATTTTGTGAGGGATAGAAACCTATGGATGAATCTGGTCTTTAAGAGAATGACAATTGTCACGATTAAAGGTACTACTGATAATGATACGTTAATATTTGAACAAGCTTACGGTCTTATGCTCTTCTGCGCGCTATGCAAGTAAGTGTACCTACTGTGTGGCTGTCGTGATGGTCTTTAGAAAATGAAGCAATAATTAAAATGTCTTTTGTAAATAAACACTCCTCATTCCCCAAATATAAATTAAACACATTTATTTTGAATTATAATTATTATCATTTAAAATCTTTCAGTTACTTTACTTTTATCAATCTTCGACGATAAGATACGAGTATCTTACGTATTAGATAATAAACTCACATACTTACCAACAGAAATCGTGTTATCGCCGCAGACATCATGTAAACTTCCAAGAATATTAAGCGTCAGGATCGCCATGAGAACTGCAGCCACGATAATATCTCCAGTATCTACATCATCAGTTTCATCAAAATCCGTGCAGAAAACCTGATCTTCCACCAGCCTGGCTTGGAGCTTGTAGGTCTGGTAGAGCGAGGAGTTTAGGCAGGCTTCGAGGGCTGAGTTCAGGTCTGTGTTGTTCTGGAGATATTCACTGCACGTTTTCGTGACACAAATGCCCCAGTGTATTAGATTGTGGTCGTAGTGTGTGAAGTTGTTAGCTGAATATTCCTGAAACAACAGTAACTATTTTTACTATAAAACTCTCGTGAGACTCGAATGAGACTCTCTTTTAATAGTACATTACATACCAAGGCCGTTTAAGTGGGAAATGCCTCGGATGGCATGTAATTGTCGGCCGAGGTGAAGCCGAGGTCGACTAACATGTGATCCGAGGCTTTCCCATTTACCGGCCGAGGTTTGTATACTATTTTTCTGTCCGACGGAGCCGGCAGGCGGCAATTTAGTTTTGCGTAAAGTGGCGCTTACCGGCCGGAGGACAGAAAATATTATTTAACAGTAACTATGTTCAAGAGTCACGTTCTTATGGAATTTCCATGGAGTCCGGTTTGATTGTTCTTGAGTGAGATTCTCCACGTAATTTATTTGCGCAAATACAAAAACATGTGTGTTTTGATATTTAGAACATATTATCGTATTTTTCGTCTTGTATGGAAATCTAAAAATAGGTACAAAAATAAGGAAATAATCACGATAATTCTATTAATTTTATTAACTTCGCGCCAATAACTTTATGTGATCAACTAAATTAAACAATAATAACACAAAAATATTTAGCAAACTCGTCATAAACCTGCAAACATTTTGTATGAATAATGACCATGATGTGACGTGGCCGGTCTTAAAAGTCGATTTATGCAATTTACAAAGGAAACTGTGGTACTTAAAGCGATTAACTGTTTAAATATCATCCCTAAGGCCTTCTAAGTCTTCTAAACCTGACAACACTGTCATATATTTTAAAGCTTATAGATATATTTGAGATTTTCCATATATTTTAGAAATATTCTCCACCAAACTAGGTTTAGCTACCAGAAATTTTTGACCCCCTCGGAGGTCAAGTGATGTTTTCTATAGAAACTGATAGATCGGCCAGGCCCAGTCACGTCCCAGCCCTTTCTAGTGTGAGTCATCTTTAATGGTGATTTTTTTGGTACTCTTTAGTCCTGATATGGCGTTCGTGAAGTTTTCCAACCCCCAACCATAATGTAAAAACATTCACCATCATGAGCTTTAATTAGCCCTCCTAGAAGTTACCTGTATGACATGAAGGAGTTCGCTGCTTGTGTTGGTGCTGAGCTTGGCGTCAACAAAGCAGTACCGGTCCCCCGGCGCGCGCAGGCACGGGTAGTACTCATCCAGTTTAAACAATGGCGGCAGACGATCGTACTCTGTTTCTGTAATTGTAAGTCTTTCTTGGAGTAATCGCCATTACTCCGACAAGAGCGAGGATAAAGGCTTTGTTATATTTGCAAACCAAAGTGACGATCAAACTGAAATGACGAAATCTGAATGAAATAGGATACTATTTATAGTCCTAGATACGTCCAGTATACTGGAAGATACTAGATAAAGCATACGATTATATTTGGAGCTTTATATCCAGGGTTTGATTTCACTCTCCAAACTGAGCATTTTTAAAGATTCCCAACACTGAAAGAGCAACAATTTTTTTATCTTTATTCATTTCGCAAAATCAGTTGTTAACACTTTGTATGGGGTACTATGGGGTCAGCCAACATTTTTTTCGCGATCGCGAAGGGTTGTACCCAGAGTGAAAGAGTCTCAGTTTGGAGATTAAAATCAAACCCTGAATTTAAAGCCCCGTGGTTGAAGACACCCAGTATGATGATATACATATAAAAGGTGTAAGACAAAGGCCATTAGGAGTTAGATGGGCGACGCAAACATCAAAAGATTGAATTGCTAATCAATTCAATTTTTAAAATGAAGGTCTCTGTCCAGTTTTGCTAGTGTGAAGTAAGCTCTTAGAGCAACATTGGCTATATAAGGCCTTGCTTTTTGTAAAGTGAATATAGCTACGTTACATGTAGCATTGACGCGGGCGTGACCCCGGGACTGCCGATGATGATGATGATGATAACTAAGTCCCTCCTAGTTCAGATATAGATCCGTTAAAGAAATCCAATGAAAAGTAAAATACGCTTCTCATACAGCCACGTATAATAAGAATAAGAATGGTTTATTTGCTTACAGGGGAAGAAGGTATAAGATTGAATAGAAACTTTTTATTTCGAGTCAGATTTGAATGAAATTTTTAGGGTAGGTAGAGTTCCTTCTACGCTAGATAGATACAAAATCTCAATATGCGACGGTAAATTTATACCAAATCTCCCACTGATTTACGAATATCCCATACCATTCCGTGACTCACTGGAAAAAAATTGTATGACATACTGAAAAATTGGGTCTATCTTGAAGAGAATCAGGAACTCTTCCTACCTACCAAACATTCAACTCTGACGACAAATAAAAACGACAACAAAACGCTTAGGGTGCGTTCCGCTAATCCTAGAGCTCTGCCGCGAAAGCAGGAGGTCGCTGGTTCGATTCCAGCCCTGAGCACTTGGACACTCTTTCTGTAGTAGGTATATAAATAAATAAAATAAATATTGTGGGACAATCTTACACAAATCGACATAGTCCCACGGTAAGCTCAATAAGGCTTGTGGTGTGGGTACTAGACGACGATATATATAATATATGGATACATATATATACTTAAATACATAGAAAACATCCATAACTCAGGAACAAATATTCGTGATAAACACAAGTATATAATTACATCTCTTTCAATTTATAGAGGTATAAAGATTACCGTTCAAATAATAAATCACGCTTGTTGTCTGATGCAAAATACACACGAATAACAATAATAATATTTTCATTTTCACTATTATACCACAATTTATTTCAAATAACTATTTTAAAAAAATGTCTTTAACTTCAAGTGCTGACTCCGTCTATTTCACAAGACACTGACCGCGGAATATATGAGTGATACTGACGATGACGACACATTGGAATAAAATAAATTGGCAAAAAGCTGCCAAAATCGCACACTCAATAGATTTTTCTGTTGAATCCATGTACCTAATATAATAAACGGGTTATTGGTATATAATAATTGTTGGATATTGTTTTGTTAATGGTTCCGTCGTCTATTTATTATAATTTAGGTAGGTAGGTACTTATTACATTTTGAATAAAATAATATAGGTACCTATCCCTAGCCTAGTTGGTAGTGAGCCTGCCTACGAACCTTGAGGTCTCGGGTTCGAATCCTGGTAAGGGCATTTATTTGTGTGTTTATCACGAATATTTGTTCCTGAGTTTCCTATGTATATATGTATGTATTTATCTATATAAGTATGTAGATCGTCGCCTAGTACCCGAAGTACAAGCTTTCCTTAGTTTGGGGCTAGATTCTGTGTGATATTGTTACCAAATATTTATTTATTTAAATATATAAAATAAACTTTACTGTAATTTTTTAAAGACGTCACAGTGAACGATGACTGAGAAACTGAAAATTTTCCGTGTCAACAAAAAATATTAATAATTATCTTTTTATTTATATTTTTGTATGTAGGTAATGTGCACAGTATAATAAGTTTTTTGTTATTTTGCATTTTGTTCTTTTGCTTTTGTTGTTTTGCAGTTCGACTCATGTATATACACATGAGTGGAAACGCAAAAGTGGGTAGAAATAGTTACTGGCACAAAAATATAATAGGTTTTCACTGACAACACGGAACCCTAAAAAGGGGTTTTGGATAGCAATAATTAACATGCCTATGACATTGTTAATTTGTAGTATTTTCCTCGAACAGATTGGCAAATCACACGTCACACCCAAAGTTGGCCGTCATGTTTCAACGGGACCCAATACTTAGGTACAATAGATATAGGATAAATGAACTGGGTGCGTAGCCAAGATGCCAATCTCTCACGCTCAGTCGCTAACGAAACGCAACTGTCATTGTCACACTAAGAAGGAAGAGTGATAGAGAGAGGTAGCTACGATACGTTATAAAGCGTGAGCGATTGGCATCTTGGCTACGCACGCTGCTGCGCTTTTATGGCGTTATTTTTTTCGACCGATTGGGTGTCCAGTTCTTTTATCCTATACCTATCTATGTAAACTTAGCATAGACGGCTTCTAAGCTCTCCCAAGCCCCAGTTTACTTGAACAATTCGTCGTTCGTGTGTATACCGGGTGGGCCCTGTAACCGGAGCAAAAAAAAACGTAAGCGATAGCGAGGGGCCGCAAATTCACATTCGCGAACCACTAACTAATATTTATTTATTTACTAGCTTTTGCCCGCGGCTTCGCTCACGTTAGAAGAGAAAAAGTAGCCTATGTCACTCTCCATCTCTTCAACTATCTCCACTTAAAAATCACGTCAATTCCTCGCTCAGTTTTGCCGTGAAAGACGGACAAACAAAACAGACACACACTTTCCCATTAATAATATTAGTGTGGATAGAAACGCAACTATGTATCTAGAACCGGTTGAAAATCTTGAATGACTGAATTCACTGAATCTTTATTGACTTTGTTTATGTAAGGGATGACTCGCACTAAAACGGGACGGGACGAGGCGGGACGGGACGGTCTGTCAGTTTCTATAGAAAACGTCACGTGACATCCGAGAGCTCCGAGCTATCACGTGATTCTTTCTATAGAAATTGACAGATCGTCCCGTCCCGCTCCGTCCCCTCCTAGTGTGAGACATCCTTTAAGTTAGTTCAGAATTTGGTATTAACTACTATTTGGTGCTTTTTTCGGATCAGGGTTACGCATCATTAATTTATTTCGCAATAATCATATTTTTTTGCCTGACGGCGTGGAAAGGTTAAAAGATAAAAAAATACCAAGGACGGGTTTTTAAATTTCGTACACCATGATTGGACATTTTGTGTACGTTATAAATTTACTAAAACGGGGCTTAATCGTGTATAAACTTTGAAAACAAACCTCCGACACACAGAGTTTATACACGATTAAGCCCCGTTTTAGTAAATTTATAATGTGTGAAAATCGTGAAAGTTTAAATAAGTATTTTGTGTACGGCCAACGTCAATAATATGTTTACACTCGTGCACCTTATTACCAAGGAATAAGACACAAAGTGAAAATGATCATATAAAGATGACGTCATATGTAGGTACACGTCAAAGACACACCTCTATACGGACCGGAAAATGGGTACGTTGTAGATTCAACGTATGACAAGGCCCTTACGGTGGTAGATTTTTCATGATGTGTATATGTATTTAGTTATTTTTGGTTGACGTGTTGAGAACTTGGAAGAATAATAAATAAATATAGAAACAGAGGTAATTACCGTACTTATATCCAAAAAACCGGCTAAGTGCGAGTCAGACTCGCCCATCGAGGGTTCGGCACAAAGGATACTCAAAGGATGGATGACAGGATTTATGACCTTAGTTCGTAAAATACTGGTAGCACTGAACTCTCAATTTTAATTAGAAAAATCCTGTGAGTAATACAATACGGTGTGCGTAGAGCAGCCGCCGCGGCTAGACGCACGACTCATGAATACCCTTATTCACACGTATTGTTCCGAAACATGTAGAGCTATTTTCGACTTTATTGACGAGTGTAACCCGATATAAGTATTTTAATATGACTGAACTCTCAGTATGCGGCAATTATACGGTTTCCGTATTTTCGCCTGTACTTGTGCTACAAGTTATTACTGTCCCGAGATCTGACATATTGTCCGAACGTATATGGCCGGTAAGTAACTCCGTGTAAATGTCACTTTTTGAAAGCAACGCTAACTAAAATGCAAATTACTGCAATTCTAACATAAAACGAAGAAGAACTGCAAGAATTAGCTTGGGCTACTGTTAGGAACCGTGACATCATACAACACACTACTGTGTGGGTAAACTACAACACATACCTACCGTAGAAAAAATGGGATGATGTGCATTCTTAACCAATTTTGCATTGAATAGCGTTTTGGCTTGGCACCGACTTCAATTGAACCTATCAGTTGGTAGTGCTATGTGGTGTCACCTCAATGTGTTTGATTACTCATCCTTTCCGAACCTTATTCAGCAAATAAAAATCATTACATTTTATTTTTCACGTTTTGAAGTTGGTTTTATTTTTTGTTATAAAGTTTTTATGTTTTTACTAGTTATCAATAAATTAGTGTGCAGGTTGCTGATTCCGGTTTGCTGAAGTTAAATATCATAATTACCATATTTCTAAGATGTCGCAATGTTAAAGAGAGAATTTCCAAAATGACAAAAATCCTAAATAGACTTCTTTTCAATACAGTAAATAGTCATAAGTAACGTTTATACATTACGTCCCATGTCCAAAATGTATTAGTCAGTAAATAGTACAAATCCTTTAAATACCTATGTACCTAATTAGTTTTATAACTAAAGGTGAAAATGCATTAAATAGTTTCTTATAGCCGAATTTAAAAATATCTATGGTTGACAGTTTAGATTGACTGAATTTAGGTATAAAATGTGGCGTTTGGGTTTTGAAACATTTTGAATTTGACATTTGGACATTTTGGGAAATCTGTTTTGGCAATGCGACATTTTAATAATTTTTAAGAAAAAAAACCGACTTCATTTGGTTCCCGGTTAATGTGAAATTTTAAATTTGTTTGAGTTAGCCAGTTTACTTCATAAATATCTAATACAACGCACGTGTACGATCGAAAATTGAGGAGCTTTCTTAATGTTCCAGGGCTTCCATCATTACATGTGAAGTATAATCAAACGGAACTCCCTTGTAGACCTTTAAAACAAACAAAATAACAATGTGTTAAATTGGATGACAGACTAAATTACAGGGACCGGACAACCCTTTCCTCGCTAAAAGCCTTTCAAACGGCGTCCCTTTAAAACGACTTACCCAAAATAAGACTTAGCCGTTCGAACAGCTAGCCCATACATTTGACTAGCCCTTACCAAAATACTGACCGAACAATAAAGCTAGCCCTTTGCAATTGCTTACCGCTAAATTTAGTAAATTATCGAGCAGTTTCATTATGCCATCCCTGATTATCAACATCAGGTCCAGTCCAGCAAAATGATGGCCACAGTAAGAAAATGCCTAAGTTAATTATGAATTATGAACCTCTAATGAACGTGCCGTTCAAATTTGAGGAGTTCTCGGAATTCTTCAAGAACTCCATCATCAGAATAGAAACCAAATCAAAAACATGAATGTCAAACTAGGATAATAAGTAGAGCTACGAGTAGGTTTATCGACCAGTTCCACTTTGCCATACCTGGTCTTCATCATCAGGTCCACTTCATCAAAATGTTGGCTCCCCCAAAACAATGTTTTAGTTACTTAAGGAAACCCTCAAATCAGAATGCAAGTGCCGTTAAAATTTGAGGAGTTCTCTCAATCCCTCACGAATTCCATCATCAAAATAGAACTATAATCAAATAGGATTATCTTGAAGGTATTTCTTTACAAAGAAAAGATGAATGTCTCAAATCGGATGATAGAGCTGGGAATTACCAAGCAGTACCACTTTGTCATCCCTGATCTTCATCATCAGGTCCACTCCACCAATTTAATGATGTTCGTAAAGAAATGCTCGAGTGTCTTAAGAAACTACCCAAATCATCATGCATGTGCCTTTCAAATTTGAGGAGTTCCCTCAGTTCCTCATGGATCCCATCATCAGAAATTGATTTTGAAAGAAACGGACCTGGAACCATATACTTTAAGAAACCAAAAAAAAAATTCAAATCGGTTCAGTAATGTCGGAGTTCTGAGATACCATCAAATAAAAAAAGATAAAAAAAAAACAGACGAATTGAGATCCTTCCTTTCCTTTATCCTTTAGAAATATTGAAGTCGGTTGAAAATATGGTAAGTATTATGATAATTGGGTTTAGCAAACCGGAATCGTTTTGCTTTTGTATTTTTAAAACCAGTTTTAAGCTATCATCGAATCCTTTATACATATAGGTAGTAAATTATACAACACATAATTATCCAAAATGATTTTTATTTACTTACATTTAATTGAAATTAAACACTTTAGATCGGATTAATCGCGTTAAGATGATGACCACCATCATCTTAACCCTGTGAAAACGAGTGCTGTAAAGGGCTCGAAACATAGAGTCGAGGTGTTAATAAACGCGATTAATCCGTTCTAAAGTATTTAATTCCAATGAATAACAATCGCGGTAACAGAAAACAATATAACTTACAATTAACTTAAATTATTTAATCTATTTACAAAATATTTGTATCGCCTCACCAGCATTTTTAGAGTTTAGCAACGATTAAACATACATATTCAGACACAGTAATAACGAGGCAAAATATACTGCATAGTAAAAAATAGTCAAGTGCGAGTCGGTAAAAAAAATACATTATAGTACCTACGGAACAATTGGAACACATATGGCGTGAGTCCGACTCGCACATGGCCGTTTTTGATGATTTGAAATAAATTTGGATTATATTTGAATAATACTCAGTTGCTCGCGGTTCTCTAAAAAAAAATCAATCGCCGAAAATCATTTCACCTAAATTAATTTCGCCGAAAATCATTTCCCAACTAATTTTGAGTTACTCACTCGTGAGGCACCGCATTTGTACCACTCATTTTACTCGTTTGTCGCAGTACCTCACACCGCGAAAATGTACCAATTCAAAAATAAAATTTTGTCCCACGCTTCCATTTGTCTTGCACTTCAAAATTTGTCACACGCCTCAATAACACCTCATTTTGTCATTCATCTCAAAATATGTAACACGCCTCAAAATTGAGTCACAGCTCAAATCTGTCTCATAGTCCTTATTTGTCACGCGGCTCAAAACGTAAGCAAAAGTAAGTAGTCTTAAAGTAACTATTTTTACTGCCGATAAGTCGTTGTTGTTGTTGTTGATGCTGCAATTTGTGAGTACCTCACCTCAAATGAGGTAGGGCATTGTACCACCTCATGTCAGAAAATGAAGTTCTCACTCGAACACATTTTAAAATTATATTCTGCCGAACCGTATTCCCAACCAACTTAACGCAGAATTTCATTTCGCCGAAAGATCAGTAGTTGCCAGACTTTGCAGTTGGAAAACGGAAATTCTGCGATTAGTTAGTTGGTTGGGAAGTGATATTTGGCAAAATTATATTCGGTGATAATTTAGAGAACCCAAATGATAATAATGTAAACAAACAAAAACACGAGGCATGGTAATTCGGCCAGTGAGCTTATAATATTTCGTATCCGTCATCACATGGAATTATGTTATTGTTGTAAACATAGAACGGGTCTATCGCGAATGTTGTTAATTTACCTTAATATGTCGACGTTTCGACACCGTTTCCTGTGTCATGGTCTAAAAATATACTGATGGCTATTGGCTTGACTGATGAATCAGCGAATAGGGATGATGACTAGGTTGAAAAACTATTATTCTAATTAGTCCGTCAGAAAGATTATCAAAAATTATTAGACACGTATTTTTTCCTTTTTCAAGATAACTAATATTGACGAATATGAAGAGCGTCAAAGTTCCGTGGTGGGGGCTGGTGACGTCACCTTAGAGTAAGAATCGTACTCGATTGTGACGTCACGCGAAACTTTCAACCGCTGTATTTCCGTCGTTTTCCATTTGACGAACAAAAGAAAAAATACGTGTCGAATATTTTTTAATAATCTAACAGACGGACTAATTAGTTTTTTTTTTCATCTAGCCTATTTTCAACGGCGATCTTGCTAGAAATGTTCACGTACCCGGCAGAAAGTCACATTAAACGCGTGTGTAGGTAGAAAAAGTTAGGTCTACCCTTTTACTAAATGTTATCGGCACGACACAACACTCACAATATCAGCGCATCCATCCGAAGATAGATAGATAGAGGTAAATAAGTACATTCGCAATAGACCCATTTATGTTTATAATAATGAAAAGCGATAGTTTAAAGTGCTATATTTTGTTATTGGCCAAACACCTTATTCACATAGTTTTGTTTTTTCATAGCCTATTTTGTCCCACTGCTGGGCAAAAGCCTCCCCTATCTTCTTCCACTCGTCACGGCTAAGTGCATGTTGCCGCCAGTCGCTACAAAAGTCATCCAGGTCATCCCGCCATCTCTTTTTTGGTCTGCCTCTGCGCTGACAACCTTCTGGAATCCAGTCTGTAACTAAGTTCCGGTGAGTTTTGGCCCGTCGCATCGTTTCGGGTGCATTCGGCAGATAAGCCCAGCCCAATCTCTAGCATTTTGTTTGTTTACATTCTTTTTATATGTTAAAAGTACAGGTATAGTTTAATCCTCGTTTAAAATATGTATACTATTTACTGATAATAACAACATTTGCCGCAACTGCCATCTCCGTCTTGTTATCCTTCTGTTCTGGGGGACGAGGGTAGAAGCAGACCTTCACCAGCTGGTTGAAGGGAGCCTCGATCAGCATCCAGCAGGGAAACGCTACCACAAAGGTCGTGACTAGCAGCCCGAAGTAAGTCAGGAGCTGAAAGTATGAATTAATAATTTTGTGATAGAATTTGGTAAAAGGTCGCTAATTAATAAGGCGCAAATGCCACAAAGATTTGTTTAGACTCGACATGACACCTTTTTAACAATCGATGAAGACAAATCGAACAAAACAATAAAACAATAAAAACTGTAAGGCCTAGCGGCATACTTTCAAGGCAACTATTATAGAAAATTTAATAGGCAAAATAATAATAATTGAATATATTGTTATATTGTTTGATTTTGCTGTATTTTTTGATGTTTTTATATAAAAAGTAAAAAACGGCAATTTTAGACATAAAGGTGGAAAAATAGAATCAGGTGAAGACATGTTTCCACGTCCGGTTTTTTTGTATCCCTATGACCTACATTCATGCCAAGTTTCATGCCTTCTGCCACATTGGTATCATATTTGACTCTACAAGCGTCAAAATAATATCTAAACTCTCTAAGGTATGACATCGATGAAGGCTTACTATTTGGAAGAAGTTGGAGTGTAGCAGGGACGTATGGTTAGCCGCACTGTAGCGCACCACCGATACGTGGACCAGGTACGCGCAGTAGGAGACACGTCCGAAGACGGCCCAGCCGCGCCATTCCAGCAAGCCCCGGTAAACAGCTGAAAATAGACAAAATAAATGAATTGAAAGAAAAATGGGAAAATTCCCCGCGTCGACCGAAAGTTGTCGAGGGAAGGCTGTTGAGACAAGGTCGTAGGTTCGAATCCCGCTCGACGAGGGGAATCTTTCAATTTTTCTTTCAAATATAAAAATTTTAAAATTAGTTCGTAGACTTCTTAATACAAAATCAAATCAAGATAATTTTCCAGACTATTAAGGATCATGCTTGCTTGCTTCAGCCTATACACGGCCCACTGCTGGGCAAAAGCCCGAGAGAAGCCGAGAGAGCCGAGAGAAGAGGGCTATAGCAGGCATACACGTTTCGAATTTCTTTTCGGGTTTCCTCGTAATGTTTGACTTCACTGAAAAGCAAGTTCTGAAAAACTTATTGCTTGAAACTAGGCACCGATTGGTGATTATTAATTTTAACGTGTTCCGTTGACATTTTTGATCGAGCGACAGCGAAGGTCTCCTTTTCAGTCTGGGTCAGTTCTCCTCTTCAGGGCCGTATCACGTTGTATAGTTAGCGTTTTTGAAAATTTTCGAAATAGTAAAAATTGGCATAATGGACTAAAGTTCATAAGTAAATACTTATTATTCGAAATCTGCATTTTCCATGCATCAGTTACGCTCGAATCACAGCTCACAAAGCTACTAGTACTTACCTATAAATTGCCTTCTATCTTTCCATACTTACTTTCCAGCTTAAACACGGTCCCTACACATAGCACGATGCCGATCATCCCGAACAAGATCTTGCCGAGCGGTGAGTACAACACACGCACAGCCAGCGGGACTTGGATGCCGTCGATGTAGAACAACCCACCGCAGATGATGATCAGCAACCCGGCGGGGAACGTGCACCAGTAAACGAAGCGGTATTTCTAGAACAGGTAATGAAATTTTTCTGATCTATACAAGGCTTTCGACTGCATGTGTCATTAAACCTTGATCAAGATGCTACTAGTATGGAGTTAGAGGTTTGGCCATTGAATTTTCTTACAAGACATAATTCATAGGGTTGAAATGAATGGACAGTGTTCATCGAAGTTGCTGGTCTCCGTGGGTGTACCTCAGGGACCAATACTGGGGCCTCTCCTATTTCTTATATACCTACACAATCATTTCAACAATGTCTACCTTATACTTGGTGATGTCAAAGTTGTTGTTCATTTGGTTGTAGATCCACATGCCGAGAGCCATCCCCATGGCATAGCACACGATGTTGGTATGCCCGCGCTTATATAGGTTGTTGAAGGTAGGGTCTTCCACGAAGTAGTGACGGGCGACTCTAAAATAGATGCATGCTTCACGTTAAATTTTAGCCACACTTCGCAAAGTAAATACAGAAGCAAAGATTTGTGGGATTGTTAACGAAAAAAGGATTTTAAAAGGAATTTATATAATGGAAAGCCACATTCAGGACGACCAACTGGGCACCGTCTTGTAGATTTTGTAGAGATAGATCTTCTATTACTTGGCGCTGGGCAAGACTTGTGCCGGAGGTACAGTCAACGTAAAAAATATTTACACAATTAGGGCCTTATTACACTGTAGTGGGTATACTAAGTTGAATAAATCGTACCGAAAAATCACCGATGCTCTATAGTTGGAAGCCTTCTGGATCCTTATGCTAATCAAATTATTTAGTTAGTTAAAATAATAGCTTACTCTGGCGTGAGTATGAGAATCGCGTGAAGATTCCTGAAGTAGGTTTCCAAAGCAGGTGTGACCACGCCCACTGCAAACGCCACCCCAATGGCGATCTTCCGCGCCCTCCAACTTCGGAGGCAGCAGAAGATGAGAAGACCCATAATGGTTAGCTGGAAATCAGCTGCTAGGTACCTAAAAACAATAAAGTAATATTGTAAATATAATAATAAAAACTAAGGTAAAACTAAGGGAACGCTTCTGATTGGTATGCCTATTTGACTTTCAGTAATAAGTAATCGTTTATTACTCTAATAGGTACATAAGGTGGTACATAGAGATCTGCAGCTATGAAGCTTGCAAGGGCACTGCAATATTTGGAAATTTTAATGGGGGCGTTTGATTTTAACCATCGTCTAAATTTGACTGTAGGTCCATAAATTTGAAATTGGAAAATCAGTCTATATAGCCCTTAACTTTTGGGTAGTCCAAAGGAAAGATCTGAATATCTGAAAGTCCATGGGTCATTCTACGAGAATGGCCCTTACGAAATGATTCTAATACTTCTGAAAATGATAAAAAACCGATTTTCGTCTGATTTTCTTTCATGCCTTGGCCAACAAATTGTTAGTAATTTCTCGTGCTTTACGGATTTGATTAAAGTAGCTGCAATACAAGGGAAAATTATTTCGTAAGGGACATTCCTGTGTAATGCACTATATAAGCTGCACTGGTAGTGGGTTTGGTGTACTCACCACGTGTGCGCCATGCACTGGGAGTGATCCACGTAGTCATTGACGTACAGAATGTGGTAATACCAGTTGCGACGACAGGCCTCCGCTTCTGCGCCGACTGCGGTCTGAAAATACAGCGGCCATTTTGAATCTGTGTTTATATTAGAAAATTCTCATTAAACTCATTATATCTTTTTGAAATGAAACTGTTTCAAACGGTTGTTGTTCATTGATATTAAACACTTTAGAACGGAATAATCGCGTTTATTAACACCATGATCCTACGTTTCGGTGTTAAGTTCAGGGTTAAGATGATGACTGAGAGAATGCGAATTCTCCCCATCAATCAAAACAAAAACGCGATTAATCCGTTCTAAAGTGTTTAATTTCAATGTTTCAAACTGGTTTAACCGTTTAGGGATATTGAGTAGATCCCAACGAATTCTTTAGAGCACTCAGCATGCCTACCACGAACATCGAAAATTGGCATTGACGGGAAAACCTCTTTGTCACTCCAATATGCAAGTGTGACAGAGATGGAGACACAAATCCGCAATCGTTCGATTTTCTTGGTCCCTTCCCTTGGTTCTTGGCCCAGGCCCGTTGTTGTGCGAGTTATCCTGTAATCATCCTAAACTGTGTCGGCAACATTCTGAACATGAATGAATTCTGATGAATGAAGATTCGTTTGCCTCGAACCCACGGCTCTAGGACATCAGCCTTTGCTCTACCTTCTGAGACGGAGAGACGGTGTAAATATTCACCGCATACGGATAAAAGCCAGTCATATGCGTTCGGGCATATTCACCATCTGCCACTCAACGTCTGGTATTTACCCGCTATGCTGATCCGACGGGTTGCCCAGACGGTCGCCTTTACACGCATGGATTTCGTCACGTATATCAAATTTGAATAGCAATCTTTGACATTAAAGACGTAGACGTGAGGGCTCCGTTACACGTACCTGCCACATGGGACCGTTCCCGAAACGCCTCATCCAAGTAGCTATTATAGCTATCACTGCAGCGTACGGTGGAGTCAACCTGTAAACAAAATAAAAATAATTTACTTTTACTTTTTGCCAAATTTCGTGATTCTAGGTCAACGAGTACATATACATTTTTATTCCCATTGCAAATTTATGGGAAATGCGACATAAAAGGGCGTATGTTTTGATTGCGTTGACGTTGAGGTATAGTTTTTTCACAGCAGCTTCAACTGACCGCAGACCTGTGTAGTACTCGTATGTGGTATTAATTTCAACTTGCTATTACGCGTCCCCGAGATAAAAGGTCTTGACAGACAGAAGGACGGACGAACGGACGGACAACAAAGTGAATACCTAATTTTATAAGGGTTCCGTTTTTTCCGTTTGAGGTACAGAACCCTAACAATTAACAATCACATATAATGATGAACCCATCGAGGTTTTGGTAAATCGTCTGTTGTTTTGCATTTCAATCTTATTTTATAATACATAGGTACTCAGGGTCGTCGACCAAGGTTTTTATTTGTCTCGCATAGCATTGAGTCTCTAACTCGTAATAACTAGTTAGGCATGTTTTGATGTTACTATTTAAAAGTTTATACCTGGAGTAGACTTATTTGAATATTATTTGTTTTATAGCGTACATGAATAAATATAACAATCATAGGTATACATCAATAATATGTGCGTATTTATTTACGCACAAATAGCAGCTAGTTAATAATTCGTTTTCAACCTAAGAGGTACCTATATATCGGTTTTAAACTACTTATTGGTCTCGCATAACCCTCTACGGTACCATATTCTATGAATTTAGTACGTTTTCGATATGATTTAATGACTCACACTAGAACAGGGCGGGAAGAGACGATCTGTCAATTTCTATAGAAATAATCACGTGATAGCTCGGAGCCCTCGGAGGTCACGTGACGTTTTCTATAGAAACTGACAGATTGACTGGTCTGGTCTGGTCACGTCCCAGCCCTTTCTAGTCTGAGTCATCCTTACTTATTTTTTTTTCTTTTACTATTTTAGGGCAACTGTGGTCTAACAGCATATTCAAATGTATCTTATAGTTGCCGATTTCTAAGTCTGAACTTTTGACACATCGAAATACCCGTAGAACGTAAACGCGCAAGACACTTTGGAATTATAAACAAAATCCCATAAAGATATTACAGCTAGTCATGTACATAAACACAATATTTCACTTTTCATAAACATAATGTGATGAATGTAACATTTTTTCATATATTAGTTATTGAATATTTTACGATAACAATTTAGCATGCCAACAGTTACGGTCTACGTCGTTTTTTTTTTAAATTTAGTGTTGTGACCATGTCTGCTGTTCCAATTCATACAACTATCTGTTAATCGATAAAAATCGATCTTGTTATCAATAGGCAATACAGTATAAAATCAAAACAAAACGAGTAAAACGAAAATAAAACTAAGTACGATGTGGAAAAAAATGTTATTTAAAATAAGACAAATTAACTATGAAGGTTTTTATCTTACATTTTAAGAATTAGTGCAAAGTGCAAGTAAAAACATTTTAACTATACTGAAATTTTATAAATTGACAAATCTCATTGTAATAATAAACTCGAAATTGACCTTTTAACAAACGATCTGTCTTTTCCAATTCCGTACCAAAATGGTAAAAAAGGGACCCTTATGGTCTGTCTGTCACATCGTTAAATATCTCGAGAATTACTTAAGGCAGCAATTTGAAATTTGGAATAGTTATAAATAAGGTTAACGCAGATACATTAAGAAAGGATTTATTCAATTTTGTAATTTATTTTTAATGAAAAATGTCAGATAAAATTGGGGGCCAAAAATTAAAAACATAGTTACTGGGTCATGGGCACACAATACAGTTACGTTTTAATTTGAATTTAAGTATTTTTAAAGGCGTAAGACTTCTTAAAAAAAAATTACGCACATCATGCAATCAGTTTGCGCGTTTACGTCCTTATTTTCTATTTCCATGTCAGGGCCATGATATTTGTCTGTTTCCTTCAATATTTGCGACGAGCTTGTTACATCACTCACTGTTTGTTCCGATTCTACTTAAGACTGTTGTCATAGAAAAAAGCAAATCAATTAGCGGTATATGTTTTTTAAATAAACATTGTGGTTCTAGCTAATTTGCTTACTCCACATCATTCACTGTATGTTAGTACACTTTACTATACATTTTCACTAAGAATAAGATACCTTCATTACCTTAGTAATTATATATAGGTAAGTAATACAGATTTTTAATAATACAGAGGTGTCCCCATACATGTAACTAAATGTAAAAAAAAATGCAATATTTTTTTTAATACTACGACGGTGGCAAACAAGCGTACGGCCCGCCTGATGGTAAGCGGTCACCGTAGCCTATGGACGCCTGCAACTCCAGGGGTGTTACATGCGCGTTGCCGACCCTTTAAAACAATAGTAGTGCCCATACCTCTCTATCTTACCTCTCTCTCTATCTTACCTCATCCACCTCAACACCATCCACTTAGGGAACTTGTTCCACGACAGTTTAATCTTCTCCTCGACAACCAGCAGGTTGAACGCCAGCAGGAACCCGGACATCATGAAGAAACTCTGCACGATCAGGTTCCCGCTGTAGAATATGTGGAATATGGCGTCGTAGTATGTCTGGAATGTGGTCATGGGAGTGGGTAAGTACTGGGTGGGTAATGTAATCCTCCTCCCCTCCTCACTACCCCCTCTAAGGCAGGGGAGGGGGGGGGGTGGAAAAATTCGGAACCATCGAGGGTGTCTCGGTAGCTCAGTTGGAAGAGCGATGGGTACATCCCAGAGTCACGAGTTCAAGTCTCGCCCGAGGCTATGAATTGGTCAGAGGCCACTCTTCGTTTATTTTGCTTTTTTTCATGTCCTTTAACCCGTTCGAAATTACCAACTCTGTTTATACATTTTTAATAATTAGCTAAATTATACATAAATATTAAATAATATTTAAAACGGGTCACTCACGTAATTTAGTAGATTTTCGCTCGACATGTTTCGTTTTTTACGAAGAACGTCATCAGGAGCGACTACCCGCGACAGTGGCAAGTATTTTAAATATTATTTAATACTTTTCTAGTTTCACGAGTGTTTTACAGTTAAAATTATACATAAATAACTATAAACTTTGATTTTGTTGTAAGGTTTTAGTTTTCATTCCTTATGTGTAAACAAACATTTTCATACACGGTATATTTAAAAAAAAAAACTCTCCTCTAAAACAAGTCGAAAGGTTGTTAGAAATAAATTCATTTATCGAATTTTAACGATCATGCGACATTAACATTAATATTATAGGTAATTAAACTACGGATAACACTAACGTATTTTTAGTCACTATATGCGCGACATTTTTCGGATATCCTATGATGCCATTATCAAGCGCCAACAAAATTAATGAATTTATTATAAATTCATTCGTTTTGTTTGATTATAAATAAGTAACGTATTCTTACCAACTCTATAAAATGTGGGTTATTTGAGGTAATGAGCGCTGCGAGCGGCGAGTGTCCCATCACTACTAGGAAAGTTGTGAATGATCTGAAAAGAGGTAAGTTAAATATGAATTTAATTAGGTATTTACCTAAATAAAAAGTCAAAGCCTAAACGGCGAAAAGTGGAGTTGGAGAATCAGTAGGACTACAATTATGGTACCATGGATTATAGACAAACGGAAGAGTTTGTTAGTAAACACAATCCCCCATTGGGCGTCACTGGACGCTCCGCGTCCTCTTAAAAATCTTAGAAAATGCACTTGTTGGGTATTTTAGGAACTGCAAAAAAACCTTCCTTGCCACAAAGTACTTCGTACACGTCTATAAATATGTTAACACTTCGGATCTTATTACTGGGGAAGAAGAATAAAAATTGAATGCAGGTTATATATTTATGAAGCGGATCGTACCTAGAAGGCCTTATCGTTTTACTGTACAGTCACCTGCAATAGTATATGACGCTGTGAAGGCCGCAAAAATATGTGACACGCTCTTATGGCGGTACAAACAAGACTGTGTCACATATTTTTGCGGCCTTCACAGCGTCATATACTATTGCAGGTGACTGTACTAGTAGATTGTAAAGGCAATTACATTATTACTCTGTCAAGTCTAGATAAATACGGAATAAACGAAAAATGTTGCGGTCACAGCTAAGAATTTTAAGTCATATAGTACACGCGTACTCTCGAGAGACGAGCTGGACCGAAAGACGCAGTGACTGAAAGCCTCAAACTTCAGTGCGACAGAAAAAGGTAGGTAGAAATTAAAAACTGGCAACATCCTGTTTTCTTAAGGTGGCTCCACACAGGACATACAGCAGAACGGGATGGAAGTATTGCGTAACCCCTCTTACTTATAACTGCGTCTCTTATCACCGCCCATTATGTGGAGCGGCCATTACATATATTGATTTGAAAGGGAAGACACTACGATGTTGGCAGTTTTCAATTGCTTTTTTCTGTCGCATTGTAAGTGGATCTCCGATATGGTCAAGATCGCGGGGCAATGTTATAGATTAATGGTGCATCGAATAACAGTCAGCCATATATGTTCGGGCATATGCCGGATCTGCCAATTAATCTATGGTAAATTGCCCGGCGGACAGATCCGACCGCTTTCCCGGACGTATACGGCCGAGCCGAGTACTGTGGAAATCCTTTGTTAAGCAGTCTTTCGGTTGAAATGGTGACGATGAATCCCAATCTGTCAAGTGTGATTGACTAAAAAGAAGTTTGGTCTCACTTGATACCATTGAACAGCTTCAGCCGGCGCAGTCGGGGCTCCGGGCCCTCTCCTGATGGCGCGATCAGGCGCTTCCACGTTCGTTTCACAGAGAAACACAGGAGCACCCTGGTAACTATAAAAAAGTTTTTTTTTTTAATCCGCGAATATTACCACTCTAGTTGGTCACCCCGAACTTGAGCCCGCGACCCTGTAGATCTTGGCAACCCCTTGACTATGGCTGTTATCGAATTGAAAAATGTGTCTATCTCATATCAACGATACTCGAGTTATCGTCAAACAAACATACATACAAACAAACACACAAATATACAAACGATGAATTTTCCAAGTAGACTGGGAGAACTTAGAGCCGCCATACACGGACTGCTTTAAGCAGTCAGTGCCAACAGCTTCAAGCGGTCGCCGTTGGGTGATCTGCAGTTTCAATACAAAATCGTCATTCGTAATACACGACCCAACAATCATTTTTAGGTCGCCAGGACGTGCCGACGGTAACTTTTAGTTCCTAGCTTGGTCGCCATAACGTCGCCATGACGTCGAAACGACCGAAAATGGGCCCATTTTATACGATTCAGCGTCGTAATAAAGTCACATATTGGTCGTATAAGACATTAATTGGTCGTATAGTGGTTTTATAAATGTCGTAACATCCATTTATTACCGCTGCTATACGACATTTTGTTGTATAAAAGTGTTTATCAAGGTTTATCACGACCCTTATACGGAATTTTTAAATAATGCCGTGATAATTATTAGTGACTTTTCGATTTATGCTTTAAGTTTAACATCGGAATATTACGAGCTTAAGTACAAAACTATTTTATTAGTATACATACTTCAACTTAGTGTTGCATATTCGAATCACGTATTCAATGTATTTCGGGTCCCAAATCTATTGGGAAATTAATTTTATCGACTAATATATATTTATTTTCTCAATATAATCAATGCGCTTCATAAATTATTTAAAATTAATAATATATTTACTTATAATATTAACAAATGTTTTAACAATTACCTTTAGGCGACTTAAAGTAGTAAGCGCCACCACTTAACGACTTCTTTACGACTTTTCTGCTGTGTGTACCATTTTTTTTCTGCATCTCCGCAGCCATATTTACAAAACTAGTTGATTAAAAGTCGTAAAAAAGTGTTGTAAAAGACTTAAAATCGTATAAGAGTGAAATTTATTACTCTTAAACGACCGGTCACATAGAAGTAGGGGAAAAATAGTTCGCGACTCTATTACGACTAATCCCGGTGTTACTATGACGACCATTTTGCTTATACCACTGAGAGTTGAATAACAGTCGTGTAAAACAGTCGTATAGAAGTTTCTACGACGTCTATATGCGACTTTAAGTCGTATAAACATAAAAGACGTCGTATAAATGCTGAAATTACTTCTTTACGATGTTTATAGCTTTTTGAGTCGTATAAATCCTCCTTATACGACTAAAATGTTTGTTGGGGAACCCCTCAAGCAGTTGCAACTGCTTCGGGCGACCGCCGGAAGCAGTCAACCGGCTGCGCGGTGAAATTTCATCATGCGGTCTGACTGCAAGAGCGGTGCATGTATGTTGATCACTGGGTTACTGCTCAAGCAGACGGCCCTTACTCAATTCGCTCGCTCGATCAAAAATAAAGGAAGTGATGAAATTTCACGGCTTTAGCCGGGACCCAAACTTGAGACTCTGGCGTACACACACGCCCCCACCGATATAGGAGAAATTCGCAACGAGTAAGTCTCGGTAACTCAATTGTTAGAGCAATGGGCGTGTGTCGTGTGGGACACGACCAACCAACGAGCCGCAAACTCGAATCTCGCCTGAGCCCGTGATTTTTTCCACTTTCCTTTTATATTTAAACATTGTGGAATTCGTAGACGTTTTTGTTTAATATTTTTTTCTCTGTACGGCCTCTGGGCTGTCTGACCCAAAAATATATGGTTGGACCACAATATTTCATACAATGTCACTACCATATCAGTGAAAACTTAGCGTGACACTTAAAATCAGTGAAAAAGGAGCAATAATCATCAAAATATTTAGTTTTTTGTTGATTCTCGTTTCCAAACTATAAATAATTTAAAAACTTCCTTACCTAAAGACTTCTTTGGAGCACTAGCACAACAGAAATCGTAAAAACTCCCGAGAAGGTTCAGCGCCAGGATCGCCATGAAAACTGCAGCTACAACGATATCCCCAGTGTCTATGGGGACAGTCTCCCCAAACTCGGTGCAGAAGACCTGGTCTTCCACGAGCTTGGCTTGGAGCTGGTAGGTCTGGTAGAGCGAGGAGTTGAGGCAGGCTTCGAGGGCCACGTTAATATCTGTGTTGTTCTGGAGGTATTTCTGGCATGTCTTCGTGACGCAGATACCCCAATGTATTAAGTTATGGTCGTAGTGTGTGAGGTTATTAGCTGAATATTCCTGAAATAGAAAAAGATTAGAGTCAAACCACGTTATCTCTTCCAAGAAAATGACTTGTCAAACTTTAAAATGTTATTTTAAAGGTCGTATTACGGGCGTCGCTTACTATTGCTTGTTTGCCATCAACATGCCATTTACAAAACAAAAACACCGATTTTACCACTAAAAACTAATACTTTAGTGAAGAGCTCTTCACAGTTGTCACTAGAAACACGACGTATATGTCACGAAATTTCGACAAAAAGTAGCAAACATTTTTGAAAACAATATTTCTCCTGACAATTGTCATAAAGTATTTACCAAAAAATTATATATTTATTGACTATACACTATTTTATTTAAATTATGGAAATGGTAGTTAATAAGCACACAGCCAGAGGAATTGAATTAGGAATTGTCATACTTGTCAGCCTGGTGAACTAGGGGCCTGGGGCCTGGGGGCCTTACCATGACGTCTTAACGCGATTCAGTTTAGGCTCAGTTGTATGGAAGTGACTCAGTTCAGGTCGTCAACTGAATCGCGTTAAGACGTCATGGTAAGGCCTCTGTTCATTTACCTGTATGACATGAAGGAGTTCACTGCTAGCGTTAGCAGTAAGCCTGGCGTCGACATAGCAGTACCGGTCTCCAGGCGCGCGCAGGCATGGATAGAACTCATCTAACTTAAACAATGGCGGCAGCCGGTCATATTCCGTTTCTGTAACAATAGTACGTATTAAGGGCGCCATCTTACATACAATGTTTTTCATCACATTTGCGAAGAAATAAATAAACTGACTAGGCAGATATATAAACAACAGTTATTAGTGGTAGTATTTATAGTAGAGCAGTCCACAGTACATCGAGGTGAGCGGTGGCTACGTGCGGCGTTCGCCTGGGGAGCCCTCCGGGAGCTCCGGGCGGGCGGTAAAGTAGTATGGAAATCCATTAAAGCTATGGGCTTAATGCAGGTCATTAAGTCTAAGTTTACATGCATATAATATCACCATTTACGAGCAGGTGTGTTGAAAACATAATTTGTTCTACTCGCGAACGCACTCACATTTAGAGGATTTCAGAAGGTTGAAAATTGAATACAGATGCATATATATTTATGAAGCTGACCGTACAGATGTAGTGCATCATGTGTCCTCGTATTTTCCCGAATACGCCCAACGTGTCATGCTATTTCAGTTAGTGTCAATCAAGCCCCCCGTCAAACCTCAAGTCAACATCAAAGTCATTTACTTCCTTACCAAGTAAAGAAAGTATCTAAAGGACCTAGTACTAACGGTCACTGAGCGAAGCCGTAGACGGACGGACAGATAGACATGGCGAAACTATAATCGTCAACCCTTATATATAATTGACGGAATCCTAATAATTAGGTACTGATACATAAACCAAAACTCAGACAACTCAGTATTGTTGTTTATGATAAAAACTTTACCTATATGATAAGCCATATAACGTAAAAAATGCGCGGTTGAAATCAAAGGTCACTGGCACCAGGAAGTACCATAACCTGTGATGTTTCTCGTCTAAAGGTTCTAGAGTCAAACCAAGTTATCTCTTCCAGCAAATGAACTGTCAAACATTTAAAGTTTGACGACCGGTTGGCGTAATTGGTAGTGACAAGTGACCCTGCCTGCTAAGCCGATGGTCCTGGGTTCGAATCCCGGTATGGGCATTTATTTGTGTGATGAACACAGATATTTGTTCCTGAGTCATGGATGTATTCTATGTATTTATGTATTTGTATATTATATATATCGTTGTTTGAGTACCCGTAACACAAGCCTTCTTGAGCTTACTGCGGGACTTAGTCAATTTGTGTAAGAATGTCCTGTAATATTTATTTATTTATAAAGTGTTATTTTATACGTCAAACTTCTTTCTATGAAATTATATCTAATAGGTTGACTGTACAGGAAGCTGTAATCTGTAAATTTGGAAAGCGCTCATACTTTCTGGATTAAATAAGAGGCCAGTAGTCAAATTTTCATCATTCAGACCAACAAATCAAGCATCGCAAGTGGAACTGGATTGGCCACACGCTCCGAAGGGGTCCCGATCATATACCCAAACAGGCATTTGACTGGAATCCTCAAGGAAAGCGAAAGCAAGGCCGTCCCAAACAATCCCGGCGCTGCACGGTGATAAGCGAAGCAAAGAGGATCGGATATACTTGGAGTGAAGTCAAGAGGGAAGCTCAAGATCGACCGACGTGGAGAACAACTGTGAACGCCCTCTGTCCCATCCCATCTAGGGAACATAGGATCATAAGTCAAAGATGACTAGAATAATTGATGAAACGTAGGCAAAATACATTTTCTAATCTTATAAAAAACGAGGTATAAGTAACAGGTTTTTGTGTATCTCCATATTTCATCAAATCATCAAGGTTTGCAAAGTCATCACACATAACCAATTTTGTGTAGCCTTGACAAACCCGTAAGTAAGTATATTATTTCAAGACTATGCATATTATGTTATTTTTTTATACATTAATTAATTACATATAATTAACACAATTTCATGATTTCTTGTTTATCGCCCTTAAATATACAATGTAGGTACAGTCAACTACAAAGATATGAATACAGCCAAAGTGCCAATAATATGTACACAGGATTATATAAGTAATTGTAGGTAAGGTCAACATATTTTTGGCACTTTGGCTGTTCATATCTTTGTAGCTGTTTGTACCTAGTACCTACTATTGCGGGGTTCATAGCGCTTTCGCTAGATCGATGTTAGATCTTTATCTAGGGCCTTCCCATGACGTCTTAACGCGATTCAGTTTATGTTCAGTTTAGTAGTAGTAGTAGTAGTAAAACACTTTATTGCACAAAAACAGGGAAAAAATAACAAGATAAATAACACAAATATTTGTACAAAGGCGAACTTATCCCATTAAGGGATCTCTTCCAGTTAACCTTTGAGCAATTAAAGGAGAACTGGAGATGGTAGACATGTGTATGTGTATTGTATAAATTACATTAAAAAAAAAAAAGAAGAAACCCAGTTAGTTCCTACTATACTATATAGGTAGCCCAAAAACTATTAAATATAAACACATACATACATAAATATATAAATACACAATACATAATACATAAACTACATACATCAATAATAAATACATACATACATACATACATATACAAGTATATAAAACCGCATATATCTTACGTTTCGTCCGAAAGCCACAACTTCTTTAAATTCGCCTTCAGCGATGCGACCGACTGACACTGACGGAGAGAAGGCGGTAAAGAATTCCAGAGTTTAACCGAATAAACTGTAAAAGATTTGTCATAAGACCGATGCGCATGAGGTGGAATTGACAGAGAGAGATCCGCACTGGAACGTAGCCGGTGCCCACTGCCGTCTGCTAAAAAGTTGAACCTCTCCGATAGATAGGAGGGAGAAGGATAAAAAAGGACACTAAAAAGAAGAGAGAGTACATGGGTGTCTCTACGGCGCCTTATAGGCAGCCACTTAAGTTTGGCGCGGAAAGACGAAATATGGTCAAACTTGCGGAGGCCAAAAATGTATCTTATGCACACATTTTGCAAACGCTCCAGCTTGTCAAGCAGTTCCTCGGTGAGATCCGTCATAGCAATATCCGCATAATCAAGGATAGGAATCAGAAGAGAACTAGCAAGCATAATTTTGGTGTGAATGGGGAGAAAACTTTGAAGACGCCGAAGCGAGTGCAACGAAGCAAACAATCTCCTGCTAGTCTCGCTCACATGAGGAGCCCAAGAGAGTGTCTGATCCATGACAATGCCTAGATTCCTGACAGTAACTGAAAAAGGAATGTGTGTACCATCAAATTGAATTTCAGGCATTGCCATTTCAGACAACTTGGAGATGAAATGGGGACTCCCAATCATTATCGCCTGCGACTTCTTCGCATTAACCATAAGGCCAAATGAAGAAGCCCAATCGCGGATGCAGTCGAGATCCCTATTAATTTGGCTTATTAAATCCCCCACATAGCCGATGCTGGCCGCCGAGTAAATCTGCAAGTCGTCAGCGTAAAGGTGGTATGAAGAAACAAGTGATTTTGTGATCCCGTCTATGAACAAAGAAAAAAGTAAAGGAGAGAGTACACCGCCTTGAGGAACCCCAGCGGACAGTTCACACCAAGAGGAAGCAGTATCCTCGACCGTGACACGCTGGCATCTTCCAAAAAGGTAACTACGGAACCATGAAAGAGCTAAGGGGGACAAATTGAAGTTACGCAGTGTTGCCAGGAGAATATCGAAATCCACGGAGTTAAACGCACTACTAAAATCTAATAAGACCAAAGCCGTCAGCTCTCTATTCTCTATATTGTGACGAATGTCATCGGTTACCTTGACCAGAGCCGAGACAGTACTATGCCCGTTTAGGCTGTTGTATGGAAGCGACTCTGTTTAGGGCTTCAACTGAATTGAGTTAAAACGTTATGGTAAGGCCCCTGGTGCCTGTACATTCCACACTAGGTCGATTATGTATGATTATGCTCTGCGAGCCATTTTAGCTGCAAAGTGGAAAAGACATATTATCGGCTACGTCGTAGCGCTACGATAAATCCTCAGCGGTGAATGCGTGTCGCCGTACTATACCAAAAGCCTTTTTGTTTTGCGATTTTTATTAAGGCGCCTTTTCAAGTGTAAAGCCACGTGTAGGCATTTTTATTTTTTGTTGTAGAATTATCTTTTTTTGCTCAATTGGAAATTTTCATGTTTTTTCTATTCAGAATCGCGAAATCTTTCCATCCTAGTAGGAGCAATTAGTCTCTTCACATATTTAGTATGGATGTAACGCAGTGGAAAGATTGATAACTGTATGAAAATATTAGGACACTGTTTTTCTCCTACTAGTAATAATAAAGAACGCGATTCTGAATAGAAATCATATAAAAAATCCAGTTTAGTAAAACATGATTTTTCTACAACAAAAAAAAGGCTATAATTGTTTAAAACTATGTTTTAGTTTTCAAACAGCCCATACTAATTTATAACTAAAGAAATCAATACAAATACTGTTAAATAATTAATACAAATGTGTTATAAAAATATAAAAAAATCCAATTGTTATACCATTAATTTTAGCAACCTCAATCACCACGCAGCACGTGCCAGCACGTTGACAACCCTAATGTCATGCGTCGGCATGCTTGACGAACTAGACGTCAAATGTCGGAGAGTGAACCTTCTGTACTTTAGCACCATTGACTTATTAAAAGAAATAGACACACAAAGCGGAATAAAAACGTCAAAAAATGTTGGTCAGAATGACATTATCGATTTTTTTCATTGATGATTATACCTACAAACGATAAATGTTGCGTACGAAAAAGAGCTTACTGACGTAAGCATTGCGTGGCAATGGCAAATTCATACACAGAACTACCAATACTGTTAAAACTGTAAAGGCTGTTGGCATTTAACGAAACGTTATGTTCCAAACAAGACCACATGAAAAAGTACCGCAACTGCGGCACTCTTATGGCGTAATTTTTTTTGGGCTGATCGGGTACCTATCCAGTTATGTTATTCTGTAACTACGTTTAGCACCATTAATTATTCAGTGGTGTAAGTAACTGGCGATTATTCTTGGATACTAACCCACGTATTAATAATACTAAATCGGTGACGCTGTCACAATGTTATCGCTTAGTTTTTAAATTGCTAAATTAAGTGTAAAAAAGAAAAAAAATCACCCCCACTCTACGTGTAAGCATAACCCTAGCTAATTCTTTTTTTAACATACCTATCCAACGATATATCACACTTTAGGGTTGAAACGAAAAAGAACCGTCTACTTTACGAGTATGGGAAGTAAGTATATCAAAATTAAATGTTTTTCCGAGAAGATAGATTTTTTTGCAAAAAAGCTTAACTGGTTCAAAATAATTTTACTTGAAAGTCTTCATACAGCTCTATTCTCATGTTTTTTTTGTCGGCATGATTGATATTTATATTGGTACTAAATTACAGCTTTCTAGTACTAACGGTCACTGATCGAACCCACAGATGCAGACGGACGGACGGACAGACAGAAATGGCGAAACTATAAGGCTTCCTAGCTTCCTAGTTGACTACGGAACCCTAAAAACCTTACCATTCAAATAGTAAATAACTCCTGAAGTCTGCCGAAGAACACACACAAAAAGCACTATTAAAATTTTAAAATTCATGGTCACAAGTTTCTTATTGATAAACTTTTAAAAATCTATATATTTTTAAGGCAATAAGTACCGCCCGAAAGCTCGTATCGTACAAAAGTGATGGATGAGTGGAACATATGAGCAAATCTTTGGCAATATAAGTGCCTAGCATGATCCGGTCTGAGCATTGCGATTTTTGGCCCAACTGCGGAATACTAGATTCTGTTACAAGGGATCAAAATGATATATTTCCGGCGAGGGCGTACATTGAATTCCGAATGAAACGATGGATTCTACAATCACTGAAATCATTCTAAAGTACAATACTGAGCGTAATGCGGGATTCACGGTTTAACGCCCAAGACAAAAATAATTTTGATACCATTTTTACAGGATATATATTACATAAGATTTATGTACAGTAAGTACCGCAAATACAGCTTTTGACACCACCTAAGAGGAAATAAAGAAAACTTTTACGATTTTATTTATTATTTTTATCTTACTCCGGGGCAAATACTGCTATTAAATAAATCGCAAGTCAAACCTGTGGAGTACTTGGTGGAACTGTTTTAGATGATGCTAATGTCCACTTTCCACCATCACACCGTTCGCCATCGACAGGACGCTCATCCAAACACCTTGCAACCAGCATGTGCGGTTTCAGAAGAATTTCCGAAATTCCGGTCAGGCGTTAGAGTTGCAGGCGTCCATAGGATACAGTGACCGCTTTCCATGAGGCGAGCCGTATACTTGTTTGCAACCGACGTGGTATCAAAAAAAGGAAAACCAAGTTATCTTCTCCAAGCAAATGAACTGTCAAACTTTTAAGTGTTTCTATGAAACACTTAAAAAAAAAACATTTAAATTAATTTAAACACTTAAATTAGTTGTTAACTTTCACAGACTGTGATCTCAGAAAGACTCAAATCTAAGAAAGAAAAGAAGACTTATGAAAAATAATATTGAACGCAATGACGTAATCGTGTGCGTGTCTGTTTGTTTGTCCGTCTTTCACGGCAAAACGGAGCGACGAAATGACGTGATTTTGTGGCGATACTGGAAGGGATGGAGAGTAGGTGACATAGGCTACTTTTTTTCACTTCAACACACAACGCGAGCGAAGCCGCGGGCAAAAGCTAGTAGTTTATAGTTTTAAGAACATACTACTTAATAATCATGCTAGCCTCGAACACAAAACTAGTGATTTTTGCAGGTTTCCTCGTCGGCACATCGAATAATTAATTATATTATTAAGTACGTAATCTCCACTATGACCTCCAAAGGCCGAATTTTGATAACACAATAAACCTCATAAACCAGTTTATTGAAACACAATGTCATCTTAATAAACTTTACATTAATTTTTTTATATTCGTCAGATTTGCATAAATTGGCATAAATTAGAATAGAAAGCTCACTACATAGAAACTGCACAACGGGGCTACAATCTATTTATAACGAGATCTAATAAGCAGGTTTTGCTTAAACTTTTTATGAATAAGAAAACAAGAATATAATGCCAGGTCTTCGGCTTCAGGGTCCAATTCACAATCGTTCGTGACTTTTTTGTTTAATACTACGACGGTGACATTCAAGCATACGCGGCGAATTTTTTCCATTTTCCTTTCAATTATAAACATAACATGTTCTTAAGAGTTATTATGTGATCTGTGGCTATAGTACAGTCACGTCTATAAATATCTTTACAGTTCGGAACTTATTACAGGGGAAGAAGGTTCAATATTCAATACAGATGCACATATATTTATGAAGCCGACCGTGCAATTAATTTGTCAGGTCAAAATCAAACAAGTTTTAATTTTTAATACATTTATTTAATAATTTAATCTTAAAAATACAATTTGTTCTACAAGAAACCATATGTAATATTATCAAATACAAAATGTATGGTCATGACATACAACGCGTCCACCATTTAGAAATGGATATCATATTTCTGCAGGTTAAAACCCCACATTATTATAGGTTTCAACTTATACACTTCTTTAAAATATCGCAGTTATTTGTCATTCCAAATAATAAACACGGGTTTTTACCACGGATTTTTAGTAAAAACTCTCGATATTTCGGCGATCGTGAGACATAGTAAAATTACTATACGTAACGTGTTTCTGACATCTTAGGATGCCGTTATCAAGCGTCAAGAACCGTGCGGGACGAAGCGTGCGGGCGGACTGAGTATCACCTTGCCGCGCGCAGCGCTCTTGATGATTTGAGAACTGGTTGAGGATGATCCGGATAGTTTAGGAGAGAGTTCCGAAGAGTTTATTTATATAGTCTGACAAGCAAACAAACGCAGTAACAGTAGGTTAGAGAGCATCATACTGTCTTTTTCTAATGGTAGTATTACCACGAAAAAAGGCATGGATATTGTGTTTTTCCCCTCACTAGCTTGGAAGCGCTGATTTATCCTTTAAAACTAGCGTGGCAAAACGCATTTTATCCACATGTGGGGAAAGTAATTTGACTTTGCTCCAATTCCTATCGCTTACCACCTGTCCAGTATAAGTGAGTCCTATATGGCCATAGTAAATATGCGCAATCGGAGGTCACACCTTAAATTGGTCAAGTCTTATCCCGCAATTGGTAAGCTGTTGGCAATATCTAAGTACCAGGAGCGTACTCTATGATAAACTTTGAAATCGAATTTTGAATGGTTTCTTCAATATGGATAAGATTTGTAATCGTATGTAGTCTTTATTTTCTTAACGATAGTTAGGGGAAAAAATCTGTATCACACTCGGCGGCAGTTTATTCAACTCTCGTGCCTTGAGACCCTCGTAAAGCTCAAGATTCCAGTTATTAAACCACTCGCTACGCTCGTGGCTCAATTTTGGAATCATTCACTTGCTTGAGACTCAATATAAGCCCGAGAGTTAAACAACAACTTTGCTCCCTTGTATAATAAATAACTATTGTTCTATTGTTACTGCGTTCCTTTGTCAGACTATAGTAAGTTCCTCATAAGGTAAGTGATCTAAGTCCATGTGTAGTGTTGTCTCGCTCTCACACGGCGGTCTCGTCGGCGGGCGGCGGCGCGGGCGCGGGGGGGAAGCTCTTCACGGGGACGCGGATTAAATCCTCTTCTATTTTGGTGTCGGCTGGCAGGTTCTGGAAAACAGATACATACAATTTAGAACAATAAACCGGCCAATACGGAGCATGTCGGGCGATACTCAGTGTAGGGTTCCGTAGTTGACCGTCCGTCAATAACAATAGGCGAACTTTAAAAGGGTTTTAATAAATGTTATAAGCATAACAAAAGTTGGAGTATTTTCTCAGCTCTAACGACTTCTACGCCTTTTTAACCGAGTAGACGTTTTTTTTTAACTAAGTTCGCAATAATTTTCCTTGAAAGTCTTCATAAAGCTCTATTTTCACATTTGTTTATTAAAAAAATGTTTTTAGCAAACCCATATTATTTTTAAATACCGATTCAACGGTACCTCACACTTTAAGATTATAATGAAAAAAAAAACACTCCCCACTTTACGTGTGTATATTACGGGAGGTACCCTAAAAATAAAAGTTTTTTAAGTTTTTTATCAATAGCACTTTGTGAGCATGATTGATATTGTTCACTTCAAATTACGTTTTTTTAGTACTAATGGTCACTGAGCTAAGCCGCAGACGGACGGACGAACTGGCAGACACGGCGTAACTATAAGAGTTTCTAGTTGACCACGGAACCCTAATAAATTAAAAGAAATGTTATATACCTACTACAGAAAAAGTGACCAAGGCTCCCAGGCTAGGATTGGATCAGCGACTAGACGACTACATTATGGTTATGATTTATTCAAATTTTCAATTCTAGGGACAACATTTCTAGGGATAACTTGATATCAATAGTTTTATTATTTAGCACTTTATGTGGGAAGGAAAAATGTTGAAACTCGAGGTTCACCTTAAAGGGCAAATGATTGTACTGCTTAGTGTTTACCCTAATAGTGTTTTTTCTTAAGAGATTAGACAATGACAGTTTTTTTCTCGATTCCCAGATACTGCCGCGGCATTCTTCTAGGGATACTGAGCAGAACGTAAGGCGGATGTCACATTGTATGTGGTTTGCACAGTACTCCAGTTTCTGAGGAAGATAACGCTGTCCCCCTTACACGCCGGTCTTAGGTCGGCCGGGTCGTTCTGACGCGCCGCCCGTGGCGTGTAGCGGCCCGTCGCCTGCGATGATTGTAGGTATGCTGTGTTTGGGAATGCTTGACCACGGTCGACCGGCGCGACCGGATGAGAGCGACCCGGGCCTAAATGAACCCCCCCTCCCCCCTACCTCTAGCGCGGTGTACAGGTTGGGCTGGCGCGGCGGCGCGGCGCGGCGCGGCTCCTGCAGGCGCGCGCGCCGGCCCCCGCCGCCGCCGCCGCCCCCGCCCCCGCCCCCGCCCCCGCCCGGGCTCCCCCCGCGCGGCGGCGACACCACGCAGCCCGCCGCGCCCACGCTCTTCAGCAGGCGCGCTCTGCAATCACCATTGACTTATTTAAAAAAATGTGGGTTACAATGACATTAACGAACTTGCATTGATGATGATGCAAAACCATAAATGTTTCGTACGAAAAATAACTTACTGACGTAAGCAATAACCATTTATTTAGGTACCCAGGTACCCACTGTACCCAGTAACTTTTCCGCTAGGAGCGCTACTGGAACGTGGATCCTGCGGGAACATTTCAAACATCACTTTGATAATTCTCTCATATCGACACAGGACCCACGCCTGAGTGGCGCCGCCTGGTGACCGGCAATACGGTAGCTCCCATTCGCGATAGACCCTATGTTTATAATAATTTACCACAAACTGACTTACGCGTCAAGCAACTTCAGCAGCAGCCTCGAGTACGCCCTGTACTCATCGTCCCCAAACTCGCCGGGGTGGTGTCTTGCGAACTCGTACGTGTCGCAGAACTGGTGCACCAACTTCTGGCCGCGGCCGTCCAGCGGCACCGCCAGCGACGACAGCAGGAAGCCGCGCAGCGACTCGCGCGGGTGCCGCCGAAGGCACGGGTCTTGGCGGGCTATCTCCTCCTCTAAAAAAAAACAATAGGGCGCGCCTCCAGATTGTTTCTAAATGAATTTTCAACTTATTTGTTCGAACAATTCTCTTCTGTTATTTTATTTTTGTGTAATTTTTTCTTTTGCGTTGTAGATATTAGGTGACATTATTTTTCTTGGGCTTATAATTTTTGTGAAGTAATTTTTGTTTTGCCTGATTTATTATGAATATATTGGCGAATGTTTATCGATTTACACTATCCTATTGTAGCTTGTAAGCTTCCTTGTCATTTTATTTCGAGGCTTTTAGGAATTATCTTTTAGCTAAGACGTTTTATTGTAGTTTTGATTTATGTATGTTTAAGGAATTATTTTGACATTTGTTGTAATTATCTGCATTTTGCGTCAGTATTTTTGCTGAAAAGGATTTTAGGTATGTCATTTGTGTCAAACAATGGTCTTGATACCGCCCCAAGCACAACGCCTGAAACAGCCCTTCCCGTTTGCCCATATTGTCCCCAAATTCGTCAGTTTAAAGGGCAACGGGGTCTAGTTAGTTAGTTAGTTGTGCTGGGCGTTTTCCGCAACTCGACATCTATTGTGCCTTTTTTGCGTGATAACGAGGTAGCCCTATTCTAACCACCCTAGTTCCTCCACGAAACTTAGCATATGTTTTAGGTTGCTAATTGCTTCCTTTAGTGTTGTTGGAGTTCCTAAGTACTTACTCCTGTATACTTCTACCTGTCCGCATTCTAGGAGAATGTGTGTTGTCGTTTCCTCTTTTTCCATGCATGCTCTGCACATAGGACTGTCTGTTATGCCCATGTTATATAAGTGTTTGTTTAGTGTGTTGTGTCCTGTGAATAGTCCTACTATTTTCCGCAGTTTGTGTCTGGGTGTCTGCAGTAAGGTTCTCGTGAGCTTGTGGTTTAGCTCCGGTAGGACTTCTTTGGTTTGTCTACATGTTTCCAAATCATCCCAGTATTTATTGTGAAGTTGTTTGTGATGTTGGTTTAATTGGTATTGTATGTACGATAAAGGAAGTGGTATGATAGGTTCGGGTCCATATGTTGGTGTCTCTGAGCCTCTCCTCGCTAGTTCATCCGCCGCATCGTTCCCCCTTGAGCCACTATGTCCTTTTATCCATTTTATAGTTAGTTTGTTTCCAGCCTCGCTTACCTTTGTGAGGCTGTTATGACATTCGAGTGTGAGTTGTGTGGTAAATTTGTCGCTGCATAGCGCTTGTAGTGCCGATTTACTGTCTGACAGTATTAATATGTTTTCATTTTTAATTTGTCTTCTTTGTATTGCATTGCAGGCTTCTATTATTCCCACACATTCCGTTTGGAATACTGTGTTGTGTTCTCCTAGGGGCTTCGAGATGTGCATGTTTAGGTCTTCTGAGAAGACACCACATCCTGTTCCTTCATTTGTTTTTGAGCCGTCTGTAAATATTCTAAGATTTGTTTGATTTAGTCCTTCCTTCGGGTCTTCTGTTAACGATACGGCATAGTCTTTCCAGAAGATCATCGTTTTTGGTATTTTGTCAATAGGTGCTTCCAGTATTGGCATGTTAGCAACTGTATTATCATAGATTTGTTTATGTTTTGAACTTAGGGTTGACCACAGATTTTGGTTTTTCAACCGAAGTGCAGTTGCGGCCGCCTCTTTTTGTATGTAGATGTGTAATGGCAGGAGTCCTAGCATTATTTCTATGGCCGCAGTTGGAGTAGTCCTCATGCAGCCGGTGGTTGCCACACATGCTAGTCTTTGGGTCTTGTTTAGTTTTTCCTTTGCAGTGGCTAGTTGTGTTCGGGGCCACCATACTACCGCTCCGTAGCTGATCATCGGCATTATTACCATCTTGTATAGCCACAGTATGATGTGCGGGGCAAGCCCCCATTTCTTGCCCACCATTCTTCGGCATTGCCAGAAGGTCACTGTTGCTTTGTTTTGTTTATTTTCCAGATGTTTGCTCCAGTTTAGTTTGTCATCTAAAGTTATACCTAGGTATTTGACTTCCTTTGAGAGTGTCAGTCTTGCCCCAAAGAGCATTGGCATTTTGTATGTACCCAAGTTTCTTTTCTGTGTAAAGAGAATTGTGTCGGTCTTCTTTGGGTTTACCGTTAGGTCATTCTCCCTGCACCAGTTCTCTATCATCTTTAGTGCAGATTGTGTTAACTCAAATAGCGTGGGAATTACTAGGCCGCTGATTAGGATGACTAAGTCATCCGCATAGCCTATAGTCCTAAAGTGTTTATTGTTAAGTTTTGTTATCAAGTCGTTTACTACCAGGTTCCATAGTAGTGGTGATAGTACTCCCCCTTGGGGGCATCCTCTCATAACTAGTGCCTGGTGATCTCGAGCAACGGGGTCTAAATGTCCACTTCAGCAAGGTTCCTGGCGATCGGCTGGCCAGACGTGCTTCGGCGTAGCCCCTTCGTCCTCGCACAGCAACAGGGTCTGTCCCAATCCCTAAGGCAACAACGTTGTCGGTGAGACCCGCTTCTAATCCAAATTACATCGGTTTACAGAGCCTTTCGGGTTTGAAAAATAATGTACGCGTGTTGAAACATATTCCGAAAGGGGCAAGAAACCACACCGGTAAATTGTCATCATTGATTGAAGCCTGTTTGCGATCAAACGAGGTTGACGATTGGTTAGCGCTGCTCACATTTTCTTTTACGGCTGTAAGAGTTCCTGAGAGTGGTTCAACCAAATCATTAAATTCAATAGTCAAGGAGAACATTGATGGCCCAAATGTGTACTTTTAAACCAAAGGCCGAGGTCATTACACCGTTTGATTGAAAAAACAAATTGTTTGGAAATACTGCTACAGTTTTTTTCCAGGCTTATTCTAGAATATGCATAATGCAAGTCTCTTATTGAACAAAGTCCAGAAAAAATTATTAAAATTTATCCAGTTTCTTCAGTCTTTTCCTGGATTATGTTTTGAAAAGCACAAAATGAATCCTTCCAATCCCTGACTTACCTAAAGTCTTCACATCATCCACAGCCTTAAACCGATAGTGGTACGGCTGCTGTGGCTCCAAGATGTAATGTGAGGGCTCTGAACTTATCAGTCTTGGCTCATGCATAATACGGGGGACAGCTTCTATGCGGCGCTCTATCTCTTTCTTTAAACACTGGAATTAAACATAATTATAGATGGTCAAAACATTTTTTTAAATCTAACAAATAAATTATTAAAAGTCAGATACATACTAATACAAGTAGCAAATCAAATTGCAAGGTGATTAGTGAGTGAAAAGTTCACAGAACCTATTGGTCTGCACTGACATATCATGCATTAAGTAATTTATTTATATTTATATAATGTTGCAATAGGCAGGTCCAAATAGATATAAGTTAAGTTAAGTCAAAGTATAAGTTTGAATGAATTAGTATAGCCATAACATAGTTTTTAAGTTTCTCTTTTCTTGTTTATAGTTAATTAACAACCTATGGATCGCAAGATCTGAAATAAATGATTTTTATTTTTTTTATAGGCAGTTTATAGTAATATAGGCAGAATAAAGTTGATTCTTAACAACCAGAAATTTTGCAAACTATATTAAGTTTAAACTGTATAAAGAAAATGAGAGTAACTGCGTGTTATTTTTTATTGCAATCAATCATTTATTGAAGGCGCCTACATACCGCCTTTCTGATTATTTTGATATCATAAAAGACAACCTTTGAAAATATCTTTAATTCTTCATCAAACTTGATCATTATCATAAAACTTATGACATACTAAGCGAAATATCGTGAAGTAATTAATATTATTTAGTTATTTACCTTTTTAGCATCCGTGCCAATAGGAACGTGAGGCCCTCTCCGAGACCTCAGAGCGAACCTAGTTATCTGTCGTTTTGCAAAAATGAACAATATGATGACGGTCAACACGCCTCCGCTAATTATAAATATTATATGCAAGCTTGTGAAATCGCTCCTTGCTTGTGAAGTCATTTTAGCGTATTTTTAAATATAAACAATAGTAATTTGCGAATTTAATCCATCTCTAAGTCTAATCACAACAAAATACACTAATAATTTGAGTAATTTGACATTGACATAACATAAATTGACACTGACATTTATTCAATGAATAAGTGATCTAAATTTCATTAAAAAACTGACCGTATCGCGTTAATGTAAGGTTCAATAAAGGTTTTGAGATAAACACAAAAAAAAAGTAGTAGCTAGCGAAAGTAGCTTCGCACTGAATAGGTTTTAAAGGCGTTTTTCTATTGATTTAAGTAAATGCAGGCTTCCTAATCGTACTACAAGCATTTGACAAGCCAGCGAGCGCAGTAACAGTAGGATAGAGAGCACCATTGAAATATATTGATGTAGAGCATGGCCGTAAGACATTCCGCGCGCTAACGCTTACTTTAAACTAAAGGTAATCTAAGTAAAAAATTAGTTTTAGGTCTAATCAGACCCAAGTCAAACCACGTTATTTCATCCATGTTTCATCCACGCTAACGAACTGTCAAACTTTAAATTGTTATTCATTATAAACGCCAAACTTCTATTATGACGTTTTCTTCAAAAAATATCACAGTTTGCAATCAAAATCTAGTAAACCTAGCGTAGACGGACTCTAGCAAGCGGGGAAGTGGGAGGGGCCCGCTCTCAAACCCCTCTTGCTAATACGCATGCAGAGCATGCTAGTAATGAGCATGTGCTAGTAACTTGCGAATATGTTTTAAGGTAGCGCAGCGCAGAATATATGTATAAGCCCTTAGTACCTACTGGGTCCCTTAGGGCTGGTGATGCCGCGTGGACCACGCCATCATTGCGTGCAACTCATGATAAGCACACATGCCACGTTCGGGCGTTTTCGTCAAATTACAACCCCAAAAATTATGCACTACAACTGTAGGTACATATGCTTTAAGTAACACATGCTCATGAAGTACTAGCATGCTTAAATATTAACAATAGGGAAAGTGGAAGGGGCTTCGATCCCTACCTTTTGCTAATAAGCATGTAGCATACTAGTAATGAGCATGTAACATTAGTCCTACCTACTGTTGAAGAGGCTAGAAAGTGAGCCATACGCCATACATGGACGAGTTAGTTAAAGGGCCGAACCATCACGGCGGCTCATAACATAACACAAGCCTACTTATTAGGCTTTCGGACCTGGACTACGAATTAAGTAGATAACTAGTAACTACATAATATTCAATTCCTCAGAAGTAAAGGAAAACTCACTATGGAAAAGGCAAGGAGTTCTCGGTAGCTCAGTCGGTAGAGCATATGGCTCTACCGACTGAGCTGCTGCTTTACAAGCCGTCTCGCCCTGCAGAGGCTTTGCGACCCCTAGGAGGTTGCTACCCACACTTTGATAAGCACCATTAGACCACAGGCTCCATCTAGACCAATCCTCGGTATAAACATATAGCCTCTGCCGTTGAGATCGAAATGCATCAGAAGCTGATAAGTTTGAATGAAAGGACTATACCTACTAAAATTAAATATTTTAATATTTGATGTAGAAATCGCGAAACGTCTGGTTGATGTAAGGATGTAACTGGTGACCAAAGAGCTGGTGGCTTCCTCACACAACGTATCAGCATTGCGATACAACGAGGAAATGCCGCCAGCATCTTAGGGACAATGCCTCACGGACCTATTTTTGATTTAAGGTAGGTAGCGGTAAGTAGGCAGTTACACTTACTGTATATATTTTAAAAATAAATAAATATTTCTTTAAATGAAAATATATGTTCTCTTGGAATAGTAAGTACCCAATACCCATAGCCACATTACCAGTAAACATACGGAGCCGCATATTCTCGCGTGCGGTGCGCGTGCGCCGAATACGTCGCTGTTTTCAAACGTTTCGCAATTGTGTAGGAAAAGGTTTCGGCGGGGGCGTGACGGGGAAAACATTATACCGCGCTATAGAGTGATGCGTCGATGATCAATCATTTTTGACTGATTTTTGCTTGACTGCTGAAGGTGGGTCATAAGTATTTCTAGAGCGTATGTATGGATGCTCGACAGTCTCCATTGCTAGACTGAAATTCAATGTGTGACTGTGAGGTCATAGGATGTGTAAAATAAAAATCTTAAAAATAAAGCAAAAGTTGAAGATTTAACAGCGTTCCACGGGACTCGAACTCGTGACTCTGAGATACACACCCACGACCGCTCTACCTGAGCTACCGACACACGCCAGTTTTTTTCTCTACTGTATCCTTCGTGCACAACGTAAGATTTTTGGTTTAATTCGCAGTAGTTCTTGCTTACCTATATCAAATTAATTTGTGTAAAAATGATCAAAAATCGGTCGTTTGACGTTGAAGTCTTTGACTATTTTATGAGACGGATTGGCAATACCATTAAAAGAAAAGTGAAAATACGAGAGTTTTACCCATAATTTTACTAGAATGATTATGGTTGTTTGTCATAATTGTTCCTATTTTTTTTTTTTTTTTTTTTTAATTTCTTTATTTCGGACCAACAAAGGATCATCTTGTTAGTATACATCTTAAATACTAGCCTATTCTACGTGTTAATGCTTATAACTAAGTAAGTAAGTTAGGTGCTATATACATGATTATTTGTTACTGCGCGCATGAATAATACAGCAGTTATTGAGGTACAGAAAGTCCAGTCGGTTTGCTATCATATTCAGGATGCTGTTGGAGCTCGCTCGCACTCTACGCACCAGGGATGTAGATCGCTTGCGCATTGTGGTGTAGAAGCAGTCTACCCGCGCCTCTGCAAACATCCCTGATGCACTGCAGAATTTAGGCAGCCCCATCAGCACCCTCAAGGCGTTGTTATATTGAACACGCAGAGCGCTGTACCGTTTCTGAGTATAATCAGCCCACAGGTTACTCGTGTAGAAGGTCGTACAGTATGCCCTAAAGAGGGTGACCTTCACTTCTTTAGAACAATGCGTAAACCTGCGGGCTACCATGTTGGCTCTGACAGACAACGCTCTGCGTTCGCGTTCAATATCTGCGTCGTCCTTAAGGTCTGCTGTTACTAAGTGCCCTAAGTATTTAAATTGTTCCACTATGCGCAACGGATGGCCATTTAGTTTCACCGTTGGAAACATAGGAGTAGCTTTACCTTTAACCTTAAAGACGACGCACTCACTTTTCTTCACATTATATATCAAGCCGTGACTACAAGCGTACCTCTCACAAATGGAAATGAGATTCGCTAGACCACATGCTGAGGCGCTCAGCAGCACCATGTCGTCGGCGTAGCTCAAATTATTGACACATACTCCATCGATATGGCAGCCGATACGAGTGCTGCTGAGCTCCTCTATAAGTGCGTTGACATATAGGTTAAATAACCTAGGTGAGGTTAACCCGCCCTGTCGTACACCGCAGTCCAGTCCGTAAGGCTGAGAATATGATTCTGACCACCGGACGACATTGACCTGGTGGTGGTACCAGAATTTAAAAATGCCACTAACATCAGCTGGCAAATTAATGCTGTCAAGTTTCTGCCACAGAATGTTATAATGCACCAGGTCAAATGCCTTGGATAAGTCCAAGAAACATGCGTAAATAGCCGTTCGTCGATCAGTGTAGTACTTTACGGTCTGCTTCAATGTCAAGATCGCAGTTTCGGTCGACAGGCCTGGCCTAAACCCGAACTGGTTATCATGAATTTTTAGGCATTGGTCAAGTTGAAAATTGAGCAGACCGTCAAGCACTTTAGCCACTATGGTGGCGAGCGAGATGGGTCTATAGTTGCACTTATCACTCACGTCACCGGTTTTGTTTTTTATAATTGGGACTACCACTGTTTTCAGCATATCCGCAGGCAAATAAGTGTGCCCCATACAAAATGAGTAAAACATCGCCAGAACCCGACACAGGTGTGGACCGGCATGATGCAGATGTTCTACACTGAGACCGTCATGACCGGGAGACTTTCCTCTTGAAATGGAGCCTAACGCTTTTTTAACATCCTTTACTGTACACTGAGTACTTGTCTCCTGCCCACCAATCTTCGAACTAACCACTTGTGATGGCCCCAAAGGCGACTTGACTGCAAAGTGTTCTTTGAATACGCCAGCTATAGCCTCACTCTCGCTCACCCCGTCGACAGTTACAGGGAGGCCCGGCTTGCCTTTCAGTCTATTAGTGGATTTCCAGAAGGCACGAAAATCGCGTCTAGAATGGTGTCTCGCAATTAAGTCCATTTTTATCTGCTCTTCGTGCTTCTGACACCATTTTAGACGAGACTTAAAAACCTTCCGACTCTCCAACATGTCGCTGTATATATTTCCTGATTTAGGCTCACCATACCACAGCCACAGACTAAATCTATACCTAGCCTCACCGTAAGCCGCGCTAACATATTTATTCCAGCCTATCACAGGCTTTCTCTTTCTAGTTAACTTTACGTCGTAACTAATAGTTGCAGCATCGCTTAGGGCAGTAACAATATCTTTGTACAACTTATCAATTAAAATTTGATGACTAGAATTATTACAACTACGGCCACAACAATTTTGTAAGGCCTCTGGAAAGTGTATTTCTCGTAATCTGTCATTACATTGAGCTGTGTACAGTTTTATTTGTTCCGGCCTTCTTTCACCCCATGCGACTTTATTTACCAATAGGGTTTTATTACAGTCTATTTTAGGTTTAATTAAATTAAAGTCACACTCAATAATCAATGGGAAATGGTCAGACCACAGTACGTCTAATTTTACATAAATATTAGTAATTGAGCGAACAGCTGATTCTGTGGCCACACAATGGTCTAACCAACTTTTCGACCCATGCGCCTCACTTATAAACGTGTAAGTTCCTGACTGCCGGCCCAGTGCCTCCACATCCGCACAAATCCACTCTTGCTCAGCACAAAAACACACCAGTTCATTATAAAAGCGCTCACCCGGGTTGGCGTTGTAGTCCCCAAGTATGTAAACAGATTCATTGACGTTATTATTAACAATTGCACTTACCAGCGCAAGGCAGTCCGTAAAGTCAGTCAAATTGTCGGGCTTGTCCGTCGGCATGTAAACATTAAGGACCAAAAACGACCTTTGACCCAACGATACACTAATACCACACACTCGCGGATTGCCACATTGCACAATAGACACATCTTGAAACACAGCTTTATTCCAAAGTAGTGCGACCCCTCCATATGGGCGGCCTTGTAACATACCAGCCTCCGCATCAACCGCTGACGTTCCAATATACCCGAACTTGCGATCGATGGTGCCGAGAAATGGGACATCAGCTGGCATCAGCCACGTTTCTTGTAGTCCTAAGTTATGGATGTTTTCTATGTACGTATTTATATGTATCTATCTATTATTTATATCGTCGTCTTGTACCGACAATATAAGCTTTATTGAGCTTACCGTGGGATTAGGTCGATTTTTGTAAGATTGTCCCACAATGCAGTGTCAGGTCCTTTCGCGGGCCGGAGGTCACCCACCACTGAAGGCCTAGTATAAAAATTGTACGGCATTAACTTCTCGACCGCGTTAGCGTATCGAGGGGTCAAAATATGAAAGTTGCCGGACGATTTAAATAAACGGCAAACATAATTAGAACTCTCGATACGCTAACGCGATCGAGGAGTAAGTGTCATACAACTTTTATACTAGGCCTTCTGGCGTAGGCACTAGGTAGGTACTTATACTTACCTAATATCACGACTGAAGATGCCTGTCAATCAAGTCAACTCCCGGTGCTCGTGACCTTCCGTTTAGCGAGCAGTGTCACGCCAGTTGACACGGCACCGCTAAAACCACCGGCCTTGCTGTTACGAAACCATATTTACTATACTTGACCAATACGAGTATGATTAATATTCTTCCGTTGGTTTTTTAACAATTTTTGATGTCATTACTACAGAATGTGATCAAGACCACTAGTTCCCAGGGATGGGATCGAACCAGTGACCTCATGCATTTACAGCAGACGCCCTAAACACTAGGCCGGCTAGGCGACCCGACCTCTGCAGTAAGGGTCCGAAATTTCTTAAGTATGCAATCCTTTCTTATTTGAAACGTTTAAGATGCGTTCCGCCAACCCCACAGCTCAGACTTAGACTCCGTCTATGCTAAGTTTGCTAGATTTTAATAGCACATACTGTGAAATTATAAATTTCATTTTAAAGTTTTATAGTTCATTTACTTGGAAGTGTCGTTTGACTCTAAGTCTAGTGCTGCCCTCTAGATTATCTTTACAGATTATTTTCAACTAGAAGCGAGAGTGGTCACTATCAACATGACCGTCGCCAGGGTTAAGGATGACTCACACTAGGACGACACGTGAAGAAGCGAGACGGGAAAGAATCACGTGATAGCTCGGAGTCCTCGGTCAATATCACGTGATGTCTTCTATAGAAACTGATAGATCGCCCCGTCCGCTCAGTCCCACCCCGTTTTAGTGTGAGTCATCCCTTACTCGATTAGTAAACCAATTTGAAACCTAGATCACTGTAGAGTAGGACATAGTGACGCTATAAATCAGATTATAAATAATGATCTTACTGCTTGTCATTACATACAGCGCACTCCCTTGCACCCTGCGGCTGTCCAATCAAGAAACTTTCGGCCATTGGTTCTTCCGGCAATATGTCCCACATGTCAGTTCAGTTTTTCTAAATAGAATGGCTCTGTCCAGTGGGACAATTTCGCCAGTGTCAAGGTATATTACCACATGGGCTACAATGTACCGTGAGTTTAAAAAAATTGCTATTAGAGCGACGTTGAACTGTGAGGGCCTTGATAAGGAGGTAGCGTCTTCACAGAGGCACCAACGAGGCCGCTTGACCTCGAATCTGCCGGGTGATGACAAAACTGATAAGACGCATCTCAAAAGTAATTCCTCATTAGCTGCACACTTTTTCGTTAGTTTACTGCACAATACGCTACCAATATTACACATTAGGGCATATTTTTTTTTAGTTTGTTGTCGTTTTTTTTTTCGCGTCAGATTTGAATGAGATCTGGTGGGAAGGTAGAGTTCCTTATTCTACGCTAGATAGATACAAAATCTCAATGTGCGACAAAAAATTTGTACTAAATTTTCCACTGAGTTACGAAAATTCCATACGATTTCGTAACTCAGTGGAAAAAATTGTAGGACATACTTTGAAATTGGGTCTATCTTAAAGAAAATAAGGAGCTCTACCTACCCACCAAATTTCATTCAAATCTGACGCGAAAAAAAAACGACAACAAAATAAAAATCCGCCCATTAAAACACTAAATGAAAAAAAAACAAATAAACTATTCTGGAGACGTCTTCGCCATCTTGAGTATCAACCGAAAGCATCCCACCCGCTGTCACTTACCCAAAAAGATTGCAATTTACTTCTACCAACTAATTTTATTCAAACACATCACACGCTTTCTTACCACCATTGTAGTATAATAAAATTCATGGTCTCACATAGCATCCATTCAATAGTATAATAGAACCTGCTCGTAAAGGTTCTCAAAACCATTGCCAAGCTGATGATCAATATCACAGTCCATATTGAAAAACGTCTATGGCCCGTCGCCATATTGAAAAAAATATTATTATGCCAACCGCGTTTCCCGCCAAAGTACCGCACCCAACAGAATAGAAGGAATCATGTCCGTGGAATTTTATGTTCTGCCAGAGACACTATAATATTAGAGGTAACGTATTTGAAAAACCAAAGTGGTACGGATGTAGTGCTTAAGTAATTATTTTCCTTCGTATTTAATGGAAACGCCCGAACGTGTCACGCTATTTCAGTCAGTGTTAGCACTACATCTATCTGTACAGTCGAGTGCATAATTATCTGAGCAGCTGAATGCATAGTATGTAAACACTTACACCTTATTGTCAATGTCCTAAGGCTGTACAGATATTTCTGAAGCTCATATATTTGATAAATATGAAGTCATAATCGTAAAATTTTAGGGCCCGGGTACCAACATTTTAGCGCAGAGTTCACGGTACGTACTACACTCGGTACTTAGTAAGTACTACTTAAGGTGTATTCGGGTAATTCCGAATGTCGGAAAATGTTGGGTCATTCCGAACATGAACTAATACGATGGAGAAATACAGGTCAGAATTATCCGACATTCGGAATTATCCGAATACACCTTACTTAAGAATGTTAAGAAAATAATTTATGGCACTTGTACGTTCAATGCGAAGCTGATGCATTTTGTAAACTCGCTCCCAAGTCTCAGTGTGTTACAATACAACCCATGATAATCCTGTGTTGAACTTTCTCGCTGTGCAGTACAAGTCATGGACAGCGTCTATAAAGAGGTTAACATTTTACCTGAAATATCTTTACTAAATGTACCTATATATTTTAAATGTAATTACAATTATAATATAACTAATGGCACTGTCCCACCTCCAACGAACTACTGTACCTAAAAGCAAGCGCAGCGGCTTAAAACCCCGAAATTTAAAAACGTTATACTTACCTAAATACAAAGCCTGGACGTAGAGTACCATATGGAGCGGAAATTCTAGGTCCGGTTGACGGTAAACGTCTGGTTGATGTAACTGGTGACCAAAGAGCTGGTGGCTTCCTCGCACAACGTATCAGCATTGCGATACAACAAGGAAATGCCGTCAGCATCCTAGGTACAGTCGCCATCAGATATATCGGAGCGTCCGAGGCGTGCAAAATATCTGAACACGCACTCTAACGTCTTGACAATAGAGGAGTGTTCAGATATTTGTGAACATCTCGGACGCTCCGATATATCTGATGGCGACTGTACAATGCCCCAAGGCCTATTTTGGATCTATGTAGACAACTTGTAACTTACTGTAATGTGTAATATTATGTCAAATAACTATTTCAGATATAACTATCTGAAATAATTATTTGTCAACGTTGCACTGGCGCTGCGAGGATGTTTATAGTGTAATATTTTGAACAGAGCATGTTTACTTACAAAGGCGTTATGTTAACCCAAAGGCATTTATTATAATACATAAATACAACTTGTTTCGCTAGTTTCAACTAGGTACTTACTTAGACTTTTATTTTATTTCTATGCCTAAGATGAGACCTCTTGCAGGTGCTCCGTACAGTCTTAACAACAATAACGAGGCGTGCGACCAGTGCGACTGTTTGGAAATCAAGTCCTACTAATTTTCATGTCTCTGGTTCAACCAATGTATGATATACGATGAATAAATAATTAGTTAGTCGGAATGACGGTCTTAAATGCTTACTGCCTATTGTTTCTTATTTGTTACGCGGCTACTTTTGATAGTTTGGAAAGTTTCCTATTACAAGAATAAAAACGCCAACAATTGCAAGCCCGCTGGACAATCTCATTGAATACAGATGGGCTATAGCCTATTTTTTCAGGGAAATTCCGTGACAGAGAGGTGCAACTTCGTTCGTGGTTCGTAGTAGGCCTTCAGTAAGTTTCATAGATTTTGATAGCACAGACCGCGAAAGTAAACGTCATAATTTCATTAAAATTTGAAGAGGTAACGTGGTTTGTCTTTAATTGCCTCTTACACCGCTCAGGGTTAGACACATATCCCGGAGTTAAGCCTTTTTAGGGTTCCGTAGTCAACTGACCGAAACGATAAGGGTCCCTATCGTTTCGCCGTGTCTGTCTGTCCGTCCGTCAGTCCGTCCATCTGAGGCTTAGCTTAGTGACTGGTATTAAAAACTGTAATTTGGCCTAAATAAATAAAACATTTATTTTCGAAATATATATACCGTATGTGTAACTTACCTAACTACCTTCCTCTACCTACCTTAAATCTAAAATAGGTCCTTGAGGCATTGTACCTAGGATGCTGGCAGCATTTCATCGTTATACCGCAATGCTGATACGTTGTGCGAGGAAGCCACCAGCTCTTCGGTCACCATTTACATCAACCAGATGTTTTGCGATTTCTACAAAAAAAATTGCATATCTTCGCAGGAGGTGGGACGCCTGTATCGCTACGCAGGTAGCATCCCACACCAGCATCCGACCCAAACTCCAAGGGACCAAGGACATCCTCTCTCTCTCTTGCCAACATCCCTGAAAATTAAAGATTTCACAGCGTGTCAAGCGTGTGAAAGTGTCAGTAAGTACTTAAACATGAGTAAACTTCATAACAACCATAAATTCACAGAAGTTTGATATTTAAGTAAAAAAAAAATTAGTAAAGGTACTGTTACACATGCTCATTACTAGCATGCTTATTAGTAAGCGGGAAAGTGGGAGGGGCCCCGCTCTCAACCCCTCTTGTCAATAAGCACGAAGCATGCTAGTATTGAGCATGTGTAACAGTACCTTAAAATAACCCTTAAAAGTTTGATAGTTGAATTGCTTGGAAGATATAATAATTAACTCATATAACGTGGTTCGACTCTGTTTCTATTAGAAATTTTCTAACAGGTTTGTCTATAAAATATTGACGCGGCGCCACTGTGCTAGAGGGCGTACTACTTGCGGATGATTCACTGTTGCATCACCGCCATTCATCTGCGCCTACGCAGAAAAAGTAGATTGACTAACCTGCCCTTATGGGTTTGAGTGTGCAATCGATGGGCGATAAGTCGATAACAATAGTTTAATGAAGAATAGTAATCTTTAAATAAAAGAATCGGACTGTAACATTACAATTGGAGTTCAGCGCGGGAATGCTGCCTGTGTGACGGGCAGGTGTTTTTTTAAATATTTAGTTTTAATTTCATTGTAGTTTTAACAGTTTTTTTAGTTAGTAAGTAAGGACCTATATATATATCTATAAATACATTTTTTTTTATAATTTATGTTTCCTTAAGTTTTTAGTCATTCAACGACATTTCAAAAGTTAGTATGTTAATGTTATGGTATGGTCCTTCTGTTAAAATAAATTACTTAAAGAAATACTTTACTAACACCAGTAATAGATATATGTGTACTTATAACATTTGATGATTTATGTCGGATTCTCTAGAATTTTTCTAAAACGGTCTCTTCGTAAAAGTTTGTGAGAAAATATCCTAATGAATTGAGAACCCTCTTCATTTTGCAGTCGGTTAAATATAAAAAGAAACAAGGACTGCAGAAAAAAATTGGACGCCACAAAAGTGTTGTTTCTTTTTGGTAAAAATATAGCCCAAATCTCTCACTACGCTCAGTAGGTACTTATTATATTTAAGAATACCTCACTACGCTCAAGACTCTACTGCAGATTCATTCAGGATTCCCTTTCCATAAATTATGGAAAGAGAATTGTTTTTTACTTTACTCCCTTCTCAAACAATCTACTTTGTCGGGTTCCGATATTAATCAAAAGGACACAGTAGATAGGTAATAGGTACTTATAGGCTTTCATATCACTAAAGGGCGGTTTCTATCGGTAACTATAGTACCTACCTAGTTCGGAATCAATGATGCCATTTTAAGCTCAACCTAAATTCAAACACAATCCGTAGATATAAATAGCTACTTGAAGTATTTGAACAGTTGTCCACATTTTTAATTCGATAGCTACTATACCAATCTGTATGCACATCACACGCATCCCCTCCCGTCAAACAATAGGTAGGTAGCGCTCTTTTCGACGCAGGAAACTGCGTACGCGTACAACGTACAAAATGGCCCCTGACGCCATATTTCAAACCACAAACGGAGTTATAAGCTGTCTGGATGCGTTGGAGTTTCTGAACCATAAAGGGAAAGGATGTCCTGACTGCTTTCCGCTTCGTAATTTTTAGTTATTTAAAATTCTAGGTGGTTACGTGACGGGTTCCTTCCGCGTGATGATGATGATATAAACGGTTTGGTGTTGAGGCCAAACAAGGAGTGGAGATGTTCAATTGTATTGACGGTCTGACAAGTACATAGGAAGGTACTTGAAAGTACCAAGACACAAATTTCACATAGGCTATAAACGCAAAATGACCTAAGGATCATGCTATAACTATTATAAGCCACTAACACACATGAATTCAACGAATTCTAAATTGTTTCGGAGCACTGTCCACGAAGAAAGCCCCAGGATTAAAAAATAACTCGTGGTAGACAAAGTTGAAGGGTCGAGACCACGCGAACGATGGACGGATTACCTACGGACCAAGTGAAGGCCATAACTGGTCTTCTTGTTACTGCTGTCTTGAGAATAGCCGAGGACAGGGACGAGAGGAGAAATATCATAAGGAGAAGAGATATGGGACTATAAGTAGACGAGGAAAGAGGACATACTTAGGTAATCAATTTGATGAAGTCTGTGAAATCGAAAGACAGACCTGACAGTGTAGGTATCGTCAAGATAAGTATTTAGTATATTTCAATAGTGTGAAAAATATGCAATATGATCCACCGGTGAAGAGAATAGTGTGAAGATGCATCACAAATATTTGTAGAGACGAAGTCAATTTGGCTTTAATTTCTGTTGTCCCAACATTTAGGGAAGTCAGGGGGAATCTAGTTTTAGCTACTGTAAATCTAAGTTTTTGACTAGTATAGGGATAAATAAGAGATTCGCAAAACAACGCATAGTAGATATAGGTATCTTTGGAACACTACAAAGTGTAGTACACTAAAAAGTCTAAAAACTAAGACACTCGTCGTCGCGCGTCCGTACGAGTACTTTCCCTGTATATGAGGTGTCGTTCGGAATGCCGTCACAAAGGGCACTGAATTAGCTACTTTAAATAGGCTGAATTTTTTGCTCTAATCTTTACAATATTAATGAGAGGATGCAGAGGAAGTGAGTTTTTTAAGCTCGTGTTTGTTGTCGGAACCGTAATAAACCGAGATAAGCCTCAACCGGAGCCCGCTTATCTCATCCTATGCAAACGAACACGGCCGCTAGTTTCAGTTGGTTCATTTCACTAATTAGGTCATTAACTAGCTGACGAATGTACGAGTTAGTCCATTAGGTAGTTAGATGATTCAATATTCAGTCAGTCGTGTTATTTTAAAGCTTTAAGAATATAGATAATCGTTACGCAGAAACTATTTAAATGTTTAACAAGATGCTCCGTACGTTAATATTCATGCTTTGCAAGAAAGTTGTACCTACCTACCTAGTGCGAGGCGCTTACAGAGGCAGGGTCGCAATCTGACTTATCTGACCCACTCCGTCATCGCGTAGGTTGCACCCACATCAATCAAGACTAACCATATAGAATAGACGTTTAAAGATAAGCAGGGATTCTTTCTATAGTGCTATTTGGTCCTTTGAAGAGTGTTCGAAGTTATTTTTTCTAGAAGGGGACACTTCTAAATAATGACAAGTACGTACAAAGAGTGTCTAATTAGTATTCATCTGAGCGTGTGCAGTCCTCGACGCGGTGGGGACGGGTTATTAGCCGGTGCCGCCTCCGCGCCCGGCCATATTGTTCCGATGCCTGGGCCGAGCGCCGCCGCCGGTCGCCGCGCTAAACGCTCCTCCGACAAACGCTAATTCGCTCTGTCAATATTTGAACTATGGTGCCGCTCCGACGATTTCACCAGAAGAAGCCGAGCCGGTGGCTGGGAAGGCAAGATGTCGGCATAGCTGATTGACGTTGATATACGGCTGTGTCACATCGAGCCAGCTCAATCCACCGGCGTTCTACTCTCGAAGATCGTGGGATGCACCCTAAGAAGAAGGAATTCGGATCGCTCCCGAGCGGCGTTCCGCGCCCGCCCGGAGAGGGCGCTTTGACAGCTGTCATCGAGCTTTCTCGCTTCTCGGGCGGTCGTGGGACGAGTCGAATCATTTTTTTATTTATATCACACACGACGATGTTCCCGTAGAGTGCGACCGGCTGTATACGCGCGTGACGAAACGATACGAAAACACGATATAATGGCGACCGAGGAGGGTTTGGGGCCGCGGAAGACGATGTTCGTTCTAGTGATTGTTGTGGGGTGTTTCGCGGTGCTGTGGCCGAGGATCATATCGCCTCTGATGCTGGGCCAAACGCAGATCAAGCCTAACCAGTTCGACCGGGACGCAGGTAACGGCGGTATTTATAACTCTAAGCTCAATGTCAATATCGCTGGACGACGTTTGGAGCGTTACAAATCTAATTATACGCTCTGTACACAAAACGAGCATTTGTATGTTAAAAAAGGCAGTTTAAAATGGTATTTTTGTTATTTTCGTGTAGATTTTCGCAACGCAACTTTCGCGTGCGTGTTTGTGGTTCCCAACGCTGTACAAATAACTCGTACAGCTGTTGACTGAGCATTACCTAATGTTGACATAAGATCTGATCGGAATGCTGTTAGAATCAAACCAGTTGGTTAACTTGGACATTTCTATGATAGGTATCTTGTTCCTCTGCTTGTAATATGTGTCAGGGATGTTAACTTGCAATGAACATCTAGAAATTATGATAAATTTCCATATTGAACTTTGCACTATAGATTTCCATATTAAAGTGTAAAAATATCGTTTTTCCTGATATCTTATGCAATTGTACCTACTGTTTATAATTACCCAATGAAGTTAATAAAGATATGACTTAATTATGTATACCCTTAAAACAGTTAGTAGCAATAAATTAAATTATTGAATCCCTTCAATCCCTAAGTATTTCTTTATATTCAATTTGTGTATGGTAAACAGGAAACATAAAATGGTCAACTTAAATATCAATGAAGTACCTACAGTTATTTATTTTAATTATAAAGAATATACAGGATGTTTTTCCTGTCATTAATTTCAATGGAACATTCCTTAATGTTAAATGTAATTAAATGATCTACATTCGTGTTTTAAAGGTTATTTGATGATTTTTAATCAATTGTTTTATCATGGTTGTAAAATATTGGTAATCCAATTTAACATTCTTGGACCAACTTATGAATTGGCTAATCAGTGTCATGAAGATATGTGATGCTACTATGTCATGTTATTATTCTTATCTACTGCTGACTGTACATTCAATAAACTGGAAGCCGAGGCCACTGTAGGACCATGGCATAGTGACGCTATAAATCAGATTGTAAGAACTCTCTTACTGCTTGTCATTTTGACATGGTTCTAGGGTGGGGTTCCAATTGGTTGACTGTACAAGTTACCCTAACAGGATGCTGCGAAGTCATCTTCGAGTCAGAAATGGCTGTCCTGGAATTAGTTAACGAAGTATGCAGTTCGGCCATTGGCAAAGACGGCCTAATATCTCCATATGCAGCATCAGAATGCCGGAAAACTGTCAACGAGACCTGCGGCTTAGACATTGCTGCTTTTTTGAAGAGAACCGATAATGTTGGGAAGTCTACAAAGGTGTTACTGAACTTGATGAAGCACAGTAACAGTTCCTGTTTGAAGGAGCACTTCGGAGTGCCCGTTTGGAGTCTTGGAGCACATACTGAGCTCAATTCCTGGGCGATACATGATGACAGTTAGTAATATTGTTTTTTGTTTTGTGTGACATGTGTTACTAACATAATCCTACGCCATCATGGTTCTAAAGCTATGATATATTATACCTACGGTCATTATCGAGATTAACTTGCCAAGCGGACTCCAGGTTTCCTTAGTGAGATATAATAACAGAGATTAATAACATACAAAGATTAAAAGTGGCTTAAGAAGCGTAGACTGCTAATATCCAAAAATCAAAAATTTGTAAGGTAATAGATCTAAAAATTTAGCTCAGGTACGCAATTTCGATTTTTTATATGTTTGTATTAAGCCCTCAAAGTACAGTCAAAAGTAATAAAATAATATGGGTTTATGTGACTTACTCAAAATTATGTCCCACAGCCATTTACTTATTAAGAGAATGTGGGTCAGAATGACATTAGCGAACAATTGTGCATTGATGATGATACAAACGATAAATGTTTCGTACGAAAAGTAACTTACTGACGTATGCATTAAGTGTCAAATTCATATACAGAACTATCAACACCGTTTAAACTTTATAGGCTGTTGGCACTTAATGAAACGTTATAAAACAAGACTATTTAAAAAAGTGCCGCAACTGCAACACTTACAGCGTCATTTTTTTCGGCCGATTGGGTATCCAGTTCTTTTATCCTATATCTATGCCCACAGCTTTTACATATTAAATTAAGATCTATGGGACATTATAAATTGAAAGAGATGTCATAGTATACTACAGAAAAAGTGAGCAGGGCTGGGACAATTGTATCTATGGGACATATTTTTGAGTAAGTTAAAGTAACCATATTTTTACGCTTAACACTACATCCTGTAACTGTTTATTGAATTATGTAGTTATTGTTTATTAACAATATTTCCTGTTATTTTTTAATCAAATGGCCATGGATAAGAAATTTAAAACCGCTATAACAGCATGACTTTAATCTAATTACTGTTTTTATTGATATTAACATTTATTTTTTGTGTTGTTTCCTCGTTTCAATATTTGTAAGTTATAACATAAGTATTAATTTCAAACTACACACTTGAAAAATACGTTTAGAGAATCACGGTTTAATAGGCTTGAAAGATTGAAGATTCTGAGATAATTTTTTGAGAACAACAGTAGGTATAAGTATACGCCTACCGTTTAACTGAGGCGTCTAGGTTTGCGAGGAGAGGCGGGCGGTGGGTTTCAGTTACGATAAGGTGGACAACTTGATATACAGTAGAATTCGATTAGTACGACTCCGCATAAAATAACCAACCGTTTTTAGCGACGTAAATTTAGGCAGATGGTTGGTTTTAAAACTTTTAACACAAGCCGCTATGAAAGTGCATCCGTTTAGTACGACCCTGCTTATACCGACGAACCGCTTTTAACGACGGGATTTCACACGAAATTGTTCAGTTACAACGATGATGAGCATTGTAAACGAAACGCGCAAGGGTTCCGTCTCGTGTAAAATACAATTCGGCAATTTACAATAGCTTAAGCTTGCAATGTAATCGGGAAGTAGAAGTAAATAGGTCAATGGTTCAAAGTAGTCACACTACTATAATATATATAAATTATAAATTGAAAGAGATTTCATAAAAATGAATTGACCAAGGCCCCCAGTACCCAGGGCTGGGATTGAACCAGCGACCTCCTGCTTTCGCGGCAGGGCAAGCATTATACGTCAAATTAACATACCTAACTTTTTTTTTATAGCCTACTATGTTGTGTCCCACTGCTGGGCAAAGGCCTCCCCTCTGCTCCGCCACCTACCTATTGCGTGTATTTATTTTGGCCCCCGGAGCAAAACGAAAATGTTGTGTTGATTTCAAGATTATACTAAAGCATTTTCAAAAATATACCGATGCTCTATTATTAGTTATTAGTAGGTTATTCGTTATATAATGTTATACCTGAGTGTGTACTAGGGCGTGCTCCCGGGAATAGGGATGATGACTAGGTCGAAAAACTATTATTCTAATTAGTCCGTCAGAAAGGTTATCATAAATTATTAGACACGTATTTTTTTCTTTTTCAAGATAACTAAAATTGACTTATAATTGAATGAAAATTGTTTTATATGGAAGCGGCGTCAAGCGAGGGATGGTATCTATCACTCAAGCATATTTATTTATTTATTTATTTATTTAAACTTTAATGCACAAGACAGAAAACTGTACACATGGCGGACTTAATGCATAATTGTATGTTATTGTATGAATGCTCATAGTCTACTTGTTATTGTTAGCCCATTGTGTCCCACTGCTGGGCACAGGCCTCCCCCCTCTTTTTCCACTCAACAAGCTGGCAACATCTGGCCAATGTCTTAAAAAGGAGTATGTTATCGGGCCATCGCCGGGGTCTGACTGTGTAAGAACGAGCACAATTACGGACGAGCAAGGTGCATACTTTCGAATCGCTTAGTCGATAGCGATTTGAAAGCGAGAGCAACTCATGGTACCGATACTTCAGGCCTACCACGAACATCGATAGTTGTCATTGACAGAAAATCCTCTTAATCACTCCAACAAGCAAGTGTGACAGAGAGAGGGATACAAATTTTCGATCGTTCGATTTTCGTGGTACTAGCCCATGTAGCCACCAAACAACCACCAACCACCGCCAACTGGGAATACGAACCAGGCTCTCTACCATTACCACTCAGCGCATACTTCGCTTCTTCGGACATCTGGCCAGGCAAGAAGATGGTCTGGAAAAGCTAATAATGATCGGCCAGGTGGAAGGGAAGAGAGGTAGGGGAATAGCGCCCGGTGGATGGATTTAATTAAGGCTTCAATAGGATCCAACGCACAGGCTTGCCTCCAAATGGCACAGAATAGGAGTGCATGGAGGAGCGACCCTCAGCAATGAAGAAATGACTAGGAAGAGAGCCCATGTAGGCTAGTTAACTGCGTATATTTGAAGTCTGTTAAAAACCGCCGAAGAGAAATCAGGTTCACAAATATTGTTTCTAAAATCTTCCACAAAGGAAATTGACCAACGTTATGTCGAAATCGCGGAATGTCTCTAAAAGTTGTACCGACTGTCAACAGTCAACGGACCGGTAGTAATCGCTATTGCAACGACATAAGTACCGGTACCATGAGTTGGTGTAGAACGACAATCGCTAGCGCCTGCGGGATTCGAAAGTATTTGCATCTTGTGTCTTACAACTTATGAGAAAGTTAAACCCCTCCGTCCCCTTCTTTGACGCTGACGCTGTAAGTGTTGGAACGCACGAATATGGGAACGTAGAAGATGAAAAATATTAGGGTACTTCTACACTGCGGGTATTTGCGTTTGGCCTCTCGCTCGCACCAGTTAAATTTTGCTTCGGTGCGAGCGTTAGTTATTAGTTAGATGATCCTTCTCTGCATAACGCTTACAACAGTCCACAGAAGCGCTACATTTCAAGTTACTCAAGTTTCATTGTCGCATGAGGTCACGGCATTGTCGTGAGCCGCTCATCTCGCTCTACGTCACGTTAGACTAAGAGCTAGCTCGGAATATGGCCAGGGATTTGGAGATTAGCGAAAACTGTCTACTCAATGGAAGTTCACTTCCACATTTCTGACATCCAAAACACGTTAAAAAAATCATATTCATTGTTTTTGAAAAATTTCGTTTTTTTACGTATTTTTCGGATATTTTCAGAAATAAATAATGTATCACTGTCACTCTTTTCGACTATTACAATTGCTTCTTTCTCAATGTAATCGATGTAACCCCTTTGTATGTGTAAATTAGACCTAACATACATTGATTAAGAGTTAAAAATTAGAGCGGAAACTCATTGCTTTTTTCCGAATGAATCCGAAGAAGATTCCGGGAAAAAAATGGTTTTTACCAGACTTTTCAACGCTGGATCCGACTAATAAGTTCCTTGAAATTAAACACTTTAGAACGGATTAATCGCGTTTATTAACACCATGACCCTACGTTTCGAGGCCTTTACAACACTCGTTTTCACATGGTTAAGATAATAAGTTCCTCACAGAAGTCACGGCAGCACTTTCTTTGCAGCCTTCTACGAGCCACAGAGTCAAACCAAACTCCGTCACCGATTTTTCAGACATCCATAATACGTTTGCGCCTTGCATCACATCACCATCATCATCTTATCATCGAAAATTGGCATTGACAGAAAACCTCTTTGTCACTCTCATATGCAAGTGTGACAGAGATGGAGATACAATTCCGCAATCGTTCGATTTTCGTGGTACTAGCCCTGATGGTCGATCTTAAATTTTGCCATAATCGTTGCCTATTTTCCGGACGTAGCTCGCCGTGTGCAATGTGGCTCAAACTATTTTTTTTGGCAACTCTCAAGCAAATATAGATGGTAAGAATGGTGATATAGGATTCAAATTCGTGTTAGTCTTAAAAAAATTATAAGGCCTCTTTCCTACTTAGGATTCTAGTAAGGTCGTGTATGGAATGGTTTACTGTTCAAATTAGGATCATTTACGGCGATGAGGAACGATTTACGTAATTTTTTTTCTACTCCAGCACTTCTATCTGTCAATTGACTGACAGCAATATTAAAAAAGTATACATTATTACGTTGACTATGGTAATCCATAAGATTATTAAGAACACCACTAAACGATGCTCCTATGAATTTTCATACAATATATTAACACCGTTGATTTTATTTTTATTTCTATACGGGCATACGACGTCTTCCACATTTTGCCACCATTAAATTTATTGTCGTAGAAAAACTAGTGTATGCAACAGCTCATAGTGTAAGGTTAACTGGTAGAGAATGCCTTATGGCATTAAGTTCGCCTTTTGTACTATAAGTATTTTCTTTTGTGCAATAAAGATTAAATAAATAAATAAATAGTTGGTTTTTAAAATTCTCGGATCTATTATTACAAAACTCGACTACGTCTCATTTTGTGACAGCGACCCTTGAAATTTAAGTAGTATATCACTTGCATAAGCTACTATAAATTGATGAAATTTGATTTTGCTGCCGTGAAAGCAGGAGGTCGCTGGTTCGATCCCAGCCCTGCTCACCGGGGACCTTGGTCACTTTTTCTGTACTATATAACATCTCTTTTAATTTATGATTTATATATAGTAGTGTGCCTACTTAAAAACATGAATCATAACATTAATTATAAATATTAAATTATTAAATTCATGCTTTACGATTTAAATTGTCAGTTTCTTTAGTACCTACGACATAATATCGCCGGTCCCTTGACGTCGTTATAACCGGATTCTACTGTACTTAAAATTACCTACGTTTTCGTTATAATTTGAGTTGAAGTATTTTGCAAAGGCGTAAAGCCTCTTATTGATAATTTAACATTTTCATGCTTTAAAATTGTATAATTTTAAAAAATGTAGCTACATCAAAGCTACTAAGAATTGGAATTTTATCTACAACTTGTTAGATCTCAGCATGTTTGCCCACATGAACATATTGTTTAGCATCTGCGGTCCTTGGGAGCACATATGGTTTATATACAAATTAGGTAATGCGTCAATTGGCGATGTGGGTCAAATTGTGGGAGGTGCCGCAAGTTGTAAGCTTTGGCGGCGCTTAAGCGGATGGCGTTTTAAAGCTATGTTCATTTGGGATGTCAGCACAGTTTCAGAAATATCACGGTTAGCTTATGATGACTGGAGAGACGCTTTTACTTTATAACTGGGGCCTTAACATTACGTCTTAATGCGATTCAGTTTAGGCTCAGTTGTATGGAAGCGACTCAGTTTAGGTCGTCAATGGGAGCTACCGTATTGTCGCTTACCAGGCGGCGCCACTCATGCGTGGATCCTCTGTCTATATGGAAGAATTGTCAAAGTGACGTTTGAAATGTTCCCGCAGGACCCACGTTCCACTAGCGCCCCTAGCGGAAAATCGACTCGCAGTAGTCCTCATTGAATCGCGTTAAGACGTCATGGTAACGCCTCTGTTCTAATTAGACAGTAACAGGTTGCTCTCAAGCTCGTGCTTGTACACAGATCTGCTTTTGGTAAAGCAGAAATCTACTTAGATCAATTAGAATCAGAATGGTGTGCACAATCTGAATCACTGTTGCCGAAATCTAGCGATTCTTTTTTGTCTATTTTTATATTGAGTTTTTTTCTTTGTATATTATGTTATGTGTACTCAAAATCACGAAATGTTTCCATCCTAATAGGGAGCAAAAAACTATATATGTTTATTACTTGAAAATGGTAACATAATAGGAAATAGTACATTACTATACAAGTGCGAAACGGAGGAAATTCGGAACGAGTGGCGATAAAGTAAAACACGACCGAAGGGGGATGGGCGTGTTGTAAATCGACACGAGTTGCGAATTACCTATTCGCACGTGTATCGTACGATGTTTTACAGTACATAAAGTGCTCATTATCGCACTAGTGCGGTAATGTAGTACCATATGTACTGTAAAGGAAATTTAAGGAATCATTCTTTCTCCTGTTGGGATAGAAAGAGCTCGACATTATGAGTGGAAATAACATAAAATTCACGGAAAATATACAAAATCCGGACCATAAGGATCAATCGTGTTTGTAAACCAAATGTTTATAGTTAATACGTGTCTTGAAAATCTTAAAATTGTCAGTGCAGTAATTTGTATGATCGGGTTTTCATCGTATAACACCGTGGCTTTCACGTTCTGTGTATCATGTAGGTATGTTAGTGCAAGTGAGGCATAACCTAATTCGTGATAGACGATAAAATGACCATTCTATTCGTCCTAAACACTACTTTATTGCTAGACGTTGGGACCGGAAACCTTGTAGGTGTAGAAATATAACTTTAATAAACCGCTTAAATAATTTTTTCAAAGAAACGTTCTTATAAAATATATCCGCTACGTCACCCGCTTTAATTCTGCTACTTGTACCACATAAACACCGTCACGATTTTTCTCATCGCCCGTCTCTTTCCGCCCGCTGTTATCTGACGAGGACCATTTTAGACTGTTTAATGAGTCTTGTTTTAGGATGTGACGTGTTTAGCCTAATTTTTCATTGACTTCGCATACAAATGTATTTTAGATCTTATGTCAGTGAAATAAGGTTGACAATCGGTTCAGCGGATCACCAGGGCCTATCGCACCACCTCCCACGCAGCAGCCTGCATCCTCGCTGGCACCCCGCCCTGGGAACTGGACGCTGAAGTCCTTGCGGACAGGTACCAGAGGCGGGCGGAGGCAAGAGGGAGAGGGGAGGCCCCAGACCCCGAGGAGGCGGAAAGGGCCGAGAGGGCAGCAGCGGAGCGCCTTCACGCCCGATGGAGGGATGCCCTGGAGGATGCCCACTACGGAGTCCGCACTATAGGGGGCATCCTCCCAATAATGGAGGACTGGCTCAAGAGGAAGGGAGGGACCCTATCTTACAGGGTCACGCAGGTGGTGTCCGGACACGGCTGCTTCGGACACTACCTGCATAGGATAGGGCGGGAGCCAGGTCCCGAATGCCTGGAATGTGGGGCAGATGATGACACGGCCCAGCACACTCTAGAGGAGTGTAATCGCTGGGCCGTGGAAAGGGCGGAAATGGTGGCAGTCACGGGTCTGAGGGACCTCTCGCTGCACAGCGTCTTTGAGGCGATGCTGGGCAGCGAGAGGAAATGGAAGGCGGTGACCTCCTTCTGCGAACAAGTCATGTTGCAGAAGGAGGCAGCAGAGAGAGAGCGCGAAGAAGCGCCTGACGCGCTTCCGCTCCGACGCAGGCGGCAGGGCCGACGGCGACGCAATTTTGCTCGCCGAGACCTGTAGTGGGGCTTGCGGGTTCGGGACCCGCAATGCACGGCCCTACTCGAGTCTTCGGGGGGGAGACTAAGCGTTTATAATCTCCCCCCTCCAGTAGTGCGGATGCCCAAGCGCTAAGCTGGGCAGTTGGGGGGGCGCTGTGGTAGAATGTCCAATGACAAATCCCACTGCGCCCCCAAATAAACGACAGCGAGGGTGAAACGCCGGAGTGGGGTTTAGTGGGTAGTCCTCTTCCCCCCCCTCTCGTTAGGAGAGGGGGCCGAAAGAGGGAGTCCCACATACCCCCCCCATTATGGCCTTCCCGCGGCCGGGGGGGACGATGCGTAAATGCATTCCCCACTTCGACAAAAAAAAAAAAAAAAAAGGTTGACAATCGGTTAAGTGTACATTCGTAGGTACAGATAGGCCTAATTTGGATCGTGGATGGTCGATTTTAGGATGAGTGACGGTCACTAAAATTAAAAAAAAATGCTCTTAGGCGGTGGTCACATTGGATGCCATTAAGGGTGTGGTAATTGGGTGTAAGGGGGACAGCGCTATACACGCGTGTAGCGTTATCTCACTCAGATAACGGATTGCGGTGCGAATCGCATCTAAGATTGTTAACCAAGGTAAGAAAGGCACCCGTTTTAGTCGAGGTATTTTGGCGCTCGAACGATATTCTGACACTGAAATAGTGCCTTTCACTCGAGTAAGACACTCTACTTTTCATATCGAATATGACAACATTTTTGTTGGACTTAGGCATAAGTTAATCGTTTTAGACGATTTTCTTTGCAAAATGCATATCTACTTACATTATTAGTGAGTTTCTTCGGAAATTAGGTATGCAATTCTGGGTCATTCCATTGTTACTCTCATTACGTTCTGACTCAATTAAGACAACAAAAATAATCGTATATTTGAAGGGAGGAAGTAAATATTTTTAATATTATTTTAATCCAATTAGAACGCATAACGAGGAGTAGGTAGGTACAATTAAGTACATTCGATATGAGCAAATACACCTTTATTTTAAAATAAACAACTCCTGGTCACTTGCATAACAGAAAAGGGAATTTTGCAAAACTATCCGAAACTATCTTATTTGTGCGGTCGTATGAGGGTGTCCACATATTTATGAGGCGAGGCCTTCATAGCGTCAGATACTCTTGCAGGTGGCTTATACAATAAAGTTTAAATAAATAAAGAAACATTAGAAATGAGGAGAGTCTTTCCGAAAAGGATTTATTTCTCTACGAAGTCCATACTTAAATAATCTTTTTGGAAAATATACTCAAGTATAAAACATAACTTATATAAGGAACTCGCCTTCGCTCGTGCATAATATTTCCACTTGTAAGATACCTAAGGTACATTGTGTACACGAGCGTTTTTATTGTTTGTTATAGAAAAAAAAGTGTTAATTTGGAATTTTTTATGTGTTTTATATTCAGAATCGCGAGCTCTTTCAATCCTAGTAGGAGAAAAAAAGTGTCCCAAGGTTTGTTTTCCATTTCGCCACCATTTTTACATAGATTTGGTATGGCGACGGAAAGTTTGAAAATTATATGGCAATTTTAAGACACTATGTCTCCTCCTAGAATTGAAAAAGCCCGCGATTCTGAAAAAAGAGATCAGTAAGAAGGCAATAAAAAAAGGAGTTTAATGAATGTTAATATTTGTTTAACAAATCCGAGATTTATTTTACTAATACTCTATTCTGATAGTTTGTGTGTTTGTATAATACCTTTGTGTGAAACTGTGAATGTTGTCACAAACCCGCTGTTAACCGACTATGGTAAGCTGAGTTGTGTTTTGTAACAGCTGTTTAACATGTGTTATGAACCTGACTATTTTAAACAATTGTGCTGTAATGTAATGTATGTTATGCGGCTTCATAAATATATAAGCATCTGTGTTCAATTTTGACCCTTCCTCTGTAATAAGTTTCGAGAGAAGTGTAATAGTAGTTTATGTGATTGTATATAATGAAAGGCATTAAAACTCGAGGGTGGGTTTACGAAACGAGGCGCCAGCCGAGTTTCATAATAACATCACACGAGTGTTTTAATGCCTTATTATTTACAATTACATACACTGCTTTATATACACATATATCATGACTCTCCATGATGCATTCAAAGCGCATATATATCGACCGCCATTGCGACTTTCAGGAATTAAAACTTTTCTGACATTCCAGTTTTGACATTTATATTTTTTAAATTCAGAGACAAACTAGAGTTGGCGCCAATTTTCATATCGTTCGATATCAAAATAGCGTGCGACTTGCGTGCGTCATTGTATGCAATTGACAATTCGTTTCAAACTAAACGTCATATGGACTGATATTAGAATAGAAGTCAAATCAAATTTTCTTGTGTCAGATGTGTTCGAAATTTGAACAAAAATAATATTATCGAAAACGATAATATAATTTAGCTATTATTAAATTTTTACAGATAAGAAATTTGTTGTAACAAAAAAGTTTATTATTATAGGGGCCTTTATATGCGATTTTTGAACGCATTATTGAGGGCTAATGACATGTGGGTATATAAAGGTATTTATAGACGTGACTGTATTAGGTAATGGTCCCACCAGCGGCAATCGGTGATTTTTCTACGCGGGCGAGTGATTCTTCAGTGTGAACAGCCTCTCTATTTCTTTGTTTTACACGGGGGCCGTTATCTTTTGTTTTTTCTTGGGAAGGAAAATCGCCGATAGCTCATCGCTTACTCGCGCTTGGTTGGACTAGGCCCCAATTTCACCATGCTGACGAGTGTAACAATTTCTAAAATGGCGTTTCAGGCGTTCATAGGTTACGGAAACCGCTCACCATCGCGTGGGTGTGCTTGGTTGCACCATTTCGATAATTTAAATAAAATCGTAATTTATAAACAGATAAATTCTCGGTGCAGACTTTTTGACAATTGTAACAAGATCTAATAGTGTTTAAATATCAACGTGGTGGCAATCGAGCACACAGCTCGCCTGAAGTTAAGCGGTTTCCGCAGCCTGTGCACGCGTAAAACTAAATTCAGTAATATTAGGAATTGAAAAATTAGAGTACCTACGATATGAGACGTGCTGCCATCTCTCGATGAACCCACACTTCACTGTCACTCGCCGCGACGTCATGGCCCTCCTTTTAGTGTCTGGAACAGTCAAGTGTAAAAATATGGTGGTGCACATCTTACTCAAAAATATGTCACCTTATGCCGGTGTAATAAGAGCGTAGTACCATATTTATGACTCGATTATGTCGAACCATATTTTTGCACTTGACTGAACATGAAAAAGCTAAACTCTCCGTCTATCCACAGGTGTGAAACAGGAGCGGTCACCGATCCGCGGCGCGGGCCCGCATCCGGCGCTCCGCGAGCGGGGCCGCGCCATCCCGCCCGGCGCCCCCACGCCCCCGTCGCGGGGGCCGGTCCCCATGCCCCCCCACGCCAGGGTACGGTCGCCATTGTCTGTCTACTTTGATGTGGAAGTCAAGGTCAGTGAGGTGTGTTGGTGGTGATGGTGGCTTCGCAAGGTAGGTCGGGGGTTCCCAATGTGTTATAGTGGTGTCCAAACATTTTTTGCTGAAGGTCACATGCAAACGGACGATGGGTTCTCCCGCGGGATATTATCACAATAGAAATAAACTACTATTAATATTTAAACACAAACCTTCAAACAGACCCCAGGCAAAAGAAACAAGATAACTCTTATAATTCCTATTTAAAAAGAGATATTATAGTTATTTGTTTGTATTTTCAACCGACTTCAATATTTCTAAAGGAGGAGGTTCTCAATTCGTCTGAATTTTTATTATTTTTATGTTTATTTGTGTCGAGCATGTGGAACTCTTTAAGTTTGTTTGCTACTTGAGACACCACTTAAACGAATTCATTGGGGACTCCCGTTTTATATCTAACACGTTGCCAGCTTCGCCGAGTGGTCTAACATCTAACATGTGAGTACTTTAGATATGTAAGTATATATTATTAAATCAAACTATTATTTTGAAGTTCACTGCTATTTATTGATAAATTTAGTCAGAAAACCGATACAAATTACAACCATATCCTTATTCGTAATGACAATCCTCTGTTGAATCTGTTCCCACCAAAAACATCCCCTGACAGCTCTCTAGACAAAATGTAAGTCTATGATCATAGACACTAAAATAAGAGGGCGAGTGCACACAATATGTCATTGCATAAGGCCATATATAGAACATCAGTACAAGTGTGGTGCTTACAACTTCGGCCATCCTCCTCAATAAGTGAGCCCTCTCACTACACATTACACTTAGCTTAGCAGCATTACTTAAAATCGCTAACTAACCACAAGTAACAAATTTAACTTTGACAAGAACATTCTATCATGAGTTTATATTAACAACTATAGTTTTTTAAATATATATATGCATTCATACATTTTAGTAGTGATCCATTTCAACCAGTGATGATCACAGGTCACATTTACTTTATTGTTAACAATTATAGATTGAAGTCTTATACCTCTCATATCTTATCACATCAATTTACCTTATTTATAGAAATAGGAGATCAGTCTGACTTTGAGTCTTTCAGCTCTTAATATTAGGTATATCACATCAATTCACATTATTTTAATTATCAATCTAATTAAGTCTTATAAGTCTCACCTTAATATATCACATCAAATTACCTTGTTTATAGTTATAGGAGATGATTATGGGCTTTACCATTAACCATATGTTGTAAGCAAATATCAACTTTAGATCACCTGGGTATATCTAATTTTATGAGTTAGACTGCTATAATCTTTAATCACCTGAAAGCCTGCGGCCTGCTCCAGACAATTTGCCATGATGGCTTTGACTGGACAGTCTGCCAACCTTTATATTCACCTGAATGCCTAAACAGTCTACCAATAACTGTATTCACCTGAATGTTTACGGCCTGCTCTAGACAGTCTGCCCTTGAGGCCTGCTCTAGACAGTCTGCCAAAACCTCAACACTTATGGCCTGCTCCAGACAATTTGCCATGATGGCTTTGACTGGACAGTCTGCCAACCTTTATATTCACCTGAATGCCTAAACAGTCTAACAATAACTGTATTCACCTGAATGTTTACGGCCTGCTCTAGACAGTCTGCCCTTGAGGCCTGCTCTAGACAGTCTGCCAAAACCTCAACACTTATGGCCTGCTCCAGACAATCTGTCATGACGACATGTACTGTTCAGTCTGCCTATATCTGTTATCACCTATGTTATCAGTTTTCTTTTTTAACAATACTGCAATACTATGTCTATAATCATAATTATTCATTGCACATCTCCAAATAATTGTTATAAGTACACGTATAAAACCTCTTTTATACGTTTAAATTTACTACACTAATTACAACTGTTTAATGCGAATAGATACATCATCTTTATCATGAATAGCTCTGAACACAGACACTTTTTAACATCACACAACTGCTCATATTAATATTAATTATACTTATATATATTTAATCTGCGTTGTGTAGATAAATATTATTATAATCTTGGTACATGGATTGGTACATTACTCATCATTATCACCAGACTCTATATCCTCGCTCATGTCGTTTTCACTGGTCTCACTATCTAAATTTTTTAAAATGTAACCAAGGATGAATCTTGTCCAAGACCACAACATTCTCATAACGTTTTTTTTTCTTTTTCTTACAAGAGGAGTATCCTCCACAACAAATCTATCGTTGGGCAATATTTTAACAATACGGTATGGACCATGAAATTTAGGCGTTAACTTTTTGGATTTTCCTACAAGATCTTAATCGAATATGTTCCTTTCAACCCTAACTAGATCATCTACGTTATAGTTGGTGCCAGGCTTCCTATGTTTATCGAAAGTTCGTTTTGTTGACTCTTGTTGCCGTTTTATTGAATCACCAGCTGCCGATCTAATAGTTTGTAATCTTTCGTCTGTCAGAGGTTCTACCGTCTCGTTGATGATGTTTCCGAGTATATTTTCTGTAGAGGTAATTAATTTGAATCCAAACAAGAGTTCCAAGGGGCTTTTACCGGTTGCTTTGTTCCAAGTGGTATTCATTCCTAGCTGTATACTGCCTACGTGTTAATCCCAAGAACTATCATTTTGACCATGACATTTTGTGCTCAAAGATTCGGTAATCGTCCTATTATAACGCTCCACCTGTCCGTTCGCTCTAGAAGTTGCTACTGTATTCAATATATGCTTTATGCCAAAACTTTCTGTAAAAGATTTAAATTTATTACTCGTGAAGTACGACCCTCTGTCAGTAATCAAACGGGTAGGTGTACCAAAATAGCTAAAATGTTCCTTGAAGACTCGAATAGCAGTTGTAGTTTTTGTATCCCGGACAGCTTTATTGTTGATATATTTTGTGAATGCGTCTATTATTACTAAAATATACATATTGCCTCGCTTTGAGCGAACGAACGGTCCTAGGTGATCTGCGTGACGAGTGTGGAATGGTATTTCCAATTTTGGTATCGGATGAAGCATACCTTCCTTACAACCCCCTGGTCTTTTATGGTGTGCACATTGAAGACAGGCCTCTACGTACTTTTGACAAAACGACGCATCTTAGGAAACCAGAATATACCACGAATTCTACTTAGCGTTTTCTCATAACCAAAATGACCCACGTCATCGTGGTTCATGCGTAAAACCTGCCACCTCACAGACTTTGGTACTACCCAACGTATTCCGTCTACTACAACCTTGTACACATAATTTTCCTTAAGCTGATAATTTTTATGTAGGTATATCAGCGGCAAGTTTCGTGTTTTTTATCTTGTAATATCCCTTTAATTCTACGAATCTCATCATCATTACTTTGAACCGTCGATATCCAGTCTTTTACGTCAATTTGTAAGACGTCAATCACGTGTGTGTCATCTCCTGGGTTAGGCTCAGTGACAGGACTCCGACTGAGAGCATCCACATGGGCCATTTGTGCTCCCGCTCTGTACTCAATCTCGCAGTCGTACCTACTCCTGAAACCGCACCCACCACCGGGAGATTCAAGGAATAAGATCTCGCTTCGTCAGGGTCGTTCGTAGCGCTCCACAGTCAGTAACGATTTTAAACCGTATACCTAAAAGGTATACACGGAATCGACTCAATGATGATATAATAGTCTCGAGTTCAAAAGAATGCATTTTCTGTTTGTCAGCTGTCGTTTTACGTCTGTAGTATGCTACAGGCCTAAGTAATCCGTCAGATCCGCGTTGCATCAAGATTTAATAAACTAATATATATAAAACATTATTCAGACCTAAAACACGAGTGATCAGGGACCCTGCTTCGAGGCGTACAGAATTATCAGATACATTTAATAATACTAATCCACCGCGCCCCTCCTTAATGCTGTATTCGCCTGCCAATAAGCAGTATTTGTAGTTGGGCAACCCGCGTAACGAACCATGTACATAGGCCATACCAGAATACTGCTGATCACATTTCACTGGTGCAACAATTGTCTCATTTGGAGGTATCACATCACAACATCCTCTAGTAACATTAAGTTTAGTTTTGAAATATAGTCACAAGTAGATATGAGCGCCGCGCCGGCGCGCCGCCGCCGCCGGTAAAAAAACTCGCGCCGCCGCCGCCGACGCCTCCACCGGCGTGGAATCGGCGTGACCTTGATGAGGCATACCGAAATTACACTTATTTTGGAACTTTAAAAATTAAATGTTTTTAATAGCTAAAATCGTTGTAAAAGCCACCTTTCGATATGTTTTGACGAATATTATGTTTAATACTTTTTAATTATTGATTTTAAAATCAACTTTCTTCCTAGCGATGTTTTTTATACACGATGATTTTTAATCAGTGATCGGATACTATTTTGTCTAACTCAGTAATTGATGGGAATCACGTTGCAGTCGAAATTACACGGATTTTGTTAAATCAGAATTTTAATTTTGAGATTAAACTTATCCTTGAATGATCCTTCTCCATATTTATACGTATGGTATGGTATGGTTGACGCACTGATACGACAAAGCGTCTGGACTACACAGTGGAACGTCAACCAGCCCTTTTACCGTATGTAAAAGGAGTGTCAGATAAGGTTGCTAATAAAATAAGAGAGAAAACTGTTGGGGATGGGGATGTAGATAGACTACGGACGTCGAAGGACAGTTTCTCACTTGAACGTCCAGTGTTGAGTTTACAAAATAGTAGCTATGGTAGAACCTACATAAGACAAACTAAGCGTACAATCGCATGCCGTATAAAGAAACACATACAAGCGTTTAAAAACATCGAACTCAGAAAATCAGCAGTCGCCGAAACCGAATATCTTTTGGAGGCAGGAAAAAATCGCTGGATTGAGTTACATAACCCTCAGGTAATCTCAACAGGTAATGGCGTGTATGGTGTGATGGCGTGGCAGTTTATGCTTCTGTGTTCAACGGGATAAAAACCGGTAGTGATCACCGAATGATCAGTGGTTCACTGAATTGAATATAAATATTATACTTGAAAGGTCCAACCTGGTGAAGTCTACGCTCCGACCCACTCAAGCCCACATTCAAAACCCCGAAAGCTTTCAACTCGAGCTCTCTAAGCGCTTTTCTTGCCTAGAGAACTTTGTTTCAGTTGACGAGATTAACGACAGGCTAGTGGAAACTGTGCACGTCGTAGGGTCTAAGTTCTAAGACCTCAGAAATTGACCGAGCAAACGTTAAAACTCATGGCTACAAGACGCTCACTACAGCTGCAGTCTCCAGATGACGCTAAGTCATATAGGCAGGTCAACAGACGTATATCTAAGTCCTTGCGACATGATCTGCGTCCTTTTAATACTAACGGTGTTAAAGAGACTATTGAGCGAAACCAAAGGACAAAGGACAAATCTGTTGGGCAAAGCCAGCTGACAAAGTTGAAATGGGAAGACGGCAGCATAGCGTCAGCAAAAGCAGAGGCTTTAGGTGAGATCGAGAGGTTCTATGAACAAGTATACACCGGTCGCAAAGCCCGTTGACAGCTTGGTAGGAGACTCAAGAGCCAGGCTGTCCAGACACTACACCGAAGATATCCCAGACATCAGTTTGTACGAGATTAGGATGGCCCTAAAGCAGCTTAAGAACAACAAGGCGTCGGGCAATGGCGGAATCACCACAGAGCTTCTGAGGGCGGGTGGAACACCGGTACTTAAAGTCTTCCAGAAGCTCTTTAATTCCGTCTTGTCAGAGGGCAAAACGGAACAGAGGAACATGGAACAGAGGCGAGGTGGTACTGTTCTTCAAAAAAAGGTGACAACAGCCTTTTGAAGAACTACAGACCCATCATGCTCCATCATACATCAAACTGTATTCAAGGGCCATCACGAATCGTCTCGAACACAAACTTAATAACTTCCAGCCTCCCGAACAAGCCGGATTCCGACGAGGCTATAGTACCATAGACCACATCCATACGCTATGGCAAATTATACAGAAGACCGAAGAGTATAACTTGCCACTATGCTTAGCGTTTGTGAGCTATAAGAAAGCCTTCGATTCGGTGGAAATATGGGCGGTGCTTAAGTCTCTTCAGCGATGCCATATTGACTATCGGTACATCGAAGTGTTGAAGTGTTGGTATAGTAACGCCACAATGTCGGTTCAAGTACAGGAGCAAAGTACGAAGGTGATTCCGTTGCGAAGAGGCGTAAGACAAGAAGACGTTATCTCTTCGAAACTGTTTACTGCAGCAATGGAAGACGCCTTCAAGCTCCTGGAATGGCAAGGACTTGGCATCAACACAAACGGTGAATACATCACTTACCTTCGATTTGCCGACGATATCGTAGTCATGGCAGGTCGACAGAAGAACTCAGCATGATGCATGATGACCTCAACCGAGTTTCTCAACGGGTAGATCGTTACGGCATGTAGACCACAAATAATAATTCGCAGTAAATCAGTTACACCGTGAACATGGCGCTGGTGGGAACTCACAAAAACAAATATCTATACATGGTAAATATCTTGTTTTAAATATCTGGTCTTAAATATTATTATAATATAACTCTTTCTCATCACGGAACAGTGGTGATTCGGATCTTTGGGAGGTGTACGCGGAGCCAAAACCGACACGCAGAGTCCCTTTAGATCATTTAATGAAATATAAGGAGAACACTGAGCAGCTTATGCACCTTGTCCGAGTCATGGAACGCACGCAGAGGCAGCACCCGCCAAGGTGTATGGACTATCCAGAATTATTGGAATCTAAAATATCCTGGACTATATACTGGACCTATATACTGGACTATAAGGTGGATGGGGTGAACTAAATACTGAGTACTGGAGAATAAAACCGGAATTTTATTTTCGGCAGACGGTAAGTCGCATATAACATAAGATGGACCTCACAAAAAGCGACATCTAGAATGGCTCAAGGGCAGTATCAGTATGAGGGCAGGGGTAGAGAGGTGTCCCTGGACTTTAAACATATAGCCAAGTCACCACTTTGGTTTATAGATCTACCCTGGAGAACACAGCCCTCGCGACCCCACCCTGGACGGCTATTTAAGGCAAGCCAGAGGCAGAGGACTTGGGCGGATGACAGAGCCTCCTCAGGAGCGCTCAGGTACGTGGGGTCACTACTCCCCAACGACTCGCGGCGAGCTGCCGTGCGTAGACTGATTCGAAACCAATGGGCGATGGGATCGTCAAATCCCTAATCTTTTACCATATCAATATTGTTTTTCACTGTAAATATTTTTCCAATAGATACTTTTATCGAAGCGTAATCATTCTGCATTTTAATCGAGCAAATACTATGACTTCTATATTTTGATGTGTTGAGATTTGTTTGAAATATTGTTACATTATTTGACATTCGAATTTGTAGAATAATCAATTATTTTACTACAAGCTGATTATGCATATGCATAATTAAAGAAATTAGTGATATTTCTTGACTTTTAATCCTATAGACAAGTGTTTCCAAGGCCACGCCGCCGATTCGCCGCCGCCGCCGATTGATTTTGACCGGCGCGCCGCCGCCGACCATTTGGTCATCGGCGCTCATATCTAGTCACAAGTAATAATCAAAGTATCTGATGTTTTAATAATAGTAATTCCTGGTTTTTCTGTGTAACTATGCCCAACTAGTATGGGATACTTAATAACACTGTCATCCACATTGATTGCCTCAGCACGCTCTAAAATTCCCTGTATTTCAATATTAACATATACTACCCCAATCGGCATTATAATATTGTCACCTACACCCCTTAAGCTAGGTAAGTTATTAATTTTCCATGTAATGCCCAGTTTTACAGCATCACTATAACGTAAAATTGTACCCTGACTTCCTAAATCAACATAGACATTAATTGCACTTCTGTTAAATTTTAAATTTATGTTATACTTATCATCATTATTACCTAAATTCACTAGCAAAACAGTTTTTTCAATTGTGGCAGTATTATTTTTACTAAAAGATTCTTTAACTTGTTTATAACAGTTGGTACTAACATGTCCCATTAAATTGCATAATGAACATTTCAGTATTTTTTTGGTGCAATTATAGCTGTAATGCCCCGCTTCCTTGCAGTTATAACAAGTCTTACCTGCAGGTCCACTGGTTTGTGCTCTAGTTATTTTGCTAGTTGTTGCCTGGTTGGTGCTTGGGACATTAGACCTCCTGTCCAGAATATTTTTAAATGGTTCACGAGCCTGCTGTTTTATAGATTGAACATATTCCAGAAGTTTTTGAGGCTCGTCACAATTTAAAACTTTAGCTCCAAGTCTTAGCGAACGGTCCTCAATCCCATGCAGTAAACAGGCAACAGCACGCTTACCTGTAATTTTACACCTATGTAATAAATTAATTTTTTTCATAGTAATATAGTTCTAGCAAATCATTATATTTTACCTTTTTGGACAACATCTCAGTTAAAAGCTCCGCATAGTCATCACTACTGGAAAAGAGTGTTAATTTATTTTTCCATTCGCACCATGAAAACGACATTGTGGGAAGCGCCTGGTACCAGGTGCGGGCAACACCGGCTAACTTTGGCAAAGCATAGTGTATTATCTGGTCATTCCCCCATTGATATAACTTTGCACATTCTTCAACCTTTTTTAACCAAACATGTATTGTTTGTCCTTTTGACATAGGGTCAAATTCAGGTATGACATTACCTAAAATAGGAAATTTATTACCTTCAGGCCGTTTACTTGCTAGAATTTTCACCAAGTCCATTAATATTTTCACCATGTTGGCTGCATCAACACTATCATTAATGTGGATCTGTTGTGGTGTCTCCCTATTCTTAACACTTGATCTGCTCCTTGTGTGTTGCCTCCTCGTATGCTGCTTTTGGCTATGTTTTGATTTCAAATCTCGTGCTACAGAACTCTGTTCACTTTCACTTGAGAAGTACCGTTGATGACTATAGCTCCTTTTGTGGCCGCGTCGCGAGTGATGTTGTCGACGCTCACTTGATCTACTGCTCCGTGAATTTGATAAAACGCGTCCACGATGATCAAGGCTCCTTGAATACCTACGACGCGAACGATGCTCTCGACGATGACGGTGCCTGCCCTGCCGTCCTTCAACACTATTCTCATTATTACCATCTTGTTTTTGCAGCGTATTACCATCGTCAGTCTCCCGACGAGGCAAACTCGGCGTACGTACACTGTAATCACGATGATGACTTCTCCTTGTAGATTTTCTATTCCGCTTTGAACATCTTTCCTTAATCCGGTCGTTGTGTTTTCTTTTGCGTGCTCGCGACTTCCTTTTCTCGCCAGCGTCATCTTTATCTGAGTTTTTATTCATGTTTCTGGTCAAAGTATTGCTATAATGGTTTTTCGTATTAGAATCTCGATTATGGCACTGAAAGTCGCTTCTTGTAACGAAATGTGGGGTGAGTCTCTTAATCTCACTTCTGAACTATTAAATCAAACTATTATTTTGAAGTTCACTGCTATTTATTGATAAATTTAGTCAGAAAACCGATACAAATTACAACCATATCCTTATTCGTAATGACAATCCTCTGTTGAATCTGTTCCCACCAAAAACATCCCCTGACAGCTCTCTAGACAAAATGTAAGTCTATGATCATAGACACTAAAATAAGAGGGCGAGTGCACACAATATGTCATTGCATAAGGCCATATATAGAACATCAGTACAAGTGTGGTGCTTACAATATGTACTTAACCCGTAATAAAAACACTAACATACAGTTGTGGCAAGATAATTAAGAACAAGATTTACTTCACCATACATAAATAATACTTTGCAAATTTCCGTCCCTCTGTATCCCCGTTTATCAGCCGGACGACCATGTTTTAATTGGATCATACATATTTTTTTACATTCAGTATTTGCAATACATTCGTGTATACCTTACACTCTTATCATAGTGTGAAAGTTATAGTGACCGATTTATATCTTCCGTTGTCACCGATGTGTTTCAAAACTACGAACTTTCGGAAATGACTTTAATTTTGGTTAGATAAGTCACTAGATTTCACTCAAAAATCGCTCCCCTGAAGGACATGGTTGCCATTTTCTTAACTCGTCATCCGTCACTTTCGCACTAACATACCTACATACTTGTTAGAACGTGACAGCCATGTTAGTGATAACTCGACCATACAAGAAAAAGCTGGTCTGGTAAAATGATATCAAGGTGCGGCTGCGACTTTGCGTATTACATAAACGTGTGTTTAGTAGAAAACTGACGTTTATGGTGGCCTCTTTACACACGCGTGACAGTACTTGAAGGCACAGGCAAGTCACAAGGGAGCAAAATGATATACCTTCAAGTATCTCTGCTCAGAGATTTCTACAATATAATACTAAAGAAAAATCCTGAGCGTAATGAATCCAAGCAAATGCCCGAGATAAAAATAATTTTTCATCACACTTGCCCTGTAATGGTGTTATAACGCGCAGGCGTATAGAGCGGTTAGAGCCGATTTAGTCCCCTCGGGAGTTATGGATTTTAGTACAATATAACTCCCGAGGGAGTTATAAATGTAGTTTTAAAATATCGTACGTCATTTCACTTCAGACTAAGGAGGTTTTTCATCAGCTAAGGCTTATTTCAAATCTTCAAACTTGGCTATAAACCAACTTTACTGTGTATTATTCAACTTTAATAAATAGATTCATTTGTATATATGTTTTTTCCCTTACAAGTGTGATGAAAAACATTGTATGCATCACGGTTGGTAAGAGGATTACAAACTCGAGTCATTAAAAGCCCTCCGCCTGCTGCGTGGGGCTTCTAACATACTCTCGTTAGTAGATAATCCTGTACTTACCTCCCTAGATGCACAATGTACTATAACAGTACACATAGTAGTGTTGTGTTTCTGTCGGTGAGTAAGGTTGCCAGAGCTCCAAGAGGATTCACTGTGTTGACAGCTGGGGAGTGGGGTGTACCCACGGAGCTAAGCTTGCCCCTTTAGCTGTCAACACAGCGAATCCTCCTTTTTTAAAGGGTCGACAACGCGCGTGTAACTCCCCTGGAGTTGCAGGCGTCCATAGTCTACGGTGACCGCTTACCATCAGGCGGGCCGTATGCTTGTTTGTCACCGTCGTAGTATATAAAAAAAACATGGTGTTACTTTACCGCCCTAGGGCAATAATGAGCACTTTACGCGCCTGAGTCGAATATTCAAAGTGCCATATGTACATATGTACTGTAAAACGTCGTACGTTTCACGTGCGTTTTCGCCCTTGTATCGTAATGTACTATTGCACACCACCTATTCATAAAAGGTTTTTTTTTTCTGTTCAAGCTAGGAGGGATCAAAGTAGCACTTTTCTTCCCTGCTGGGAGGGATCAAAGTGGCATTTTTCCGTTCAAGAACCACATAACTTTACGTTTTGGGGCATTATAAAGCGTAAACCATGTTTCATAGGTAGAGTCCATCTATGCTAAGTTTCCTAGATTTTGATAGCACAGTCTGCGAAAGCGAAAGTATATATATATATATATATATATATATATATATACAAAATATATTTTGTGGGACAATCTTACACAAATCGACCTAGTCCCACGGTAAGCTCAATAAGGCTTGTGGTGTGGATATAGATACATATAAATACTTAAATAAATAATTTCTATTCTATTCTAAATACATAGAAAACATCCATAACTCAGAAACAAATATTCGTGATAAACACACAAATAAATGCCCTGACCAGGATTCGAACCCGGGACCTCCTGCTTCGTAGGCAGGGTCACTACCAACTAGGCTAGGAGGCCGTTAAACTATAACAACGTTATAACTTCTTATTTATTTATCGTATGGCTTTTACACTTGTATTTACATCTATAATTACATAATATATTAGAATTACACATTAATTTAAACACTAAGAAGAAAACGGGTCACTCACGTAATTATTTAATATGTTCGAGTCTCACGAGAGTTTTATAGTTAAAATCACTAAGAAGAAATTAAAATTTACAACTTTCCAGATTGCCGGTTTGATTAATTCTCAACGGGTCCGTTGTATTTTCATAGAAGTTTGTTCTTAATTATTGGGAGCCAGTTGCAAATATTTTAGAATCACGCAGTCGCTATCGACTCTTGGTTAAGTAAAGCTCAAAGTAAGCACATAGACCCCTCTTAGCAGGGAATAAAGATCCCCTTTTCGAATAAGTGTTTTAAATTACGTAAACACACTGGCACCGCTTTGATTTCTTGAATGACCACACATTGTCTTTCATTGCACAACGACATTTTCTATGACTAGGAATGTGTAGAACATTTGCTTACAGAATTTTAACCGATTGCGTAAAGGTTACTACAGAAAACGTGGACAATCGAACAGTATAGGACTTGTCTAAGGCAATGAGGTAACTGGAAAACAAACTACAAACGGGTATTCTTGGCGTGGCTAGGGTTGGCAGACGACCTACATTTCAATAGTAGGTACATTACTTTCCATTGCGCTACCGCCATACTAAATCTATGAAATAATGATGACGATATGGAAAACAGATCTTAGGACAGTTTTTTTCTCCTACTAGGATTGAAAGAGCTCGCGATTCGGAAGAAGCTGGAGACGGCAGGCGGCCTACATTTCAATAGTAGGGACATTACCAAACAAAGTTAATTTTGACGCAAAATGGACAACTTTTCTGTTGATTGCATCAACATATGTACGAAATATCATTTTATATTTACCAATCGCTTTTCGGTAAAGGAAAACATCATGAGGAAACCCGACTAATTCCAATAAGGCCTAGTTTACCCTCTGGGTTCAAATGCCAGATGGCAATGGCAGTCGCTTTCGTAAAACCAGCGCCTACTCCAAGCCCTAGGATTAGTACCCAAAGCGGACCCCAGGCTCCCTGAGCCGTGCCATAAGCATATCGTAGTAACAAACAACTCAAACAAGTGACAACCCTAGCAGGTTCCGTGCTGTATGCGATGCGTGTACGCCGGTTAGTTGCGTCGCTTCGTGATTGGCCCAAAGGCATAAACTGAAGCGACTTCAGAATACAGAAAAACAGATGTTGTGTATTTTAACTTGTGTGCTTCTAGCTTACCGACTATTTCTGAAATTCTACTAGCAGTTTGTAAAACTTTATGACATTAGAAGAATTTGTTTCAGATTTCATGATCCTACCGTCAAAATAGTTAAGGGGAGTTTTTATTTTTTGTTGTAGAAAACATATTTTTTGCTTAATTGCAAATTTTCTTGCGTTTTGTATTCAGAATCGCGAGCTCTATCAATCCTAGTAGGGGACAAAGAGTGTCCCAAGATTTGTTTTCATCGTGTAATTTTTTCACAGATTTAGTATGGCGGTAGCGCAATGGAAAGTATGAAATATGTGTGGAAGTTTTTGGAGAGAGCACGCAATTCCGAGTAGAAAACCGATAAAAAATTCAAAGCTGGAGTAGAAAAAAGTATTTTATTTTGACGTTGGGGGACCTTTTACATCGCCAAACTTAATTTATTATTAACTATAGAGACTATACATCTCGTAAATTACGAGATGTATAGTCTCTATAGTTAATAATAAATTAAGTTTGGCGATGTAAAAGGTCCCCCAACGTCAAAATAAAATACTTTTTTCTACTCCAGCAGTTCTATCTGTCAATTAGATGACTGTCAGAGATATTTAAAAAGTACACATTGTAACGTTGTCTATGGTATTCCATAAGAACACTGCTCCTATGGATTTTCATACAATATATGAGCACTGTTGTTGTTTTTTTTTCTGTAGTGGGCACAACATCTTCCCTATTCTGCCACGTTGCTAAATTTTACTTTTTACACTATTTTAGCTGTCGTAGAATAACTAACGTATGCAACAGCTCATAATTGGTGCTTAAAACTCTCGGGTCTATTATTACAAAACTCGACATCGTCTCGTTTTGTAACGGCGACCCTCCAGTTTTAAGAAATCTTATTACATCACTTTTGCATAAACTACTATAATTCTACAACCCGCACTGTAACATATCCCGGCTCTTTTAACTCGCGCCACACGCCAGTGAAGTATGTGCCGCGTTTGCGCATGATGTCATACTCATTATTTTTGGGGCTTCTTGCTCTTGTCCTAGATAGACAAACTAAGCATCTGTTATAATACTGTCAATCATCCATTAAACCTAGCAAAGTATCACGAGATACGCTCTACTCGCAATACGTATTATATTTATTCACATCACAGGGTTTTTTCTGTTCAAGCTAGGAGGGATCAAAGTGGCACTTTTGTTCCCTGCTGGGAGAGATCAAGGTGGCACTTTTGTTCCCTGCTGGGAGAGATCAAGGTGGCACTTTTGTTCCCTGCTGGGAGAGATCAAGGTGGCACTTTTGTTCCCTGCTGGGAGAGATCAAGGTGGCACTTTTGTTCCCTGCTGGGAGAGATCAAGGTGGCACTTTTGTTCCCTGCTGGGAGAGATCAAGGTGGCACTTTTGTTCCCTGCTGGGAGAGATCAAGGTGGCACTTTTGTTCCCTGCTGGGAGATATCAAGGTGGCACTTTTGTTCCCTGCTGGGAGAGATCAAGGTGGCACTTTTCTGTTCAAGGACTACACATGTTTACGTTTTCGGGTATTAACTATGATGCCGTTTTCGGTTTTGTTTATTTCCTCTTAGTTGGTGTGAAAAGCAGTATGTGTCACACGATATCAAAATTATTTTGGTCTTGGGCGTTAACGCTTGAATCCCTCATTACGCCAACGATTCTACTTTAGAATCTCTCGCTTCATTCGGAATTCAATATACACTCGCCGGAAATATATCATTTTAATCCCTTGTATTAATCTATTATTACCACGAGAAATTTATTTCTGCTCTACGGAGTATATTTCCAAACATCTTATTCTCTTATTTAAACTTTCACGATTCTCACACATCATAAATTTACTAAAACGGGGCTTAATCGTGTAATACTTTGAAAACAAGCCTCCGACGTTTCAAGGGCGACATTGTCCCCGTGGTCCCGGAGAAAGACTCGACCCTTCTTAGTCTCTAGTGAGTTTTTTTTTAATACTACGACGGTGACAAACAAGCATACGGCCCGCCTGATGGAAAGCGGTCACCGTAGCCTATGGACGCCTGCAATACCAGGGGCGTTACATGCGCTTTGCCGACCCTTAAAAAAAGGAGGATTCGCTGTGTTGGCGCCAAACGGGCCAAGGGCTTTGTTCGGTGGGTCCTCAGCTGTCAACACAGCGAATCCTCTTGGAGCTCTGGCGACCTTACTCACCAACAGGAACACAACACTATGAGTAGGTAGGGTCTAGTGTTATTTAACTGCGGTTTTCTGTAAGGTGGAGGTACTTCCCCAGATGGGCTCTGCTCCAGATTTGAGCGAGACGACATTCGTTGTGCTGTGCCGTACCACACTAAACGATATGCATTGCAAAAGTCTGGGGTCCGCTTTGGCAACTAATCCTAAGATTTAAGGCGCTAGTTTTATAAAAGCGACTGCCCTGACCATCCCAGAGGGTAAACTAGGCCTTAGACTTAGTCCGGTTGGTCACCGAAAACTTGTTGGTAAATTTCAAATGATATTTCGTACATAAGTTCCGAAAAACTGATTGGTACGAGCCGGCAGGATTTGAACCCGAGACCTTCCGATTGGAAGTCGCACGGCATACCGCTCTCCTCCAGGGTTTTCATATTAAATTATACAACCTATATGGGTATAGGTTTGCTATATAGCAAACCTACACAAACACATGCCAAAATATCGTTCTCCATATGTCTATTCAACCAAAGCAAAAATCATTTAAACTAAACTGTTAGCTGAACTAGAAACCCGCTCCAAATCTAAAGAAATAAAGTCAAATGACCATTTACTACAATGTAGACGCATTAACATCTGAAAGACTTTGAATTTTAAATGTTATATAGCGTTGTATGTGGCTACATTACTTTAAAAGGACGTTTAGAACATGCCGTTTGAATTTGGAACTTTTTAAGTAACAAGGTTGATTTTAATAGCACTAGATCCACTCACTAGACTCATAGTGTTGTGATGTGTTTCTGTTGGTGAGTAAGGTCGCCAGAGCTCCAAGAGGATGCACTGTGTTAACAGCTGGGGAGCCACGGAGCAAAGCGTGCCCCTTTAGCTGTCAACACAGCGAATCCTCCTTTTTTTAAAGGGTCGGCAACGCACATGTAACACCCCTGGAGCTGCAGGCGTCCATAGGCTGCGGTGACCGCTTGCCATCAGGCGGGCCGTATGCTTGTTTGTCACCGTCGTAGTATTTAAAAAAAAACCTCATTTCTGAGTTTGCAAGCCAACCGATTCTATTTAGAATGTTAACTTTGCAATGAGTAATAAAAAATACAGCTAGCCTGTTTATTTGCAAGTGCTCTCTCCCTTTGGGTCAACGTGGATGGCATAACCCAATCCCCATAGTAACATGGGGCATGTACCCAGTATTGATACGTATGGTTAATTAATTACCACGAACTCCGCCAATCCCGATGAACCCCACACGAACAGTTGACAATCAAGTTCGCGCGACATTGCTCCCGCGACCCACATTCATGGCCTAGACACAGAGACAGGAATAGACGCGCGCGCATTCGCGCATGCGCGCGGGTTAAGTTTGCATTCCAGTTGCGACTGCATAGCGACGCGGGTTTACTGCCTTATATCCAGTTGCAAATTAGTTCAAATAACAACAAAATAGATGAACCTAAACGCTGGCAACCGAGGAGTGAAAGCCATTAAAAAAAAAAACACGCTGGCAGCGTTTCTTTGCCGTATTGCAAATATTGCAATACTAATGCGTAGAGGAAGCTGCTAGCTATACGCTACGGTCGCTGGTCGCGTCCACAAGCCTCTTCGATATACTCGTATTATCTTTAGAGAGAGTGTGGACGCTCCACCGCATGGGCTAAGTCTCGACGCCGAACGGAACAAAGGTGTATTTGCTGCCGAGATCCCTATATTTGTACTTTTTTATTAGATAATAGATATAATACATGTTAAGGTTAATCGTACGGGATGATTCCCTGGAGGTTAGGCCTAGCACATGTATAAATAAATAATAAATAAATATTATAGGACATAGGACACAAATTGACTAAGTCCCGCAGTAGGCTCAAGAAGGCTTGTGTTACGGGTACTCAGACAACGATACATATAATATCGCAGGCGAGTCGCCAACGACCGCCGCATGCCTCCGCGAGGGAACTTGGGATGACAGGCACGGGGACGCCTGTCATCCGAACACCTGCAAGTCCCTGCGAGGGTGGCCGATATACACGGCAAATGACGAAAGAGGCCAACATTGGCCTCCGGAGGCGGTCCGGTAAAACGGACAAAGTGCTGGTGGTGCTGCAGAAGTTAAGCGCGAGCGTTCCGGCAGCCCACCGCTACAGCACACTGGCGGCAGATAGAGGGGTTTTTAGTGGGTATACCTGGGGTCTCCTTAGCCCAACAGGGAGTCCCACATAACCGTTCCGGGTCCGTCCCCGCACCCGGACGGTATGCGTAACGCATTTTCCCCTCTCAAAAAAAAACGATACATATAATATACAAACACATAGAAAACACATAGAGTATCTGTGTTCATCACACAAATAATTGCCCATACCGGGATTCGAACCCAGGACCATCGGATTAGCAGGCAGGGTCATTACCAACTACGCCAACCGGTCGTCTAAATGTATGGGATGCTACATGCGCTGATACTCTGGAGGTTACCTCTCGGTGATCAACAGGTACTTGTTCATATTTTGAGTAGGATAGATGTTTTACGAGATAAAGTAATCGGGAAAGGAGCCAACTTTTGCCTGCAAATTGGGAAATCTGCGACGTATTTGATTAAATCTTGAATGCGTTAGGTGCGAGGTACTGTCACGTCTATAAATATGAACACTTCTGAACTTATTACTGCGGTAGAAGGTTCAAACTTGAATACTTGTGTATAAATATTTATGAAGCCGACCGTGCCAAAACAAAATTGACACGCATGTAAATTTTTTAATTTCCCTGTTTTTCGAACGTAGAAGATATGAGGAGAAACGCTGGTGGCCGTGGTAAGGAGACTTTCAATCAGAAGGTCTCAAGTTCTAATCTTGTACCGATAAGTTTACCTTACGTATGCAATATGACTCATCGCTTTTCGGTAAAGGAAAACATCGTGAGGAAACCGAAGGAATCCCAATAACGCCTAGTTTACCCTTTGGGTTGAAATGTCAGATAGCAGTAGCTTTCGTAAAACTAGCGCCTACGCCAAATCTTGGCGTTAGTTACAAAAAGCGGACATGAGGCTAATCTTGGGGTTAGTTCCTAAAGCGGACATGAGCCCTGGTATAAGCCATATGATTTCAACAATATGTATGTGGAATTATGTCGCGTCCACCGCTGCGTCAGAACTACTGACCAGGTGTCACCAATTTGCATATATGACGCAGATGACATAGGCTACATATTTTACTGACTTTGACGAGGAAGTTTTGGAAGAAACCTCTTTTCTATAATCTGACCAAAGGGGTGTTTAAATCCAGCAAGCTGGGCACCTTTTTCTTTACACATACCTAACTCAATAGGCATACTATAATAAGCATACTGTAGTAGGTTACGTACTAAACGTAATGAAATAATAGTCCATTACGATACAAGTGTGAATAGGAGAAAATTCGCAAAGAGTGGCGATAGAATAAAACACGACCGAATGGAGTGGTTTAAATCGACACGAGTTGCGAATTACCTATTCGCACATGTATCCTACGACGTTTTACAGTACATATATATATAACTCTTTGAATTTTTGACGCAGGCACATAAAGTGCTCATTATCGCACTGGTGCGGTAATATAGCACCATATATGTACTGTAAACGCATATGTATTTAATGCCCTTCATGGAGCCACAGATGGAGGAAAATCATTAATGAAAAAAATATCTCTATCCTGGGGAATCACGAGTATCACGACCCTCAGTAATAAGGTACTCGATGTGAGGATGAGGGAGGCCCATGTAAGAGGGACTCCATTGGAAGGAGCTAGAAGAGGTATTTTTTTAAAAACGTGTCTGTTTTTGACCTGCCATAGAATTTTCCGCTTGACCGGATCTGATGTCACTCCGACTCGGTTAGAATTCGGAATACCCAGTAAACACAGGATGTTATAAAGTTATAACGCGTGGACGTCGTAAATACGTTTATGAACCGGCCTCAGTTGCCTCCTGACCGTCAAAATGGTTATTTGTCGGTTTATCGCGTGTTAATATTGAAGGAGAACGAATATTGAGCAAATCAAGTTAATTCATATTTTGATATCTGTCATCTATTTAAGTTAATGTTAGCAGTTTTTTGAGTGGGAATTCTAGTGAGTGATGGATCAAGGAAAAAAGGTACGCTGTTAGTTTTAGAATGTGTAAGGCTAGACCACAACGCTTGCGTTGCAGCACGTCACTGTGAAAGGTCCTACAACATCCAGACATTTCGGAGTAACGTGTTTGAAACTGTAAAGTCAGAGCAAGTAATCTCTTCCAAGAAAATGAACTGTCAAACACTTAAAGTGTTATTTTACACGTCAAATTTCTATTAAATTATGACGTTTAGTTAAATATGTGCTATCAAAATCTATGTAAACTTAGCTTAGTCGATTCTATGGTGTGGTCTAGTGTGGCTTAGTGATATACGGTTATCATACTGATACGGGTCCGCAAGCTGCTACGGTGTGTAAACGAGACAGCGATATGCAAGTCAGCAAGTATATAGCGTTGTTCCGCCTGTACGTCACAGCATCGTGAAAACTGTCTTTGAGAGTGAGCATAATGTGTATTAAGGGCGGTAAACAAGGAATTCTACCGAGTGTGAATTTAATTTTAGCACGAGTTCGTAATTCTTGTACCGCCCGTGATACATACAATGTTTTTCATCACATTTGCAAGGAAATAAATAAACTTTCTAGGCAGATAAGGAAAAAAAATAGCGGTAGTGTAGTAGCACAGTCCACAGTACTCCGGAGTGAGCGGCGACTACGCGTTGCCCGCGCTGCCCCCCAGGTGCTCCGGGAGCTCCGGGCGGGCGGTAAAGTAGTATGAGAATCCTTTAAGACCATGGGCTTAATACAGCTCATTAAGTCTAGGTATGCTTGCAATACTATCAGTCTATCACCATTTACGAGCAAGTGTGATGAAAAATAACTACAGAAGCGAGTAGAAGTTTAAATCTTGCCATTCGATTGATATGAGAGTTAAAAGAGCTTCTAAATTTTAAACAAGCGAGACTGTACAGGTCTCTGCGCCGAATTCAACTTTGTCATGTTCGTTACCAAGACACCTCGGCCCGTGTTGACATCGGTGAACAAAAAAAAACACAGTACACTTATTAAAATACACAGGAGAAAAACAGACGTATATAACACTACATATTAAACTACGTTTTATCCACGAACGCGACCATAATACTGACGACAGGACATGCTTTAATATGTTTACTGGTGCAATAATGAGCACTTTACGTGCCTATGTCAGACATTCAAAGTGCCATATGTACTGTAAATCGGTGTACGATACACGTGCGATTAGGTAATTCACAACACGACAAAAAAAAAACCCTTCGGTCGTAGCTTACTTTATCGCCAATTTCCTCCTAATGCACTTGTATCGTAATGTGCTATTGGGCATATTTTTATTTAGTTGTAGTTTTTTTTCCGCATCAAATTTATATGTAATTTGGTGGGTATATGTAGAGTTCCTTATTCTACGCTAGATAGATTCGAAATCTCAATGTGCGACAAAAATTTTGAACTAAATTTCCCACTGAATTACGAAACCTTATGGGATTTTCGTAACTCTGTGGGACATTTAGTACAAAATAAAAAAAAATACATTTTTTGAAAAAGTTGTGGGACATACTGGGAAATTGGGTCTATCTCGAAGAGAATAAGAAACTCTTCCTAACTACCAAGTTTCATTCAAATCTGACGCGAAAAAAAACGACAACAAAATAAAAATCCGCCCATTTAACTTTTGTTGTTTGTGTTGACAGCCACCACCGATTCCGGGTATGCGGCCGCCCCTGGGCTCCCCTGGCGGGCCCGTGCCGGCTCCCAAGTCTTCCATGGGCTTCGTCATGCCAATCTACACCATCTGCATCATCGTGTTCTTCGTTTACACACTGAGCAAGGTACTATGCTTATGTATCAGTTGTTTATGTTTATGGCATAGTACTCTGGGGTCTTTGGGTGGGCCGTTTGAAGAATCGTGGGCAGCAAAACGCTATGATTTCTTTTAATAACTTCAAAATGTAAGTTAACAATTGTTGTTGAGCGCTGATAGTCTAGGGGCAATGAGTACAGCTTTAAACAGGAGGTAAGTGGGGTTTGACCCGGTGCATACTTAATATACTTATAACTTTCTTAGAACAAATTAATAAATAAGATATCACTTTTCGTTGGAAGAAACTTTGAATTCAACTCTATTAGATACCTAGTTTCCCCTTTGGTTAGTCTAGTTTAGAAACTCATTGAAACCACCAGTTCCTGAGTTTAGGTTGTCAACCCGAATTCCTTTAGGTTGCAATCTTGAAGATCTAGACGATGAACAGACTTACCTACCTGTGTTGTCCATGGTTCCAGATACTCTTCAAGAGAACAGGCTCCATCCCCTATGAGCAGGTGGCTCCCGACCCTCAGTTCCGTCGCCGAGTCTTCAGGGATGAATCCAGGATCTCACCCGACACCAAACTGGGTAAGCCATGTTTCTTCTAATCTATGTCTCATTGACCTCATTGCGTCCAAGTGTACTTCATTTTCTAAGTCTTTTGTCATTCTTTCCGGTGCGTATTAAAAAAATTTCAAGCGAAAAATAGCGGGCTTTATACGTTCGGGCATATCCGCCAGTTCTACAAATCAATGTTTGGGTAATTTGTCTGGCAGATGCCCGGCGGACATACCCACTGGAGAACCGTCGGATTGCCCGTACGTATAACGCCCGCTATACAGTAATACAGTCAGTACTAAGAGTCGGAATTCGTACGTGAATTCATATTTATAACGCACGGAATCATACAAATTCCGTCCCTGATTCCGGACGTGTGTGACGATCCTGATACCTTACACCATAAAGCGCACAAAATAAACAACAGCCAGCAGTTAATGACGCGACGAACTGAAGGAGAGTCAGGAGATAAATAGAGACAAAGCGCCGAAAAATGATTGACTAACGCCGCGTGGGCGAACGAAAATTATAGCGGCGCGACGCGTTGCGGTGCGATAGAAACAAACCTTTTATATCTATGGAAGTGTTCTACGTAGGCAGGCGAAGCGGAGAGATGCGGCGCGGCGCTCACCTAGTAAGTACACTACCGTAGTTTCTCAGAAATAAAGGGAAAGTGGAAAAAATCATGACCTTGGGTGGGACTCGAACCCGCGACTCTGTGATACCAGCTCATCGCTCTTCCAACTGAGTTACCCACACGCGTAGCCCCAAATATCTCCACCATATCCGCATGCGCCTTAGAGGTCGCTCAGCAACATCTACCGTATGAAAGTACTTCTTAATCGGCAAGTGGAGTCTAAAATTATATAGAGAATTCACCACTAACAATGTGCTACCCTATACTTAACTATTACTATATTTTCACTTTTCCTTTGTTTCTGAGGAACTACCGTAGGTATCTACGGTTTTAATCATGACATTTCATGGCGAAGCGGCGAGCCGCGCCACGTCGCGTCGCGTCGCCATTGCGTTTCTTCGCCCACGTGGTTGGTACTCGCCCTGACACTAACAGTGTTACTTGCGTTGCACTGACTTGCACACTTGCCGTGCGTTTTATATATTTTGTGCGCTTTATTTTAGGAGCTATTGTTGTAGGAAACTCTATTTATTAAATGTACTTTTAAAGAATGTTCATTGAACGACAATGATAGAGTATAGCTAGACGACTAGAGAAATATATTTAGTCCGTCAGTTAGGTTATTAAAAATGTACATGTATATTTTCTTTTGTTTGTGAAATGAAAATATTACGAAACAGTGCGTTCAAGATTCACGTGAAGTCACACTAAGGTACATTTTTTACCTAATAGTGACGTCACAAGGTCCTTCCATTTAATAACTTTGATGCTCTCTATTTTCGTCAGTTTTAATTAATTTTAAAAAGGAAAAAATACTTGTCTAATAATATTGGATAATCTAACTGATGGACTAAATAGAATGATAGTTTTTCAACCTAGTCGTCATCCTGATTATAGTTGCCATTATTCAGGGATATTTACATATTAAATCTGTTATGTCAACGTTCTGAAGAAGCTTTAACTGGAGTAATATCAGTTACATTAAATTTTAGGTTATTAATTGTATTGGGGTGACTTTGGTCACAAATATCTTTAGTACTTTAAATTTAAATTACTATAGACATCATATACATTATTGATTCAATTGCGGTTTCGAATAAGTATAAAGTCCCATAACAAATTATTGGAAAATGTTTATTCGTTTATATATCGACATGCACCAATTAAAATTATGTATGACACTTGTAAGACTGATGATAATCTTAAAACTACGTTGATTTCATAACAATGTTTTTGTCTCTTGCACGCAGGACATAAAGAAAGGGACGCAAGTAAGTACTGGTTCTTTTCGATTATAAAAACACATAAGGAAAACGGGGTTTTTGGTTATCAATCCAATTAGTCCACAAGTAGGTCATTGGATCATTAATAATAATGAAGGTTATCGAGCCATTCATAACAATGAAAAAAGTCAGAGTACTAATAAACCTAAGATTCATATTAGTTGTGAACTTTAAAGTTAATGTAGTAAAACAGTATATATCCAAAGATATGGTAGACACAGACCATATCAACTACACAATAGAAGAGAACTCGGTAGAAGAGGCATTTGTGGAGATAAAGATATGAAAGAACAGGAAAGTACGGTGGTAGATAAAAAAGATAAATAATAAATACGTTGATTATATTAATCGTTATGACGAAACATCTAGGATTAGTAAGTAACGCACTTTGCACGCCAAATATTTTTGTGTCATAATCACGCTCACCAAACTGTCACTGTCACGCTAGCAGAACTATTATCAATAACAATGTAACAAATAAACCAGATGGTGCGAATTACGACGATGGGATAGATACAACAAATGGAATATGTAAACTAATTCGTGTCCAATCAACTGTTCACAAAAATTGGCAGATGGATTATAATGTAATGATGTAGTGAGGCCAAAATGAAAATCAAAAATCAGTGGGCATGTATGATATCCAGGATGTTAGTCATAATCATATTGATGATTTTAAATGATGCGGTATAGTTACTACTAGGTTTCATTTAGTTAGACGAGCTACTAAACAAAAGACGCACAGTAGACAAAGATTAAGAATAAGTATAGGTAACACGGATCATGTCAATAACAAATCTGACGATGAACTCAATGATGATGATCGAAGATAAATAATACCAATAGGTAACACGGATCAAGTGTAAAAATCTAACGTTGAATTACATGATGATGAACGTAACACACGTGGGTTGGAAGTATTGCCAAGCGCAGTTCGAAACCGATGAGAAACCCAGAATTTAAAGAGATATTCTGCAAAAAGGCGTCAAGAGTAGTTTTAACAAGTCGAACTGTCTATCTTAGTTATTGCCCTATTCTAATTCTAAACATTAATAATGTTAGCCATAAAGATCTTGATAATAATAAGTGATCGTAAACTTTGTAGCAATTCGGCGCACCATGGTAGAAATAAAGGAATTCCTACAAAAAAATCTTGGTAGATGGCTAATTAAGGTACATATTACTGTTGTTAACTCTAATTAGCTAACCCGGCTAGAATAGGGCATACAGATTTTTAACGCAACAATGCTGCACCGAAATTGCTATAAATTTAACTAGCACTGTTTCTAACAATGCAGCATTGATATTAGTGATAATAATGAAGATGTTATAGCTAGACGAAGGTGAGGACATACATATAGCTACTGAAGGAATTATATGGTTAAACACAGTTAAAAATAATATAATATAGGCATTGCTTTTTACGCTAACCAGAACCATAATCCGAAAACGATTCTCAAACAAAAATAAACGGAACCGATAAACGAACATTCTCAAAATGTTGGGATAAATGTTTTAATAATAGTTAATAATAATAGTGCTTTAGCTTTATATGTAATGGGGAAAATTAAACGGACAAACGGCTTCTAACAATGCATACGATCATAATCTTAATGATATCAGTGACGAAGGTGAGGACATAAAGCTACTGGAGGAATTATCTGGTTATACTAAGTTAAAAATGAATATAACATAGGTATTGCTTTTGACGATGAACAGAAATATGATATCAACGATGATGACGTTGGTGATGGTAACAGGGGACGTGGAGTTGGAAGCGCTGCGCGCGCGGCTCGAGGAGACCGAGCGCGCCATGCAAAGGATCGTCGGCCAGCTAGCCAAGCGAGACGCGGTACTGGCCTGGCTAGATATGTTGTTTTAAAAAGTAGCCCTTTAGGTTGTCATGTGGAGAGTTGGCTGGTCTGACAGATACAATTTTATTTGCGAGAATAAAATAATATCTTACCAATTAGGGTACATGTGAGTGTCAAAAATTTCCCGGTGTTCAGGTATTTCCTGTGGACTACCCAAAAGTTGAGTATGAGTATACATAAATTGGTATACCTACTCCTTTGATTGATTACTTTATGACAGCCGAGAACTGGCCGGCCGGCGTCAAAGTTAGTGAGTGGTTTCGGCCCGGCGCCGGACGAGCGAAGCGCGCGTCCACCGCAGGCCGAACTCCCCGCGCCCCGCGCCGACGCGTCGCTGCCCCGAGACACACGGACGACACGCGCGCATGATTCAACACTAACTGTTTGCCATCAGAACATTATGAGCCTAGGAGGCAAAACCAAAAAATTAGAAGTTTTGTTACTGAACGAGTTAAAATGTGACGTTATAGCAATAACCGAACACTGGCTCCGTGAAAATGAAATTACATCCGTAACTTTAAATAATTATAATTTACAAGCATACTATTGTAGGCCAACGATTGAACACGGAGGCAGTTGTATATTCATCAAACAGGGCATCCGTGCTGTTAATTTGCCCGAATACTCTGACCTGTCGCAACAACAATTATTCGATGTGTGCGCTGTAAAACTAGTAGATGAGAAATTGGTAATAGTAGCAATTTATCACTCCAATAAAACAAGTCACGCGGACTATCTCAGGCTATTCGAAAATCTCTTGGCTAAAATTAATGATAATGACCACGATGTACTGATAGTCGGTGACATAAATATAGATCTATTAAACGACTCCACAAATAAAAAACTGTTAACAGATATCATAGCCGCAAATAACTTCAATCAACATGTAAATTTCCCAACACGTACAACTCCTACGTCGTCTACTCTTTTAGATCATGTTTACTCCAACATCTGCCGCGACCGTGTGTCCGTCAAGAGAGCGATAACGTTCCTTAGTGACCACTGCGCGCAGATAACATGTATCGCTAGATCGAGTTTACGCAAGCGCGAGTCGTTGCCTCACCGATGTTATACCCTCGCGAATAAAATAAACTTCGGTAATCACATCGAGTCGATAAACTGGGCCGAAGTAGTATACAAATCTGGGAATGATTGCAATAAGTTAGCCGAAAGCATTTTGAATACACTAATAAATAAATTTAACATCTGTTTCCCTAAGAAAAAAATCAGTTGCACTAGTAAAGTAAATTCATGGGTGGACTCAGACATAGTTAACACCAAAAGACTTCTTTTTGATATCATGGACTTGAGAATTAAATTTCCAGATTCGACTAACTTAATTCGTTTTGCGGAAAACTTATCACATGCGTATGTTAATAAGCTGAAATCAAAACGCACCGAATATTATGACGATATTATTAGGAAAAATGAAAATAAAAGTAAGTCTATGTGGAACGTAATTAACAAAGAGCTCGCCAGGAAACCAAGAGAACCCTTTGACTTTACAAAAACGATTAAACATGTTAATGGAGTCTTGGTGGCGCCCGGGCAGGAGGTAGCCGATGCGTTGAACGCCGAGTTCGTCGGCGCGGCGGCGGCGTGCGGCGCCCCGCGCGCCGATGTTCGCGCCGCGCTGTCGGCGCTCGCAACCCGCACGCCGTCTATGGATCGCTCCATACGGCTTCAACCATTTACCCCTCAAGAAGTAGTCAAAATTTTGCAGTTTAAGATAGCGCCTAAAGAAAGTCAGGACATATACGAACTCTCACCTAACATCCTTAAATTTGTAAGTCCTTTAACATAGGTCTAAGTAGTTAAGTATTAACTAACATAATATGGATGTAAACTATCCGAAATAAATTCTTTCTTTCTTTCTTTCTTTCTTTCTTTAATATGCGAGCCGCTATCGTGCCTGTACAATATGTGCATTAAAAATGGTATTTTCCCAGAACCACTTAAAAAAGTGAAAATATCACCTCTATACAAGGGGAAAGGACCGAAGGCGGCTAGTACGTCATACCGTCCTATATCGTTGGTACCGGTCCTCAGCAAAGTCATAGAAGTCGGACTTAACCAGCGCATAATCTCCTTTTGGATGTCCCAGCACGTCATGTCAGACCGGCAGTACGCGTACCAGCGAGGCCGCAGCACGACGGACCTGGTGCGCGAGGTGGTGTGGGCGGTGCTGAGGGCGCGCGAGGCCGGCCAGCAAGCGGCCGTGCTGTGCTGCGACCTCTCGCGCGCTTTCGATACCGCGGACCACAGTCTCGTCGCAGCGAAGCTGGATCACTATGGACTCCGAGGCCCTACTCTAGATATACTGGTTTCCTTCATGCGGGACAGGTCCCAAATCGTTATAGGGGATAGGGGTAGAATACGATCCGTGGAACAAAACAGTGTAATGGGAGTTCCCCAGGGATCCTGTTTATCAAACACGCTATTTACCATACTGTTGAACGATCTGCCGGAGGCCCTCGATGTAGGCGAAGTGTTTATGTACGCCGATGACGTGACTGTAGTGGTCACAGCGCCAAACGAACAAGAACTCGAAATGGCCCTGAATGAAACCATGAACCGACTGCATGTATGGTTTACTCTGAACGGTTTGTTACTTAATGCACAAAAGACTTGTTTCCTACGCGTTAATCTGAACGGTCACCAGAGTGGTGATCTCAATATATGCGCGGGACGCACAAGAATCGAGCAGGTCACAACCACAAAACTCCTAGGCTTCGTGCTCGACGGCGCGCTCTCTTGGCGGGAGCATATTGACTACGTGTGTGCGCGCCTGGGAAGCGCATGCTACGCGCTGCGACGTCTGGCATCCACAGCTAGCAGGGACATAGTTAGGTCGTGCTATTTCGCCACTGTCCACTCCTTGTTGTCATACGGTACCGAATTGTGGGGCCATGCATCGGAATTCGATCGCGCCTTTAAAATGCAGAAGCGCGCGGTGCGTAGAATTGTAGGGATTCGCGACGATATGTCGGTGCGCGAACACTTTAAGGAACTACGCATTCTAACCTTACCGAGCATAGTCATCCTTCAGATTGCGAGTTACACTCACATGAACATTGACAAATTTAAACGTAAGGGTATAGTGACAGCACACAACCTCCGTAGCAACGCACACGGCGAGCGCCTGCTCGCGCCTCCTCATAGACTCGCGAGGTCAGAGCAATCGGCGTACGTCAAGGGCCCTGCAATATACAACCGCCTCCCTGAGAGTGTAAGACAAGCACCATCATATGAATCTTTTAAATGTAAGTTAGAAGCATGGCTGCTTACGAATAATTTTTATAATATTAATGACATAATGCAATTGCCGTTGACACTGTAAAATTTAGTGATCGACATGAATGAATGTATATATATTTTTTGTACGAGATGTACCTCTGAAATATTGTATAATTATATTTCCTTGACGTGTACCTTTTTATGCTACCAATAAATTTATCTTATCTTATCTTATCTTATCTTTTCTATTGACCTGGGTTATAAAAATCACCATCACACACCCACTGTTAACTATTGTCTACAGGAGAGAGAAAAATATTGTTCAGCTTAACAGTTTCTTGCCTATGGACTATAGTTTACAGCTTTAGGGCATGATTTTTACAATACAGGTAAATAGAAAAGGAGTACTCTTTCATATGGATAAGGGTTGAATATAAAAATTAACCTTTATAGCCCATAACTTTTGGGTATTCCACAGGAAAGACCTGAAATATTTTGTTTATGTTGGTGTAATTGATTATTTTTTGGGCTTAGGTAAAGTATTATAATATAAATATTATAATGGCTTATTACTTTCCTATTCTATGGCTTATTACTTTCCTTAATACTTAGCATCGAAACTAGAAGCACTGGTTTCAATTTTTTTATTCGCACTAGCGTTTAGTTCTTCAGATCCAGTACCAGCCAGCTTTCCCTCAGGTTGAAACATGACATCCAAGCCAAAATGTCACTTGTTGCTACTTGAATACATTACATTTTGGCTTGGCATACCGTAGCGGCTTGCGGCATGGTGAGGTGACGGTTGGTAGGTGTGACGCACGCACACATAATGCATCCAGACGAATGTTACCTTATAACGTAGAACTTAGAGTCCATTTTTGCGTGTCCCTTTAATACGATTTAGGATTTTATAGGTTGCGCGTGGATGTGATTTGGTGCAAGTTTGGAGTATTCAGTAGTAGTTTTACCTAATCTACATTTCATAAAATGGAGTCCGGTTTTCAATAACAACTAATTTAGGTCCTTTTTACATAACACACTAATCTATTGAAATAATGAAATTCGTATATCACAGCATCGGTCTGAAAAAATATTTTAATAATTTATATTTACTATTGTAATTGGTTGTAAAAAAACAAAAATAATGATAACAGGAAAAAAGCTTAAACCAAATCATGTTTCTCGATAATTTGAAATGTGAATTTATAGGTAGAATCCAACTATGCAAAGCTTTCTAGATTTTGATAGCAAAGACTGTGAAAGTGTCAAGTAAAAGTCACAATTTCATAGAACTTTGACGTTTAAAATAACACTGAAATTTGACATTGCTTGGAAGAGATAACGTGATTGACTCTAGGTAATGTCAGAAATCTAATCCCTTTACAAACATACTTACCTATTCACTCTGAATGATGACCCACTCGAGAAACATTTGCCACCAGACAGGTGTCAGATGTTAAATCCTGTGAAAATTCCCTCCTCAGTCTAAATTTGTATCAAGCCGTGTGCTGTCGTGATATCTCTTTCCTTCACTGCACACTTCGCTAATCTCTCTCTTTCCCTCCTGGGCGTTTATTATTTCTGATGGTGGGGTTAGTCTACCTTTCTTGTTATCGATTTCCACTTTACCCTGTCGGGCTCACGCGCTTGAGCCAAACACAAAACGACGTCACATGTCTTTCCTGTGGACTACCCAAATTTTAATTGATTTTCTTATTTAACCTTTATCCATATGTAAGCACGGCACTAATACACGGTACTAATACAGGGCGAAGGGTGCTAATTTTTTGTGCTGTAAGGTAAAAATCGTGACAACATGCCCAACTATTGCCCACAGGACGGGAAACTTGCTTGTAGTGTTGGGTTATTTAATCGTGAGGCACCACATTTGTACCACTCATTTTGCTCGTTTGTCACAGTGCCTCACACCGCGAAAATGTACCACTTCAAAAATATTGTCCCAAACCTCAATTTGTCATTCACCTAAAAATTTGTCACACGCCTCAAAATTATCACATAGCTCCTATTTGTGACGCGGCTCAAAATTTGTCATTTGCGCAACTTGACTATTTTAATTGCCGATAGTCGATGTTGTGATGCTGCAAATTTGTGAGTACCTCACCGCAAATGAGGTATGGCAAACTCATTTAAAATGATATACTACCCAACACTATATTAGCGTGTTGTGTAGGATTGTATTTCCCGTGGACAATAGTTAACATCTTATGGGTTTGTAGTACCTAATAAGTTTTATAAGAAAATCAACTTATATAGCCCCTCACTTTTTTGGCAGTCCACAGAAGATACTTTAACATCGTTTTATGTTTGACCCAGTTTGCCAAGAAAAAAAATCAATAAATGTTTTTCTAAATTTAAATGAATGAAAGTATCTAAATCTCTTACGAGAGCATGATGTCATGACTCATGAACGTAAAGCAGTGCGCTAATTCAATAAATAGCACTGAATGTATTTTTAAGCTTTTGAATCGTCTAGACTTGAAATAAACACACGTGTCTCCCTCGTATCTCTTCTGTAGAAAGAGATATTTACTTAGATATTTATCGTGAATAATACATAATGTCACCATAACCGGTCAGTAGTAGGGAATGAACTCGGTTATTTTTTGTATGGAAAGTAGGTACAGTCAACCAATTGGAACCCTAGGCCACTGTAGGACTATGTCATAGTGACGTTATTAATCAGATTGTAAGTAATTTCTTACTGCTTGTCATTTTGACATGGTTCTAGAGTGGCCTAGGGTTCCAATTGGTTGACTATACAAGGTTTAAACCAAAACCGCTTCACAGTCAGCAAATAGAAGTCAGAAATATTGTGATATTTTGTTATTTCTACTCAAAATCACGTGCTGTTTCCATCCCAATAGGAGAAAATAAAAAGTCAAAAAATGTCCATACATTTTGTTACTTTATTTTTTGCTATCCCATAAAACTTATATGGAAAATGGTGACACAATATAAAAAAACGTAGGTACACTTTATTCTCAACACACATACAGTCAACCATTGGAACCCTAGGCCACTCTAAAAGTCTAGAACCATGTAAAAATGACAAGCAGTAAGAGATTTCTTACAATCTGAATTATAGCGTCACTATGACAGACGTCACAGTACTCACAGTCCTACAGTGGCCTAGAGTTTTATATGTAGTTCGTCAGTTAGATTATCCAAAATTAATAGACACGTATTATTTCCTTTTTCAAGATAACTAAACTTGACGAAGATGAAGCGCATCAAAGTTCCGGGGTGGGGGCTGGTGACGTCACAATTAGGTAAAATGTTTACCCAATAGTGACGTCACGCGAAACTTTAATGCACTATGTTTCCGTTTTTCATTTGTAAGAAAAAATACGTGTCGAATATTTTTTAATAATCTAACAGACGGACTAATTAGATTTTTTGTTGTTTAGGCTATTGGGTGACTGTAGGTTCATACATTATTTATATTAAAAACTAAGTTTTGCGTAGTCGGGTACAATAAACAACGAATGGGGATGACCGTGACTCAATTCGCCGCTAGGGGCGCTAGTGGAACATGAGTCCTGCCTTTTAAACTTCACTTTGACAGTTTTTTCATATTGACACAAGACCCGCGCATGAGTGGCGTCGCCTGGTGAACGACAATACGGTAGCCCATTACTTTATAATACAACGCAGTCTTTCAAAATAAATTGAACAGTATCAGAATTTACCAAAATGTCTGTATGATTAGATTCTATTGCGGTGGTACTATAAATTCTTGCTCATGAAGGATTTAATTTACGAAAAGTGGTGACACACGCAAAATCGAAATTGTGTCGCTTAACTTCAAACTCGGGTAAATCCATTCGACCCTCTCAGCAAATATCTACCTTATTACCTTTACTTAATACCAAAATCGCATAATCTGACAGATGGATTTACCCGAGTTTGATGTTAAGCGACTCAATTACATTTCAGATGAATCATTTTCAGGCACAAATGCCATTTACCTAAATTCACTATCACATCCACAAACAACGATAAAATAGATAGTTAATCGAAAATTTCAAAAGCTCGTATCTCACGACGAACTCACTATGCAGATACGATTTCTTAACACATTATGACGTTTGGCTCCTATCCAAGGCTTCGTCTGATGCATTATGCTATTCCGGTGTGCTGTGCGTCCTTCGTTATTTGTTTTTGTGTTATTTTTAGATTTTTATTAATGTCTTTTGAGAGCGAGAGTGTATTGTAATGTTTATTTAATTGTTTGCGTTCGAAGGGAATTGGGTTTATGATTTTTTTGCGTTTTAATTATTTTTAAGTGAAGTAATTTTCTATAAAGTTAGGGTAAGACGGTCTTCATACTGGATCCGAGCGAGATAACGCTATACGTGCATAGCGCTGTCCCGCGTACTCACCGAATCTGTGTAATAACTGCGTTAGATATATAGGATATAATCTCAAATTAAAGTTATAATTTTTCTCTTTCCGTACCTACTTGTAAAAGTGTGGTCACGGTAAAAAGCCATTTAACCCTTAGTTTATGATTATATCTAGAGTATCCGCAGTCGTCCCATAGGCGCTCTTGCCTTTACTGTCATTAGATTCCATAACGTATGCGCATCAGTGCCCGACGCCGCACCAGTTATCGACATGAGCACTTTATGTCAGAGTTATATGGGCTACTATATTCGAATTTAAACCTTTGACATAAAGTGCCCATGTCGATAACAGGTGCAGCGTCGGGCACTGGTGCGTTTACGTTAAATATAAAAAGTTAAATTCGCTAGATCAGCACAAAAATGTATAGGCTCGGAAATAGTAGGTACTTATTTCGAAATTCTCAATCACATTTTACTGCGTTTTGGTTATCAAATTTTGTGTCGACCTACCATTTAACAATCAGTATTATGTTCTAGAGTTTAATAATAAACCTCTCGTAAACTTGGACTCTAATTAATGTGATGACAAATCAGACCATTAGCCGTGCCAACTCAAATTGAGCGCATCTATATTTATCAGAAAACGATTAATATATGACAAATAAGGGTGATGAGTTATGGATTGAACGGTTTTAAAGATGGCGGTATAAAATGGCCGCCTGTCGTGTTCTGAAAAGTATACAGGCTGTAACAAAAATGCTGGCGATCCGTTTAAGGCCGTAATCCGTAACGAGTAACTTGGTCTGGGTTGGAAGAAACACGAAAACAAAATTGCCGCAATTTTTTTTGCGTTAATTTTTATTTCTAGTTAGACCATGATATTGATTATGCCCTTAAACTGTGTAGCCGCGATAGTGATGCAAGGTGCGATAATCAATATAATAAAAGCACAAACATCCTATCCGTGCTGCAGAAAACTTCTATAGGAAAAAAAACAGTATTGTATTTGGTATCTACTTCTCAATCGCGCTAGCGTATCGAGAGATCAAATTATGTTTGCCGTTTATATTAATCATCCGGCTACATTCATATGTTGACCTCTCGATACGCTAACGCGGTCGAGAAGTAAATGTCAAATATGACCAGTAATAATGTATACTAAGCTTCTGCTAAAATGATATGTCTCCTTCTAGCGTATACAGTCAGAAAGAGACGCATATTTTATTGAATACGTACTCTGTTGAGACATTAATATTAGTAGCTGAAGCTGCCATACGAAGCAAAAACATAAGTGATATTCTCGTTGAATGCGGGTATACCGCTCCGCTGCCAATGAAATATGGAATCTGACTACTTAACAAAGAGTTCAAATTTTTTTGATACTATGTCCGTTTGATGTAACTTAATACAGATATGATATAGTAAAGCCAACTCCCCTAGTCCAGCAACTAATGTGCTGTGTTACACAGTTGTCACGGCCATATCGGGCCTGGTAGCGGAGGTGCACCAGCAGATGGAAGCGAACCACGCACAGAGCCAGCAGCGACAGGTCATTGCATGGCGATGCTTTACGGTGTTTTTCAATGAGGATTACCGCTAGGGGCGCTAGTGGGTCCTGGGTCTTTTCAAACGTCACTTTGACTCTCACATATTGACACAGAACCCACGCATGAGTGGCGCCGCCTGGTGCGACAATACGGTAGCTCCCATGGTGACGCGACCCCTTTACCGCCTTATGTGAGCCTTCACGGCTATAGGTGAGAGTGAGATACCATGTCTTTCGCTCTCACATATGGCCGCCGCTACCGCATGGAGTCATGGCAGGGCCTTTAGAGCCTCTTCAGATCTTCCGAGCTGAGCTTAAAGAGGGCGCAGAGAGTTGTGGCGCCCTCATTCTGGGGGATTGTGTTTTCATAAAACAATTCCATTTCTCTGTTATCCACAGTATCATCGTTGTAGTAGTAATTCCCAATTTTTTTTCTTTACAATACAATACAATACAATACAAATACTCTTTATTGTTCACCAACAAGGAAATAAAAACAATATACATTAAACACTAAAATATAAACACTGGTAGACAACAGGCGGCCTTATCGCTAAGAAGCGATCTCTTCCAGACAACCTTTGGGTAGAGGACAATACACATGGAAATCCAAACAATGTATAGGTAAACCAAAACTGATTTTTTTCTTTATTTAGTAACAGTCGCTTATATTTATTAGTTAGTACATTACAAGATGATTCCAGTTACAGACTTACAGTTTCCTTGATTAGAACATTGAAACCGTATCCATACTAATATTATAAATGGGAAAGTGTGTGTCTGTTTGCTTGTCCGTTTTTCACGGCAAAACGGAGCGACGAATTGACGTGGTTTTTTAAGTGGATATTAGTTAAAGAGATGGAGAGTGATATAAGCTACTTTTTGTCTCTTTTGTGAAGCCGCGGGCATAAGCTAGTAACTAATATAAAACTAATATATGTTGATCTATGACACATAATTTCGATTTACTTATTTTTTGCTTTATCACCGCGGAATGTGGTCACTTTTTTACCGTTTAGATGATAAAGCCAAATTTAAGTAATATAGAACTATATCATATAGATGAAAAGTTGAAGAATTAGTAGGACTACAACGATGATGATAATTATAGATAAATGGAAAAGTTTATTAAAAAACGCTATCCCCCAACGCCACTGGGCACTGCGCCCTCAACGCCTACTCATTTCAATAGCCGGCGATATACGTTCGGTTCTCTATAGTGAGCATATCCGGGCATCCGCCATACAAATCTCCCATACATTGGCAGATCCGCCGAATATCCCCGAACGTATTATGGCCAGCATTTGTCTCAAGTCTGCCTCGTCATTGCGTCGCGAAGCAGCTATACGCTCGGAAGACGCCAGTGATTGTGTGAAAAGAAAATACAGTTGCAGCCTTCAACTGTTTTTTCGCTAAGACTACACGTTCTAAATAATTCCGGAGGCTGGAAAGGGGGTCGCGTTAGTGCGGTATTCGCTTTTCTTTTGTTTTTTATTTGTGTCACTCACTCATACACTGTAATTCGTTTTCATCCAGTTTTGTCCGCACTTTTCCCTTTTTTCATGCACTTCATTTTTGTCACGTCTTTGTCATGTTTATATTGTTGCTTTTTGAATGGACCAGTTACGTTGCAAATGAATGGTAGGTATATCAATCAGCATTATCTTTTTTTAATCTTATGATGACACATATCACAACCCTTACGCTCGAAATAGGCCAAATAGTTGACTTAAATTTTGTAACATGTATTTCTACAGTTTTTGACAGTAAAATATTATCTTATCTTACCTTATGTTATGGAGTTGGCCAATTCACCATTTGCAACGCCGTATGACAAAAGTATTGACCAATGTAAACGTGCCATTAGCTATCATTTTTATTTCAGTTGCAACTTTCAGCATGTTTATTTTCGCCGAGTGACGCTTACTTTGATTATTAAGAAAGAGACGCAGCGATGGGAATGAGCTAGCATCTCTTTCTGTCCTGTTTGTGTCACCGTCGTTTCATCTGTCTGTCTGTGCCTAAGCTACCATGTCAAAACTAACCCCCCTAAAAAGAAAATATAACTAAACTAAATAGCCTGATCATATTTGTGTCAGAATAGTTTAATTAAAATGCTTGTGAAAGTTTTGAGATAAATCCATGTAAAATCGCTGACAAAGGAACTTCCGAACAATGTAAACAAACCCCCTTATTGATCATTATAACCTAACTCTTAAGTTTTTAATGAAATCTCCAAGATAAACTTATTTATCTTATGTTTTGTATGTTACGATAATACGACCGTTTCAGTAGTGAATGGTTTCAGTGGTGTATGATGTGGTAGTGTGACAATACAAAGAGAATCAGTGACAAAACATGTGACGCCTTTTGTTTATATTGTTAGGAACTTCCATTGATGGCGATCTTAGAAAGGCTAGGATTAGGTACCTGAGCATTTTCAAAAATAGAATACCATTTCCTTTTTTTAAATGTTTTTATAGACTTTCTATAGTTTTGGGTTTTTTATAAGTACCTAACCAGAATCACGAGTAGGTACTATTGATAAAAAAAAGAAAAAGAGTGTCCCGTTTTTTTTGGTCAGTTTTGTAATGCATTTGTTCATACATTTTACTGACAATATTTTTTTGTATGGAAAATCGAGGACCCATTTTCATTAAAATGGTGCACTTTTTTCTGAAAATGCCCACCTACAGTCACCTGCAATAATATATTTCGCTATGTGGGCCGCAAAAATATCGGACACGCTCTCATGGCTGCACGAAGATTGTATCAGATATTTATGCGGCCTTTATAGCGGAAGGTACTACCTTAGTTCACTCGGAAAGTTTTGAGATTCCCTTAATCTATAAATGGAATGCACCCTTATTATATGTTATTAAATAGCATTTTGGAATATAACTTAAACACTATTGCCAAATTTTCTTGAATTTCAGAAAAAAATTAAGTGATTATTTTACTATCGCGATTAAAAATTTGTATAAAAATGTAAAACTCTATGACAGTAAGGCTTCCTCACTCCCTAGACGACGATAAAAAATAATGTTAATGCATTCTCTAGGATATTCTCTATATTTACATGCGAGATTCGTATGCCCGCTATCACAAATATTTCTGCAGGCACGCATTTTCGTAACTGCTGCTTTTAGCGATTGATCGCTTCCATGGCCTTAATAGAGGTTACTTATACCCCTTTTAAAGTCGCAAAACCGTCGTTAAATCATTAAACTAGATGAAAGAGATTCCCCTCTTGCTGACTGTAATCATTGCATTCGAAGTTCTTCGGTTTAAAATATTAAAAGTCGTAAAATAGCCTGAAAATGTACTCGTTTGAGCCCCGACCGTGTCGCAGAAAAACGAATGAATCTGTTATATAAATGGCTGTAAAATGGTTGTTTATATATTTAAACCAATCTGGCTACCAGTGTTTCACTTCTAATGAAATAAGCTTTTTAAAAATATATAATACCTACATACAATACAATACATGCCATGTCTAGATTTCGAGCATCTTATTTCTTTCCTGGTGACTCACTTATTGCAGGTGTTTGTATTATTCAGACTAAGAAGCTTTTAAGGATCTATTGGCTTTCTGTCGCTCAAACAAGCAAGAGCGATAGAGAGGCTGATTACGAAAATTATATATTGAAATCCGATGTTACATGTCCGCAGGGCCTAGATGAATATAATAGGCCTCAAATTTTGTGCCTACGCGCACACTCCAGGTGTATTTAAGTTTCTTGGCTCATACGTACAGTCAAATGTAATAGTATTTTTCGTCATGTGGGTCGCAAAAATATATATGTTTATAAATATCTATACACTTCGTATCTTGTTACAAAGGAAGAAGGTTCATAATTGAATACAGATGCATATGTATTTATGAAGCCGACCGTACAAATAAGATTATAAGATATTTTTGCGGCCTACATAGCGGAAGACATTATTGCTGATGAGAATAATAATAAACTCTTCGTTTATTGCGCACGTCTACGTATACATGTTAATATAAACAAATGAAATAAATAAAAACACTAATAATATTATGGATTTTTTTTCCGCTTGTTTTGCACTTTTTTTAAAGGTTTGACGTTGCAGTGGTTTTAGTTTTTGCTTCGAACATGACATACGTATTGTGTGATTTGTAGATTTTTACTTAAAAAATAATTTGTATTTTTTTTTATATAGTGTTATTATTGTGTTAGACTAGTCGTAGTAGGTAGTTTGGTATTAGCAACACAGTAGCGACATGCAAGCTTTAAAAAAATGGCGTTAACAGCCCGACTAAGCTAAGTTTTCATTGATTTTCATAGCACAGACTGTGAAGTGTTAAGTAAAAGTCATTATTTCATAGAAGTTTGACGTTTAAAATAACACTTTCGTGGTCTCTAAATGATATTCGATGGAAATGTAGCTTGGTCTGACTCCATTGATAAACGCCTTGTCAAATATGAGACGCAGTTCATAATCTGCCATTATGCTATTTCTTTTTGTTAGGCGATTTATGTGATCTCATGAATTCACCAATCCGAATTTTAATTGTCAATTTGTCTTTTATGTCGCTGCTGTGTTGTATCCGAGTTAGAACGTTTATAATTCAAATCGTTCAGTTCGATAAGGTAATAACAACGTTCTTGGTAAGGCAATGTAGTATTTGGGCAATTAAAAGCGAGGGCGACACGGTGCCATGCGGCGCGAAAATAACAATCGCGTGCCGCTTAGACCGTGTACGAACGCGATTGCGAAGCGGCGCGGTGCGGTGACATTTCAATGCGGCTCGCTTCGCGATGAAATGTCATGAATGTCAAGGAACAAACCGCTGATACCTACAGAAGTGTCCTAGGTGAGCGTCGCGCTTCGCCTTAACGATCGAAGGACACTTCCATACCTATATATCAGGCCCGGGTCGTCCTGACCCGCTGCCCGCGGCGTGCAGCGGCCCGTCGCCCGCGGCGTCTGTATGTTGTGTTCGGGAATGCTTGGGCGTGGTCGTTCTTACCCGCCGCCGGCTGAATTTGAGCGGCGGGTGAGAATGACTGCGGCCAAGCATTCCCGAACACAGCATACAGACGCCGCGGGCGGCCGTTCAGAACGACCCGGGCCTGATATACAACTTGTCCCAAAACTCAACAGGATGGAGCTGCTTATGATTAGTCGAGAAAAAAATATATCTCAATTATTTAAGAAATTACAGAAAAAAAAGAAATTCATCGAAAATCGACATCCCTAATGGTATTTTTAACGACCATGTGTCTACAAATATTCAAATATTTCTGTTTTTTTTTTATTTTTGGAAACCTAAGTCCTATAGAATTTTTTTACACCATGATGAGTGGACTGAAAGAAAAAATCTTTCAAAATTGTAGGGACGAAATGAATTTTGATATTTTTTATGTAAAAACTACATGTATTATGGTATTTTAAGGGCTGTGTTAGGTAGCAGGGCTATTTAAGTTTTCAAAAACAAAAAGTAAAGAAATATTTGAATATTTGTAGACATGTAGGGTTAGCATGGTTGCCATTTTATCGCTTATCACGCTATGCGTCACTTTCACACATACATACTTGTTAGAACGTGACAGCAACGTCGGTAAATGATAAAAACCCGACCATCATAGACTAGCTGGTCGTTAAAAAAAATACAATTAGGGATGTCAATTTTCGATGAATTTCTTTTTTTTCTGTAATTTCTAAAATAATTGACATATAGGTATATTTTTTTCTTATTTTTTCTCAACTAATCATAAACAGCTCCATCCTGTGGTGCCGGCTTATCGTTGAGTTTTGGGACAAGTTGTTTAGGTATGGAAGAGTCCTTCGTGGGCGATAGTTAAGGCGAAGCGCGATGCAGCGCGAGGCTTACCTCGGACACTTCTGTAGGTATCAACGGTTTGTTCCACATTCATGACATTTCAACGCGAAGCGAGCCGCATTGAAATGTCACCGCACCGCGCCGCTTCGCCATCGCGTTCGTACACGGCCTAAGCGGCACGCGAGCAAGCGAGAAGTCCGATGACAACTACCTTATCGGTCTGATGGTTTTGGCAGTAGTATAGCAGTTAACCGCATTCGAAAGGGACACGCCACGCGTACGTTGTCTCTTTCCAAACGCCATTAGTACAGTCGGCTTCATAAATATATATGCACTTGTATTCAATTTAAAACCCTCTTCCCTTGTAGTTCCGAAGTGTATACATATTTATAGATGTACAGGCTTTAAACAAATGTAAAGTTCAGGGGTAAAACGATGGTTAAATTTTTTCGTAAAAGTCCCATATAATTTTGCCGGAAATACGAAAGGTAACACTTTCCTAGTCCATTTAGCCGATGTAGTCAAATCTACAATCATCGTTTTCTCTCTGGACTGTTTAAATTATTCATCTAGTCTCAAAAATCTCATCTTATCTTTATCGAATTTCCAGGAATCCCAGGAGAACCATACACGCCCGTACACGAATGGCTCCGTACACAGCTCACCTATTATCATAGCTAGCGAATACGTCGAGAAGGAGGAATCTCCTGAACCGGAAAAAGTGTTTGAACCGAGAGAACCAAGTCTTGAAAAAGAGGCGTCCCCTGAACCGGCAGAATGGAACCCAGAAAAAGAGGCGTCTCCTGAACCGGCAGAGCTAAGCCCAGAAAAAGAGGCGTCCCCTGAACCGGCAGAGCTAAGCCCAGAAAAAGAGGCGTCCCCTGAGCCGGCCGAATTGAGCCCAGAACTAAGCCCGGAAAGAACTACCTTTAAACTTAAAGAATCAAGCCTTGAGAGAGAATCTACACCAGAACCTACCCCAGTAAAAGAAGCATCACCAGAAATCCCAGAGAAAGATACAGTTGAGTTAGAAGAACCGTCCCCAGAAAAAGAACAGCCACAAAATGTAGAAGAGGAATTGATCAAACTGTCGGAAGACATAAAAGAAAAGAAAGATAATTTGGCGAAGTCTACGAAGGACTTTTTGAACGAAGCGAAGGAGAACGCCGAGAAAACTGTGGAATTGCTGAAGGAAGCCCTGAAAGAAGATTCCCCTGTGCAAGAGATAGAGGAAGAAGAGGAGGAAGAAGATAATGATCCTGAACAAGATAATGTCAGCGTGAAGGTAAGTCAAGATATTAATTATGATATTCAGGCTTTTTGTTACTATATTATGGCGTTTTCAGACTAGTTTCGGAAAATTGTACAGTGTCGCCATTCGCCGGAGCAGGCAACTCACAATTATCTGAACTCCCACCTCACCTTGCAACCAAAATGGTCGCGTACTGCGCGGTTTCAGAGGAATTTCCTCCCGCGGACGCTCCGGCTGTGGAATGAGCTCCTTGCCGAGGTTTTCCCGAAATATTACAGTATGGGGTTTTTCAAAAGAGAGTACACGATTTTAATGGGTCGGCAACGCACATGCGAGTTTGCAGGTTCATACGCTACAGCGACCTCTTTCTTTTGGCGGGCCGTATGCTTGTATGCCACCAGGGTTGTATTAAAAAATCGGGTGTTCAAATTACAGTCAGCTGCAGAGATGGTCGACTAGGTTATTAGCTTAGCTAGTCTCCTATTTGCTGTATGTGTGTTTGTGGCGCCACCTATTGAGAAAAGGCACATACTTTTCATGGTTGCCTCTCGGGCCAAAAATGTAAGGTTGCTATTTCCATCATAGGATCTATTTGGATTAAGAATGAAGTATCCATCATTGGTGCCTGTCAGGCTAAAGTGTTCATAATTGGTGCCGTCACCTAGTTTTGACGGAATTCGCCACATTGACCTTACTTTACAGTTTCCAAAGCCATGAGCATTGCAATACCTAAAAAAACTTAAATTCCCTGACAATAAATATTCAAAATTCAATAAATCGTGACACAACTTCGGCCCTGCTGGCTACCTACAGGTGGTGGGGATGGAGCTAACAGCGCATACGGTGAGCAGCCGGCCCGCTGCCGCCTCCGCGCCCGCCCCCGCTACCGCGCCCGCTCCCGCTCGATCGGTGAGAGCACACTGCACTGTGCATATTGTTCAGACCGTTTATGACACATGACCCTTTGCACGTGTTTAGTTAGTGGTTTCAAAAGTACACAGTAGAATTATATTTATTTAAGATATAAATCAGTAGATGTTTGTCTAATACGGGTTACGTATAACATTCCAAATTAATAAAACGCATTGTATATCATTTTGTGTATGTTCTTAATAACCGGGTATAGACTTGACGCAGAGTTAATTATTGTACCTACGAGTCATTTTCTGTTATAAACAGGGCCCGTCATTTTCATGCCGATGACAGACAAATGACGTCAAGCTTCATACATCATGTTTACGGGGTTTGTTTATGGTGTATGGTTTTACGTTTGAAAAAATAATGCTATCATTAAATAGTGTCAAAACTATTAGGTTCGACGTTGAATCGAACGTTGATAGACTTTATCTGTCATTAACACGTTGGTGGACAACCTTCTATAGCATTCGCGTAGTTTTTTGTTTCCTTTAACACATCCTGTGTGTTTATATACGTCATTATGACGAAACCGCCATGAAAATTACGGGCCCTGTCCTGAATAATGATGATTATTTTACCATGTATATGTATTTACCTACTTATACTCCTAGTTTGGGTTTAGCCATAAATATTACTGAGCTCTGTTTAAAGTCTTGCCCGGTGTGACCTATCCTTAATTCAGATCAATCGCAAATAAGGTGTACTGAGGTAATTACGTAAACGGCCTGAAGCCTTAGTTTAGCATGAGGGTGCATGATGATATCAACAAGAGATAAAGTGAGATGTATAGCCATGTTACAAATTAAGAGTTAAAGTTAGAGAGAGACTCGGGTTAGCTCTACGCATTATACGCGTATTAATACACACTCATACGCATTATACGCGTATGTGAGTGCGTATGGAGCGTTATGTGTACGAGTTACTCAAAACATACCGGAAGAAAAACCCCCAATACACCTTATGTCATTTAAATCTATGTTTCTACTTTTAATATGCCATATAATTATTATACAGTACAAATTATCTATATACATATTTATTTTATAGCGTCGATTGAATGGGAAATTCCATTAAAATTAGTATAAAACTTCTCGAATCGTTACGATTCCATCCGTTTGAATACAGGATGTTTTTCAACCCTTACCTTTATTGCGCAAGCAACAACATTTAGTATTGAACCAAGAACCAACCCCGCAAATTGCCAACTACATAAAACTCATCACTGGTCAGCGTGCGGAGCCAAGATGCCAATCGCTCACGCTCGGAAGAGTATCGTAGTTATCTCTCTCTATCACTTTTCCTTATTATCGCGACAATCACAGTTGCTTTTCGTTCGCGACTAAGCGTTAGCGATTGGCATCTTGGCTATGCACGGTAATGTTTGGAACGGGCAATATTTTTCACTGTTGACTTGTGGTTGTAAGTTGGTTGGAATTTACATTAAACATTGAGAATGAGCTTCATATTCTCGCTTAGGGCTGTAAAAACACCCTGTATAACAAAGTAAAATCAATAAAACATCATTTTAGACCAGTTTATTTACAGTCGTAGATAAAACTGCTTATTATATTATAAAACACAAAGAATGTGCCCCAAATATTTACACGTTAACATTCTATAATAAAAAAATAACATAAATAAGCAATTTTATTTTAATAACACTACTTTTCAATTTGACTAACATACCTTCCTTTTTTTAATGCACCACTAAAATAATGCGACGGATAAAAAAATATCAGGTAAGTTTTTTCACTATAAACTTTACCTGCTGTTTTAGCTATAATGTTATAAAGTCAATAATATATTTTTAAATTATTATATCAAATAGCTTTAATTGCTAAATTGCCTTTTGGCAATATACGGTCCCCTGAATTAAGAGTTCTACGAACGTCACCGATATCGCATGCAATTTTTGTTACTTTATGGTCTAGAACGAATGGGGACTACAGTATTGTCGCTCACCAGGCGGCGCCACTCATGCGTGGGTCTTGTGTCAGTATGAAATAATTGTCAAAGTGACGTTTGCAGTTGCCCGCTAGACCCACGTTGCAGTAGCGCCCCCGGCGAATCGACTCACGTTAATCCACATTCAATCGGTCGGGTACCACAAATACCACAATATGTCGAAAATTGCATGCGACTATCCATGACGTCTGTAGACCCTTATGCCTTTATACAATCTAGTTTTTGACCGAAGTTTTTAGTATTTGTAGCTACACAAATCGCATAGAGCTCGTGTACATAGTATGAATATTAAGCAGGGCCCGTACATTTCATGCCGATGGCAGATAAATGACGTCAAGCTTCATGTTTTAGGTTTTACCTTTGAGTTTTAATCCAGACGGAGTAGCAATTGACAGGCCTATCCCTCTGCCGAATTTGTATGATACAGTATCATACTCATTGTATCTTATCTGACATAGCTATTTTGTACGTATTTACGAATAGTGTACATTTGACCTGCCTCTCACTCGAAAAAATGGGCAGACTTTTTTCTATAGAAAGCCAGTCTGGATGATTAAAAAGTCAAAGGGTTTTATGTTTGAATTTTGAATTAGGCTTCTGGTTGTTTTTGTTTGCTAAACGTTGTTTAATGTGTAATATTGATAGCTGATGGAGTAAACTAACGATATTAGTATTCAGCTAATGAAGAATTGATCCTGAAACGCGTTCAACTCCTTTAGTCATCAATCGGCAGTCCCGGGATCTCGGCCCCCTAATAAACTATCTCTTATAAACTTAACAAATAGCGAGGCCTATTACCGAACAACACCGCCCAGTGGCAATATACTATTCTATTTATATAATATACTGAGATTCTGATAATACTTGACATTGGCAATGTTGACCAACTCTCAAACGCCATTATTTAAAAGAAGGTGCATATTTCAATTACAGTAGGACCTCTTTAATCCGAACCCTGAAAATTTAACCCCCGTTCGGATCCGTGGAGCGTATGGAGAATGAATAGGGTATTTTTGTATGAAATAAAACAAACAATATAACATCTATAACTAAAAGAAATACCTTCCTTCAGTTGAAGATCTAGAATCTCCAATTTTTGAGAAATAGTCAAAGTAACGTGTTTTCTTTTCTTTGACGTGGAAGCCATGATTTAAATACAATTACACATACACTGTTGAGATGCACAAACCACGCAATAACAACACAAAACGGTTGGGAAGGTCCGTTCGGATTACAGAGGGGTTCGGATTAGAAGGGGTTCGGATTAAAGAGGTCCTGCTGTAATTGTTACGAAACGTTCAAAACCACTTTAGTTTTGAGCCTATATTCGTTAGATTTTATTATAAAAAAGAACACTGTATTCATTTCAAATCAATTTTAATTTCATGTTAAAACAAATATTATAATTAATTAAATTCGTATTGCATATTTTTTAAATAAAATATTCAATAAAATGTAATGCACAAATTATCAGTCAAGTCTATGCTTAAATTTAGAAATGGCAATCATTCAGGATTTTGACAGATGTTTGAGAGATTTTGAAAACTCACCGTTGTTCACCGATTCCTAACGACTGTACACTTTCACTTTTCTGTTCTGATCTTAATTTGGATTAAACCAGCATTTGAGATACAGTCCGCTTATGTTTTAACACCACAATCACCACCTGAGACCACACGAAGATGTTACAGTAATACCTAGTGCTGTCATTGAGAAGTGTCAAAACTCTTACGTGCGACTTTAGATTGTAACCTGTCATAACTCATTACGTGTTTAAAATGCCCGTGTGTTTATATACGTCATTATGCCGAAACCGGCATGAAAAGTACTGGCCCAGTTTATAATTATCCTTTAAAATTTCTTGATCAAAAACCGCCTCTACCGCATTGACATAAGCTCCATATTTCCAGCACGAGGCTGACGAGGTGAAGTCCATATTCCTGGAGACCCACATCCCGCAGCAGTCTAGAGTGCTGGTGGCAGATTTCGAGGACCGAGCCAAGCCGCACAAAAAACATGAGCCGGTCAGTTGACACACAGAACTCGCTGACACTTTTGAAGTCCATAGCATATGGTGACCGTTTATACAAGCTGTAGGCTTGGTAGTTGAGGAGATAATATTAGCGTTGTAAAAGTCTGGAAGAAATCCGATTTTTTCCCAGACGACTCGTTTTTTTCGGATTCTTTAGGAAAAAATCAATGAAAGCATCCACTCTAATTTTCAACTCTAAATCAATGCATATTAGGTCTAATTTACACCTACAACAGGGCTACATCGATTAGATTGCGGAAGAAACAATTGAAACAGATGAAAGGAGTGACAGTGATAGTGACATTATTTATTTCTTCAGAACCCGAAAACTTAAATCATGAAAAAAACATTCGATTTTTTCCGGAATTTTTCCGTGGGGGTCATAATAATTCCCACAGAGACAGGGTTTGAGGGAACGAACCAGCGATCTTCTGCTTTCGCGGCAGACGCCCTAATCACTAGGCCACCTGATCACGACGGCCAGAGACCGAAATTTCCTAAGTCCCAATCGAATATTATGAAATATTTCGAATCGTAGTGTGACTACTTAACAACATTTATCATTTTTTTTTTATAAATAATAAACGATTTAATTCATACTTTAATACCAAAAGTCTTTCAAAATCTACCTAGAGTAGGATTAAGCTATGTTTCTTAGATTTTGATAGTACAGACTGTGAAAGTGTTAAGTAAACGTCATAATTTCATCGAAGTTTGACGTTTAAAATAACACTTTAAAGTTTGACAGTTCATTTGCTTGGAAGAGATAACGTGGTTTCACTCTACCTTTTTTTTGACCGCCATCTTGAAAAACTTCAGAATAACAAGAAATCGTGTAAGTTATCAAATTATAGGAAATTTCATGCCGAAAAAGTCCTGATGTTGGTAAAACGAAAAGCTTTTGGAGTTTTTAGAATTAAACTTCAAACCACAGTGGCAACACCTGTTCTCTTGTCAGATGTCATTATTTTCGTAAACAAAAACATCTGTCAAACTGCAAGCTGCTACTGCTCGCACTTATGCGACAGAATGAGATAAACAATTTAAATGTCACCTACTTAAAGCTCAGTGGCGCCCTCCGTACGTGTGTACCTGTTTGTTGCACTGTACCTTTTTGTCGCACTGTACAACTGTTGCATAAGATACTATTATCTTACTTACCTTTTTATTTTATAAAAATACAAAATTGAGTCACAAACAGTGCCAAACACATTCTTCTTCTTCTTCGTCGGTTCCTCAGGGCTGAGGGTCGTGACCATCAAGAGCCCAGTTTCTCACCACTGCTTTCCAAGCCCCTCGGTCTTGGGCTAACTGGATAGCTCCCTGGATGTTGACGCCTGTGACGTCGCGGATGGCATCTGACCATCGTGCAGGTGCCCTCCCCCTGCTTCTCTTTCCTTCAACGCATCCAACCATAACAAGCTTTTCAAAGCTACTAGCATCTTGACGTGCCACATGACCAAAGAATGTCATAGTTCTCCGAAAACATGTAGTTGAAAGCCAAACACATAGCACTAGTCAAATAACCCGCCCCGTGTCATCCCTGGTGCAAACGTGCCCATTACGCTTGCGGCATTGCCACGCTGAATCGCGATTGACAATCTTTGCACCAGGAATGACCCGGAGCGAGGGTTATTTTATATATTTGTGATTCCACGTGGTTTTAGTAACGCTACAGTAGAACGATTAAATGATTTTCATTCTATCTTTTCTTTTAATTTCCTTCATTTTCTAAATCTACATTTACTCATACATACATATCTATTGGCAATCTTCATACACACTTCGCTCTAAGATCGTCGCCAATGGAACTTCCTAACAATGTAAACAAAAGGCGTCGCATGTTTAGTCACTGTTTCTCCTTGTATTTTCACACTACCTCATCAAACACCACTGAAACCATTCACTACTGAAATGGAAGTATTATCGTAACATACAAAACATAAGATAAATAAGTTAACCTTGGATATTTCATTTAAAGTTAGGTTATTACCATTAGACATTAGAAAGTTCCATTGACAGCGATTTTACAATATTTTATTTCTCTATATGAAATATCGTCTTAAATAAATAAATAAATAAATATTGTTGGACAATTTTTACACAAATCGACCTAGTCCCACGGTAAGCTCAATAAGGCTTGTGATGTGGGTACTAGACGACGATATATATAATAGATACATACATATAAATACTTAAATACATAGAAAACATCCATAACTCAGGAACAAATATTCGTGATAAACACACAAATAAATGCCCTGACCAGGATTCGAACCCGGGACCTCCTGCTTCGTAGGCAAGGTCACTACCGACTAGGCTAGGAGGCCGTCAAATCAATAGACAAGGGCAAGTCTGGTAAATGCCATAGAAAAGAATCTGCGATTTGAAAAAACGAATGTCCCCTTACAGATGGCGCCACGATCATGCACAAAGCGAATAAGAGGGTTTCGCTCTATTTATGTGTTTTACAATCAGAAGGCGTATTATAAAAATTGTACGACATTAACTCCTCGACCGCGTTAGCGTATCGGGAGTTCAAATTATGTTTGCCGTTTATTTAAATCATCCGGCAACTTTCATATCTTGACCCCTCGATACGCTAACGCGGTCGAGGAGTTAATGTCGTACAACTTTTATACTAGGGCTTCTGTTTGTGGAGGGGCGGCGCCCCCCTGGCCGCCACCGCCCGCGTTTCGCCCCCTCTGCCCCCTAGTTACACCTCTGAATTTGCGCAATCTATTATTAAATAAACGCTTGTTTCTCTTCCAGGCTGTGGTTAGCGGCAAGATGACCTTGTCTCTGATACAAGACGCGCCGCTGGACCCCACGGAAATTGACCCAGGTAATTAGGGCCTTTGCTAGCTGACGCGGGTGCACGGAGCGGGTGCACGCGGCGGGTGGATTTAGTATGGCGCACCCGCTCCGTGGGCCCGCTTCACTTAGCGCTGTTCATACAATTTCTTACTAGAAAGGCGTCCGTTCCGGGTAATCCGCGTCAGCTAGCGTAGGCCCTTACTGTCACTTTTAAGCCCTTGCAAGCAGGTTGAAGTACTGGTGGCGTAGTGGCTTCTGACCAGGCATGCTGCGGATTTTTGCATCTGCATCATTAGAAAAATCCGGATCTTTTTTGTCCGTCCGTCCGTCTGTCTGTCGAGACCCTTTATCTCGAGAACGCGTAAAGGTAGCAAGTTGGAATTAACACCACATACACAGGTCTGCGGTCCCTTGAAGCTGTAAAAAAACCAAACCTCTACGTCAACGCAATCAAAAGATACGGCCGTTTATGTGGCATTTTCCATACATTTGCAATGGGAATCAAAATGTATAGGGTACTTCCCGTTGACCCAGAATCACAAAATTTGGCAAAAAGCAAGAGCTGGTTTCACAACTACAGGAGAAAATCCAAAAACCGTATAATTACCGCACACTGAGAGATCCGTGCCACCAGTATTTTTAAGCACATAAATGGTCATAGTAGGTCATAAATGGGGTAGCATTCTTTTTTGCAGAACCCTCGCTGGGCGACCCCGACTCTTACTTGGCCGGTTCTTTTTTTAAATAAATAATACAAAATTGTAACATTTGGGGTATTTTTATGTATCTTATCTTACATTCGCATCCGTATCCACGGAAAAGCCTTTCAATATTCGCAGATGTCAAAAAATCAACATCCACAACATGCGTGCTTCTGACTTTCAGTTTGGAGGTATCGGGTGAAACCCCGTTCATCATTTTCGTTCGTTCAATTAGTTCGTTAAATATGTGTGATGCAACCTGGAAAAGGGCGTTTTTATTTTTTGTTATAGAAAAATATTTTTTTATATGGTTTCTACACAGAATCGCGAGCTTTTTCAATCCCAGTAGGAGGAAAAGTGTCCTAAAATTTTCATACATATTTCAATTTTTCAAAAAAAAATCTTGGGACACTTTTTTTATTAATATGAAAAGAGCTCGCGATTCTGAATAGAAAACACATGAAAATTTCCAATTTAGCAAAAAAAATGATTATTCTACAACAAAAAATAAAAAACGCCCAATAATCGTGTGACAGACAGTTGAATGAATGAATGTTTTTTTTTGCAGAATCAACGATGGATGACTTCACCACAGCTAGCGCCATGACACAACCGGCTGCAGAGGTATTTTATATTTATATTTAAACTACATAAGTATTAAATACATATGGGTAAATCAACTATTTCTTGTTGTTATACTGTCCCGTCAGCAGTTTCTGCTAAAAAAATGCAGGTTAAAGAAAATATTGAGATAAAATCTTTATACAACGCATCAATTATGACACATGCGGAGTTTTCTCAATTTACCTCTCTCTATACAGGGTGATACAGGAGTTGTGCGCAGGACCAAAGTGAACCAATCTACGCAAACAGAGATGTTATAACCTTAAGTAAATGTTGCCATTGGATTTATGTGACCTTTTTTACTTTTGGTAAAAGTTTGATCCCCTACAATCACGGAACCCAACATCAACTAGTTAATGATATCCTCTTACTGTACAATCATGTGTTACAGTCAAGTGCAAAAATACGTATCGACAAAATCGTCTCATAAATATGGTACAGTAGCCGGCAATCAACTTGAACCAATGACCTTGCATGCGCAGAACCGAATTTTAGGGGCATTTGGTGGTGCGGGGCGGGGCGCGACGGAGGGGCGACCGCGGCGCTCACGCAATTGGTCAGTCAGTTGAAGTTTGTGCCCCGCGCCGCTTTCACGCCCCGCTGTCTCCAGAATACACTTGTGTGCATTAAAAAGTGACTCGTTAATACTCGTAGTTAAGTTTTTTGTTATAATTTGTTATCGTTTTTATGTTATATTTTATTGTTGTTAAGTAATTCGTAATACAATATACAAGTCGAACCATGCCGAAGCGAAGCAATACTGTGTTAAAGAGACAAGCTAGAAAAATGGTGTACGATGTGTATTGTTTTATGAAAAGTCATGGAAAGACCGATTTGGAAACATTTAAAAATAATATAGTGACTTAGTTTATGACTTATGACTTTTCAATAAATAAAAATAATATTTCATTACATCTAGGACTAGGATTCATAAGATCAATTATTTATGTCGTTAGAGATAGTGTTTAAATGTGGGATTCCAAATCTAATTAGTCTGCACATAAAAGACGATGGGTTCTAAGGTTCATAACGTAGGTATACTAGACGATCACAAGGCCAAATTAATTTATTTTCTAAATAAGCAACTTTTCCTGGTCAATTTAAATTTAATAGTTAAGTTATAGTTTGGTAAGGTACATTTTTGGTTTACAATTGTCGACCTATTCCTACCATACCTACCATATTGACCCGGGTATGTCAAACAAGATAACAGAGAAAATTTGTGTAAATTATATAATTTGCAATAAATATAAAGTTAACCAATTTTTTGCACGTAATTGTACGATGCGCAAACTTTCCCCCACCATGCCGACTCTGGGTCAAGTTGTTTGCCGGCTACTGTACTACGCTCTTATTACAATGGAATAAAATGCTATGGGACATATTTTTGAGTAAGATGTGTCCACCCATATTTTTACACTTGAATGTACAACAATGGATTAATAATCATATAGCCATTTTTTTAGTTCCGGAGACTAAAATGGTCATTTATGAATGAATTCATTTATAAACTACCCATGCAATTCTGAACGAGATAGTACCTAACCTACATTAGATGTCGCCATACTCCCCTCACCATTTAGATGGTCGACAGTCCTCAATCATTGCGTTTCATTAGTCATTTCCTGTTCCGAACTGTCGCCAGCGGTATTTCCGGGGTGATACGACCTTCGAACCTTCAAGAAAGGAGCGTACTCCCATCTCAAAGGCCAGCAACGCACATGTAACCCCAGGTGTTGCAAGTGTCCAATCAGGCGATACGTCTGCCCGTTTGCCTCCTATTGCATATAAAAACTTTCCGTGCTAATTGGATTTCTAGTTCAAATAATTGAAAGAATAAATGGATATTTGTAAAGCATGAATTAAATTATTATTATTTATAATATAATAAATGTTTTGATTCATGTTTTTAAGTAGGCAGGTAGGTAGTAGGTAATATTTATTTATTTCTAAAAACAGATATGGATAATTCATTATGGATTTAATGGATAATTTGCATTTATCGTTCTAGCGCCCAAACGGAACGGAAGTGACGTCACACAGGAAGTAAGAAAGTGGCTGTTTTCTATTTTGTTGTAGTACGATGTTTCGTTTGTAAATTATAATTATTTTAACTTTAAAATATTTTGTTGTCTTCTGTTTCCGCGATTGTTGTTCATTGAAATGAAACACTTTAGAATGGATTAATCGCTTTTATTAACACCTACGTTTCGAGCCCTTTAGAGCACTCGTTTTTACAGGGTTTTATAATTTTAATTGTAAAATGCCCTTCAGGCAATGTATTACTAGCTTGATAAGCCCTGCTGGGCATTGTAGACCAACCTTTTCTTTTTTGTATGTAGGTAGTTTACACAAGTAACTTTTTTGAATGACGTGACGGGGAGAATTCGCATTCCCTCAGTCATCATCTAAACCTTGGGAAACGAGTGCTGTAAAGGGCTTGAAACATAGGGTCATAAACGCGATTAATCCATTCTAAAGTGTTTAATTTTAATTTAAAATGTTTAATTTAAATCCTATTATAAAACTGCCACTTTTATTTTACTTCAATCGTTACATTTATTTGCCGTTATTCATTTGTTTATTATTTCTTATGCATGCATAATACGCAATACATTTATGTTTAGATTTTCAGTGTGACAAAAATGGTCCAGAAACCGGTTCTTTTCTTACGTTCGGCTTCATAAATATATATAGATTTAGATTTATTTATTACACAATATACGATTACACTACAAATTACATGCATGTCAATTTATAAGAATCTATATTGTGATTGTCAAAAATATAATAGAACAACATGATAATTTACACAAATGTAACGTGTTCACCAAAGAGGATCGTCAAGCAGAATACAAAATGAAATAGGTCAACAGCGATCACGAAAAACCAACCACAATCTGCATCTGCATATGCATCTGTATTCAATTTTGACCGTTCCCTGTCGTTATACGTATAGCCAATTTCCAAATGTGTACTAATACAAATATGTAAATGTAAAAGTCTCCGGGTCATTCCTGCAGCAGATTGTCCATCGCGGCGAGCGTGATGGGCACATTTGCCTGGGCACGGCTCGGGGTGGTTTACTCTAGTACCCGTTTTTTGTAGTTAGATTTATATTTAGTTTTAGAATTATTTAAGTGTATAAAGGTATTTTCCCCTCCCTAGCTCGGAAAGCGCTGTTTTGTCCTTTAAAACTAGCGTGGAAAAAGTCATTTTATCCACATGTGGGGCAAAGTAATCTAATTCCTATCACTTACCACCAGTCCAGTATAAGTGAGTCCTATATGCCCATAGTAAATATGAGCAATCGGAGGTCACACCTTGAATTGGTCATGTGATCATGTCTTATCCCGCACTTGGTTTAGCTGTTGGCAATATCTAAGTACCAGGAGCGTACCTATACTCTATGACAAATTTTGAAATTGATTTTTGAAGGTTTCTTCAAGATAACTTACATGTGGATAAGATTTATAATCGTAATTTAGTCTGTATTTTCCTCGCAATAGTGAGGGGAAAAATGTTGTATTACACTCGGCGGCAAAGTTTGTTCAACTCTCGTGCCTTGAGACCCTCGTAAAGCTCAAGATTCCAGTTATTGAACCACTCGCTACGCTCGTGGCTCAATTTTGGGGTCTTTCGCTTGCTCGGGTCTCAATATAAAACCGAGAGTTAAACAACAACTTTGCCCCCTTGCATAATAAATAACTATTTTATTGTTGTTTGAAATAAATTCGGAAATAAAAAATATTCATTCATATGTTTACAGAAAGAGGGGGAATCGTCAGACGAGGAGATCGAAGAGGAAATAGAGATAGAAGAGATCGAGGAGGAAGAAGAGGAAGAACAAGAACCGGAAAAGAAGATGAACTGATGAACTAAACTCTAGTCGGAACCTTCGGAACTATCTTAGACCTTGTGCTAAGGAACATACGGTTGAAAATTGTTTAACACGTTTTATTTTGTTCTTACTCTTCGGAACAATCTTAGGCCTTATGGGTAAGATAATACGGATGATATTTGTTTAACACATTTTATTTTCATCTCGCTTAATGCTTGGCTACTTTAAACCCTGTTATGCTGAAAATACGGTTTAATTCCATGGAAACTGTTTTCGTAATTTCATATTTATGACTAAAGGTATTTCTATGAGGATATATTAAGTTGTTCCTAAAAATCTATGATGAATAAGAAATATCGTTTGTGGAGATTTTTTTTTTTGAAGACGTTATATTGGATTTATATATTGCTGCGATCATAATAAGGTCTCATTTACACGATCGACTGTGCATTGAGTGTTGCCAGTCTTAAAATATAAATTATTTATTAGTAAATTCATTCGTGTTCAAATGTTATTTGTGTGCCAAAATTCCTTCCTAACAGTGATTTTTAAACGAATATTTAAAAAATTCTTGTTACTTGAAAGTCTGTATTTTAGCCAAATTTTTTTAACGCGTTCGTATAGGATTAAATTACATAGTTATTTGATTTTTAAATTATATTTAAAGTCTGACCACGGAACGAACGCTGTAACAGAAGGTTAGAGAGCATCATACTGTCTTTTTCTTACGCTCTAGTATTACCCCGAAAAAGGGATGGATATAGTTTTTTTTGTTCTACTGTTACTGCATTAGTTCTGTGACCAGACTATAGATATACCATGGGCAGGCAGTTTTGTCAGTACAAAAACGCGCCAAAATTTAAATTTTTGTGGGCCGGTTAGCTCTTGCCCATTCGAATTTTGAATTTCGAGCGGTTTTCTACTGACATCTGGCTGGCCAGGGTAGAATATTGACTTGAGGTATATACATACTATTAATATAACTCACGATTTGTCCTGTAGTCATTAGTACACATGCAAGAATATTTTAATATTAAGGACATCAGAATTACATTTTAATATTGAGAATAGAAATCGTAAGGTTAATCGTTAATTAAGTTATAATTATGATCAAAGTAATTATAAACGTATTTTATTCAATTTGTGCACTTCAATGTGTTTGGAATAGCAATATTTGTGCATTTAAGAGTATAATTATTTTGTTGAAACTTATTTTGCATATCCCAATAGACATATATATTTTATTTTTTAAAAGTGTTGCCATATTTTATTTTAGATTCTATTTTTTTGTGCAAGACCAAAGATCACACCTATTAAGCTAAATATAAAATGAAATGAGAATCGGACTCCTCTAGCTTATATCGCCCTCGCGTCTTAACGTCTAGCACATCTTGCCGAATCGCGCGCGGCACGGCAAGACATGCCGGACGGTCTTACTTGCTTAAACATTCCCTTTCTCATTTTTCACAAATTATATTATACTCACGATTTTTGTCAATTGTTTTACGCAATACTTGTTTAATAGTATAGTGATGTTATTTTAACATTTATATAGTAGCATTTTGTTAAAATCGCGCGACTAACATTTTGTACCTTTAAAAAGAGTTAAGATTTATACAATTTTTAGACAAGAGTAGTGGAGGTGTGAAATTTTGAGAGTAGGAATAGGTGGTAGGTATTCGTTTTTAGGTACAGAATTTGGTATTTAGCGGTGACCAGTTTTTTAGTTGTTTAAGGAATAAAAGAAATTAACGCAAAGTGCTGTTTTATTTACTAAGTAGGTACCTATCTGCCTATATTCACTCTCACGATTGCTATTTTGAGTGTCCGACCGAAGTTGCGATTTCGGCCTAAAATCATGTTTCGACCAAAGCTTTGGTTTCGGCCAAAAACCAGCCGAACCTTACAATACCGTACTTTCGGTCGCTTTCGACTGACGTCAGATGCGCTCGGCTGCCAAATATGACGACATATAATGATCCTAAAGTTCCAATCCGAGAAAAGTGAAATGAAGTGAAAAGTGTTTCGTTATTCATACATTTAAAAAATAACTGCTCTAACATTTTATTCAGCGTCTTAATACCCTTTATCGAAGTTTCGGTTTCGGCCGAAACAAGAATAGGTACCGAACCTTCGGCTTCGATAAAAAAATATGTTTCGGTCTGACACTTACCTACTATTTTTATTGACCGTAGAGGCCTTTTGCACTATTGTATGCAGATGAAAGAGAAATAAGGGTCAGATTTAAATGGCGGCGGTCGAACATTAATATTTTTATACGTTATATATTTATATAGTTATTTAAGTACATTCATTTTATGTTTCCGGCATTGATTGAATTCAAGAAAACAAGTTATCAATATATTGATTCAACTAATTGTACTTTAATGAGAGAGCACTATAACGCGTCCTCGCCGTACATAGACAGATGTTGACTGAATATTGACCGCCATATCAACTCTCCCGGCATGTATCGCTTTTATCGCTGACCATTTAGGTACATGCTGTCTACGTTGTCTGGCACTATGTTAACGTAGACAAGGTATCCCAATCAGCCGGTCCCTCAATGCTGAGGATCATCGCTATGCTACTATCGGGGAGTGCAGGGTAGTTCGCTACTGGACCCGATGGCGCGTTGCAGCGCCTGATGTTCTCGTAGACCAGTAGGTTTAGTGATTTGATCACTCCAACTAGGTAGAGATAAGGTCAAGTAAAATAAGGGTGACAGTTATGTTCGTTTTTTTTAGGATTAGAGTAAATCGTGCGATTGTCGGCGTGTGATTTCTAGGAAAACGATTTAAAAACTAGGATATCTGCCTCTTATTTTCTTCATCGGATCATTAATAATGGAAATAAGTAATCTTACTTTAATATTTTCTAGAGATTACTGAATTTACTGATGTAGTTGAAGAAACGTAAGCAAATATGACCGTTATTACTATAATCCTAAAAAAAACGAGGTATAGTGCTACAGCTGAGTGGTACCAGTGGATAATTTGTGGATAAAGTGAGAGACCCCGAGTAAGGTCATAATGGCTAATTTGGGAAAGCATTAAACTTTGATTGCGTCTAATGCTTGCCTACGTTGATTGAATATAAGCTCAGTATACAGTTGCTGACTCTGATAGCAGCGGGTCATTCTATCCATCCACTGAGTCAGCAGCTGCGTACTGTGCAATCATTAATGGGCACAAGCATTTGACGGAGGGTGCTGGCCATATATGTTCGGGCATATCTGCCAGACCTGCCAATAAATGTATGGGAAATTTGTCTCCCAGATGGCCGGCGGACATACCCACTATGGAGATTTGACGGATTGCCTGAACGGATATTATAGCCGGCACCCTATGACAGAATAAGCCACATTGATTTTATACAAAAATAAACCCTCTAAGAGTAATGATAATATCAATTTAATTTTGTGTAAGATAAGAATTTGGAGGAGGCCTATACCCTACAAAATGGGTCCCAATGAACCATAAATTGAAAAAGAAAATGTACTAAACATTGTGTCTAAGATGGGATATAAAAAGGCTTTATTATTAAGGTAAGAACACAAAAAAAATTCTGTACTTACAATAAACAACAAAGTTTCTAAATATACTCTTCAGAACTAAATTGGCCTAAGTTACAGTGCAACAGAAAAAGGTACAAATTAAAAAGTGGCAACATTGTATTGTCAACCCCTTTTAAATCAGTATACCTATGTAAGAAAACGGGACAACAGTCGACACTATAATGTTGTCATATTTACTACCTTTTTCTGTCACACTGTACTGTACTTAGAGCCCATTGCTTGAAATTGGGGATAGATATTCCAAATTCAAAATTATTTATGCTGACAGTTTTGTGGCACTTGTCTAAATGGCCAGTAAATAAAAAAAACTTAAACAATATGATTGATCTTTATTTGTTTAACTTAAATTACAAGCTGTCCATATTTACACTACACCAATGACTTCTTCTATTTAATGACCTGAAATAGAAAAGATAATATTTGATAAAATAATTCGAGTGAGCAAGTATTTATATGTTTTTATCTATTATATATATTGTTGTCTAGTACCCACATCAACCACATCACAAGCCTTATTAAGATTAAATGTATGAGACCTTTTTTCTTTATAATAAGAGTAAATGTCCATAACTAGTGCCATGACCAACAACACAGTATAGCAACAATAACACTTAGGTCATCTTCACATTGCCAATGTAGAACCACACAACAATGTGTGAGAGGAGAGAGACATTTTACTATTAATTTAAAATGCTCCATATTTTGCTAGTGGTTTTAAAATTTGTACCTAAGTATTTATAAAGCTGATTAATACACAGTTTTTATTTTCTCTATCTCACTTGTTTGTTCAAACACAGACAGAAATCTGAGTCCAATGAAAATTCTGAGCTGATAATATAGATATGTATTTGGTAAATATCTCAGTTAAAAGCAGGTTATATTTAATTTAACATTAGAATCACTTTGTCTGTCAAAGAGCAGTTTTAAGAAACTGTACTCTAAATCTTGAGCTCTTGAATTCAGTTTATGCTATAATATTTCATTAACATGCTTACCAGTGGACCAGGTCTTGTATTCAATTACATCTTTAGCCATTGTGAAGTCATTTTTGGCTGAGGTGGCGCTTTGGTGGGCACACTGGCTGTCAGGGAAGAATGTCCAGCCTTCATCAATGCCAGTCTTCTTTATCACTGCCGCTACTCCAAGGAGCACCGCCGCGGGCACCCCAATGGTGATCGACTTCTGCCAAGCTCCAAACACTGATCCAGCCACAACACCTCCCAAGAAGTAGTTGATCTTATCGTTCTTCCCTCTGCAGTTTTGCGCTACGTTGGCAGTAACAGTGAACGCTGCAGCCATGCCGACTGCTGGACCGACGAAGTACGCTAACCGTCCAACAGTACCCAATGGACCTTTCGGGTGCGAAAACATGAGAACATCGAACACACCCAGACCGAGCCCAGCCATAGTAGCATACTTCGATGTCACAAACACCTTTTTGTAAATGTCCTGCCCTTCGGGCGAATCGTAATATTTGTAGTTTAGCATGGCTGTATTTATTCGAAGATTTTTCGGTGAAGAAGTTACACAACTTGCTGTTCCGCGTTTAGTGAGATGGCTACGCTAATCACCATTTGACAGCTGAAGAGTTTCATTTTACAAATGTAAAATTAATTAATAGCAATTAAAAATATATCCAAAAACTTTTAAGTATGTAAATGAAGTATTTTCATAATTAATTGCTGTTCTATGGAGAAATATATAAAATACAAATAATATTAACTTAACCGTGCTTTGTAAATGCTAGTTGTTGACGTTTGAAGATGGCGTTCGAATATTTTGCCACTTTTGGTAATAGAATAAATTACTGTCAAATTCATCAACATTATATTTCTTTGCTTGATTTAGCGTCTAACTATTGTTAAATAGTGTTTAACATTATGATAATAAATAGTAAGGACATTTATGAAAAGGTATCCCATAAAATTTAACTTGGAAATTGGAATGCCAATTCTGAACGCTCTCTAGCTGGCAACATAATCGTCGACAGCGACGTCATTTACCTCTCATTTGTGTCAAAAGCAGTCAAAAGTTGCAAAAGTGCTAAACATGGCGGCGGACGGTGACGAAGTGATTAGTGATCAAGAAAAAGTTAGAATCGTTTCAGATTTTATCCTTCATTCGCCACCTGGCGAATTCAACGAGGTATTTAACGATGTGAGAGTACTATTGAATAACGATAGCCTACTGAAGGAAGGCGCGAGCGGGGCGTTCTCGCAGTACAACAAGGACCAGCTCACGCCCGTACGTCTGGAAGAGGCGGACCTGCACACTCTAGTGACAGATCACAATGAGCTGAACGGCGGGCGCTTCTTCGACCCACGAAACAAGCGATCGTTCAAGTATGACCACCTCCGTAAGGAGGCGTCGGAGTATGAGCCCTACGAACCAGATCGCGTCGCGGAGCCGTGGCGCGCAGCGCTGGACGAGGAGCTGACGACGTACGTCGCGGCACACTACAAACACGGCGCTAGCCTCGTGGTGGGGCGAGCGCTCGAGTCTGGTGCCGTGTCGCTTGTCGCTTGCATCGAGGACCACCAGTTCCAGCCCAAAAACTACTGGAACGGGCGCTGGCGCTCCGTGTGGTCGCTGACCGTGGGCGCTGGCGGCGCCGCTGAGCTGCGTGGCGTGCTGCGCGTGCAGGTGCACTACTACGAAGACGGGAACGTCCAGTTAGTCAGCTCGAAAGAGGTCCGCGCGCCGATTATCGCCAACAGTGAGGCTGCGACCGCTAAAGAGTTCGTGAAGCTGGTCGGTGAGGCCGAGAACGCGTACCAAACCGCGATATCTGATAACTACAAAACGATGAGCGATACGACCTTCAAGGCGCTGCGGCGGCAGCTGCCGGTGACGCGCAGCAAGATCGACTGGGCGCGGCTCGTGTCATATTCCATTGGCAAGGAGCTGAAGAGCCAATGATGTCTCGCCGCTGCGCTCTGAGCCGCAGCGGGCGCTCTGCGTCTCTGTACATATTCGCGTAAGAGTAAATCTTGTTCAAATGTTTACGGGCCCCGGTTCGCCGGTGCGTATTTATCTATGATTATATAGAGAAATCGCTATTGTAACTGTTAAATTTTATTGCATTTTGTTACTGAAAGCAAGGTATCACTGACAGTTTTGAGCAACTGATAGTGGTGTTATAATGTCTTCATTTTGTAATTGTTGCAAGAAAATTTAAGGCTTTTAATGGTAGGAAGCAAAGATAGAAAGAACTGAATGTTTCTGTACTAAGACCTGTAGAGATCATACTGAATTAGTATTAACTGTTTCGAAAGGCTATTTTATATGTGTTCTTTTATGGCAGTGGTTTTTAACTGGTTTTAACCAACCTTTTAACATTTTTCCTTATACACATTTACTTCCAAACATAACTGCTTTTGTATTTACCTTATGAAAACATACTTCCAAACAGTTTGCACTGCCTTATAAAAGGTAAAGGGACACGAACCACTGTTTTGAGTAAGGGGTATTATATTGTTCGTAGATATGCCTAAAAATTAAATAATATATCATCCTTATTAACAACTAAAGAAATATCTTTAATCCGCAACATGAAGGTATGACTTACCTGCCTTAACAAGTATGACTCATAAGATTATTTGTCATTGATTTGATTTTACATCGAGTGTATCGCGAATTATTTGTATGATTTTACTTATTTACTTTAAAAATAGGTAGGAGAGTATTGTTTATTTTTGCTTGTAGATGAGAATTAATTCCATTAAAAGAGTTTTGTGCATTTAACATAGAAATGATTAAATAAACTAAAGACCTAACATAATATTTATACTACTTTTAGTATGTAACACGGAAATGTGAGTCAAAATTACATAAAATATTGATGATTTGAATATAAAAGTTAGATCTTTACAGGGCTGAAGTGTCAAAGAGGAAAATCCAGTTATTGTTATGTGAGCAATATGAAAATCTGAAATTAATTTATGGCAATGTCAATTATCAAAAAAATCAATTTAATGAGGTTTAAAACCTACAGAGTATGTAATTATGTACATTTACAAGGAAGAAGACTCTAAAAAAAAACATAAATTCTGACCTATTTCATTTTGGTTAACAAATGTGGTATAAACCTTCACATATTTGTTTATTATTTTTAAAAAGAGGTCAATTTTGCTTGCATGACATAACAAGGAGCTAGGGATGGTTTCAATGGTGCATTTAATTGTAGTTAATTTAACAAATTGTCCATGTAGCTGTAAAACTACACCGAGCAGAGCACAATATCTAGGGTTGTCATCTCATACATTGCTGAAAACAGGCAAAAAGTAAAAAATCCGGCCCAAACTAGCGCAAATCTGGAGAAATTGGGATGAATGGCAGCCTTTTCAACCAATAATTTTCAAAAATGGGAGTGTGCTCAAACAGATTTAGTAAATTATTGTCCATATTGCTTCAAACAGAAGCAAACTTCTTTTTATAAGTAATTATATGCCAATAAGGATTATTTTGTAATTATTATAATTATTTTAATAAAGAACGTACATTTAAAATTCAAGTATTCTGTATTGTATGATTAAATTCATTTGAATAAAAATATATATTAAAATGTTGCTAACTACTGTTTCCTTTTATTTGGTTCAAGCATAGCATAGTAAAATTCAGTAAATAAATCTGGCGTTTCCAGGCTAAAGGTACCACATTGTCGGTTATCGATAAGACTACTGTCATAAATAATCACTTAGAAATCAACCTTATCAACAACAGACAATGTGGTACCTTTAGCCTGAAAACGCCACATTAATTATTTCTTGCATGCTTATTGTGGTCCCGCTAGTCTCTCAATGTGATGCTCGCGAACCACTCGTTACGTTCATGATTCCGGAATCTTAGCATGTGAGGTAAACAAGAACTTTGCTCTCTTGTATAATAAATCCGTACCTATGAGTATTTTACTATTATTCTAATAATTACATCGTTGTGGTCATGGTTTACTATTAATGCTTCACGGACCTTATTGATTGTCTCGAGGAGGTAAGCAAGTTTGTTAACAATTGAAATTAACTTTGATTAAAGTGGGTTCGCCACCTATAGTATTTACGTACCATTGCTGGGTACAGGCCTCTCATATTCAAACGAGATGGCGCCATAGTCTGCGCTGGCCCAAAACTGGTTGGAGACTTCACATATATACATTTTTAGGTTTCAGAAGTACGAGTCAGGATTTGATCTCATGTTTTCTACCTCCTTACCTTACCTTACCTTCCGCACTGGGGGCTTCAACTCCAAGGAGTAAGTTTACGGTTGTATGCCTAGGGCGATCCCGTTTTACTTTTACCGTCACCATCGCTGCAAGACGGGCATACCGTGGATGGTTTAGTGGGTAGTACGAGCCCTCGCCTGCGAGTCCCACATACCTCATCCTAGTTCCCCGTACGTTAAAAAAAAGGGAACCTACACACGGGTTATAAACTCTACTTACTTCAAAATGGTTCTTCCCCTTCTAACATTCAATTACCTATCTGATAATGATTTCACCAGTGAAATGCTACCGAATACCAAGTAACGATAACGTTATCGCCAGGAAGATAGAACTGCACAAAAAGGGAAGTGATAACTTCGTAGCTATTGTGGCTTGTTTTCTTGATACAGTATTGTAAAAATATCTGAGCGCTGGTGGCCCAGAGGTAAGAGTGTGCAACTTTTAATTCAATGGTCGCGGGTTCAAACTGGTAATTGTATTAGGTAAGTAACTTACCAATTAAGATTGGTAAATTAGGTAAGTAAATTACCATATTTACCAATCTTATCTTGGTTAGGAAACCATCGTGAATCCCGATTCTGATAAACCCTAGTTTACGGTTAAAATAAAGTAAAATTACCTACTCTGTCGGTATTAGACTACTCCACCACTCGTACATGTACAGTCAACCAATTGGAACCCTAGGCCACTGTAGGACTATGTCATAGTGACGCTATAAATCAGATTGTAAGAAATCTCTTTCTGCTTGTCATTTTGACATGGTTCTAGAGTGGCCTAGGGTTCCAATTGGTTGACTGTACCTACCTGAACAACTGAACATGTTACATCGGCACGAGATGTCGGTGTGTGAACCGCCTTACGAGTTAGGTACGAATTACGTAATTCCACCAAGAATTTGTTTGCTAGCGTGGGACAAGTCACTGCATTCTGTTCAATGAAATACTTACATAAGTACCTATGTATTTATACCGCGTTGATTGCAAGCATACACCCCGCCTGGTGGTAAGTTGGTTATCCTAAAGAATAAAAGCACAATACGCAGCTGTCGATCCAGTCGATGAACTCAGCACCCCTGCCACGAACATCGAATTGGCATTGAACGACATTGAAATTCAATAATTCTATGGCATTGACGGGAAAACCTCAATGTCACTCCAATACGCAAGTGTGGCAGAGATGGAGATACAAATCCGCAATCGTTCGATTTTCGTGGTATATGCCCGGGACAGAATGCTGTTTGACGACAGAGTCGGCAGCTGCTTAGGTATATTCTACGCAGACGAGCATTAGACGGTACCTATAGCCCGGCCCATGCCCGGCCCTATGATGTGGTGGTGGTGGTATTAGGAAAGGAAATAATTCAAGGATATATCTGGGATAATGAACTATTTCTTGTCAATAGTTGCCAAGGTCACCGTCTCCTGGGTCACTTTTAAAATCACGATTTTACGGCATTAAAATGCACACAATATGTTTTTTTTGTTATATTCCCTTTCCATGATAAGCCATGTACCAAGCATGTCAGAACATACTACAGTTTCTTGTAACAAACTGTGCTGCATTTGTCCCCTGGCTGACAGGACAGATTAACAACAAAATATATATAGATTTACCCATCTACAAATAATTTGTGATCGCTTTTAGAAAAAGGTACCCACTTTGTTGGCTGCCGTAAAGATGTTTAGAAATGAATAAGAAACAAGTGAAAAAGTGGTATTTTTTAATTACTTAAATCAAGCACATTTAATTTTCAGTATTCAATCGTTTAATCACAGCCTTAACACAAGGGCGGCAGATTGACAATGTTTCTTACTTCTAGAACTTACAACCAAAACACCGATCAAATTATACTTATGCACCTAAAGTGACGCCATCATCTATAATAAACTAATAAGAAAGCACCATCCGTACGATTAATAATAAATATACTTACACTACATATGCGTTTATTAGTATATTACATATTTTCCTTATACATATAATAATATTTTGAGCATTAACATTTAATAACTTCTGTTGAAACTTCCAACAGACGTTATCAAATTGGAACCAACCCATTTCCTTTTAGTAAGTACTTGAGTCAAGAACGTTGTATTAGCGACATCTAGGCAGCTTCATATAAACTAAACATGTTTGCAGTTTACAGAACAGTCGCGAAACTGCTGTTCATTGAAGTACAGAATCTTACAGCTAGATGGCGCTAATATCAATTCACGGTAGTCCAATAAGGATTGGCTTTTTTACACAATTTGTCTTTTATTGTTTTTATTCACCGAAAACACTTAAAGGTAAAGAAAAAAGGGATAGTATTTGACCCCAGGACTGAAGGGACGACATTATGTATTTACTAAAACGGGGCTTAATCGTGTATAGATTTTGAAAACAAACCTCCGACGTTTCAAGGGCGACGTTGCCCCCGTGGTCCCGGAGAAAGACTCAACCCCCGAAGACGGAGCCCCGTTTTAGTAAATACATAATGTGTGAAAATCGTGAAAGTTTAAATAAGTGTGAAGGGACGACGTTTTGTAGTACGGTCACAAAAATATTTAGGGTAGGTTGTTCAACATTAAAACAAATGGACACAGTGAAACGTGGTGAAACTTTGCGATATCTCGGAAACAAGGCTTTGTCGGCTAGTGCCTACTATCAAGGAAGGACAAGGTCAGGGACCCCCACTGCCTCCCAAGTAAGCAGGCCAGCCTCGAAGAAGGAGCACGATATATAAGTAGGAAACAAGAATGCTATATATTTGCCAACTAGTTAAATTGTTTATTTTCGTTCGAAAAATGACACTCTTTACTTTAAAGCACCAGAGATAGAAAGATTTGAACGTTTTAGTGTTTTATTGAAAAACGATTTACCCTATACACCTGTGGGGTTAGCATGGTTGCCATTTTATCGCTTATCACGCTATGCGTCACTTTCGCACATACATACTTGTTAGAACGTGACAGCAACGTCGGTAAACGATAAAAACCCGACCATCATAGACTAGCTGGATTACATTTTAAACCTTGTTCCCCAGTAGGTAACAAGTCCCGAAACGTATACATATTTATAGACTTGACTGAACCTATATCTAGGTTGGCCAAATCAGAGCTTATATAGTAATTTATCCACAAGTATTAAAACTATCAGTCTAGCGCTTTATACACATATCTATGCCTACGGTCTGAATATACGTAGTAACTGTAGGGCGGGTAGCTATATAACGCTTTCGGATTCACTTGGATTGACGGGAACACTGCATTTGTTTCTGTAAAATAAACAGGGATTATCTTAGAAAGTGTAAGAAAAACCTTATTGATTTATTAAGTGTAAATTTTAAGAAAAAAACGGGTTAGCTATAGTGTGACAAGCTAAGGTCGCAGTCGATTTTTTCGGTATGAAAAAAATAGGAAGGCATATAAAATAAAAATCTTCTGTAGCCTTGGCTTATCAGACTATAAATAAGACGTTGTATGGCCCCACACATTAAGCAATAACTGGGAGGTAACATGAAGATTTTATGGATTAAGACAACATTATTATGTAATAATAGTTGAAGAACTACCAAGACTTTAAACCAAGACCAAGGATTTAACTGAAAATACTAAAGACATTTTACTTGGATTGGACTTATAAAAAACAAATACGGAAGACTTTATTTGACTTAAGTGACTACTGAAGACGAGGTAGTATGACCTTATGGTCTTAGTCTGTCCGAATGGACAAATATAAAATAAGAAAAAGCAATAACTGCCAACTGGCTGTCAAACGTCCACATTTGACAATCTTTTTTCAGCAAAAAGGCGTAATTGACGTCAGAATATCAAGGCACTAACGTTTTTTTGTAATAAATAGGTGCTTGACAAAAAAATCATAAACGGCTTGACCAAATTTGATTAACATATTTTTTGGGATAAGTTCGTTTTATATTCTATTTTCCTGAATTTACGGTACTAAAACTAAAGATTCTTCTGACTTAGTTTGTCAGACTATAACTTACCAGTATAAGAAGGCACTGGCACGAAATTCGGAGGTGGTAACACAGCCACAGGCACCGGTCCTTCAATCCCCTCTGGGACATCTAGATCTTTCTCAGAATTTACCACATGGAAACTAGACAGCTTCGGATTATCTACTTCAGCTTCTTGCTTTGTATCATCTCTTATTTCTATCCTGTGTTCAATTTTGATATCATTCTTATCTGTCGTGTCTGTTTCTGGAATATTTACTGGTTCATCAATATTAGTGCTATTGTCTTTCGACGGATCATTAATAGTATCAAAATCATGCTCAATTTTCTCGTCGCTTTTAATTATTTCATTTTCAGATTCTAATTTAGGTTTCCTTGATTCATTGTCTGCTAAATTACTGGCTTTATCACTTGCGATCTGTTCTTCTTTATCATCTGCAAACTTTTCTTCTTTATCATCTGCGTTCTGTTCTTCTTTAGCATCTGTATCTGTAATTCTTTGGCCTGTCTTCTTCTGAGTCAGGTTTTCGTAAATAGGTTCTTCTATTGGGATGCCGTCAGGAACATCTTCGAAGGAGATCTCGTCGTTGATCAGGATTTCGCCGTCGTCGGACAATGACTTGGTGAACAGGTTGTCTGACCGGAGATAGTCGTTGCTTCTTTGTGAAATCTTTGATGGGCAGTCTTCAGGTATGGTGTACATCTGAAGCAAGACATTAAAAATTTGCAAAGTAATTAATGTAGGTATTGAGTGTTTTTTTTTTTGCTGTGGTGTCAAGGCTAACTGCATTTTCATGTCTGTGAAATCTAATATCCTTAAAATATCGACCAAATGCGAGTCAGACTCGCTCACCGAGAGTTCCACACAAATAATGCTCCTCCCACACTCATGCAAGCTTTATTGTCAACCAAGATCGTCCGTCTAACCTTTACGCGAACCCGAGATAAAGGGTCTTGAGAACTGGTGGAACGGAACTCTCAGTAGGTGAGCGGCAATTATATAGTTTTTGTACTTTATGCTTTTGCCAAATTTCGTGATTTAACGGTCAGTCAACGGGAAGTATCGGTACATTTTGATTCCATTTGCAAACGTATGCGAAAGCCGAAATGCAACGGCCGTATCTTTCGATTGCGTTGACGTACAGGTTTAGATTTTTCACAGATTCAAAGAACCGCAGATCTTTGTGATATTCGTTTTTTAACTTGCTACCGCTAAAGGGTCGGACGGATCTTATAAGGGTTCCGTTTCTTCCTTCTTTAGTTCCGGAAACCCTAAAAAAGATTAAACACCGAAAGATATGTACAAGCAAGTTCCTCCAGAGATGCAACAGAATTCTAATTCTTAGGACTCAATTGAAAGTTTAGAGATTGGATGTCTATTTGGTAGTAAAATTTGGATCTTTTTGAGGTTGATAGACGGCATAGAAATAGAACAGAATATAATGTCTCACAGTAAAGTGTAGGTACATTAGGACAGCGTAGGCTATCAGGGCGTCACATACCTGCGTATCATTATGAGCCGGCACATAGTAATCCTGGACCCTGACGTATGCCGGTTTAGTGGCGGCCGCTGGCCCCACGGCGTGTACGCTGAAGCAGCGATGCGAGCCGGGCAATCGAGCACCGCGAGCCGCGAGGTACAGCGTGGCTCGCCCCGCGCTCGGCGACAACTCGATGCGACGAAGAACTACGTCAATAAAGTTAATCAAATTGAAATAAATGAAAGCCGGCCAAGTGCATGTCGGACTCGGCACAAAGGACGCTCCACTCCCATACAGGCACAGAACTCTTAGTGCGCGGCAATTCTACGGCTTATTGGTTTTTTTCCTGTATTTGTACTAAAAGTTCTTGCATTTTTTTTTCAAACTTCGTGATTGCTCAACGGAAAGTAACCTAAACATTTTGATTCTGGGAAATGCGAAATAATAAACGGCCTTAAGTATCTTTTGATTGCTTTGACGTAGAAGTTTGGATATTTTACAGCTTCAAGGGACTGTTGACCTGTGTATGTGGTATTAATTAGGACTTGATACCTCTATGCGTTTCCGAGATAAGGGGTCTTAACAGAGACACGGACAGACAACAAAATGATCCTATAAGGATTCCGGTTTTTTCCTTTTGAGGTTTTACATAAACCTACCACAAGAGTGTTGTGACATTCATTCGTAGTCAAGAAAGGCACAGCTGTGTTTTTCTAATGATTTAGATTAGACAATGGCTGTTGTCTTTCTGGTCAGCGAGCGTAGCCAAGATACCAATCGCTAACGCTCAGTCGTGAACGAAATGCAACTGTCATTGTCGCACTAGTGGTAGAGACAGATAACTACGATACGCTACCCTGGGTGCGTAGCCAAGATGCCAATCGCTCACGCTTTGTAGCGTATAAATAAATATTATAGCACATTCTTAGTTCTTACACAAATTGACTAAGTCCCGCAGTAAGGTCAAGAAGGTAGGTATTTGTTACGGGTACTCTGACAACGATATATATATGGTTTAAGACATTTATTTCTCATAAAGAATTTACAAACTTCACTTAAATGAGATATACTATTAGTATATCTAAATTAAATTAATAAATAATTAATTAATTAATTAATTAATTATTATTTTTAGTATTAGTAAATTTTATAAGAATACATTTTATAGCTAGCGTGCACTTATTTTTACATTTAAGAATAATATTCACAAACATGCCATGATTTTTATTTATACATAATAAAGTGGGTAGAATCGTTTTAAGTATGTACAGCCGCTTAGAGAACAAGTTACTTCGGCCGTCCTGTTCAGATGCGTCACAGCGGAGATAAGAAATGAATGCTCGCGAGTTATAAAGAGAGCGGCTTAGATGGATGCGGTATTGCTGTGCACACTACAGATGTGGTAAAATTGGTAGTAAAGAATCAGGGTTTAATTTAACCTAATATCGTATTAGTTATTTATTATTATTATTTATTTATTTATTGTTTTTATTTTTATGTTATTTTTATTATTGTTTCTTGTATTCAATATTTAAATTAAAGCAATTGTAATATGATTTTAAATACTTATACTAAGTATTGGTCGATATTATAGAATCAATTGTACCTGTACATATTTTATAAAAGTATACATTATTTATTATAATTTATCCAGTTTAGGTATTTTATTTGTATATTTATATTGATTAATTATTACACATAATGTAACAATAAATTTGCTTCATATTATTAATTACATTGTTTTTTTTTTTTATGAAAATTGTTAGTTATCGTATATATTTATTGATATTATTAAATTTTACTTAATATAAGAATTAATTAGCTTCCTAAGATTATTCTACTTGTAGATTGTTGAATATATGGAATTTTAAGTGTTTTTTGAAAGTAGTTATGGATTTGGACTCTTTAATATCTTTCGGTAATTTATTATAAATTTGCGCCCCTACATATACGATGGTCTTTTTTCCATAATTAGTCCGTGTTGATCGCAGTATTAAATTATCTGCACTTCGTAATTTCATTTTTTGTACTTGGTGTTTTTTTGTAAAATTTATTTGTGAGTGTATGTCTTTTTGAAGTATTTTGCGGACTAATAAACATGTATAGTAGATATATGACTGATTAATATTTAAGATTTTAAGAGTTTTGTACATTTTTTTAGTCGGCGTTCGAGAATTATAGTTAAATAGGGCTTTAATAAGTTTGTTTTGGGCAATTTGTATTTTAGATAAGTTTGTTTTAGCTGCAGTCCCCCATACTTCGATTAAATAGTCAATATGTGGCTTGATTAAGGAGTTATATATTAGATATTTTACCTTTTGTGGAAGACAGCGGGCAATACCTCGGATAGCACCAGTTAAAGAAGTAAGTTTAGATTTAATTTTATCAATATGTGGTCTCCATGTTAATTTACTGTCGATTATTAAGCCAAGATATGTTTCGCTCGTTTTATTATTTATAAGTTGATTATTTATTGACGGTGGGGTGTAACTATTGATTTTTTTATTCTTTGCAGTGAAAATCACATAATTAGTTTTTGCAACGTTGATAGTAAGCAAGTTTTGTTGAAGCCATGCGTTAAGAAGATCTAGATCAGTTTGTACTTCTAGCATTATATGTTCTATATCGTGTCCATAGTAAAAGAGACTGGTATCGTCGGCATATAAACTCAACTTTCCTTTTAACCCTATGTCTTGAATATCATTTATATATAGTAGAAACAGGAGCGGCCCCAAAATGGATCCTTGAGGTACGCCATATGATATGTGCCTAGAGCTGCTTTGGTGTTTGTCAATTTTAACTATTTGTTTTCGATTTAACAGATAAGATGTTAACATTTTATGGGCCTCTCCTGTGATTCCTATATTATACAGTTTGTTTAACAGTTTTTCATGACAGACGGTGTCGAAGGCTTTTCTTAGGTCAATGAAGACACCTAATGCAATTTGCTTCTGGTCAATGTTCGTTTTTATTGTGGTAACTAAATCGATTGTAGCCGAGAGCGTATTTGATTTTGACCTGAAGCCGTATTGATATGGAGATATGACATTGTGTGCGGTAAGAAATTTATTTAGACGGGCATAGATGACTTTTTCATAAACTTTAGAGATCATAGGGAGTACTGAGATAGGGCGGTAGTTTCCGGGATCGGTTGTGCAGCCTGATTTAAAAATAGGAGTTACTTTTGCGATCTTTAAGGTGTCGGGAAAAGTGCCCTGTTCCAAATTTTTATTTATGCACTTCGTGAGTTCATCACTTATAATTGGCTTTATGGATTTTATTAATTTCGCTGTAATACCATCGTAACCAGAACTAGTATTTGCTTTTAGAGTTGTTATGATTTTGCTTATTTCATCTGTAGTGGCTGGCTCCTCAAGTTGATTAAGTTTCTCAGAGTGATTTGATTGAGAAGCTGCACGATTCTGAACAGGGTTAATATTATTTATTGGAATTTTATCAGCGAGCGATGACCCTATCGTGGAAAAATATACATTGAACCTCTCGCACATCTCTGTTGGGTCTGTAATGACCTTTGTATCCAAGTGCAGTTTGGCTGGTGGTGAAGTTTCTTTTCTTTTGTTATATGAAAGTTCGCTGATTAGGCTCCACATCTTTCGAGGCTTATGTACGCATGCTTTAAAACTCCTGAAATAGTAGGTCTTCTTTGCGTTTTGTATGTTATCTGAGACCAGTTTCTTCTGTTTTGTAATATACAAATACATAGAAAACATCCATGATTCGGGAACAAATATCTGTGTTCATCACACAAATAAATGCCCTTACCGGGATTCGAACCCAGGACCATCGGCAGGCAGGGTCACTAGTCTACCAACTACGTCAACCGGTCAGCGGGCGTATCTTAGTTATCTCTCTCTATCTCTCTTCCTTATTAGTGCGACAATGACAGTTGCGTTTCGTTCGCGACCGCTGAGTCGCCAACTCTCTCATTTATTGTAAGTTATAAAATAGCTCTCATGTATTTATTTAAGTATGTGTTCTATTTACTACATACGTGTATCAGCCTTCTGCAGTTGAGCATAGAGCAGCGCTGCGTCTGCACCGAAGCCGCCGGGCAGTGTGATGTCCAGTAGCGCCATCTCTGGGAACTCCCCCGTCCATACTACGCACGCCTGCAAATTAAGCACGGAGCAAAAATAAAGGAGTACCTAGGTGGAAGCTTAAAAAATAACCTCCAGTATAATGGTGCTACCTGACAGTCGATCAGTACTACAGGCCCTACAAGGCTACACTTTAACCTCGGGACTAGTCCACGAGTGCCACACAATCCTGTCGGAGGTATGTACGAGTAAGAACAATCACGTAACTCTACAATGGATCAAGGGGCACAGCAACTCGCGAGGGAACGATGCAGCAGACATATTGGCGAGGGAAGGTTCGGAGACGGTCGTAGTAGGGCCAGAACCGATCATACCCCTGCCATTTGCCTGGCTGCGGAGCACTCTCCGACAAGACACCAGGGTAAAACACCAACTATACTGGTCTAACCTAGGTACCTGCAGGCAAACAAGGTTAGCCCTCCCGACAATCACCCCCGGGCTGTCGCGGAGGCTGAGACAGCTGAAAAGGCCCCAGCTCCGTCTCCTGACCGGCGCCATAACAGGTCATGCCTCATTCAACAAACACTTGCATACTTTGCGTGTTACAGACAGTGCACTCTGCAGGGCCTGCTTGGAGGCAGAAGAAACAGCCGCCCACGTCATCATCGAATGCACTGGGGTGGCAAACTACCGGGCACAATACCTCGGTACACCGAGGTCTCTCCCGGAAGTCGTCGGCAACATCAAGGGTCTGCTAGGCTTCCTGGAAGAGCTGGGTTGGCAGGAGTAGTGCCGGCAACCCACCACGCAAAATCCCTTTCTTTAAGAGTACCCAGGCGTTGTGAACGAACCTGTAGAAAAAAGCCCCTCTTTCATATACCCCGTAGTCGTACTTCATACGCAAGAAATGGTTTCATTAGAAGAGCATGTAGGCTTTATAACGAACGATTTCTAAATATGAATAGATATATTCCACGAAAAATTATACGGTTTCAAGCGACTCTCATTGGAATGTATTAAAACTTAGGTTTATATTTTATATCTGCATATGTTCGGTTTCACCATTACTCTGTAACGATACATAATGAAGTAGTTAACTTGTGTACTTGTATTTGTTATTTGGTTAACATAATGATTAATTAAGGAAACTGTAAGTCTGCAATTTATAAACTTTTACTGTGTTAAATGTAAACATAAGAGACTGTTTGTTTCTTTCCTAATAAAATAAAAATAATAAAATAGGCGCATCATTTGACGTCGAGTTGCGGAAACTAGCCCGCGTATACCTATAACCTATAACCTAATGGTGCTACCTTGTTCCCCACTGGGTATAAATCATCTGTTTTTTTGGCTCATTCTCTTGTCAGTGCAGTAGGTGAAATAGAAAATATGGCCATTGATTAGATAAAAAAGAATCGGGATTAGCTACAGATATAGAGCAGATTTTTTTTGTTCTTATATCTATCATAGTGTAATTATACCGGGTCTCCCTCGACATCCCTAATTTGGTTTGTCCTAAAGTCATTTGGCCTAACTTTTTTGTCCTAATATTAATAATCCCCAACGATAAATTGTTTGCCATAATCGAATTATTGCCCAAAAATGACTTCACACAGAGTCGAATCGCTGCTAGAAAAGTAGGTTAAAACGATGTTAGAGTAGAGTAAACAATTTTAAGACATCAGTTTACGACAAATGATCGTTATGTCAAACAGTATTTAGGGAATGCCAAAATAGGATACAAAACTTTAAGGATTCCGATATAGATCCAATTTGTAGGGAGCAAAATTATAGACAAAGGGGTGAAATTGTTCCATCTAAAATCTTTCATTTTGGGGCAAAGTTAGACAAAGACTGGGTTAGGTATACCGTAAAACCACCCAACTATAGTCCAGTACTACAACTATGGTCCAACGTAATTAAACCTTTAATACCAATTAATACCAATAAGTTATTTTATATTTTGCGTGAGCTTATTTAACAATTTACCATGGAACTGATTCTTTCAAATAATAGTCACATCAAAACATGGATACTAGAGTGATTTTTGGACCATAATTAGAAGATTTTGGACCATAGTTGCTTTATGGGTGGTTTTACGAATAAGTTCGAGTTTATATATCGCATGATGACGGAGCAGGTTGTTGTTTTACTAACTACCTAGGTTCCTACTTATCAATTTTAAAAACATTATTCTTCTTCATTTGAAGAAGTAATTGCGTAACAAAGACTACTACTTTTTTTTAATCGGTTGAATACGAAACCGCAGTTTAGTGGTTCTTTTTTTACTAAATTATTTATTTATCTATCGTTAAACAAGTTAAGGAAAATGAAATATACAATCAATTCAATGAATTATCGAGTGGTGTCAAATCCTTGTCCTATCATTATTATTTTTAAAACAATAATCGTATAACACATTAATTTGCGGAGGCATGGGAAACTGTCGTGTTTAAAATCTCCCAAGAAAATTCGCAGTAGGTACAACGTACAGCGGATATCAAAGGATCAAAGGAAGAATTGAACAATTTACTATTGTGGTCATGTAAAAACAACTATCGTCTAAAGAGTGAATAAATAAAAGACGATCAAGGTGTTCTAGAAAACGAACCACACTATCATTCCGTTTATTCAGAATAAAGAAGAACGAACTGTTTATAATTGATGCGACATATATTTTTTCAAAAGAAACAACGAAGTTTTGAAATGTGAGGAATCGCCACTTCACGCTATGAAGACAATTTGAATTTAGTGACAGTGACAACTAACTTGAAGTGAAGTGATCGCTCAGTGAGAAAATTGATTTCTTGAGAGACATTTTTGTGTATTAGTAGTCGTGTAAACAATATGATCTACACATATTGTTTATAGCTTGTAGATAAATATGCATAACTAATAATTCATAACTATAATTATGCTGAACCTACTACTGCATACGTCTGCATAACACTTTAGAGAACAATTTCATATTGCACTTCAGTCAAAACAACTTAATAGGTACTTAGTCTTAGTGTAAAATACATTTTTGTATTAATAGTCGTATTTTCTATAATGTCTTGCATATATAATAAATCTGAAATATACGCTCAATCAACTACTGAGATACATAATACTTCAGAGAACAATTTCTTATTGCACTTCAGTCAAAACAACTTGTTAGGGTACTATACTGCGCTAGTTTTATTCATAATCAATATATTTTTATCGTTTGTCAGTGTCATATATGGAATATCAACGTGGGTTCTATTTAAAAATTTTAGAAAATTCAAAAATTACGCTATTTTGAATCTGTTAACGAACCAATTTGTCCGCTTATGTTATCTGGCCTTGATTTTAAATAGAGATTTGACTGGATATCTTCGTTTATTCTGTAAGTATAGTTATAATTATTTGGAGTTAGCTTATATCCATTGGGAAATGGTAATTACTCTAATATGTTATATGGAGCTCTCTAAAGTATTTAACGTAACTATTCAGAGGAGATATTTACGAGCGAATATTTTTGTTTGGTTGACGTCATTTGTCGAAATCTTGGCGCTGTTTCTATACGATACAATTTCGGGAAAAGATAAACATCAGATATGGCGTTTAGTGTTTTTAATCATGTCTGTGAATATATATCTTTACATGGATGTAGTGCATACCTTGCTGAAATCTGTGTCTGATAATTTGAGACAAAAGCTGTTGATGGCTACTTTAATACTGGTATTTTCTGGTATAGCTGAATACGTGCCAATGATGGTTGTTTTTCTTAAAAAAGGTTATGATCATTATACGGAAAATTTAGTATTTTGGTGTGCGGTGGAGTATTTTGTGTATGTAGTCACAAATGTCATGTTTTTGTGTATGAGGGCTCATAGAAAGTTGTGGTTAGAATATCGAGAGATACGCAGAAATCAAGTAGTTCAAGAAAGTAATGCTCCTTTGTCCGCAGTATAGGAATATAAATCATTTTCGTACACAAAACAGAGAGACTAATAGAAGCGTAACATAGGCGGGGAGCGTGTGGCAATTGTATGTGGAGTTCCGCACACCCGCACCACAGATAGTAGCAAGTTAGTCTCGAGCGCCCAAGTAAGATCGTGGTTTGGTGTTTTCATACGACTATTTGTAATGTAAGTAATATATTTGCGCATATTAATTTTTGAATTTAGATTTGGTATGTAAGTTACTTTTTAATAAACAGGTAAAAGAAGCTTATCTTGATTTTTAATATTTCGATACCTACCTTACTTAACCGATATTAATCGGGAAATCCCATAAATTTTCACGGAAACGCCCGAACGTGTCATGCTATTTCAGTCAGTGTCAGTACTAATAGTACCGAAGTCGATTGAAGTAGCATGACAAATACGAGCATTACCGAGAAAATACGAGGGAAATACTATGCACTACATCTGCCTATATGCCTACCATATGAACGCTTAACTCCGGGTTAATGGCTAACCCTGGGCGGTGCAAGGGGCGCCTAGACGATTAACAGCTGTCAACTATCAGCGGGGCTAAGATGGTCGACGTGACAAATGACAAATGATAGTTTAACACAATTTATCCACGTTTATCATCGTTTATCGCAATTTATCACCATTTGTAATAAAATTCTTTAATTTGACAGCGGTAAGTGGTAAACGACAACTGTTTAAAATTTAGCATGACGTTTTTTGGGTAAATGGTTACGTTTATCATATTGTGACAGTTTACTTAGTTAATTTTATCTAAGATCAATCCTCAATCCAACTTCCTAACAATGTAAACAAACCGCCATATAGATCGTAATAAATCTCCAAGATTAAGTTATTTATCTTACGTTTCATATGTTACAATAATACAACTACTCTTATAACAGTAGTGAACGTCTTCAGTGGTGTTTGTTCGTTCATTTTATCTAAGTACTCTTTAGGTGCCGATAAGACTACCTATCGTTGGCTGCGATCGCTCTGAAATTGAAAAAAGCTTATTTTGTAGTGATACAACAGTAAGTACTTATTTATTTTAATTATATTCTTAGTATAATAAGAGTATGTAGCTACGTTTCCTTTTTATATAATACAAGACTTCGCCGGCGACTTTATCTGATTGAAATTCTTTTCGTCACCTTGTAAGTTGAATTTGAAAAAAACCCTTTAGTAGTAAAAGTCTAGGTCATTTGGAAAATGTATGTTCTAAATTTCATTTCACCCGACTGCTTTATATCATTATCACCCGTGTGGTGTCGGGTTAAGAACTTCACTACCCCTTACTACTTAAACCTATGAGCAATCATGTTCATCATTCAGTCCGTACCTAAATTCCCGATGTGTAACCTACACATTTACCTAGAGTTAAATAAAATAAACAACTATGCAAAAAAATTGCGTATCTTTATTATTCTATATTATACACAAAGATTTATTCTTAAACGGATTTCATTAATTAAGTTCACAAAACTGTTTCTATGTCTTCCGAAGCTGCTCGAGTCCTTATTAATAATTCTTCTCTCGATTTTACTGGTTTTGAGTAATCTTCATCCTTAAAAAGTCCCCATAAAAGAATCCAATGAAGTTAGGTGATCGTGCGGACTAGACTAGTAAGTTGCTTCTACGGCCAATTCATCTCGTCAAGGTATTGTTCGTTCAACTAATAACGGACTGCTAGGCTGAAGTGGGCCGAGCAACCGTCGTGCCACCACACCATCGTTCTTCAGGTATCGCCCTTTCCCTGCTAATCTTCCCCAGTTCTGCTTCACGCAACTGTCTATGAATATCCGTGAAAGTGGAACGGTACGGTATACGATGAGCTGGGAATTTTGGGTGCTTATTATTACAGATAGTAAAGTGTATGTTGGGATTATTATATTTTATCTTTCTTGACAATTAGTCTATAATATGTCATATGACCTTTGCTACTTTTTAATCTATGCATATGACATTTTAGTGACATCAATTTCAAACCATCGCCAAGTTATCAGCGAAGGTAAATAGTTTGCACTCTTGCGATGAAGAACAGAACAAAACTAAAGTAAAGTCTTAGTAATAATAGTCCGAATCACGGCGACGTGATAAACACTATAGGCTTAGCTTTTTAGCGATTAGAGCATCGGACTGGCTGTCTCCACTCCGTATTGAAAGAGTATCGAATAACATTTGATCTCCTTTTTAGGGATGGCGAGATATCATTTTTTTTTAGCTGCCGCTGCTGCGGAAGAAGAGCATCGCCGCATGCTTTTTTTTTTTTTTTTTTATGCTATAGGGGGCAAACGAGCAAACGAATCACCTGATGGTAAGCGATTAACGTCGTCCATGGACACCCGCAACACCAGAGGTGTCGCAAGTGCGTTGCCGGCCTTTAAGGTGGGAGTACGCTCTTTTCTTGAAGGTTTGAAGGTCGTATCGGTCCGGAAACACCGCTGGCGACAGTTCGTTCCACAGTTTAGCTGTGCGAGGCAGGAAGTTTCGGGAAAAGCGCACAGTTGAGGACTGCCAACCATCTAAATGGTGAGAGTGGAAATATTGTCGCGTAGGGCGATGGCGGAAAGAAGCGGCAGGGATTAATCCGAACAATTCCTCGGAACACTCCCCATAATACATGCGATAGAAAATACAGAGTGAGGCCACATCTCTACGCAGCGCCAAGGGATCAAGCCGATCAGAAATACGTTGGCAGTTGACAATTCGAGCTGCTCTCCGTTGGATGCGGTCTAGAGGAAGAAGCTGGTACTTAGGTGCCCCTGCCCAAAGATGAGAGCAGTATTCCATATGCGGGCGAACCTGCGCCTTATAAAGCTGTAGGCGATGGGCCGGCGTGAAATACTGCCTCGATCTATTGAGCACACCGAGCTTCTTCGAGGCCAATTTGGCCTTACCCTCTAGGTGGCCGCGGAACTGGACTTCACTCGAGATGTCAACGCCAAGGATTCCAATACTGGCTGTGGCAGATAGGGGAGTGCTCTCAAAACGAGGTGACGCGACGAACGGAAGTTTTTTTGCGGTGAACGCGCAAACCTGTGTCTTTGTAGGGTTAAAATGGACCAAATTAAGTCGACCCCAATCTGAGACTTCTTTTAGGGAGGTCTCAATTTCGGACACAAGTTTGTTCCGGCTCTCAATGACGTTTTCCCGGGAAATATTGGCGCGGCCGGTGTAGGAGGCATCACCCGTACTATCATCAGCATAACAATGAATGCCGCTAGTTTGCAACATGTCATTGATATGCAGGAGGAATAGCGTGGGTGATAGCACACAGCCTTGAGGGACACCAGCATTCACAGACATTGAGTCTGAGCATTCACCGTCAACTAGGACCTTAATGCTTCTGTCTGCTAGAAAACTGCTGACCCATTCGCATAATTTCCCGGGGAGCCCATAGCATGGAAGTTTCGAAAGAAGTGCTTTGTGCCAAACGCGATCGAAGGCCTTCGCTACATCCAAACTAACTGCCAGTGCCTCACCTTTACTCTCTATCGCCTGTGCCCAGCAATGTGTCAGGTAAACTAAAAGATCACCAGCCGAACGACCCCTACGGAAACCGTATTGTTGGTCACTCAGCAGCTGGTGATCCTCTAGGTACCAGAGGAGCTGACGATTGATGATGGACTCCATAATCTTAGAGAAAAGGGAGGTTATAGCTATCGGCCTGTAGTCGGATGGATTTGAGCGGTCGCCTTTTTTAGGGATCGGGTGCACCAAAGCTGACTTCCACGAAGTCGGGACTACGCCAGAAGAGTAGGAGAGCCGAAAAAGACGCGTTAAGACCGGCGCCAACTCAGGAGCACACATCTTGAGAACAATTGCAGGGATTCCATCAGGCCCACTGGACTTATGGGTGTCGAGGGAGCGAAGAGCCTTACGCACAAAGCTTTGGCGGAACTGTACATCTGGCATACAGCTCTCGCACCGCGGTATAGTCGGCGGCGCTTGTCCCCCGTCATCCAAAGTCGAGTTGGACGCAAAAAGCTTACCCAGTAGATCGGCTTTGTCTTTTGCGTCGTGGGCCAACGAATCATTTCCCGTGTGCAGAGGTGGAAAAGACGGCGTGCAGAAATTCCCCTGGATAGCTTTGGCAAGAGACCAGAACGCACGAGTTCCCGAGGGGAGACGCTCTAGTTTCTCGCCAATCCTACCAATGTGCAACGACTTTGCTCTGGCAATGGCTCTTTTGAAGGACCTGGAGGCAAAGTTAAACTCCTTTTTTAAAGCGCTGGTCTTTACATCCTGTACCGCCGCTGCATTTACCCAGGCTTGGTAGCACTCCAGCTTTCGGCGAGACGCCTTTTTGCAGGAGCGATCAAACCAAGGCTGGGTTTTGCCACCAACAGGTACCGCAGAGGATGGAACGAAAAGTTCCATTCCCTGAAGCACCACGTCAGCAACAGAGTCAGCAGCGATATCAGGATCATCCGGCGTGAAGCAAACCTGCCCCCACGGGTAAGACGCAAAGAACACCCGCATCCCGTCCCAGTCTGCTGACTTATAGTGCCACACACGGCGGCTACAAGCAACTCGCCGACGCGGCGGGCACGTGAGAGGCACTGTACTCCGGATGAGGCAATGATCCGAGGAACCGAGAGGGGCTGCAACGGATACATCATAGCCAACCGGGTGAGAAGTCAGCAGAAGGTCCAACAGGGAAGGTTCCTGGCTCTCCACATCTGGGATTCGCGTAGGCGCAGTAACCAGTTGTGTCAAGCCGTAGGTCAGAGCAAAGTCGTGAACAGATCTCCCCGCATGATCAGTCTTGCTGGAGCCCAGCCATTCGGCATTATGGGCGTTAAAATCGCCAAGAACGATGATCTCAGCGGATGGGATCTGCTGCTGCACTGAATCCACAGCCGTTTGAATCTGCTCCAAGAGTCGGTCAGTTTCGGCATCACCGCTATGGGACCTATAGAGGCACGAATAGACGCGAGGATGATCATCACAATCAACACGTAGCCATAAGGTGGAAAGGTCCCTACCTTCAAGATTGCTGAGGCGACGAGAACTGATATCGCCTCTAACGTACACACACACTCCAGCCCTAGGCAGAAAGGAATGCTCTATTTCGTACCCAGGGTAGGAGAGGTATTTTGTGTCCGCTGGAGACGATATCTGCGTCTCTGTCAGAAAAAGCAAGGCCGGCTTAGCTGTCTCGAGGTGATGATGGACAGCATTAAGATTAGAATGCAAACCCCTGATGTTGCAGAAATCCACAGCGAGCGTGGCAGGGGCTGCCGTAGCCGTCTTGCTCTTGCCTCGGGAGGATGGCGGATGGCGGAGCGCGGATTTGCCCCCCCCAGAGTACGAAACGGGGCGCTCTCGGCGTCCACGCTCAGGCACGACAGTACCTGAGCATGGAAGCCCAGAAAGGGATTCTCCAGCGCTAGAGCAGCTGGTACCCTCCTGGGGTAGCTTATTAATCTGCGCTGTCATCGTCATTAAGGGGGAGGTTGGGGGGATTGGAGCTCTGGAAACCTTACTCACCGTGAGGAACACAACACCACATACCTACAAAGTAAGTAGTGATGTTATTATGGCTTCGGTATTCTGTAAGGTGGAGGTACTTCCCCAGTCAGGCTGCTCCAGATTCAAGCGAGATGACGTTTCGCTGTGCCCTACCTCACTTGTTGGACGTAGTTTAAGGACATACCCGGGTCCAAATGCTGCAACGAAGGCATATTCGTGATATGGCAAACCCCTTCGAGATGCCAAACGAGGAGTTTCGGCACATATATAGAGTGCGCAAGGAGTTGGCACTCTATTTATGTGACGAGCTCAATGCAGACCTGCAGCCTCGGAAAGGCGACGGTTTGCCGGTCCATGTCAAGGTAAAGTTATAATGTTTCAGTGTCCCTCCAAAAGTATTCTATTAGAAAACCTGTTAGAGGGCCCGTAATTGGCTTTATGTCATTTATTCCTATTACTACTATGTTTTCTGTAAGCTGTTTGTACTCCTTATAATAAATAATAAAACCTTCCACAAATCACCATTATAATAAAATTACGGAATATATCCACGTATTTTAGTCACTACGCCATAAACAAGAAACTTCATGTCTTCATTTCGTGACATAAATGCATACATTTCCGATCATGTTTGAGAAAAATATTATCGCAGTAGTCTTACCACAGATCAAAGGGATTTGGCACAAGCAAAGAGTATAATAATATATATATGAGAGGCACAAGCGTCCGGCATGGCATCCTGCCCTCTGCCGACGTACGAGGACGCGCCTGCTAACGTCTGCAGAGGCGTCTGTATATGTGGAGAGGCGGCTTTATACACGCATATCCTATTGATTTACGTTGAAGGTTGAGGCGCTTTTATTCTCCAACAGCATCTTCTATGTATACAGAAGAAATGAAATCTTGACATCGCTGAAAATAAAATATTGGAAATATTATATGCAGTACCTATGTATGCAGTGAAACGTTATATCTTAAACTTTCACTGTATTCATAGAAAAATTGATACTTACTGTTATTTTCTTCAAAAATATATGTTTTTCACCAATTAAATTTCACTACAAGGCTTTATCGTCGACTAGTGAGCACTTAGATAAAACTAACTAAGTAAAATGTCACAATTTGATAAAAGTGACAATTTATCCAACGAACGTCATGTAAATGTATAAACTAGTCATTTACCATTTACCGCTGTCAAACTACGGTAACTCCTTACTTTTATCGGCAACCATATTAAGGAGAACGATAAATAAATGACAAATGATAAGAAGACATAATTGTCATTTAATTATCATATGATAAAACCATCATAAGCTTGCAGAATACTTTATATAGGCTTCCCGCTAGGGTGCAGCCGTTCAAAGAGTATACCTATACTTAACGCTCAATGACGCCTGCGCAGAATGAGAATGGTAGAAATAAATCTTATATTTGACAGCTGTCAACTGTCAGGAATCTTCCCGGATGCCACAACCAAGCTAGCGCATAGTGCTTACCTTTCACGCAAAAAAGGCACAGTGGATGTCGATTTGCGGAAAAAGCCCAGGAAAACTAACTAACTAGTGCTTACCTCAATGACAGCCGCGCAGAAGCAGTTAGTGCTGTTATCACAGTTGAATGCGCCGTCGGTGCGTACGGACACCTGACATAAACATAACATCTATTATGAATACATATAGAAAATGCAGTAATATAGGTTTCACCGAAAGATTACATGGGGTTCTTCAAACAATGAGTGTACAAGATTTTAATGGGTCGGCAACGCGCATGTGACCCCTCTGGAGTTGCAGGCGTACATATGCTTCGGTGACCGCTTTCCATCAGGCGGGCCGTATACTTGTTCGCAAAAAATAGACGCATAAAGGCTGAGAAATAATCGTTCTTTGACAGTAGATGGCGTATGGCTATTGTCGTACGATTGGCTGTTAAATTGCCATGATCTAATATTTGGACCAACAAAAAAGCTTGAAAGCAAAAACCCTTACATGTTTTTGACAATTTAACTTTTTCTTAAATGCAGGAAAGACAAGTCTCTCGTCTCATCTTTCCGCGACACAGCTCGGCTAGTTTTCGCTACGCTGCTACGCGTTGCTGGAATAACATTCCACCGTCAATATCCCAATATTCCACTGCATCGCCATTGTTTTTATTCAAAAACCAATTAAAGCTCCATCAACATGCCAATACCTGTACAGATAGCAGTCTGTCGCTAGTTGCCGGTGACAGGGTGTGGTAGGCGCGCGTTGCTTGGATCAGTGCACACCCGGACCCTGAGGAGAAACATGTTTCCAAGTACAGATACGAACAGCAACCTTAGGTAACTGACCATCGGTAGACTTCAGTTTTAATCCTAATTAAATTTGAAGAGTTAAAATTTAATTTCGCAAATTTTTACACCCAGTCACGAGGAGGTTAAAATGGGGTACTGGGACTAAACCAGGTGCAAGGAAACGTTCTCTTCAGGGATCTATATCTTCCTAATACTGTTTGACATAATGATCATTTGTCTTAAATCATATGTCCTAATATTGTTTTCTCACCTTCAACAGTCACCATCAGCGTCCCCACCGGCATCTTCATCAGCTCCGGCACCTTGGCTTCTGGAGTGAGCAGGACGGTGGATATCGCGCTCCCGCTCTTGGCTGACACGGTGAGGTGCGTGGGCGCTGGTGGCTGTGAGGCTGACCAGGCAGCCAGCGCCTCGAGTGCTACTAGGGTGTCCTGGGGAATGCGAACAGATATGGAAAACGGTTAAAAAAGTAATTGCATAAAGGAAAATAGTATGGATGATATGGATAGAATAATAAAATTAATTAAACGCTTTTAGATACAAAAGGTTCATAATTGTCACGAAGAAGATGAACCAGTTTAACGTCATGGTTAACAATAATAAATATTGAGCTTTAAAAATCTACGGTACTGAATAATTATTTTTTGTTACAACAGTAGGCTGAGCGCCTACCACGAACCGCGAACGAAAGTATACCTCCCTTTCGCACTTGTGATTTCTCACTCAAGTGCGACAGAGAGGTGAAACTTCGTTCGTGGTTCGTGGTAGGCCTTCTGCTAGTCTAATAACAATATGTTTAAAAACAAATCGAAGAGATGGCTGTGCTATCGTGCCTTTTATAATTTAACCGAATTTTAAATATCTACCTAATGTATAATTTAAATCTATCAGTTCAATTCAATACTTAAATATAATTTCTGATTGTACTTATATTTCGCTAATGTAATACTATGACATACCCATATAATTTATTTAAATTTTCTCATAATCTTAATAATTGTATTTTTTTTTAAATAAGTAATATTGACATGTAATATTATGGAATATTATAAATAAAGGACTATGACTATGACTAATATGTAACAGTACCTGAGTGGACACGAATCCGCCCATGGCGCCGCGGCGCGCGGACAGCCAGCGAGTGGCGGCGCGTGCGTCGTGCGAGCAACTTTCACGCAGCGCGCTGGGGCACGCTGCTAACGCTAGCAACGCGTAGCCCGTCGCTTCCACTGAGGTCGCCAGGCTGCCTGGTGAGAAACATTATGAGCCTCCTCACACCTAACGTCTCCCGAGCTTTTTTTTTTTTTTGAACCTGGCAGGGGCTCCATGCACTGAGCTTTGGAGCGTACGGACTGTGAAGTGGGATGGTAGCCTGGGGAAAATCCAGGACCCTTCCACGACATCACACGATATTTACTACTCTGGAATACTCCTTCTGAGTTTGCGCTCCAGAGAGATCGGTTGGACCGGGTCCAACCAAATCTGAGGTGTGTGTAAGAAAACTAGCTACTGGGAGTTTTATTGCTGGTTCGCTACCCCTAACCTAGCCGAGAAGATTCCAGCAAGAAACTCAGCTAGGTCCGATCGCGGTCGGATTGATGCTATCCGGTACGCGGCGGTACCGGGTCGATAACGGACTGAATGTGTCTGTGTCGCGGGGTGGGCGACCCCGCCGGCGGGGACGCTGGTGTGTACGCGGCGCGTCGGGCGACGATATCGCAGCGCGCCTTCTTTCGAAGTCGGCTGCGATCTCGTCGTCCGGGTCCGTGAGTGTGTGCCTAGGTCGCCGGACTGAGCGACCCCTAATCAGTGAATCGTGAGCAAGAAGTTCCGGAGGTGGTGGAGGAGTTGGCAAATAATTGGCAGCATTCCTGACTAGTGGATTCCTATGATGGGAGGCGTTATCAAAGTAACGCCGAGCAGTTTGCTTAAAGAAACCGTACATGGAGTTAAGCTTCATGTCGCGGTGCAGACTGAGGTTCGTCTGGTACCACGGGGCACCAGTCGCCCTACGGAGGAAACGATTCTGTACGACCTGAAGCGGCTTGAGACGTGCCTTACTCATGTGGGAAAATACCACACTTGAGTAACTCATTATGGGACGAACACACGTCTTGTAAAGCGTCAGCTTATTTCTAAGTGACATCTTACTAAACCTGTTGATCATCCCCCCAAGCCTACCTAGTACGAAGCTCGCATTTCTTCGTACCCTACGGATGTGGCTAAGGAAAGTCAGTCTACGATCGAGAGTAACGCCGAGGTATTTCACCTCATTGACCCACGGGATGCGTTGGTTGAAAAACCGAACCGGTTCCACCCTCGAGTCCAACGGCATATTGTCTGTTGGGTGGAATATTATCGCTGCGCTCTTATCCGGATTCACTTCAATACGCCAAAGACGAAACCATTGGCCTAGGTCAAAGATTGCATCCTGGAGGTATTTCCGAATAAGGTCGTAGCGAGTGTGCGTCGTATAGAGCGCGGTGTCGTCCGCGAACAACCCTAGTTCGACACGCGGGTGCCTAGGTAAGTCGTTCGTGAACAACGAATAGAGCGTAGGAGAGAGGACGCTCTATCCGTCTCCCGAGCGTTACAGTTGCAGGACAGGACAGCGCGGCAGGTCAGACGCTTGTGAAGAGTCATTTTTGAATTTGATGAAGGTAGAATTCAAGTCGCGAATCTCGTGACTCTGGGGCATCGAACAAATATAAAAAACCGGTCAAGAGCATGTTGGGCCATGCTCGGTGTAGGATCCGTAGTTTACCGTCCGTCACAATTAACAATTAACCTTAAAAAGTGTTTTAATAGATACCATGCTCAATATGTTTATAATAATTAACAATTCGATGATACTTTCACTCACACCCGCCCCGACCACATCAACTCCGGAAAAATCTTAACAGCGCGAAGTACTTACAGTCACTGAGATTATCCGCGGACGGACGGACAGACAGACAGACTTGGCGAAACTATAAGGGTTCCTAGTTGACTACGGAACCCTAAAAAGCATAAGTGGCTCGGGCGTTCCATCAATGCCATATATACAAAATGCTGGGTCACGCGATGGAAAAAGGTCACGTGGTTTTAACTGACGTTCTCAAGAAAACAATATTTTTGGGTTCGTGATATATTTATCTTGTATCTTCTTCCTAGCGTTTTCCTGGCTTATGCCACGGTTTATGTTAGGAGCCTGGGGTCCGCTTTGTCAAATAATCCCAAGATTTGGCGTAGGCACTAGTATTACGAAAGCGACTGCCATCTGACCTCCCAACCCAGAGGGTAAACTAGGCCTTATTGGGATTAGCCCGGTTTCCTCACGATTTTCCTTCACTGAAAAGCAATTGGTAAATATCAAATGATATTTCGTACGTAGGTTCCGGAAAACTCATTGGTACGAGCCGGATTTGAACCCACGACCTTCGGATTGAAAGTTGCACCAACTCTATCTTTATCTTGTGTTATCAACGCTTTATTTGTATAAAAAATACTAAATATTATCGAAAAAACTTACTCGTCTCCCACCAAACAAACTCCTCCTTCCTCCTCGCCATCCTCATAAGTTCCACCAACTCCCTAACATCCTCACCATCTTCTAACCCTTCGTTCTCCCCCGGACTAGCCTCATTGCTCCTCCTCAGTTCCTCTTCATACTTCCTCAGGCTCATAAACGCGTATGCCAGAACCGCGTGAGCGTAGACCCTGTTTGGTGTTTTGGTCTTCAAAGGAGGTAGAGCCCGGAGGCAGTGTAAGGTGTTCTTGAGAACTTTGTAGGGGAGATCGGAGACTCCTTGTATTAGGGAGGTGATTACGTAAGCGGTTAATGCTACGTTGGCGATTTCACCGTCTTCGTTAAGTCCGCCCTGAAACATTAAATCATTATTCACTATGTTGCTACTTGTGAGTTCCTATAATTGGCTCTTTGTTTCCATCATCAATGTATAATTAATGATTACAGCTGTTGGTTCTCCGAATAAAATAAAATAAAATAAATGATTAGAACCGGGTCATTCAAACTGATTCTCCTCTTCTTTTTAGCGTTTTCTCGACTTAAGCCACGGCTCAGAGAGCCTGGAGTCCGCGTTGACAACTAATCCCAAGATTTGACGTAGGCGCTAGTTTAACGAAAGCGACTGCCATTGACCGTGACCTTCCAACCCAGAGGGTATTATTATTATTGTTGTTTTGGGCTAGTGAAGATGCCGCATCGACCAGTTGTGATCTATTGTGGCAGCCCTTTATAATTCATTACTGATTCCCGTTGAGTCCAGAAAGTTCCAAATTCTTTGGGCTGTAATGTTGTGTATCTCACAGGGTTGCAGTTCGTGCCTACCGAGGTGGATACTTCTTTTGTGCATTAGTGGTCCGCAGGAGCAGAGGATGTGCATTGCAGTTTCCTCTGTTTCCTGGCAGAACCTGCATGCTGCGTCTTGTTTCTTACCCATTAGAAACATGTGCTTGTTCAACTTGCAGTGCCCAGTCAGAATTCTGACCACCGCACAGGCTTTGTACCTCTTGAGCCCTAAGAGCTCTTTAGTGTTTTTGTTGTTGAACCCTAATATTAGAGCTTTCGAGTGTGTGTTTCCTTTTACGGATTTCCACTCTGCGATTGCCCTCATCTTTTCAAGATTGTTTAGCAGAGAGTATGCCTCTCGTTTTGTAACTCCGCAAAACGGTTCCGGGCCAACGAGGGGCGTGTCCGCGCCCTTTCTGGCAAGTTCGTCCGCTGCTTCGTTTCCAGCAATGTTGGAGTGTCCTGGTACCCATCTAAGTGTAACTTTGTTGGTGTTAGCCAGGGCGTTTAGATTATTTTTGCAGTTCTGGACTAGTCTAGAGTTAACCTCTAGGGACTCTAGTGCTAGCAGGGCAGCTTGACTGTCCGAGTTAATGTAGATGTGTTGGTTTCTTAGGTTTCTGTCCAGATTGATTACCCAGAGGGTAAACTAGGCCTTATTGGGATTAATCCGGATGCCTCACGATGTTTTCCTTCACCGAAAAGCGAGCGAATACCAAATGATATTTCGTACATACGTTCCGAAAAATTCATTGGTACGAGCCGGCAGGATTCGAAACCGAGACCTTAGTCTCACGGTTTACCGCTGGGGCCACGCTCTCTTAAGCTTAGTTAGCTTGCGATATCAAATCAAATCAAATCAAATATTTTAATGTAATAAGCATTGTACAGGGTAGTCTCTTAAATACTAAAATAATTATAATTAGACCAGGTGATTTACAATTGCCTGAACTAGGAATTCCTGTGTTTCAGGCGATGGAGAGGGATATAGTTAAAATTAGCTATAAATTATTCAATAAACTTATCGTTATACAGCCAGTACAGTCCTTAACAAAAACAAGTTGATTCTTAAGATTTAAAAAAGTACAATTGTTACTATTTCAATGAATGAATGAATGAAAAACATTTATTTGTGACATATTTCACTACTATTAATAGGTTCTCTGTATCATCGTACATCATATTTTGTGATATACCCGGCGTAAGTTTATAATAATGTGTACAATAGGTTAACCGTATTATAAACAAAGAGTACCTTGAGCTCCCGATGGAAGACCTGTCCCTCACTCCTGAAGCAGCCATTTTCCATCTGCTGCGACATCAACCATCGCTCGGCGCGACGCAGCGCGGGTGGAGGTGGCGTACCCGGTGAAGTCACCTGTAAAACATCATAACACTGTTTCACATTGATCAGAAATGAGGAAAGCTCATGGGACGAGGATAGAAAAAACCACTACGTGTATCGCGTTAAAAATTGCATGAGCAGTTTATGAACTAATTCATTCATAAACTGCCCATGCACTTAACGCGTTTGTACAAGTCAGAACTTGACAATTATGTATTTGTCTCGTTTCTCGTGGAGACGACTGGGTGTTGGGGGTCTGAAGATAAGGCTTTCATCTCAGACATTGGGCGGCGATTACGGGAGAGAGGACTTGATATTTTTGAAGCCGACCGTATCACTACGTAGGGAATGTCACGGGGCGGGTTATTTGACTATATTGATATTATGTACTGTGCTGTGTATTCATGTGTTTTTTTTTGTACAATAAAACTAAAAGGCATCATCGTTTTCTTTACAAAAAAACTGTTTCCATTGCAATTTTAATTACAAGTTAAGGTACTTTACCTACTCCACTTTCGTACTTCAACAATTGGTACTGAAGATCGAACACAAGAAAAAATATCTTACCTCATGGGCTTTCCTTAGGTATCTAAGAGCGAAGGCGGTGAGCCAGGTAGATGGGTCATCAGAAGCACCGAATGCGCTGAACCCACCCGTCGGGTGCGCGTATTCCATCTGACGAGTGAAACCTGAAAGAAAGACATTATTTCAACGTATAACCGGCCATATACAGTTCGGAAATGACATAGGTATCCACGGGATCTGCCAATTAATGTATGGAAATGTTGTCCTGTAGACATACCAGCTGTGCAGACCCGACGGATTACCCGAACGCATATTGTCGGCTAATGATATAAAGCATATGTTATGTTGCACAAAGTACAATGTCGTGTATCAGAGCTTACTGCTTGCTGTCAATGCCACTTTAAAATTAGAGTTTCTCTGACATAGCCAGGTAGTTTCTAGCCTAATCCTGTGTGTTCATCTTCTTGAAATGTTGGAGCAGTTCATTTGAAAATTCTCATTCGTACATTATGATTAATAAATGTACTTACGCAAAAAATAAATTGTACCCAGAGAGCAGTGTTGCTGTTTTCTCCTCTGGTATGTGCTTCTATGCAGATGGAGCTGCTGGACTTTCAGAGTTCAAGTGTACGAGGGTAAGAAGGTGAAGTTATTAGACTCTGGGATCACCTGTTTTAGGGCATGAAGGATGATAGCATTGATAGCTAATCAAGTCATGATCGGGTGGCACCTACTTCTGGCAAGATGTTCCTTAGCAGACGTAGCCGCTTGACTTTTGGGCAAGCAGCCAACTGCTTGATGGCAAGAAGGTTGGTGGCAAGCTGAGGCATGTTATAATGGCGTCTACTTTTAGCAATTCTTAGCAGACATGTGCTGGACTCTCAACTTTGAGGGTAAGAGGGTCAGTGGTTTGTCCGTGGGTTGCGATGATCTGAAGACGTGATTCGCAGCCGTAGCTACTAGGTTCTCGTAGTCCAATTATTTGAAGGCTTGGTAGCAAGTCGAGGCATGTTCTGCTAGTACCTACCTCTGGCAACATGTTCTTTAGCAGACGTAGCTGCTGGACTTTTGGGGTCCAACTGCTTGAGGGCAAGTAGGTTGGTGGCAAGCCGAGCCATGTTCTGCTCGCCGCAGCCTCGAGGTAGTAGCACCAGGGAATCGGCGTCCTGTGAAGAATTAACATCATATTAGTAGGTTGACTGAAAGTATCATCGGTTAATAAAATAAAATAAACAAATGCGTGTCGGATCACGCATAGTTGAGAGTTCTGGTTGCGTAGCCAAGATGCCAATCGCTCACGCTCAGTCGCTAACGAAACGCAACTGTCATTGTCACACTAATAAGGAAGAGTGATAGAGAGAGGTAGCTACGATATGTTATTAAGCGTGAGCGATTGGCATTTTGGCTACGCACGCTTTACGGTCACACGATGAAAAATTTGTTAAAGCGAAAAGGCGTTAGTGACTTCAAAATATCGAGGTACTTATGTCCTTTTGTAATACATAGATTTACCATTACTTATGACTACACCCAAGGTTTCGCTACTTACAGCAAGCAAAGGTCCAGTGATGTCCCCAATAGCCCAAATGGTGACGGATTCAGAACCGGGTACGGCGTCAACTTTGGGCCAGGACCAGCTCACTGCAGACGTGCTGGATACTTGACTACCTGAATCAATAATTAATGATGGGGAAACACTAGAATTATAAACTGAAATACTTATAACTTTACAAAAGATCAACTCCAGCTGGGGATCGAACCCGGGTCTTAAGCTTATGCGGCTAACACCATAACTTCTAGGCCACCTGGTTTCAATGAGAGCCGGCGAATTTCTCGACTACCTACGTTTGTGTTTGAAATGGTAGGTAATCAGAATCTCCTCCCTGTGTTGCTCGAAGCTGATAGTACACCAAATAGATTGCCACTGAGTATGAATTGTGGCATAGCTGTGTGCCACGTCACTGGTTTTCAGAAATATAGATACCTATACACACCTGGTCCACAGAGGAGAGCGGAATGATAGTCCTGAGTAGGAACTCCCTCTGGATCCACTTGTATCTGGATGATTATCTCGTCACTGCAACATGGTAATTTTAGATTAAGACAAAAATGTTTTTGAGCCATTCTCTTGATGAAAATAAAAGTGTTGACCGAGCGCAAGCGAATTCAACTAGGGCAAAAATGCGTTCGGATCCGGTTGTTGTTTTTCTCTACAAGTCGCATTTCAAAACAGATCCTCTCGTGACATTTTGAAAGTAATATAAAACTATATTATATAGAAAACACAATTCCTCCTGGCGCCATTGGATGCTCTGCGCCTCTTAATTACGATCTAGAGCTGTTCACGCACCTGACTGTACACACTTCACTTAACACTGAAACACTTTACTTCACTTTTCCCGGTTGGTTACTGACTATGGCTTGTCAACGCTTTGACCCCATTGTTTTAGGAAAACATCTCGTTATCTAGTTTCATTTGGGTTAAGCGCCATCTATTGAGAAATTCGATCCCTTCTAAAATCTATTTACATATATGCGGCAATTTAAATCTCAACATCCTCCGCCGCCAAGGAAGTATTCCTTGATTAATCATTAGGAAGTCGACACAGCTTGGTAATCGATCGTTGTGTGACGCCAAAAGCTGTGCGAATGTCATACATACGAGTCAATCCATCAGTGCCAGGGTACTTCTTAAGTACTCTACCTACTCTCCAGTTCGCTGGTGGATATCTTGGGTCTTTAATCAACACTAGTTCTCCAAGTTCTAAATCCTTTTTTGGGGTATTCCATTTTGGACGCATTTGCAAACGAGAAAGATATTCGCTTTGCCACTTTACCCAAAAATCTCGAAGCATTCGTTGGGTCAACTGCCACCTGGATAAGCTGGATATTCTGCTCTGGTCATAACTGCGATCTGGTAAGCAAATCAAGGGTTCACCGACCAGGAAATGTCCAGGTGTCAAAAAATCTAGATCATCTCCCAATGGAGCCAATGGACGTGAATTAAGACACGCTTCTATTTGTGAAAGGACGGTATACATCTCTTCGAATGTTAGTGTTGAGTCTTGCATTATTCTTTTCAGATGATACTTCGTCGACTTTACACCGGCTTCCCATAATCCTCCGAAGTTTGGTGCTCCTGGGGGAATATATCTCCAGCGAGTTCCTTTATCGTCTAGACTTTTTAGTAAATCTTCTGGAATTTCATTGCGACCTTGCTGCCACATCTTTAATAGTTCCTTTTCAGCTGCAATGAATGTAGTGCCATGATCACTCCAGAGTTCCTTACAATGACCACGTCTAGACACAAATCTCTTGAAAGCAGCTATAAATGCTTCTGTAGTCATATCACTGACCAGTTCCAAATGTATGGCTTTTGTAGACATGCATATGAATAAAGCTATATATGACTTGTATGTCTTAGCTCCTCGACCTTTACTCATTCTGCACGTAATAGGACCTGCAAAATCGACTCCACTGATAAGAAACGGGCGTGAAGGCTTCACTCGAACCTCCGGTAAGTTTCCCATCAACTGAGTATTCGTTTTCGCATTGTATCTTGCGCACGTGACACATTTTTTGTAAAATTGTTTTATGGAAGATCCTCCTTTAATAATCCAGTATTTGCTTCTCAGGTATGCTGTCATAAGATGTGGTCCTCCATGAAGAGTTTTCTTGTGAGCTTCATCCAACAAAACAGGTAGTAACACATTATTTTTAGTGATCAAGATAGGATGTTTTTGATCCATACTCAGTTCTGCATATTTCAGTCTTCCACCTAATCTCAAAAGTCCTTTTTCATCTAAATAAGGTGTGAATGGCAGTAGCCGACTGCTTCTCTTAATTGTCTTTCCATTTTTCAGATTATTAACTTCTTCAGGGAATTCTATTTCCTGGGACATCTTTAAACATAAGGTAAGTGCTTCATCTTTTTCTTCACAGGTTATATGTTTGCTAACATTCTTTTTTTGTTTCAGAATCTTCAGCCATCTTCTACAATATGAAACCACATCCAAAAGTTTTTGTAGAGACGAGTATTTCTTCAAGAATTCAATTTGTTCAGAATTGGTTTCAACAGTTGTAGTCTTACATTTCACTAACAAGCGTTTTTCTAACTCTGTTTCAGGTATGGTGACGACGGGTATGGTAAAATCAGGATCACGTAGGAATTCCGGACCGTTGAACCATAGCTGATGTTGTTTCAACTTGCTAGGTGACAGACCTCTGGAAGCTGGATCTGCTGGGTTCTCCTTGGTGTTTACATATAACCAGTGTGTGTCTAAATTGTTCCTTATGTCAATCACTCGATTCTTCACATAAGGTGTCCATCTATTAGGGTCTCCTTTTATCCAGGCTAAAACCACTTTTGAGTCTACCCACGCATATGTTTGTTGCAACTCGATACTCAAAACTTTCATCACGTGTTTCATAAGCTTGCTAAGCAGCGACGCACCGCATAGCTCGAGACGTGGCAACGATAATGGTTTTACAACTGGTGCAACTTTCGTTTTAGCTGTGATTAAAGACACTTGACATTGAGATCCATCTTTGTGAATAACTCGAATGTAAACCACCGCGGCATATCCTTTCTCACATGCGTCGGAAAATCCATGTAGCTCGATCACTGCATTTCTCATAGAACCAGTCCAACGATCAATTTGTATCTCTGATAAGGCAGGTAAGTCTTCTTCATACTGGCTCCATTCTTCTTTCAGATCAGCGGGTAGCTCGTCTTCCCAATCTAGTTTTTCCAACCATAATTTTTGCATGAACATCTTTGCTGTCATTATAGATGGTGCTAACCATCCCAACGGATCAAAAAGTGAAGCGATCTGTCCGAGCACACTTCTCTTCGTAGCGGGTTTAGCATTCTCCTTGTCAATTTCCTTTTGTGTAACTTTCAAGTTGTCTTCGTCGAGATTCCAAATTATGCCTAGTGTTTTTATGTAGCTTTTTCTATTCATATCTAAGGTATTTGAACTCTCTCTCTTTTCAGGTTGTATGGCCGACATAAACTCTCTGCTATTAGAAGCCCACTTTTGTAATTCAAATCCGCCATTGCTCATCACTCGGTTCAATTGTTCCTGTGCTTCTAAGGTTGACTTCACATCATCAAATCCTGTAAGTACATCGTCCATGTAAAAATCTCTCTCTATTATTTCAGATGCTATTGGGAACGTGTCTCTCTCTTCTTTGGCCAGTTGTTTTAAAGTTCTTATTGCCAGATATGGGGCTGACGCTGTACCAAAGGTTACAGTTAGCAGTCTGTAATCTTGAATCTCTTGTGTTGGATCGAATCTGTACAAAATTCTTTGATAGTCAGTGTCTTCTTCTCTAACTTTAATCTGTCTATACATCTTCACTATATCTGCAACGAAGCATATCTTGTTTTGTCTCCATCTCATGATGACGTCTCTTAACTCTTCGAGCAGAGTAGGTCCAACTAAAAGTTCATCATTTAGAGATACTCCGTTAGATCCTTTGCAGGATGCGTCAAATACAACTCTAACTTTCGTGGTCTCCCGATCCTCGCGGACTACAGCAGAATGTGGTAGGTAGGCTGTGTTTTTATCATTCTCAGGTTTGTCTACCGGTTCCATGTGGTTTAATGTAAGGTATTCTCTAATAACTTTTCTTTTAAGATCCTGTATTGTTCGTTTGTAAGAAGCAAACTTGAGTATGCTTCCCAGATCTGGAACCCTTGCTACAACGTTTATATTGATAGGATTGAGCGGATACAAAGAAAATTCATTAAGTTTCTCTGCTTCAAATTACGTACCCCATATAACTCATGCAATTACATTAGCGTGTGTAAGAAACACCATTTGTTACCTTTGTCACAGCGTCGCGAAATTGCTGATATTATATATTTCTTAAAAATTACTAATGGCAGCATTGACTGTCCTGAACTGCTTAGTAGTATTATGTTCAACACTCCTAATAGAGTTAAAAGGTATTATCCCCCTATTTCTGTTCCCTTTGCACGCTCAAACTACAGACGTAACAGCTTCCTCGTTCGCGCGGGTAGAACACTTAACAGGCTAACAAGAGAGCATGACATTGATGTGTTTAATCAAAGTACGCAGTCTATACGCCGTACTTTAATGCTAAAATTCTTTGAATGAGCTTGCCCTTTCTTCTTTTTTCTTCTTTTTTATTCTATTTTCCATTTTGTCTCAAGGATTTTGTATTGTCATAATTTCTGTTTTTTTTTTTATAGCTATGTATGTATTTGCCTAGTCTATGCAGAATCGTAACTTTATATAATTGTTTAACCAGTGAAGTAAACTTCTATAAGATTGCTATCAGTGAAAACCTGTAATTGGCCTCTTGTTTTTATACAAATCGTTAACATTGTGTTACGTGCTGTTGGTTTTCCAATAAATAAATAAATAAATAAATAAATAAATAAAAATAACCTTATCATACTCAGTCTTCAATTTGCTGTTATGTGTTAATCTCTTCTCAAGACATTTCAGTCTTTTCACAGCAATTGTGCGGGAATTTTCAGGAATAATCGGTGTATCTCGTTTGAATGGTAAGCCCACAATGAACCTTCCATCCTCATCTCTTGCTAGTGTTTTCTCATAAATCTCTTCAGCTCTTTTCTCAAGAGGCGTTAGAGTGTCTTTACTCTCAGTTTCTAGCGTTTCCGATTCCCAAAATCTTTGTAGCATGTTGTCTATGTTAGTACTCAAATGCATGCTGACTACTCCTTTTCTTCCGTGCTCTGCGGTGTTTTTTCCACCTGATATGATCCATCCGAATATCGTCTCCTGCGCTATCGGAGATCCTGGTTCGCCCTTGATGACTCCGTTCAATATAATTTCTGTGTAGACATGCACACCAAGTAGCAAATCGACATTTGCAGGATTGTGATATGTAGGATCAGCTAATTCCAATCCAAGTAGTTGAGACCATTGTTGTTTATTGATCTCCGCAGCAGGCATTTCATCAGAAACTTCATTCGTCACGTAAGCGGTGCAATTCACTTTGAGGTTCTCATCAAATCTTGATACCACTTGTATCTCCACCGCGTCTTTGAACTGACAAGACATCTTTCCAACACCTGTTACTCGACCCTCCACCCTTGTTCGTTTGAGTTGTAGTTTCTTAACCATCTCCTCTGATATGAATGACTCTTCCGAACATGGATCTATGAGTGCTCGAACTACTTGCGCTCCTCTGTTTGTCGTAATATTCACTAGTGCTGTAGCTAAAAGAGTAACCTTGCTTCGTAATGCACAGTGAGATTTTACGTTGATTGTTGGAATAACTTCTTTGTTTTCTTGCTCTGGTTTCTCTTCTCGTTGTACCGGGGTAGGTTTAGTAACGTGTAATAGTGTGTGGTGCTTTCTCTTACAACGCAGGCATGAAGTGCTACGTTTGCAAAATCTCACGCTATGTCCAGACCGTAGACAGTTAAAACATAGACTCCTCGTTTGTACTTCTTGGGATCGTTGCTCAGGATCCAGCTTGGCAAATTCTTTGCAGTTGTAGATGAAGTGATCCTCGTTACAGAACCCGCATTGATGGTTGGAGTCTGTGGAGCTGCTAGACGTGCCCCTTGCATGGAATGACTTGGTTTTAACTTGAGGCTTCTCTTTTGAGTGTGTAGCTTGAACCATCTCCAGAACTCTGAATCTTCCCTCCAAAAATTTGCTGAATTGATCCAAGGTTGGCAATTCTTCGACAGGTAATGTCTTCAAGTCTTCTTCCCATAGCTTATGTGACTCCGTATCTAATTTGCTCACCAATAGATGGACTACCATTGGATCCCAGTTATCGATATTAATGTCATTGTTCTTCAAGCTGTTCAGACATTCAGTCGAAATATCCAGCAATTCTTTGACACCTCTGGCAGATTCAACACTAAGTTTCTTTTGACCCAAAAATCTATTTAAAATTGAATTTACTATGATCCTCTTATTATTATATCTGTTGTGTAAGGTCTTCCATGCCACTTCATAATTCTTCTCAGTTATCTGAATGTGCTTTAGCAGTTGCTCCGCTTCACCACTAAGACTACTCTTCAAATAGTGCAATTTCTGCACTGGGCTCAATGAACTCTGAGTATGAATGAGAGATGTGTAGAGATCCTTGAAAGTCCCCCACTCATTGTAATTTCCATCGAACTGTGGTATATTAATCTTAGGTAGCTTCACTTCCTGGCTATGTGGTCTGATGGATTGCTTCTCCGTTCCTGATGTATGACTCGGTTGCTCATTTTCTAATTTCGCAATCATATCTGCTTTGGTATCCATATATTCTTCTTCGGTATAGCTGTATATGTCTTGCGTAAAATATTCATGATTCTTCCGTTGATCCGCTGTTGCTATCTTCACTATCTCTCTATGAGTGTCTTGGAAAACTTCCCAAAGTTTGTCTAAATTCTCAACTCTGACTTGCAAGTATGACTTGGTAAGTCTGGCCTTGGGACACTTCTTGAAGTTAGCAGTCGCTTTCTGAAGAAGATGTAAATTATCCGCTTGAACGACGTATAAGGCTTCCATTTTTTCTATGTTCTTGAACACATGTAAAATATTCTAAGTCTTTGACACACTTTTTTATTTCTAAGTTGTAATTTCAACAATTTTTTCTAAGTCTCTGACTACAAGAAATATTCTAAGTCCAAAACACAACGAAATTATTCTAAGTCCCAAAAGTCGCGGAAAATTTTACAAGTCCAAAGCACTTCGCGAAATTTCTACAAAGTCATATAATTGAAACGGTCTTACTCAATTATAGTCCTTAATGCAATCCAATAGAGTCCACTTTACACTGCACTGAACTGTCACTAGAGTTCACTCTGCACTATCACTCGCGCCACGGTCTGATCCGCTCGAAGGACCAAGAGCTTACTGGAACACTTTATTCAAATTTCAGGCTTTTATGGCTAAAGTGTGATGAAAAACATTGTGTGTACCAAGGGTGGAACAAAAATTTCGTACTCGTGTTAGAATTCACATTCTATTGTAATTTACTGTTTCGTTATCATCATCATGTCGGCCTACTGGACAAAGGCCTCCTCCAAGAATCTACACAACGCTGCCCACATCCAGCGGTTTCCCGCGACCTTCACCAGGTTGTTGGTCCACCTTGTGGGGGGCCTCCCAACGCGTTCCTATTTAAATGTTTATACAAATTGTTGTACCACCATATGCACCCGACAGCATGGTGACAACCCTAATGTTAATGTCATTTTGACATTTTCATGCTTGACAAGCTAAACGTCAAATGTAAGAGATGCTTCTGTACTTTAGTACTATTACTTATTCTGTGCTATACCTGACGCCTCGGGCGGGTGCTCGGGCGCGTATGGCGAGGCGCGCCCCGCCCGGCAGCGCCGCGCGCAGGGCCACGCGGCGCGCCACGCTCGCGCGCGCTGCCACCGCCACCGCCGCCGTCTCCGCCCGCTCCGGTATCTATACCTGACGCCTCGGGCGGGTGCTCGGGCGCGTATGGCGAGGCGCGCCCCGCCCGGCAGCGCCGCGCGCAGGGCCACGCGGCGCGCCACGCTCGCGCGCGCTGCCACCGCCACCGCCGCCGTCTCCGCCCGCTCCGGTATCTATACCTGACGCCTCGGGCGGGTGCTCGGGCGCGTATGGCGAGGCGCGCCCCGCCCGGCAGCGCCGCGCGCAGGGCCACGCGGCGCGCCACGCTCGCGCGCGCTGCCACCGCCACCGCCGCCGTCTCCGCCCGCTCCGGTATCTATACCTGACGCCTCGGGCGGGTGCTCGGGCGCGTATGGCGAGGCGCGCCCCGCCCGGCAGCGCCGCGCGCAGGGCCACGCGGCGCGCCACGCTCGCGCGCGCTGCCACCGCCACCGCCGCCGTCTCCGCCCGCTCCGGTATCTATACCTGACGCCTCGGGCGGGTGCTCGGGCGCGTATGGCGAGGCGCGCCCCGCCCGGCAGCGCCGCGCGCAGGGCCACGCGGCGCGCCACGCTCGCGCGCGCTGCCACCGCCACCGCCGCCGTCTCCGCCCGCTCCGGTATCTATACCTGACGCCTCGGGCGGGTGCTCGGGCGCGTATGGCGAGGCGCGCCCCGCCCGGCAGCGCCGCGCGCAGGGCCACGCGGCGCGCCACGCTCGCGCGCGCTGCCACCGCCACCGCCGCCGTCTCCGCCCGCTCCGGTATCTATACCTGACGCCTCGGGCGGGTGCTCGGGCGCGTATGGCGAGGCGCGCCCCGCCCGGCAGCGCCGCGCGCAGGGCCACGCGGCGCGCCACGCTCGCGCGCGCTGCCACCGCCACCGCCGCCGTCTCCGCCCGCTCCGGTATCTATACCTGACGCCTCGGGCGGGTGCTCGGGCGCGTATGGCGAGGCGCGCCCCGCCCGGCAGCGCCGCGCGCAGGGCCACGCGGCGCGCCACGCTCGCGCGCGCTGCCACCGCCACCGCCGCCGTCTCCGCCCGCTCCGGTATCTATACCTGACGCCTCGGGCGGGTGCTCGGGCGCGTATGGCGAGGCGCGCCCCGCCCGGCAGCGCCGCGCGCAGGGCCACGCGGCGCGCCACGCTCGCGCGCGCTGCCACCGCCACCGCCGCCGTCTCCGCCCGCTCCGGTATCTATACCTGACGCCTCGGGCGGGTGCTCGGGCGCGTATGGCGAGGCGCGCCCCGCCCGGCAGCGCCGCGCGCAGGGCCACGCGGCGCGCCACGCTCGCGCGCGCTGCCACCGCCACCGCCGCCGTCTCCGCCCGCTCCGGTATCTATACCTGACGCCTCGGGCGGGTGCTCGGGCGCGTATGGCGAGGCGCGCCCCGCCCGGCAGCGCCGCGCAGGGCCACGCGGCGCGCCACGCTCGCGCGCGCTGCCACCGCCACCGCCGCCGTCTCCGCCCGCTCCGGTATCTATACCTGACGCCTCGGGCGGGTGCTCGGGCGCGTATGGCGAGGCGCGCCCCGCCCGGCAGCGCCGCGCGCAGGGCCACGCGGCGCGCCACGCTCGCGCGCGCTGCCACCGCCACCGCCGCCGTCTCCGCCCGCTCCGGTATCTATACCTGACGCCTCGGGCGGGTGCTCGGGCGCGTATGGCGAGGCGCGCCCCGCCCGGCAGCGCCGCGCGCAGGGTCACGCGGCGCGCCACGCTCGCGCGCGCTGCCACCGCCACCGCCGCCGTCTCCGCCCGCTCCGGTATCTATACCTGACGCCTCGGGCGGGTGCTCGGGCGCGTATGGCGAGGCGCGCCCCGCCCGGCAGCGCCGCGCGCAGGGTCACGCGGCGCGCCACGCTCGCGCGCGCTGCCACCGCCACCGCCGCCGTCTCCGCCCGCTCCGGTATCTATACCTGACGCCTCGGGCGGGTGCTCGGGCGCGTATGGCGAGGCGCGCCCCGCCCGGCAGCGCCGCGCGCAGGGCCACGCGGCGCGCCACGCTCGCGCGCGCTGCCACCGCCACCGCCGCCGTCTCCGCCCGCTCCGGTATCTATACCTGACGCCTCGGGCGGGTGCTCGGGCGCGTATGGCGAGGCGCGCCCCGCCCGGCAGCGCCGCGCGCAGGGCCACGCGGCGCGCCACGCTCGCGCGCGCTGCCACCGCCACCGCCGCCGTCTCCGCCCGCTCCGGTATCTATACCTGACGCCTCGGGCGGGTGCTCGGGCGCGTATGGCGAGGCGCGCCCCGCCCGGCAGCGCCGCGCGCAGGGCCACGCGGCGCGCCACGCTCGCGCGCGCTGCCACCGCCACCGCCGCCGTCTCCGCCCGCTCCGGTATCTATACCTGACGCCTCGGGCGGGTGCTCGGGCGCGTATGGCGAGGCGCGCCCCGCCCGGCAGCGCCGCGCGCAGGGCCACGCGGCGCGCCACGCTCGCGCGCGCTGCCACCGCCACCGCCGCCGTCTCCGCCCGCTCCGGTATCTATACCTGACGCCTCGGGCGGGTGCTCGGGCGCGTATGGCGAGGCGCGCCCCGCCCGGCAGCGCCGCGCGCAGGGCCACGCGGCGCGCCACGCTCGCGCGCGCTGCCACCGCCACCGCCGCCGTCTCCGCCCGCTCCGGTATCTATACCTGACGCCTCGGGCGGGTGCTCGGGCGCGTATGGCGAGGCGCGCCCCGCCCGGCAGCGCCGCGCGCAGGGCCACGCGGCGCGCCACGCTCGCGCGCGCTGCCACCGCCACCGCCGCCGTCTCCGCCCGCTCCGGTATCTATACCTGACGCCTCGGGCGGGTGCTCGGGCGCGTATGGCGAGGCGCGCCCCGCCCGGCAGCGCCGCGCGCAGGGCCACGCGGCGCGCCACGCTCGCGCGCGCTGCCACCGCCACCGCCGCCGTCTCCGCCCGCTCCGGTATCTATACCTGACGCCTCGGGCGGGTGCTCGGGCGCGTATGGCGAGGCGCGCCCCGCCCGGCAGCGCCGCGCGCAGGGCCACGCGGCGCGCCACGCTCGCGCGCGCTGCCACCGCCACCGCCGCCGTCTCCGCCCTCTCCGGTATCTATACCTGACGCCTCGGGCGGGTGCTCGGGCGCGTATGGCGAGGCGCGCCCCGCCCGGCAGCGCCGCGCGCAGGGCCACGCGGCGCGCCACGCTCGCGCGCGCTGCCACCGCCACCGCCGCCGTCTCCGCCCGCTCCGGTATCTATACCTGACGCCTCGGGCGGGTGCTCGGGCGCGTATGGCGAGGCGCGCCCCGCCCGGCAGCGCCGCGCGCAGGGCCACGCGGCGCGCCACGCTCGCGCGCGCTGCCACCGCCACCGCCGCCGTCTCCGCCCGCTCCGGTATCTATACCTGACGCCTCGGGCGGGTGCTCGGGCGCGTATGGCGAGGCGCGCCCCGCCCGGCAGCGCCGCGCGCAGGGCCACGCGGCGCGCCACGCTCGCGCGCGCTGCCACCGCCACCGCCGCCGTCTCCGCCCGCTCCGGTATCTATACCTGACGCCTCGGGCGGGTGCTCGGGCGCGTATGGCGAGGCGCGCCCCGCCCGGCAGCGCCGCGCAGGGCCACGCGGCGCGCCACGCTCGCGCGCGCTGCCACCGCCACCGCCGCCGTCTCCGCCCGCTCCGGTATCTATACCTGACGCCTCGGGCGGGTGCTCGGGCGCGTATGGCGAGGCGCGCCCCGCCCGGCAGCGCCGCGCGCAGGGTCACGCGGCGCGCCACGCTCGCGCGCGCTGCCACCGCCACCGCCGCCGTCTCCGCCCGCTCCGGTATCTATACCTGACGCCTCGGGCGGGTGCTCGGGCGCGTATGGCGAGGCGCGCCCCGCCCGGCAGCGCCGCGCGCAGGGCCACGCGGCGCGCCACGCTCGCGCGCGCTGCCACCGCCACCGCCGCCGTCTCCGCCCGCTCCGGTATCTATACCTGACGCCTCGGGCGGGTGCTCGGGCGCGTATGGCGAGGCGCGCCCCGCCCGGCAGCGCCGCGCGCAGGGCCACGCGGCGCGCCACGCTCGCGCGCGCTGCCACCGCCACCGCCGCCGTCTCCGCCCGCTCCGGTATCTATACCTGACGCCTCGGGCGGGTGCTCGGGCGCGTATGGCGAGGCGCGCCCCGCCCGGCAGCGCCGCGCGCAGGGCCACGCGGCGCGCTACGCTCGCGCGCGCTGCCACCGCCACCGCCGCCGTCTCCGCCCGCTCCGGTATCTATACCTGACGCCTCGGGCGGGTGCTCGGGCGCGTATGGCGAGGCGCGCCCCGCCCGGCAGCGCCGCGCGCAGGGCCACGCGGCGCGCCACGCTCGCGCGCGCTGCCACCGCCACCGCCGCCGTCTCCGCCCGCTCCGGTATCTATACCTGACGCCTCGGGCGGGTGCTCGGGCGCGTATGGCGAGGCGCGCCCCGCCCGGCAGCGCCGCGCGCAGGGTCACGCGGCGCGCCACGCTCGCGCGCGCTGCCACCGCCACCGCCGCCGTCTCCGCCCGCTCCGGTATCTATACCTGACGCCTCGGGCGGGTGCTCGGGCGCGTATGGCGAGGCGCGCCCCGCCCGGCAGCGCCGCGCGCAGGGCCACGCGGCGCGCCACGCTCGCGCGCGCTGCCACCGCCACCGCCGCCGTCTCCGCCCGCTCCGGTATCTATACCTGACGCCTCGGGCGGGTGCTCGGGCGCGTATGGCGAGGCGCGCCCCGCCCGGCAGCGCCGCGCGCAGGGCCACGCGGCGCGCCACGCTCGCGCGCGCTGCCACCGCCACCGCCGCCGTCTCCGCCCGCTCCGGTATCTATACCTGACGCCTCGGGCGGGTGCTCGGGCGCGTATGGCGAGGCGCGCCCCGCCCGGCAGCGCCGCGCGCAGGGCCACGCGGCGCGCCACGCTCGCGCGCGCTGCCACCGCCACCGCCGCCGTCTCCGCCCGCTCCGGTATCTATACCTGACGCCTCGGGCGGGTGCTCGGGCGCGTATGGCGAGGCGCGCCCCGCCCGGCAGCGCCGCGCGCAGGGCCACGCGGCGCGCCACGCTCGCGCGCGCTGCCACCGCCACCGCCGCCGTCTCCGCCCGCTCCGGTATCTATACCTGACGCCTCGGGCGGGTGCTCGGGCGCGTATGGCGAGGCGCGCCCCGCCCGGCAGCGCCGCGCGCAGGGCCACGCGGCGCGCCACGCTCGCGCGCGCTGCCACCGCCACCGCCGCCGTCTCCGCCCGCTCCGGTATCTATACCTGACGCCTCGGGCGGGTGCTCGGGCGCGTATGGCGAGGCGCGCCCCGCCCGGCAGCGCCGCGCGCAGGGCCACGCGGCGCGCCACGCTCGCGCGCGCTGCCACCGCCACCGCCGCCGTCTCCGCCCGCTCCGGTATCTATACCTGACGCCTCGGGCGGGTGCTCGGGCGCGTATGGCGAGGCGCGCCCCGCCCGGCAGCGCCGCGCGCAGGGCCACGCGGCGCGCCACGCTCGCGCGCGCTGCCACCGCCACCGCCGCCGTCTCCGCCCGCTCCGGTATCTATACCTGACGCCTCGGGCGGGTGCTCGGGCGCGTATGGCGAGGCGCGCCCCGCCCGGCAGCGCCGCGCGCAGGGCCACGCGGCGCGCCACGCTCGCGCGCGCTGCCACCGCCACCGCCGCCGTCTCCGCCCGCTCCGGTATCTATACCTGACGCCTCGGGCGGGTGCTCGGGCGCGTATGGCGAGGCGCGCCCCGCCCGGCAGCGCCGCGCGCAGGGCCACGCGGCGCGCCACGCTCGCGCGCGCTGCCACCGCCACCGCCGCCGTCTCCGCCCGCTCCGGTATCTATACCTGACGCCTCGGGCGGGTGCTCGGGCGCGTATGGCGAGGCGCGCCCCGCCCGGCAGCGCCGCGCGCAGGGCCACGCGGCGCGCCACGCTCGCGCGCGCTGCCACCGCCACCGCCGCCGTCTCCGCCCGCTCCGGTATCTATACCTGACGCCTCGGGCGGGTGCTCGGGCGCGTATGGCGAGGCGCGCCCCGCCCGGCAGCGCCGCGCGCAGGGCCACGCGGCGCGCCACGCTCGCGCGCGCTGCCACCGCCACCGCCGCCGTCTCCGCCCGCTCCGGTATCTATACCTGACGCCTCGGGCGGGTGCTCGGGCGCGTATGGCGAGGCGCGCCCCGCCCGGCAGCGCCGCGCGCAGGGCCACGCGGCGCGCCACGCTCGCGCGCGCTGCCACCGCCACCGCCGCCGTCTCCGCCCGCTCCGGTATCTATACCTGACGCCTCGGGCGGGTGCTCGGGCGCGTATGGCGAGGCGCGCCCCGCCCGGCAGCGCCGCGCGCAGGGCCACGCGGCGCGCCACGCTCGCGCGCGCTGCCACCGCCACCGCCGCCGTCTCCGCCCTCTCCGGTATCTATACCTGACGCCTCGGGCGGGTGCTCGGGCGCGTATGGCGAGGCGCGCCCCGCCCGGCAGCGCCGCGCGCAGGGCCACGCGGCGCGCCACGCTCGCGCGCGCTGCCACCGCCACCGCCGCCGTCTCCGCCCGCTCCGGTATCTATACCTGACGCCTCGGGCGGGTGCTCGGGCGCGTATGGCGAGGCGCGCCCCGCCCGGCAGCGCCGCGCGCAGGGCCACGCGGCGCGCCACGCTCGCGCGCGCTGCCACCGCCACCGCCGCCGTCTCCGCCCGCTCCGGTATCTATACCTGACGCCTCGGGCGGGTGCTCGGGCGCGTATGGCGAGGCGCGCCCCGCCCGGCAGCGCCGCGCGCAGGGCCACGCGGCGCGCCACGCTCGCGCGCGCTGCCACCGCCACCGCCGCCGTCTCCGCCCGCTCCGGTATCTATACCTGACGCCTCGGGCGGGTGCTCGGGCGCGTATGGCGAGGCGCGCCCCGCCCGGCAGCGCCGCGCGCAGGGCCACGCGGCGCGCCACGCTCGCGCGCGCTGCCACCGCCACCGCCGCCGTCTCCGCCCGCTCCGGTATCTATACCTGACGCCTCGGGCGGGTGCTCGGGCGCGTATGGCGAGGCGCGCCCCGCCCGGCAGCGCCGCGCGCAGGGCCACGCGGCGCGCCACGCTCGCGCGCGCTGCCACCGCCACCGCCGCCGTCTCCGCCCGCTCCGGTATCTATACCTGACGCCTCGGGCGGGTGCTCGGGCGCGTATGGCGAGGCGCGCCCCGCCCGGCAGCGCCGCGCGCAGGGCCACGCGGCGCGCCACGCTCGCGCGCGCTGCCACCGCCACCGCCGCCGTCTCCGCCCGCTCCGGTATCTATACCTGACGCCTCGGGCGGGTGCTCGGGCGCGTATGGCGAGGCGCGCCCCGCCCGGCAGCGCCGCGCGCAGGGCCACGCGGCGCGCCACGCTCGCGCGCGCTGCCACCGCCACCGCCGCCGTCTCCGCCCGCTCCGGTATCTATACCTGACGCCTCGGGCGGGTGCTCGGGCGCGTATGGCGAGGCGCGCCCCGCCCGGCAGCGCCGCGCGCAGGGCCACGCGGCGCGCCACGCTCGCGCGCGCTGCCACCGCCACCGCCGCCGTCTCCGCCCGCTCCGGTATCTATACCTGACGCCTCGGGCGGGTGCTCGGGCGCGTATGGCGAGGCGCGCCCCGCCCGGCAGCGCCGCGCGCAGGGCCACGCGGCGCGCCACGCTCGCGCGCGCTGCCACCGCCACCGCCGCCGTCTCCGCCCGCTCCGGAATCTCCAGGTGAGGGTCGGCTAGTACTTGGATCTCGATCTGGAATATCAAGAAGGATTTGGAAACGAGTAAGTATAAAAGTATGTTATCGATGATTTCTAAAATGTCTTAGAACATCGATGCCTTACAAGTGTTTAACGCTTTCAGTAAATGTCGCTACGCGTCTCCCTAAGACAAGACGTATAACCAAATGAAAAAGGTAGTGGACACATTTGTGGGCTCGGTCGGGCGTGGATAGCTCAATTGACGGAGAGGTCGTGGGTTCAAATCCCGGCTAATCTTGGCTACGCACGCTGTTTATAGAAACTATTATATAATATATGCTAATAATGTTATTTTGTTTAGTGTTTTCAAGAGGGCAGAAGGCATTTGGTATATAAAATTGCAACCTACATTTTACAAAGGCGTGTCCGAAGGACCATTTGGTACTTACCAACCCCCCAGGTCTCTCGTGTTTCCAAGATACCTCTATTCTATTTACCTACTACCTATTACTACACGTACCTTAATGAATTATTTCGAAAAAACTTACATTAAGAGAATCATAAAGGTAATTGAAGATGCGATATTGAATAATCGTCGAGTCTCCTCGTTTAAGTCGCTTGGGTCCATCAGCATGGATGAAGAATTCACGGAAAACCTGCAAATAATAAAAAATACTACAAAAGCGATTCTACATTAGGGCAAATTGCACCACAAGGGGACACATAGAAGAGAAATTGAGAGCTTTACTCTGGGCCGTAGATAGGGGGGACATTATGGGGCAAAGCCCTCCATTTAAATACAAGTTGCGCTACCTTAAGAAATACCATCAACTCTGATGATATAAGAAATGAGGGATGGCCCCAATTTTTATATCGTTCGATATCAAATAACGTGCAATATTGTTTTCAATTGACACTTCGTTTCGAACTAAACGTCATCTCGACTGATATGACTTGCATCGCAGCAGTCTCGTTTTTATTTGTTACTGGAACGATTTTTATCTACTTTAACTAAATACTTCCTGAGCCTGACCTGTAAGGAGGCCGGAGGAGACACTGCCAGGCCACTCCTGGACACGCAGAGCGCGTTCGCCTCGTACCGCGTGATGGAGTCCGGCGCGCGCGCACTTGTTATCACCGTGCCGTTCACGCCTACAGCCACTAGACGCCATAACCACGCCTGAGGATAATAAGTAAAGGTAAAAAGGGATATTATAATAGATTGCGCACTCACGCATTTTTCGTCATTCTTCGTCATATTTCGACATGTTTCGTCAGTCCATCATCAAGGCATGTTGAAGCTCAGTCCGCCCGCACGCGTCGTCGCGCACAGTCCTTGACGCTTGATATTAGCGTCCGTAACATGTCCGAAACATGTGGGACGCCCCACATGTTTCGGACATGTTACGGAGTGACTAAAAAATACGTGAGTGTTATCCGTAATTTATTATATATGTAATATAATATGAATATGTCTCACGATAGTTTGAATTTAAAAAGTCGATAAAAAGGAATTCAAGTACCTTAAGACTTTATCTCGCGGTACAAAAATAACGACTCTATCTATATGCGTTAAGCAGGTATACCTGTTTTAAATGCTACAAGCACATGTTGTATAATGGTCCACCTACCTCAGAAAAGTCTGTCCTCGGCTCTTGGTCAGAGCGCATCGGCGCCGGCGCCGGCGCTTGCGGGCACACGCGGCCTGCCCCCGCGCCCGCCGCGCGCACCCCCGCCGCCGCGAGCCAGGATTGTGTGAGAGAGATGCTCGATGTTGGGACCTCTGTGGTATCTATTGCAACAAAAGGAATCAGACATCGGTTACTCTATTAGACCAGGATGCTCCATATCCCTGGTGACAAAGCTTATCAGCATACCATTCTCTAGCATCATACTCCGTCAAATTCCTATGGTTCTCTATGAAGTTCCATGATGGTACCCTTGACTGAAGGAGTTGGGTCCAGAGTCTATCGCCGAAAGGCCGTAAAGGGCCAACTATGTGAGAAGGAAAGACGTGTGGCTGCTGCATCAGAACTTTAGTTTGAACAATCATGTCGTGGTAAAATACAGATTTTCCCACGCCGAAGAAAAATGTAAGACTCTTCGTCATGGCAAGAGGTAACACAAGGAGATGATGATAGATAATACAAACTTACCCGTAAAACATTCCCCAGCATCATACTCTGTCAAATTCCTATGGCTATCTATAAGGTTCCTCAGCCTTTCCATAACGGTATCCTTAACTGACGGAGCAGGGTCCAGCCAGCGTGTAGCCGAGTCTATTGCGGTGAGGCCGCAGAGTGCCAGCTCGTTGGTGGTGATGGAGAGGGAGGCGCTGGCTCCTGGGGCTACTTGGCGGGAGAGCCAGGATAGTTCCACCTGGAATTTATTATTTCTATAAGAACAGCTTACAGCCGAGAACACTAAGAGAACTACGGAACATCACCGCATTCAGGCGCACGAATCCATTCGTGGACTCACTCGGTGATTTTGTTTCATAAACTTCTCACTTCGTCTAAAATTCCATAGCAAATTGGGACTTAGAAAACGTAATATGTTAGCGACAGAATTTATATAAAAATGCACTAAAATATCTACTAGGTAGCCTAAGTTCTAGAACATTCGAAGAATATATTTTTATTCTCCAAACTTCAAGGTTCTATTTTCGTTGTCTCTCAGTCCTAGTCCACAGTAGATAGAAGACAATTATCAGACAAAGAAATAGGTATATATGTTTTTTTATGTTTCCATCATCGGAATGGTAATATGACCATAATGACACTGACTACTGGAAAAATAACTTAACAAGCTCACCTTATTAACAAAACACTCTTCCATCTCAATATACTTGCTGGCACTGACCAACTCCCCCTTATAATAGAAGTACGCCACCAAATGACTGTCAGGGCACATCTGGTGCGTCATCTTAATCGGAAGCATGACCCGCAGCAAATGTCTATCCAGTAGGTCGCTGCTGTTTCCTTCGAGTTGAGAGTAGGCGAAGTTGGCTTGGGAACATCTGCTGTTTCTTGGTGCTGCGTATATTTGGTTGGTTGAGCTGGATATTGGGCATTGGGTGGTTACGCCCCAGCGGTAGATGACGCCACCTCGAGTTATTACCTGGAATTTAAAAAATATAGATGGTGCGGTTGATAACGCCGCTCTGAATGGGAAATTTTCTTAGCTTTCGTTCATTGTGTTTGAACTGACACGACCAAGATATACGAGTTATTTACAGATTATGCAAGAAATCCGGTGATTCAAGAACAGAGGATGCGGAAGGGCTTGTAAATGCAGTCTTTAAATTGGCTACGCACGCAGATGTTAAACAAATTCTTACCACAAAATGCACGCTCAACGCCGTATTAATACCCCGATTGCTCAAGTAGAGCGGAACGAAGCTGCGTGCAGCATTGGCGTCGCCGCGGAGAGGCCCGAGTGCAGCGTGTGTGGCACCTGTCCGGCGGACTGGGAGGTAGAGAGGTGGTGCGGATATGCTGCTGTCGTTTTGGAGAGTAGCCTGACAAACGAATAGGTCAGATTTTAAAATAAACAGTGTAGTGTAAACATGCTTGTTTTTGTATTAGCAGCTTCGGTAAGGTAGATTTTGATCTCCAATATACCCCGTGAGGTCTTTGCCTTCGACTGACGAAGTACATTGCGTGCCTACATTGTTGCGTATTGTAGGTGGCACCGCGGCACCAACCAGAAGTAAAGGGTAAAACTATACAATAATATCCTCCTAGATTTTTCCCGGCTAGGGTTCATGTAACCTAATTGTAAGATTAAACACTGTTTTTTTATAAAAGCGACGTCCATCTGACCTAACAACACAGAAATAAGTTAGTACTTGTTTGGATTTGTCCAGTTAGCACACGATGTTTGCCTACACTAATAAGCGATTGGTAAACATCAAATGCTGTGTCGTACAATACAATAAGTCCAGAAAACCCAGCACGAGCTGCGGTTCGAATTCGATTTAAATTGAAAGCCGCTTTACTTCTAGACCACCAACTTCCAACTGTAGATCAGCTTTTTAGTGGGAAACGCCTAAAGAAACATTTGTATATGTCAGAATACCTGAAACTTGTACAAGACATTGGCGTCATCATCCACAGTGAACATGACTCTGGCTACGCCTCTGCTGTCGGTCACAGCGTCGTTGCAAGTGGACGCATCGCTGCGTTCTGGTGACCGACACACATGCACTGGCACGTTCGAAGCTGGCTTGTCGTCCCAGCGGGTTGCTTTTATCTGTAATGAAAACAAAATTTAAAAAAAATATCGGGCTATCCAGAGGAGCTTCCTCAAATTCAGTTATTTCAATCTTTTAAACTAGTTCTCCTGGTTTCAACGCATATGCAAAAAAGATGCTATCACATGTCCCAAATCGGGTCTTCATCATAATAGTGAGCGCTGACCTTCAGTTTGTAAGGCAGGCCAGGTGCTAGCACCACTCGGTGCTTCGTGAGGAACTGCAGGGTGACAGCCTTGTCTACCACCTGAGACACCACCGTAGTGTTCTGCCAGATTCTTGTACCCTCCTCCTGAAACGTTAATTATGAGGTAAGATTTCTCCCACTATTTGCTGCCAATCGCTTCGCTTTTTCTCTGTAAGAAACAGCATCAAAAGTTAATTTTATGAGTTTTGACAGCATGAGGTTTGAGAAGAACGTTCATCATAGAGACTAAAACCTCTTTTTGTCTCGTCTTTAGAAGTCGGCTGCATGACCGCGTTGTCGGATACTAGCATGCCTTCCCCGGCTGACTACCAGGTCATCATCATCATAAACTTAAGAGTTCTTCTCTTTGCTCTTTCTTGCCTGCGCCAGCACATTGACCTTTTGATTAGTTTTGATACGACGCGGCTTGGAGGTATTGCGAAAAGCGATAGAAAAAAGATTTTGAATACCATTGAAAGGACATTTGATACGACACGCCCACTTCTTTAAAACTATTTTGGAAGGAAAGAATCCTCCTTTTTTTTTAAAGGGTCGGCAACGCGCATGTAACACCCCTGGTGTTGCAGGCGTCCATAGGCTACGGTGACCGCTTACCATCAGGCGGGCCGTACGCTTGTTTGTCACCGCCGTGTTATTTAAAAAAAAAGCAAGGGGTAGAGGCAACTGAGACGAAGCTACATGGACAGCCAGGTGCAGACGAAGTCACGGGCACTAGCTAGAATTACTACCTATATATTCCAGGTAACACAAACCTGAAAAGAGAAGTCAGCCACGACCACATCCGGGGCGTTTTCTCCATCCAGCCCTATCCTTCTAGCAGCCACAGCGTGTCTGTGGCAGGCCTTGGGTGCCCGCAGCCTGACGGCGGTGCGGACGCCCGGGGTCGAGTCCGTCGAGAAGTTAACACCGGCGCCGCGAAGACGAATCACTAGCATCCCTTCTACAGCTTCTGTCCATGGGTACCTAGGGTATACAGAACAATAAATGTTGCATCTATGGTTTCAGATGATTTTAATAGGGCCTAATTTAAGGATGACTCTCATTAGCACGGGACGGTAAAATATGTCAATTTCTATAGAAAGAATCACGTGATAGCTCGGAGCCCTCGGATGTCACGTGGCGCTTTCTATAGAAATTTACAGATTTTCCCGTTCCGCCCCGCCCCGTCCCGTCCCGTCCCGTCCCGTTCTAGTGTAAGTCATCCTTTATGGCTGCGCTTTACATCGCATAAAAGTAGTAAAAACGATCCAACGGCATTTTGAGATTTTCTAAAATTGTATATTAGGCATACCAACCGGCGGTGTACTGCCATTTTCAAATGTGTTTTTAACCTTTTCCACGCCATAAATATATGTTGGCACTGCAGGTTCAATTCAAAAGACGGATTAATCGGTCACAGACCACAGAGCAAACTTAAAGCGTACTTAAAGTACGGCCATAAAATGTAACTTCAGTTATGACACTTCGGTGGCGAGGCGTCTGAGTGAAAACATGTTTAACATGATCATGAAGTATGATATAACTCACCTAACACAAACAGTCCAGACGAGGCGGTCGCTGGTCCTAAGCACCCTCGCTGCATGTCGAACACTCAGCTGGAAGGGCGGTATCTCGTAGTTTCCCACCCAAAACTCCGCTGCACCCTGAAACCAGAGATGACGTTATAGAGAAGCACTAAGTGGTCTGGGAGCCTGGGGTCCTCTTTGGTAACTCAAGACTCACCCCAAGATTTCGCATAGGCGCAGAAAAGTGACTGCTATCTAATCTTCCAACCCAAAGGGTAAACTAGGCCTTATTGGGGTTTTTCCGGTTTCCTCACAATTTTTCCTTTATCGAAAAGTAATTGAGAATTATAAGAGCCATCATCCGACTTGGCTCGTAGAGTCCACCAACCGGGTAGAACCACTGGAACCTCAGTCTAAGTCTGTTCAGAATTTGTTTCAACGCAAGCAGTTTCGGCACGCTGTTCCATTGTCAGTATAATTGGAGATGAGTCTTACCTTATTCTTCTTCGTGTCGAGGTTCCCTCCTTATACTTGAGTCTTACCTGTGAACCATCTTCCAGCTTGGCCCGTAGTTTCCACCTACCAGGCGGAGCTTGGGCATCCAACTCATGCTGCACCTGCCCGAACCCAAGGCGCGTGCGCACACGGGTCCACTGCGCCGCGCGCGTGCCTTCCCAAGCACCATGAGGACCCTCCAGCCAGATTTCTTCAATCTGTAATATTGTAATTTTTTAATAAATCTGTAATATTGTTTGGTTACCGACACGACAGCTTTGACTATTTAATCAGCTGGGTGCGTAGCCAATATGCCAATCGCTCACGCTTAGTCGCTAACGAAACGCAACTGTCATTGTCACACTAATAAGGAAGAGTGATAGAGAGAGGTAGCTACGATACGTTAATAAGCGTGAGCGATTGGCATCTTGGCTACGCACGCTGGACTGGCAATATTTTCTACACAAAAAAGTCTGTTGATTTTTATAGGAAGGGACATCAAATGTTTGGTTATTCGTACATATCGTACAAATAGCTTTGTCACATAAACATCAGTCCTTCTCTGTCACTTTGACAATCGCGTAAGTCAGAATGGGAGAAAACATAATTTAACTAAAGCATCTGTTAACTTTTTTATGAATAAGGGGGTAACAGAGTAAATCAAAACTACTTACAAAATAAATGAGTGATGTAATGAATAAATTGTGCAATCTGAAACATATTTTTTAACGATCCGCAGTATACCTACGCGCAAAAAATGTAATATAAAATAAAAACCCAAAACAAACTTTATAGCAGTAAAGTGACCTTAAATGATTTCAATAAACAAACAATGCCTTAATGTGGACCAGTGACCTCCTGACCAAAATAAACATTTTAACATTTTAAACAATGATTCATCCTACAACATTTATTTACAAGGTTGACGGACCATCATTGAAAGGACCTAACGGAACTTATTTAAAACTGTAATAAACTGCAGATTGTAATATAACAGTCATTTTATTATGTTTTTCCCATCACGGAACAATGGTGTTCCGGACCGTTGGGAGGCGTACGCGGAGCCGAAGCCAACACGCAGAGCCATTTTGACAATTTAATGAAAAGTAAAGGGTACACCGAGCGAATGTTGCATTTGCCCGAGTCATAGGACGTACGCAGAGGCAGCACCCGCCAGGGTGTATAGACTATTGAGATTTTATGGAATCTAAAATATACTGGACTACTGGGTTATGGAGAATAAAATCGGACGTCTGCCTAACAAAATGGTAATCAATTTTATTTCCGGCAGACGGTGACTCGCCCACATAAGATGGGCCCCCACAAAAAGCGACATCTAAGATGGCTCGAGGGCAGCACCGGTATGAGGGCTGGGGGTAAAGAGGTGTCACTGGACACAGTCATTTTATTATTATTATTGATGTTTCTTGGGCTAATGATGTTGCCGCGTGGACCAGTTGTGATTTGTTGTAGCAGCCCTTTATAAATCATTACTGATTCCCGTTGAGTCCAAAAAGTTACAGATTCTTTGTGCTGTAATGTTGTGTATCTCATAAGGTTGCAGCTCGTGCCTACCGAGGTGGATACTTCTTTTGTGCATTAGTGGTCCGCAGGAGCAGAGGATGTGCATCGCGGTTTCCTCTGCTTCCTGGCAGAACTTGCCTGCGTCTTGTTTCTTACCCATTAGAAACATGTGCTTGTTCAATATGCAGTGCCCAGTCAGAATTTTGATCACCGCACAGGCTTTGTACCACTTTGTCTCTTTTTACTCTCTTTTGGAGCAAACAATCATTTTAAACTCTAACTTTTGAACTATGAGTTCAGAAAATATGAAAAAAAAATACAAAATTAGAGCTTAATAAGAATTTTATTGGAAAATTATTTTGAACTTGATTGGTTGAACGGTCTTTGAAAAATTGTACAGAATAATTTCTGAATTAAGTTTGTAATTTAACCGTATATGCAAACATTTGTTTTTATCTTGAGTACTCAATTTATCATCCCGCACGTCTCTTGCTTCTAATAAAAAAAGAATGATTCAAAACGATTCACGTGATCAAAAGTTACCCCCGAAAACCCAACATACATAACCCGTCTAGTTTGTATAGATTAGTAACCCAATTTCCTGAGAGATGGCGCTGTACCGTGGTCTACTTCGCGCTCTTAAGATTTTTCCGGAGTTGATGGGGTCGGTACACTCGGTACGGGTGTGATCGAAAGTATCATCGAATTGTTAATCATTATAAGCATATTGAGCTTGGTATCTAATAAAACACTTTTTAAGGTTGCCTATCGTGACGGACGGTAAACTACGGAACCCTACACTGAGCATGGCCCGACATGCTCTTAGTCGGATTTATTATTTAATTTTATGACCTTTGCCAAAATAAATCCCGAAAACCCGGTTTTGGGATTTATTTATAAAAACGCTTTTACCCATCGTTTTTTTTGTCGCAGCAGGGGTAATTGCATTTACGCATCATCACCCCCGGGTTACGAAACCCGGGGTTGAGAATGGGGTGGTATGTGGGACTCGCTCCTCCCGTAACTCACTCTGCTAGCCAGAGGGAGAATATAAGAATACCCACTAAAATCCCCTGCGGCGTTACCCTCTCTGCCGTTATGGGGAAGCACCATGGGATCAATAATATTCCACCACGATGCTCCCCCTGCTCTTACCCACCCGTGCCAACCCCGCCAGTATAGGTATAAATTTTGGGCGTTCTTAAGAAGCTTAGTCTCTGTATAGTGTCTACTCATGTGTCTTGGCTACGTACGCAGGTGTAGCAGTAGGGTCTTTCCGGTGGACTATCCAAAAGTTAAAGGCTATAAAGCTTGATACTCATTTAAACTTTCACGATTTCACCACATTATAAATTTACTAAAACGAGGCTTAATCGTGTAGAAACTTAGAAACCAAACCTCCGACGTCCGGCGACTCCGTGGTCCCGGAGAAAGACTCAGTATTATTTAGTAAAATCTATACATATAAAAGGAAAAGTCCTGACTGACTGACTCACTGATCAACGCACAGCCGAAACTACTAAACGTATGATCCTGAAATTTTCACATTACGTTAGGTGTTTAACGAAGGTAACGAATAAGAAAGGGTTTTGGAAAAATCATCTTCTAAGGGGGTTAAATCGGGGTTGAAAGTTTGTATGGAAGAAAGTTTTTTTTTTTAGATAGAGACTCAAAAGTTGGTGTAGAGGTTTGTTATTAAAATACAAAAAAGTAATTTTAGCGTTTTGGAAAAATCAACCCCAAAAAAGGTGAAAAGTGTGTTAAAAGTTTGTATGGCGGAAGCGTTTCCCTTTTAGTTACAGACTACAAACTTTGTGAAAAGAATCCTCATTAGAGTTTAAAAAAAATTAATTTAAAAAATGGAAAAAGTAATTTCAGCGATTTCGAAAATTCGACCCTTATAAGGGTGAAAAGGTTGTGGAAAATTTGTATGGCGGAAGGTTTTCTGTTTAGCTAGATACTTTATTTTATGTGTAAAGGTTTCTCATCAAAATACAAAAAAGGTGTTTTTATCTTGATAATGTATATAAAAAATAAACTGAGTGACTGAATGGCTAACTGACTGACTGACATATCAACGCACAGCCCAAACCGCTGGTCCTACAGATACCAAATTTGAAACGTAGGTTCCTTATAAAGTCTAGAGGTGCACTAAGAAAGGATTTTTCAAAATTCAACCCCCTAAGGGGGTGATTTGGAAGTCCAAAGTTTTTATGGGGAAACAAGATTAGTCGGCCTATTCCATTTGAAATTTTACAGGAGTATTTATAAAGATAAATGAGGTAGCACGTGTTTCAGGTTTTTTGAGAATTCAACCCATATAAGGGGGAAAAGGGATGAAAAAGTTAAAAAAACAACATGGGTATCGTTTTCTGGTTTATCGGGTCGCTGATTACAAAAACAACGACGATTTTAAAATCTAACGCGGCGATTGTGAAATACCATCTTCCCTGTTGGGGCGCGAGGGGGTCGAACTCTAAAAATATAAATATGGGTGTCGTTTTGTTGTTTATTTCTGGTTCTATAGATTCCAAACTTAACACTTAGGTTCCTTATAAGGCGTAGGGGTGCACAAAGAAGGGAGTTTTCAAACTTCACCTCCAAAGGGGGAGAAATGACGGTACAAACTATGTATGGGGAAACATGATTAGTTAAACTATTTTATTCAAAACTACACAAGAGTATTTCTAAAGATAAATGAGTAAAGACGTGTATTTGATTTTTTGAGAATTAAACCCCTAAGAGGGCAAAAAGGGGTAACAAAGTCAAAAACATCATGATTATCGTTTTTATGGTTTATCGGGTCGCTGAAATCGAAAACAACAACCATTTTAAAATCCAATGAGGTGGACGTATGATACACCATCATCCCTATTGGGGTGCGACGGGGTTGAAATCTCAAAATATCAATATTATGAGTGTCGTTTTGTTATTATTTCTGTTTCTAGGATTTCAAATTTGGCACGTAGGTATCTTAATAAGGTGTAGGTGTGCATTAAGAAAGGATTTTTCAGAATTCCCCCTCTGATCGAGATAAGAAAGAAGATCCGAGAGGTTCTTTATAATGAATCTGGAGAACAAAACTGCAAGAAAAGGCCGCCACCTGAAATTTCTTCAGCTATGATCTGATCGTGATGGAAATCAATATTTGGGAATCCGAAAGGTTCTTTCTAAGGATCAGAAGTCAACATTGATCGTAATATGTACATGGTTGGTACATATCAAAGGGTTCAAGAGGTTCTTTATAACGAATCAAAGCCGCCAACTTGATTTTGAAATTACGTTACGGTTGATCATATTTTGTACGCGGGCGAAGCTGCGGGAAATAGCTAGGATTTTTTAGAATTCTCCTCCTAAAGGGGTGAAGTGGGATTTTATTGTAAGTATATCGGAAAACAAGATTTATTAGACTATTTTATTCACAGGAGTATTCCTAACGAGAAATGAGTAAATAGGAGTACGAAATGGGGTGAAAAAGTCAACACACAACAAGGAAATACCGTCAGCATCCTAGGTACAGTCGCCATCAGATATATCGGAGCGTCCGAGGCGTGCAAAATATCTGAACACGCACTCTAACGCCTTGACAATAGAGGAGTGTTCAGATATTTGTGAACATCTCGGACGCTCCGATATATCTGATGGCGACTGTACAATGCCCCAAGGGCCTATTTTGGATCTATGTAGACAACTTGTAACTTACTGTAATGTGTAATATTATGTCAAATAACTTGTCGCGAATAGCTTTAGGTTAAGTTTGTATATATAATTAAGTTAATCAGTTTTATAAATATGTTGTGTTCGATTATTTTACACTCGACCAATCCCATAAGAGAGATTGGTCCATATATGCATATATTGATGTACTCATTATTAACCCAGTCCCAAAAGAGAGATTGGTCATATATGTCATACACCGATCCCACCAAGCGATCGTATTATTGTTTATTTATGTGTCAATTAATGTTGACAAAGTGTTCATTACTACTAAAATGATAAATAATGTTCCTAATAAATAAACCATATTCCTCCCCATTTATAATGTACTAGTCGTAAGCTTACTGCTTGAATATACATGCGACGCCTAGTATCGTCCACCCACCTATATGGTAGACGCGGGGAGCGTACAAATAAGGGCCCCTTTGCCCTGAAAGTGTGTTCTACAAGTTATTTACAAAGTCTTCGACTACTCCCACGCCTCTCTTCATTAGGCGTACAAGCGCACTAGCGCGCTTATAAAACTTACTATGAGTTTTATTTCATCCAACCTGGTATCCTGGTAACAAGGCGGTAACAAGAGGCAACGGGCAGCTGAGCATCGGCCAGAGCAACGGGTCTTCTATCTGCATAATTTTATGGAGATTAAAGTCTGCACTCCACAGTGGTCCTTCGAGAGCCGGATAAGAAGAACCTGGCCCAAAGAAGAAAGAAAAACGAACGCGCTGATTGTGACGCTACAGTCCTCTCAGATTTCAAGAAAGAAACAAGTACGCGCTGAGTGTGACGCTATAGTCCTCTCAGAATCTTCGTTTTTCTACGGTGCTCAGTTTGTTGCAAAACTTGACGCGCCCGCCCGCTTTAGCGGAAGAGCCCTCGCATGACACATAGCTCTGCTTGGTGCTGCCTCTTGTTACCAGCCCCGCTGGACGGTCCATTCGTGTTGAGTTCACTCCACGTCTGTTGACCTGGCAACTTTCGTTGCATACGTCACAGGGTTGACGTCATCACACTGCCGTCAAACGCTCTGGCACTGCACTTAGCCTTTGCGGGAGACACAGTGCACCGAAGGATCTACGCTGAAAAGTGAGTCCAATAGGGATTTAGGGCGCAGACGTTGCACTAAGTGGCGTCTGTGGTTAGGATTTTAGGTAGGTAGGGAACCCCACGTGCGTCCAAAACGAAGAAGATGTCCGACAAAGGAGGCAAGAACTTGCGGTCCCGCAAGCAGAAGGAAGACGCCGCTGCAAAGAGCTCATCAGAAAAATGGAGCAAAGGCACCGGCGACGACTACAACGACGGCCGTGATAGTGAAACGCACGATTCGCGGTCGAATAGCGAAACGCGAGCTCCTTCGGACAAGGACGACGGGTTAGATTGTACGGTAGTTAGGAGTGCACCGAGCACCCTAAAACACGCGCCGTTACGCCGCGAAGAAAGTGATAACCGCGATAAAATCAGTGTCCGCCGCGATAACAGTGCTCGCCGCGAACGCGACCGCGAAGTGCCGCCGCGTAGTGATAAATCTCTCGAAGTGTTGTTAGCTGAACTCGAGGTTCGTAAAGCCGCTCTCGCCGTGGCGCGAGAACAGACGGAAGCTGCCAAATTGAACCTGCAGGCCGCCAGAATTGGGGCGCGATCTGGCAGGGGTAGCGACGATTCCGATTCTGTTCACAGCGTCCACCGTGTGAGAAGTTGGGTAGAACAACAGTCACAGAAAGCAACACCGAAAGAGACGCGTAAAACCATTTTCCCGCCAAAAAAATAGCATCACGCACCGTAAAGAGCCAACCTACCGCTCGCAGTTGCCGCCCCCGCTAGAAGTCCCTACGCAGTATGCCCCCATAATACACCGGCTCGCGCCGGAGTTGCCTCCATTCGACGGTAATATAACCGAATGGATCGCGTTTAAGGCAGAATTTACAGATACCGCGCCTTTGTTTAGCTCAGTGAACAACGTTAGTAGGATTAGGCGCGCGCTCAAAGGCGAAGCGCGTACCGCCGTAAAATCTATTATGTTCACCGTCCAGGACCCGTACGAAATAATGGATGCCTTAGAGAGGCATTTCGGGGATCCGGACGAAATAATATTAACGGAGCTACACAATGTGAAACGCATGTCCAGACTGGCTGAGGACAACAGTAATATAGTGACTTTCGCCGCTCACGTGGCAAACGCCGTAGCCACGATAAGATCTCTGGGTCAAGATAGGTATTTGTACGCCCCAGAGTTAGTTAATAGAATCGTTGATAAAATGAATCTTATCGTGAGGTACGAGTGGTCGAAAGTCCGTCAAGCCACTCTGGACGCGCCGGATCTTGTCGTAATGTCAAAATTCCTTAACGACATTAGTTTTGCCGCTAAACGAACAAATCGCCCTCAGTTACACAAACTTAAAACCTCGGTACACGCGTTCTCTCGTGAAAAAGAAAGCAGGTCTAGACCACGCGAGCACCCCTCTCACTCGCGCGATGACTCTCGCTCCCGCACGTCATATCGGGACGAGAGCACGGGGTCGGAAGATTCATGCTATAGGGAAACACCGCAGGTTAGGGTAGACAGCCACGAACGCAAGGGCAATACGCGCCTCTTCGTGGCTCAAACAAAAAATAGGAGCTCAGCGTCCTCAGGCACTAGGCCAAAACAGCTAGCAGATTCTCCACCCCCCTCTAGTTTCCCAATTTGCGACGGCACGTCCGGGCACGAGCCGAGCTCGTGCAAACCCTTTTTAGCGGCTGACGTAGCCGAGCGTTGGGAAATAGTGAGAGAATCCAGACTTTGTTACAAATGTCTGCACCCGCATCGCAGAGATGAAAAATGTAGGTACGTACCGTGCGGTATCAACCAATGCGAGGCGGGACATCACAAACTATTGCACGGTCGAAGCGCAGTCGTCTCTTCGGACGCCAACGAGGCGCCGAATAATGTAAACGTATTACGACTTGCGCACAAGCCGAACGTACCGCTCATGAGCAACGTTCGCCCTAAAACCGCCAAATTCGGAGCGGTCAATTTCACGCGTCCGAGCGCGCCAATAGTTGCCGGTAGGTCGCCGCGCGCGGATCCCGATCGGGGGAGTTTACATTCGCTCCCTGGTCCCCGCGAGACCCCACCGGGGGAGCGAAGTAGTCTCCCCAAACCGCGCAATAATCGCCGCCGACGCCGCCGCCGCAACGGCAAAACAACGTTAAAACAAGACAGCGCTACCGCTCCCGACCGGTGTCGAGTGAAGCAGAGCGCGCGCGACGTTACTAAAATACTCGCGCCTCGTGACTCGCCTAATAATATAAACTTTGCAAATATCAATCGTGCGCGTCCGCGTCGTAACCCAAACCGCCGTCCCGAACAATTTAGGGCTAGTAACGTCACGGCCGAAGTGGTAGTCGTCGCAGAGGAAGTAGACGCCAGATTGCATAAGAAGAGTCACGCACGAGTTGGCCACAAGATGACGCCTTCAAAGAAGAGGTCTCGTCGCTGTCCGCCCCCAGTTCCGGACGCCAACCAAGTTGCAGAGCCGTCTGATCCTTATTTGTCAGAACGAGCTCGCCAAAAACAAATACATTCTTTGTTGCAAGAGGTCGAGAGATTACTTAACTCGAACCCTCCAACCTCAGCGAGTGTCGACCCTGATGCCAAGGCAAAGACGCCTACACGTATTTTTAACGGCCGGTCACGCATGACACTGCTTGAGACAAGCACAAACGAAACCGTGTCGCCGCCCTCTTACGAAACGGAGCGAGCGAGAGCTAACATATTCTGGCGGCGCTGGAATACACAATTTCACCCGGGACTGCCACCGAGGTCCAGCGCAACGCAGAACGCGACACCGATTCATGCCGGCGAAAACATACTCCATAATTCAATGCCACGAGGTACATGGTCTAGAGGCGAAATCGCACAACTCTTTCCCGGCCCGGATGGCCATATAAGAGTAGCCATGGTACGCACGCCGCAGGAGATGTTCGCCGCCCAGTCTCCAAACTTAACCCGCCACGCTTCACATATTTGATAACTGTGCTGACGCACGTGGGGGAGATTGTCGCGAATAGCTTTAGGTTAAGTTTGTATATATAATTAAGTTAATCAGTTTTATAAATATGTTGTGTTCGATTATTTTACACTCGACCAATCCCATAAGAGAGATTGGTCCATATATGCATATATTGATGTACTCATTATTAACCCAGTCCCAAAAGAGAGATTGGTCATATATGTCATACACCGATCCCACCAAGCGATCGTATTATTGTTTATTTATGTGTCAATTAATGTTGACAAAGTGTTCATTACTACTAAAATTATAAATAATGTTCCTAATAAATAAACCATATTCCTCCCCATTTATAATGTACTAGTCGTAAGCTTACTGCTTGAATATACATGCGACGCCTAGTATCGTCCACCCACCTATATGGTAGACGCGGGGAGCGTACAAATAAGGGCCCCTTTGCCCTGAAAGTGTGTTCTACAAGTTATTTACAAAGTCTTCGACTACTCCCACGCCTCTCTTCATTAGGCGTACAAGCGCACTAGCGCGCTTATAAAACTTACTATGAGTTTTATTTCATCCAACCTGGTATCCTGGTAACAAGGCGGTAACAAGAGGCAACGGGCAGCTGAGCATCGGCCAGAGCAACGGGTCTTCTATCTGCATAATTTTATGGAGATTAAAGTCTGCACTCCACAAACTATTTCAGATATAACTATCTGAAATAATTATTTGTCAACGTTGCACTGGCGCTGCGAGGATGTTTATAGTGTAATATTTTGAACAGAGCATGTTTACTTACAAAGGCGTTATGTTAACCCAAAGGCATTTATTATAATACATAAATACAACTTGTTTCGCTAGTTTCAACTAGGTACTTACTTAGACTTTTATTTTATTTCTATGCCTAAGATGAGACCTCTTGCAGGTGCTCCGTACAGTCTTAACAACAATAACGAGGCGTGCGACCAGTGCGACTGTTTGGAAATCAAGTCCTACTAATTTTCATGTCTCTGGTTCAACCAATGTATGATATACGATGAATAAATAATTAGTTAGTCGGAATGACGGTCTTAAATGCTTACTGCCTATTGTTTCTTATTTGTTACGCGGCTACTTTTGATAGTTTGGAAAGTTTCCTATTACAAGAATAAAAACGCCAACAATTGCAAGCCCGCTGGACAATCTCATTGAATACAGATGGGCTATAGCCTATTTTTTCAGGGAAATTCCGTTATGAATCCCACTCGGCCCGGGATAAACCGAGCGGGTATGTCCGAATCGCACAGACTAAAAATCCTGAGGTTTGAGGTGTTCCACCGCTTCGTTTTGGGATGGGGTATCGGGAACGCGATTGCACACCCTCCGATACATTGGGCTACAGTCCTAGAAAAAAAAATAAGGAAAAAATGCTATTAAAGAAACAGGATTTTAAGAGAGGTAGGGCACAGCGGATGCATATCGTTTAGTGTGGTAGGGCACAGCACAACGAATGTTGTCTCGCTCAAATCTGGAGCCGAGCCCATCTGGGGAATTACCTCCACCTTACAGAAAACCGCAGTTTAATAACACTAGACCCTACACATAGTGTTGTCTGTTGGTGAGTAAGGTCGCCAGAGCTCCAAGATCGGCAACGCGCATGTAGCACCCCTGGAGTTGCAGGCGTCCATGGGCTACGGTGACCGCCTACCAGCAGGCGGGTCGTATGCTTGTTTGTCACCGTCGTAGTATAAAAAAAAAGACACGTGTAGGACTGTAGTAGGTTAAGGGTGCCTTTAAAGTTTCCACCACACAGCTAGAGTCCGTATATGTTAGAGTCGGACTACAGGTCCTATACTACGAAAATCGAACGATTGCGGATTTGTATCTCCATCCCTGTCACACTTGCATATTGGAGTGACAAAGAGGTGTTCCCGTCAATGCCAATTTTCGATGTTCGTGGTAGGCATGCAGAGCGCCTACCACGAACCGCGAACGAAAGTATACCTCCCTTTCGCACTTGTGATTTCTCACTCAAGTGCGACAGAGAGGTGAAACTTCGTTCGTGGTTCGTAGTAGGCCTTCAGTAAGTTTCATAGATTTTGATAGCACAGACCGCGAAAGTAAACGTCATAATTTCATTAAAATTTGAAGAGGTAACGTGGTTTGTCTTTAATTGCCTCTTACACCGCTCAGGGTTAGACACATATCCCGGAGTTAAGCCTTTTTAGGGTTCCGTAGTCAGGGGGGCTATAACGGGAAACCTCCTCGAGTGCCAGGGCTCTTCCCATTCTCCTTGATCCGGTTGATCCGGGAAAAAGGGAAGGGTTCCTGGACGGTGCTTCCTGGGGGCAACGGTAAGCGATCTCTTGGAAGATTCCGAGGATTTCTTACTGGTGCTGCAAATATCCTGTCAGGGGGGGTTGGGGGGTTCCGTACAGGGAGTACTCTCATTGAGGGAGAGAACTTCTGAGTGTTGGCGTGAGGGGGCCTCCGGGTCTGCCGACAGGAATGCCGCTGTCCTGTATAAAACTGCGGTCCCGTACCCTGTCTAGGCAGAGGGCCTATGATGACGGACCGGGGGTTGCCACTGCTGGCCGGCGCCGGCGTGGTGGCTGCGAGGATGACCACCTCTATAAAAAATCGCAAAGGCAACCTGAGGGGGTGGAACCCGGGGTTTTTCCATCTCGCTCCCGGAGTGGAGGTTGTCATGAGGGACCAGCGTGTGGTGTCGCCCTGCACGCTACCTTCGGGCGGGGGAGCTTCGGCTCCAGGGGCTTCGGCCTCAAGGAGGGGACAGCTTCGGCTGTCGCAGCAGGCGGTGTTCGCGGTTGTGAGCCTAGGGCAATCCCGTGTCACCGTCACCAACGCTGCAAGATGGGCATACCGTGGATGGTTTAGCGGGTAGTGCGGGTCCGGACCTGCGAGTCCCACATACCCGTCCTAGTTCCCCGGCTAGGCGGGATGCCTAAATGCATTCCTCCACGAAAAAAAAAAAAAAAAAAAGGTACAGCAAGTGTAACTTACCTAACGACCTACCTCTACCTACCTCAAATCTAAAATAGGTTGATCAGAATTGCGAAAAGGGGCTCCATCTTGAATTTACCTATTGAGTTTTAATCTGACCTTGATAATAACCGGTATTTGGGGATCCGAGAGATTCCTCAGTAACGAATCTGTAGTAAAAACTGCGAGATCCGGCCGCCATCTTGAGTTATTTCCATTTTGATCCGATCGTGTTAAAATCGATTTCCGAGGATCCGTGAGGTTCTCTTTATGAATAATCTGAAGTTAAAACTGAGAAAAACGGCCATTGTCTAGAATTTCTTCAGTTATGATCTGATCGTGATGAAAATCGATATCCGAGGATCCGAAAGGTTCTTTCTAACGAACCACCGCCACCATCAACGGCCACCATCTTGAATTTATAGTTAAGTTCGTGATAAAGCTCGGTAGGCACATATTAAGGGTTCGAGAGGTTCTTTATAACAAATCAGAAGTCAAAATTGAGAAACAGCCGCCAACTTGAATTTTTCAGTTTGATAACTTTTCCGACAACCATCCATTCCATTTAAATCCGTTCAGTCAAACGCAAGATAATAGCGGATAAACCAACATATGTACATACAAATATACGGGCCCAACTAAGAACCTCCTTATTTGTAGACGGTTGAAAATAACGTTTACTACGCGGGCGAAGCCGCGGGTAAAAGCTAGTATCTAATATAAATCTTGATTTTCTTATTTAAGCTGCATTAAGGGGTACTCCCTTTTTATTGAATGATATTGTAAAAATCATTACTACATGTCTATAATCTGTTAACTATTGACCACAGGAAAGAAAAAGTGCGTGTTCAGCTGAACTGTAGAGCCAATCTTACCTGTGGCTAATATTTAAAAGCTTGTGTAGTCATGATTTTTATCATACAATTGAATAGAAAAGGAGTACTTTTTAATGTGAATAAGGGTTCAGTAAGAAAATCAACCTTCATAGCCCTTAACTTTTTAAAAATCCATCGGAATGATTCCGAAGATCGTCTTGTATTACTCAAATAGTTGAATACATTGAGCACTAATAAAGTCAGGCTGTAATGTAATTACGATCCCGTTAAAATAAAACTCGTAAAACAAAGTGAACGCGACACTTCAATTAATTGAAAAAGAGATTAATTACGGAGTTTTGTGTTAATGTATTCACGGTGACCGTGTCAGGGGCCTGTTCGCGACACTATTCTGAGTTTCAACAAACTTAAACTTGTTCAAAACTAGTAATAAACTAGAAAATTAACTACCAATCTACCAATGTCTCTACGATGAACAATATGGTTTCGGTTAAAAAAAATACGTATGCAAATAATTATATCAGTGGGTACAGTCAGCCAATTGGAACCCTAGGCTACTCTAGAACCATGTCAAAATGACAAGCAGTAAGAGATTTGTTACAATTCAATTTATACCGTCACTAAATATAAGATAGTTTTTCAGATGGACTAATAGTTTTTTTCTACTCCAGCACTTCTATCTGTCAATAAGATGACAGACAACGATATTAAAAAAGTACCCAGTGATTATAACTTATAACGTTGTGTGTGGTATTCCATAAGACCACTGTAAAGCGATGCATTAAAGTTATTGTTACACATGCTCATTACTAGCATGCTTATTAGCAAGCGGGGTAGTGGGCGGGGCCCCCCTCCCATCTCCTCTTGCTAATAAACATGCTTATAAGCAATGCTAATGAGCACAAAGCATGCTAGTAATGATATTATATGAAAAAAAAAATGTAGTTGGCTTAAGTACGTCTTCCACATTCTGCCACTTTACGAGATTTTGCTTTTTTCGCTGCTTTAGCTGGCGTAGAAAAAATTGCTTATGCGACAGCTCAAAATTGGTTCTTAAAACTTTCGGGTCTATTATTACAAAACGCGACTTCGTCTTCATATAGGACTCCAAACTTTCGCGATTTATACACATTATTATGAAAATAGTCGTAGAACGGGTCTATCGCGAATGTAGTTAATGTACCGACGTTTGACACAATTTTATGTGTCATGGTCTCGGCTTCACTGCTGAACTTCGTCTCGTTTTAAGCAACCCTCAAGTTTTAAGACCCCTTATTATATCACTGTTGCGTAAACTACTACCTATATCCAGTTCTGCACATAGCGCACATATAACTTGCTCTGTAAAAGGTGCTATGCATAAGGTGATATGTCACCTTAAATAAATACCATAAAAATATCGAACTAACATCAGAATACGGCCTCTTGAAGAGAAATTGGCTTAACATATATAACAAGAAGAATAAATAAACAATCATTTGCATACCCGTTATGGAGTTCGCCTTCAGAGTAGAGGCCACGGCCGGCGCATCGCACATGAGTTTATGACGACAGATAGGTCAAGTTAGTCTTAGTTGCCATGACTGGTCAGTTACCTACGCGGCGTATAAGTTACCTATATTTTAATAGCCCAGACTGTTAAGTGTAAAGAGATGGAGCTCATCGGTTCAGTAACAGCCTATTTAAGGATGACTCACACTCGCACGGGACGGGACGGGGCGGGACGGGAAAATCTGTCAATTTCTATAGAAAGAATCACGTGATAGCTCGGAGCCCTCGGATGTTACGTGACGCTTTCTATAGAAATTGACAGATTTTCCCGTCCCGTCTCGTCCCGTTCTAGTGAGAGTCATCCTTTACTCGTGATTTACGGCGTTTGCCTTCAGCGGAGGCCACGGCCGGTGCAACGCGAATCGTTTATGACATAGAGAGGTCACAAGCAGCTTGTAAATAATGGTTAGTATAGTATTTTTATGTACCAGGATTTCGACGTAAGGCACTGTTACACATGCTCATTAATATCATGCTTCAAGCGGGGAAGTGGGAGAGGGCCCGCTCCCACCCCTCTTGGCACTAAGCATGCTTATTAGCATGCTAGTAATGAGCATGTGTAGCAGTAGCTTAACCGTACTGCAGCAACAATAAGACACCTACAGCCTACTACATGGTCATTAATAAGACTGGTACTATAGCGTTCAGAATTGCATGGGCAATTTATGAATGAATTCATTCATAAACTGCTCATGCAATTCTGAACGCGTCTGTACATGTGAATGAAACACAAAATGATGTTCGCGATTTTTCCGGTAGACTTTTCAAAAGTTAAGGGCTATGAAGGTTGATTTTCTTATCCCTTATCCACATTAAAAAGTACTCCTTTTCTATTTAATTGTCTGATAAACATCATGACTACATGTACACAAGCTGTTAACTATTTTCCACAGGAAAGATTGGCTCTATAGTTCAGCTGAACACACACTTGTTCTTTCCTTTCTTTTCGTGTTTCTATGATACAATGCAATAGAAAGTACCCCTTAATGTAGATAAGGCTTAAATAAGAAAATCAAGCTTCGAATAGTCCACCGGAAGGACTTTGAATATCGTTTTGTGTGTGGCGCAGCGTGAAAATGTTCTTTGGGCAAGCCGAAACTGATTTGGCCTGCATTTTCTTTGACTCGTTATGTCTCCTTACACTGCCATGTACTGGTGCTAGATCGGCCTTCAGTACCAATGCCCGAGCACGGACGGTGTCCCCGGGCCGGTACCTGACCCTCTCCGTATGTAGCACGATGACCCTGCCGCTGGAGATGTGCAGGCTCAGGCGGCGCTCCCAAGTGCAGAGCTCGGGATATCTGAGGACAATCGTGTGTCGTGTAAAATATTGTTTATACATTTTAAATAGAAAACTCCCGTTAGTATTAGTCATTAATATACTTATATCGGGTTACTCATGTCTATAAAGTCGAAAATAGCTCATGTTTCTGAACGGTCTGCGTCCCATAATCGTGATTGAGAAGCGCTGGCGTCGATTGCTCTGCGCGCAGCAATCATTATGGCAAGTGAAATTATAACGTTAGAAGAGGTGTAGATTTCGATAACCCAGCCGGATCTAGCTTGAGCTATTGTAAAATAAATGTAGATAAGGCCTATGTTTGGTTGGAATAGGGCTACCACGTTACCACGCAAAAAAGGCACAATGGATGTCGAGTAGCGGAAAAAGCACAGGAAAACGAACGAACATAGAACTTAGTTAAAGTCCTATGTTTGACTGTACCAATTTTGTGTTTATTATTAGTTCATGTCCAATTAGCAATGAACCAAAAATGAAGTCGAAGGACGGCCGGTGTGGATTCCAGCCTTGTTTCCGAACAGGCCTCGTGGAATTCGCGGCAAAAACAAGGTTAGACCTTGTTGTGGTCATGTGACCATTGTCTTTTAGCGTTTAAAGACAAAACAAACTTTTTTATCACTTGGCAGCGATAAATGCAACGGATCCACTTATGTTATTAATGCACTATTTTGTCGTATTACCAAGTTGTTGCAGAGTTAACGTGGTTCTGTGTTGTTTTGTGAAATTATGCAACTGTATTTTCCCCTCACTAGCTCGGAAAACGCTGTTTTGTCCTTTAAAACTAGCGTGGAAAAACGCATTTTATCCACATGTGGGGCAAAGTAATCTAATTCCTATCACTTACCACGAGTCCAGTATAAGTGAGTCCTATATGCCCATAGTAAATATGCGCAATCGGAGGTCACACCTTAAATTGGTCATGTGATCATGTCTTCTCCCGCACATGGTAAGCTGTTGGCACCGCACATGGTAATATCTAAGTACCAGGAGCGTACCTACTCTATGACAAATTTTGAAATTGTTTTTTGATGGTTTCTTCAAGATAACTTACAAGTGGATAAGATTTATAATCGTATTTAGTCTGTATTTTCCTCGCAATAGTGAGGGGAAAAATTTTGTATTACACTCGGCGGCAAAGTTTGTTCAACTCTCGTGCCTTGAGACCCTCGTAAAGCTCAAGATTCCAGTTATTGAACCACTCGCTACGCTCGTGGCTCAATTTTGGAATCTTTCGCTTACTCGGATCTCAATATAAGCCCGAGAGTTAAACAACAACTTTGCCCCCTTGTATAATAAATAACTATTTCAGTCGTAAGTTGCTTTGTTTATTTAACATTTGTTTACCGTAATGAAGTTTCCAAAATAAATTACAATGAAACTAGAGTCAAACTACGTTATCTCTTCTCTTAAATTGTTATTTTAATAGTCTAACTTCTATGGAATTATAACGATTACTTAACACTGTCACATGTCTGTGCTATCAAAATCTAAGAAACTGAGCATAGTCGGTTAACTGCCGTTTATCCTGCTATTAATGGAATGAATATGGAAATATCAAGAGGTGTTTTGATAGAAATGTGTGAAGTTTCTTACCTTATATTAATAATAAGCTCAGCTTTTGTGTTCGGCAGCAGAGGAACGGGCAGGTCTAGGCAGCCTCCATCACCTGATAACAATATTATACCTTTACAACTTCTTTACAATGATCGCAGCCTTCCCTTTTATTATGTAAAAGGAAATTTTAACTATAAAACTCTCGTGAGACTCGAACATATTAAATAATATTTAAAACGGGTCACTCACGAAACATCGAAACATGAAAACAAAACACACGGGAAACATGTCGAGCGAAAATCGACTAAATTACGTGAGTGACCCGTTTTAAATATTATTTAATATGTAAAAGGAAAAACGTTGAAAATCTTTGACTGTTCATTTATACGCGTGGGTAGTCAAGTCTTACCATCAGGTAACTCTCTAGTCACCGTGGACTCTTAACCTACAAGTTCAGGGTGACATTAGCTCAACCCTCAGGGTAGATGTTTATCAGTCATTTCTTACCAGGAGGCAGATTTCTGGTGGCAATATCCTACTGGCTCTTATCCTTCAAAGTCAACGTAGCGTGAGCTCAACCCTTAGGTCTGCAGCGGTCAACTCTTACAAGAAGGCAGGTCTCTTCTTATTTTTTATCTTAGGTATCTTCTGGCCCTCTGCTGCATCTCAAGGTCACAGGCTTAAGGTAGACAGATTTTTGATCGCCATGGTTTCCTAAATTGTACGAGATGTTCAGGATTCTGTAGCGTTAAATTCTAACCAAGAAGCAGACTTGTGAGTTAAAGAAAGGCAGATTTCTGGTGGCAATAGCCTCCTGGCCCTCAGCCCTCAAAGTCAAAGTCACGTAAACTGGACCCGCAGCTGCTGGCGCCGGCTGTTAGACGCCTGGTACCAGTTCTACCAAGAGTAGGTGGTTCTGGTCAGTGCAGGGGTCAGACGTAACACCTAGGGTAGGTCTTCAGGGTTATATTGGCAATCAGATCTTACCTATAGGTAGATCTCTGGTCTTCGTTATTTCTTCATTCTTAACCTTCACGGTCAGGGTAACATGACTTCAACACTCTGGGCATGCCTTTAAAGCTTTATAGGAATCAATTCTTACCAAGATGCAGATCTCTGGTTATTGCAGTCTGGTGCACCTAAAGGAAGATGTTCAGAGTCCCGTTGGCAATCAGTTCTTAATAAAAGATAGATCTTGATGAGCTGTTTAAGGTTAGCAGTCAATTTTAACTGTATTTGTATTTGAAAGAATCTCTCTTACCAGGAGGCAAATCTCTGGTAGCCGTGGTCTCCTGGCCCTCAGCGTTCAAAGTCAAGGTCACGTAAGCTGGACCCTCAGGGTGGAACCGCGACACGCAGGCGCGGCTGCTCGCGCCGGCTGTTAGGGCGCCTGGTACCAGGACTAGGTGGTTCTGGTCTGTGCAGGGGTAACTGGAATGAAGAAGAAAATTTTAAATGCGCTGTAACCAAAGATATAGGTTTATTGATTAACTGAGGCGTCGCTCTAGGTAGTTGGGCGTTTTCAATTTATTTTTATAGTCCAAAAATATTTTTTCAGAATTTGGTAATTTTCATGTGTTTTCTACGTATTCAGAATCGCGAACTCTTTCAATTCTAGCAGGAGAAAAAAAGCCCCAAGACTTTGTTCTATTACGCCACCATTTTTTCACAGTATGGCGGTAGCGTAATGGAATGGAAACTTTGAAAAATAGTCAAGATGGCGAAAGCGTCTCTGGATTTTTTTTAAATTTTTGTCTGCTAAAAGTTGTTTAATGAGTCATATTTATAGATTATTGTGCAGTAAACTAACGAAGAAGTGTGCCGCTAATGAAGAATATCCTGAAACGCGTGTAACCGTTATTTAGTCATTACCCGGTTATCCCGAGATCTCTGCCCCCTGAGAAACTATTTACACCAGGCGGGCCAAACCACAACACTCAACCACTCACCACAATTATATTACTTATAATAACAATAATAATCTGCTATAAAAGTCAATCAGGTGACTTTGACAATAACATTTGCAAATTTTGCAATCCACAAATTTAACTATTCTGGCGGTCAAATCCCAAAGTAAACATAATTCATACCAAATTGATTTACTTGTTTACAAGTAGCGCCGTCGCTGGGTGCAAGTGTATATTTGTAATATGAAGATTCTCAGGAGTCATGTTTTGCTATTGTATGGAACAATTATGTTTGGATTCCGGTCCTGTTAGTCACAGTACACAGATTAAAACAGTAGTGACCGATTACTACAATAAAATTAAATTAAAATACTTTTAGAGTTATTGTGCAGTGCGCGATAACAGCCGTCGGGAGCGCATCTCATGAATAAGGGTCCCAAATGAATCCGAAACATGTCGAGCTGTTTATGGGAGTTTTTTTACTACAGTAAGTTTAGAAACAGAGGTACACACCCGTTCAAAAATATATGGGCCATTTATGAGTGAATTCATTTATAAAGGGCAAGGTCATGAATTTTCCACTTTTCTTCCTAAGAAATTTCGTAGAGTACCCGAGTCATTCTCATTCTTTCTTGATCCAATATTGATCTGGGAGGAAGAGAAGGGTTCTTGGAGCACCAACAATAAGCTATCTCATAGTGTACCATAAGAATATCTTACCGGTCCTGTCAGACGGGGTTGGCGGGTTCTGTACAGTGCCAAATCTCAACAAGGAGAGGACAGTCAGATGTTAGTCGCTTTCGTAAAACTACAGCATACGTCAAATCTTGGGATGTATAAATAAACAAATATTGTGGGACAATCTTACACAACAATAAGGCTTGTGTTGTGGGTACTAGATGATGATATATATAATAGAGAGATACATATAAATATTTAAATATATAGAAAACATCCATAACTCAGGACCAAATATTCACGATAAACACAAATAAATGCCCTGACCAGGATTCGAACCCGGGACCTCCTGCTTCGTAGGCAGGCTACCAACCAACTAGGTTAGAAGGCCGTTCATCTTGACCTTATATTTTCTTGTACTGTACTGAGGTGTGCAATAAAGAGTATTCTATCTATATCAATCTGTCTATCAAGCCTCAGGCTCCTTGAACCGTGGAATAAGCTACAAAAACGCTAGGTAGAAGAAGTTAGTCATTTAATTTACTGAGTCTGTCGTACTGTATTTGACCTGTGCACTGCGCGCAGCAAAAACTTGTGTTGGCGCATAATCTGTGGTGATTGCTTCCTCGTATGAACCAACTCCAGCCGGACCGTAATCAGGATCCTAGTTCCTAAGATAGTCTTGTCTAAGTACCAATAATAGTTATTTATTATACTAGGGGGCAACGATGTTATTTATTTATCTCTCGTGCTTATATTAAGACCTGTGTGCTTACCATGAGTTGCATTTGATGGCGACTGCGGCATTCGACAGTATGTCCGTCTCTCTCTTGCTAGATTAGTGGTAGGAGCAAGACGGACATACTTTCGAATGGCCCAGTCGCAATCGAAACCAACTCATTGTAAAATGTGACTCATCTAAGTTTTAAGTATGATTATGATGAAATTGTGATTTAAATTGCAAGCGTGTAAGTCAAAAAATTAAGTTAATGATGAATTTAGGATCATACTTTACAATTATTTTTTTATTATTGAGCCGATTTCCTTAAATTAAAAATAGACGCTGTGTAGGGTCTTTGAAATATGATGAATATTAACATGTATTTCTTTTGCCGCATCAAAACTTTCTTGGATAGTAAAACAAATAAACCTCAAGTGAGTGACATTTAAGGTTTAAAGTTAATTAGTTTTATTTATTGGGGGATTCATTTTTACATGTTTTGTACTTGTGATATGTGTATCTAGTTATACTAAAAGTATTACAAGTGTATCAAATAGAAAAACTGAACTAGGGAATAATAGAAAAATAAATCCGCACAAAAACAATGGTAACTATGGATTACTAGGCCCCCTTATGAAAAAACAATACTGTATTTTTTTCCAAGATACTCCTCCGGAGTAATCATATATAGGTACTACTATTTTAAGATATAAAATACCCGTATAAGAATAAATAGTACATTGGCGTGGGACGGAAAGTAAGGGATTGACAAGGTGGTTGCCGAGGCCCGGCATAGCCGAGCACGGGCAAGCCCTGTTTCCGCCGAGGCAGGTATAGTGCTTTTCTCAAACATGCGCGGCCACCGGCGACCGGCGCGCGGCGAGGCAAACGAATTTTAAAAACTCTTTGAATGCAGTTTTCTTTCTCTTTAAAAATAAAGGAATGTCTCCTTTCAGTAAAATGAACCAGCTTAAGGATTTAAAGTAGTTTCCTTCCAGGGCCGGACTTATCTTTCCACACTGTATAATAAGTCATGCTGACCATTAATTCAACGATTGTATTCGGATTGTTTGCACATTTATTTAGAATCTGCATTTTATTGTAATATTATTCAAATTTAATTAACTTCTAATCCTTTTACGGACATAAAGAGTAATTAATACTAAAATAGGATCTATAACTAAGCGAATGATTGGTTCGTTCAGGTCATCGAACTTGAATGAATGGGTGTATAGATTTCAGTTCGTGAATGACTTCGGTTATCCTCTCCATACAACATCTGGTCATAATTAGTTTTATATTTTGATGATTTCGTTTATATGCCGCGTTGGTGGCCCAGCGGTAAGGCGTGCGACTTTCGATCCAAAGGTCACGCGTTCAAATCGTGCCGGCTCGTACCAATGAGTTTTTCGGAACTTACGTACGAAATATAATTTGATATTTCAATCGATTTCCAATCGCTTTTCGGTGAAGGAAAACATCGCGAGGAAACCGGGCTAAACCCAATAAGGCCTAGTTTACCCTCCAGGTTGAAAGGTCAGGTGGCAGTCGCTTTCGTAAAAGTGGCGCCTACGCCAAATCTTGGGATTAGTTGCCAAAGCAGACCCCAGGCTCCCTCGGTCATCGTCGCCGGAGACCTGAATAGTAAGCACGTCGAATGGGGATGCGTCGCCGGGAACCCCAACGGAACTAAGCTCAATCACCTTTTAACGAAGGCCTCCTCTTCGATTTCCTCGCTCCCTTAGAACCAACTCACTACCCGTTTAACGTAGATCACCGACCCGAACATACTCGACATAGTACTACCAAATAGGAACCTGGTTTCCAAACACGAAATTGACCGAGCCAAATAAAAACTGTTTTATTTTTTAAATACGCCTAGCTGCGTTACTTTGTGCATTTGACCTCATTGTTACTACTATGAAAATTAGTGCTCCTGGTCGTGACCGTGTTTCGTGTGCCCGTAGCAGAATCTCCGTTGCCGTGTTATTCGGCAACGGAGATCCGCTCCGTTTGCTCCGTGTGATTCGGCTACGTGTAATTAAGATACGTAGCTACGTGTACACGGAGATACGTATCTTATTTATACGTAGATCGGATCCAGTCGTGACCGTGACGTTAAGTGTAGATTTTATGCGTGTTATTAAGACCCCCGAATGTAATGCAAGGGGCGAGTTTTTAATTTCAGTTTCCATACTTTTGCATTTTAAATAAAAATTTAAGAGATCAAAAATAATTAGATGCAAATATTATGTTGGAGGCAAAAATAATAGACCAGTACAAATTGTAAAAGATGTGTATTAAAAGAAGCCGAGCGGAGCCGAAGCCGAGATTCGCGGGAACGTAGCCGAATCCAGAAACGGATACGTATCTTTGACGTGACCGTGTAGTACGGGATCTTAGCACCGCCGGTGCTAAGGCTACGTAGCTACGGTTCCGCGTGTAACACGTATATCACAAGCCCTAATGAAAATAGGTTGTATGTTTATTTATGCGTACGTGATTTTATGGTAAACAATAATAACATACATAATGAATATTTGGATCTGAGAGCTATGAGTATGACTCAAAATGCAGTATTTATTTTACTTAATTATCATTGAGATGATAATTATGCAGCCTCATATTTATTTAGGGAAATAAGGAGAGACAATTAGACTATTATTGTTTGTTATTTTGTTACCAAGATTTTCTTTTGTTAAATTAAGATTCTATTTTGATGTTTTTACAAGCTTTTTTTAAATTGCATAGTATGTGTGTTTGTGTTTGTTAGGGTCAAATCTTACAAGCTAGACTAACTGTCCGTTAATCGAATAAGCTGAAACTTCACATGCTTATGAAAGGTGACAATACAGTGTTATGGTACCAAAGTACAGTCAAAAGACAAAAGTATGTATAAAAAAAAATGCCCAAAAAAAGTTTGTTAATTTTTTTTTTGTTTTCGGCTAAGATTTGAGCACCAGGAGCAAGAGAACTCGATGTTTAAGAGCAAATGCTGATTGATTTTGGAGGTTTCTTAAACAAATCGTGAATTAACACATTTAGGGATGACTCACACTAGAACGGGACGGGACGATCAGTCAGTTTCTAGTCACGTGACATCCGAGGGCTCCGAGCTATCACGTGATTCTTACTATAAAAATTGACAGATCGTCCCGTCCCGTCCCGTCCTAGTGCATGTGAGTCATCCTTTACCTGAAACTACATCACGTGAGTTCGTAAAAGGATATAGAGCTTATTTAGGCTTAGAATGAATTTTAGTTAGGTAGGTAGGTACGTTACACTTACTGTTTATATTATGAAGATGAATACAATGTTATTTATTTATTTGTAATTTTTGACTTGTGTTATAAATGATTGGGTGTGTTTTGTGAAATAAATTTCCTATTTATAGTTACTGTACCTAATAATAATTATGTTGTGAAATAAATAAACCTAAAAAGTAGCATAGTGAAGTTTGATTGCTAAACCACTTTTACTTTTATGTTGACAGCTATAAATATAATATAAGCCTTATTTGTATATATATAATATAACATTCTTCAGTTCATTATTTCGTTAACATTACCATAATTCTCCCTTTGCACCATTTTATTAATGTCTCTGTTTGGCCCTACGGTTGACTGGTAGAGAATGCCGTTAGGCATTAAGTCCGCCATTTTTTTGTGAAATAAATAAAATAATTACCTCGTATAGTTTTGGGCCACATCGCTAACAAGAATTATACTCGCATCCACAGGCAACAACACTAACACAAATAACGCACTCCACATCGTCACAATACACCAACACATCATTTTATAAAAATATTACCAACTAAGCATATTTGGCACTAAAACTCTACAATCATTTAAATAAATAAAACATAAAAACTAGAAATATGGAACAAACAAGCAAACAAAAGAACTTCGACGAATAAAAGAAAACATGTTAAAAATTACGTTCGAAATCTCCAACCGTCATTTGTTTCGTTCGATTTTCGAATTCGGAATCGGTACCGGCGCGGATGCGCGCGAGTGTCGGACTAGCGTGCTGACCGTACGCGCAATGCAAAGGTCGCGCGCAGGCCAGGTGTCGGCAACTGTTGTTTGCTGGTGTTCTTTAAGTATGCGAGATGACAGCCGTCAGGTTTTTGCTGGTAACGGGTGCTGATAAGGAGTATTCGTGTTATTGTCTACTCGTGATATTGTTTTTTAGATTAAAAAAAAATAAAATATTCTTATTCGCCGCATAAAAAGTGTGGCCTGATACACCTCTCAGCTAAACTCAATAATTATCGTTTTACAGACTTTGAAACCCAATTACATTACATATACTATTAGTAAATAAAACTAGCTTAATATTTTAAGCCTCTGCTTACTAAACATTCAGAAAAAATGCAGAAAAGTTTCTGCATTGTTTTTGGTAAGTACCAACTGCGGCAAATTAGAGCGCGTTCTAACCAATAATTATATCTAACCAAGCTTGCGAAAGTCGTGTCAAGTGTGAATACATACAATTAAGAATGACTCACACTAGAACGGGCCGGGACGGGACCAATCAGTTTCTATAGAAAACGTCACGTGACCTCCGAGGGCTCTTAGATCGGACAGAAATCGTTCTACAGAAATTGACAGAGCGTCCCATCCCGCCTGTCCCGTCCCGTTTCTAGTGTAAGTCATCCTTTATTCCTTCGCTCATTTATTTTATCATTTAAATTAAATATGTAAAATTAGATACCGCTGTGAATTAATTTATTACGCAATCGTACCTTCATTCTGAGAAAATTTTAACGCTTCGTAATATAGCTAATAATTGGAATAGCCTCATCGGCGGCATCATCGTTTTACGCTAGCAATGGGGAACGCCAAAATCAATTATAAAACAGTTCAAGTTGATGCATTTTGAGTTTTAATCACACGATGCAAGCTTATGTTATGTTACAGTTAGCTTCGAGCCAGTAAGGCTAGACAGCTAGCGGTATTCAGTTATTTGCATCTCATTAATGGAGCAAGTATGTCGACCGATTGACATTCGATCAAAGGATTAGGTACAATAAACCGATTACGACGTTTGACACTAATTTGATGTTATTGTGAAATTAGTTTAATTTGATACTTAGTTATTAATAAGATTTTTCGGAATTTACGTATGAAATATCATTTGATATTTACCAGTTGCTTTTCGGTGAAATAAAACTTTGTGTGGAAACGTGCATACATCCGTGAAGAAACTCAATGACGTGTTTGAAGTCTCCAACCCGCTTTGGGCCAGTATGAAGACCAATCCCATTCTCTCTTTATAGGAGGCTTGTGCCCAGCAGTGAGACGTAAATTTATATAGGCTGGACTATGAAAATAATCTTTGTAGTGTTACTTGTTTCCTTTGTCAGGTATTTACTCTATAGTTCTGCATCAATTTAAATAGTTAATTAGATCTATTTAGATTAATGGTTGACGGGTGCAAAATGTAGAGTGCATAAATAAATAAATATATGAAAGCTTAATTTTCCTATATAACTTCCATTTTCCAAGCGATTCCATAACGTTGTTATTGTAAACAATCCTTCGATTGAGTTCAGGTTGCAGTCCCTATGCTGGGATTGCATCAATATTACAATTAGATCAATCACAAACTAGTCTGATTGGCTCTACAACTAGGGTTGTCACATGTTTTCGTCAAGCAAATGTGATATGGAAAATTCAATATTAATCACAAGTAATTTTATTCACACCAAAGAAACTTAATTTATTTATATTTTTTGAAGGTCAAGCAGATAAACTTATGGTCCCGGACACAAATCAAATTCATGACTCTATCGCAATTAACGGATACTTACTTTTAATACCAAACCAAATTTCTAGGAGTAAATATATGTAAATAATACTACTATTTTTATACACTACTAATTATATGTATATAACACTATTTTTGGCAACCGTGTCCTCCGTGACCTCATTACCGTGTGTAATAAATAAACATTGTTCGTCCAAAACATTGAACATTATGGGTTATCTAAATTTGTTGATGTTTGTAATTTGTGCGCAGAATACATTTGGCATGTAATTTTCTGGGATTTTAGTCATGCATAAAGCAAACTTTAGGATAATTGCATAACCAGTATATTAAGTAAGTACCCACATTCATGTAAATATTTGGTTTATTTTGTTTACAGGCGTAATTTTAAATTAATCGATAAGGATTAGCAAAATCACAAACTAATGTTTGGAAAATCAAGACTAATATACTTTATCAAACAAGACCTAAAATAACAAACAAAATAAAAATATAATAAATATTTGTGTTTCATGTTGTTTTTTTTTGTTTTTAATATCTAAGGGATTGAAATTAAATACTTAAGAACAGATTAATCGCTTTTATTAACACCATGACCCTACTTTGGAGCCCTTTACAGCACTCGTTTTCAACAAAGCTAAAGTGTTTAATTTCAATGAATAACAATCGCGGTAACAGAAGACAATATTATATCTAAAGGATGTTAAGAAACTAAAGAAACCCGATTTTAATGAGAAATTGTATTAAGAAAAATAGCCCTACTCTGGCAGGAGCGAGACGGACATACTGTCGAATACCGCAGTCGCAATCGAATGCAGCTCATGGTAAACATATTGTTGGGGCTGCCGCGCAGGCGACGCATCAGTGAGGCGCTCCTTTTGCAATCTATCGTCGCAAAGTTGTCCGTTTTATAAGATTATTTTGTGTATACATATTTTTGACTTGACTAGTACAACCAAAAAACATACAAATTTATAATCTCTAATTATTAAATCAATTTAAATATAAATAAACATTAATAAAGAGAGTAAAATGTTCCGCGCCTCTGGCTAGGTTAATAGGTCGATCGTCGACCGCGGAGCAAATCACACACAATATATGCCACTGTTTACATACAAATAACGGTCAATGTATATAACTACACTTATTTACGTATATACGCTTAGTTTGCTTTATAGAAAGTGAAATTTTATAAAAAAATTAAGGATAATACTGACCTATTTTTTAATTAGAAAACTCCCGTGAGTATCAGACATATTAAAATACTTATATCATACTCATACTCATTTATTGATAATACTGAAATATTACATGTCAACACTTTTTTAAATCTAAGAATAATGTTAATGTCATAAATTCAATTTACTAGTTATTTGTATGTCAAAAGTAAACAATTCGTAAACATTCTATTAATAAATATAATAATATACTTAATTAATATAATAATATATCGGGTTACTCACGTCAATAAATTCGAAAATAGCTCGACATGTTTCGGAAAAGTCCATGTCCTTTTATTCATGAGTCATGCGTCTAGCCGCAGCGGCTGCTCTACGCACAGAGCATAGAGTATAGTGTCACCTTACAGAACACACAGTTTAATAACATTCGACCCTGCTCATAGTGTTGTGCTTCTGTTGGTGAGTAAGGTCGCCAGAGCTCCAAGAGGACTCAGTGTTGACAGCTGGGGACCCACGGAGCAAAGCTTGCTCCTTTAGCTGTCAACACAGCGAATCCTCCTTTTTTTAAAGGGTCGGCAACGCGCATGTAACACCCCTGGAGTTGCAGGCGTCCATAGGCTACAGTGACCGCTTACCATCAGGCGGGCCGTATGCTTGTTTGTCACCGTCATAGTATAAAAAAATGTGAAATTTTATCGATTTTTTTTTACGATTATATAACTACCCTCTACCTCAGGGTGCAACTAAGCTATGTTTGGATAGATTTTGATAGCACATATTGTGAAAGCGTTAAGTATACATCATAATTTCATAGAAGTTTGAGGTATAAAATAATACTTTAAATGTTTGACAGTCCATTTGTTTGTAAGAGATAACGTGTATTAACTTTAACAGCACAATAATGCGTCTACAAGTTTGCCTTGGGTCTCTTAGGCTTGCGGCCATCTTGGATGTAACAGGTCGCTTCTTTGACATTAATTGCTTACTTATTATATGTTTGTGTCCTCCGTTGTCCTTATGCCTACTGCGAAAACCGAAAATAGAATAGATAGAAGAAGAGATAGAAGTGCTGGAGTAGAAAAACGATGTATACACAAGGTATCACATGTTTTGTCACTGTTTTCCCTTATATTTCCATACTACCTCATCAAACACTACTGAAATTCACTACGGACATGGTTGCCTTTGTATCATACCATACATAACGTAGGATAAATAATTTAATCTTGGAGATTTCATTGATAACATAAAAGTTAGGTGATTACGATTGGTGTTACATTGTTACGGTTTGGTTACATTGTTAGGAAGTTCCTCGAAGCAGACAAGTGTGCTTACCAGTTGCACGCAACTGTATTCGATAGCGACTGCGGCTCTCGAAAGTATGTCCGCCTCGCTCCTCCCATTACTCTGGCAGGAGCGAGACGGACATACCCCCGAACGCAGTCGTTATCGAACACGATCACGTACTCATGGTAACATACAGACGAGCAAGTGCGAATGTTGCATCAGCCGTAAATCCGATCACCAAACATCCAATCGGGCATTTTTGCACGATTGCGACATGATTTTTTAATTACTATGTAACGTCAGCAAGTTGTAATTTGAAAATGAAAAAAAAATGAAAAAGCATTTATTGGTTACAATATTGTGTACAACAGTTATGGTTGTAATCGCCAAGTAAGTAAAATATTTACTTGTGTATTTACATTTATATTCCTGCCAAAGTTACATACTCGTAAATAGTAACCGAAAGTATACTTATTTATATGAATAATCGTAAAACTAATTTTAATCTAAGACTTGTATGTATTGTGTGTGTGTGTGTGTGTGTATGCATGTGTGTGTGTGTGTGTGTGTGTGTGTGTGTGTGTGTGTGTGTGTGTGTGTGTGCATAATATTTAATTTTTTATAACATATTTGTTTATAATTTTAGTAATTAATTAATTAAATTAAATTTATTGATTTGGTAAAAGGGCTTCTGTTTCCTCATAATCTAATGTTGTAATCCATTCAATACCCTAGTACCTACCCTATACCTACATTTTATTCCCATTGCAAATTTAATAAAATGCGACATTAACGAAGAAATTTGGTTTTTTCACAACTCAAGGGACCGCAGACTGTATCATCATCATCATCATTTCAGCCGAAAGACGTCCACTGCTGGACATAGGCCTCCCCCAAATATTTCCACAATGACCGGTCCTGCGCCACCCGCATCCAGCGGACTCCTGCGACCTTCACCAGGTCATCGGTCCACCTTGCGGGGGGCCTACCCACGCTGCGCCTTCCGGTACGCGGTCGCCACTCGAGAACCTTTCCGCCCCAACGGCCGTCGGTTCTACGTGCAATGTGCCCCGCCCACTGCCACTTAAGTTCAGACTGCAGGTGCAGACTGTATATGTGGTATTAATTCCGAGTTGTGCTACCTCTACGCGTTCCGAGATAAAGGGTCAAACAGACGCGCGTAAGAACGGACAACAAAGTGATTCTATAAGGCTTCCGTTTTTTCCTGAGGTACGCAACGCAACCCTTTTTTCAAAAAAAGAAACACTCAATAATCTAATTTGAACTTGCTTTTCACAAACTCCCATCTCAGAATAATAATGCACCTTATCTAAAACCACAGAATAAGTATCACTATCACTACATAGTATAAAACAAACTCGCTTTCTCTGTCCCTATATCCCTATGTATGCTTAAATCTTTAAAACTACGCAACGGATTTTGATACGGTTTTTTTAAATAGATAGTGTGATTCAAGAGGAAGGTTTATATGTATAATAATTACCCGTGCGAAGCCGGGGCGGGTCGATAGTTAGTACTAAAGAACAGAAGCTTCTCTTTCCTACATTTGACGTTTTGACGTATTAACATTAGGGTTGTCACCATGCTATCAGGTGTGTATGTTGGTACATTTTTATAAACATATAAATAAGAACAAAATATTATTATTTTTATTATAAGCGTTTTTATTGATTATTTATTAGTATTGGTATTAATTTGTCTAAGTTAAATTAGTATGCGGTGTTTGAAATATAAATATATCTGAAGTTCTGAACGCACCCGTGAGTTAACGCGTTGTGCGAGCCCTGGCAGTTTACGCCACCCATGGGCGGATAATTTTGTGTCAACCTAAAACGCTGAGTGACATCCCCCTGCTAAAACGTGATGTATCATATAATATTATAACTCTATTTGAACTCCGATTATCCTTTGACGTAGATGCTGACGTTACAAACAAATTCCATTATGGCGCTGTGTAGTTATTATTTATTACGCAATGTAAATTCGGTTACAATATTATATAGCGCTGCTGGCGGTACAAAGGAAATTATTAACAGGGATGTATGTTTCATATATTATGTAGAAGATTGATATTTAGGTACTCACCTGCAATTGTATCTTCCGATATGAAGGCTGGAAACATGTATGACACGCTCTTAGGGCTGTACAAATAAGATCGTATCAGATATATTTGCGGCCTTCTTAGTTGAAGATACTATTGCAGCTATTGCAGGTCGGCTGCCCTACGCAGAAATCTAGCATCTCAAAATTGACCAAAAATTTTTTTTAAGTAGGTACATTGTTTCAAAATGTATCTTAATTTTTTTAAATATAGAACCTTACAAAATTTAGTATCTTTTTTAACGGGGTATTCTATGCTAAGGTCAAGTTTATACCTCAATTCTAGCTAGAAATCGAGTATCTGACCAACAAGCGACCTGTAAAGAAGAACAACAGGACATATGAAAGCATTTTCCCCTTATTTGAACGGGGGCCTTCGCTTACGCTCTGTCAATTATTGCAACCAATACAAAAACCACGTAAAACACGACGCCTGGTAACGTATCGTATACTTACAGCCAATATTTTTTCATGATTTTGGCGTTTGGTTCTATTAGTTCGTAAGGTTAAAGTTGTTCAGTTTGACCTAGGTTTACCTGAACTATATCTAACGATCTCACACGATATTAATTGTTAAGGTTTAAAATACTACTCATACAATATTTTAAACCTGCACGTTTATTACTTAAAATCAACCTACATTAACGCCATCTACACTAACACGTCGCAACCTCTAAAAAGTAAATCGCGCTTAGAACGGTGATAGCAACGCCAACGAAGTTCGAAGTGCTTAATATAGATGGCGCTAATATCTTTGCGAATGTTCATTACTAACCAGTAATTCATGTTGAATTAATTAGTGGTTGTTGAGATTGGGATCGCCATCAGATATATCGAAACTGCCGAAATGCTCACACATATCTGAACATGCACTCCACGCTGTGACAATAGAGACGTTTTCAGATATTTGAGTATGTATTTGATGGAGATTGTACATTAAAGCAGGCGTAGCATTATATATCTGTGTATATTATAGAGCATGTACCTACAGGGCTACATTACACCGGTAAAACGGGATTCCCGGGCAAGTAAGTACATGGTAAAGACAAGCAGAGGTGGGGAGGGACGCTCTACGCCTTCTTAAGTGTTGAACACAAATACAAACCTAAGGGAGCCTTTCCACTATACTATACCTAGATACAAATCGGCCAAGCTATGCTACGAAGCTATGTGTTACTTGTATGAAACATAGCGGAGTATAGCTTAGCTTTGGTGGAAAGGCATCCTAAGAATTTCATCATAGTCTTAGCAAGCTTAACAGAAATACATGATAAACGTGATTAGAAATGAATTCATCAATACACCGTGTTTTTTTTGTGGGCATAATGTAGCTAGGCATTTTTGCGAGAAGAGATACATTTTTTTTACGTAGGTAAATTTACTGTTTTTCCTACTCAGAAGAACGAGCTCTTTTAATTTAAGAGAAAAAAGTCTCCTTTTCAAACGTTTTACGTACCTACTCTCCGTTTTGTCACCGCTTTACCAATGTACAAAGAGAATAGAAAAAAATGGAACTCTTTTTTTCTTCGACTAGGCGCGAAAGAGCTTGCGATTCTTAGTAGGAAAAACATTCACTTTTTTAGAACAAAAAGTTTTTGGATCTTTTCTTGCAAAAATGCCCAGTACATTGAAGGAAACCGAGTAATAGAGTTCATTTTTGTATTTTTTTCACACAAAACAATAACATGTTTCATCAATCACTAATGTAAAACGGACATGCATAACAACTAACTTTACTAAATAAGTAAGTGACAACTATGACATATCAATGTTATGGCGAATACTCACACTCCATTTACACACTTGCATAGGTCTCAAATCAAATCAAGCAAAATAAGTGATTACCTCCAAAGTGGAGCTAATTAGAATAGGCACTAGTGATTTTGAGAACTTAATTTAAACTAAGGAATGTAAATGAAATTAAAGTAACTCAATAAAAACGCGGTGTCTTTTTGTTCCTAGCGTTTTCTCGACCTATTCCACGGCTCAGGGAGCCTGGGGTCCGCTTTAGGAACTAATCTTCAAGATTTGACGTAAGCGCTAGTTTAATGAATGCGACTGTCATCTGACTTTCCAACCCAGAGGGTAAACTTATTGGGATTCGTCCAGTTTCCTCAAGGTGTTTGTTCACCGCACAAAACACGGTGTATAGGTAGTTTAAATGTTAAAACCGTATAACAATAGTTTTAGCACTTACTCAATTATGTGGGTGACTAAGCCTAACGATAGAATTAAAACTGGATAGTTCCACATTAATATTTGTATTGTCAGTAACGGCACATAAGAGTCACAAGCACGCGGAAAGGAAATAACAGCTTAACCTTCCGCATACGAGGTGGGGTATTACAGACCCCAGGCCCAATAAATCGGGAATTAAGTTCAGTAACAATGCTGGTAAGATATTTATACTTCGAGTAGCTGCGCAGATGACGTTGCCAGATCTACAGTACGCGTGAGTCAGTTCGGCGTGTGCGTATTTGGAAGTTAGAAGTTTTTCGGCATCTCAGACCCCACCTTGTACGGGACGTCGTCGAAAAGGTAAGTGGCTTTCGTGAGGTTTTTATTCGTTTTTAAGGTTTTTATTAAATAATTATAACTAAATTATTATTTATTTTAAGTGAAAATGCCGCAGTGTCTCCAAAATCAGGAAATTGAACGATGTTTAATGAAAAATAGTTCTGATTTGGAAGACGATGCTTTGGAGGTTCTGATTTGGAGAATGATTGCGAATCAGAGCATTGCAGATTTGCAGCACCGTGTGAGGACACCCCTCGGAAGTAGACGCTAAGGAAGATGTAACGTATATTGTACGTTCCATAAGAGGTACCTACTAGAGGTCGTTCTCGGAGAAACGCCCTATTTTAGGGGTCGACTTCGGGCATACAGAGGAACTTGTAGAGGGTGTTCTAGAGGTTTTGGAAAATTGTTTATATGTGTGCGAAAATTGCGTATTTTACCTTAAAAGTGATTGAAATAGCTTTGTTATGTTATAATCTTAAATAACGTTTCTAATCATTGTTAAATTTAGACCACAATCTCATTAAAACATTTTGATTACTGAGATACGTTTTTTTCTGCAGTCAAAGAAGGACTACTTTTGGGTAAATAAAGGTTTTATTAATAAAAAAATATACCCAAAAATAAGAAAATATATTATAAATCGAAAATTATCGTACATTTACAATTATCATACACTTTTAAATGTGTGCAAATTTGACCCCACCTTGTATAGCACGTCTATATTTTCCACCTGGTATGCGGAGGGTTAACAGCACAGCACAAGATTATTACACAAGAAAGTTAGAAAAAGCACAGAAGGTAGATTAAGCACATAAAGGAAGCGTACATTAAAAGCGGAAGCTACAAGCTTTGTTCGGCGCACAGTGCAAACCGAATATATGTGGCGTTTTCAGGTTAAAGGTACCAAATTTTCGGTTGTTGATGAAGTTTATTTCTAAGTTATTATTTATGACTGTAGAGCCTTATTTAATTATACTCGTATAGGTACTTATTATAACCGACAATGTGGTATATTTAGACTGAAAAAGCCATGCTTAGCGAGTCGGCGAGTAAGCGTTACCCGTTTTTTTATTTTTTTTATACTACGACGGTGACAAACAAGCATACGGCCCGCCTGATGGTAAGCGGTCACCGTTACCCCAGGCGGCGCGAGCGCATGCGTCCAGACTGGAGAGTGATATATTGCCGACTCCTTAAGAGGGGGCAGAGTGTTTTCAACGTAAACGACAGTTACGGTTAAGACTGTGGCGTCCTCAATTATTTGCAAAGACATACAAGATGCATGTAATTATTATCTCAAAGAGTGTGTCTACCATATTCGTGTATTTATAATCTACAATAATGTACAGTTTAGTAAATATGTCTACGCAAAGACGCAGCAAAATTGAGAAAAACGCGTGTCAGCGTTTATGCCAAAGTGAATGAAAAATCATTTGCTTTATTTTTAAAAACTAACTCTATCCAATCTCAAATATACAAGCTACTGAATTCGTATAGTCTTATTACATAATACTGGTTCATTAATTAATTATGATTTTTTTAAAACGTCCTAAAAATCCGCCATACAAAATTACTATGGAATCTGATCGTTGAAATATAACAAGTGAGCAACACCCGAAATAGTCAGTCGGCCCCGAATGTTCGAAGCGACACCACGTCTCTCTGCGGAGCGTCTACATCTTGAAATAAATCGATGTTCATTGTGTACGTATACTGCGTTATAGGTAGCAAAACGGTATAAGAATTTTTTTACCATTTTTTGTGTTTCCAAAGGAAATAGGCAATAGCAACCAGTTCAAAATGAATGACATACAGAGTTAGTTTCGTTTATACCTCATTGTATATAGTGTCACTTGGACCGTAGTAGATGTCCAAGGTCTGATGACGGAGTAGAAAGGTGGCCACCGGAACTCAGGAAGTAGTTGATGTAATACCCCCGTGTTTGGACTCATTTGTATTGTTTTGGCGGGCACTTGGACCGTGACTGGTGTCCAAGGTCTGATGATGAAGCAGAAAGATGACCACCGGAACTCAGGAAGTAGTTGATGTAATACCCCCGTGTTTGGGCTCGTTAGGTTTGTTCTGGTGAGCACTTGGACCGTGAGTGGTGTCCAAGGTCTGATGATGGAGCAGAAAGATGACCACCGGAACTCAGGAAGTAGTTGATGTAATACCCCCGTGTTTGGGCTCGTTAGGTTTGTTCTGGTGAGCACTTGGACCGTGAGTGGTGTCCAAGGTCTGATGATGGAGCAGAAAGATGACCACCGGAACTCAGGAAGTAGTTGATGTAATACCCCCGTGTTTGGGCTCGTTAGGTTTGTTCTGGTGAGCACTTGGACCGTGAGTGGTGTCCAAGGTCTGATGATGGAGCAGAAATATGACCACCGGAACTCAGGAAGTAGTTGATGTAATACCCCCGTGTTTGGACTCATTTGTATTGTTTTGGCGGGCACTTGGACCGTGACTGGTGTCCAAGGTCTGATGATGGAGCAGAAAGATGACCAGCGGAACTCAGGAAGTAGTTGATGTAATACCCCTGTGTTTGGGCTCGTTAGGTTTGGTTAGGCGAGCACTTGGGCCGTAGGTGGTGTCCAAGGTCTGATGATGGAGCAGAAAGGCGGCCACCGGAACTCAGGCAGTAGTTGATGTAATACCCCCGTGTTTGGAGTCATTTGTATTGTTTTGACGAGCACTTGGATCGTGAGTGGTGTCCAAGGTCTGATGATGGAGCAGAAAGGTGTCAACCGGTACTCAGGAACCAGTCGCTTTTTACAATATTTAACGATTTTGATTCTGGATTCATGTTAAGGACCCCGCCGGATCGTCAGATATAATTTTTTATCCAAATCGGAGTTGATCTTACAAAATCCAAGATGGCGTCGGTTTTTACATTATTTTACAATTTTGACTCTGGATTCATGTTAATCACTCCGTCGGATCCTCGGATATCGATTTTTATCCAAATCGGAGTTAAGCTCACAAAATCCAAGATGGCGTCGCTTTTTACAATATTTTACGATTTTGATTCTAGATTCATGTTAAGGACCCCGCCGGATCGTCAGATATCAATTTTTATCCAAATCGGAGTTGATCTTACAAAATCCAAGATGGCGTCGGTTTTAACAATATTTTACAATTTTGACTCAAGATTCGTGTTAATCACCCCGCCGGATCCTCAGATATCGATTTTTATCCAAATCGCAGTTAATCTCACAAAATCCAAGATGGCGTCGGTTTTAACAATATTTTACAATTTTGACTCTAGATTCATGTTAATCACCCCGCCGGATCCTCAGATATCGATTTTTATCCAAATCGGAGCTAATCTCACAAAGTCCAAGATGGCGTCGCTTTTTACAATATTTACCGATTTTGATTCTGGATTCATGTTAAGGACCCCGCCGGATCGTCAGATATCTATTTTTATCCAAATCGGAGTTGATCTTACAAAATCCAAGATGGCGTCGGGTTTAACAATATTTTACAATTTTGACTCAAGATTCATGTTAATCAACCCGCCGGATTCTCAGATATCGATTTTTATCCAAATCAGAGTTAATCTCACAAAATCCAAGATGGCGTCGCTTTTTACAATATTTAACGATTTTGATTCTGGATTCATGTTAAAGACCCCGCCGGATAGTCAGATATCGATTTTTATCCAAATCGGAGTTTATTTTACAAAATCCAAGATGGCGTCGGTTTTTACAATATTTTACCATTTTGACTCTGGATTCATGTTAATCACTTCGTCGGATCCTCGGATATCGATTTTTATCCAAATCGGAGTCAACCTTACAAAATTTATAAATATTGATATAATCAATATTATAAAAGTGACGTTTTCTGGGTAAAGAAAGATACCACATTGTCGCTTATTGATAAGAATGATAAGGCGCTTCTGTCATAAAGAATCACTTGGAAAACCTTATCAACAGGCGACAATGTGGTACTTTTACCAAGAAAACGACACAATTTTTTAACGATTTCATAATATGTGACGTTTTGCGTTGAAAGGTACCTTATGGACGATCGGCGCTTACGCTGTTAACAAAGACGCTGATAATAATGCGCTGCAACGCGACGTAAGCGCCGACCGTCCATAAGGTACCTTTAGCCGTAAATAGCCACATATGAAATCATAAAAAATGTGCTTTTATTTAGAAAAAGGCACTTTGCCATTCTGCCGGTTGTCGATAAGGCGCGAATGTCATAAATATTAGTTTAGAAATGAACCTTATCAACAACCGACAGAATGGTACCTTTCTTTAGTACTAAATACAAACACAAATAATAAAATCATTTGGAAAAACCGAACAAATATTAGGTGAATTAATACAATATCTGTATCAAAGGATTATAAAAATGAGGAATTCTAAGATTTCTAAGTTATAACCTTTTAACGCCCGAATAATGACGCGCCGGTGTAGTAGTGTGCGTGCGCGCACGCACACAGATAGCGAGCAGTGCGGGGCCGCTAAATGCCTATTTCGTGTCCGCGGCAAACACTCTGCCCGCTCTTAAACGACTGCTTGAAGAGCATTACCTGTCTCTCCCGTAATATATATATATATATTTTTTTTTTATACTACGACGGTGACAAACAAGCATAAGGCCCGTCTGATGGTAAGCGGTCACCGTAGCCTATGGACGCCTGCAACTCCAGGGGTGTTACATGCGCGTTGCCGACCCTTTAAAAACTTTAACACTCCTTTTTTGAAGAACCCCATATTGTAGTCCTTTGGGAAAACAGTGGCAGGGAGCTCATTCCACAGCCGGAGCGTCCGCGGGAGGAAGTTCCTCTTAAACCGCACGGTACGAGACCATTTAGGCTCCAGGGTATGCGGGTGAACACCCTGCCGACGGCGAGCGGTGCGGTGGTAGAATGCAGCCGTTGGCATCATATCAAACAATTCCTCAGAGCACAATCCATTGTACAAGCGATAGAATACACACAAGGAGGCGAAGTCTCTCCTTAGACTTAAGGGTTCGATATCGCTCGTGAGTTTGGGATCGTTGACAATTCGGACAGCACGTCTTTGGATCGAGTCAAAGGGGCCCAGCTGGTATCCAGGTGCTCCCGCCCAAAGATGGCAGCAATACTCTATATGGGGCCTGACTTGAGACTTGTATAATAACAGTCTTTGCCCCGGAGAGAAGTATTGCTTAGCTCTATTGAGCACACCGAGCTTTTTGGATGCCAGCTTGGCCTTCCCTTCCAGGTAGCTACGGAATTGGACGTCACTGGAAATGTCAACACCCAGGATCCCAATACTCTCTGACATGGTAAGGACTGTGTCTTGGAATTGTGGGACCACAGTAAATGGGGTTTTTTTAGCGGTGAACGCGCAAACTTGTGTCTTAGTGGGGTTAAATCGGACAAGATTTTCCTGGCCCCACAGTGAGATATCATATATTCTTACCTATAATTTATTTTCTTTCTATCTGCTCCGTTTTCACTGTATGGCTTGTATATATGTTGCTGTTTTAAGGATATTATATATATGTGAGCTTATGTAGGTATGTCTATGTATTTATACTATTCATATATGTGTATGTTTATTGTTTTGCTTGATTTGTGTGATCGTTAAGTGCATTTCATCCTTATTTTTGCAACGCCTATTCTTCAAGGATAAGCTTTTAATGTTTCCGCTACCCAAAGGTTGTTTGGAAGAAATCGCTTTTTAGCGATAAGACCGTCGGTTGTTTGCCTCTGTGTTCATCAAATGTTTTTACATTGTAAATGTTTTCTTGTACTGAGGTGTGCAATAAAGTGTATTCTATCTATCTATCTATACTCCACGAATCAAAGTAGGTAACCACGGTGTAAAACATTCGTATCCTCTATAATATATATATAATGTGGTACCTTAAACTTGAATACGTCGCAAAAGCCGTTCTAAGTGTAAATTACTTTCCTTGAGGGGTAATATTAATTATAACCGCATATTACTTGAATATTGATAATAATAATCACTACGAACACGGTGGAATGTATTTCCATCGAAAATTTGCGGCAGAAATGTTCAGTCAGAGGCGTAAATGTATGCTCACACTTTTCCACCTTAAGACAGTGGCATAAGGAGCAAAATTGAGTACAAATATATGATCTTGACTGTTTTTTGGCGTAAATGGAGATAATTAATACATTGTTCGCCTAGGGCTGTGTTGTAAATAGATATGTAGTGGTTTAACTGTTTGCACTGAGTCCAAAATGTATAGTAACCAGTTAGAAGGATTAAAAAACAGACTGCTTGAAATACGGTGTGAAATGAAATTGGAGGTCTAGAGGAGCTCGAGAGGAGACCTGACCTGATTTGGGATATAAAATAACGTACAACCAAAATTGGAGTTTGAAATACGTATAACTAAAATGCTGGTGATTTGTTTATGAGCCTAATCAGTATCGGGTGCTGATTACGGGAAAATAAGAAAATAATCCGCGCGAAAAAATGTATCACACTCTATACAATAGCGTTGGTGGCGTAGCGGTAAGCCGTGCGACTACCTTTCAAGGGTTGCCGGCTCGTACCAATGAGTTTTTCGGAACTTTTGTACGAAATATCATTTGATATTTAACAATCGCTTTTCGGTTAAGGAAAACATTGTGGGGAAACCGAAGTAATCCTAATAAAGCCTAAATTACCCTATGGGTTGGAAGGTCAGATGGTAGTCGCTTTAGTAACTGGGATGGGAATGTATACCTACAATAAATGTATGATGGGAATGTATAAGAGAGGTATGGGCACAGCGGATGCATACCGTTTAATGTGGTAGGGCACAGCACAACAAATGTCGTCTCGCTCAAATCATCCACATTCATTTTTTAACGCAGGAGCTTAAGGTAAATAAGCCTGACGGCGCCTCATGAGAACTGGCTTGTAGGTGCGAGATTTGTCTATGCTTTATCGCAGTGAAGTGTCAAGAAGACGTAACGTTATACCGAGCGCTGGGGTGGTGGCCATTGAAGATTGACGTTTGGATATTGATCAACGCCGTGTCGTTGTGCGTACTCAAGATGGCGGGTGCGTCTCTTGAATAGTTTTTTTTTTGTTTTTTGGATGCTAAATATTGTTTAATGTGTAATATTTATAGCGTATTCTGCAGTAAACTAACGAAGAAGTGTGCAGCTAATGAAGAATTAATCCTGAATTGCGTAGCCGTTTTAGCCGTTAGCCGTAGCGACAACCGAGTCATTACTCGGTTGTCCCGGGACCTCGCCCTCCTGAGAAACTATTTTATTACGTATAGCTATAAACTCAATAAATAGCAAGGCCAATTACCGAACAACGTCGTCCAAGAGGCAATATACTATTTATATAATATATGATACACTGATATATAAATAATACGTTACCACCTAAAATTTGGCGTTTCTATTATGTAAGAATGTATATTGTTTTGAAACGCCAAATTTTAGGTGGTAACTCGAAAATTGTACCTCAGACGAAAAGCCATCCAGGTAAGGTATTAAAAAAGTTTAAATTCTCCATCGAATCAGGAGGGTGTTTCACGGCGTTTTGTGTCAACGGACACAAAATCTACCGCCTTAAGGAGGCATAAACTGTCAGGGTTCGCGCAACATAACAGGACGACACTACTTGCCACTTTTTAATTTTTTGCGCAACATATTTAATAGGCGTACTAGCTTAATAGGGCTGCAGTTAAAACCTCAAGAAATCGTTAGATTAGGGTACTACGGTTGTTTTAAAAATCCTTGACGGACAGTACATAGTGGTAGTTAGCCTATGGATAGCTTTTGGTTGATATGATGATTTTCATTTATTCATACACACATACAAGCTTACAGCAATTACAAACAAGACGCTTATATGCTACATTTACAAACTAATTACTAATAATAATTACACAAAAACAAAAAGAAATAAATAAATAATAAATAAATAAATATTGTGGGACAATTTTACACAAATCGACCTAGTCCCACGGTAAGCTCAATAAGGCTTGTGATGTGGGTACTAGACGACGATATATATAATAGATAGATACATATAAATACTTAAATACATAGAAAACATCCATAACTCAGGAACAAATATTCGTGATAAACACACAAATAAATGCCCTGACCAGGATTCGAACCCGGGACCTCCTGCTTCGTAGGCAGGGTCACTACCGACTAGGCTAGGAGGCCGTTAAATAAATATTGAAACATTACAAAATTAAATTTAAAAACATATAACCCAGAGGAAAATGTTCCAGGGGAGTCATAAAATATATCATATCATCTTGAGGCAGTTGGACTGACAGTTTATTTAGGAGTGCGAGTGCCCGACCATCAGCTGTCAATGGTAATTTAATTTAATTTAATTTTATATTGCGGCAAACAGTCTTCTTCTGCGTCGTGGCGGCAGAGCGATGATGATGTCTGGCTTACGAGCTGAGCAAGCCTCGGTATAGTTAGAATAAAATGTTAATATTTGCTTTATTGAAATTGAACGTCGCTTCTTATACTATTCCAACTGCTTGAACAGCACGCAGACTGCTGCCAGCAATGCACCGAGATATTGAGGGTTACAGAAATTACATTCGTGTCCTGCTCTATCAATTCGATATAATGTATTTATGTAATAGTTCAAGCTGTAGTAGGACAGAGCGAGATAGGGAGATCGAATTCTTGGTTGTGTCATTATAATATCACAGCCATTGTTCAAGATAGTGTAGATATGGCTTAATAAAAGCATAGGTACGCCACGCCTTTTTACTTTTTAAGGATTACGTAATATCTTAGAAGTAAACAATCGTTTACTTCCTAAAAAACATTATCTGTGTAAACCAATTATTATACAAAATCAGGGTTCCTAGTTGACAACGGAACCCTAAAAAGAAAAGTGAAAAAATCATGACCTCGGACGGGACTCGAACCCGTGACTCTTAAGGATGACTCACACCGGTCCGATCCGATACGAGACGATCTGTCAGTTTCTATACAAAACGTCACGTGACATCCGAACTCCGAGGGCTCCGAGCTATCACGTGATTCTTTCTATAGAAACTGACAGATCGTCCCGGATCGGATCGGATCGGACTGGTCTGAGTGATCCTTTACGCAGATGCGGGGTCACATTTTTCCACATTTCCTTTTTTTTTAATTTATTATTGTTTGCAGACATTTCTGCTTAAAAATAATAAATAAATAAATAAATATTATAATAGATCGCTTAAATTGTTCAATTCGCGTGCCTTCGGTAGGTTGTGTGAATAGACCGCCAGGTGTATGAGGTGTGACTGATAGTAGGGATTGGAAAACTTCGCCGGCAGCCTTATTCTGGTGTGCTTCTTGTCATGCTTTTATACCGTATACTTATCCCATCGAGTAACAGAAAATGGCTATATTTATAAATACATTTTAGAAAATAAATGGAAAAAAACATTTATTTTCGAAATATATACAGTAAATTACAGTAAGTGTAACTTACCTAACTACCTACCTCTACCTACCTTAAATCCAAAATAGGTCCTTGAGGCATTGTACCTAGGATGCTGGCAGCATTTCATAGTTGTATCGCAATGCTGATACGTTGTGCGAGGAAGCGACCAGCTCTTCGGTCGCCAGTGACATCAACCAGACGTTTTGCGATTTCTACGAAAAACTTGCGTGCGCTGGGACTTCATTGCTCAAGAGTTAAGAAAATAAATAGATTTTAGTGGGGAAGTGGGTGGTTGCTTAAATAATCCAGTTATTAATTCCCTTCATAATTCGATGTTTAGTCTTAAAACGTTAGTTAAGCGTAAATTATTCTAGTATAACTTTTTGCTTTGTTTGATACTGTTTTGTTACTTACAACTACCTATACTTTCTTTGGTTAACAACTTTTGATATTCTTTTATGAACCTCCAGGTCTTTTTTATTGTTGTGTTTCTATCTGTACACTATATGTACGTTATCTCATGTTTTTTTTATGACTGTTTGTGTTCTAAATAAATTAAAAAAAAAAAAATTAAACAGACAGTTTATAAGGAGATTTTGATTATTTTGGACATATGGTCTGATGAGCTGATCTATCGTGATTCTTGTATTTTTTACACATGCGTTCATGGCTGCATGGGCAATTTATGAATAAATTCATTCATAAACTGCCCATGCAGTCTTGAGCGCGATAGTAGGTACCTACATTTTACTACACACCTACACCTTACTCAAAGCAGTCAGAAAATAACGTATATATACATACGTTATTTTCTGACTGCTTTGAATTATATTATTTATGCGACTCTCGACTGTGGCACAGCACACGTCATGTGCTAGCTAACCTATGCATGGCAAATTCTGCTGATTTCGGTCAAATTCCCCTGAGAATGAATCATGACCGTTCTGTATGAAACAGGTATTTATCTCGTGCCTGAAACCCGTGCAAGCTAGTTCCCCTAAATATGTAGTTTTCGGCGTAAATATGCGCCTCACTGGAATTATACGCCGGCGCGTTGCGGCGACGCCGACAAATATGCCGTAGGGTTGTCAGCAATTTACGTGCATTGACATTTTTACTGTGTTTATATATGCGTTTCTTATAAGGATTCCATTTATTATATAGAAATAAAATAACCTAGTACATAACACAATATTATAATAGCATGATGTTTCAGGGTTGCTAGACCTGATAGTTGAAGTTATTCTCTTGCCACCTACAGAGAAATGAATAAAAACTTAAACACAAAGATGTAGCGTTTGAAAATCTGTATACCTATTTATGCTCTCTATTTTACATATGTGTTCTGACAAGCAACGAGCGCAGTAACAGTTAGAGAGCATCATACTGTTTTTTTCTTACCTAGTATTACCACCTCGAAAAAAGGGATGGATATATGTAGTTTTTTATCCTGCTCTTACATAGTGATAGTTTTCTTGCCAGACTATTAATGACCAATGAGGGTTTGGTATGGTCAATGTGGATAATTCCATCTTAGCCACTATTCCGTCTAAAGCCCGCATGCGTTTAATTAAGCACTGTACATTAGCATAGCTTATAGACTGAGTCAGCAGTTGCATACTGTGCGTACTTTAGCAGAGTTACTTATATATTATTATTATATTATGCGGGATATCCTAAAACCTGTTCAAGCTAGGTCGCCTAAATACCTACTCGTATGTAGTTTTCGGCGTAATGTGTGTCGCGCTGGAATTATGCGCCGTCGCTTGTTGCGGCGACGCCGACAAATATGACGCAGGGTTGTCGACAATTCGCATACATTTTTATCATTTAAATATACTGTAGTTATTGTATGTTGTATGTTAAGTTAGGCGATCCAGTGGATGACACTGACCCAGTGGATGAAATTTTCACAGTTTATTTAAAATATAAGAAAACGTTTGTTAATATAATCCCAGTGTATAAACAGTGTCAATTTGACTCTTAATGCCATCTTTGATTGTTTGCAGATAAACTTTCATCGATTCGTTGAGAATTTGTGAGATGGTTTTTGTAAGCAGGTTCTTCTGTCGATTTGGGCCGGCGCGTTTAGGAAATTTGTTAAGAAAGAGTAATAGGGGATTTAATTCAATGTTGATAAGTGTTTATTAAATCTGATGTTTAATTATAAAACAAACAAAGAGTTTTGTATATTTAAAGTGCATTACTTTGTATATGTGAGTACTTTGGAGCCACAGGGACAAAATTATAACGTGTAAGTGTTACGATCGATGTTTCATGATCGAAAGTGTCGTGTTAGAGAACATACCTGCGTCCAGCATTGGACTATCTTAGATTGTTGATGCTGATAGCATTTTATTATTTTTCTGAAATAAGTAAATTAATATTATGTTAAAAAAGAAACGTTTTTGTTTTGCGTCGTGCCAATTAAGTGTCAACCCTAGCAGTATCACGGCGCTGCAGGTGATGTCCGCTCGGCTGGAAAATTCCGGTAATACGCCGTCGAAGCCACGCCGCCGGGAGCGCGTCAAATCATTTCCCATCCCTACTTCTATTCACGATCAGAAGTGGAATAGTCGTAAATCAGTGAAATAGTGTTAGGTCAACTACGGTATCTCATCATCAGGTATAATATTATTTCATCATTATCAGGTATATTGTTATAATATATTGGGCAGTTCTCTTTTTTTACGGACAATGAAACACGATATGGTCTTCTGTTACCGCGATTGTTATTCATTGAAATTAAACACTTTAGAACGGATTAATCGCGTTTATTAACACCATGACCCTACGTTTCTATGAGTATTGTAATTATAAAAAACTCTGATTTTACTGTATTAATCAATAAATATATAAAAAAAACTTATTCTCATTCAGCAGAAAGACGTCTACACAATAAGGATGCCCATGGTCATTCGCGTTCCGTAGCCAATTACTTTTTTTTTTCAACATAATTACACTCTGTCTTAATATTGTCTTCTGTTACCGCGATTGTTATTAATTGAAATTAAACACTTTAGAACGGATTAATCGCGTTTATTAACACCATGATCCTACGTTTCGAGCCCTTTACAGCACTCGTTTACATAATATAATATAGACCTATTTAATAATATATAACACCTTATTTTTATTGATTTGCTTTAATTTTAAGGGTTCGTTCCTGAGATAAAATTAAATTAATTTCTCGTAATTAACCTCATTTTTGTAATGATTACTAATTTTGATTTTATCCGATAAGACTTTTGCAAGTGTTTAAATGCACAAAAAAAAACTAATCAGTGAAATTTCAACTCTTGTTCCAAAAAGTATTTTTTTATTTTAAACAAAGTTAGTATATTTAAGTATGTGACAGACAGACAGACTGAGTCGCACCATAAGGGTTCCTTTTACACCATTTTGGTACGGAACCCTAAAAAACGGTGTAGATACAAACATATGCGGGAAAAGCCCGGCAAAGTCCGGCAGTCGGACAAAAATAGACGGAATTATAGCCAACACATATTGCACATCATATGCACAATAACTCTTAATGGGGCTTGTGGAGCCTTTGAGCGTGCATTTTCACATTTTGACTGTAATTCTCCCGTCGACGGTGATCATTTGCCTGTTTTAGCTGCATATTTCAAGTGCCGAATACGGGTTATGGTTGATATTATTTATGCATGAATTTGAATGCAATATCATTTAACAAATCGAATCGTACAGGAGAACCATGAACGAAATAATTTATTATAAATTTATAATAAATATTTTGATTCATGTTTTTAAGTAGGCACACTACTAAATGAATCTGAATATGTTATACAACAGCAACATATACAACGTGTCCCAAAACTCAACGATAAGCCGGCACCACAGTATGGAGCTGCTTACGCAGTCGAGAAAAAAAAACATCGCAATTATTGTAGAAATTACAGGAAAAATACAAATTCATCGAAAATCGACATCCCTAATGGTATTTTTAACGACCATGTCATGTCTACAAATACTCAAATATTTCTGTTTTTTTTTTGTTTTTGGAAACTTAAGTAGTCCTGCTATCTAACACAGCCCTTAGGGTACATGTAGTTTTTACATAAAAAAATATCTTAGTAAAGTTTCGAAAAACAAAAAAAAATAAATTGAATATTAGACTTCTATTAGATCGGTACACAACGGTGGAGAAATGCGGGCCACCAGGTGTTTCTCGATATCTTTAGAGTGGCCGACTTCGTGGCCATCAGCTCTCCACTTTTCCTTTCTAAGATATTCAAATAGTTACGAAGTTTCTTGGAATATTTACGCATCGCATTTAGTTTTTTAAACGTCAAGGATGACTCACACGACAACGGGACGGGACGATCTGTCAATTTCTATAGAAAGAATCACGTGATAGCTCGGAGCCCTCGGATGTCACGTGACGTTTTCTATAGAAACTGACAGATCGGCCCGTCTCGCCTCGTCCCGTCCCGTTCTAGTTTGAGTCACCCTTTAATAAAACATCTCAAATAAAATAAACATAATTTAGAATAGTTCAAGAGTTTTCTTCGTGGAAATGGAAAGAAGACGTTACAGATTCGAAGTACATTTTCTTCTTTGATAGTATTAATTTTGAAGTAAAACCTGTTTCAAATAGGGTTTAAGAATACAGTACTATTAAATCCCGTGAGATTTGAAAATTCTAAGTAAAGCAACATTTAAAAGGAATCGAGCCTAATCTTACTAGACGAAATTCGTTGAACTAGGATGATCATCGAATTATAGTATTGTGAGACATATAAATGTTAAGTATAATAAATTACGGATTATACCTACTTACGTTATAAATATATTACAACGGGGCTTAATCGTGTAGATTTACACGATTAAGCCCCGTTTTAGTAAAGTAAAGTTTAAATAAGTGTTATACTCACGTATTTTGAGTCACTACGCGCATGCCTAATCGGTCCAACCGGTCATCCTCGGTTGAGTTTTCCATCGAGAGCGCTGCGCGCGGCGAAGCGAAACTCAGTCCGCTCGCGCGCACCGTCACGCACGGTCCTTGACGCTTGATAATGACTAAAAATACGTGAATGTTATCCGTCATCATCATCATATCCGCCTATAAAGTCCACAGCTGGTCCAAGTCTCCACAACGACCGGTCCTGCGCTGCCCGCATCCAGCAGTTTCCCGCGACCTTGACCAGGTAATGTAATCCGTAATCTATTAGGTATCATACGATGATCATCATCAGGAGTCTGACGTAAGGAGCTAGCGGATAGCCACGTGTAATAAAATGACAAATTCCCCATTATACCAAAACTCGTTAAAGCTCAAATAAACTCTACCCGCAGTCGTAAACAATAAATTAGCCGCACCTCATTCATTCCCAACAAAAAGGCTGCATAAAGATTAAACAATTCAAACATCAACTCAGCGGCCATATTTTATTTTGTACAATAAAAGGGAAGTGAGAAGTGGCAATAATAATTAATTTTTATTTGGCCCCCGGGCCTGGCGGTTGGAGTGCTGCCAGGTGACTGACTGAATTTTTGATGCTAATATTATTAATCGTCAAATTGTTATCATTCAGAGGTCTAGATATCAATGTTGTATTTTTTCCCGCAATTTTATTAAAAACGTTGTTCGATACACGTGCGGAAATGTCATTCTTCACTAGTGTCACTTGAGTTTTGCCCAGATATCTCGGGACTCGTAAAGTTCCGCACTAGCGTCGAAATGTGCTACTTTCATGATTGTTAATCTATGTAGCAGCTACAAAATTATTTCCGGCAATGCAAATGGAAAATTATTACTAGTTGCAATAAAATCTCGGTTTGAAATGGATGCATTGTATGATTTTAATTCTGATATATATTTCCATAAATGATGTCAAAAAATGACATTTTCTTCGAGACGCTCTCACATTCTACAGGGTTATGTTAAGATATGTATATATTATCTACACACCAGTATTTTTCTCTCTTATTTGATATGAAAAGTAGAGTATTTAACTTGGGTGAAAAGCACTATTTCAGTCTTCGGCGTTCTCACTACGTTTGAGTGTCAAAATACCTCAATATACTAGGTATTTTGTGAACCGAAGTTAGAAGAGGTTTAGAGTTTTCAGTCTATTGATTCTAGTCTACTCTGTAGTGAAGGTCTGAAAGTAGTGGTATCGGATGACACCAAGATTTGTTTGTGCAGTAATTCGTGTCAAGTTCGAATCAAGTCATAAAAAATCAGGTATATTTGAACTTTGAACTTACTGTAACGAAGTTGACGCTTTATGAGATGCGCTCATTTTACACCTAAAGCTGGGTCCACACTTGTGTCATATTGCACTTCAAGCAACACAGGGGGGGAGTCGGCATACTTACCGTTTCTCTGCCTAATTACAAGCCCAAATGGGCATACGCGGGTCTGTGTTGTGACTAGTTCGTACACAGAAATAGATCGAAGCGTACAAGATTTGTTAGTGTAGTTTTATCATATTCTATTCGTTAGTATCGTCATTATAGTGTTTTGTATGTATTGTGTGAGAAGTGTGTCTGCATGTTTTCCCCCGCAAATGTGACAGTATACGGTAATATATCGCATTTCCCTTCCAACGTGTTGGCAGCCGGTGTTGCTCGATGTATTTTGCCCTATCGTATCTCCGTAGCGTTGCATCGACGTGTATCTTGAGCATTACTGTGAACGCTAAAAGATCGCTCGCGAATCATGTTGAAAAGCATTTATAAATACCGCACACACTCGCTACTGGATATGCGTATCAAGATCGGTAAGTATAGACGTGTTTTGATACTGTATCATGATACAAAGTTATTGTTTGATACGTGATACGCCGCGATCCATCTCGAGTCTATTTTCCCCGATCAACAAAGGGATGCGGATACGCTCTCCTGACAAGTTTGTACGTATTCCGATCCGTGCAGCGATCAGATCATTGCAGTTATAACAAAACGATACGGTGTTGATATGCTTCCCAGTGATACATTATGCGAAAAGTCAGCGTCCATACTTTAGATACGAAAGCTCGACATCACGGCAGCATTATAATGCCGCATACTACGCCTGATTAGACGACGCAACGGAGCCACATAGTTACGAACAGATCAGCTGCCAGATGCCCGAATTAATTAGTAATGATAGTATGGCACACTAACTAGAGAGGGGTGTCGCTCTCCTAATTGCAAACCTATTTGGGCCGGCAGCTCTCCGTGTATTATACTAACCGCAATTATTTCACGCCCTGATGCTAGTGATACGGTATGCACAAAGAGCGTCCATCCGTACTGGGTGCGTAGCCAAGATGCCAATCGCTCACGCTATGAAGCGTTTCGTAGTTATCTCTCTCTATCACTCTACCTTATTTATTAGTGTGACAATGACAGTTGCGTTTCCGTTTACGCACACTTATACGCCATCTCGATACGATACGCATGATCGAGATCGGTGTGGACCCAGCTTAGAATGCTTACACAAACAGACCTCAACTTCGAATGGTGCAATGTTGATTTAGGGGCAAAGTTGTAAGCTTTAACATTCGTAATCCCTGTTTGTCGAATTAAATCACTTTGACGTTTGTTGGAAAACTAGCGTCGGGGTCCGTCAGCTTGTTTATTATCTGTCTAGTTTTAGTTTTACATGCGGAGGTTTACTGGTTTAGTGTGTTTATGTTTAGATTATGTTTGACAACCATGGAAAAGTTATGTTTATAAACTAACTACGTTGTGAATTGAAATAGATGTCATATACCTACTAAAGAAAAAGACCAAAACTGACGAAGGCCAATCCGAGGATCGAACTCGTGTCTTCAGCTTGCGCGGCTAACGCCATAACCACTAGGCCAAATGGTCCTATCGAAATGTCGGCGAATTTCTCGAGTATAGGCAATCTTAGTAACAGGCAAGACGCTCGTGGGCATTTTCTAAGTACAAGCGACTTTGCTTAGTACTTCCATCCAAACCACTCAGGGGTTCCGGTATGGCGAGAGAGATGGCGCTGTCAACTACGTTGTTTTATATTTCAAATTGTTTTATATCTAGTAAATTTAATAATGACACTTTTATTAATTTAAACTTTCGTGAGTCACACTGACATTAAAGTCTTCTTGTGTTCTTGTGGTTCACTTATGGTCATATATTATTTCTATTTATGGTATCTATCACTTTGTTGAAACGATACAATCTTGTAGTGGTAGAGTCCATCTATGCTAAGTTTCCTAGATTTTGATAACACAGAATGTGAATAAGAAAACGTCATAATTTCATAGAAGTTTGACATTTAAAATAACACTTTAAAGTATGACAGTTCATTTGTTCATTTGATGAATGTGTGAGGTTCAGTAAGAAGATACACCTCTGTCTGTCACCAAGCTGTATCACATGAACCGTGATAGTTAGACAGTTGACATTTTCACAGATGCTGTATTTATGTTGCCGCTATAACAAAAATTAATAAAATAAATATATAAGGGGGCTTCCATACAACAACGTGATTTTTTTCCGTTTTGTATAGAAAATGGTAAGTAACCCTTGGCGCGTCCAACTCGCATTTGGTCAATCTTACTTCTTGCCGTTTACTATGATATATTCATATCTCCATCTGCGATTTCCACTATGTGAGCGACAGTAATGGCAGAGTAACACGGTCCGGCGATGGATTTTCCAGTCTAGCGACTCCCTTTACTGCGAGTAAATCAAGCGTGGTTCACTGGAAGAGATCTGTGTGAGAGATTAGTGCACCTTTGTAGTTATGACTTGTATTTTTCCGTTTATCATTTACTAAAATATATTATATTTTGATGTTAGGAGGCCTTTACACCTCCAAATCCTATTAGTATTATTTTTTGATAATGAGGACCTTTTACATCTCCAGTCTTTATTTTGAAACTTGGGGAGCCTTTACATCTACAAATTTTATTCGTATTTTATTTTGATGTTGGGGGACCTTTTACATCTCTAATCTTAATTTATTATTAACTATTTAGACTATACATCTCTTGTCATATTACTTAGTACGTTTATTTTAATATTGCTTACCCAGGTTTTAGCTGTTTAATTATCAGTATTTAGATTATACTTTCTCACTATATATATTGTAAATGTTTGTACATGCAAATGCTTTATGGTCATGCTTATTGACTTGTAAAAGTGCCCTTGAGGCCAACTTGCAGAATATTTTTTTGAATTTTGACTTGTATTCGATACGACGTGTAGGCGACAACAAAGTTACAAATACAACTATTTCTAAAGTATTAACAATTCAGTTGGGACAAACAAAACACGATGTTTGTCTTTCCGGTGGACTATTCTAAAGTTAAGTACTATAATGCTATTTTTATTTAAGCCTTTTCTACATTAACTCCCATTCTATTGCATTGTATGATAAAAATCATTACTAAATGTCCACAAGCTGTTTACTGACCACAGGAAAGAAAAAGTGTTCAGCTGAACTGTAGAGCCAATCTTTCCTGCGGCCAACAGTTAACAGCTTGTGTACATGTAGTCATGACTTTTACATACTTTCTATTGTGGATAAGGGTTCAATAAGAAAATCAATCGTCATATTAACCTTTGACTTTTGAAAAGTCCACAGGAAAGATTCCGAAAATTGTTTTATTTGACCCAGTCCCTACCTACTACATATTAGATGAATTTTCGTGTGTTTTTAATTAACTAGTGTTTAGCCCCGAAAACGTGAACTCACGACCTCTTTATCGATTTGGCTTTCGTTCTAAGTTGAAATATTTGGGCACCAATTTCACGACAATCCGATAAACGATACTCGAGTTTCAAACAAACAAACATACATTGTATGTATGTATGTTTGTTTGTTTGAAACGACGGAGTGTCCAAGTAGATTGTGAGAAAGAGATAGAAAGCGACTATTTATTTTAACTAACTAATATTTTATACTGTTGTTTTACTCATGTGTTATTTTTCGTGGCATCACCGAATGGGCACTTCGGAAGACCAGCGCTGGCTTCAAAACTAGCATTATGCTGAGTCGAGTCCATTGGGGCGGAAAGGTTCTCGAGTGGCGACCACGTGCCGGAAGGCGCAGCGTGGGTAGGCCCCCCACGAGGTGGACTGATGACCTGGTAAAGGTCGCAGGAGTCCGCTGGATGCGGGTGGCGCAGGACCGGTAATTGTGGAAATCTTTGGGGGAGGCCTATGTCCAGCAGTGGACGTCTTTCGGCTGAAGTGATGATGATGATGATGAGTCAATTTCGTGACGCATACAACAACTCTGTTTTCCTGTTTCTGTTCTTTTATTATTTGTTGTCTGTACATGTGTGTGATCGTCACGAATAAACGATTCTTATTCTTATTCTTAAATATCTATCAAACTTCACAACGATCCAATCAACGATACTCGAATTATCGTTGAACAAACTTACAAATATAGGTACCCACATACATACAAAAGCCGGATTGTTCCAGTAAACTCGAAGAACTTCGCTGGCTTCGCTCGCTCGTTCAATGAGCTACTAAGTTATCAATATTCAATTACAACGGTTAACACTCAAGTATTTTTATCACAAGGCGTGACATTTTTCGACTGCATCGGGCAGTCATCGTCGGACAGACAGAGTGGTGTCACCTTCGCGGCTCGGGCATCGGTCATCGGGGAGTATGACTCACGGAAGTTTAAATTATATAACTACCTACTAAGTTAGTCAATATCCCTATAGCTACATAAACATAATGTCATCCCCCATATGTTCAGCCAACCCCTTTTGACCCTACTTGACAAACAGTTCAAAGGGGGGACCCTTTGGGGAGCGCAGGGTATTGTAATCACAACTCATCGAAGGCGCCAAACTTACTGACCTGGCAATGAGATCCTAACGTGATAAAGCATACTTAATTAAGTAATTAATCGATATTCAGGCGATTGAACTGGTTGGAATTAATTTAACTAGTGGTTCGACCCTAATGTGAACTGGCGAACCCTATATCTCGGGAACCCCTTGACTGATTTGACTCATATTCGAAATTAAAAATTCTATTTTCAATACAGTTGCGTGCGCAAAGTTAGTTTTTGCGAACTAGTGTTCTCTGACTCTCTCTAATGTCTAGTGTGACTCTGTGTTAATCAAATGTTTGTACCTTGTAAATGTTTTTTTCTTTCTCATGTACTGAGGTGTGCAATAAAGAGTATTCTATTCTATTCTAGTGTTTTATATTTTTCCATTTTTTTAATTTAGTTTTGTTCCAATTCATGACCGCTTACCGAAGAGTATTAAGTACTACTAGTTAACTTTGCCGAGACATAATACGACTAAATACTTACTATTAACGCAAAAATATTAAAGATATTCATATTTCACTATTTTCCTCTTCATAATAATAATGTGATGTCGATGTGTGTATGAAACAGCCAACGTAGAGGTAGAAGTAGAGGCGTTTTTCAATCAGGTAAACATGTTCGTAGGCTCTATTAGACATGACGATACGATTTGTCACATGCGATTTATTATTTCGTTAATGAGAAATAATGATTATGATATAAAATAAGAAAGTAAAGAAGATAAGATGAACATTTTTAAGATGTTCCTGATAGTTACTTGACATATTAAAAAAAAATATTATATAGTTTTTTTTTCACATCTGTATTGAAAAACGTCGTTCGATACGTCCCGAGTATTGTTACTCGCCTCTGGCTCGTACCAAGATACCCCGGGACTCGTGAAGTAATGACCTAATGACATACTTTCCGTACTAGCATCGTAATGGTTTATTATCTCATCTAAAAACCTGCCAAATTTAAAGGCGATCCAATCAACGATAATTTTTTTATGAATAGTTGTGATAAATAAATTATTGAGCGTAGCCAGAATTGATGATAGCGTTATCATCAGATAATGACAGTCCCCGGAGCTGCCCAACACTCATTAATTACGCACGGAGACACTGACGACTGGTGGGTTCTCATTGGGACTGGAACACTTCTACTTCGACCAGTTTCGAATGTCTACTTACTTAATTTTTTTTGAAAGAAAGGAAAATTAGATGACCGGTGACGGGAGTCGAACCCACCCGCTTCCACTTATCTTATTACTCTTATATTTACATAGTAACACATTTTAGTATGTGTTAGTATGTAAATATTATTATAACTCGTACTACATGACTTTGTAGTATGAGAGTCTTAATGAAATGTTTATTTAAAGAAAAAACGATTTAATGTCGTCATTTTTATTTATTGTCGAACATACATACATACACACATATTAGTTTTTAAGCAGAAACGTCTACGAACGATACCAAATTTCTCAGAAACACATTGTTAGTGGTGAATAAAAACTCAAGATCACGGGTGTGGTCCTGGCAACTCAGTCGGAAGAGCGATGAGCTGGTATCTCAGAGTCCCGCCCGAGGACATAAATTTTTCCACTTTTCCTTTCTTTACATCCATACATACATACATGTGTACTTACATACATACAAACGACGGATTGTCCAAGTGGACTGGGAGAGCTTACTCGCTTCGCTCGCTCGTTCGACATAACATAGTTATTGTCTAATAAGAAATCACTAAAAATTAAAATATCTAGTCATCTTAAAATACTTATATCGGGTTACTCACCTCAATAAAGTCGATAATAGCTCGACATGTTTCGGAACATTCCGTATCCCATATTCATGAGTCATGCGTCTGGCCGCGGCTGCTCTACGCATACATAACGCGGAGACATATTTTAATATGTCTGATACTCACGGGAGTTTTCTAACTAAACAAAACGGGGTCGAAGCTCTTGGTATATGGACTCCCACCGCACGCAAGTTTTTCGTAGAAATCGCGAAACGTCTGGTTGATGTTACTGGTGACCGATGAGCTGGTGGCTTCCTTGCACAACGTATCAATGCCTCAAGGACCTATTTTAGATTTAAGGTAGGTAGAGGTATGTAGTTAGGTAAGTTACACTTACTATAGATATTTTGAAAATAAATGTTGTTGAATTAAAATATCTATTCATCGTTTTATTTATTTAGCGAGTTTGCAAGTGGAATCCACCAAGGAGTTTTGGAGATTTTGATCAAAGAACTAAACAAGACAAACTTCACTTAATTGAATTTGGCTAGTTAATAAACTTCACTGGGCTTAGCTAAAGTTAAATATTAATAGTCTGCCTGCTCAACTATAGATACTGGTGGACACAAAATTCGTTCGTAAAAAAATTGGATTTCTCACAATTAAGTACATAATTGCAATTATATAAAAAGCCGGTAAAGTGCGAGTCGGACTCGCGCACCGAGGGTTCCATACAAACTTTATGTTGTAACTACACCTAGAAGTAGAAATTTGACGTCAGTTACATGTATCGACAGATTGGGTCAGTCGTTTGCACGGCATAGAGTTAGTACCTATGCGAGTTTGTTAAATTGTTACTTGATGTTTTTTGTACTTTAATTAGAAAGCTGTGATTACAACATGATATCATATAAATTTAAAGAAAAGAAAAACAATCTTAGGCCCATTTGCACCACCCAGGATTACGTGAAAACCCAGGGTTGAGCTGTCAAATCCCATACCTACAAAAAAATGCGTAACTCCGTGCTATGTGGCTAACCCCAGAAGGCCTAGTATAAAAATTGTACGACATTAACTCCTCGACCGCGTTAGCGTATCGGGAGTTCAAATTATGTTTGCCGTTTATTTAAATCATCCGAAAACTTTCATATTTTGACCCCTCGATACGCTAACGCGGTCGAGGAGTTAATGTCGTACAACTTTTATACTAGGCCTTCAGGAGGTGCAAGTGGCTTAATTTCAAATTTACTTAAAAAAAAATTTTTCATAAAAAAGTAATAAGTTTGCATATATTTTTTAAGATAAGTTAACTTTAAAATGAAAAGTACGATAATAAAATCTCAAAAAGAAAGGAAAAGTGGAAAAGTTTATTACCTCGGGTGGGACCCGAACCCGCGACTCAGAGATACCAGCTCATCGCTCTCCCAACTGAGCTACCGAGAACACACCCGTGGCACCGAATGTCTCCACCATATCCCTCGTATTTGATATCGTTCGCAGACGCTTCTGTTTAAAAACGGCAATAATTTGTATTTGCGCAAATCAATAAGCACGATTGGTTTTATTTGTCTATAATAAACACTTTAGAACGCATTAATCGCATTTATTAACACCATGACCCTACGTTTCGAGCCCTTTACAGCACTCGTATTCACAGGGTTAAGATGATGACTGGTGTTAATAAATGCGATTAATCCGTTCTAAAGTGTTTAATTTCAATGAATAACAATCGCGGTAACAGAAGACAATTTTGTCTTCAATTGGTATTTTTCTCTAAATAACCAACCTAACTACAAACCTGGAACAATTTTAGTCTGAAAAATGTGCTCCACCAAGTTAAAGCGTTACTCAAGAGAATCTTTACAGCGATGAAGTTTTATCTTGGCTGATTGCTGATTAATATTCTGCTTGTTATCTTTCCTGCGGCTGGGCTATGCTTGGTATTTCTCAATGAGATCGAGTCAGAAATGAGGAGATCCGTAGAACCAAAGTCGCTGACATAGTCCGTAGGATTAGCAAGCTGAAGTGGCAATGGGCCGGCCATCAAATATCGGATAGCCGATGGGGCAAAAAAGTCCTTGAATGGAGAGCAAGTACTAGCAAGCGCAGTGTAGGACGGCCACCTACGAGATGGACCGACGACCTGGTGAGGATCGCTGGGTCTCGTTGGATGCAGGTGGCTGTAGACCGGTCGCGCTGGAGTTCGATTGACGAGGCCTATGTTCAGCAGTTGACGCTTAAAGGCTGAAATGATAATGATGATGATGATATTGTTAAATTTGAGAATTTGGTATAAGGAAACGCCCGGTTACTTGACAGATTTATTTGGACTGACTCGCTACAAGAAATATACGCCTACCTACAATCTACATATATAACACCTCCACCTTTAATTTACACATTGGTAAACATGACATGTTTATAACCCTCCAACTTATATCTATATTACATGACCACAGTTCATTGACCGTGCTGTTTTAAACCGTAATATTGAGGAAAAAATATATAATCCTTCCAAATAAGTAATTTGCTTATATATATCAATAAGTGCTATTCTTATCAAATAGAACCAATTACAAACAGGAGGTCTGTTCAGTACAAGGGATATTTATATATTTATTCATTGGTTCAAGATCTTATCGTTAAGATAGTACCTAACTAAATATCATTACTATTTATTACTATCCATAAAGAACACATCTTCAAAGCCGAATCTGAAAGGAGGTTTGCGTGCTCTGGGCGCTCTTGGTTCATTGACGGAACTGTCAGGGGGTAATTGGTCCCTAGAGTATTGATCCGGTGATTTATCTATCAATCCGTCAGAGCCAGGAGCCGCTGTGTGTGCTATCGGCGAGGCAACAACCCCAGCCGGCACAGTATTAGTACCCCCATGCTCGTGCGCAGCGCCACCATCCACACCGGTGCGACACTTCGCACCTCCTTCCTCCACCTCTGACCGGGTAACGGACTCGTCATTGCCAGGAAATATTAATGAATGGCGCTTGGCCACACTACCTGCCCCGCTATTTGTCGTTACTCTCCTTCTTAATTGGTCGATATGCCTATGAGCCCCGGTCCCATTGCTAGTGTCGACAAAATAATCTGTATCGCCGCGCCTATCACGTACTATGCCGGGTGTCCATTTGTCATCCCCACGGTATTGGCGCACCCACACGGGGTCGCCGGCGCACATCTCGCGCTCGACGCCGCCCGCCGCGCGCCGCTGCCGCTCCTGTGCCGCTCTGACTCGATCACCGCGATCAGGTCTTAAACAATCTAATCTCGTTCTTAACGACCGGCCCAGTAACAGTTTTGCAGGACTCTCCCCGGTCGTATTATGTTCGGTATTCCTATACTGCAAAAGAAACCTACACAGCGCGGTCTCCGCATCCAGGTTTTCTTTAAACGATTTTACAATTACTGACTTGCATATTTTTACCGCGCTTTCGGCCGCACCGTTAGAAGCCGGGTGGTACGGCGCCGAAAATACTTGGTCTACGCCATTCGACATCAAGAATTGTTTAAATTCTGCGCTCGCGTATGGTGGCCCATTGTCACTTACTACTTGTTTCGGAATGCCGAACCTCGACCACAGTTCCCTAAGTACACGTATTACCGCTAACGCCGAGGTGCTATTCATCTTTATGGCTTCGATCCACTTTGAATAGGCATCCACCACGATGAGATATGTTTGTCCCCGGATCGGGCCCAAAAAATCGAGGTGGATCCTAGCCCACGGCCTGTCCGGCCACGCCCACAACCGCGGCGCGTGCGCCGGTGGCGCGCTATGCACAGCGGCGCACACGCCGCACTCGCGGCACTGCGCCTCGATAGCCTCGTCTAGCCCTGGCCACCATACGTAGCCACGAGCTAAACTTTTTGTCTTCACAATGCCCATATGTACTTCATGAAGTTCTCTTAATACTTTGTCCCTACATGAGGTCGGAATGACCACGCGGTGGCCCCACAATATACACCCTAACTCCGTGTACAACTCGTTTTTCCTGTTAAAATAGGGACCTAACTCTCGAATTTCACAGTCCGCCGGCCAACCATCTTTTATATAACTTAAAACCCTGCTTAAAATCGGGTCCGAGGCCGTCAAGGTTTTTAACTTGTTATAATCTAACAATAAGGCGTCCGCGGCAAAATGTAGATAAGTTTGTTCCGGTATCTGACCCGCCTCCTCTACTATTTCATCCTTGTGAGATTTAATTAACCTAGATAGTGCGTCCGCAGTATTTTTCTCGGTTGATACATACTCGATATCGAAATCGTAAGCTGATAGCACTATAGCCCAACGCTGGAGCCTACTAGCGGCTGTAACTGGCACCCCGATATTCGGCCCAAAAATACTCACCAGCGGCTTGTGGTCCGTGCGCAACGTAAACTTACGGCCATAGAGGTACTGGTGGAATTTGCTCACCGCAAAGACGATTGCAAGTCCCTCCTTATGTATCTGGCTGTAGTGCAGCTCGTGTGCCGTCAGCGAGCGCGAGGCATAGGCCACCACCCGTTCGCTGCCGTCGGGCGCGCGTTGGGCTAACACGGCCCCCAGGCCGCGCGAACTCGCGTCACACGTCACTACCGATTGCTGACCAATGTCAAAATGTACTAACACGTCTGTACTGACCAGTAACTTTTTCACCCGCTTAAAGGCCGCCTCGTGTTGCGTGTCCCAACTCCAATGCACGCCTTTTTTTACCAGCTGGTACAGTGGAAAAAGGAACGAACTCAAATTACGGACAAACTTCCCATAAAAATTAACCATCCCTAAAAATGAACGTAGCTCGGCCACGTTCTTTGGAGCGCTCATATCTACTATTGGCTTTATTTTCTCCGGGTCTACCCTAACACCATGTTTATCGATCTTAAATCCGAGAAACGTAACTTCATTAGCTAAGAATACGCACTTACTTTTTTTCAACCTTAGCCCGCAACTTTCTAACTTACTAAATACTTCATTTAATGTTTTTAAATGAGAATCTAAGTCCGCCCCTGTAATTAATATATCATCTAAGAAATTGACTACGTTCGGAATTCCTTGCAAAACCGATTTCATCATCTTTTGGAAAATACCCGGGCTTGACGATAATCCGTAAACTAAGCGGTTGTACTTAAACAATCCGCGGTGTGTATTTATCACCGTATAACCCTTTGACGCGTCATCTAACTCGTACTGATTGTACGCATGCGACAAATCCAACTTCGTAAAATATGTGTTATTGCTCAAATCCGCAAACAAATCCTCTATTTTTGGAACCGGGTACCTATCGACCAATAACGTCTTATTCAAAGTAATCTTATAGTCAGCGCATACCCTTATACCACCATCGGATTTTCTGGCAATGACGAGTGGAGTGGCCCAGTCGGAGTGGTCGACAGGCTCAATGACGCCGGCCGCCAGCATGCTGTCTAGCTCGCTGTCCACGCGCGCGCGCAGCGCGTACGGCAGCGGCCGCGCCCGGCAGAAAATCGGTTGTGCCCCTTCACGCACACACAGCGACGCCTTGTCCCCGGTGTACCGACCCAGCGCCTCCTCAAATAACAGCTTATGCCTGGAAAGTACATCAGAAATCAAAGCCTCCTTATCAAAATCTTTAATTATAGTCCCTTCCCTTAAACTAAAGTTGTAAACTTTAAAAGGTGGTATCTTTACGCCCAGCTCGGCGAGCCATTGACGGCCTAACAGACTGGTACAACCGTTATTAATTACGTACAAATCCAAGTTTCTTTTTTTGTTTTCGTATACTACGTCTACTTCAAGATAACCTAGTGGTCGAATACCCGAACCGTCAATAAACTTAAGGAACAGCTGACACGGATGTAAGGTACAGTTAGCAAAATACTTATAATAAGTTGTACTACTTATACAAGATAAAGCTGAACCCGTGTCCACTTCCATGGATAAAACCTGGTTGTTTACAATAATAGGTATACACACCGGCTTGTACTGACTCAACGACATCAAATTCATCACTGCTTCGCCGTCCTCTTGATGCTCGGCCTCCATGACGCCCTGTTGATCTGTCCCCGCGTCCTGACCTTGCACCCAATGCAAGCCGGACCTGACACCACCTCGACCGCTCCAGCCTCCGCGCCATGCCCGCGCGCGGTTGGGTCCGCCGCGGGCCCCACTTCCCCGACGATTACCAAATCCATTGGCAAAGTTCCCGGAACTGCTACCTCGCATTACTTGCGGGCACATCCTGCGCAAATGTCCCCTAATCTTACACACGTCACACACGTATTGATTAAATTTGCACTCCATTTGTAGATGACGGGGGTCGCCACACGATTTGCATAACTCACGATTTGCACTAACTGAGTGAATTTTGTGCACCGTACTCGCATCTTTTTCGCCGCTGGTATTTCCCTTATCGCCGATCGCATGCGAATCCCGTTCGGCCGCCTCCAGTGTAGTTGCAATCGTAACTGCCTTATTATAAGACAGCTTTTCCTCTGCAAATAATCGCTGCCTACAAAGTCACTGTTTACGCCACAAACAAATTGGTCTCTCATATTATCGTCCAAAGTAGTACCAAAGTCACAGTACCTGGATGCTTTCTTTAAATCAGCCATAAAATTAGCCACTGTTTGACCACTACTTTGCCTACATTGCCGGAATTTGAATCTTTCCGCAACTACCGACGGTTTCGGTTGCAAATAATCTGCCATAATTTTAACCACTTCACTATATGAGCACAAACAGGGCTTCTTAGGACTGCACAGGTTGACCATCAGTTCATACGCGGGGTCTCCTATGCAGCTTATCAACGTCGGCAGTTTCATTTCCTCTTTCACTGCATTCACCAAAAAGTACATATCTAGTCGATCACAATATGTTTGCCAATTTCCACCATCCATGTCAAAACACGCGACTTTCCCCACCGTTTTCGCCATCTTCTCCTTGAAATACTGTAAATCCTCGTCAGCCACTGTTAAATTTGAGAATTTGGTATAAGGAAACGCCCGGTTACTTGACAGATTTATTTGGACTGACTCGCTACAAGAAATAGTTATTAGTTTCATTGTTTTGTAATATGTTTGATTGTAAGACTTTTATTTCAGGTAAAGCAGTCTCGGCGGTGGGGCTTTGCGGCCATTCAGATTCCTCATGTTTCAGGAAAGCTGGACCTTCCCACCAGAAAGAAGACTCGACAAGGAGACTTGGAGCTACTCCTCTCGAGGCTAGGTCAGCGGGATTTTTATCAGTAGGCACGTGTCGCCACGAGTCTCTAGAGGTAAGCTCACGAATCTCATTCACTCTATTACACACGAATGTTTTTAGTATTTTAGGACTCGTTTTAATCCAACCCAGAGCTACAGTGGAGTCGGACCAGAAAACCTTTTCGTGTATAGAGCAACGGAGAGCTCCGCAGACCTTGGAAACGAGTCTAGCGCCTAGTAAGGCGGCTGACAGTTCGAGTCTCGGAATAGTTTGAAGTTTCAGGGGACAGACTCTTGTCTTTGCGCAAAGCAATCTGACAGTTATGGAGCCTGTACTATCTGTGGTACGTACATATACACACGCGGCGTAAGCATCTTTGGATGCATCTACAAAACAATGGATCTCACAAGTGACAGGAGCTGAACATTGTACATGTCTAGGCACAGAAACTGAGAGTAAAACATGCAAATCGTTATGTACTTTAAGCCACGTTTTCTTAATGTCCGTGGGTACTTCCTCATCCCATGTCAACTTGAGAGACCACAGTTTTTGAAGTAAAATTTTGAGTGTTATAGTGCAAGCGCTTAAGAGCCCAAGAGGGTCAAATATTTTACAAGTGTTGGATAAGATTGTTCTTTTTAAATCAGGATTGCTATTTAATTTTTTCTTTAAGGTATAAAATCGCTTGGCAGCACCTCGGTAGGAGTCGCCTAATGACTTTTCAGGAATTTCTTTCAGTGGCAGCTGAACTGAAAATCTGCCATCTGGTAAACGGTAAGTATGAGCTTTAAAGTGCTCTTCACAAAACTCCTCATCCACAGGCAGCGGAGCTTTGGCTTCTGGAAGTTCCTCAAGGTTCCAGAACTTAGTCAACTTTTCACTGGTTTCCTTTGTGAAAAGGCAATGAAGTGTTTGTGACATTTTAGAATTAGTACAATTAAATGGACTCAAGCGACCTGCTACGACCCAGCCAAACTCTGTACTCACAAGAAGGGGCTTGTTATTGCCAAGAGATATTTTCTCAAAAAGTAGTAGTTCGTAAAATATTTCAGCACCTATCAGCACATCGATGTCAGAAACTTGATGGAAATTAGGATCAGCGAGCTGAATATTTTTTGGAATGTTTAGTTGAGTAAGGTCTACAGGCGAGTTAGGCAACTGATCTGTAATTTCAGAAATGACTAAACAGTTTAAGGTCACTTGGAACTGATTTGACAGAGAACTGATGTTAATATCGCAATGGTCTGATACTGAAAGTTTAATATTGTTAATGCCCAATATATCTAAAGAATCGGGTTCAGGATTTCCTAATCCAAGTTTATTTTTCAGGTTTTCAGTAATAAAGCAAGATTGGCTGCCTGCATCAAGGACAGCGCGAGCTTGGAACTCATCATTTGTATTGGGATTGGATACCTTTATTAAAGCGGTACCAAGTATAACCTGCTTACCTGTGCGAACTGATAAAGCCTTATGCGGTTGGTTGACTACTTCAAGGTCATTTGATGTTCCAACCGTGGATGTCGTCACAAGCAGGGGTTTAGATACATTAGTTTCTTTATGCAGTACTGTATTATGCTTCTTATGACATAATCTACAATCTCCTAATTTGCAATTATGAGATTCATGTCCGCGTCGTAAACAGTTGGTGCAAAGTTTCAACTTTAAGGCTTCACTCCACTTGTTTTCGAGCGGTAATGACTTGAATGTTTCGCAGTCTATGATTCTGTGACCCTGACTACACATGGGACACGATATGATCACAGGTTTAGGGGTGCTAGACGTCAGAAAACTTTTTGTAAATTTGCTGTGTGTGAATGGGCCTTTATGTTCATTAGGTGTGAATGCGCCCTTATGTTCACTTTTTTGCTGACTATCTTTATGAATATGAGAAACGCTTTTTTCATGCCTATTAGGTAAAGTAGTTTCTAAAATGTCCGCCCGATTGCGGAGAAACTCGATAAATTCTTCCAAGAGTGGCAAGTCGGAGAGATTATTTCTGTACTCCTCCCACTTACCACTGGTGGTCGAGTCCAGTTTACTGGACACCATAAATATAATGAGCGTATCCCACTGGTCTACCGGCTGACCAAGCGTGGTCAGCGCCCTCAAGTTTTTTGTTACAAGATCAATTAGGTATCTTAACGATTTATGGGATTCTCTAGTTAAGGGTTCTATTTTAAAGAGAGCCTTCAAATGATTATTAATGAGAATTTTCTTATTATTATATCTCTGGCATAACAAATCCCATGCGACCTTGTAATTTTGGGAAGAAAATTCAATAGACTTGATTACAAGTGCCGCGCTCCCTTCTAAGGAGGATCGCAAATAATGGAATTTGTTTATGTCAGGGATAGTGTCATTATTATTTATTAATGACTCGAAAGTATCGCGGAATTCCAACCACAAAAAGTAATTGCCGTCAAACATAGGTAACTTGATGACAGGTAATTTTACGTTTATGTTATCCTGACGCGAGCAACTACTGTACGAACTGTGTTTATCCTCATTACTTATAGGTCGCAATTTTAATAATGTTTGAGCACTGGCAAGACCACTATAAAACCGACTTTCAGTTTTTTCTCTCTCTCGAATTTGTTCATCAGGGTTAGGACAAGATATTTCTATTTGACTTTGGCATTTTTCAAAATCACAGAATAATGCTTCCATTTTTACGCTTCGCAAATTCAATTCATTAAATTGCGCTTCGGAAATTTGGTCAGTCTTTATCCCTTTCAACTCAGCGACAAATTGTTCAAAATGTGTCAATCTGCCTCTGATTGAACCGCGCTGTTTAATTAAATCTTTAAGCTTTAATTCATCTTCAAGCACACCTATGTCTACACTACCGGGAGGCTTGGTAGATAAGGACATTTTGTAAATTTATTAATATGTTTTATAATATGAAACACTAAAGTTGAAATGGATAAATAATGAACTGACACAAAAAACGGTAATAAACAAGATCAAGTGAAGGGCAATCAATAAACAAGATAAGAAAACTGTGCATCAAACCAGGCAGGAGATCCAGGTGTGCGCAGGCACCGCGCGGAAGTAGGTCAAGTCTCGCTCGAACAGCTGACGCGAAGTAGGTCACTGCGGCGAGAAGCTAGGCACAGCCGACGCGAGCGCAGCCAGCCCGTAGGTTTTATCCTGGAAATGTCGGCCCGAATCGAAATGAGCTATAATGCGCGTATATAAGGCATAAAATGGTTTGGACCTTGAGTAATAAACGTTAGGTATAACTAATAGTACGTTAGGTATCTAAGAAAATGATTATTTACTTGAAAGGAATGAAAAGTAATTGCTGTTATGAAATATCTTTGCGATATAATGTATAAGGAATGCTTTTTATAAAGAAAGCGTGAACTAAGGCGTGTTCGGTGCACATGCACTTCTTATTTTACGTAAATAAGTAAAGACAAATTTTAATTTTAAGCAGTGCAATTTATCAAGATGCAATGCAATAAGCACTTTATGACTTATAGATTAAGGTTGATTAACTCAAGCAGACCCGCGTGTAAAATTTTTTAGGCGTAAAATGTTTTACTTAAATCGTTGATTTTAAATAATTTTAGTGCTGTAGGTATTGTATAAGGCGCGTAGCAACAAAGGCGAAGAATGCGCACAAGGTAAGAAAGATGATTAGCAGAATATGGACAAAAAATATGAAAAGTCGTATTTTTCTTTTGGAATAAAGTACACTAAGCACGAAAATCAAAACTAGGTAAGGTAAAGGATAAGAATTGAGCACTCCCCTGGAAGAAGACCGCCGTGGTGACCCGCGTGGCTTGCAGTCCAAAGGTCGCGCGCTGCCGTTTCTTTGTCTGCGCTTCTCGAACGTTCTGCCTTCCCTGTTGCTATGTCACGTACGCGCAGATGTATTGAGGTTTTGTGTCCTGTCACGGTCGCCAAAAACTTGCAGGCGATTATGGTGCAAGTAAAAGTCTTGAGGTATAGGTATAAGGATGTAATATCCAAAAGCAGATAAGTACAATATATATATGGGTTTAAGTTAAGACGCGTGCGGCGTTGAGGCGGCCGCTGGAGCTAATGAATCGGTGTGGTGGGGCTTGTGCCCCTCGGCGCCCGCGCCCCGCGCAGGAACCTGTTGTCGTAGACAATACGCCTACCTACAATCTACATATATAACAGATATCTTTCCTGCGAGTTCATAATCATACTTATGTATACATGTTTTCATTTTATTACCCACGGATTAAGACAAAGAAATGTATACTTATTAAAGAACACGACTCTCCCAAATTGAGCTGTTCCACGGGATCTACTCGTATATCGGAATCCCTAAAGTTTTTTATCCTAATTTTGCTTTCCCTAATACTGTTTCACATAATAATAATTTATCCTAAAATCATAATTATGTCCTAATACTGTTTTCCCTAGCATCGTTTTAAGCTACTTTTCTAGCAGCGATTCGACTCTTTGTGTGTGGGTTGTCATGATGAGGTCACGGTTCTAACCTAACCTAACTGCCTTTTCTAACAGCGATAAATTTTTGGGCAATAATCCTATTATGGCAAATCATCGTTAGGAATAAAGATCATTAGGACAAAATAGTTAGGACAAACGATATTAGAGATGTCGGGGGAGACTCGTTCCACGGATAGGTACTAACAATTAAACAAATGTAAACAATACTTAAACTTACATGGTATTACATAATAATCATTATACTTAAATGGCGTAGGGATGTGACGACCCCATCGCCCACTGGTTTCCACCGGTGCAATCAGTCAACGCAGGGCAGCTTGTGGCGAGACTGGCGAGTTGTTGGGGAGTAGCGACCCCACGTACCTGAGCGCTCCTGGGGGACTCCGTCGTCCGACCATCGTCCGCCTCTGGCTTGCCTTAACCGGCCGGGTGGTGTCGCGAGAGCTGTGTTCTCGAGGGTAGATGTGGAAACCTAAGTGGCGAGTTGGCTATATGTTTAAAGTCCAGTGACACCTCTCTACCCCCAGCCCTCATACCGGTGTTGCCCTCGAGCCATCCTAGATGTCGCTTTTTGTGGGGGCCCGTCTTATGTGGGGGAGTCACCGTCTGCCAGAAATAAAATTGATTACCGTTTTGTTAGGCAGACGTCCGATTTTCTCCATAACCCAGTATTTAGTCCACCACTTTCACCTAATAGTCCAGTATATTTTAGATTCCATTAAATCTCAATAGTCTATACACCCTGGCGGGTGCTGCCTCTGCGTGCGTCCCATGACTCGGGCAGGTGCAACATCCGCTCGGTGTACCCCTTACATTTCATTATATTGTCGAAAGGGCCTCTGCGTGTTGGCTTCGGCTCCGCGTACGCCTCCCAAAGGTCCGGAACACCATTGTTCCGTGATGGGAAAGACATACAAATTATACTTATTTTTCCTAGCGATTCCGATTCCGATTTCCTAGCGTGGCCTGTGACACGGCTCAGGGAGCCTGGAGTCTGCCTTGGCAACATAAGTCCAAGGTTGGTCGTAAGCGCTAGTTTTACAAAAGGACTGCCATTAGACTTTCCTTTACTGAGTTAAATGACAGCATCTAGAGCCTTAAGCGTCTAGTGCCGCAGTGTCAATTTTCTATGGTTGATTTAATAATAGTAGTTTATGCAACTGTACATAATGAAAGGCATTACAACACGAGTGATTTATTGCCTAATTATGTAGAGGTACTTGCATACACTAGTTTATCTAGACATATCATAAGTGCTTTAATGACTTGCATTATATAACATCTACCTATAAATTATAGATTATTGAAAAAATAATTTGAATACATACAGAAACTAATTTTTCACAATTTTTCACTCGTAAACAGCCAACAAACAAACGACAGTTCGGAAGGGCGGCGTTTCGAATCTAGAATAGACTTGAATTTGACAGCTGTTGCAAAAAAACTCATAACCTACTGTTTTCAGTAGGTAATGTTAAAATGACAGTTCCGTTAATTCCTGCTGGTTGGTAATGCTGGTCATCGCATTTTAGAGCACTAACCATATGTGCGTAGATAAAATACGTCGTGATATTGAAGATGCAAAAGCCTTTAAGTTGTCTTACTTGAATCAGAGTTCTTTTATTCTTATTTTACTTTACATAACCCTCTCTTATCCCCGTTTTATCTGTGCTACAACTACATGTACCTGGCCTAATCCAAACATGAAAATTGCCGGTTCATAAAGGTCTCGTATTAATGACCTGCACGACGTGGTAACCACTAACCGGGTCGCGGGCAGGTCTAGTGATGTGAAGTAGACTTAAATAGTAGTTTTTCTACTCCAGCACTTCTATCTGTCAATTAGATGACTGGCAGCGATATTAAAAAAGTAAACATTATAACGTTGTCTATGGTATTCCATAAGAACACGGCTCCTATGGATTTTCATACAATATATGAGCACTGTTGTTGTTTTTTTTTAATTCTATAGTGGGCACAACATCTTCCCTATTCTGCCACGTTTCTAGATTTTGCGTTTTAAGCTATTTTAGCTGTCGTAGAAAAACTAGCGTATGCAACAGCTCATAATTGGTTCTTAAAACTCTCGGGTCTATTATTACAAAAGTCGACTTCGTCTGGTTTTGTAACAGTGACCCTCAAGTTTTAAGAACCCTTATTATATCACTGTTGCATAAACTACTATTATGCAACAATGGTATAATAAGTGCCGCAAGTGCCAAGGTCAACGGGAAGTACCCTATACATTTTGATTCCGCGACATACAGCTTCAAGGACCGTAGACTTTTGGATGTGGTGTTTATTTCAATATGCTACCTGTATACATTCCCGAGGGTCTTGACAAAGAGACGGACGGACGTATGGACAAAAAAGTGCATGTGCAAAACGGTAGGAACATAAAGAAGCTATTAGGAAACGATTAGGAAGTACTTTCTTACGGTAGATGTTGCTCAGGGCCCGCTTAACGCGCTACGAGGGATATGGTGGAAAAATTCGGGACCACGGACGTGGTCTCGGTAGCTCAGTTGATAGAGCGATTGGCGTGTATCCCAGAGTCACCAGTTCAAGTTCCGCGCAAATGTTATGATTTTTCCACTTTTTTTCTAAGAAATATGATAATTTTTTTCCAGAACGGTGACTTCCTCTTTCTTAGCTCTTCACTAGTCAGGTCAGACGCCATTGAAGCGGTTTCTAAAGCCTCCCCCTGTCTCAGTCATCTCGCGTGTTTACACTCGCCGGAAGGCTTCTTCGTTTTGTACAAGTCGAGTTAAAAATAACCTTAAAGAAAAACTGAGTTCGAAAATATAGACATCTATGGCAGGTTTCCTGTTGATAGCAGACTGTGACAGTGTTAAGTAAACGTGATAATTTCATAGAAATTTGACGTTTAAAATAACACTTATAAGTTTGGCAGTTTATTTACTTGGAAGAGATAAAGTGGTTTGAGTCGATTGTATTAAAATCTTTAAAATAATTCGGTAGGTCTTAGGTACCAGTCATAACCACTGTACCATCAATCTAAGGAATTTATTAGACAAACCATAAAAACCGAGGGGCGTATCGTACCCTGGGCTCTTACCATGACGTTTTAACGCGATTCAATTTCGGTCAACTGAATCGCATTAGGACGCTATGGTAAGGCCTCTGTTGTATAGAAGCGACTCAGTTTAGGTCCTTGCGTTAAGTTGTCATGGTAAAGCCTCTGTTGTCTGGAAGCGACTCAGTTTAGGTTGTCAACTGAATCGCGTTAAGACGCCATGGTAAGGCCTCTGTTGCCTGGAAGCGACTCAGTTTAGGTCGTCAACTGAATCGCGTTAAGAGGTCATGGCAAGGCCTCTGTTGTATGGAAGCGACTCAGTTTAGGTCGTCAACTGAATCGCGTTAAGACGCCATGGTAAGGCCTCTGTTGTATGGAAGCGACTCAGTTTAGGTCGTCAACTGAATCGCGTTAAGACGCCATGGTAAGGCCTCTGTTGTATGGAAGCGACTCAGTTTAGGTCGTCAACTGAATCGCGTTAAGACGCCATGGTAAGGCCTCTGTTGTATGGAAGCGACTCAGTTTAGGTCGTCAACTGAATCGCGTTAAGACGCCATGGTAAGGCCTCTGTTGTATGGAAGCGACTCAGTTTAGGTCGTCAACTGAATCGCGTTAAGACGCCATGGTAAGGCCTCTGTTGTATGGAAGCGACTCAGTTTAGGTCGTCAACTGAATCGCATTAAAACGTCATGGTACCTAAGGCCCCTAAGTAAATATGTGAATCGCGTTACATGAGCGGTTGACTCTAAATATAAATTTCGCGCGCCTCGCGGTTTTAATTTTTCGTCTGATAATTGCAAATGATAAGGTATTTATTTCATTTTCTAGTTTTAAGATTATACTCGTATTTCTCATTCTATTTCACTGAGCCTGACAATTTATTGCAATCTAACTGCTCAATAAATAATCCTACCAAAGATTTTACTCGACTCAGGGCCACGTATGCTTGTCCTTCCTCAAACAACCCGAACCTAAATACACAACTGCGTGGTCTACACTTCTGCTTTGTATATTATGGACAGTGGAAGCCCATGACAAACGCACGCCGTCTGTTCCAAAGTGGAGTTTGCCACCCTAACGTTACACAGTCCTCCACACGGTACATTTTGATTTGAAAGGGAGATATAAAATTGTATTGACATAAGAACGATGTCATTCAGTATCAGTAGGTCTTAAGTAGCAATTATCACAACACTTATCCCACTCCACCCACGAGCCCTCCTTACTGTGTTCTTACTTTCTCTCTTAATCTACAAAACGTTGCTGGTAGAGGACAACTTAAGAGTTACTCGTACCTGATATTCACATATATATAAAACTTCAACATAATTATTTCCTTCAAACTGGTAAACGTGAAATCTGAGTAGTAGAAAAATCAACCTTTATAGACCTTAACTTTTTGGTAGTCCACAGGAAAGCCTGTAACATCGTTTTGCGTTTGACCCAGACAACCCACGGCTACGGCTCATCAAGTTGAAGGTACCTAGAACCTTGAATAGAGCCTATACTCGTACTTTTCAAATGTTGATGTCCTGAAACTCCAAGTAGAAATTAGATTGCAACGGTTAACACTCACGTATTTGTGGTGTTGTCACCTTCGCAGCTCGGGCATCACTGCCCGTGACCGGCGTAGGTAACGGGTCGCGCGCGACGAAGCAGGCTGATTCAAGCAATCCGGTGCCGTCGTTGCTCAGATTCAGACTCCCGAATTGTCGGATCGTCTGCTCCCCTGCTCACCGGCGGCATGGTATTTTTTTGTAGTATATGACATCTCTTTCAATTTATAATCCAAGTAGAAAGTTATTTTATGTGCGTTTTCAGAAAATAGTATACACAACCAGCGTGCATTAAAAAAAAACTTTAACTGCGGTTAGTGCGGACAGTAAAACATCATAATTATCTTTACTAAACTCGAGTTCTTCCACATTTTAAAATGTAATTAAGCTTATTGTTTATGAAATTGAAAAATGGGAAAAATGGTTTCGAGTCGTTATAAAATTCAATCACGTGGCAACGTTGCAAGTGATTAAACCACAGAACTGTGTACGAACTGAACAAACAACAAAACAACAAGTGAGACTGAACAAAAAAGTGCATCAATTTGTAAGCGTGCAGCATACATTTTGAATATTTTATTTTAGAACTAGTTGTACATATAAATAAAAGGAAGTACTTTATCCTCATCTGCAACTTTAGTGCGGTGTGTGAGCATTAAAGATGGCTCACACCAATCCGATCCGATCTGGTCCGATCCCGGACGATCTGTCAGTTTCTATAGAAATAATCACGTGATAGCTCGGAGACCACGTGACGTTTTCTATAAAAACTGACAGATCGTCCCGGATTGCATCGGATTGGTGTGAGCCATCCCTTAATTGTTGAAAATCGAATCATTACTGTTTTAAACCTGACATCGCACACGGGGTCATGTCATGGTAAGGCCCCAGTTGTATGGCAGCGACTAAGTTTAGGCCTAAACTGAATCGCATTAAGACGTTATGGTAAGGCCCCTGAACTTTGGGAAGCCGTTTTGGCCTCCTTTGCTACGCAAGGTACATACACTTTTTCCTTCCATCTCTATATATGTAGTTCTGTGGATTAAACATTAATCTGCAACTAAGAAACATCTTGCTCTTTTCTATTTATCTTCTTAAGTATCAGATAAAGTACTCTTGGTCCTATAGAGTTAATTTACAGAAGCTAACTTTGATGAGCTAAAGTTTTGATTGCTTTGGAAAAAAAGTTGAAAGTGAAACAAGGACTTTTGCTCATTGGAAGTTGTGATGCCTAATTTTGACGTCTTGAATACTAATTGTGGGTGTTAGAGAATAAATTACTGTCGGTCTTGGCTTTTGTGTTTTTGTATTTTAAAGAGAAAAATGGATTTTCACAGAGAGCGTGAAATTGTTTATATATTATTGGTATCGCTTTCGAATGGCAAGTAGTTACAAAATGGAACTGAGACACAATAAAATATTCATGAGTGGCCAAAGTGGATTTGGGAAATAAATATCAGAATGCAAATCGTACAACGCATGGATCCACTTTAAACCCATTTTTATTGCAATTAGTAATAGTTAGAAGAACATCCATTAAAAAAGTAAAACACCTTAGGGCGGACTATCACTTTCTACCCGCTCCATAGGTTAACAATCGCCCTTTCAGAGCATGAGATATGAAAATAAAATTGCTAATTGAGGTTTCTACGCCTGTACTAAGAAAGTTTAAATAAAACTAGATGCTATATACATTTTCAAATGCTTCAAATTTCAATTTAATATCTGAGGTGTCGGAAAAAGTTTACCACTGTAATTAATAACGACATCCTGTCATTCTTTTTCCAATCATATTTCAACGACTTTACGATTCAAATTTAAATGACGAATGCGTTATATCAAAATGAAATGGTTAACGTTATTTCATTATGGACTTTAAATCTTACGGTTGTCGGTTGAAATTTGGGTGATTATGTTAGCGCTGGAGGCGGTCCCATGGGCATCTAGCCGTTAAGGCAAGGCAACCCCGGACTGTTTTGAGTGAGGGAATTATTAAACGGGCCTTGAAAATGGATTGAAATGTCAAAGTTGAGGCAATATTACGCGGCTGCAGCGGTAAATTTGCGATGACATCTAACAATTACCTGTCTGCAGCTTTTTTTGAAAGATGTTGGAGACTCTTTAGTAGTAAATGTCGTTTACTAAAGAAAAATACCTTATCATCGGAGGCTAAGCCGAGGATCGAACTCGGATCTTCAGTTTACGCGGCTAACGCCATTACCATTAGGCGATCTGGTCTCAGTGCATGCTCAAATCTATTTAGTCCGTCTTTAGATTATTAAAAAATATTGTACACGTTTTTTTTCTTTTGTTCGTCAAATCAAAAATGATGAAAATTCAGTGCTTTCAAGTTTCGCGTAACGTCACTATTAGGTACAATTCTTACCTAGTAGTGACGTCACAAGCCCCTCCACTCCGGAACTTTGGTGCTCTATAGCTTAGTTAAATTGAAAAAGGAAAAAAATACGTGTCTAATAATTTTAGACAATCTATCTGACGGATTAATTAGAATGATAGTTTTTCAACCTAGTCGACTTACTTTCTTAGTCGGTTTACTTAAGGCCGTCCCCTATCCCAATGACCTCGGCGATTTCAGCTTTCTTCCCCTGCCGCTTCCTTTCCTCACCGGTTATACAATACGTCAATAAGCATAAGTTGTCACCTAGGAAGAGCTGCTTGTACTAGGACGCAACCCTATAAACTACTAGTGCCATCTTACACGACTGGCCCCCGTCGCCCGCGCAGGCATCTCGAGCCGGCGTTTTCGGAAAAATGCGTGTAATAGCTTTTTCTCGAAAAGTACAAAACCTATCCAAAAATCAGTAGATGCGTTTAAAGTAAACATAAATATATACTGCTTGTTATAGTTTCTTGTACTTACGACGCATAATAAGGGAGTAGATCCAGATTTAAGGTAGAAAAAAGGGTTTTTTTCTCTTGATGTATTATGTTTTTCGACAATTTAGTAGAACCAAATGTAGACCAAATACCTAGCTACATTATATATTTTTTTCAAGCGTTGTGCTTGGAGCTGAACAAAGCACTTTAAAAACAGTGAAATATGCCGGGTAGCCCCTTAAAATTGATATCTATCCAGTAACAGCCGCTAGAAAGAAGAGATCCATCAGCAGCAAACCTTTTTTTTGTATAATTCCCTTCGTTAAGACCATTTCGCATCTGCCTGGCATCACCTGTATTAATCATTCCACCTGACCTATGCTTCATAAACGCACCTACAATTTCCAATTTCATAACTAACTTGATATTTTCTTTCCTTTGTTATTTCTTTGTTATTCCTTTTAGTTATTTTTTATTGTATCTTATTTTTTTGTGTTAACTATTGAAGTTGAATTTCCTTATTATTATTACTTATAAATTTTGAATTGTTAAACGATCATTAGACAAACAGTAGTATAAGCGAAAATGTATATTTAACTGTATGAGATTTGTTTAATGTGATAAATAAACTAAACTAAACTATTCAACTTGCTAAGCTTCTTTACCTTTGTGAAGCTTGCCAAAGCTTTGTTGTTTTTATTAGCGGAGTTCTGATTTATGAGCTTTTTGGTATGCAGATGATTTTCAATTTGAATTTGTTAAGCAGAGTACTCGGTCATTGAGTATCGGATTTTGTTTGATGACACTGTGTTATTAATATTTTGCCGTAAATAAACTAAAACTTAAATATTGAATTTTATTTTTTCGTAAAATATTCATAGCCGTGGTGTAGGTATTCAATTTAAACTGAAGTTTTTGGGGATCTGTACACATTGGGGAAAAGCCCTATGAGTAAGACTCCGCTGTCTGTTCTGTCCGTCCACCCGTCAGTCTGTCTGTCACCAGGCTAGGTTATATCTCACTAACCGTTATGGATAGACAGATGAAATTTTCACAGATTATGTACGAGTATAATATCTGTTACCGCTCTAACAACAAATGCTAAAAAACAGAATAAAATAAATCTTTCACGTGTTTTTTTTGCCGTTTTTTTAGTTAATGGTACGGAACCCTTCGTGCGCGAGTGCGACTCGCACTTAGCCGGTTTTTTTACAGGTATGTATTATGTAATACCAGTAGTTTTTTTTTAACGTACATACATTGTGTTTTTTTACGTTTCACTAATACTTAGGTTTCTTTCAATTATAAAATTGAAAACGTTCGCAGACGTCTCTGCTTAATACAAAATTAATTTAGTATGGGGTAGCGCATTGTTATCAATTATTGCTAAAATGTCTTAGAACATCGATGCCGTACAAGTGTATAACACTTTCGGTAGATGTCGCTACGCGTCTCCCTAAAGCGTATATAACCAAATGAAGGAAATAGTGGAAACATTCGCCGGGGTCGATCGGGCGTCGATAGCTAAGTGGCAGAGCGATCTGACCGGTGTCCAGAGAGGTCGTGGGTTCGAATCCCGCTCGACGCGGGATTTTTTTTTGAAAGAATCAATTATAAAATTGTAATAGGTAGGTAGCTTTAAAGCGATAATTCGACCTAGTACCTATATTACACATGAAAATGTATGGTGTACTGAGCATACCCAAACTAAACATAAACTTTGACCCCATAAGTTTCCTTGTAAACCCAGATACGAAGACGCCATATTTCACGGCAAAAAACGAAGGAAACTTATTCCTGGATCGGCATAAATCAATCGGGAGGTTTGACAATTTGTTCGGTTCTGCAAAAACAACAAGGCCGCATACAAAATAGGTGACGGAAAACTGCCTATACATAAATACAGGGTGTTCTTGAGAATTTGCTTTCACTCCATCATGTGTCTTGGTATAATTAAGGGAACAGAATGGCTTACTTAGTTTTATTAAATTCGTTATTTTTTTATTTTATTTCTCATACAAAATAATGACATACTGCGTCAACCGCTAATGTAAAACGGGCTTTAGAATTGACTTTACTAAGTAAATGACAACCATGACATATCAGTGTCATTTCGAATACTCGTACTCCGTTTACACACATGCAAATCCCATATGAGATAAAATTATTTAGAATTTCCTTCTTAAAGTGTCATCCACTGGGCCGCTTTAATGCTCAGTAGCGAAAGAAATGCAACCATCTTTGTCACACTAATAAGTAAGAGTGATAGAAAGGTATAACTACGCTCCGCTACGGAACGTAAGCCATTGGGATATCTCTACGCACCCTGGTTGTCGTAAGTGGCTCATAGATGATCCTAAACTTTCTGTGTTCTAATTAGTACAAAGTCTAATTATGTTACCCTAGGCTTAATGATAAGCAAACGTTTGTGTTGAATAGTTCATATACGGAGTAAACACATACAAAGAACGTTCCTAAGTACATTAACAATCCTTATTTACTCATGTTCAAGAACAAATATTTTATTTTTAATCTTACTCTATGGTCACATATTTTTTCTTCAACGTTCTCCTTGGACAATATCGTGCCATGGCGTGTTGTACGTTAAGCTAAAAAATATATTTTATTATTAATACAAGTATAAAAGTTTCTACTGTGTATTATTTATCGTACATAGTAAGTGGTCCTTCGAACCGGATATGAACCAGTAACCTATGGTTTATTTCATTTTCATTTGTTACTTGTAATATTAGCGGAACTCTCTTTCTAATAAAAGGGATTGAAAAGAGACTTCCGCTAATATTACAAGTTACAATTCATTATGCAATAGGCCTCTGGTTGTTCTTTTTACCGACTGGTTCATTTGCCACATAATGCTGACCTTCACAAAATGGCACATAAACATAACACATGACTACACACTCCGGGCGGTCAATGACCACTGAGCGGCGGATTGTTACAAGATGGCGGCTTAAAGGATAATACCAGCATTAAAAAATTTAAACCGAATAGGGAGTTATAATAAAATGGCGTTATTAATAAACATTTGTATATGTTTTTCCCATCACGGAACAATGGTGTTCCGGACCTTTGGGAGGCGTACGCGGAGCCGAAGCCAACACGCAGAGCCCTTTCGTCAATTTAATGAAATGTAAGGGGTACACCGAGCGGATGTTGCACCTGTCCGAGTCATGGGACGCACGCAGAGGCAGCACCCGCCAGGGTGTATAGACTATTGAGATTTAATGGAATCTAAAGTATACCGGACTATTAGGTGAAAGTGGTGGACTAAATACTGGGTTATGGAGAACAAAATCGGACGTCTGCACAACAAAATGGTAATCAATTTTATTTCCGGCAGACGGTGACTCGCCCACATAAGATGGGCCCCCACAAAAAGCGACATCTAAGATGGCTCGAGGACAACACCGGTATGAGAGCTGGGGGTAGAGAGGTGTCACTGGACTTTAAACATTATTTATTTTGTATGTTTTATTATTACTTAATCTTACTCTTTGTATACATATACTAGATTTAAGATTTCAAACACAATTAATCATTGTTAATGAATAGAGATGTATTGTAAGCAACTAAACTAAAACATATTAAAACACAAATTTAAACTGAAAACTAAAATTAAACTAGGAAAAAACTAAAATAAAACTAAATATTAACTAAACTAAATATTAAAATAAATCCAAAACAGGCCCCTGCGGCATGGTACCGGAGACGCTGGCAACATTTCCTCGCTGGATTGCTAGACTGAATTAATGAATTATAAATAAGAAAAAATAAACAAAAAATAGTCCCCTTTTTTGATTATTCACTTTACCTTACATAAAAACGCTTAACTTCGTGTTAAACGACTAACCCCGGATGGTGATAGTGGCGTAGCTTGGATTATGAAATACAGTCTTGTATTGAAATGTCTCATCATCATCAACATATCAGCCATAAGACATCCACTGCTGAACATAGGCCTCCACTTTGGACCTCCATATGTATGTACCGGTTGGAAGCGACCTGCATCCAGCGTCTGAAATTTGTCCTTTTCTTATTCGGGATACCAAAGTAACTAATACATATAATTATCAATAATAAAATATTGTGTTGGTATTTCAATATTATCGATAAATGATTCGTTTATCCTTGATGATATGACATATATAATTTTTCAGCGTAAACAACTGTTGAGTAATATGGTAATATAAAATTGAGTTATCGCGTCATATCGAGGAGTAAGCGGTCAAACCCGATAAGTCGAGATAATTTTTCATTGAAATAACATCGTTACGTAAATTGCACATAGTTCGAATTGTAAAAATCGGTTAGCTCGACTTATCGGATTTGACCCCTTACCCCTCGAATATACAGTATGTAAACTTACTAAAACCATTAATTGGAATCCGGGTACTACCTAGGCGATAAGTAATGTTGTGGTACTTACTTTAATTAATGTATGATTAAATACCAAATTATAAAAATTAATTAAAATTTTACATATCCTGTGTCATTTGTTTACAATTTAACATTTGTCATCCGGTCGTCAAGTCAAGGTCAAGTTTAACAGATGAAATGTCAATTGAGATAAGGCTATGTGCACACTTACGATTAAATACGACGTAGTTCAATGTGGCGTCCGCCGGTAGCCTTATTTGCATCACGCGACGGTGGTTGTTTTGGTGAACACTATGCATTAAATTTGGATCTTGCCGGGCACGTCACTTGATCTTATTAAATGCTTGTAACATCCGCAGCCGCTCTACCTTATATTTTGTTTTATTGTGTATTATATTTTGTAAATAAAAATCTATTGATTCCTTTCGGCAATTTAAATTAGAAGGCATGGGCAAGGACTACATTTTTATATTCTGTCGGTAAAACTCGCCTACGCCTATTATTATACATAAAAATAATAGATTTACATACATTTTTGTCTAAAACGTAGACGGGTTATGATGGAATGGTCTAGGGAAAAGGCCTCCCCTTTGGACCTCCATATTTACCGGTTGGAAGCGACCTGCATCCAGCGTCTGAAATATGTCTTTCCTTATCTTATTCGGCTAAGGTAACATACTATCAGTGATACCAAAGTACCGAATGCGTATAATTAGCAGTAATAAAATAATGTGTTGGTATTTTAATATTATCGATAAATGATTCGTATCTTATACTTAATGATATGGAATGACATATATAATTTTTCAGCGTAAACAACTGTTGAGTGATATGGTAATATAAAATTGAGTTATTGAGTCATATATATCAGTTTAATGTTATCGAGGAGATAGTATAACTATAGGTAGAAAGCATTATTATACCTAGTTATTGTATTTTATTTTGGTGATCACTAGTGATTATATATATATATATATATATCTATATATTTTTTTTAACGAATATTTATTCTCAAAATATAAACTTTACTTACCTACCTCTATTGATCACTATTGATTATATATATCTATTAATATATTTTTAACGAATATTTATTCTCAAAATATAAACTTTACTTACCTACCTCTATCTACCTAAAATCTAAAATAAAATAAAACATTATTTTTGCCCACCAAATTTCAAAAATATTATAAATAGCGATTAGATACTTGAACATAGATAGGGATTCATGTTATGCAGGATATACTAAATAATAGAATATAAAATGAAAAACTTCCTTATTTTAAACAATTATATTTTTTACAAACTTTCTTGGAATGATCGTTAAACGCACAAAAATTAGAATAAGAAAAAAGAAACAACAGGCAGCCACATACTGTATTGAACTTGTCTATTTATTTGAACATCGATAATGGTATCTATGATAATGATAATTCATGATAGCTAACCTAATTACAACATTCATACCTACACAATCATAACGATATTCGACATAAGTACTACTCACCTGTTAGTAGAAAGTCGTGTACCAAACAAGAAGATGACGAAAGCATTAGAACAATTAAAAACATATCTGCAAGATATCGCCAAAAAAGAAAAATATCTACTAAGTAAAATCGACATCAAACCAATAAGTTCCGGAGGTGCCAACTACACAACAGATTTATATTTGGCCACAATTTCAGAAACACTAAAACCGGATATTAACATATTTGCCAAAGCCGCAATCCCAAGTGAGGAAGCAAGGAAATCCAACGAATTTATAAATAATGTTTATAAAGTGGAAGCAATCTTCTACTCTGAACTGGCAGTGAACTTTGAAAGAATTTACAACAAATGCGGAGTCCCAGAGAAAGACCGGTTGGCTATACCTAAATATTATGGGCATGGGTTAATCCCGTGTGAAGAGATTCTGATTCTAGAGAATCTCGAAGTGAAAGGGTTCAAGAATTTTGATAGAATGAAGACATTTAACTGGGACTACGCGTCTACTGCCGTCACTCAGTTAGCAAGATTCCATGCTCTAGGATTAGCACTCCGTGAAGAAAATCCTGAAGAATTCCAAAGACTACTCGGCCTTTTTCAATTTGATTTTCTAAAAAACCAAGAAGTGATCAAATTTTTCCAGAAAATGGCTATTGAAAATGGCAGTGAAGGCCTAAATGATGGTGAAAAGGAACGACTGCATAAGTATTTCACGCAGGATAATTGGATGGAGATAGTGAAGAATATGGGAAAAGAAACATTTCTGATCCATGGAGATTATAGACCTAGCAATTTGATGCATAGACGACGCGTGAGTTTTATCTTTTCTTCCGGAATAAGTCAAATAAGTTTATTTTTTTTCTTTCTTCTCCCTTCTGTTATCCTCAGTATATTTGTAACCACTGCTGGACATAATATATGCCTCTTTTATCTTCGATCTTGATGCGAGGATTCCGTGCCAGTTTGGTCTTGCCGCCTTTTCAACGTGTGGCTTCCCCTCATTCCGGCTTCCAAGTCAAGGTCTCCATACTATTAGTCACTGGCCACAGCGATCATTATCTTTACGACAGGGGCCATACCACGAAAATCGAACGATTGCGGATTTGTATCTCCACCTCTGTCACACTTGCACATTGGAGTGACAAGGAGGTTTCCCCGTCAATGCCAATTTTCGATGTTCGTGGTAGGCGTCCAGGTGTGGCTTGCCCATACCCACTTCAGTTGCGCAACTCTCTTGGCGATTTCGGTAACTTTAGTGTGTCTTGCTCGTTCCTTTAAAATCAATACATTATTATAACTCGAGATCTTCTGTATAGGAATCCAAGTATACCCATATGCCAAGTCATTAATTGCCATATTCATTTTCAGAACGGAAAGCTGGAGATAGTCCCTCTAGACTATCAGACCCTGAAAGGCGGAAACCCCGTTGTTGACCTGCTGCACTTCGTCTTCACTGGGTCTGACGTGGAGTTCCGTCGTCTCCACTACCAGGGGTTGATGGACCACTACTTCTCGCAGTTGACCTTGGCGCTGCAACAGCTTAACGTGGATGTGGAGAAGGTTTATCCAAGGCACACGTTTGATGAAGACCTAATTAAGGTAAAATAATAGTCACTCCTCTTCTCTAACAGCTATTGATTAAGTCCAGCGTTGCACCACACCCACCAACTTGCTGAATCCGAAACCGAAACCGAAGGTTCGGTATTAACCCTTGTTTCGGCCGAAACTGAAACCACCCTTTGAAAAATGTAATTTAAACGCGAAATAAAATGCCAATGAGCCGTTTTTTTCAAATTAATAACGTAACATCTCCGTGGTCCGATTTCACTTTTCTCGGATTTAAATTTTACCATTATCATTATGATGTCATATTGCCAGCCGTGCCGAGCTCACCTGACGTCAGTCAAACACCACCCAAAAGAACGATATTGTAAGTTTCGGTGCGGCCGAAAGGTTCTGCTGGTTTTTGACCGGAACCGGCCGAAACCGAAACCGAAATCGAAACTTCGGTCGGACACTATTTATTAGTCATCCAGCATCATGTCCATTCATTCATTCAGCGATTTCTTATTGTAACATATCAAAAGCTGCTGGGTCAAGTCTCACACTGTATGTGAAATTAACCTTTTCACACTATCGCGCAATGCCGCATGCCGTCTTCGTTATGGGCTCAGGTTTCCGCACTTTACCTGAAAAATATCAGGCTATTGTGTGAGTCACCGACGTCAATGAGAAAACATGTTTGTGAATCTGAAGAGTTCGATTAAAGGTTAAGTTTTATGTCAGACAACCTCAATTTCACCAAGCTGACAAGTGTAACAATTCCTAAAATGACTGAATTACTAGCGTTTCGGGTGTCCGTAGGTTACTGAAACCGCTCACCATCGCGCGGGCTGTGTGCTTGCTTGCACCATTTCGGTAATTTAGATAAAATCGTAACTTTTGTTTTTCAAATAGCCCCTTTATTACAGGTTTTGGTCAGAAGTTCGAAACTAGTTTAGTTGGTAAAAGCAAAAACAGCTATCAGGGGCATTACCATGACACTCTCAGCGCCGTTCTTAAATAAGAGTCAATTCAGCTCATCTTTTTGCCATGACTTTTATAGTTACAAAACATTTTCACCTGTTTTAATACAAAAACTGAAAGATAATTTAAATTTAAATGGAATAAATGAAAAACTTTTTCAAAATTGTAGTCAGTTTTTGAAAAATCAACCACTTTCTAATACCCTTTTTACCATTTTTCGATCAGCAAGCTTCAAACATCTATCTGGTTTTCGACATTATTGCCATTAAAATTGAATTAAAAAAAAACTTGTTAAGTAAGTATATAGTCTCCTAAGGAATAAATGATACACTTTTGAACATTTTCACACAAAATTATTGAGTAAAAAATTGTTTAAATTTGGTAAGCTTTGGTAGAAATACACAAACATTAGAAAACTTTTCTGGCTAAACAGTCACTTATTTTTTTTTTTGACCATGGGCTTAATACAGCTCATAAATTTTATTGTAATAAACTAAAAAAAAAAAGTCACTTATTTTGCCTAAATGAATATGCAATTATAAAATTAAGGTCATCTTCTCTAAAAAACTATAGATAGTGTATACTTATTTTTAGTGTTTTTTTCTTAAACAGCACTTCAAATTGCTCTGAATATCGCTATAAAATATGCGACGTAAATTAGCGGGCTTTATTCGTCGAGTGGAGCTCGCAGAGAGAGGTATTATTGTCGGTCCGCACTTTGACAATATTTACAAATATGAGAGACAGAGTACAGAGGAACGTGTAAGTAGTGGATATCGAGATATTGGGTGGCTGAGTAGCCCTTTGTATAGTTATGATCTTTCGGTATGCCTCTTTATGAAGATAACGTGTAAATGCATTTTTCTGCATTATTGTGCAAAAGTCGTATCTCGCGCGTATTTGAACAAATAACGGACCTCTGCTTAGGGCTCGTTAAAGAATCATGTGATCATATTTCGCCTTTTATTTTTTGCGTGTTCCTGCAATTAGATTTCCCGCTCGCCTTTGTAGGGGGTTTGGTAGTCGCTTTAGAGTCAATCCACGTAAAAGTAACGTGAGTCACGACTTTATTGCGTGTTTATTTGAATTACAGGAAAATAAAACTTATTATTTTTAAGTAAAAACGTGTGCGAAAGATACTGAATTTCTCAGAAAGTAAGGAAAAGTTCATGACCTTGACCTTGACCTTGGTGGCTGGTACCCTAGAGTCGCAGGTCCGAAACCCGCCCGTATTTAGAGATATTTTAACACTTGTGTTTGAATCACTACATAGTATAAAACAAAGTCGCTTCCCGCTGTCTGTATGTATGTATGCTTAAATCTTTAAAACTACGCAACGGATTTTGATGCGGTTTTTAATAGATAGAGTGATTCAGAGGAAGGTTTATATGTATAATAAGAACCTATGCGAATAAAAGAAATAAGCAATATTTTAAATGGTGACTCGCGTTACTCTTGCCGTGGATTGTGCACGTTTAAGCTACATTATTTAACCAAATCTGAAATGCGGGAAGCTTTGTTTACAAAATAAAAAGGCAGATTGAAGTTCTTCAAGTCCTTTTGCTTGTTTTTTTCCAGATGAGACCCCTAGGCCTGTTCTTGGGGTTGGTGATGATGGGCATGGTGACGGTTGCTCCAGATGAAGCACCAAAGGTTGACGGGGACTTGAACAGCATGCATATCAAGCCTAATCAGTTAGCTACGGATCGGATTACGGGAATAGTTAGAGATTTTATTCGATGGGGAGTGTTATAATAGGCTAGACGACAAATAAAATCTAATTAGTCCGTCTGTTAGATTATAAAAAAATATTCGACACGTATTTTTTCTTTTGTTCGTCAAATGAAAAACGATGTAAAAACAGTGCATTAAAATTTCGCGTGACGTCACAGTTAGGTACTATTCTTACCTCTAAGTGACGTCACTAGCCTAGCCTCCACCCCGGAACTTTGATGCTCTGTATCGTCGTTAATTTTAGTTAACTTGAAACAGGATAAACACGTGTCTAATAAATTTGGATAATCTGACTGACGAACTAAATAGAATTCTATAATAAATATTTAAAACGAGATATTTGCTATTTGTTTTTCTGAGCTCCCGATATTTCGGCACTGTTACAAGTGCCATGTTCACGGTGTAACTGATTTGCTGCGAGTATTTATTTTATTTGTGGTCTACCCACACCCCGTAGCGATCTACCCGCTTACGGGTTCGTTTAATTTGCGCGGTGTAACTACCGCTACTAGCGTCTACTTTCTCACTTAGAACACCCTAATTCTAAATAGAATTATACTTTTTCAACCTAGTCGTCATCCTTATTGGGAATAAAATAACTGCTAATGAACAAAGTTGTCTTCATTTAATTCTAACATTTAATGAAAACCAGCTTCACCTTCTTAGCTGTCCCATTTTAGACCAATCTTTCGATGAATATGTTAATGACAAAATTCAAAATTTTAGATCTGTTTCGGACCGATTACTAAAAATAAATACCCACACGGCCTACACTATTATTCGGCACTGTCTATTCGTACACACGTTACAAACGTTTTTCTTGTAAGATTTTTATGTATATGTTTTTTTAGTAGTTAAAAATGGGTCAGGACCAGTTTTTACCTGTTATCATTCGTTTCTAGCGAAATAACACACATACACGTATCACCCGTGCCGTATTGTAGATTTAACGGTTTTACGTGAATAAGTATTCTGCGGTTTCGCTTTCAACAGACAGAACATAAATAATATATTTCGTTATGTTCACAAACAAGAAAAATATTTATTACCTACTGCAAATTAAAAAAATCGTTTAGTAATTTATTGAAGGTATGTCAAAACGGTATCCTTCCTGGGTTACTTGACTTACCCTGCAATATTGTAAGTTAGTAGTTGTTGGGACATCAGCGGAACTAACGTACTCATGAATAGGCATTTGGGCAAGTTACTGACACTTGGGCCAAGTTCCGGACTAACTCAAGTTACGGTGTTACCACTTGGCGCTCGGGAGTTCAGCCCAAGACCTGTGTGTGAGCGAGACGGCACTACACAAGTTACTGACACTTCGAGTCGAGTTACTGTGCGATCTGCTTGGTACCCACATCACTCCCGCCGCAGAGGTGCCCATCACGCTCGCTGCTTTGCTGCGTTGAACCACAATGAACAGCATCTGCACGAGGAACGATCCAGAGCGTGGATTGAAAAGATAAAAGAGTAGATTTAGTAGGCTGAATAAATCGAGCTTATGAATCTAGGAAAAATGTGTTTACACTATTTATCGACATTACAATATTGTGTCACGCAAAAGGGGGACGAGACGGACCAAAATATCAACGGCGGATGCAATATCGAAGGTTTACAGCTGAATATCTTTTCGATAACTACATTATGAATGTCAACGAATGTCGTCTCGCTCAAATATGGAGCAGAACCCATCTGGGGAATTACAGAAAACCGCAGTTTAATAACACTAGACCCCAATCATAGTGTTGTGTTTCTGTTGTTGAGTAAGGTCGCCAGAGCTCCAAGAGGATTCACTGTGTTGACAGCTGGGAACCCACGGAGCAAAGCTTGCCCCTTTACACAGCAAATCCTCCTTTTATTTTAAAGGGTCGGCAACGCGCATGTAACACCCCTGGAGTTGCACGCGTCCATAGGCTGTCGCCCCTACCTAAATACAGTTCATTAATTGCTTCCAAGTTACTACTTATTCAGTACACCTGTCCCACATCTCGTGAATTACCTTCAGGAACATATTCCGGAAGCCTAGACAATGGGGCAAGCGAGCGGTGTGATGTGGGACATTGAGGCCGCATTGGATTAGGATAGTTCTAAAGACGATGCCGGGGAATGTGGCCGGATGCCGAGTCTGCACTGTTTGCAGCTGCATTTGTTACCGGGAATCTGTATTACCCGGAATATGTATTTTTGGTACTGTGTAGAATGCTAAGCATGGTATGATTTACGATCAGTATTCAGGTCGTAACAAAAGTATCGAAATATATTCAACGATAGATTCAAAGATAGTCAACAGCATTACCTACTACAGTGGCGGTTCTTAGTCCTCCAATCTACTTGGACACCCCGTCGTTTATATGCATGTATGTTTGTATGTGTCATCAAATTTAGCAGGTTGTTAGATAAGATAATTATAATTTTTATGTTCGTACATTATGAGCCAAATCGGTAAAGGGGTTGCCAAGATATAGGGGTTGCAAGTTCACGTTCGGGTCTAATCACTAGTACAAATAGTTGAAAATAGTTGAAATCACACACTTTAGAACGGATTAATCGCGTTTATTAACACCATGGCCCTACGTTTCGAGCGCTTTATAGCACTCGTTTTCACAGGGTTAAGATGATGTCTGAGAGAATGCGAATTCTACCCGTCAATCAAAAAAAGTTACTTGTGCAAACTACTCAAGTACATACAAAAATATAAAAAAATAATTAAAAACAAAAACAAAGGTTGGTCTACAATGCTCGGAGGGGCTTATAAATCTAGTAATACCTCAAGGGCATTATATATATATATTTTTTTTTATATAAATTGTAAAAAACCCCGTGAGGATTAACTACACACAACTTACGAACGCTTCCCTAACTGGCTTATGGGGCAGAAAGAAGCGACAACAAAACTACCCCATTTTGCCTCTTTTGTCCGTTTTCAATCTTTTCCGACAAATTCCACACTAAGGTCTTCCAGTCCTGTGTCGTGTTTGATCCTTGATGTGATATAAAATAGGATCCCAAGCTGGTGGTACCGAAAAGCTATCCTCTCTATTGAAATTACGAACCTTCTTGATTTCAATAGCCTCGCGCAGCATCATGGGAATGTATCGCTTCTCCTTGGCCAGGACCAGAGCTTTGTCAAACTTAATTGAATGATTAGGCTTATCATAGACATGTTCCCAGACTGCAGACCTTGGTCGACGATGCTTGGCATTGGCTATATGTTCCTTCACCCTGGTTGATATGCTACGCTTTGTTTGCCCAACGTAATGATAGACCACATTCAAGCCTGTAGACCCCAGCATCTTGTAGAGGCAAGTTACACTTTACAGGCCTCGGGAGTTGTGACATCTTCTTCAACGGCTTGAAATAGGTCTTGATTGAAGCACGCCTCAAGATGTGGCTGATCCTGTCCGTAACTCCTCTGACAAAAGGCAAAACAGCAGGCCTACGCTCAACTGTTGGTATCTTCACACGAGGGGACTGCTTGACACGAGGTATCTTGAGGCTGTTAGCCCACAGCGCACGTTTTGTCATCGCAGATCCTTTGGGCTCTCTGAAACAAAGATTTGCCAACTGTACGCTGTAAGGGATGGTGGTGCGATTAACCATTAAAATACCTATCTGTATGTGTAGGTTTCCTGTACACGGTTCGGCCTAAGGGGTTATCAGGATTCCGTACAAGGAGAGTATCTAAGAAAGGAAGTGAACAATCTTTTTCCAACTCTATAGTAAATATAATTTTACTATGAATGGAAGGAATTAAGGTGCTCCGGAAAAGCTGATACACTACTTCTAGCTTCTAGGTAATATAGTAAAAGTGTCGTCTACGTTTCTTTTAAATATCTTCGGCTGGACAGGAGCCACAGTAAGCGCCTTCTCTTCGAATAAATAGTGTTTAATTTAACACGCGGAAGTCGCAAGAGGAGTAAATTTCAATTTAGAAGTGCAACTCCGAGGTTCCACATTTATACACCGTGCGCCGTACCTGCGCGAGTTCTGAAGGATTACCGTTAACTCTCCCACGCCGACTTACTTCTTACTCTATTCCTAATTTAATTAGTTTGTGGATTATGTCAACTTTAAACAGTTTTACTGGCGTTAGTCTGAACTTGTTTTGATCTCTGGCTTGTGGGATACAGTTTCCGATCCATCGGAGACGTATTGGCTTTATCGAATTGGATAAAAAATTAATTATCAACCGACTTCACAGTTTCAAAAGGAGGAGGTTCTCAATTCGTGTGAATGTTTTTTTTGCATTATTTTTATTATTATTTTTAATGTTTGTTAACTCATAACTCCGTCATTACTGAGCTGATTTCAGAAATTCTTTTTTTATCTGAAAGTAGATTGTCCCAGATTGGTGCCATTTTTTTCAAAATCCATTTCTGATGATGGAATCTATGAGGAATTATAAATAAATAAATAAATAAAATAAAAATTCGATGAATTCGTTGTTCGTTCGTTTCGTGCAATTGAGATAACTCCTCAAATTTGAAAGGTACATGCATGATGATTTGGGTTGTTTCTTAAGACGCTCGAGCATTTCTTTACGAACATCATCAATTTGGTGGAGTGGACCTGATGATGAAGACCAGGGATGGCAAAGTGGAACTGCTTGGTAATTCCTAGCTCTATCAACCGATTTGAGACATTCATCTTTTGTTTGTAAGGAAATACCTTCAAGGTACCTACATTTCTTAAACGATTTGATTATAGTTCTATTCTGATGATGGAGTTCTTGATGAATTCAGAGAACTCTTCAAATTTGAACGGCACGTGCATTGTGATTAGAGGGTGTTCATAATTAGCTTGGGCATTTTCTTGCTGAAGCCATCATTTTACTGGAGTGGACCTGATGTTGATGATCAGGGATGAGGCATAATGAGGGCTAATTTTGAGTAACCGATTCGTGTGACTTTTAAATTTTGATATCGAGTTAGAAATATATAGTCGGTAAAAGATTTTTCAAATATAGGGGAGCCCAAGAGGCAATCAATGTTTGTTTTCTAACTTGATTAGGAGCGAGATCGTCAAATTTGTGTTTTAAATCGGCAAAAATGCAAGATGAATTTTGAATGAAGAATTCACATTTTGCGAAATTCAGTTCTAAACCAATATTAAAAATTATCAAATCTAATACTGGTTTCGCGCCATACGAACTCGTACTAATGGCGCTTGACAAGGACCCACGCATGAGTGGCGCCACCTGGTGAGTAAAAATACGGTATGCCTCATTGTGTCGATCATCTACTGTTGAAGCAGACCACACTGACCACACACAGTATAACAGGAAAACATGAAACATTAATTATTTTCCATTTGCTAATGGACGGTTACATGATATTACGAGATTATTGCAATTGTTGTTCAATTTTCACATTCGGACTTTTTAATGCTGGGTACACACTAACGCTGTAAGAAAACACGTTACACGGCGTAACAAAAGTCTCAAACGATACTTCAACACCTGATAATGTCAATGACCCTAACTGCGATGCAAGTGGGAAAATTTCGAAATTCGAAGAAAAACATTGTAAAATTTTTATGGAGGTGAATTTTCGATCAGCTGTTCTATACAAAGTAAAAAAAAAAGTCGAATTTCGATTTCTTTCCACCTGCCTCGCACTCAAGGTCATCGATTTTGCCGTGGCCACTTTTTCTGTAGTACATGACATCTCTTTACAGATGTTCAAGTTGCGGAAAGTTTCCAAAACGTTGGAAAAATTCTAGGAAATTTCTTGTAAATTACACAGAAATTTAAATTAAAAAAAAAACCATTTTACGTTGCGGAAAGTTTCAATCCCCATACAAAAATGTGAGAAGTTTCTGAAACTTTCCTATGCGAAATATTTAGCAATATTGGAATGTTTCCGTCGGCACATCAGTACATCTCTTTCAATTTTTAATTTAATTAATTAAATAGGTGAACAGAGTACATTTTTAGTATGCGGTGGCCAGTTATTGGACGGTGGCCAGTAAATAATGCAAAACCGGTTATGATTTGTATGATAAAACCGGTTTTAACTTGTTATGTTCATACAAATTTACCGTGGAACATGCATTTAAAAAAAAATGGAACACATTTTATCTTCACCCAGCTTTACATTCAAACGGCCATTATTATTCCCTAACAAATATCGAGGAGAATTGAAGTGTTCCAATTATTCCGTTTGAGGAGCGGTCTTTAATAGCAGTAACTGCAGTTACGTACCTTTGGCTTATTTTCGTCCATTATTTTAACGAAGCGCGGGCGGTTTTACAACGATGGTATCACGTAAAGTACAAAGTTAAAGTTTAAGGCTTAGTTACAAACTAGGACGATGGATAGTGGAGCAGTTATTGAATTAGCTTGAGTTTGTCACTAAAAATTGTCAGTAACAATGACATTATGTAGTAAGAAAGGACATGTTCCTTGTTATATGCGCTAACAAGCTACCAACTTATACGTTTAAAGTAATAATCGATGACAAGTCATTTAGCCCGCCAAAGGAAAGTTAAGGGAAATAATTCGGATAAAGGATGACTCACACTTAAATCTAACAAGTTCTATAGAAAGAAACACGTGATAGCTCGGAGCCCTATCGGATGTCACGTGACGCTTTCTATAGAAATTGACAGATTTTCCCGTCCCACCCCGTCCCGTCCCGTGCTACTGTGAGTCATCCTTTAGTCTTTCAATGTGTTTGTACACCTGGCAAGGTAGATGACATGGGTTTCAACAAGAGGTGAAACCTTCTAGTCTTCACTATTCCCATGTGACTTTCATGCAATACAGCCAAAACTTTTTTTTGACAGCTCCGCGGTATTACAACGCCATGGCCCCACATTATCCACCCTAGCTCTTCATAAAGTTCGCCTTTCCTGTTATAGGGCCGTAAATTATCTATTTATATCTCAGCTGACCAATTCGTTCTTAAGTAGCTTAGAAGAGAACACGCCCTAAAATTGGATCTCGCTGTGTTTGTGTTTTGATTTCGCGGTAGTCTAACAACATTTCATTTTCCAACATCCCATCCTCGTCGCCAATGTGATATACCTACTAATGTGCATGGTGCATAAAGGAAAGACACACGTCCGTTCATTGAGCTATTTAGTATGAGCCTGGCGGTAGGTTCATAACATGCTAACTACATAGGTATCTACATATCAGATCTCTTCCTCCTAGCGTTTTCCCATCTTAGGCCACGGTTCGGGGAACTCAGTCGCAAACGAAACGCAACTGTCATTGTCACACTTTTTTTTTTAATGGGAAAGGTAACAAACGAGCAGACGAGCCGCCTGATGGGAAACGGTCATCGCCGCCCATGGACATAAGCAACATCGGAAGAGCCACTCATGCGTTGTTGACCTTTGAGCCTTTTACACGTAAAGCCCAGAACACTCGTTTCTTGAAGAACCCCATATCATATCGCAAAGGGAACACCTCAGGAGGTAGATCGTTCCACATTTTACATGTTCTGGGTAAAAACGAGCGAGAAGCCCGTTTATTCTTGGTGTGCCATGTATCTAGGAAATGTGGGTGAGCCTTATTCCTTTGGCGGGAGGTGCGATGGTAAAAACGAGACGGAGGCACCATGTCAAAGAGTTCTTCAGAGCATTCCCCATTGTACAGACGATAGAACAGGCACAGAGAGCCAACATCTCTCCGAAGGCTGAGCTGCTCTAAATTGTTAGTAAGATCGGGGTCGTCCCTGCACACTCGTCGGGGACACTAATAAGGAAGAGTGATAGAGAGAGGTAGCTACGATACGTTATTAAGCGTGAGCGATTGGCATCTTGGCTACGCACCCTAGGGGTCCGCTATAGCAACTTATCCTAATATTTGTCAGATACGCTAGTTTTACGAAAGTGACTGTCTGACCTTTCAACCCAGGTAAACTAGACCTAACTGGGATTAGTCCTGTTTTCTCACGTTTTCCCTCACTGAAAAGCGATTGGTAAATATCAAATGATATTCGCACATAAGTTTCGAAAAACCCATTGGTATGAGCCGGCAGGATTAGAACCCGCGACCTTTGAATTGAAAGTCGCACTTCTTACCGCTGGGCCACCAATGCTTGATGCATTATGAAAATCATACACGCGGGCCCTATCGACCAATTAAACTGATTATTATTAATTGTCTTACGTAGATATCTGCATTAAAGTATTTACCGGGTCACAAAGTAAGAACAAGCTTTAAATGGCATCGGTATCAAGTTTTACCTATGTATTTTAGCTAAACTGCGAGAAAATTTCGATTTCGGGCTCAAAACTACGATAGCCATGCTCGTAAACTCTAAGCAAAAACAACAGCAAGTTTTGTTTTTATTCGTTCGCAAACAATCAACGAAATTCGTTGTTTTTGGTAATTCTGGTATTTTACTATGCAGTATTATACTCTTGTTTGTAACCAAAATACCAATGCACTTTTTAGTAGAAAAATGTTAGCTCACGTTAGTAAATACTGAAAATGTTTTTAGATGTGTATTATAATGATCCAAAAATGGAGTGCCTAACAAAAATAGTCTGTTATTAGTATTGTATTCTGCTACAATAAAAACACTTTAGTTTTCATTCCATACTCAGTTAAATGGATCATTGCGCCAATTTCACTGCCAATTACGACCTCAAATTAATTGACGGCCTCCTAGCCTAGTTGGTAGTGACCCTGCCTACGAAGCAGGAGGTCCCGGGTTCGAATCCTGGTCAGGGCAATTATTTGTGTGTTTATCACGAATAGTTGTTCCTGAGTTATGGATGTTTTCTATGTATCTGTCTATTATATATATCGTCGCCTAGTACCCACAACACAAGCCTTATTGAGCTTACCGTGAGACTAGGTCGATTTGTGTAAGATTGTCCCATAATATATATTTTTTTATTTTAATTACGAGAGTCAATATTAAGGATGACTCCCAACCCACCCATCCGATCCGATCCGATTCGATCCGGGATGACCTGCGCCAGTTTCTATAGAAAATGTCACGTGATCTCCGAAGGCTCCGAGCTATTACGTGATGCTTTCTATAGAAACTGACAGATTGGATTGGTGTGAGTCACTTACCTAATTTCTATGATCTGTGTTGTTTTAGTGGTAATAGATATAAATGTAAAAATGTCACTCAGCCTGGTTCTGGTTGATAATAAATAGTGTGTTGGCCGAATCAGGCCAAAGTCCAGTGCATAGCCTCCATTAATCTAGGGCATTATGCGTTTATCGTACTGTTTGGTATTCCTATGTTAACCGAGCATATGGTATCGGCCCAATGCAAGGAGATATATGATAAAATATTTTTTTCACATCTCATATTCGAAGAAGGGATTTTTCTTCAGGATCAAAGGGGCACTTTTCTGATCGAAGACCACACAGTTGGTATCGAGTTGTTGGTTGGTATCACGTCGCCTTTGTTTATTTTCCTAATAGTTGGTATGAAAAGCAGTGTGTCACACGGTATCGAAATTGTTTTCGTCTTGTAAAATCCATCGATTTTGGATTCAATATACGCCCTCGCCGGAAATATATCACTTTGATCCCTTGTGACACAATTTTCTATGTTTCCTTAGCTATAGTCGTGATAGGCACACGAAGATATGCCTTTCGTAATTCGATCGAATCGTAATTTATGTAACATTTGATATTTCCCAGTTCAAGTTTTTTGGCTAAGACTAAAACGAGGTGTGTACCAAACAGTCTACTTATTTACATCCTACGAAATGTAAAAAGTAGAAGCAACCACTTTATAACAAGTACAATCAATGCTTCTCTTAAAATATTTTACTTATGACTTGACTTTTATGCCTAAAATTGTAGGTACTATACAATTTAAACTATCGTGAGTCATACTGACATTAGATTGCGGTTCAATATCACACCTATTTCGGTATCGTCTATTGTGATAAAAATACGCGAGTTTCAACCGTTGCAATTGATTATAGGTACTATATATTTTCTGTGGTGCAGGTCCTACTTACCGAGTCGTTACGCTTGGTAAACCCTGAGAACAACAGGGGAACAGGCGCCCGTCCGACTGCGTTCTAGAATCCATTTAGCCGGGGAATACGCATTAGTCACTTTACTTTAGATGTTTACTCACGTCACTAGGAAAGAAATGAGATGACATAATTTAAACTTTAGTGAGTCATATTGACATTAAATTGCAACGGTTAGCACTTATGTATTTTTATCACAGTAGGTGTGACATCTTTCAACTGTATCGGGCCGACGATGAATTCCCGATGCAGTCGAGACATGTCACGCCTATTGTGATAAAAATACGTGAGTGTTATCCGTTGCCATAAGATGATCGAAATCTAGACATGGAATGCTCTTGTATTATTTGTTTTTAAAAAGTTTATTTCAATAAAAGTAGAACACTAGTAGCCAGAGTTATTTTAATATGTAAATAACAATAATTTTACAGGCATTTTAGGTCAGCGATTCGCACGCACGTCGCACGCGACATATTTTCAGGGTATACTATTTTACGGCTTTAAGGTAATATTTGAAATCTATATAATATATGAAAAGTAGAGGGTCTAAGACTGGTCCCTGAGGTAGACCATAATTTAGCTTTATGACCGTACTTTGATGGTCTCCGAGACGCTCCAGGGACAGGTGACCCTCGCGCGGGTGGCTTTCTTGCTCAAAGTCTTGCTATCGCTATCCAGCGCGGGAATGCCGCCTGCATGCTGGGCACCTTGCCCAAGGGGCCTAATTTAGATAAAACGATTTAATATTTACAGTTTTATTTGTACTTTTTTTTATGACCCCGTGTGATGAAAGGTCTCCGAGAGTGAAATTAAACACTTTAGAACGGATTAATCGCGTTTATTAACACCAAGATTATTAAGATGATGACTCAGTCATCATCTTAACCCTGTGAAAACGAGTGCTGTAAAGGGCTCGAAACGTAGGATCATGGTGTTAATAAACGCGATTAATCCGTTCTAAAGTGTTTAATTTCAATGAATAACAATCGCGGTAACAGAAGACAATATTATCTCCGAGAATGATAACGAGTGTTAGGTAAATCCATATTTTACGAACAGATGGACGGCAGGACAGGCGAGCAAGACCGAACTATAATATTCCTATAGTTTCCTATAGAGTCCCCCAAAACGCTTTCACACAACGTGCGCTGTAAACCCCCAATAATATTTTTTTGCATATTTTATAACCGCATAGTGTAAACTATACAAACAAATGAATAAAAATATTCCGCATTTGTGTATTCATAGGAATAAAACGCCGGCCGGCAAACCGCACGTTTGCGCCCGGCATAACACTAAAGAGAGGCATAACAATAAAGGGACAAACGGATATAGGCGGGCACAGAGAAACTTGGAGAAGAATGTTTACTATAAACATTAACTCTGCAACTGGAGTCCGGCTGAGCCAAGTTTGCATAAACTTTGATAGCATAGACAGTAAATGTAATTTTTTAGTTTGACAGTTTGTAGGCTTAGAAGAGATAACGTGGTTTGGCTCCAACCGTTTTAACCGGCAGTCAGTAGTCTGAGTCCAAGCGAGACAGACTGTGCGTCTTTAGATTAGAACAGGACAGGTAGTCTATTTTATACCGTTGCTTAAATTCTGCTTACCGAAATACAATAAGTAACCCACAAAAATATAGCGTCGCGTAGTATTTCAGAAGTAGGTATAGTTGCGCCTAGATGTGCTGACTTTAGGCTAATTGCCAACGTTTTGTAGTGTGCGATGCTTAGTATACATAGAAAGTTATATCTATCTAAACTAACTGCGCAGACTCACCGACCGAAAATAGTCTTGGCCTCCGTCACAAGAGCTCGCCACAAAAAATATAAGCCGTTCATTTTTAACGACTTGGGGCTAAAGGTTTACCGCGAACATCTAAATATCTTAATGTCGTATTTATGTCTTTTGCTCGAATAAAGTGCGGTACTAAGAGAGCAACTTGTGTACTTTAGATGTTCACTGTATGCCGCTGTCAGATTCTTAATGTTTTATTGCTGGTCATTATTTGTTCGGGGAATCCGTCAGATATCTATAATAGTGGGTATGTCTGCCGGGCATCCACCAGACAAACCAATACATTTATCTGCAGATCCGGATATGACCAGCGAAAGTAAGTGATCCATCTTCATAAATTACTCTGTTCGCATTTGAAACTACTTCACTTATAGTTAAACCATCTGAATGGAATGCGAAGAGATATTGAATAAGATTATTGAGGCATTTATCGGCTTGATGCATCTAATCGTTGTGCTAGCTGAACGCAAGTTGCCGGCATCCCATACATTTTAATATCCGGCTGTGAAAGCATTCCTGTGCAAGTATTATTTAGATGTCTTTCCAATCACGGAACAATGTTGTTCCGGACCTTTGGGAGGCCTACGCGGAGCCAACACACAGAGAGCGGCTGATGCACCTGCCCGAGTCATGAGGTCATGACACGGACGTAAAGACAGCATCCACCAGGGTGTAAAGGCTATTGAGAGTTAACGTTAACCACTGGGTTGTGGAGTATAAAACCGGGCACCTGCCTTATAATATGGTATATGATTTAAGGCAGACGATGACTCGCCCAACCATAAAAAGCAATAATCTAAGATGGCTGAAGGGCAACAATTGGTATGAGGGCTGCGGGTTCAGGGTTTAGTCTGTCATCTAGTGAGATGTAACTGGACTTTAAAGGATGACTGACACTGGATGGGATGGAGGTACGGGACGGGCCGGGATGGGACGGGACATCTGTCAATTTCTATAGAAAGAATCACGTGATAAATCGGAGCCCTCGGATGTCACGTGACGTTTTCTATAGAAACTGACATCGTCCCGTCACGCCCAATCCCGTCCCGTTCTAGTGTGAGTCGTCCCTTATGCCACGGCTCACCCGGGGTCCGCTTTGGCAACTAATCCCAAAATTGGTGCAGACACTAGTTTTACGAAAGCGACTGCCATCTGACCTTCTAACCCAGAGGGTAAACTAGGCCTTATTTGGATTAGTTAGGATTCCTCACGACGTTTTCCCCCACCGAAGAGCTATTGGTAAATATCATATCATATGATATTGGTTACAGGTAAATGTGGGTTAGTTTTCCTCAACTCGACGTCAAATAATGCGCCTATGCGATGGATGGGCTGCTGGCGCTACTCCTGCCAACCAAACTTCATGATACTCCATACATAAGTTCCGGCCAACTCATTAGTACCTACAAGTCGGGATTTAAACCGGCGACCTTCAAATTGAGAGTCGCACACTATTACCATGCCATAGAACCATGTAAAACTACATACATAAGAAGTGTTGATTATGATTCGTGTTGTCATGTCGCCTGCACACTCGTAACTCTCGTAACACGAAAACAATACATATTTATTCAGTTAATTGACAGACCGACGCATGAATATGGAGTTTTTGTATGCGCAGTCGGGTGCGCGTCGACCGGCTATGTAAGATGAGTACTATGGGTTTTTCATAGCCGTATCTGGTGCTGTGCTGATGCTCTCTTTATAAAAAACAAAAAAGTGTTCACTGGAGATATTTGGCAAACGAAGCGTTGGTAGCCTAGCGGTAAGATCATATCAGCCAGAAGACGTCTACTGCTGAACGTAGGCCTTCCCTTTCGACCTCCATTATGTACTGGTTGGAAGCGACCTGCATCCAGCGTCTCCCGGCGACCTTCATAAGGTCATCTGTTCATCTTGTGGGTAGACGTCCTACGCTGCGTTTGCCAAGCCGTGGTCTCCACCCGAGCACTTTTCGACCCCATGTGCTCTGCGTGCAATGTGGCCTGCCTATTGTCACTTCAGCTTGCTAATCCGGAGGGCTATGTCGGTGACTTTAATTCATCTACGGATCTCCTCATTTCTGATTCGATCACGTAGAGAGACTCCGAGCATAGCCAACTCGTAAGTTCGTTGAGCGACTTTGAGTTTTGAGATGAGGCCGATAATTTAGGACCACTTTTCGGTTGAGGCAATAATATATGTAATTATTTTGTATGAAATATAAAAAAATAAAAATTAAGTTAAAGCAAATACTCAAGAACATCCTGTATAACCGAATGGTAATCTTACGTCACCCATCCGGTCGGTGTACACCCGCCACACGTATCCCACATATTGTGTTACCGGCAATGAATTGGAAAATGCAATCAATTTAACACGGGTTGTTAATATTCCGCCCGAGGTTTAGGCGTCGGTTCGTGAAATGACTAGATTTTTGCTCAATTTTGTTGGCAGACTCCATTTTAAATTGGTGTTCCGTTATTATTCGGTTAGCACGTTTTTTGATGTATGTAAGCGAATTTTTCGCCGACATAAAGGATGACTCACACTAGAACGGGACGGGACGGGACAGGAAAATCTGTCAATTTCCAAAGCGTCACGTAACATCCGAGGGCTCCGAGCTATCACGTGATTCTTTCTATAGAAATTGACAGATTTTCCCGCCCGCCCGTCCCGTGCCGTGCTAGTGTGAGTCATCCTTAAATAAGATTTATGCATTCGGGATAGTTTGTGAGTCCTATTCATCTACAAAACAGTTTGTCCGGTCCGGTTGAGATTTTCGGTAGCGTTTTTAGATACCTAGCTTTAAATCGCCTGAAAGCTTTGTTACATAAAATTAGTACTAATCATTTGATATTTTGTTGATATTAGGTATCTAAACAGTTACGTACACAGTAGAATAAACGAAACTATGGTATAGTAAAATGTAAATGGTACTAATTGGAAAGCACGTACCTACTGCTGTATTTTGGCGTGCACCCCGTTGAGATAATTTAGAAGCGGTCCCACGTCCTTTTCTGACACCACAGCAAACACATCATCCACATCCACCAGCGTTTCGGTTTGTAATAAGATATAATATAAAAACGTTCTCCGTTTTGATCATGTATAAAATAGAAAAAGGAGGAAAAAATATATATATGTGTTTGAAGTAGACTACTTGATAGTTCGTTTCATGTCGGCGGTAAGATATTTTTCTTTTCAGTGATTTTCTAGAAAGCACCGTAACAGAGTGGCCTTTTTCAACGTATACAATCTTCCGATTGACCACGATTGTCACCGTGTTTTGAGTTAAATAATAAATGTAAATTTATAGTCACTAACCAGGGAAATAACAAGTATACTGTAAGGATATAGGGACTGATAAGGTGATTAAATTTTTTGGGCATTACCAAAAAAAACTAAATCAGGCAGTTTTCAGCGCGGAGACAGCAGCTTCCTTCCTTCCATAAGTCGGTCTCTCACTGCTGAGGATCGTGGTTATGAAGGAAATGTTGCAATAGGCTTCTTTCTCCATTTGCTGCGATTTGCAGCTTGATGGAGAGCCTGTGACATCGACATCTGCTCCTCCGACACCTGGTCAGCCCAGCGTCTGAGACTACGGCCTCTTGGCCGCTTGCCATCCACTTTGCTGGTTATTATCAGCTTCTCTAGATTTTCAGCACTTCAGCGTGCGCTGTGGCTAAAGTACTGCAGAAACCAGTGGAGATATGCAGTAGAGAGACGCTGCTGTTTATCCACCTTAAGTTCCTGCAGGTTAGTGCGGTGTGATGTCCAGGGGATGCGAAGCATTCTACGCCAGCACCTATTCTTATATTATATTCTTTTCCTATCCACAGACACAACTCGAGACAGCGGAGACAGCTTATTGTCGCTAAATAGGAACGGCCCACATTCACACATCCAATTATCAGCCTCTCCAACCACTCGAGCATATCCCTCCTGCAGTGGAGCAATGCTCTAATGAGACAGTTATCCGGTTGGTCGCAATTATTTGGAGAGCCGAGTATGGAGGGAAATTAATTAATGACTGTGTGTTCCACTTGGCGCCGCTGTGGAATTGATTGTTCTCGGGATACTGGCGTCCCCGTTTCTGCCTGCCTGGTTCTTAAAAACTGGAATTTTATCCTTTTATTGCACTTATTATTTGGGCGGATTTTTATTTAGCTGTCGTTTCGTTTTTGCGTAAGATTTGAATTTATCCTTTTATGGCACTTGTTATATGGGCGGATTTTTATTTAGTTGTTTTTTTTTGCGTCAGGTTTGAATAAAATTTGGTTGGTAGGTTCTACGCCAATAATAAATAATATTATTAATCCAATAATATTATTAATCAAATTTCCCACTGAGTTACGAAAATCCCATACGATTTCGTAACTTACTGCAAAAAGTTGTGGGGCATTGTTTCGGACCAAAATATTTATATAAAAATAAATTTACGTAGGCATACCCAATTATCAGACTATCCGACCACTCGAGCAATGCTTTAATGAAACATCCGCTCGCAACTATTTGGAGAGTCCTTTATGGCGGCGAAATTAATTAATGACGCTTTGGGCTGGTTCTGATGTTCCACATACGAATTAATTGAAATCGATTATTATCAGAATAGTGGCACACCTGCGACGCGACTCTATCTACATAGCTCTAGTTCTTTTAAACAGATCAAAATAAAATCTGATTTCCCCTTCGTAGGCAGGGTCACTACCGTTAAAGAATTTGTGTTTTAATGTAAGGCATTGCCCCTTAATGGCCCCCTACTGTTCTGGGTTGGTGAGAATGGCCCTTGCATCAAATATGGGGGTCTCAAGTGGAACATATCAGCATAGATGCATCGCTACCGATTAATTGAAATTAGTTAATTCTCCCGCTTAATTGGTCGTTAATATTACGCGATGTTGCCACGATTCTGTGACAATTTCACTATAAATACATACAGCTAATACCTATATAATTACTACATATACTCTGACAAGCCAGCGAGCGCAGTAACAGGAAGATAGAGAGCATATTCCACCGTCCCAGACTCCACCCTTACTTGGTACCTTGGTAGACATTCCGCCAATTCGCACGAAGCGCTTTGCTTCTTCTTTCCTTATGCGCTCTGCCAAGGAGTGGAGTTCTCTGCCAGCGCCTATATTTCCGTGCACATATAAGTAACCCGACAGTCTTCAAATCAAGGGTGAACAGGCACCTTCTGGGCGAGCTCGCTCCATCGTAGGCCGCGTCTTTGCCCTCGGTTATTCTGTGGCAAAGAGTAAGACCATTTGTTATAAAAAAAAAACTTTTATATTATTTCCGAAAGTCCGACACCGTCGGAAAATTCAAAAAAAGATTTCTAATGTTAAAACTAGAAGAGCATGATTTTCACATTTCTTTGCAAATTAAACATAAGGGATGACTCACAACAGAACGGGACGGGACTGGGCGAGACGGGACGATCTGTCAGTTTCTATAGAAAATGTCACGTGACATCCGAGGGATCTGAGCTATCACGTTCTGTCTATAAAAATTAACAGATCGTCCCGTCCCGTCCCAGTGTGAGTCATCCTTAATTCAAATCGAAAACATGTTTTCCTTCCCAAACAAAATACGAAAGCTATATCTACTACCCCAATAAACCCTGACCCAATCAAACAAAAAACAAAAACTATAACTACCTAATCGAAAGTTCTGCGTCTTCAAAACAATAAAAGGCGATTGCATAAGCGCGATGATAATATTCGGCCAGGAATGGCCGTGCGGGCCGTTTGGGCCGAGAAATGGCCCATTGCCGGCCGTAACGCGGGCCGTAACAGCCGCGGCCATCAACGCAACATGACACCAACTGTGTAGCTAATAAAACGTATGTGTATCGCTGGCGTGACACACGGACATGTTGGGATCAAACACAAAACAATATTCGGAGTCTTTCCGGTAGACTCTTTAAAATTAAGGTACTTACAGATGTGCAAGTTGCGGAAAGTTTCCAAAAAGTTGGCAAAATTCTAGGAAATTTCTTGAAATTTTCAACACAGAAGTTTAAGAAATTTCCATTTTACGTTGCGGAAAGATTCAATCCCCATACAAAAATGTGAGAAGTTTCTGAAACTTTCGTATGCGAAATATTTTGCAATATTGGAAAGTTTCCGTCGGCACATCAGTAAGTTAAGGGCTATGAAGGTTGATTTTCTTATTGAACCCTTATCCACATTAGAAAGTGCTTTATTTCTATTAAATCGTATGATATGAATCACGACTACAGTTATGTTCACAAGCTTTTAACTATTGGCCACATGAAAGATTGGCTCTACAGTTCAGCTGAACACACACTTTTTCTTTCCTGTGGTCAATAGTTAACAGCTTGTGGAGATGTAGTAATGATTTTTATCAAAATTTACAATGCAAGAGAAAGGGAGTACCCCTTAATGTAGATAAGGCATACAGATGGACAACAAAGTGATTCTATTAGGGTTCAGTTTTTTCTTTTTGAGGTACCTAAAAATGTGGCTTTAGTCGCAAAGTTTAGTGGGATCTCTGCAGCCGTGTGTCTCGGTAAGCCGAAGGCGATACAACGCATTTTTACGATGTGATATGAAGACACGCTTATAATCACGCCGATGCTAACGCCATCTTAATAGTAGGGGATAACAGGATAGTTTTTACGTCAGTGGGTATTAACACGAGATCTTGCCTTTTCGTCGAATTTCATTTTGCAAAATATCATTTGCCAACCAACTTTTCGCCGATGACTCACTTATTTATAAACGTACCTATCCCAAAACCAACGGCTCAATTCTTAATGAACTAGAGATTAAGGAAAGGCTGTCTGCCATCGTACAGAGGAAAACCCTCACCTACTTCGGACATGTTTTCGCAGAGGTCCAGACTCAGTGGAAAGACTGGTCGTGCGGGGCCGAGTCAATGGTACTAGATCGCGAGGCCGTTCGCCAATGCGATGGACGGATCAGATTAAGGCACTAATAAGCGCCCCCATCAACGAATGTGCTCGTAAAGCTCAGGCCAAGGGGAATTGGAGAAGAATTGTGCAACATCCCACCATCTAACCGCATGAGCGATCACGACAGCTCTGTCAAGAGCTTACGCCTAAGAAAAATCCCAAAAAATTTATTTACCAACTCACATTTGGCCGAATTTCATTTCCTATCTAGGTTAGGTTAGGGTTGGAATATGATATTCGGCGTAAAATACGGTTGCGAAATGATTAATTGGGACGTGAATATTTGGCAGACATGTGTTTTGGTATAAATTGTTTCGGAAATGAAAATTTGGCATACAATTATTGGCGATACGTTCCCCGTAAGGGCCTACGCTAGCTGACGCGGGTTACGCGGAACGGACGCCTGTCTAATAAGAAATTGTATGAACAGCGCTAAGTGAAGCGGACTCACGGAGCGGGTGCGTCATACTAAATCCACCCGGCGCGTGCACCCGCTCCGTGCACCTGCGCCAGCTAGCGTTGGCCCTAACAATAGGATTGTATATAATCGATTAGCAAGGAGATCAAGTCAATTAAAAGTTATGTTACTTTTATTATTGTCCTAAATTTATTAAAATAGCGCTTTTCCCCAATAAAATGATATGAAAACTTATGGTCAACCAATTGAAACATCAAAATGTCAAGCAGTAGGAAATTTCTTACAATCTGATTTGTAGCGTCACTATGACAGAATCAGAGAAGAATAGGATACCAATTAGTTTACTGTACAGTCGCCATCAGATATATCGGCGCGCCCGAGGTGTTCAAAATATCTGAACATGCACTCTAACGCTTTGACAATAGAGTTGTGATCAGACATTTGTGAGCACATCGGCAGCTCCGATATATCTGATGGCGACTGTACATACAGAATGTAACAAAAGTCCCGAATGATATCAACAGCTGATAAGGTTACTGACCCTGACTGCGATGCAAGTGGAAAAAAAATCACTCTGTATGGAACCGCTGACCGAAAATGCACTCTATCACAAAGTTTTTTTTTCAATTTCGAAGTTTTTCCACTTGATTGCACTCAGGGTCATTGACCTCATCAGCTGTTGATATCATTCGGGACTTTTGTTTGTTACATACTTTTATTGTTGAAAGTACCTCATATTCTTTGAACGTCTATTAAATTAATACTCTTTTAAGATGGCCGAACTCAATATGATTGACTTCGTCAAGAAGTTCTTTAAGCTGTCCTACTACTTATATTTTTATTAAACAAAATTAAAAAGCTAGACTAGTACATTGTGTATTCAAGGCGTTAAACAAGAAGAAACACTGCGAATTTAAGTTTAATTTAAGTTTTAGCACGAGTTTGTAATTCTTGTACCGCCCGTGATACATACCTACAATGTTTTTCATCACATTTGCGAGGAAATCAATAATCTTATAATTACAATACAATACAATACAATAACTCTTTATTGCACACCTTACAAAACATTACAGAAAAAATGATATAAATTAAAATAAAAACACACACAAAAAGTAGAGGAGTATAATTATTAGCAGTAGTGTAGTTGCAGAGTCAACAGTACTCGGAGTGAGCGGCCACAACGTGCGTTGAGCGCGTGGGGCGCAGGTCCTCCGGAAGCTCCGGGCGGGCGGTCAAGTAGTATGAGAATCCTTTACAGCTCATTAAGTCTAAGTATGCTTGCATATAATATCACCATTTACGAGCAGGTGCGATGAAAAAATATTGGGGTAAGTAGCAAGTTTAAATGCCCTTGTAATCCTAGTATACAATTTCCGTAGCAAACACTGCTCTGGGCTATTTAAACTAATGTAACGTTCTGTCAGAAACACTAAACGGAGCTCGCATGATTATGAATATGGTAATAACCGTAACGAACTGGGCCTCGGGCATTTTGTAGAAACTAGGTAGCATTGTATTGACAGCTCGGGAAGCCTGTTCAAGGAATACAGATCTAGGTTAGTAATAAACAGATGGATATATTTATATATTTAAGGAAATATTACCCACGGCCTCCTTAGGAGGCTGGGTCATCTTTTTTCAGGGCACAGTTAAAAAGGGTGCTATTTAAGGGTGACTTTTAGTGCCTCCGGAAAACAGTTAGGTTATGACGTTAAAACATTTTTTGTATCGTTTCGGCTATGCGTCGTATTGGCAATTCGTATCGTATTGGTAATATTACGAGTACAACCCCAAAATATTATTCAGTTTGAGCTTAAATTTGTAAAAAAAAGCTAAAACCGAAATATAAGTAAATTATGCTTAGAAATGTACCAATATTTGTATGAAAACTTTGAATTGGATCCGGAGGCAGAAATCAAATGCAGATTCCAAACTAGCTTCGGATACTATTTAAAGAATTTTAAAATGTTATACTGTGCCCGACGGTAAATAGAAACTTTTTTTTCTCTCTAACCATCCATTATCCGAACTCTACCTTTAAAAAAAGCCTTTTATTATTCCAAATGATATTAACATGCAACACTGTTATGATTATTATATAATTTTATATATATATATATACCTCTACCTTACACTATCCGAATACTCAATTATTCGAACGCACTTAATTTCTACCATCTATCCGGGTTTCAGACTGAAGAAACTATAAACTTTGAAATCACAAATTGAAAGAGATATCATATACTACAGAAAAAGTGACCAAGGGCCCCGCCGGTGAGCAGGGCTTTGAAATCACAAATTGAAAGAGATATCATATACTACAGAAAAAGTGACCAAGGGCCCCGGTGAGCAGGGCTTTGAAATCAGCTAAATATTTAGCTGTTTTCAATTGCTTTTTCTAATTCAATGTTAATACGTGCGTCCAATTTTCATACTTCATCTTATCCCAAAATTTCCAGATTTCGATTATCCGAACTAGCCTCAGCCCCAATTGGTTCGGAAAATCGAAGTTCTAGTGTATTTCTATTTGCGCTGGGCCGAGGTCAAGAGAGGTCAGACTCAGAAACTACAGGAAATGACTGTTCAGAGCTTTCTAAGCTTCAAGACAATTTAAAAACGTTTCTTGAAGCTGAAATAAAGTAAATTAAAAGGAATAAATACAAAAATCGATCACGAGCCAGTCTTTGTTGAAAGAATCCGTTCCGTATAGTACTCGTACCTACATATATCGATGTTACTCTCTAAACTAAAAACTAATTACTTCGTTTTATAGGATTGGAAAGTTCGCTTGGACGGTTTGACGAAGACGATTTTGAAAGTAGTCTGGTTGATGTAATGGGGGCAGTTTATGAATAAATTATTTCATACTTAATTGCCCATGCAATTTTGGACGCGATAATACTTGAAGAAGAAGAATAGTAGCTGTGACTAAATTTATCAAGGATATTGACAGTACTTAACAATGTTATCGGGATATAACCTTAACCCTCTCGAAGCATTTAAGTGAACATCATAGTATTCGTAGTCTAAGAGCTAGCCACGGAAAAAGGTATGCATTTTATAGAGCCACGAAATCCCTCTAGTTAGTAGTAGTAGTAGTAAAACACTTTATTGCACAAAAACAGGGAAAAAATAACAAGATAAATAACACAAATATTTGTACAAAGGCGAACTTATCCCATTAAGGGATCTCTTCCAGTTCAGTTTCAGTTAGTATGCCATACTAGTATTATTAATTAATGTAATCCGGGTGCTTGGCAGTTGTTCAGCGGTGGATCTGATAATTACTCTTTGTCATTGCCTGGTGGGGTGATCGATTAATTATTTGCGACTGTATTTTTACATACACGATTATGAAGGTCTAATAAAAAAGTATAGGCCAAGACTTAAATAATACATGAGACGACTTTGCCACTTTTGACCACACCTTAGACGTCGGCACTCCTTTCCCCCAATTAAAGCGCTGGGTAATGTTATATTCGAATTAAATACATAACTAGTTATTATATCGCACCAAACTCAGCTCTATTAATATACACCTTCAATTTATTTTACAACCGCTTTGTTGTCAATTCACACCCACTGCTGCCAGGCGCCCGAATTGATTGTATACCTGTTTTCGTAGCTAGCTCTCCGTTTCAACCCAACGCGGCTCGTCATTAGCGCTCGTCGCTAGTGTAAACAGCAATATCGGCTCTAGACGCAATTACATGTTGATTTAATGGCTGAAAATTATTAGAGCATGTACTGCTTGTAAACATTTTGTGACCGGAATCAGGTTTTCCGACTAAGTCACTCAGGGAGCTTGGGGTCTGCTTTAGCAACTAGTCCCATGATTTGTCGTAGGCGTTAGTTTTATGAAAGCGAATGTCTGACGTTCCAATACAGAAGGTTATAACTAGGCGTGCCGAGTTTAAAAACGCTGCGAATAACACTGGAAAAAACGCTAGTGTGCACATGACCTTATATATAGGCACAGTATAAGTGTCTTTTTACCCAGTAGTGTAACTACAAACATTTTTTAATTTCCGTTCTAAATTCTTTGTTCCCCGGCGACCTACTCTCCACTCTTAGTAAACATGTTAAACAAGGACCCAATTTCACAACAGCCACGAGTGTGACAGTTATCAAATCATTATCTGATATTACAGGCGTTTATAGGCTACGGCGCCGCTTACTATTTGTGCGGGCTGACGCTTGTTTGCCGCCAACATATTCGTTTTTAATGGTACATTTACGTTACGATATAATTTAAAGTATCGAAATTAGTTAATTAGGTAATGAAGAAACGAGCACACAGCACGCGCGATGGTAAGCGGTTTCGGTAACATATGGACGCCTGAAACGGCAGTAATTCAGTAATTTTAGGAATTGTCACACTTTTGATCGTGGAGAAATTGGGTCCTGCTGGCACGTCGTCGTATTACAGACAACCGTACCTAGTTGTTTATAGCCTATCATATTCAATCGCCAAATAGTTGGTGGCATTATGAATAATCGCCTTGGTCCGCGTGAGCGATGCTCACAAGATGGCCGCTATCAAAATGGCGTCTCATATGTTGCGGTGCCGAGCTATTGGTCAACTGTCGACGACACAGAACAAGTAACAGAGGGCCTACTGAATTTAAGCTAGTTAGAGTAAATCAACATATCTGCATCAAGCCGCAATTCATGTTTGAGAATTTGCTTGTTCATCGGAAAGCTGAAAGCTGAGCAGGGATATGGTGGAAATATTTGGGGCCACATGTGTGGTCTCGTCCGGAAGAGCGATGAGCTAGTATCTCAGAGTAGCGGGTTCGAGTCTCGCCTGAGGTCATGATTTTTTTACTTTTCCTTTCGTACCTATGTGTCTTCTAGTCCAGATTTTAACCCTACTGTTTATTGTCAATGAAAAAGTTTGTATATTTACTTGTTTAAATATTTAGCACACACATAATAAGCTGAAAAGAGACAAAGGATACTTTTTATCTCAGAATTCACTGCTTACGGAGTTGAAATGAGGCAATAAAGTATTCTTCATTTTAATAAATCACTAGCGCCCCAAACTTGAACTCGCAATAAAAAATGTATATTTAAGAGCTGTCGTCTCTTAAAATGTTCATACTTTCAAGACCAATATTCCTATATTTTCGTATTGTCAAGCTGGTATTTGCGTATACTTGGAGCTTAAAAATGGTCACGTTTTTCAACTGTTGTCTGTCGCTTTTGCACTCGTGAAATATTCATATAAAGATCTTTATAAAGCTTTTCGTTTGCTTACTTTGTTACCCTTTAACACATTAAGCGCCGGGAACTCGCTAGGGGAGTTCTTTGTGGCTGGTCGCTTTCCGCTACAAAGCGGGAAAACCACGGAATCGGCTACGAGCGTAGCGCGTAGCACTCGCTGGCACTCGTTGTGTTGTGTTAGCGTGAATCTAAGGCTATTTCGGACAAAAACTGATCTTTAAAAAAACACATGCATATCTATTTTAATACCAACAGTTATATTACGTTCTAGCACCAACCTTTCTCTCACTTTTCCGTCCAACAAGACGCGTATTTACAGTAGATCTTTCACTGTCCATGCTGTAAAGTTGTGGAATGAGTTGCCGGTGTCTGTGAGGCAATCGCAATCTGCAGCATCGCTCAGGGAGAGGCTAAAGAAGTTGTGGCTTTCCGACCCTTGATTGGAGTTGGTCCTTTATGCTCTGTTTATTAGTTTATATATATATTTATTATTTAATATGTGTATATATGTATTGATGTTTAGTGTTTATTTATATATGTAAATATTATATATATATATATTTTTTATTGCGTATTTATTTATAGTGTAGTTACAATGTGTATTCAATATTTACTTTTTATTTGTAGTTTTGTTACTGTACAATTTTTGCTCTTAGTTTGTCTTTCATCGTTGCCTGTTTTTATCTAATTTCCTCAAAGGTTAACTGGAAGAGATCCCTCATAGGGATAAGTTCGCCTTTGTTGTTTCAAATTGTCTATGTTACTGTGTTTCTTGTATTTCTTGTGTTATTGTACAATAAAGCTTATACATACATACATACATATATTTGTATGCCAAATAGGCACGACATAGTGATACAAAAACATTTTTAACATCTTGTAATGCACACCTTGTTGAACAAATAAATGATTTGAATTTGAATTTTGAATTTGAACTTAAGCTGTGCATTTGAGCCAGATGGTCGAATATATCTTAATTTTCAACCTGTAACAGTTTAGGGTTAGATGGTTATTATATGCACTTACGGCGTAGAACCCGGACGCGGTAATGTGTGCGTAGCTATGCAACACAGTAGTCCGTCTATAGTTTCCTAGATTTTAAGAGACAGACTAAGAAAGTGATAAGTAAACATCATAATTTCATAGAAATTTGACGTTTAAAATAACACTTTAACGTTTGACAGTGCATTTGATTGGAAGAGATAATTTACTTTCTACCTACACATTTTTTTTTTTTATGGGAAAGGTAACAAACGAGCAGACGAGCCGCCTGATGGGAAACGGTCATCGCCGCCCATGGACATAAGCAACATCGGAAGAGCCACTCATGCGTTGTTGAGCCTAAATGGTCTCGTACCGTGCGGTTTATGAGGAACTTCCTCCCGCGGACGCTCCGGCTGTGGAATGAGCTCCCTGCCACTGTTTTCCCAAAGGACTACAATATGGGGTTCTTCAAAAAAGGAGTGTTAAAGTTTTTAAAGGGTCGGCAACGCGCATGTAACACCTCTGGAGTTGCAGGCGTCCATAGGCTACGGTGACCGCTTACCATCAGGCGGGCCGTATGCTTGTTTGTCACCGTCGTAGTGTAAAAAAAAAAAAAACTTTGAGCCTTTTAAAGCCCTGAACACTCGTTTCTTGAAGAACCCCATATCATATCGCAAATGGACTACACAATTCCGAAAAAAATAACGCGACCTAGAGCACCGGTGAATTGTGTCGCTTAACTTCAAACTTGGGTAAATCCATTCGACCCTCTCAGCAAATATCTACCTTATTACCTTTTCTTAATACCAAAATCGCATAATCTGACAGTTGGATTTACCCGAGTTTGATGTTAAGCGACTCAATTGGAGTTAGCAAGCACGGTTTTACTTTACATTCTGGTTATGTAGCTGATTATTGGAGCATATACGAGCATTGTTTAATATGAAATTGTATAATTAATGAAGATCTGATGACAGCCCTTATTTGTTTTTCGCTCCGTTTAGCGTGAATCCTTTAAAAGTTATCGAATCTAAATAAATAATAAATATCTTTATTTTTCAATTTAGGCACATTACAATGCACTTATGAACGTCAAAAAAAAACTACTACCGGTTTATCCCTCGAGCAAGAAACTCGGCGGGACTTATTTTTTCAAAAGAAATTACAAAAGTAGTAAAAATATTTACAATATGTGATTCTACAAGAAACCATATCAAAAGAAAATAGTGAAACAAAAAGACAAAAAAAAGAATAAACAAAATAAAACAAAATTAGACGGTTTTACACGATATACCTACACAACATTTGATATGATTTCTTTCGTGAACTGTGTCCTTCACTCTATAAGCAGTACATTCAATTTAATTTTTTGTTGATTTCGTTAGTTTCTGGTATGGGCCATGCATGTTTGTCTGTTAAATAGTCTACATGGACAATCCGTCTTTAGTATGTATGTATGTATGCATGTGTGTGTGCGCGTGTGTAAGTGCGCGCGTGTGTGTGTTTGTGTGTATTGTTTGTATGTATGTTTGTTCGGATCGACGTGAAATAGCTAGCAGGAGGTTACTAGTATATAGTATATGCAAGTAGTGACGGGTTTGGCTCGTATTCGAACTTAAAAATTATGTTTAACCCATCTAAACCTGGCAAATTTCTCGGCGATCCGATTAACTAATTAACTATATTAATTATTGAGTTATCGTCGAACAAACAAACATACATATGTATGTACAAACGACGGATTGTCGCTTCGCTCGCTCGTTCAAAAATATAAACAAATAACAGCCAAATAATCTAATTTTATGCAAAACTCAGGTAAACACTGCCAGTGAATATTCTTGATATAAAACATAATTATGAAAAAGTTTAGATGCACGGGTCACGAAACTTTGCGAACTTCACGGAACACCGACGACACTAGTGTGAAGTTGTATTTTAATTTAAAACTTTAAAAATATTATTTGACTTTGTAATAATATTTTAGAGAATGTTTGAAAGTGTTTTATAAGGCCCTTTACCTACCAACTACGTGGGTGAAATTAAGCGGTGGCGAATAGGCGCGACATTTCAGGCGCGTCCTTCGTGGGCGAAGCGACGCGGGCGGCGCGGCGCGATTTTTACTCGGCGCGGCGGCTGTGGTGTGTCCTACTCGTACGTGAGCGGTCAAGTAGCGAACGCGAAGCGAAGCGGTGGAGTCGGAAGATTCAAACCTTTGATAACTGTCGAAGTGTCCTACGAGAGCGATTGATTCGCGAAAGCGGCGAGGCGCGGTGCGGTTGCGGCGCGGCTGTTACACGTTTTTCATGAACGTTGCAAGATGGCGGCTCAATGCAAAGCCGCGCGGCTCGCTTCGCGTTGAAATGTCAAGGAACAAACCGTTGCCGACGCTTCGTTTTCGCGTTACGATCGCGCGTTACGGTCGATTCATGAGAGCTGACATGAATGAATTGACCAAAAGTTATGTCACTTGTCACCGTCAGTGATAGTGTGAGTGCCGTTCTCATACAGGGGCCTCCTAATATTTTGTAAACGTTTTTGATATTCAAGAAAAATATATAAAATAAATAAATAAAATAAAAAAGCCTTTATTCCACCATAATACAAATACATTTTTGTTTTTTTAGAATAGTTGATTACCTAATACTTTTAATTAATTATGGAAGTCGCCTCTTCGGCGTAGGCCTCCCCCATTTTTCTCCAAGTGTCTCTGTCCCGTGCCAATCTTGTCCACATTGCTCCTCCTCGTTTTTTAAATGTGTCTGAAGAAAAATATATAGGTATATTATAATCTGTAATCTATAATTTAAACTTTAGTGAGTCATATTGACATTAAATTGCAACGGTTAACACTCATGTATTTCACGTATCATGTATTGTGATAAACATACGTGTACGGGAATTCGATAGCTGCTGGGTTATAATTATAATAAATACAAAATAGCTGACCGTTTCAGAGCAAAATATATTGACAACTGGTAAAACAAAAATGTATCAAAAAACTAGACATCAAAATAAATAGACAATATAGTTTCTGTATAAAACCTCCACATCGTCCCCCCCGTGTAGCGAAGCTACACAAGTTCGTGTTCTAGTCTGGCTAGCTTTCTTGTGGGCCTCCTCAGTACGCCCCCTTTGGTGGCCACATCGGCCACTCTGACCACCCCGTCTCTGCCCGGGAAAACCTCTACCACTCGACCTATAGGCCACACACCTCTTGGTAGATCAGGGTCAACAACGAGAACAATATCATCGACTTTCAAATTTGTAAAATTCGATCCAAAGTTTCGTCTTGGTTTTAAATTAGGCAGGTATTCTTTGAGCCATCTAGTCCAGAAGTGTTCAGATAAACGTAAAGCCTTTTGCCATTCTTTTCGAGTTATAAATACATCATCATCGAGACGAGTTGGTAGCTGTTGGGGTGACGAAGTGCCTATTAGGAAGTGAGATGGTGTAAGGCTCTCGCATTCTCCATTTTCTGTGACGTAAGTTAGAGGCCGCGAGTTGACTAGGGCCTCGGCCTCTAAAAGAAAGGTATGGAGTAGTTCCTCTTTTGGTGACTTTTCCTTTAATATTGTAAGAAGTGCAGCTTTTACTGTTTTCACCAATCTTTCCCAGCAGCCTCCCATAAATGGTGATGCCGGGGGAATAAAGGTCCATTTTATCCCCTTGCTAGCAGCAAAATCTTGTAATTTGTCATTGTAGAACTCGCAGAGTTGTCTATTAGCTCCGACGAATGAAGTGCCGTTATCTGAGAGGATTTGATTTGGCAGTCCTCGTCTTGCAGCAAAGCGACGTAGGCTCATAATGGCGGAATCTGCTGAGAGGCTTGCAACTATCTCTAGATGGACTGCTCGCGTCGTCATGCATGTGAAGAGGGCTATCCAACGCTTTTCTCGTCGGCGACCGATCGTAACATCCACTGGACCGAAATAATCAAGGCCCGTGTTCGTAAACGGCCGTTTGTGGTGTTCTAAACGGACATCCGGCAGGTCACCTGTTGGAGGGATTTGAGGGATCGCTTTTCGTTTGATACAGTAGGCACAGCGTCTTGCAACCATTTTCACCTCGCTGCGACATCGAAATATCCAGTATTTTTGTTTAAGCTCATTGATCACCAGCTCGTTGAAGGCATGTGCGGCTTGGACGTGGTAGTGTCGAATAAGAAGTCGAACGCTAGGGTGACGACCATCCAGGATAATAGGTGACGTAGTAAAGAAATCGATGTTCTTCATGTGCTTAATGCGGCTGTCCAGTCTGAGAAGGCCATCTTTATCAATTTTTGGGCAGAGAGGGTTCAGTTTGCTAGACTTGGGTAATGGCTTGGCATCTTGAAGTAAGCCGAATTCTTCACTGAATGATTCGGTCTGCGCTTGTCGAAAAATGGCGATTTCAGCCTTCTGCATTTCTACGGCGGACAGCGGTGGAAGCTTGGGTAAAGAATTATTAGCAGTTTTGTTTTTGGAATTTGAATTGTGTGCCAAAAGAGACCGAAACTTATTGACGCACTGAAATATACGTGCAGTTGCCCGAACCAGGCGTAACCATTCACTAAAATGTGAGGGATCTGGAATAACCGATGAAGGTTTGTCCAGATTAATTAGTCCCACATGCACCTTGGAGGGTTTTAATTCTTGCAAGGTGGATGCAGTTTCAGGTAACGATGGTTCTTTGGGCCATTCGTCGAATGGTCGTAATAAAAAATCGGGTCCAGAGAACCAACGTGATAGATTGATGTCGTGAACGCGATAGTTTAATCTTGTTGCGTCATCTGCAACATTCGAACCACTTGGCACGAACTTCCAACTGTCGATATTAGTGATTTCAGTAATCTCGCCTATACGGTTTGCAACAAATGGCTTGAATGTTCGTGCATCACTGCGAATCCAACTTAAAACAGTGGTGGAATCAGACCAAAAGTAAATTGAATCAGGTTGAATATCATGACCAGTACACACCGTGTTAGCAAATCGGGCAGCAATCAAGCTTGCTTGTAGCTCGAGCCGTGGTATAGATGTCGGTTTAAGAGGGCTAAGGCGTGCTTTTCCACCAATGAGAGACAGCTTCACGGAGCCGTTCGTAAATGTAAAGCGCCAATATGCAACACATGCGTATGCCTCTTCGCTTGCATCCGCGAATGTATGAAGCTGCCTGTCGATGATGGCCTCGCCTTGAAACCCACATCTGTACCAACGAGGTATTTTGACGTCTGTAACTATAGCCAGTTGTCGAGACCAAGTATGCCACTTTTGGATGACATCCGGCTGTAGCTCAGTGTCCCAGTCAATACCAGTTCGCCATGTTTGCTGGAATAAAATACGTCCTTGAATAACCAGTGGAGTCAAGAGACCGAGGGGGTCGTATACGCACATTAAGTAGGACAGTACTTTGCGCTTTGTTAGTTTATAATTTTCAGGAATTGGTGAACCGCTTCGAAAGCTAAATGTGTCACTTTTAGGATGCCAAATAAGCCCTAAAGTTCTGACGAAGGCCTCAGGTCCTACGTGAACATTTTCAGGTGGAGGAGCGCGCAAGTCCTCCGGCACGGCAGAGAGTGCGGCAGGTACGTTGGAAACCCAGCCACGCATCTCCATGCCTGCTGCTTTGTGTACTGTGACTATATCGCTTGCCAGTTGCACAGCTTGGTGAACATTGTCAAGACTACCTAAAAAATCATCCATATAATGGTCACGAACTATAGCTTTTGCAGCGACAGGGTATGAGTTTTGCAGTTCTTGAGCGTTAAGATTTTTAATAAATAAGGCCGTGCAGGGGCTGCATGCAGCGCCGAAAATAACGGAAGTCATTCTGTATTCTTTTAATTCACAGCGAGGGTCTTCCCTCCAAATGTACCGCAGAGCATCGCGGTCTTCCTGCCTAATCCTAATTTGAGGAAACATTTCTTTTACATCAGCTGTCATTGCGACGTAACCTTCACGAAAACGGAACAATATGTGTAACAGTGACTGCAGAAGATCAGGCCCCGTAAGTAAAAGTGTATTTAAACTGACTCCTGAACTTTTGGCAGCCGCGTCATGTACAACACGTAATTTTTGTTTTTGAGGGTGTATGACAGGAAAATGAGGTAAATACCAACGTAAAGGTTGGTGTGTAAAGCTTGTGTTATGCATATTATGGTAGGATTCTTTCGGACACTCCTCTGCGTAACCTTTTGACATCATGTTATTTATAAAATCACAGTATTTCTTTTTTAAATCTGGATCACGAGCCATGCGCTTTTCTAAACCAAGGAATCTCGAAAGCGCGTGAGGATAACTGTCAGGTATGTGTGGAATGTCTTTGCGCCATAGCAAACCAACTTCAAACCTACCTGCGGGCAAGCGCTTGGCCGTAGTATTTAAAATCTCTAGAGCGTGTTTATCCTCCTTAGAGCATACATTTTCAGTCTTAGAAATACCTATGGCATCAAGGCGGAAATAATCTTTGACAAGTTCGTCCATAGTACAGTCTCCACCGTTTTTGGTATAAATGTGATTTGTAAAGTAGACAGGTTTAGTCCAACTGGTGGATTCTCCATTTAAAACCCAACCTAAAGCGGTGCGTGTGGCAACGAGTTCAGTTCTAGTACCTTCCCTAAGCTCACGGGCGATGGTCAAATACCAGTCTTTTGAGCCAAGTAAAACTTTAGGTGTAGCATCAGACATTGTAAGAATATCAATTAAATCAGTAAGGTGTGCATATTTCTCAATATCCTTTCGGTCGATGGTTTGTGTAAATAGTGACAGTGATTCAACAGCCTTAGCATTGTGTACTGTGAACGTCTCAGAACCTCGTTTACCCTTGATCGAAAAGTTGACATATTGGACAGATTGATAAGTTGACATTCCACAAGCACCGTCAACTTTGATTGTCTGCATAGGGCCAGTCGCACCAATGCGGCGAGCTACCTCCCAGTCAATCATAGTTGGCATGGATCCGTCGTCAAGTAAGGCGTATGTGTCATATGTACCTTGGGGTCCACTCACTACCACTGAAATAACCTTTAGGAGTATCTGAGATTGTGCACTTGGTATTACGTTGTTAAATTGAGACTCGGTAACGTTAGAAATTGTAACAGGTTTATCACAATTATGTTCCGTCGTATTGTGGGAAGACGGAGATTGTTCAGTAGAGCTAGCAAAAGACGTCACAGATGAATGCAGCAGCGGGTGATGGAAACGCACGCACCCGTCGATGCCGCATCGATCGACTCTACATGTCTTCCAACGATGTGATTTAGATTTAAGACACTTATAACATATTTTAGCCTCACGCAACCAAACCCACTTATCATCTAGTGATAATGACTTGAAGTCCTCACAATCAGTTAGTTTGTGTTTTTTATTACAATAACAACATAATTCATTTGTGTTACGTAAAGATGTCATATGAATATGTTCACTTCGTGTAGCTTTATGTGTAGAATTATTATTGCCGACTGTACCAGGGCGCCTACCTAAACCAGAAGTAAACGCACCAGTTTGCCTACCTGACTCTGGCATAAACGTGCCAAACCGTCTACCTATATCGGGCATAAATGTGCCAGGCCGTTTAGTGTAATCAAGTATAAGACCGAAACGATTGTGTTTGATCGCCTCGATATCAAGAAACTCCGATAATAATTGTATTTTAGGTACAGATCTGTCGCTTTTGTACGCAAAATCCTTCCACTGACTGTACAATATCGGCGTGAGCTTACTTAACACTGAATGAAATAATTCTACCGAATAAATATGCTCTATCTGATCTAAATTTCTAATTACTGCTATACAATTGCGCAATCTACAAGCAAAGTTGGTAAGATCTTTTTGATCGTAGCTTATCTTTGGGAGATCGCGCACGAGAGCGATCTCGTGTAGCACGATCATCTCGGGTAGCGCAAACGTCTGCTCGAGCACGTCGAGCACCTGCTCCGGCCGCTCCGCCGTGTACAGCAGCGCGGACACGCTCTCCAGCGCCGGCCCGCGCAGCGCGCCGCTCAGGCGCACTAGGTTCTCTGTAGGCGTGAACAGATGTTGAGTATCGCGATAAATGCGCTTAAACATTAACCACTCTGTTGTCTTACCGCTGAAAGGAGTGAGTTGTAATTTGTGAGCGCATCGCGAGAAATAATTTGACTCGAGTTGTTTTGACGGCAACTGACACTCTTTATTGTTTGAGTTGACATTGTCAGTCGACTGCATAAATGACAATCCTCTATAAGCTGTGGAGTTTTGTAATGCTTGCGAATTGTCATTTATTGGTATTTGAAACGTCACGGGTTTCTTATATAAATCAGATTGAGTTTGATGATTTTTAGGATAGTGATGTACCACATGATTTTCATGATTGCGATGCGGTGCAATCACATCATTCGAGTGAAAATCATGGCGTGTGGTAATTTGTTCCGGTGCGAAATATGGGCTAATAGGTTTATTTATGGTGTTAGGTTGAATAATACTGGGTTTTGGGCCTAAATTTTGTTCTTGAACGGGAAACATAGTAGCCTCTACGTTCGCAGGCGGAATACTGTTTGAAGCTAAAGCGGAATGGTTGTCGATCGGACGACGGCTGCTATGGTTCACGTCGTGAACCCACGATGCAGTGCGTGAATACGATTGACTAACCGTTCGAGTCGTAGATCGCCTGTCAGCTTCTTGAGCCACTAAATTTGCTTCCATCTCGAGCTCTTCCACTTGCTTTGCCTGTTCTAAAAGCTTACGTTCGAAATTGAGTCGCTGACGTGCAACTTCTTGTTCGCGTTGGAGTCGCGCGAGCTCCTGCTCGCGTTGGATTTGTTGTTGTGCGAGCTCCTGCTCGCGCTGAATTTGTAGTTGTGCGAGTTCCTGCTCGCGTTCGAACAGCTGTTGTTCTCGTTCCAGGCTGCGTCGCGCCAATTGGGCCTCCGCGGTCAGCCTCAGTGCCTTAATTGTGGCAGACGACCGCGAAGACGACGTACGTGACCTGATACTGGGAGAAATCTGCTCGATGTTGACTTTGAGCTGGCGAGGCGTTCCGGGAGCCTTAGGGGCAGGCGGTGCGGGAGTATCGGTGGCCGCGGTCGTAACAGTGCCCGAATTTGTGGGCCGACCGGGCCCTCCCGCAGCGGCTGCGGCAGAGTCCGAGTTCGCCTTCCCAGCTATTTTTGCTGGCGTGGTCAGCCGTTTCGCTTTATTGCGCGTGATCATTATTGTTATTGTTTTAACGGTGAGAAAGGACCAAAAATGTATAGGATTACTTCGATAGCTAAGCTGCTTCGATCTAATAAAGGAAAAAGCTGACCGTTTCAGAGCAAAATATATTGACAACTGGTAAAACAAAAATGTATCAAAAAACTAGACATCAAAATAAATAGACAATATAGTTTCTGTATAAAACCTCCACAATACGTGAGTGTTAATCGTTGCAATTTAATACCCTTTTAGTGCTTTTAGTAATTATTATTAAAGTCCTTCGAAAATAAAACGTATAATTTTTATGATGTCGAAAGGCAATACTTTGTTCGAATTGTAATCTAAAATGAATCTAAAAAAAAAACAGCAAACCAATGAGTCCGTCGTCAACGGACTTTTTAATTTAGTTAGGTATATCCTGTTTTCACACTGACGCCGCAATCTACAAAATGACGGCGAAAAGAGTCTAAATTCCTACGAAATTTAACTATTATTTTCGCATTTTACGGCATCTTCATTTTGTGTGAAACATGGTTTTAATTCTACATTTTAGTCATGATGTTGGCGTGGTAGGCACAGCAGTATGCTTTAGGTGTTCTTGACGTCCAAAATATTTATATTTGGGCATATGCCAGATTCTCTAAAAAACAATTATCATAATCACTTTTTGCATCATTTTAAAAATAATGTAATGCACACATAGACATTATCATTCACTCATTCAAATCATTCGTGCCAGCTCTCGTGAATTCGTGAATCGAGCTGTACCATATAATAATGTATCATAGATTTGTTCATTTCGCGTCGCGTCGCATCGCATCGGCATCACTTGCATTTACACCCACTAGGTAAAGTTTTGCAAAATATGTTTCTGTCTAAAACGTTGTATTCTCGCACAAGGGTTATTTTGAACTTCAATTAATTTTATACTACGACGGTGACAAACAAGCATACGGCTCACCTGATGGTAAGCAGTCACCGTAGCCTATGGACACCCGCACCTCCGGGGGAGTTACATGCGCGTTGGCGACCCTTTAAAAAAAGGAGGATTCGCTGTGTTGACAGCTAAAGGGGCAAGCTTGGCTCCGTGGGTCCCCAGCCTGTCAACACAGTGAATCCTCTTGGAGTGCTGGCGACCTTACTCACCAACAGAAACACAATACTATGAGTAGGGTCTAGTGTTATTAAACTGCGGTTTTCTGTAAGGTGGAGGTACTTCCCCAGATGGGCTCTGCTCCAGATTTGAGCGAGACGACATTCGTTGTGCTGTGCCCTACCACACTAAACGATATGCATCCGCTGAAAATCCATTCCATTCCATTGAAAATAGGGGTATTTTAAGCTTAGCCTGAGGATCCTTCTATTGTATCGTTAGTTCAGACTTAAAATTGATTTGAGTACGGTTTATTTCGAGAATCGTATCCTGCCAAGACATGAGACACTATCGTAACTGAACAGCGAGCAAAGCAAGCGAATTACTCCCATCTACTTGGACAAACCATCGTTTATATGTATGTATGTTTGTTTAACAATAACTCGAATATTTTTTTCAGATTAAATTAATAGATTTTTGAAATTCGAATATGATCCAAATCGGCCGAGGGCCAAGAAGGTAGGGGTCGTTTCAAGTTCGGGGTGAACTTAATTAAATCTAGTGTTATGTTTCGAAAGGTAATATAGTGTATCATAATGTTACATGGATATTGGTTGTACACTTACATCTTATTTTACATACCTACTTAAAAGAACATTCCACCTAGGTACAACGACTATGCGATTCAGTTGACGACTTAAACGGAATTGCTGCCATACAACTAAACACAGATAAGAACCTAAACTGAATCGCGTTAAGACGTAGCTGACTGGAGCCTTCCAGGGGACGTTCAATTTAAGTTCAGTTTAGGCTCAGTTGTATGGAAGCGACTCACTTTAGGCTTTAGCCTCAGGTCTTTAAAAAAACCAAATAAAATCATTTTTCATTATTATTATTTTCGACTGAATGCGCCGAAATTTTAAAGCATAATAAATATAAGAGCCTCGGCAGAGAGTACCTTTTGTACCATTCGGGGTCGAAACCCTTGGTCCTTGGGGTCCCAGTGCACGCAAGTTTTTCGTAGAAATCGCAAAACGTCTGGTTGATACTACTGGTGACCGAAGAGCTGGTGGCTTCCGCGCACAACGTATCAGTATTGCGATACAACGAGGAAATGTCAAGGACCTATTTTAGATTTAAGGTAGGTAGAGGTTGGTAGTTAGGTAAGTTGAACTTACTGCATATACCTATTTCGAAAATAAAAGTTTTTTCCTTTTCAAAATGTTGAAAGAATATAAATCGTTCAGCTTACTTTATAGCCCTCAAGTATAATTTGGCCATTAGGTTTAATTTGATCCAAATTTCATTACTGTAAACAAATGAGAGCACATGTCCAGGTGGGTGGCTAATGTTACCGTCTACATCATTTTATTTCGGCCAACATTATCCCTCATTGGGAAAAAGTAAGTGTAAGCAGAAACGTTTATTGTAGATAAAACACTTATTTAAACTTAAGATAAGATAAGAGATAAGAATAGCCTTTATTGACCAAATAATATTTCATTACATATTAAATTAGTTTACATGTCATTTATATTTTTAGGAGGGAATTAAAACTTTATTGTAATAAACTAAAACTAAAACACACAAATTTAAATTTATAAGCATAACTAAACTAAAAACTAAAATAAAACTAGATAAAAACTAAAATAAAACTAAATAAAAACTAAAATAAATCTAAAACAGGCCCCTGCGGCATGGTACCGAGGACGCTGGCAACATTTCCTCGCTGGATTGCAAGACTTATCCGTTGAGCGAGGAAGCTGCCAGCTCTTGGGTCTCCTGTGGCGTCTCTGAGTCTCTTCGATAGGTCTTTGAAGAAACTCAGAGCGCTAGGGCCCCACGGACCAAAGGTCTCGACGCCGAAAGGAACAAAATTATATTCGGCGCCGAGACCACTGTACTTTCCCACCTTTGCTTTCTCCGCCGCCTCTGCCGCTGCCGCTGCCCTCGCAGAGGTTCGGTGGAGATGAGACGGGGCTAGTGTGTCTACACAGGTTGCATCCCACACCAGTACCCGTCCCAAACTCCACGGAACCAGAGACATACCATCCGGCCTCTTGCCGTCAGTTCTGGATATGCCGGTCGGCTCTAATAGAGCCGGCACACCAACCGACGCAAGAGACCGGCGGATTATGTCATTTAAGGCAGCATGTCTCGAGAAGCGGCCCGCGCTTTTTTGGCAGGAAAGACCGTGGTGCCCAAGACGGTCAACATCGGTTCCGCAGGGGCAACGATGTGGGGCGCAGACCGGGACCCCGAGGTGAAGGCTAACTGAAATTTGTAATGTTTTAGGATCTAAAAAGGTACCAGTGTTTGGGGAGGGGTGTGCTCGGAGCCAGTACCCAGCTTCTTTGGTACTTACAGCTAGGAGTCTGGCTTGCCCCTCCGTGCTGGATTGGGTGACAAGAGAGGATAGGGTCAATTTACAGGCAATGTCGTCCCAGCTCCTTTGAGATTTTGGATGTTCAGGAAAATTTTGACCAGGACAAGCAATTGACCAAGCATTTTTGGCGTCAGCCAAGCCCGAGGTCTCACAGTTTGAGCGTAGGATTTTTCCTATGAGACTGAATGAGCTGTGGGCTGACGACAAAAAGGCTGGTAACGCGACACTCGAAATTTTGCGGATCCCTAACCCACCGTACCGGATGGGAAGGGATGCTTGGGTCCAGGACTGCTCGCTTAGCTGAATATTCAGAACCGATTCTAAATTACTTTTAATTAGAGCATCTAATTGTGACAAAAGATTTTGATTTTTCCAAAGGGAGCAGCAGCGTAGCACATACGTTAATTTAGGAACAAAAAGGCAATATTTTATAATACTTAGGGCATAATGTGACTTAATTTCTAACAATCGATGTGAATGATTTTGGAATTTTGATACAGAATTTTGAATTAAATCTGAAAAACTTTCCTCGAAGATGGGAGACCCTAAGAGGAACAGGTTACTTTTGTCAAGGATTTTAATGTTTGGTGCTAGTTGGTTGAATTTTTGTGTTAATTCGGCGGTATAGCTACAAGAATTTGGTATAAAAAGTTCGCATTTGTTGAAATTTAGTTCTAAACCAATCGATTTAAATTTGGTTATAATTAAAGAAAGATCAGAAAGTACGGAGTCTACGTCACCTCCTAGAGTCCCATCGTCCAAGTACCAAACGTTGAATTTTGACGACAAATTTTGAATAATTGGATTAATAGCCAAACTGAAAATTGCTGGCCCCAGGGGATCACCTTGTTGGCAGCCGACCTCGGATGACAACTCGTTTGATCGGTACATCAACTTCGTGGGGTCTGCATAGCAGTGGAGGAGATAGTTATATATTTCAGGAACTGAAGATTTAACTTCTGCCAACAAGGCGTCTCTGTCCAAAGAGTTAAAAGCATTTTTAACGTCAATTTTTAGCAACACTTCGCACTGGCCGTCGCTAAGGAAAGTACGGAGTGCATGCACGGCGGCTTCACAACCACCTTTAATTCCAAAGCCTAATTGGACTGGTTCAAAAGATTTTTGTAACTTTGGAAGAATATGTCGAACTGCAATTTTGGAAGCCAAGCGGCGAAGTGTTGTGCCAACGGCAATCGGCCTCACCCCTCCATCCTTTTTAGTTAGAGCGATCAGGTTGGCTCCGTATAATACGGGTACAATATCCGGGTGAATATTGCCCGCGTACATGAAGTTTATTAATTTAGTGATATGGGAAATCAGTTGTTCACCGGCATCACCTACTGAAGGGCAAGTCAGGTCCTTTAAATGTTGAGGGCTGAGGCCATCAAGTCCTGCTGCAGAGCCGGTTTTAAAAGACAGTATAGCATTAAATACGTCAATGTTTTTGATCTGCAGGCATGACTCTGTTACCGTTGGAGGGTCGAAAAAATAGGGGATCGTGGGAGCTGGGGGATGTTTAGTTAGTAGGGCCGAAAGAGTATCTGGGTTATCTGGAGATAGCACGTCACTAGAAAAAAGAAGTCGTGCGGCGCCTTTAAGGTCTCCATCAATAATTTTATTTTCAATAGCTTTAATATTATTATAGGGTGATGATGAGGAGCGTTTGAATGTAGTCGGAGGAATGGAATGATGTGAACAGTTATTTTTAAGCTTTTGCGTTAATGATATGTTTACATTGTCATCTTTAGCGTGTAAAATGTTATATGGAAAAAGGAGGAGGTTGTGCCAGTCCTCCGGGGAATTAGATTCGTAGCATTTTTGCACTATGTGAGCTAGGTGAGAAGCAACGGGGATTCGAGCCCCGCGAGGGACACGATTAACTATTTTTATGTTACTTTTGTAATTACTGAGACGTGAATGGATAGGTTGGGCATGAGCAATGGGCTGAGCATTTATATTAATTTTTCTATTTCATTTAAATAATTTTAATAAATATATTTTAATAACATTTCTTTTTATTAATGATTTAGTCTGCCTTTTTGGCATAGGCCTCCTCCAGCTCTCTCCATAGCTCTCTGTTCTGTGCTGTCCCAATCCAATTTACTCCCGCATGCTTCTTGATGTCATCCGACCACCTCATTTTTGGTTTACCTTCTCTTCTCGTTCCATCTCTAGGATACCATTCCGCTACCTCTCTATCCCACTTATTTATATTGTTACCTTCTCTTGCCATATGTCCAGCCCATTTCCATTTTAATGTTTTTACGGTTAGTGATATATCCTTGATTTTAGTTTTATTTCTGATATCTGTGAGTCTTACTTTGTCCTTTCTTTTTACAGATAAGATTGATCTTTCCATGTTGTGTTGGCAAACTTTTAGCTTTTGGAGATCTTTTTTAGTTAATGCCCAGGTTTGACATCCATATGTCATACATGGTAGAACACACATATCAAATACCTTTGATTTGCAGTTCAATGGTAAATCTGGGTTTTTTAGAATGTCTTTCAATGACCAGTAGGCTTTCCATGCGTTTACGGTTCTTTTTTCAATTTCTTTACTCGTCATGTTTGAACCTGCTATAATTTGTCCTAGATATGTGTACTCCTCGACATATTCAATCTCTTTTCCATGGATGAGTATAATATCTTTGGTGTGGTTTGACATAACCTTGGTCTTCTCTGTGTTCATTGTTAATCCTACCTCAGCGCTTTGCTCAGTGAGTTGCTCTAGCATTTCCTGTAGTGATTGGGCACTTTCCGCGAATAGAACTAGATCGTCAGCAAACCTCAGGTGGTTAAGTTTGTTACCATTTATGTTTATGCCTTGATACTCCCAGTTAAAATTACGAAATAGGTGCTCTAGCACGGCTGAGAATAGTTTTGGTGAGAGTGGGTCGCCCTGTCGCACCCCTTTGCTGATAGAAAAATCTGATCCCGTGGCTTCTAGTTGGATTGCCGAAGTACAGTTGTTGTATATTTCTTTGATAATTCGAATGTATTTTTTGTTCACTCCTTGCTGTAACAGGGCGCTCCATATGCCCGCATGCTTTAAGCTGTCAAAAGTTACAATTTTATAATTAAAAGAATAATGGAAAAACTCTCCGCGTCAAGCGGGATTCGAACTCTCTGAACACCCGCACCGGTCAGATCGCTCTGCCAATTGAGCTATCGACTAAAAATTCAATTCAATTGGCACTCCTTTATAAAATAACTATGAACAAATGCATTTATACTAAACAAACTAGGTCAATGCCTACTGACATGTTTTATTTTAACTTATTCCGCTGCCTAAAGGTTGTCTGGAAGAGATCGCTTTTTAGCGATAAGACCGCCTGTTGTTTACCTCTTTTTTGTTTGTTGTATTTCTGTACCTATTTCTATTGAGGTGTGCAATAAAGAGTATTTGTATTGTATTGTATTTACCTATAAATAAGGATGCTTACAGTAATTTACCCGATTTGTATTAGGAATGTTATCCAGCGCGCGATATTCCTTATACAAATCGGGTAAAATAACGTGAGTTACCAAGCACACCACTATACCCAAACGTCTATGGCCTGCTAGTGTGGGATGCTACCTGTGTAGACACGCTGGCACCGTCCCATCTCCAACGAACTAATGTAAAAGAAATTTTAAAACGTAATAAATATAAGAGCCTGGGCAGAGAGTACCTTTTTGTACCATTCGGGGTCGAAACTCTTGGTCCATGGGGTCCCAGCGCACGCAAGTTTTTCGTAGAAATCGCGAAACATCTGGTTGATGTTACTGGTGACCGAAGAGCTGGTGGCTTCCTCGCACAACGTATCAGCATTGCGATACAAAGAGGAAATGCCGCCAGCATCCTAGGTACAATGCCTCAAGGACCTACTTTAGATTTAAGGTAGGTAGAGGTAGGTAGTTAAGTAAGTTACACTTACTGTATATATTTCGAAAATAAATGTTTTTTATTAAATAGTCAAAGGTTTCATTTCATATTTCAGCAAAGGTTTAGTTCAGAAATGACTACGTACCGACATCCAATTACTTAGTTCATGTCGTTAAAACTTTCGATACACGTGAGCTGAGCTAACGATGCAGATGTTTTTTCCGCGGTGACAAATTATGTCGATGATTTTGAATCTAAAATTTTAGACTTTGCACTTTGTGCTGTAGCTAATAGAGTTTATAATCAAATGACAAGGTTTTAAGGTGTGTTCTGGATGGTGAGTTTTGTGTTATAAGGCATAGGGTTGATATTAGTACAGCAAGATCGCCAATGGATTTTATTAACTGCTTTTAAAAAACTGGTGTAACTTTGACTACGAAATTAGAAACTTTTATGTGTAATTATCGAACGAGCGAGCAAAGCGAGTAGGTTTTCCCAATCTACTTGCACAATCTATTATTTGTATGTATTGTTGTATGTTTTTATGTGTGTTTGTTCAACTATAACTCGAGTACCGTACCGAAAAATAATAATAAGGTTTAAGCTCGAATATAGCCAAATCGGTCAAGGGTTTGCCGAAATTTTAGGGGTCGCGATTTCAGGTTCGGGACGAACACGTAGTATACTATACTATCATAGTATACTAGTATAATAGTAGTAGTACTTCTGGCTTAATTTCTATTGCAGGCGATGACCTGCTGCATGGGTACGCAAACTGTTCGGCTTACCTTAACCCGCTTTTGCTAGTTAAACGATTAAAAATGCAAATCATGTATTTTGGATGTATAAATCAAAATGCGATTGGAAATGAAATTAACTTTATTGTAGCTAACAAAATTTGCCAGCACAAACTGTTATAGAACAGAATGAAGAGAGCGAATCTGGCAGAAGGCCATAGACACGCAGTTTTTGTAAGTGTTACAAGCAACAAATTATAACCATAATTTTAAAACTAAAATTATAATTTAAGCCATGTTCAGACTTGTCTCGAACACTGGATATATTGAAACAGTCATATCGTTTCTTTCATTTTATCCGTAACGGGAGTTTAAAGTTTTAAACCCAGTTTTCATAATTAATGTATCGGGAAAACATATCGTAAATACTGTATGCATATGCGTTCCATTGGATTAATATTTTACGGTTTATACAAATATGTAATACAGGTGTGGGAAACATAAACGGTCGAGGTTTGTTTCTCCTTTTAAAAATCACGGGTTTTTAGATTAGATTAGATATCTTTATTTCTAATTGAAAATTACATGTCATTTAGGGCCACTTGCAACACCCGGGGTTAGCCACATAACCCTGAGTTAAGCGTTTTTTTGTATGGAATTTGACAGCTCAGCTCCAGGTTAGCGGCTAACCCTGGCTGGTGCAAGTGGGCCTTAGTGTTCTAAACATCACAAATTCACAAAAAGATCGTCAAGTGTATAATAAATTAATAATAATAAATAGGTAATAATAAAACAATTTCTAAATACCAATGTCAATAGTAATACACAGAAAAAAAATTGCTTAATAAAGAATTTAAATGTCTAACTTAAATTAAAAAAAAAACAGTTTAATTATTGTTTATACACCTAGGTCATACCTAGTTAATATAATGTGAAATGTCATGGAAAATAAAAATAAAAAATTAAAAAAATAAATCACAATAAAAAAAATAACATATTTTTTTTTCACCCGGTCATAATAGCGACCTTAATTGATAGGCGTGGGCGTGGGTCAACACTTTTACAGTTTATGCTATCCAAATCTAGGATACTTAGCATATTCCGACTCTACTTGGTCAGTATCCTATGGTGCATACTTTTGCACGTTTTATTTTGCAGTATTTCTACGACGAAACCACGAGCTAGCCCCGGGAACTGCTTCTTACTATGACGTCTTAACGTGATTCAGTTTAGGAGCTAAACTGAGTCCCATAGCATAGGCAGCAATTCAGTTGTATAGACAACTGAGCACGGTACCTATAGAGCACAGAACACTTATAATTATAACCTAAACTGAATCGCGTTAAGACGTCATCATGATAAATTTCGCAGGTTCGAGTCCCGCCCGAGCTATGAATTTTTACACTATTCCTTTCTTTCTGACAAACTTAGAACTTTATCTATGAACTGCCAGATCTTTGCATTCAGTAATAACGACTATACTTATATCACTGTTTCCTATTCGTTGATTTCAGGGCCTAGCTCTTGGTCTACAACGTGGCACAAAATATTTCGTCGGTGCAGCCATGCATGCCCGGCTTTTATCTTGATGAGAAGCAAAAGGAAACCTGTTCTCACAGGGGATATTTATTATGCAAATTTAATTTAATTTATATCATATTTACTCATATTTAGTAACTCTATTTCAGTCTTCATTTATTAAAAAAGAAATATGGTTTATATTTTGGTACACGTAATAATAGCGTTTAGAATATGGACAGTGTACAACAAAGTATTTTTTTATTTATTAAATTCCTTGAAATTAAACACTTTGGAACGGATTGATCGCGTTTATTAACACCCTAACCGAACGTTTCGAGTCCTTTACAGCACAAGTTTCACAGAGACCTCATCTTTGTGATGTACTTAAATGCATAAAACAAATACTAGATCATTATAACTACGAGTAAGTTACCTAAAACGGGATATTTACCACATATATTTGTTTTATTGAGCACCCGATACAAACAAAAATGGAACAAACATACATGGCAAATATCCAGTTTTAGATATTATTAAAAATCGTATAAATTACTACATAAGCCAAACCAAACAGAACTTGTACATACCTACTATGGCTACTATACTCATGGAATTGTATGTTACTGACGATCGTTATGTAAATACGTACTCGTACAGGTTTGATTTAATGCAAATTAATAATGTATTTAATAAAGAAATAAGTATATCTGATCTTAACTTATGTTTTCTTAGAATTTAGGCTTATATATTTGCTAGCGGCCGCTTAAGTTTTGATGAAAAATCTGTACCTATGTTTTTTTGTAGAACTTAGATTTTAAAGCAGACTTCATCAGTTGGGCGTGTAAGGAAGTAGGTGAGCGCCCTCCGCGCTCTCCCCGTGACAGCTTTTAGTCCCTTTCAACTCGAGGGCCGTAGTGATGTGCTGGTATTTACCAAAGGCGGGTAAATTACAAAGCGAAGGTAAGTAAGGTAAGCATGCATGCAAAATTTGACTTAGGTACCTACGCATCTCTGACATTTCCTAAGATCGACGTCAATTGAACTTCAACAATGTGAACAAACCGCTATAATGATCATAATAAACATAACTTTTAAGTTTTTAATGAAATCTCCGAGATTAACAGTGACAAAACATGTGACGCCTTTTGTTTACATTGTTAGAAAGTTCCATTGACAACGATTTTGTACTAAAATATTTTTGCGATTACGTACTAATAGACTAGTCACTACATTTACAATGATATAATTTTTGTGCATATTCTTTTGGCGGAGGAGAAGGGGGCCTAAATTATAAATTGAAAGATACATCATGTACTACAGAAAAAGTCACTTGGTCACTTTTTCTGTAGTACCTATATGACATCTCTTTCAATTTATAACGAATCAAATTTTTCAACCGACTTCAATATTTCAAAAGGACTCAATTCGACTGATTTTTTTTTTTTTTTTTTTTTTTTAATGGATGTTCACTCATAACTCCGTCATTACTGAACCGATTTAAATTTTTTTTTTGTTTTCTGAAAGTAGACGGTTCCTGGTTGGTCCCGTTTTTTTCAAAATCCATTTCTGATGATGGGATCCATGAGAAACTGAGGGAACTCCTCAAATTTGAAAGGCACATGCATGCTGATTTGGGTGATTTCTTAAGAAACTCAAGCATTTCTTTACGAAAATCATCAATTTGGTGGAGTGGACCTGATGATGAAGACCAGGGATGGCAAAGTGGAACTGCTTCGTAATTCTCAGGACTATGATCCGATTTTAAAAAATATTTTTCTGTCTTTATATAGATGGTTTCAGGATTGTCCCGTTTTTTTCAAAATCAATTTCTGATGATGGGATCCATGAGGAACTGAGGGAACTCCTCAAATTTGAAAGGCACATGCATGATGATTTGGGTAGTTTCTTAAGACACTCGAGCATTTCTTTACGAACATCATCATCAATTTGGTGGAGTAGACCTGATGATGAAGACCAGGGATGTCAAAGTGGAACTGCTTGGTAATTCCCAGGACTATCGTCCGATTAAAAAAAAAAAATTTTTCTGAAAATAGATGGTTCCAGATTTGTTCCGTTTTTTTCAAAATCAATTTCTGATGATGGGATCCATGAGGAACTGAGGGAACTCCTCAAATTTGAAAGGCACATGCATGATGATTTGGGTAGTTTCTTAAGACACTCGAGCATTTCTTTACGAACATCATCAATTTGGTGGAGTGGACCTGATGATGAAGACCAGGGATGGCAAAGTGGAACTGCTTGTTAATTCCCAGCTCTATCATCCGATTTGAGACATTCATCTTTTCTTTGTAAAGAAATACCTTCAAGATAGTCCTATTTGATTATAGTTCTATTTTGATGATGGGCTTCATGAGGGATTGAGAGAACTCCTCAAATTTTAACGGCACATGCATTCTGATTTGAGGGTTTCCTTAAGTAACTAAAACAGTGTTTTGGCGGAGCCAAAATTTTGATGAACTTGATCTGATGATGAAGACCAGGGATCGCAAAGTGGAACTGGTTAATAAACCTAGCTCTACTTATTATCCTAGTTGTGACATTCATCTTTTTGATTTGATTTATATTCTGATGGTGGAGTTCTAGAAGAATTCAGAGAACTCTTCAAATTTGAACGGCAGGTTAATTGTGATTAGAGGGTGTTCATAATTAGCTTAGGCATTTTCTTACTGTGGCCATCATTTTGCTGGAGTGGACCTGATGTTGATAATCAGGGATGGCATAATGAATATGCTCGTTAATTTACAGTCTGTCATCCAATTTAACACATTGTTATTTTGTTTGTTTAAAGGTCTACAAGGGAGTTCCGTTTGATTATACTTCAAATGTAATGATGGAAGCCCTAGGACATTAAGAAAGCTCCTCAATTTTCAATCGTACACGTGCGGTGTATTGGATATTTGTGAAGTAAACTGGCTAACTCAAACAAATTCTTAATTTCACTTTTACCGGGAACCAAATGAAGTCGGTTTTTTTTCTTAAAAATTATAATAGAAAATAATTTGAGTTTTAAACCAGAGGGTGTAGCGACGTCCTATACAAAATTTTATGTTTCGATCATGTTGGTGTAACGCGAGAACTTTAACGTTAATTTGTGACGTTTTCAGGCACAAATACCATTGTCAGTTGTTAAGAAGGTTGATTTACAAACATTTATTTATGGCATTAACGTCTCATAGACAACGAACAGTGGTACCCTTAGCCTGAAAACGCCATGTTTAATTGAGGCACATCATAGAAAAATGGTAAGCTTCCGGATAGTTTGTTACTTGAGAATATTTCCAGAAAGGGTAAATTAGATTTTTATCACATCTCTAGTGCGGTATGTATTTATTCTGTGAGAAGTAAGCGAGTCGCGTTTGGAAGAACCAGTGAAAGAAGAACAGTGAAATAGAGAGATATGGTGGAGAAATTTGGGGCCACGGGTGTGTCATTGGTAACTCAGTTGGCAAAGATATGGGCGTGTATCCCAGAGTAGCGGGTTCAAGGTCATACATTTTTCTACTTTTCCTACTACTACTACTAAGAAATTCAGTGGGACAAGGCTTTACAATCTATACGATAGTCGTCTACAAAGACTGTTTATTGTAAACTTGAACAATATAAAAATAATGTTACTTTGCTATTCCGCCAAACGTGCAAGTCAATTAGTGCTAACCCGTCATACCAACTTGCGTATTTTTTGCATGCAATTAATGTTCCCACCCTCCCGCTGAAAAAAATAAATACGCAAATAGACATAACACACCACCAATAATACTAAACTCGACACGTGTTTCGCCTTTCTACGAGGCATCCCCAGGAGATGCTGGAGATCTTGTCGTAATACTGGCGTACGACAAGTGAATGACAAGCCCTTTTTTTACCTAGCAGGGGCTCCATGCACTGAGCTTTGGAGCGTACGGACTGTGAAGTGGGATGGGATGATAGCCTGGAGAAAATCCAGGACCCTTCCACGACATCACACGATATTTACTACTCTGGAATACTCCTTCTGAGTTTGCGCTCCAGAGAGATCTGAGGTGTGTGTTAGAAAACTAGCTACTGGAAGTTTTATTGCTGGTTCACTACCCCTAACCTAGCCGAGAAGATTCCAGCAAGAAACTCGGCTAGTCCGATCGCGGTCGGATTGATGCCATCCGGTACACGGCGGTACCGGGTCGATAACGGACTGACACATGCCTAGCCTGGTCGGCCATATTTATAACCTGGCCACCCCCCATACCCCGCAAATGAGATGCAAATATTCGTAATAACGGTGATGACGCTACATTTGGCATCCAACATCTCTCGCATAGTCACTGCCGCCTGCAGGATGAAAAGTGATGGCAGGGTTAAAATTCCTAGCGTTTTGAAGTGGGGTTTCGCGGAGTATCCTTCAGGTGCGCGCACTATGGCTCTTACTGCCCGTTTTTTGGAGACGAAACACCCTCTTCCAATCGGCAGCCGCTGCCTACAGCTCGACACCATAGTTTAGGTGTGCATGTACGGACGCATAGTAGCAGGATCGGACGATTTCCATTGGCAGAATTCGCGCTAACCGCTAGCTCGATATATGATTTTAAGCTAACAGTTATTTGCGTTATAACTACAATGTAAAACAGGATATTTAATTTACCATGTATGTTTGTTTTATTGAGTTGACAGATCATCCCGTCTTGTCCTGAGTCATCCTTATTATGAAAAAGTTTCCGAAATATCCTTAAAGCCTGCGATAACGTTAGTATGAAGAAATGCTAGTACACGCACATTTACTCAACTTTCCCGGGTGACTCAAACGTTTTAAAGGTTGTGGAACAACGGTGGTGCTAGGGTCGAGCTAAGTTCGCCTTTGTTTGTGGCTGGTTAGTTTATGCTAAACGTGAGCCTATAGTACTGGGGCCTCGGGGAATTCGGGTTACCATTTTTTCTACCTTTTACCTTATTTGTATTTTCGTAAAATGTACAGTATTAATTTAATCAAAGGATTTAACTCGCTGAATGTATAAGTCAAGGGTTGCCGAGATATAGGGTTGGGATTTACTTTCTAACCACTAAGGTCCAAGGTCCACTTGGATCACCCAGGGTTAACCGAAAACCCGGAGTTAATTCGTCAAATTCCATAAAAAAAAACGCGCAATTTCGGGTTATGTGGCTAACTCCGGGTGGTGCAAGTGGCCCTAAGAGATAGATAGATATAATATAATGGATCCTTTTGAATATCCACCGTTCATAGTTTCTGATTTCTCACACTAAGTCTGGCTGTCACTAATCCTGAGGTATTATAATCCTGAATTACCATTTTTTGTATGGAATTTGACAGCTCAACTCCAGGTTAGCGGCTAACCCTGGCTGGTGCAAGTGGGCCTTAATAATTTTTCTAGTTCATAAAGTGTGCGCAGAGCAATCGCCGCGAGCGCATCTCACTCGTGATTATGGGACGCGGACCGTTCCGAAACATGTCGAGCTATTTTCGACTTTATTGACGTGAGTAACCCGATATAAGTATATTAATATGTCTAATACTCATGGGAGTTTTTTCTACAACATCGTTTATAATGTTACGGTCAAGAAATTTGAGTTATTTACCATTTCGTACTTTGTCATAACGACGCGAGGAAAAATTCCCGGGGTATTTTTCTTTCAATTATAAAATTGTAAATTATATATTAGGCAGAAGTCCGTCTGCTTAACATAAAATTTATTTAATTATAGTTATGTTTTATTGTTCTTCAATGCATACTTTACAAAATTAAGGCAAAGAGGTAGGAAAACTGGTAAATTAAACTACCCATGGCCCCGGTACTATAATGATCCCATTATGCAGTTGTTTGTCGGTTTTGAGGCCGCCTGCTTTAATAGTAGATTGTGACACAACGGAGTAAAATAGTGGGCTGTTCCTACTCGTATTTTGCACAGAGCTACCTTGATTTATGAAGGACGAATCAATGCCTAAGTTTGGAAATAATAACTTATTAAAGGGGATAGACACACAAAGCACAACAAAAACGTTAAAAAACGTGGAAAATCTGTCAATTCCTATAGAAATAGTCACGTGATAGCTCGGAGCCCTCGGATGTCACGTGACGCTTTCTATAGAAATTAACAGATTTCCCGTTCTGCGTCGTCCCCTCCCATCCACTCCCATTCTAGTGTGAGTCATCCTTTATTCTTTTTTCAAGATACCTAACTAGAATTGACGAAGATGAAGAGCATGAAAGTTCCGGCGCGGGGGATGGTTTTCCCGCCGATTTGCTTATAATTGAAAAAAAAACACGATAGCAATTAAATAAAAAGACCGTAGACTATTTGTAAGATGTACCTCGTTGGCGATTTAGATATTATTATAATGAAATTAAATTGTTACCACTTAGTTATTTGCATGTGAACTGTATTTTTGTGGACATCTTTTACGTATTGGCTTGATTTGTTGTTACTGAGCACTGTATCTCTGTATGTATTGCTGTTGATACCCAAATAAATAGGGGCGGAAACTCTTGGACCGTCGGGGCCTCGCTCCCGCATTATTTACAAGGACTTGGCAAAGCGTTTTTTTTTACATTAATAAATAAAATAAATAAAATTAATGATGCTTTATTTCAGACCTGTGCGATCCATAGTTTGTTAGTTCGTCAATTGAAATAGTTTCTTAATTGAAAGTACGAAAAAATAACTTATTCAGCTTTTAAAAATTGCAAAACACGAATAAGTTATTGCCAGCCCCTTAAGCAATAACGCGTGGGTTTTAATAAGGAGATCAAAGTCGCTTTTGAAAGTCTAATTAATGCTTACCGAGTACGTACACATCGCTGGGCACCAGGCCTAATTGCGAGAATCGAACGAAAATTTGTATTTCCCTCTCTATCACACGTACATGTTAGAGTGAAAGAGTTGCAATTCGAAATTCGTGAATTTTGAATGTCGTGGTAGGTTTTCAGGCTTTACTGAGGCTGTAAAGGAAAGAGAAAAACATGTGTTCGTAATTACGAAAAGCCAGGGAATATTAATTAGACTGGTAAACCTATTGAGTAGCTAAAATTTTGATATAAAAATTCAAACTTTCGCGTTTTGTATACATTATTATAAAACACTAGCTTTTGCCCGTGGCTTCGCTTGCGTTAGAAAGAAACAAAAAGTAGCCTATGTCACTCTCCATCCCTTCAACTGTCTCCATTTAAAAAATCACGTCAATTCGTCGCTCCGTTTTGGCGTAAAATGCGGACAAATAAAGGGACACGAATGAGGAGGTACGAATGGTCAAGGAGGGTTCGAATCCTGGTCAGGGTATTTGTGTGTTTATCACGAATATGTGTTCCTGAGTTATGGATGCTTTCTTTTATGAAAAAACTCTAAAAGCTAATTTACATAGGTATGTCAAAAAAACTATTGTACCTACAAAAGAAAATCGAAGAAAGCTTCCCCTCGTTTTATACTATCATCTAGTGTTACTCCGAAACGAGAAGTTAAAAAAATATGCGAAGTGGCTTTTTGCAAAATGTATAATACGAGTTAGCAAATGAAGCGAAACATCTCTTTACTACAAGAAATTTTACAAATATTTCCGTGTAGGAAGGATGCTAAGTGAAAAAGAATAAAGAGAAAGTAACCCGAGTGGGTCCCTTAGGTACTTACTTTGCAAAATCACACAAAATACATTTTGGTATTTTGAATATCAAATAAATGAACTTCATTAAAAAAACCGGCCAAGTGCGAGTTGGACTCTCCCACCGAGGGTTCCGCACAAGGGATGGTCCCTCCGATTTATGACCTTAGGTACCTACTTAAAAATACTGGTGGCACGGAATTCTCAATGTGCGGCAATTATACGGTTTTTAGATTTTCTCCTGAACTTGTGCACACAACCTCTTATCTCGTTGGTTAAAATTATAACTAAGTATTGTAGGTACTTGTGGATAAGTTGGTTATCTTTCAAGCGCGCCTTAATTTGCGAGTCGATATGTCTGTGCCAACCATATATAATTGAAATGCAAATAAAACATAACTTTAAATTTAAAACTATTAAGAACTTTTGTAAGGTGAAACTAGAGTTAGTAAGGTGAGACTATGTTAAGTTTCCTAATACCACAGAGTCTGAAAGTGTAAGTAAACGCCATAACTTCACAGAAGTTTGACGTTTAAAATTATACTTTAAACTTTGACAGAGAACGTGGTTTGACTACGCTTTTTATTCCAACATTACATTCAAATGATTCGTCTAGCATTAAGGTTAGCTTAGGTATAACATGACAAAGGTAGCAAAGTACCTACTTTCCTTAAGTGCTAGAACAGTTTGAAAGTGGCAACAAGATCCATGGCAGCAATTATCGTCAAGTGGTAAGTTGGTAACTGCGTTACTTTTGATGTTATTTAACACTACCGCTTGTCAGCCATCACAGACACAGCACACAGTTTGTATCAGTTACCTAAAGGATGACTCACACTAGAACGGGACGGGACGTGACGGGGTGAGACGGGAAAATCTGTCAATTTCTATAGAAAGCGTCTCGTGACATCCGAGGGCTCCGAGCTATCACGTGATTATTTCTATAGAAATTGACAGATTTTTCCTTTCCGCACCGTCCCGTCCCGTCCCGTCCCGTCCCTTCCCGTCCCGTCCCGTCCCGTCCCGTCCCATCCCGTCCCGTCCGTGCTAGTGTGTCATCCTTAATCCTGTTAAGTACACAGGAGCGCAATTCTTCGACGTTTTTACAGCGTTTTTCTTTCGTCATTGTCGTTGGCAAGTAGTGTTAGAAACGATGGTGCACGGGGTAGTTTTCTTATATAGCGGTAAGTTAGCGCCGATCCTGAGTGTACTTTAATCAAATTTGTTATGATTTGTTCATCCATTTTAGTAGTAATCAATGACGAAAGCGAGCGTTTCAAACGCTAATCGGAGAATCGCCCTGAATTGGTAAAGGTAATGGTATCATGGTCACTACTCGATGCCTATAAAAGTTGCCGTATTGTTTATTAAAACTCGATACGACAGATAGACGGACGGACGGACGGGCGAACGGACGGAAAGACAGGGTTCCGTTCCGTAATAATCACATAAGGGTTCCGTTTTCTCCTTTAGAGGTATGAAGCCCTAAAAACTTGTTTTTACCTTTCTTTTATACCATGATAGTAGCAAAGAAGCGTCCCGTCTGATGGTTAGTGGTTACTTTAGCCTATGGACACCTATAGAGCTACAATAATTTGAATCTGGCAACACGATTCGAGGTGGCAATTATTGTGACGCGGTAACTACGTTACTTTTGATGTTATTTAATACTACCGCTTCTCAGCGATTACAGACGTAGTACACAGTTTCTATCAGTATATATCCTGTTGAACGAAGTCTTTGGTAACATTGAGTCATGGTCATTGTCATGTATCGTGGGCACTAGATGGCGCTTATGAGTTGCCACATTGTTATCCTAAGATGCTTATGGGCGTGTCTTTTGTTCAAATATGCGATTATGTTAAAGAGAAGGATACACATTTTAGATTTTACGAAGTGGCTTACAACAGACTTAAAAAATCTAAAATTTGTATATTTATAACAATCTTAAAAATCCATGTTAGCTTAAAATCGTATTTCTATCCTTCTTGTGTTAAGTACAGGATGTACTACTGCATGATAACGTCTGTGTACTGTCCTGCGGTTCATTAAGTAAAACATGAAGAACGGAACAAGATACGTTCCATTCCGTTTGATGTCCGACTCCCGTTGCTAACGATGGCTTAGTTCCGTGAAACGGAGAAACATTGAAATATGTCTTATTCGTTAGCTTATTTATAATTGCGTTATTGAATAAGAGTTAACTGGAACAATCCAGCGTTCGTATCTATATGGATGGAGCATAATAAGTGTAAGGGCCTACGCTAGCTGACGCGGATTACCCGGAACGGACGCCCGTCTAATAAGAAATTGTATGAACAGCGCTAAGTGAAGCGGGCTCACGGAGCGGGTGCGCCATACTAAATTCACCCGCCGCGTGCACCCGCTCCGTGCACCGGCGTCAGCTAGCGTAGGCCCTAAGGCCTGAGTGCGAGCGTGCGGCGGAGCGGGCAGCGTCTATGTGTATTGAGCAGCGCCCACTCAGGACGCTCCCATAGATTTGATTGTGTTTAACATGAACGCCGTACACCCCGCTCCGCTGCACGCCTCGCTCGAGCGTCCACTCAGGCCTTACACTAACTAGAGTATCGCTGATCGGATCGTCTTTAAAGGATGACTCACACTAGAAATTACTGGACGATATGTCAATTTCTATAGAAAAAAATATCTAGAAAAAATCACGTGATACGCACGGAGATCCCGGAGGTCACGTTTTCTATAGAAACTGACAGATTGGCCGGCCCGTTCTAGTGTAAGTCATCCTTAAATAAGATTTGAATAATACTTCAAAGAGACGAAGTCATCAGAACCACGACTTGCTATAGATTTCGATATGTTATTTATAGGTTGCATCCGGCTTCCACAAGTATTTCGCTTCCACAAGTGCAAGGAAGATGCACTTACAGTAAGTACAGTACATTTAAAACTCGTCAGCACACTCTTAGAAAATGTTGTATAATTCTAATTCCTATCTGTTCAAAACTTATTCCCGCTGCAGCCTTTGTCTCCAAAACGTACGACGTCGATAAGACGGCTAACACAAATCCCGAACCTTTTAATAAAGCCTTCTTCATAAGGAATATATTCAGTTTTATCGGCGTAACAAATGGGCGGATTAGCCCCTGATTTACCGTCTATTGGCAATGCCCGAACGGATACGGATGCGGAGGCTTTTTCGGATAAATGGAATGCATTTGACCACGTGGACATTGCGCATAAATAAATTCTTGCAAGACTATTGAGCTCTCAATTTTATTGGGTAGTAATAAAATACAACCTAACAGTTAAAACTCCGGAAATAGTAGATTACATACCAAGGCCGTTTTGGTGGGAAATGGCTCGGATCCCATGTAATTGTCGGCCGAGGCGAAGCCGAGGTCGACTAACATGTGATCCGAGGCTTTCCGATTTAACGGCCGAGGTTTGTATACTATTTTTCTGCCCGACGGAGCCGGCAGGCGGCAATTTAGTTTTGCGTAAAGTGGCGCTTACCGGCCGGAGGACTGAAAAAATACTAACCTAACTAAATAGTGAACAAATACTCCTTTACTTTTTATTTGGACAATTAGAATTTTATTCGCATGTTAATTTTTTCTGTGTACCGGTTTATTGATTTTATTTTTATACCACGACGGTGACAAACAATCATACGGCCCGCCTGATGGTAGGCGGTCACCGTAGCTTATGGAAGCCTGCAAGTCGAGGGGTGTTACATGCGCGTTACCGACCCTTTAAAATTTTAACACTCCTTTTTAGAAGAATCCCATACTGTAGTCCTTTGGAAAAACAGTAGCAAGGAGCTCATTCCACAGCCGGAGCGTCCGCGGGAGGAAGTTCCCGGTACGAGACCATTCGTCGCTGCCTTTTGCCGTGAAAGACGGACAAACAAGCAGACACACAGCCTACCCCATTTATAATATTATTACGGATGCCAACGCCCATAGAACGTAAACGCGCATGACCCATTGAAAGAAGAGTCTGTCTCACCAATGTTTACATGACATAACAGTATATTGATACTGTATTGTATTGTATTGTATTGGTATTGACCAATGCGTCACGAAACTTAGACTAACAAAATATAAATATAATTATGTACATTAAGTAACTCAATAACAAACAAACAAATTATATAGGAACAGTAGAGCACCTTACATCCATCGCCTCACAGAATCTCAGACATTCACTACACACTGCCGCTTCTCTCGCTATCTTGAGAGACTCTCGCTAGGTGGATGGATGGATGGATGGACCGGAAGGCGGTTCTGGATACGGCGCGTATACGAGTAGTCCGGCGGTTCCTTTATCTGTGGGCCTAACCACCAGCAGCCTATATTATCGCTACAATGATGTAAAATTTAAATGTCAACTGACGAAATAACATAAATACGAGTAACTGATAAATTATAAATTGAAAGAGATGTCATATACTAAAGAAAAAGTGACCAAGGTCCCCGGTGAGCAGGGCTGGGATCGAACCAGCGACCTCCTGCTTTCGCGGCAGACGCCAAAGCAGGAGGGCGCAGGTTCGATCCCAGCCCTGCTCACCGGGGACCTTGGTCACTTTTTCTTTAGTATATGACATCTCTTTCAATTTATAATTTATATATAGTAGTGTGACTACTTAAAAAAAAACACAAAACATGAATCAAAACATTTATTACATTTAATAAATGATTTGATTAGTGCTTTCAAATCTTATTTCTGTGAATCAAATAAATAATTTCTATTTCTTTTTCTATTTAAATAATAAAAAAACATTGGAAATATATATAATTCAAATTGAACATACAAACATGTATAATATCGTGACAAGATTAAAGATCCAGTTATATCGTCAGAAAATATAATGCCGGGTACACATTATTCGCGGAAAACCCCCAATCAATGGTTCGCGCGCTCGCGGGTTAATAATTTCAGCAAAAAATGTATTTCCTCCGGGAAGCGGTTGCCTTTCATTTTGACAGGGTTAACGTTGTCGAATTTTTAAACTGAATTCACGCACAGGTGAATGGACACCTATTGGAAATTCAGTTAAATTCCAATGACACTGTACGTCACGTCTAGAAATATCGTTACACTTTGGAACTTATTACGGTGGAAGAAAGATCAAAATTGAATACCGATGCATATATATTCATGAAGCCGACCGTGATGCTCAACTAGACTTTTTTATGTTCCGGTGGATTGGGGTTCCTTCGTTAAGGGGCTGACAACAATCAAGCCAGCAGCACACTGGCTACTGATAAACTATTAAAATTAAAATCAAATCGTGGATTATATGTCAAATGAGACTTGTTGGCGGTTCAGTTTCAGCATTAGACGTAAGTCTACGTAGGATTGGCGAAACGCAAGCGTTTCAAAATAAGAAAGAATTGCATATGCTGGCTGCCGAGGGGCAGCCTAGTTGGGGCGTCTACCGCGGAAGCAGAAGGTCGCCGGTTTGATTTCAGCCATTAGAACTGGGGCCTTGGTCACTTCTTCTGTAGTATATGACATTTCTTTAAATTAATAATGATATTTTTATTTTTATTGCAGACACCTAAGTCAAAATATAACGACTACTCCCGACTTAGAACCGCTTAATGACCAATCTGTGTGATGATTTTTCTATAGAGCTGTATTTGTTAAATTAAAAATTAGCTCCGTCTATGGTCTTTAAAAGAATAATGTGATAAATAAAATCCGAAGGTCCGGAACACCATTGTTCCGTGATGGGAAAGACATATGAATAATAACATAGGTACTTATATTTCTTTTCCAGTATTAAAATATTTTGAACTGCCTAAAAACATGGATTAGGTGTTGTCCGCCCCTTAATGAGATAACTGCGTGATTTCAAAGAACCTTACGCAATGACCGTTACTTAACCCATTCACTGCTAATGACGACGCGTTGTCATCACCCCTCTACGCGCCATTTTCGCTACAAAGCGGGAAATGCATGTTATCGGCTATGGCGTTGCGCTACGAAAAATCCTTAGCGGTAAATGTGTTAATATTTTTTCGTATCGTGTTTGATCTATATTAACTGTTTCTTAATGATGATTTATTTTGTTCGCGGATGTTTTATTTGGTTAAAAATTAGTACTAAATTTGATCCGCAAGATAACGAACCCTAAAGGTTCAATTCGATTTCAGCCGGCGAGTCAACTGCAACTTTCACCGTAGGTACTGTAGTTGGCGCGAAAACACCTTTGATCTTACCATCACGCAACTGTATTCGATAGCATATGTAGCGCGCAAAAATATGCCTGTCTCGCTCCTACCATTACTCAGCTAAGTCTGAGCTGCTATAGATTTCGACCATCGCTTTCGCCTTGTCACTCGTAATTGTCATGCCCTATACAATATTAGCTGTTACGGACATACCCCCGAACGCCGCAGTCGCTATCGAATACGACCACAAACAACTCATGGCACTAACTGAGCACACTTAATACCCTCATTAAAATTACCAGTTTTTTCCTTACGCCTGTATTGCCACTCCGAATAAAAGGGAGGCTCCGAAAAAAGAAAATAATGACATAAGCGAACGATTTTGCATTGATGGTGATAAATGTTTTGTACGAAAAAGAGCTTACTGACGTAAGCATTAAATAATGTCAAATTCATACATAGAACCAACAATACCAACCAACTTTATAGGCTGTTGGCACTTAATGAAACGTGACGTGCCGAAAAAGTACCGCAACTGCGTGTTAGGTTGGTACTTATGTCACTTCACTAGTTTAATCTAATAGGTTAATATATTCAACCTGTGGCAATCTCTCTCCTATCCAAGATGGCGTCATGTGAACATGAACTGTAATTTGCTCCCATAAGTTTAAATTAAAATAAAAGAAGTTTAAGTGGATTCCCGACTTTCTTTTCATCACAACATGGTGTCAGAAGTGAAGAATGGGTGACAAGGAAGAGAAGACTCAAGACAAAGAAAAAAGTGCACCTGGCAAGTCGAAAAGTGTAGTGGCGATGGCGGCCAGTACAGAAGAAGCGGAATTGAAACCACATGGGCTGGGCACGTATTTGCCAAAGCTATTAGTCTCATCGGACACCACCAACAATAATGCTGAAGAATGGAAGAGGTGGTGGCAACGTTTCGACATATATTTACTGGCATCGGGACTCGACAAGGCGGATGACAAGAGAAAAATCGCAATAATGTTACACTCCATGGGTGCTAAAGGTCTGGAAATATTTAATTCATTTAACCTAGACTTGGATAAATGTAAATTAACAGAAGTCAAGAAGAAATTTGATAACCATTTTGAGCCACAAAAGAATTTGACCATGACACGATACATGTTTTTCACGAGACGTCAGAATAAATCCGAAAACATCGACGATTTTCTCACTGATTTAGAGAATAAAAGTAAAGATTGTGAATTTAAAGAGCTCAGAGAATCCCTGATTCGAGATATTTTTATTGCAAACATGTGTTCAGACTTGTCACATGTCAGGCAAAGACTGTTACAGGAGCCTAGTTTGTCATATTCCAGGATGCGTGAGCTGGCAAAAGCTGTCATTGCGGCTCAACAGGATTCTGACAGGATAGTGTCAGAAAGCACTGGAACAAAAATTAAAGATGTGTTGTACTTAAGGGGCAGAAGTCATAGTCGTGCTCATAGTCATCAGAGGTCAAATAGTCAATCAAGATACTCAAGAAGTCAGTCAACGTCAAGAGATCAGTCAGCGTCAAGAAATCAGTCAATGTCAAGAAATCAGTCAGCGGCAAGAAACCAATATAATCCAAGAGGGCAATCAACCAGTGGGTACCAGTCATCGGGTCAGTCACATCACAGTCAAGCTTCATCGGGATCATCGCAGGGAGGTCGGCAGTCCACATGTGTTCGCTGTGGGCAGGTGCATCGCTACAAATGTCCAGCAGTCAACGTTCAATGCAGGTCATGTAATTCTTTTGGTCACTATGCTAAATTTTGTTTCAAAAATAAAGAGCTAAGATATTTGGAATTAGATAGCCTCGATGATGAAAATGCTAACTGCTCTGAGAGGTTCTTTGTGGGGCAGTTACGGGAGATATCACAGTTAGGGGAAGGCTCAAATAGAGAGAAAAAATCTTGGTACTTAAAAGTCAAAGTCAATAATAGAGATCTAAATTGCCTTTTAGACACAGGGGCAGAAATTAATTTAATATCATTAGGGACATATAAAACCCTAGGACTCAACAACATAGAAAAAACTAGTACAGGTGTAACTACATATAAAGAGAATCTACCTATAATTGGACAGTGTCAACTGGAATGTCATTTTAATAACAGAGTAGAAAATATCATATTTCTTGTAACAACTGTCGATGGTAAAACCATTTTAGGTCTTGACACTTGCTCAGACTTAGGCATAGTCAAACGTGTCTATTGGCTGGAGCAGGCCGATAACTGTCCAATGCTTAAGCAATATAATGATGTATTTCAGGGTCTGGGGTGTCTGCCTCCTGTCTGCCATCTGAAACTGAAGCCGGATGCAGTACCATGCATCGATCCCCCAAGGAAGGTGCCATTTGCGCTGCTGCAGGACCTTCGGGATGAGCTGGGTCGCATGGAGAACATGAAAGTCATTGAAAAAGTCACAAAACCAACAGCGTGGGTCAACTCCGTAGTAGTCACAGTCAAGTCACCAGGTCAGCTTAGAGTATGTTTAGATCCTAGAAATTTAAATAAGAGTATCATGAGAGAACATTATCCATTAAAAAATATTGATGAAATTAGGTCACAATTGAAGGGTGCAACTTGTTTCTCACACCTAGATGCGTTCTCAGGTTTTTGGTCTTTGAAACTTGATGATGAGAGCTCTGAACTCTGTACGTTTCAGACTCCTTTTGGCAGGTTTAAATACCTTAGGCTACCATTTGGCATCAATGCATCAACAGAAATTTTCTATAGAGTCATTTGTGAACTGTTTGGTGACATTGAGGGTGTTCTTATTTTTGTAGATGACTTCCTAGTCTATGGGGAGACACCAGAGATTCATAATGAGAGACTGAAAAAGGTATTAGATAGAGCCAGACAGGTCAATCTAAAGTTAAATAAGTCAAAGTGCAAATTTGCAGTCCCTGAAGTAGAATTTTTAGGATACATGTTTAACCGAGATGGTGTTAAAGTCAGTTCAGAAAGGGTCCAAGCGATCAAAGAAATGCCAAGTCCAAGTAATGTGAAAGATTTGCAGAGATTTCTTGGTATGGTCAATTTTGTAGGGTGTTTCATTGATAATTTGTCAGAAAAAACCACACTCATGAGAACTTTGTTAAAAAAGGATGTACCCTGGCAGTGGGACAGTAACTATGAAAAAGAATATTGTCAATTAAAAGAAATAATATGCAACACTCCTGTGTTAGCACACTATGATGTCAATTTGCCTCTAGTCTTGTCGGTAGACTCATCCAAGTCAGCACTGGGTGCAGTAATCATGCAAAATAATAGACCAATTGCATTTAGTAGTAAAACTTTAACAAGGTCACAAGAGAATTTTGCACAAATTGAGAAAGAGCTATTTGCTATCCAATTTGGTTGCACTAAATTTAATCAGTACATTTATGGTCGTAAAGTCACAGTGCACACAGATCACAAGCCGTTGGTCTACCTTTTCAAAAAGCCATTGCATGAGGTTCCGGCAAGATTACAGCGCATGATGCTTACTTTACAAAAGTATGATCTAGAAGTTATACATGTACCAGGCAAAGAGATGTTCATATCGGACACTTTGTCTAGAGCAGCCTTAAAAGATAATTTTATCCCTGACAATGAATCTGAGATGTCTTACCATGTAAACTTACTTGAGTCAAATTTAGCAATCAGTCAAGATTATAGAAGTAATTTAAAACAAGCAACCATTGATGATGAAACTCTCCAAATATTAAAAAAATATTATTTTGAAGGGTGGCCCAATAGTAAAAATAGAATCAGTTCACTAGCAAAACCATATTGGAACATGCAGGCTGAAATTCATGTCGTAGGAGATTTGTTGTTCAAAGGGTCAAAATTGATAATTCCAAAGTCCATGCAAAAAGAAATATTAAATAAATTGCATGAAGGTCACCAAGGGATAAATAAATGTCTCAGATTGGCTAGAGATTCATTGTATTGGTCTAACATGTCAGCTGATATAAAAAATGTAGTGGATCAATGTGATGTTTGTGCCAAGTTCAAGCCTTGCAACCAAAAAGAACCATTAAAAAACCATGAAATAAGTACATATCCTTGGCAACGAGTGGGCATTGATCTAATGCATTTTGACAACTCAACCTATATTGTAGTAACTGATTATTACTCAAAGTACATAGAGACAGCCATGTTAAAGAATAATAGTACAGCTAAAAATGTCATAATAAATTTAAAATCAATATTTGCCAGACATGGTATACCCATGACACTAGTGTCAGATGGGGGACCACCATTTCAGTCATCGGAATTCAAATCATTTTTACAAGAATGGGACATAGAACATGTAGTCACGGCTCCCTATCGATCACAGTCTAATGGTCAAGCAGAATCATCTGTGAAAATTTTGAAAACTATACTAAAAAAGTGTAGAGAAGATGGATCTGATCCTTACTTAGCTTTGTTACAATTTAGAAATACACCTAAAAATCACATGTTGTCACCAGCTGAATTATTGATGTCCAGAAAATTAAGAACTAAAATACCAGTAAATTGTAATAAGCTCAGACCTAAAGCTGTAACATTTCAGGAGTACAAACAATCAGCTGTTAAAAACAATGAAGAAATGTCAAGATATTATAATAGGAATGCCAAACCACTATCTTTATTGTATGCAGGAGATCAGGTATATTATAAGAAAAATCCTCACAGTACTTGGGAAAAGGCTGTAATTGTAAAACGGTTAGATGATAATAGATCCTATGTAGTAAAAAATAATAATGGTGCAACTTATGTAAGAAATAGAGTTCATCTCATTCATAACTATAGTATTTTAAATAGTGACTTGACTCGAGTGTCTCCTATGCGATCTTGCTCACCACGAAGGGAAGAGATAGGTATGGAGGTGGCAGAGGCAGGCCAGGAGACAGGTACTCCAGCACCAGTTATGACTGACAGAACGGTAACCAGATCAGGACGAGTTGTAAAACCTACCAAACGTTATATTACAGAATGTTAATTATAGTTAAGTGTTGGCATCAACAAATATGCAAATGTAAAACGTAGAGTTAAAATTTAATATAAGCTGCATGTAACAGTTATAATTGTTAAACTTGAGATTTTCACATAAGTCACATACTGCTTAAATTTATAGATCACTACTTGCTAAAGACTAAAAATAATAATTGTAGATTATATTTAGAACAAAGACTAGTTAAAGGAATAGACTGATAAACTTAAATTTGTAATTTACTTTAACTTGAAAGACTGGTAATTAATTTTGTTATTGTATGAAATACTAGCTTAAGGAAAGGGATGTTAGGTTGGTACTTATGTCACTTCACTAGTTTAATCTAATAGGTTAATATATTCAACCTGTGGCAATCTCTCTCCTATCCAAGATGGCGTCATGTGAACATGAACTGTAATTTGCTCCCATAAGTTTAAATTAAAATAAAAGAAGTTTAAGTGGATTCCCGACTTTCTTTTCATCACAACACTGCGGTACTTTCATGACGTAATTTTTTTGTAATGATTGGGCATTCAGTTATTTTATTCTATATCTATATTCGACCATGAGCTGTACGCAACTGTATTCGATAGCGATTGCGGCGCTCGAAATGATGTCCGTGTCGCTCCTACCATTACTCTGGCAAGAGCGAGACGGACTTAGCTGCAGTCGCTAACGAATAAGACCACTTACAACTCATGGTGAGCACACAGGTACACAATGCGCGATGATGATGGTGGAGCGTTGTAGTGAAAGAAACGCTGCGCGCTGTCAAGAATGGAATGAAACCTTAAGGCTCTAGAAATAAGTATTTAATTTTTATAACGTTTTCATTTAACAAGGTGTGAACACGCAATGGCGTGGGGCGGTCTCATTACAAAGAAAATTAATTTTATTTACTTTTACTTTAAAGGGAAATACAAGTTATAGTTTGACAAGCCAAAGCTGCAGTAGATTTTTTATTTATTTAAATGCCTCCCTAATTTTTCAAGCCGAAAAAAAGTGACGCACTTAATTTAAAAAAAAAACATTCTACTGCAGCCTTGGCTTGTCAGACTATATATTGCTTTGCTGTGACTGCGTTCCGGCATTTTAACCGAGTAAAGTAAATAAATAAGCCTTTATTTCGTGCAGGAGTTTTAAAAATTATAAAGTAAAAAAACATATAAATAGCTTAATTAATTACGCCACGCGCGAACCATGTTCGAACAAGGTACTAAATGTAATGAATAACTCGGAATATAATTCTGAGTAACCCTGCCGACGAAGTTGGAGGTCCCGGAATAGAATTCTGAGTAACCCTGCCTACGAAGCTGGAGGTCCCGGAATAGAATTATGTTTTTTACATTTATTTGTAATTATCACGAATTTATTCCTGAGTTATAGACGTTTTCTATGTACATAAAAGAAGTCGTGTTAGTTACACTATTTATAACTCGAGAACGGCTGGATGGACTTGGCTGAAAATTAGTGGAGAGGTAGCTTAGAGCAGTTTAAACCAGGAGACGGGCATAGGATACTTTGAAAGACATGGCAAAAAACTTAAAAAATGAAATGAATAAAAAACTATATGGCATGTTCACCGGTCGGAAGATTATCTGCGTTGATTGTTCTTGCAGCTGATAATAAAACAAAAAAAAATGTCTTGTATCACAAGCACCTTGGTACTGAAGAGTGCAAGCTATGCACCAACAAACATGAACAATAAAGTCATTATAATACTGGGGGGTGAAACATTATTATGGTGGTTAATATCACTAAAACTATTTCACAACATGTTACCCAATAACAATCAAAATCAACGTAAGAAAACAAAACTTATTCCTAATATATATCTAGATGCATTGATCCGTATAGTGATATGCTACTCCGCATGCTACTCACTCACTTACATAACTCGACTGTTAAAATCCGTCTCAAGGTTGCGATGTTGCTATTTTAAAAACGTCAATATCTCGCTGTTTCGTTGCTTCATTTAAACTTTTACCAGCTCGTAACAGAAATCTATTTTTAAATTTATTTATTATACTAGATGGATGTATAATAATAATAGGCAATCCCTGCGGCACAGAGTCCGCTGGCATGCGCACTCAACACTATTGCTTATTGCTATGGGACTAGACCGACAAATCCCTCTGGGACTGGGATTCACACTAATAGTTGAGTCGAACTGTCATGAGAAACTTTCATGGACGATAAAAAATATATTAATAAAATTTCAAAGTAAGTGGTATACTTACCACTGGATAGTAAACCACTGGTCTCAATGTTCTTGGTGTTGTAGATCCTAGGACACCCAAGGTCCATAGGGCCTGGGAGAGACTAGCTAAATGTCTACTATTATTTATTACTACTAAACACGAAGAAATAAAAGTCTAGGGTGTTCGTTAGTTAAGACTTATAATAGTTTGTCTACAATAACTACAAAAAACTTGATACAACTCTACATCGTCAGTGTAACTATAGGGGTTTTGGTGATCACAAGTTTCACATTGGGCGGCAACTGTAATTGCATTATCTAAATATCGATATCGATAAAAAACAAAGTCACTCTCTACTGAAAAGCAATGTCAGTGCGACAAGATAACGGGGTCTACACATTACTCTCATTTGAGGGCGATCCCAAAGCCTGTGGCGAACCACAGTTGGGTACGGGATCACTTCCGTTCAATGTGACTTATTTTCTAAAGTTAACCCTCTTACTTGGAGCCTTGAACTAAATGATGAAATGAATAAGTTGTATGTGGGTGAGTTACTATTTAATGATGTACTGACCCAATCAAAATTGAGTCAAGAGAAAATATGGCTTATTGAATATGCAATTTAAATGTGGTCTCTTTGAACGATACTGCTTTTTATTTGTATCCTAATGTATCCCCTTCTCTACTGGAAATGTGGAAATCCAGTAATGCTTTTTGAGTCTTCGTAGTCTTGGTACCAAACCCCTGGGGTATAAAACTAACAACTCTCTAGGCCGGGGTTGTTAGTTTTAGGGTTCCCAAAGAGTAAAACGGGACTCTATTACTAAGGCTGTCTGTCAGTCACCAGGCTGTCTGTCAGTCACCAGGCTGTCTGTCAGTCACCAATTTTCATTAATTATGTATTCCTATTGCCGCTATAACAACAAATACTAAAAAGTAGAATAAAATGCATATTTAAGGGGGCTCCCATAAAACAAACGTGTTTTTTCTTTGCTGTTTTTTAAAATAATGGTACGGAACCCTTCGTGCGCGAGTCCGGTTTTTAGGTTATTTTTAATTTAATTTAATGATATTTAACTTCATTTTATATTTTTGTGAAAGTTGTTAATGTTGCCAATAAATATATCGAAATATTTCATGATTGATTTTAGATTTAGTATAGGCATTCTTATGATAAGGTGTCTATTAGTAGGTAGTACTCCCTAAACTGAACAACGATTATTCAGCGACTTTTGAAAATAACGTGTGTTTTGATTTTTATTACACTAAGTTTGTTAGAAGATACAATGTACTTCAGATTTTGAATTAGGCTGATGTTAACGTACATTGAAAATACTATTACAGTTGTATAAAAAAATGAAAAGTCTCGCTCCTGGCAGAGTTGTGGTAGGAGCGAGACGGACATATTTTCGAATGCTGCAGTCGCAATCGAAAATAACTCATGGTGCGTACACTGGTTTGTTTGAACGTTCGATTCGCTAATGTTTCATATTATTGAACATTCTCGGCCAGGCCGGTCGATTGGATTAAGATATGTAATCAGTGTTATTGAAATTATCTTGGGTTTTAATGCTGGGCTTTCAAAATAAATGTATTATACACCGTGTTGGTGTTTAGTAATATGGTGACAAGTTATGAGTCGGACTAAATTTAATTTTTGAGTTTGCCTAAGTACCAAAATGCTTTAAAAAAAAGAGTTTCTCTTAATATTCCATAATCAAATCACGATTACGCTGTTAACCGATTCGGCACCATTTGTTTTGTTACAGTATTTGTAGTTAAAACTGTTTACCAACATGTTACCGGCCTACTATAATGGTTATTACCTCCTAACATAGGAGGTCCCAGTTTCGAATCCTGGTCAGGGCATTTATTTGTGTAGGTAGGTATTCATCACGAATATTTGTTCCTAAGTTATGGATGTTTTCCATGTAAGTATTTAAGCATTTATATGTATCTATCTATTTTATGTATCGTCGTCCAGTACCCACAACATTTTGTTTTTTCGCTGTTTCGCTATTTTCAGAGTATGCAACAGCCCCTAATTGGTTCTTAAATTTCTCGGATCTATTATTAAAAATGTTTGTAACTTCGACCCTCGAATTTTAAGAACCCTTATATTATATCACTGTTGCATATACTGTTTTCAACCTAGTTGTCATTCCTAATAGAGATATTCAGTACTCAAGACATACCCACCCAGGAGCAGCTTAATACGGCTTCATAAGAGACAAATATATTTAATAGATAGACATATTTTAGCACAATTTAGTAGTCGTTGTGGTAAAACCACGTTCAATATCGATACGCCGTATTAATCTGGCACACTATCAAAACATAATTTCCGAAATAACTCAGTATGTTTTACGCCGCGATAATTATTTATTTAGAGATTAACGGGACAAAATGGTGGCTGGATTTAGTTCCATTCTAGGTTATTATGCTTGCCTGTGCACGCTAAGCTTCTACAGCATTTGCTTTAACTTTGTCATGTGGCTTGGTATAATTAAGGAAACAGAATGGCATAGTTAGTTTTAATAAATTCGTTATTTTTTTTTAATTTCTCGTAATAAATAGTTACATATTGCATCAACCGTTGATGTAAAACGGGCAATAGACTTTACTAAGTGACAACTATGACATATCAATGTCATGTCGAATACTCATACTCCGTTTACACACATGCAAATCCCATATGAGATACAATTAAATTACTTAATAGTTATTTTCTAAATGGGGCTCTTAGCTCCGTAATTAGGGGTGTTACATGCGCGTTGCCGACCCTTTAAAAAAGTAGTCAACACAGTGAATCCTCTTGGAGCTCTGGCGTTCTTACTCACCAACAGAAACACAACACTATGAGTAGGTTCTAGTGTTATTTAACTGCGATTTTCTGTAAGGTGGAGGTACTTCCCCAGAAGGGCTCTGCTCCAGATTTGATCGAGACGACATTCGTTGTGAGGTGCCCTACCACACTACACGATATGCATCCGCTGTGCCCATACCTCTCTTAAATTAAATTATATCTATATTTAACTTGCTAAGTGTAACAATCACTTAAATACCGTATGAATTATTAAAATAAAACCATTATTTTAAAAATTAAGTTACACAGTGGAATAGCTTTAACAATGTTAACTAAACTAATAAGCAGTTTTGGCTCAGCATTTACTTTTATAAGAGTTTATTTTAAATTGAGAAGGCAAATAGTCATTTAAGTACCTAATTATACACGGACGCAAAGTTGTTGTTCACCTAGTGAAGTGAAAAAGTATTTTTTACATACGAAATAAATAAATATTTCATTGTAAAAGGTCCTCCAGAATTACATGAAAGTAAGTTTCAAGTATGACGAAGCTGAAGCTTTAGACAGCACATGCCATTACACAGCTTAGGCTGGACTTGACCAAACTTTTTAACCAAGAGTAGCGCTTACTCTTGGATACTAATGTCAAAATCCCATAGTACTACTATCTGAGAGTAAGCGTTATTCTCGGAATAAAAATTTGGTAAAACGCAGCCTTAGTCGTAGATGGCTTAGGAACCTTTTACACTGGTTCATTTAATAAAGTTTATTGAACATCTCAAAAACTATAATAGTTAGGACACTAGTTTCTTAGAGAAATCATTTCGAGTAAGCCAAAAGAATTTCCTCTTAAAATAAAGGACAAAAATTAGAGTTTAAACATTTATGTAGACAATTTATTTAAGAAGAAACTTAATAGTTTAATTGGGTGTTTGTAATTTCCTGAAACTGAGACGAGTAACACCTGACGGAAATTACTATTACTTAGACAGCTGTTGCTTCCGTAATTTTACTAAGTTTAATTAACATTAATTTTGATGAAGATAAGGCTGGTGTGTGCTTAAATTCACATTCGTCCGTAATATCTTGTTTACCGCCCTTGATACATACTCGTAATGTACTATAATGAGTAGTGTTACTTAAATGCAATGTGTTTTTAACATATTTATTTTTGAGATAGGTAAGGACGGTTTATGTACACACGCGTTCAAAAAAGAGTGCGCAAATTAAGAAAGAATTCATTCATAAACTGTCAGTGCAATTTTGAACGAGATAGTACACGTATAAGTTTACACCGATTTCGATGAAGATGAGTATATGGAGTTTTATGGGGACGAAAATCTTTTTTTTTTTGTGTTAACTTTATTTTTCCGGCGGGAGTTTTTATGAGTTTTCCAAACTTTGCTCGGTTGCCTAGGAAGGTCTCTACTATTAAGTACTAATACTCCGTTTACACACATGCAAATCCCATATGAGATAAAATTAAATTAGGAGTTATTTTCTAAATAGAGCTAATTAGGATACCGGTGTCTTTGAGAAATTAACTTAATTTAAGCTAAATAATGCACCCTTGAATTTAAAGCAATTGCTCATGGTTTCAGTGAACGATAAGCTATTATTTCATACTAGACTTAACGAAATTAACGTTCAATTGAATTTAATTGAATCTCCGAATTATGAGTTAATTGATACTTAACTATCAATTACCTCATAGTTAGGAGTTTCTAAATTATTTAACTCAGCGTTAATTTAATTAAGTCTATTATAAAATAATAGCCTAACATTCACTGAATCCGTAAGGTTAATCCTGTTTACGTCTTATGAATCAGCCTGTATAAGCAAGGGATGTTTAAGATTTTGTAATTCACAAAGTAAGGTCTACATGATTTTTCTCGTGGCTATAATACGAAATTGCCCAAGTTATACTAAAATGAATTTTGTGCATCTTGGAACAAAGTTCATTTTTGTTATACGGTGGTCAGTTATTGGAGGGTGGCCAACTGGCCACAGTAACCTAACTGAGTATCTGGTTGGATAGTAACACCTAGTAATTAACCTATTAATTTAAAAAACATTGCAAATTAAAACGCTTCAAATTCATTTCAATTTAAGTAATGCCAGCTTCAAAACAGCTAGTTTCTCAAACCCTTATTCTTGCACGAAATAAGACTTTATTAATTCCCCTTACGAAACAGGTGACGTGCTGCAAGGTTCCAATTTGCCGGTAATCTGGGCACGAAAGCATCGCGTCATGGAAATAAGAGGAAACTCATAGCTTATTAAGAACATGGCGTTGTATTTTCTGCCTCGTAAGTTAAAACGGCTAAGTGAAAGTCGAAAGGGAATGCAAAGCGAATGGTCGTACTTTGCTCCAGCATTGAGACAAATATGTAAGTAAACTTAAATTTAGCAATCTTAACCCAGTTTTTGTCAAACTTTGTGCCTAAATTAATACTGCTAATTGGAGTTATAACCAAGGTTTATATTAATACTGCTAATTGGAGTTATAACCAAGGTTTATGGATGACTGATGAGAGTAATTTTCGTAAAAACTACTGCTAAGTAAAGGGTGACTCAAATTAGAACGGAACGGGACGGGTGATAGATCGGTCCGGACCGATCACGTCCCGCCCCGTTATAGTGTGAGTCACACTATAACGGGGCGGGACGTGATCGGTCCGGACCGATCTATCACCCGTCCCGTTCCGTTCTAATTTGAGTCACCCTTTACTTAGCAGTAGTTTTTACGAAAATTACTCTCATCAGAACTAGGTTTTATTTGAACTAATCTGGATTCCCGACGATATTTTTCTTTTCAAAAAACATTTTCATAATTATGATCACTGCATGTGATCGCGGTTTCAAATCCCCACTCGAACCCAGATGATTCCGGAACGTACGTACGCATGAGTGGCGCCACCTAGTGAGCAACAATACGGTAGCTTCCATAGTTTATAGCGAGCAAGCGTTTCGAAAATAACACCGGATGTAAACTGTCATAGCAAATTCTGCTAGCAACTTATTGTATAAAACAATCCAGTATTGTTTATTTAAGTGTTTATATAAGTATTGAATGTTCTCAATAAATACCGCTGGTACAGTAAATCCCCGGCGCGCGGAGCGTGCCATGTGCGGCTCTAGTACGACTAGCCAGAGATTAGTACCAGCTCCAATTACACGGCGCGCTTTCTCCGACATTATATTATCTAAATATATAAAATAGACTTAATAGATCATGACTAATGTCAGTGTTCTCAATAAAGATTGCTGGTACGGTAAATCCCAGGCGCACGGAGCGTGCCATACGCGGCTCTAGCACGCCTAGCCAGAAATTAGTACCAGCTCCAATTACACGGCGCGCTGTCTCCGACACTATCTTGTCTAAATATACAAAATAGACTGAATAAATCATGACTATTGTCAGTGTTCTCAATAAATATCGCTGGTACGGTAAATCCCCGGCGCGCGGAGCGTGCCATGCGCGGCTCTAGCACGCCTAGCCAGAGATTAGTACCAGCTCCAATTACACGGCGCGCTGTCTCCGACACTATCTTATCTTTAAAAATATAGACGGACAAGATCATCAGTACTGTCAGTGTTCTCAATAAATATCGCCGGTACGGTAAATCCCCGGCGCGCGGAGCGTGCCATGCGCGGCTCTAACACGCCTAGACAGAGATTAGTACCAGATCCAATTACACGGCGCGCTGTTTCCGACACTATCTTATCTAGATATATAAAATAGACTTATTATGTCATCAGTTTATATATTATCACTTAATATATAGCAGCAGTTTTAAAATTGAATAGAACCTTAAAATATGAAATCATACAATTTTGTAAATGTCGTGAACCTGTGTGCGTAGCCAAGATGCCAATCGCTCACGCTTAATAACGTATCGTAGCTACCTTTCTCTAAACACTCTTCCTTATTAGTGTGACAATGACAGTTGCGTTTCGTTAGCGACTGAGCCAGAGCGATTGGCATCTTGACTACGCACCCAAAAATATAAAACCGGACTGAGATTAGCTACTTTTTTTTTATCTGTTTTATTTCTTAACTTAAGTATGCTTATAACATTGAGATTAGTCTTGTTCTTTTGCCATTTTTTCTTTAACACGTTCAATGCAAAGCTGCATTTTGTAAACCCATGAGAGTCCTGTATTGAACTTTCTCGCTGTGCGGTACAAGTCAATGACAGCCTGTATGAGGAGGTTAACATTTTACGCAATATAAATATCTTTATGAAATATGTATATTTTAAATATAATGACACTAATGTATGCTTTAACGATTAATCAACCTCATATTGCCTTCGCCGAAGTTGATGACTGTTCGTTGATATTTTATAGACGAATTAATTTACAGGTCAAAATTGACTAGTAACGCACAGCCAGTATGGGCACAGGTAAAAACAGGTGTCAATGAGTCAGCAGTGATGGGAATTATATCGTAATATTTTATTAAATTTTCTACGTTATTTACTACGTTCCCCACTAGTGGATAAAATGCGTTTTCCCTCGCTAGTTTTAAAGGATAAAATAGAGCTTTCCGGGCTAGTGAGGTGAAAAGATATTAAAGTCGAAGACAGCGGCCGCTGAAGTGATCCCCACACCGCTCAATCCTCACGGTAGCAGATTATGCAGATTGTGATAACGCGCCAGGTTTACCGCCGATCAGGTGTAAAGGCGTCTTAATGCGAACAACCCTATTACTTTACTTTGTACGTTTTTTCAAGATGGCCGCAGTGTAAAATGAAATGGGTATCGGTGTACAGAAATTGTAATCGGGACAACGACTGGAATTTTCGAGATGTTTTTTAAGTTGTTGCTATTTATATTTTTAAATTACCTCATTGAATGTATTATTGTGAGTAATGGATGTTTGTTATTTATTTAAATGCCTTTTTACCTGGGTCCATATCCAAATGCATATAACTGTAAGTCATATCTTAAATGTACATAACTACATGTGTCATAATCATCATTGCGCATACGACTGGAAAGCCACAATATGTTTTAAACACTTTATTTTTATTTTTATAAAACAATGACTGTACTAAACTAAATCACTGCGAAGCCTTAGAAACATTTAGCCAAGCTAACCACAAAATAAATCTAACACAATTTACACTGTTGAGACACGTACATCCATCATCTCACAGAATTTCACTCAAACGCAAACAAATCACACTCGGGTGCTGATGCAAGGAGTTCGTTCACAACGCGCAGAGGGCGAACGAGAGGAAAATCCCTGCGAGACACAGTTCGGGACATCGACACTACCAGTAGACCGCGGTCTACTGTGGTGTAGGGGCATGAAGACGCAGTAATTACGCCCCCAGTTCGGAACAGTCGGAGTGGGGGACTCCGACTGTCGGTAGTTGCATAATGTGTGGCGACCCTACATAATACTGATTATTAATAAACCAGTCATGAAGTACATCTCGCGTATCATTGACACGTACCCTGACATGGCGCAGCCGGTTCCGAACTGGGGGACTCAAGGTGCTATACGTTAGGCGTTCTACAGTTGTACTTTTTAGGAATGATAAACTTAATCATCATTCATAGACATATCATGAAATGGCGGCATTTGACCTGATATATTTTCGCATATTTATATATTTTCACACCGCATGCTCTGATATAGGTACATACCTATATACATATATAATATTTATATCACCAGTCACAAGATTCCAGTCAATATTGAAATTTAATTCCCCCAAAGCTACGTTTACTTGGAGTAGCCTTTTTATACCAATAGTCGTGTTTGAATATGTATTTCGTATCTCATCTTGTATGGAGCGGGTGGAAAATTTTAGGGCCGTTACGGTTATTTACATTCCAAATGCATTTTTTCCTTAAGTTTTACTAACTACTTACAATAAAAACTGCGACAACATTTCCATCCTCACCATTTGGTTGGCAGTCCTCAACTATGCGTTTCTCCCGAAACTTCCTGCATCGCACAGCTAAACTGTGGAACGAACATGTCGCCAGCGGTATTTCCAGACCGATACGACCTTCAACCCTACAAGAAAGGAGCGTATTCCCACCTTAAAGGCCGGCAACGCACTTGCGACACCTCTAGTGTTGTGAGTGTCCTCGGACGGCGTTATTGCCACCTTTTTCACAAAAAAAGGCATTCTGGTATTTATTTCTCGAATCCTTAAATGACGATATAAAATCGTATTTTTTTTTAAATAAAGCTCATGTTTATAAACATTTTAAAAATGAAAAGAAGAGCGTTTAACATTTTATGAATTGCCATGCTGCCTGTTATTGCAGCGCAGGATTGCGTTGACAAATGGATTGTAACCTTAACTCTACGTACTTCACTTTGTTTATACAGAACCCTAATTACCGAGACCCCCTTAACTCAGTAAATACAATCCCAACAGGGTTCTATTTAAATTAGTCGGTTTCATTTGTAGGCTTTGTAGCCCGATACAGGAACGGTGTTTAACCAATTCAAATAATAGATGGGATTAAATACTAAAAGTAGATTTTTTTAGTTTAAAATATGTTGTTCCGACCCCACATAATATGGGATCAGGGCAATAAGAAGAAAGTATTATTATAATCAAATAGTAGCTTATATGATTGTATGTATATAATAAAAGGCATTATAACTCGAGTGTTGGTGGCACATCGCACGAGTGTTTTAATGCCAAATTATTTACAGTTACATACACTGCTTTATTCACACACATATTACGAGCTCTCCTTGATGCGTTCAAACCGCATATAATTATGTCGACCGCCATTACGACGTTTATGAATAATAACTAATCTGACATTAAATTTTGGAACGTACATTTTTAAAATTCAGAGACAAACTAGAGCTGGCCCCAATTTTTATATCGTTTGATATGAAATAACCTGCGACTTGTGTGCGACATTGTTTGCAATTGACACTTGTTTTCGAACTAAGCGTCAGCTTGACTGATATAAGAATAGAGGTCAAACTCTTACCTAATTATGTTGGCGTACTACATAGGTTATACAGCCATTATAATAATGTGTAATGCCATACGGTTAAATATATGCGTATAAATATAACGACCTCTCTAGCCTACTTGGTAGTGACCCTGCCTACGAAGCTGAAACTCCCGGGTTCGAATCCTGTTGGCATTTATTTGTGTGTTTACGTAGAAAATGCGACAACCGCTTGGCGAAGTTTGTACAATACAGAAATACATAAATACATAGAAAACATCCATGACTCAGGAACAAATATCTGTGTTCATCACACAAATAAATGCCTTTACCGGGATTCGAACCCAGAACCATCGGCTTAGTAGGCAGGGTCACTACCAACTACGCCAACCGTTCGTCAAAATAAGGCGGCTATACGTTATCAAAGCTTGATTCCGTCCGCGTCCCGGACTATTCACGTGCTCGTATTGAACAGCTCCCTTTAAGCTTATCGGTCGTTTGTACTGGGTCGTGACATGAATCTGTATTATCTCAACACACCAAAATACACTCTAACGGTATGGGGATACGGTTGATATTGGCTTGATCCCCGGTCAATGGACTGATAGCTAGGCTGGATAAAAGTAGGAAAATGCTCATTGTAGATGTTTGGGCGAACTTACATACGAAATAGTGAATTAGTTGGGAAATGAGATTAGGATTTCTGATTGACGGAAACCAGAGCGGAGTATCTGATTGAATATTAATCACTAGGCCACCCGACCACGGACAGAGTCTGCTGATATTTGGTTAGGGCGTCTGCGGCGATAGCAGGAGATCGCTGGTTCGATCCCAGCCCTGGCACTGGCCTTAGTCACTTTTATATAATTTTTAGTGTAATTTAAAATGGCTTTGATTTGATTTAAGGTGTTACAGTAGGAAAAGTATACCGCGGTAAGGACCTTGAGAATCCTAATCAGAAGGTCACAGGTTCAAATCTCGTATTTAAAACTCACGTATTCAGGTTTGGTCACTCTGTTAGACGATGATTGCCTGATACAATCGAAACAAGTCAGTACTATGATTTTAATTATTAGGAAATACCTTTTTTATATCAAACTGTTCTACAATAGGTCAAATCCGTTCCACAATTGGGTCATCATAATACCTAGTTGACAATAACCAATCTATCACGCAAACTAATCCGTCTATAGATTTCAATATGGCTGCGGCCGTAAATTTGGAGCGCTGCATAAATTACATCAAATCCGGTTATCCGGTCAATAACCGGTTTTTATAGCTTTTGAAAATTATTACCGAACTCTGCTTGGCGCACTGCCGTGACTACATTATGTAACTGAAAATACCAATTGAAACGTAATAAATGTAAAAGCCTGAAAAGATTTTCATACAATATATGAGCACTGTTGTTATTTTTTAAAATTTCTATAGTGGGCACAACATCTTCCCTATTCTACCACGTTTCTAGATTTTGCTTTTAACGCTATTTTAGCTGTCGTAGAAAAACTAGCTTATACTACAGCTCATAATTGGTTCTTAAAACTCTCGGGTCTATCGGGACCCTCAAGTTTTAAGAACCCTTATTATATCACTGTTGTATAATAGTAGTTTATGCAACAGTGATATAATAAGGGTTCTTAAAACTTGAGGGTCGCCGTTACAAAACAAGGCGAAGCCGAGTTTTGTAATAATAGACCCGAGAGTTTAAGAACCAATTATGAGCTGTTGCATACCCTAGTTTTTCTACGACAGCTAAAATAGCGTAAAAAACAATATCTAGAAACGTGGCAGAATAGGGAAGATGTTGTGCCCACTATAGGAATTAAAAAAAACAACAACAGTGCTCATATATTGTATGAAAATCGATAGGAGCAGTGTTCTTATGGAATACCACAGACAACGTTATAAATGTTATAATGTATACTTTTTAAATATCGCTGTCAGTCATCTAATTGACAGATAGAAGTGCTGGAGTAGAAAAACTACTATTTTAGTCATATAGCCTATTGTTAATAGATCGCCGTCGACCTTAAATATTTGCAGCAATGATGCGACAATTCGAATGCAACCTTAATTCGTGTCTTTAATACAGTGCAACAGGAAAATATATCCTTTCCAAATCAAAATATAAAATAAAACGGGACGACACTTGTTACGATGTTGCCAATATTTAATATCTCCCTTTTTCTGTCGCACTGAAACTAGCTCTTTATTTATTAACGTCAAACAATAAACGACAAAATATATCTCGTTATCCTTAAACCAATTTTTCAAAAAAAATCATTGTTTATTATACTAAGCCGTGCATAAAATTGTCGTCTAAATAATGCAGGTCGTTATAATATAAATCAAGCCATTCCAATTGGTTAAGCGAGCGAGTCGATTCTGAGTCTAGCCATTGTAGCTATTGGGTGGGAACTTTAATTTATTTATAAATCGAAATAGATGTAATATACTAAAGAAAAATACCAACACCGACGAAGGCCAATCCGAGGATCGAACTCAGGTCTTCAGCTTACGCGGCTAAAGCCACAACCACTAGGCGAAATGTCGGCGAATTTCTCGAGTATATGCAATCTTAGTAACAGGCAAGACGCCCGTGGCCATTTTTCTTAGTAAGTTTAATTCATTTCTACGGATATTTACGATTTAAACAAAAATGTTACATTTGGATCGTAAGAGTAGTGCGGCAACGATGACAAATTACACAGTGCCAGTGATGTCAGTTGTGTAAAAAAAGTTTTTGTTTTAGTTTAGAATATCGTGAGTCATACTGACATTAAATTGCAACGTTTCAAACTCACGTTTTTTTTATTACAATAGGCGTGACATGTTTCGACTGCATCGGGCAGTCATCGTCTTACAGACCGAGTGGTGATCTCACCATCGCGGCTCGACCGAACAAAAAAAAAACCGGCCAAGTGCGAGTCGGTTTCGCACACGAAGGGTTCTACAATCTATAATAAAAACGGCGACAAAATTATACCGGTTGTATGGGAGCCCCTGTTAAATTTAAATTTTATTATAATATAATTATTTATTGTTAAAACTAAAATACTCTGTAAATATTTTAAGCGTCTACCTGTTGCCGTTATCAATATTAGTGCTCCTGGTCGTGACCGTGTTTCGTGAACCCGTAGCCGAATCTCCGTTGCTGTGTTATTCGGCAACGTAGATCCGCTCCGTTTGCTCCGTGTGATTCGGCTACGTGTAATTAAGATACGTAGCTACGTGTACACGGAGATACGTATCTTATTTATACGTAGATCGGATCCAGTCGTGACCGTGACGTTAAGTGTAGATTTTATGCGTGTTATTAAACCCCCGAATGTAATGCAAGGGGCGAGTTTTTAATTTCAGTTTCCATACTTTTGCATTTTAAATAAAAATTTAAGAGATCAAAAATAATTAGATGCAAATATTATGTTGGAGGCAAAAATAATAGACCAGTACAAATTGTAAAAGATGTGTATTAAAAGAAGCCGAGCGGAGCCGAAGCCGAGATTCGCGGGAACGTAGCCGAATCCAGAAACGGATACGTATCTTTGACGTGACCGTGTAGTACGGGATCTTAGCACCGCCGGTGCTAAGGCTACGTAGCTACGGTTCCGCGTGTAACACGTATATCACATGCAGATCGAGCAAAAAAAACACGTTTATTTTATAGGAATTTATGTAATATTATATTTTACTCTGTTTTTGAGTATTTTTTGCTATAGCTGAAACAAAAGTACAGTTTTCTGTAAAAATTTCAACTCTCTATTTCGGTTCATGAGATACGACTTGCATGCCTACCACGAACATCGAAAATTGGCATTGACGGGAAAACCTCTTTGTCACTCCAATATGCAAGTATGACAGAGATGGAGATACAAATCCGCAATCGTTCGATTTTTGTGGTATAGGCCGTGGTGTCAGAAAGACGGATAACGGACAGCGGAGTCATAAGTAGGTGTTTTATCTCTTTTGGTACGGAACGCTAAAAAAGAGGTGGGTTAAGTAGTTTTTTTTAAAGTTGATTAAATTCTTATTTTAGCAACGGGAATGTACAGCCAAGCCCAAGGCTAAGTTATGGGCAGAAGACACGCCATTCTGATTATTTTAGAATTACACACGAAAACAAAATGGCGAGACTATTTGTTAACTTTCAACAATAATTTATTATTAGGGTGGAACCAGATTTAACTTGATTTAATGACGCAATGGCCACTTTTGTAAAAAGTAGCGATGTCACCGGGTACCTGAAACCGTTTTATACCTGTCATTACACATTTGGGATTAAGGTTAAGGCATTAATTATCTCCCCTACTACAGTAAGTTAAAATAAACACAATATTTACAGTACACATGGTGCTACTTTACCGCCCTAGTGCGATAATGAGCACTTTATGTGCCTGTGTCGAATATTCAAAGGGCCATTATGTACTATAAAACGTCGTACGATACACGTGCGAAGAGGAAATTCGCAACGAGTGGCGATAAATTAAAACACGACCGTATGGAGTGTTTTAAATCGACTCGATTTTTCGCCCTTGTATCGTAATAAATTATTTCGCCAGTGTTAAGGTTTATTTAGCAAGTGTACGATTTTAGAACTAAAATCGCTGTTTGAGCGTTTTGTACGGTGAGAGCTTCAAGCGACACAGGGAGGGGATTCGGCATACGTGCCATTTCCCGTCTACCAAAGTAAGCCCAAATGGGCATACGTGGGTCTGTGTTGTTACTAGCTCGAATAAAAATATAGATCGACGTGTGCATAATTTCTTAGCATAGTTGTATTATTTATGAATATGTCAGCAGTGCTCACTGCTTACCATGCCTTTGTGACATCGACTTTAAGGTACGGAATAATATTTTGGGGTAACTCTACAGACCGAGAATTAGCTTTTCTGGCTCAAAAAAATTGTGTTAGATCCCTGTGTGGTATTGGCTTTGAACAATCGTGTAAGCCTTATTTTCAGAATCTTAAGATCCTAACACTTCCTAGTTTGTATATTTATGAAATGTCTATTTTTGTGAAATGTAACCCCCATTTATTCTTAAGCTGTAAAAGCACACGACTACAGGGGAACATATTGCATTCAGTTGTACCCAAGACAACGCTATTCCAAAAAAATGTAGTCGGAATGGCCCCAAGAATATTCAACAAAATACCACAAAATATTCAGTTGTTACATCTTACTAAGTTTAAAAATGCCTTAAAATTATTGTTAGCTCAAAAAACTTACTACTCTATTAAAGAATTTTTAAATGACAAGGATTTGTAAATATATAGAATATATGTAGTTACTTAATTAATATTTTGACATGCATGCTCTCAAAATTTGTATGCCGTAAGGCGCCACATAGTGAAACTGATTGACATGTAACAACCTATGTACACCTATGTTGGACAAATAAATAATTTTGTATTTTTGTATTTTATTTATTTATTTAAACTTTTTTGCACAATTAAATTAATGTACAAATGAAAATGAAAAAATGAAAAATGTTTATTTGCGTTCACAATAATCATCTTAATTAGTGATTGGCACCTCCTTAAAATTGTGCTAATAGTTATAGATTTTTTTTTAATTAAAGGTACAATAATTAATAACATGATTTAAGAAGCGAATTACAATACATGCAAAAGGTATGAACAAAATCAAGATCAATCATAAAATCCCGTTTGTGTGTGTGTGAGCGAGTGTGTGTGTGTGTGTGTGTGTGTGTGTGCGTGTGTACCTACGTACATAAGAATAAGTAAAAGTGTATATTATATTTACAGTTTTAGTAATTCTTCAGTTTCCTCGTATGATTTCATTTTAAGCCAGGCCGGTATTATATTGTTACATTCATGAAATTGCATACGGTGTATATCTTATTGTCCGTTTAAAATGTTATATAAACGTGCAGATAGTGCTTCATAATGCCGTTCTGCAAATTTAGTTTTGGCAGACTTAACGCCTTTAGGCATTCTCTATCAGTCAATTAGCTAAACTGAAACTGTTAGTTTGGTGCAGGATCGTAGAAAATATATATGCTAACTAAAGATATGTCAAACTTAATTAATACTAAAACTTTTTTTTTAGTTCTGGAGCGATTATTTCCGAAAATATTCACTGTATCATAAAATGTTTTTATCAACCCCCTATTCTTTTTTTTAAACCTGTCCAACACCTCACACCTCACACTGATCTAAAAATCAACCCCCACTTTACGTGTATGGGAGGCACCCTAAAAATAAAAGTTTTTCGACTTTTTATTTTACCACTTTGTCTTCATGATTGATATGTAAATTCATATAAAATTACAGCTTTCTAGTACACTCTAGGTAACTGAGATAAGCCGAAGACGGATGGACGGACGGACGAATGGACGGACGGACAGACAGACATGGCAAAACTGTAAGGGTTCCTAGTTGAATACGGAACCCTTAAAATACATATTTACCTGTTTGACAGTTAGAATAATGTTACGAGCAAAAAATTAAATTTTGCATCCAAGCTGCAGTTAGTTTGCATCATAACTTTCAAATGTTTGTTATTCAATCTTTATAGAAGCGATAACAAAACGTGTAACAATACTCGTAATAAATCTGAAATAACTTGCCTCGAATCCATACAATGGACTACGTGAGTGCAAACGATTGTTTATTTTATTAAAAAATGAAAATTATTTTATTCATTTTAATACATACGGCATGGGTGTTGAGCAATACTTTTAATTATGAGAAAAAGGGCTTCAATTTGGAAAGACGCGTTTTGTAAGTATTCAAATTTTTAGGCCACTACTACTATCATTGAAACCATTTTGGCGAAGTAAGCTACTTTCTTAGAACGTCACTTTTGCAAAAGGCCACGTTTTGAGGATGTCACTTTCGAGGTTTGCCACTTTCTAAGAACGTCACTTTCGATTTAGGCCACTTTCGATGTAAGCGAATTTCTGAGGACATCACTTTCTGAGTACGCCACTTCCGACGATTAGCGCTTTATTTTACAGTATCACTGCATACCTACAACCTTCTTCGAAAGTTAAGTTCTAAGAAAGTGACCTACTTCGGCAAAATGGTGGAAACTAATTTAAACAGTCAAGTTTAGTGTAAAAATTCGATTGTATTAGAGGTAAAATACCCAAACATATTACATACAGGTTAAATGATATAAATTTAATAATTGCAAGTACTCAAAACTATTTCACAAAATAATTGTAGTAAAAAAAATTGCGCATAACAATATATGTACAGAAGTTACAGATGTTGGCAAAGCCTACTAAGCGTATTACTGGAATCTGTTGTGTTATCATTGATTTATTAAAAGAAGTAGACCCACAAAGCAGAACAAAAACGTCAAAAAATGTGGCTTAGCAAGGCATTAGCGAACAATTGAGAAAATCTTTGGTACTAATGAATGAATGATGATTTGAAATCCACCAGCATAAATCCGTATTACCACTAGGTCAAACAGTTTAATGGGTTTACTTTACAGAACTCCGGTAAATCTGTTCCAGCCCTCGAATAGGCCCATCTCACCTGAAGTACCTTCCTATGTTCGACACTGGCCAGCACCCCTCTCCGCTTCCAACTCCGAAGAGGTCCCTCTTCGCGGGATCCAACTACAATAACCTCACGCAAGGGGCTCGAGCTAAAGACAATAAACGGGTGTATAACCAGGTGTTTGATCTTCCGCCGAGGAACGAAGGGCAGCAGTTGTTTTTTAGAGGGGATCACAATTGCATTGTAAGTTGAACCACATTCTTCACGAAGCTTGGATACCACAAACAGAACCTTCTTGGATCTGGACCTGAGTTGGTAACTATACTATGTATTGCCCTCCGTAAAACCCAGTTATTGAACGTTTGGACAGCCTGGTAGACGCTTATCTATGGCGCAGAACTTTATCTATAGCGCATTTTATTTCAGATGTATTTCCACCTAGCTGAGACTAATATTTGTTTAGGTATAAGTAGGTCAGTAGGTATAAAAATAACGACTCTAATTGAAAGATCAGTGCCCGCGGCTTCGCTCGCGTTAGAAATACACAAAAACTAGCTAAACATATTAATATACTTAGACCGGGTTACTCACGTCTATAAAGTCGAAAATAGCTCGACATGTTTCGAGACGGTCCGCGCCCCGCGTTTATAGACGTGAGTAACCCGGTCTAAGTATATTAATATGTCTAATACTCACGGGAGTTTTCTATTTAAAAAACTAGCTAATGTTACTTTCCATCCCTTCAACTATCTCCACTTAAAAAATCACGTCAATTAGTCGCACCGTTTTGCCGTGAAAGACGGACAAAGAAACTGATACACACACTTTCCCATTTATAATATTTCCCATTTATAATTTATAATATTATGGATAATGCGACCTTCAATTTGGCACCTTCATAAGTTCCGAAGTGTATACAAATTTATAGATGTGACTGAGCCATTATGTTCCAGCTAAGCCGGCTGGCGGTGGAGACTGCGCAATGCCTGACAACCCTGCTCCGCGGCGGTGTAGGGTACCGCTACTTCATCGTGCTGGTACGCGCGCCGGCCGGCCATCGCATGAAGGGACGCGTACGCGCATGGTGCAGGAATGATACCGACGAGTACGCGTTTTTGTAGCGTATGTTGGGAACGAAAGTATCAATAAAAGTGTGAAGTCTTGTAGTTTAAAATCCTTGGTATCCCGTATCCTGTTCTAGCTTTGTCGACTGGCGGTAGACATAGAGCACTGCCTCATAATCTCCTTTATAAATATTAACCCCTCTTAGTAGGCCAATCCGGAGTACCAGAAAATGGGCTGCAGGAGTGCTGTGCACTTGGGACAGAGTGGACAAAAGGCGCGGCGGCGGAATACCCACAAATAAGTCACGGCGGCGTGCCAGCCTTTCAGAAAGGCCTTGTTCTTAGCGTCAGGTGGCAACTAGCTGTTATCACTCGCTAAAATACTACATCTAACACGCAATATGAAAGTAGGTACACGATAAACGGACATCTATAAATGCTAAGGCGTATCCTGTAAGCGACTGCCCATGTAAATCTCGATAGCCGAGAAGACAGCCATCTGAACCATTTTCATTTGCTATATAGGTAATTCGAGTATTTTAACTATATAAGTCGGTATATCCTATAACTATATACAAAAAATCGCTATTTTGAAGATTACCGGTGATCATTTTTGGTCTTTGTCACCATCACTTCAGCACACGAATACAGGTATATGAAGCAAATGCACGTTTTACATTACAAAATACTGAAAATGCCATAGGAACGCTTATTAAATTTAAAGAGTGCCCTAAATGTCTCCAAGGTCCTGTCATCAGATGATGACTAACAGATTATGGGATCAATTTGAAAGAATATTATTTCAAACAAAAAAATATATTTTGAACTGGTGTACTAGGCTCCAAGTAATCGGTGAACATAAATAATAAAAAGAAGATTCCAACAAATTAAGAACTTCTCCTTTGATTTTTTGAGGTCAGTTAAAAACTGCTATGTCTAATCTCATGATTCCCACAGTATATCAACATTTGCCAGCAGGGAAAATAAACACTTCCGGTGGGCAACATGGCAGCATTTCCGGCGCGGGGACACGCGGCAACATCCTTGGTAAACTATTTAGTTTATCCACGAGATCTAATAATGTTACGATGCTTTCTTTAATCTGAGGACTCCTGGTTGGTTGTATATATCTGAGTTTGAAGTTAAGCGACTCAATTAATCCTAATTGACATTCTATCTAACCACCAGGCTACCAGTGTGCGTAGCCAAGATGCCAATCGCTAACGCCAAGTCGCGAATGAAACGCAACTGTCATTGTCACACTAATAAGGTAGAGTGATAGAGAGAGATCACTCCAACACGTTTCTGAGCGTGAGCGATTGGCATCTGGGCTACGCACGCTGATCACGACCGTGATCGCTGGACGTCTGCCGCGAAAGCAGGAGGTCGCAGGGTTCAAGGGTCTCTACCCTAAACGGCTCAGACATGCAGCCAGAATCAATGACTAGTTAATTGCGCCGTTTGAGACATTCGGCCAATTCTGCAGTCGCTCCAGTCCCTGCCGCCGAGGTGGGACATCGCAACTATATCGACACATCATCCAAAAACATAAAAACAAAAATATTATTTTCTCAAAGTAATACGAAAGTTAAGCCTACACACGTCCAGGATTAACAGTAAACCCAACGTTTTAACGATAAAGCCCTCATCGCGCAGCTCAAGGTACCCTAGTTGCTTCAAAAATCTGAATATAACCATTATATATTGAACCTTTACACATATACACCGTCAATCATGTGGATACTAAACGGACAATGGCAGATCGATGAGGATTTTTTGGTTTCATTTGGAGGTATTAGCGAACGGCGTACGACGCGAGTAATTTTACAAATGATTGGGCCGAACAAGCATCGACTGCAATCGATTCTCGTAACAATTTGTATACTAAGGTTCAATGATTGTATGTTTTTTTTTGTCGCGCATGTAGTTCGGTCAGTCATGAGCAGTGATCGGAATTGGGTAAGCTAACTTAGGTTATTACTATGTAGTTACAACAACCAATAGGAAATTACGATACAAGGCCGAAAAAGGGGAAATTCGCAACGAGGAAATCTGGCGATAAATTAAAGTTTTATATTGACGGCCTCCTAGCCTAGTTGGTAGTGACCCTGCCTACGAAGCAGGAGGTCCCGGGTTCGAATCCTGGTCAGGGCATTTATTTGTGTGTTTATCACGAATATTTGTTCCTGAGTTATGGATGTTTTCTATGTATTTAAGTATTTATACGTATATATCTATTATATATATCGTCGTCTAGTACCCACATCACAAGCCTTATTGAGCTTACCGTGGGACTAGGTCGATTTGTGTAAGATTGTCCAATAATATTTATTTATTTATTATTTATACGAGTTGTGAATTTCCTCTTCGCACATGTAACGTACGACATTTTACAGTATCGCCCTTTGAATATTCGACGCAGGCACGTAAAGTGCTTATTATCACCCTAGGACGGTAATGTAGGACCAAAAGTATCTACTGGAAAATGAATTATTGAACTACCAAATGAGTTAGTGGTGGCTGCTGAGAATAAATAACTCGGCTTGTGTAAAATAATAACTTCACTTAAATCGAAATATTAATTAGTAAGCATCGTTTTTCTATTTTATACTAGAAAAAAAAACTTGTACAATGTCAAAAGCAAGCAAAAAATATGTATAGACTGTATAGACTAGACACTTAAGTTTTCTTTGAAATAAAAAATATATATAATATGTTAGACACTTTTTGTATTTTTGTTGAAGAACGTTGTTGTTTCAGAGGTTAAATTGTGCGGTTTTAACCCCGGCTAGTATCAATGATATTTTCCAATCACCAATCGCTTTTCATGGCAAAGCATCGTGAAGAAACCGGAGTTATCGTAATAATGTATAGACTACCATCTGGATTGCAAGGTCAGCTAGCAGTCGCTTTCATAAAACTAGCGCCTACGCCAAATCTTGGGATTAATGACCAAGTCAGACCAGGCGCCATGAGCCGTCGCATAAGACTTTAGAAAGAATAAAATTGTAATATCTTCATCATATCATGATATAGTAAGCCTATCCAGTCAAACTGGCCTTATAAAAGGTACTTTTCCTCAAATCGTCAGGAAAATGAGGAGTGTAAGTCGATTGCCTGCCTCTTTGACGTACACCCCGCCTGTTTCCTATTCCGCTCGAGAAAGTCGAGTTGAAAAACCAGAATAGCATGACCTGGGGCCTTCCCATGACCATTAGTCTCTGTTGTATGGAAGCGAGTCAGTTTAGATCGTTAACTGAATCGCGTTAAGACGTCATGATAAGACCTCTGAATTGGAAATAATGGAAGAGTGGAAGTAAATTAGTGAAACTAATACATAGCTATAAACTTAACATAATATAGCGAGGTCAATTACCGAACAACGTTGCCCAAGTGGCAATATACTATTCTATCTATATAATATATTAAAATAATAACAATACGTGACACTGGCAAAATTGTCCAACTCTCGTACAGAAGCCATTATTTAAAGGAAGAAGAAGAAGAATTCTGATTTTGTGATCTCCTGTTCTTCTAAGCTTATTTACAGCTTCCACTCCCTCTGCTAAAAAGCATTGGGAATAGCTCCAGGAAGAACACAAAGGAATATGGGTATCTGATACCCGGACAATGGAGCAATTTTGAGCAAATTACGAGCACAATAGAGGGAAAGTGTTCATATGGGGATATAGTTCGGGCCATTCTTTGCCTGACAAACAGCGTGCGAGAGTTATAGGGTGTCGCATGACTTGTATGCTAGGCTACCTCTAATATACAGTTTGAAAAATAGGCAGAAATTAAATTAAGTGGCACTAAACGCAAATTATACTAGCAACACCGATTCTCCTATTAAAATATATCGGGTTACTCACGTCAATAAAGACGAAAATGGATCTATATGTTTCGGAACAGTCGCTTATCAGGCGGCGCCACTCATGCGTGGGTCCTGTGTCAATATGATAGAATTGTCAAAGTGACGTTTGAAATGTTCCCGCAGGATCTACAGTCCACTTCAATTCATTCATTTTCTCATGCAATTTTGAAACTTCAAAGTTGCATAGATAAATTATGATTGAATGCAGCATGGTGATAGTGGATATACTTGCTGGCTCTGTCACCTTCAATTTTACAAGTACAGCTTGATCTTCTTTTTCCACTGTCCGATGAATTCATTCACCACTACGGATATCCCGTAGTGCTACGGCGTAGCCGATGATATGCATGTTCTGCTTTGTAGTGAAAATCCCTCGTAGAAGCATAATGACAACGTATCTTGATTAGCGTTGAATGGGTTAAGTATTGACTCAGACCAATCCGATCCGTTCCGAGACATCCGTTCTGATACATTTTAATTCCCTTTGCAAATGTGTCGCATAAGTGACATAAACAGCCGTATCTTTTGATTGCATCTACGTAAAGGTTTGGATTTTTTACAGCAGCAATATGGGCAGTTTCAAGGGACCGCAGACATGTGTGTTAAGTATTACCTCTACGTGTTCTCAAGATAAAGGATCTTGACAGACAGACGAACAGACAACAAAGTGATCCTATAAGGGTTCCGTTTGTTTTTCTTTTGAGGTACATAACCTAAAAAATATCAAACTAAAACTTGTCAAAATGAAATTTTATAAACGTATAACTTTTTTGGGCATTTGCTTTACGTTTGTATTTTGGCCCCAAATTCTGCGCTACTAATGACGCCAACAATGAGCTAGCAAAAAGATCATTATGACCCCAATGTTTTTTCTCCATAACGGTCATAAGAGTTCGGTGATTAAGAGTGTAATTTACCGTTTTTTGTGGCCTCGTATATTTAGGGAGTTTGCAAACTGAATTCTTTATTTAAAGATTCCTTATTATTTTTCGATGTTATTAACATAAATGGTCCTTTTTTTAGCGACAACGGCCTGTCTCGTCGATGAAAAATGCTTAATTTATAATTTTATTTTTATCGTTTGTGTAGACGCAAATACCTAATATTTTACTTTGTCTTATCTGGGGTCTTATCATGACGACTTAGCGCGATTCAGTTTAGGTTCTTAACTGTGCTCAGAGGCCTTACCAGGATGTCTTAACGCGATTCAGAAAAGAAATACGTTAAGTACCTACATGAAAAGAAATTATCAAATTGTCTACTACAAAGACATAATAATAATAATATGGTGTTTTTCAGTAATTTCTATCGTTATCGTTGTACTCAAGATAAAAAATTCAAAAAAATGGGAAAATCAATAAAATAAGGAATTAATTAATACAAGGTGATAAATTGAAAAAGATATCATATACTACGGAAACAAGTGACCAAGACCCCCAGTGCCCAGGGCTAGGATCGAACCAGCGACCTCTTGCTTTCGCGATAGACGCCCTAACCACTAGGCCATTCGACTATATGCAATCCTTTCTTATTTTTGAAACGCGAAGATGCGTTTCGACAATCCCACAGCTCAGATTTACGTCTAGTGCAGAAGTGGAGTGATGCCCATAAAGGAGAACTCATACTAGAAAGGCCCGGGACGTGACCGCGTCTGTCAGTTTCTGTAAAAAACGTCACGTGACATCCGAGGGCTCCAAGCTATCACATGATTCTATAGAAATTGACAGACCGTCCCGTTCCGCCCCGTCCCGTCCTAGTGTGAATCTCTTTAAAGGGATACATATATTTACATATATAGAAATATTTACCGGAAAACGCAGTGCCTCCTACAAGGTGGGACGACGTTAGCGACGAGGGCAAGATCCCGGGCGCGATTGGAGAAATCCTTGGCTTAACACACATAGATGTACTAAATTTGCCCTCTCAATCCCACTCGCGTACGACATCGCAAGAGCGACAGAGACGTAAAACTTCGCGATGGGCTCTTATCTTATCAATTAGGCCGTATCCAAGCAAATCCTCGAGTTTCACTCTAGTTCTACTTGTTGCTTTGATGGAGTTTTCGTAAATTATGAGACGTCTTTGAGCGTGTCTGAAGTTCCAGTGAGTGAAGTTATATCGTTTAAAGCTTAGGCGTGGTTATGAGAAATTAAAAAGTTTACGGTAAGTACAGTCGACGCACAGACTACACTGCATTAATAGTAGATTGTGTTACAAAGGATCAAAATGATATCCGTCGAGGGCGTATATTAAATTTTGAATGAAGCGAAGGATTCTACCTCCTCTACTTCTACGTTCTACGTTCGGGATTCTATTGTAGAATCCTGAGTGTAATGAGGGATCCAAGCGTTAACGCCCAAGACGAAAATAATTTTGATACCGTGTGATACATACTGCTTTTCTTTTAAACCGAAAACAGCATCATACCACGATTCCACTAGTTGATGCCTGTAAAACTGTGTAGTTCTTGAACAGAAAAGTGCCACTTTGATCCCTCCCAGCAAAGAAGAAAGTGCCACTTTGATACGTCCTAGCTTGAACAGAAAAACCCCTTTTATGAATGGGAAAAAGCATTATCAAAGAGAATAAGGTCACCACAGATATGCACAGTCTTACTTGTTTATTACGATTCTATGAGCATAACCGACTTACACCATTTTATATTTTTTTATATTCCAGGTTCACCCCACTAAATTAATATAAATAATTCTTAATTTTTCGAGAAAAGATCGTAAACGTAGGAGAACTAAAATAAGCGGTCGCATCCATACTAAATTAGAACGGGACTGCGTATTATGTGTTAGTAACACATTGCCTGAAGGGCATTCTTTAATTAAAATTAAACATTGTAAAAACCCTGAGAGGATTAACATACATACAACTTACGAACGCTTCCCTAACTGGCTTATGGGGCAGAAAGAAGCGACAAGAAAACTACCCCCATTTTGCCTCTTTTATCCGTTTTCAATCTTTTCAAACAAAGTTTACACTTAGGTCTTCGAGTCCTGTGTCCTGCTTGATCCTTGGTGAGATGTAATAGAGGATCCCAAGCGGTACCGAAAAGCTATCCTCTCTATTGAAATTAGTAACATTCTTGATTTCAATAGCCTCGCTACGCAAGTTCCTACAACTGCAAGGACGCTAAAAGTGGAATTTTACCTATATTCTCGCATAATAGCAACACAATGCTATTTCTACGTCGTATATCAATTCTGCGCCGCCGAGCTTCCTATATTGTGGTAGGCGACAGGAGATTCCGCGGCTTTCAGAAACATTCTTGATTTAGAGGTAGGTACAATAGAACAGATACCACCTTTAAGTTTAAGGTTTTGGTTTGAAATAGTTTATGCCATGTATGAAATAAATTCAAAATGGCGTAAATGTTGGCTTGTCCATGGAAAACATCAACATCAGCCGAAAAAATATACTGCATTTGATCATTACTACTTTTATGGGTAGAATCTAATCAGAATTCGTATTTTATTTTATTTATTTATCTAATACAACCTAGGTATATTACATTGTATGTCGTTGGACACTTTTGTCTGATATAATGTGACAAAATACCATGGTTATAACTCTGACTGGGCATAATTGTAGGTGACGGAACTGACGGAGTAAGAGGTCAGAATTGCAAGCCGGCTAACGTCTAGAGCGATTTTGCACCGCGTCCCCTTTACAAAAGAGAGAGGGATAGATCTAACACAGCAGGAACACGCAAACAAATCAAAAAGCAGCAGGTCCGCGCCTCGAAATAAACCGCGTAAGTGCCTAATCAAATAATTGTTGTTTACAAATTAACTAATATGTTTATAACTAAAAACTTTTACTAGATTTAAGAACTAAGTAGTTATTAATCAACAGAGTGGAATGGAAACATTTTGAAGAGGCCATGATGTGTTATAGGACACGCTGACTATTAAACCGAAAACTCGATGTGCAAAGTTCAAGCTTTAATTCATTTAAAAATATGTATTTGTATGTAACAGCAATAAAGTCTTAAATAAATAAATATTACTCAACTTTTTAATAAACAATCATTCAATAAACTCAACGGTTTTGACATTCTGAACAAAAACATGTAAATAGTGTGCAATGTTTGAAAAATAAAAGTATCGTGGTTTTTGTTACTAATCGTGAAAATACGAACGTTTGAAGGGAATACGTATATTGAACTCACGTATTTTTATCACAATAGGAGTGACATGTTTCGACTGCATCGGGCAGTCATCGTCGGGAGTGGTGTGGTTGTCACCTTCGCGGCTCGGCTTTAAAGGCACTACGTGTTATGAATATTGACATTTTGCGTCTGAATGATAAACTCTGGCAGTTGGCCTCTTAAAAAAGTAAGCATGCATTGCTTTGCCGACGCAGTACCGCTCGAGCGTCCAATCAGTTTGCCCGTTAAAGGTCATTACACCGACACGTCATTAAAAGTTTAAACAAAGACGTACCCAGACAGAATGCGAAACTAAAGACGCATTTAACAAAATTTGTGACAAAATGTGTATTTCATTTTAGTTTAATTTTACGACAACTCGTTAACAAGAGTTTCCGTCGAAACCAAATAAGATAAAAGCGTCCCTTTGAAACAAGACTTGAATTTCTTGAAATCATCGCTTGAAAACTATCTTCAACTTTCAAGACGAAAGCACAGACATTATTATTGGTAGATCACTCAAATTGTCATGATGATTTATTTTGTTTACAGACCTCCGTGATTTTCACAAAACGCGCGAACACTAAACCAATACTTTTATTTTTTTATTTAATAAGGAATGTCATTACGTCTGGATATAGTATATTTATAGTCATCAGCTTTGAATGACGGCGACACAAATATATATTTTAGAAATAAACGTTGTATTACGGGGTAAATATGACAAAAATACTGCTGATCCGTTTAAGTGGGTATTCAGTATAGTGGTATATGTATGTATATGTAATTGTGTGTGTGTTTGTTTTCTTTTTTTTTGTAGATTTGTTTTTTCTGTTTATGTCATATATTTTGGTTCTCACATATTACTTTTTCCAGTTTTGCACCACCTACTGTATGTATACTTTTCTTAGTGTAGTGTCTCCTCTACCCAAAGGTTGTCTGGAAGAGATCGCTCTTTAGCGATAAGACCGCCTGTTGTTTGCCTCTTTTTCATGTGTAATCTATACCAGTTTGTGTTATTTTTGTTGTTTTGAGGTGCAATAAAGAGTTATTGTATTGTATTGTATTGTATTGTGGTCTGATTAGGAAATAATTACGAAAAAGTTTTTTGCCCAGGAAAAATAATTATATGGGGCAGGACGTTTTCATAGGTTAAGCTTCCATACAACAGATTATGTTCCCTATTTTTAAGTCAGACCACAATACTGATTACCGCCTAAAACGAATCACCAGCGTTTTTGTTACATCTATACATATAAGGTACGTATGTTGCGTACATGTACGTATGTGTACTGCCATCTGTATCGTCATTATCTCATGCATGATCATGCATCATAGACTTACCCTTCAGAAAGAATATGTGCCAAATCAAAAATTAAAAAATCACGTTTCTAGTCAGCAGAACCCTGACTAACATCCAAGACTGTCATACTTCGAGGATGCTCAGACAGTTCAATCGAAAACTTTACGTTAGAAATTCGGAGTGTAGCAAAAGCCGCAAAAAACAACGCTGTACATGCAATATCTATTAACAAACTCATCTATGGGCATTAACTCGATTGCTGATAAAATAAGCAATAAAGAAGAAGGAAAGAGTTTCGTAAAAACTAGAAAAGAAACTACACGATACATGCTACATCTATTAACGAACTTGTCTTTGTCAACTGAAACTCTAGAAAGTATTAATATTCGCGATAAACTGAGCGCGGGGCTGAAAATGCAGAGTGGATATTAAATTTAAAATTGCAGCGGAGGCTGGGAATTAAATCCGACGCCATTCTGCTCTGTTTACTCTCAGCTGACCTTACCTTACATTAATAGCACATTTTAGATTGCAACGGTTAACACTCACGTATTCTTATCACAATAGGCGTGACATGTTTCGACTGCATCGGGCAGTCATCGTCGGACAGACAGAGTGCACAGTGCCCGAGCCGCGAAGGCGACAACACCACTAAATAAATAAATGTTGGAATATTATAAGAATACGTTTTAATCAATAATTTATTCGTTCGTTCCTCTGGCAGACGTCGGGCTGCTGGTGCGCGGAGGCAAAGTCCTTTCTGAGGGGCCATGACCCCCGTTCCGGTTCATTCCTGGCACAGAGGCTGTCTATTGCTGTTCAACGCGGGAACGCTGCGAGTGTAATGGGCACTTTTGCGCCGGGGATGTGGCGGGGGGGTCTGTTTGAATAGTTGGTTTGTGGGTAGGTTTTTTTTTTTGTAAGTTTAGTTTAAGTGTGTGTTTTTTATTGTAGGTATTAAGGTAGTCAATAGTTTGTAGTTACATAGTTATTTATGCACTTATTCTAATGTTTTATATATGTTTTATCTGTGGCACGTAAGTTCAAAAGTTAGCTTGTTACAATTATAATTCGTGTATTACATATTTAAATTTAAAATATATTTTTTTAGTTCATTCGTATTAGTATTGTATTGTCTAAGTATAAATTAGTATACACCCCTGATGTAACGCGCGTTGGAAAACCCCTGACATAAATTAGGGCCTATATCAATAGGCCAAGTTTCATCATCATCATCATTTCAGCCGAAAGACGTCCACTGCTGGACATAGGCTTCCCCCAAAGATTTCCACAATGACCCGTCCTGCGCCACTCTCATCCAGCGGACTCCTGTGACCTTCACCAGGTAATCAGTCCACCTTGTGTCACAGTTTGATACAAAGTATATCGCGAAGTGACACCCCCTGCTAGAACGGGACGGGACGTGACTGGGCCGGGACGGTCTGTCAGTTTCTATAGAAAACGTCACGTGACCTGCGAGGGCGTCCCGCCCTGTCCCATCACGTTCTAGTGTAAGTCCTTAAGCACTAAACAAGACACTTTGTCGTTACTCCTCTACAAAGTATTTTTGCTGCATAGCGAGAAACCCTTGCTAAGGGGTAATGTAACGAGAATTCCCCAGCCCAATCATTAGCAAGTAAAATTATTTCACTAAGAGTTAGAATCTGAGGTTGGTGTCCCAGCAGCAAGACCGTGACTTTCATCCCGAAGATCATGGGTTCAAACCCCGGCTACCAATAAGTTTTTCAGAACTTATGTACGAAATATCATTTGATATTCACATCGTGACTCAATATCGTGAGGAAACCAGACTAATCCCAATAAGGCCTAGTTTACCCTCTGGGTTGGAAGGTCAGATGGCAGAAGCCGGGAAAACGCTAAGAAGAAGAACCATTTAAAACACAGAAAGTACAGTAAAATCCAATTAAAGATGTATTTCCCAATTATTATTTTTTAATTCGGTAAGTACATCAAAAATATAGGCAGCGGTGTGACCGCTTGAAAAAAACCTTCGTGCCTACTTAAAAGTGAAAAGTATAATTGCCACCTTACTCGTAAAAACAGAAAACCGTCCGTTGATGAATCAATTGTACTTCAAAGCGTAATTTAAAACAAGCCGGGCAGTTGAAAAGTAATTTAAAAGATAGCGAAATACTAAAAGCATTCGGGCGGAGTGTTGTTACTAACGCTTACGAATAAAGTGCGAATCACCTAGAAAATACGATTATCGTATCATGACATGAATAAAGGATGGATTACCAGCTTTTAATAATATTCGAACGCTAAACTATTATATCAGATACAGTTTGGGAGTAAAGATATTTTCCAATTTAAGGTCATGTCGTTTCATCTGGGTACCTTAAAAGGATGACTCACACTAGTCACACTAGGACAGGACGAGACGAGCCGGGATGGGGCGCGACGGGACGACCTGTCAATTTCTATAGAAAAAATCACGTGATAGCTCGGAGCCCTCGGATGTCACGTGACGTTTTCTATAGAAACTGACAAATCGTCCCGTCCCGCCCGGTCCCGCCTAGTCCCGTTCTAGTGTGAGTCATCCCTTAATAGGGATCATCATATGTATACCGATTGTGTGTGTAGTTGTGTACCGATGGGCGATGGGGCAGAAAGATTTTTGAATGCTGACCACGTACCGGAAGACGCAGCGGGGTAAGGCTCCAGACTACATGGACCGACTATCTGGTTAAGATCGCGGGTGACCGTTGATTAAGGGTGGCGAATTACCGTTCGTTGTGGAAATCTTTAAAGGAAGCGTTTCTCCAGCGGTGGACATCCTTCAGCTGAAATGATGATGATCACGTTCTGGGGTAACTCAACTGATCGAGAATTAGCATTTAAGGCCCAGAAAAACTGCGTACGTTCAGTATGTGGGCTACAAAGGAGTGATCGATGCAAGGATTACTTCATTGAATTGAGAGTATTAACTTTACCCTGTTTGTATATATTTGAAATAGTTATGTATGTTAAGTTAAATATCAATAATTTTTCTGTGTTTAGTAGTGAAGGGCAGCACCATAAAATTGCATATGAGCGATCAAAGACGGCATTGCATGCAAAATGTGTATATTTGGAATGGCACCCAAACTATACAATAAGCTACCGGACATGATAAGATTATCTGATACGCCTAAATTTAGAAAATACTTGTTGGACTTTTTAATAAAAAACGCTTTTTACACGGTTAAAGAATATTTAGATTATAAGGAAAAATTATACTAAAAATATAGGTACCTTGTTAGTTATAAGTGATGCATGCCGCATGTTTATCTAGTCATTATTTAGGATATCTAGTCATCATTGCAAGAATTAATTTCCAATTGTATATACATATTAGCACACATATTATTTCACCTTTTATTATAATTTGCATGCCCATTTGTAGGCTGAATACACTGAACCACTATGTAATCTTTTTGAATATCCCTTTTGACTGTATTCAAGCAAATAAATGATTTGATTTGATTTGATATCTGTAAGCTGATTTTACTTGGGCTCGTGCTATGTACGCATCTGGATAGGTTGGCTAATATGGTGGAAGTGGCAGGCCCAAATGGAGACGGGGGGACAACCTAAACGCTTTCCTCAATGATTGAGCTGATAAGGCATTAAGAGCCTTGGAAATCAAAGTGAGGAGGTCTTTGAGACATTCTTAAAGGTAATAAAAAAACTTGGTTAGTTTTATGCCACCCATACGTTCAGGCAATCCGTCAGTGGGTATATCCGCCGGGCATCCGCGAGACGAATTCGTCATACATTTATTGACAGATGCGGCAGATATGCTCGAAAGGCTAGCTTTAGGGAGTAGGAGTTTAATTTAAATTATAATATCTGAAATCTATACGATGTATGTTATGTGTATGAATAGGAATGACTATGTTGAAAATCTATCAGTCTTTTTAGTCCGTCGGTTAGAGTATTTTTCTTTTGTCAAATTAACCAAAATTGACGAAGATAAAGAGCATCACAGTTCTGTTCCGGGGTTGTTACGTCACTATTATGCAAAAAATTTACCTAATTGTGACGACACGCAATTTAACAGACGGACTTAAAGATTTTTTAGTCCTCTAGTCTATTTCATAAATCCGATTATTTTAAAAAATCACCATCATCATATTCATCATTGACACACCCAGAGTGTTCGGAATTATCCGACGATTTTCGACATTCGGAATTACCAGAACAGTTAAGTTAAAGAGGTTGTAAAAATAATGTAAGGCGTCCCTAACGACATACGCTTGGAGAACAGTCGGCCAAAAACAAATTACCATTCTAGAAACGTCGCCGCCATCTTGAGACCCGACCGGAAACCGGAAGTTGTGCCTCGCGCACGCTCATGACCCCATTGGGAATATGTCTGCTGAGACAGACAGGCCAAGATTATTCACGATACTTAACGGTTTCATTTTGACGGTAGATGTAAAAAAAACAGCACAATATTTACCATAATAGATGTCATATCTCAAACAAAATCAAAGCTAGGAAACTCCAGTGAGTATCAGACATATTAAAATACTTATATCGGGTTACTCACGTCAATAACGTCACACGCGTGTGCGTAGAGCAGCCGTCGCGGCCAGACGCATGACTCATGAGTAAGGACACGGACTGTTCAGAAACATGTCGAGCTATTTTCGACTTTATTGACTTGAGTAACCCGATATAAGTATTTTAAAATGAAAGCTTTTAATACCCGGGGCAGAAACCCAATCGGCGTCTCCTGCATTCGCGGTAGACGCCGAAACCCCTTGGTTACTCAGAAAATTTCTCAATTCATGATTTATATTATGCCAGTATTACACGGCGCATCCGTCGGGGCCATTCAGTCGCATCGGCCCATGTAATAGACGTAAGTGGACCTAGGGAGACAAGAGAAGGGTAGGGAGAGGCAAGGTACTCCCGGGATTAATACTATTAACAATTAATTAGATACCTACTCCGTTTCAGAAGAGAAACGATGACTGCTATCTTTATCTGTACGTGGCTTCCTGTTGATACTCAAGATGGCGAACTTGTTTCGGGAATATTTTTGTTTCTTAAATAATATTTAAAACGGGTCACTCACGTAATTTAGTCGATTTTCGCTCGACATGTTTCGTTCTTTACGAAGAACGTCATCAGGAGCGACCACCCGCGACAGAGGCAAGTCGTACACTGCGGGCTAATGCCCTATCTGCTCTGGTACTTGCAGCTGGCGGTGGTAGCGGCGCGGGGGGCGACACGGCGGACGGTCTACCCTCGTTCTCATTATCGCTTTCGCGAACCGGGTCGCTCCTGATGACGTTCTTCGTAAAGAACGAAACATGTCGAGCGAAAATCGACTAAATTACGTGAGTGACCCGTTTTAAATATTATTTAATATGTTCGAGTCTCACGAGAGTTTTATAGTTACAATTTTTGTTTCTTGTTCGTTAATCGATATTTAATGTGTAATAAGTTGATCTTTTATTATAATGAACTGATGAAGAAGCGCGTGCCCATGAAAATTTAACTTTGGAACGTGTTTAACCACTGTTTGGTCATCACTCGGCAGTCCGGGGATGGCCGCCTCGTGGCTGTTTGTAAAGATCCAGCTACAACTTAACAAACAGCAAGGCCTCTCAGGCTCTCACTGTACAAAGTCATTCATACAGTCATTTTAGTTATAAAACCGTATGCTTGCTGAATAATCCCTGACACTGGCGAAATTGTTCCACAGATCAAAAGCCAATAAAAATAATTGATATGTTAGGATATTTCTTTCTACTCAGCTTTGATGACTAAATTATTAACTACACTAGAAAAAAAGATTGTATCATAACGGTAACAGAACCACATACAACTTCTAAATTAGATTCAGTCCCTTGTAGATTCCTGTAGATTGCAAATAAAATCAAGTAAGAAAACCCGTGTCCACCTCGGAAAACGTTTAATTAATTTATTTGTTATCTCATTCTGACAAACAGTCCGGAGAACAAACAGCGTAATTAGGGCTCCGTAAACATTTTGAAAACCTGTTACCCGAGGAGGCTTAGTCTATTTTAACGACGTTACCTTTTTAATTTGCATTTGCATGGATGTGACCTTATTTTGGGTAAGTTGGCACAAATTTGAAGTAAAATCCTCGGTAAAAGTTGATAAGTATTCATATGTTGCTATGAAGCACATTCATACAAAAAAAAAAACTGGTTGTATGAATTTAAGTTTTTCAATCATAATCTGTCATTTCGTTTTATGTATTTAAGAACTAATGTAAAAGCGGGCGGAGCGGCTGAAAGCGCCGGAATTTTAAAACGTTATATATGAAAGAGGTTGTGCAGAGACTACCATTTTGTACCATGGGGTCGAAACTCCATGGGATCCCAGCGCACGCAAGTTTTTTGTAGAAATCGCGAAACGTTTGGTTGATGTAACTGGTGACAGACGAGCTGGTGGCTTCCTCGCACAACGTATCAGCATTGCAATACAACGAGGAAATACCGTCAGCATCCTAGACAATGCCTCAAGGACCTATTATAGATGTAAGGTAAGTAGAGGTAGGTAGTTAAGTGAGTCACGCTTACTGTATATATTTTGAAAATGAATGTTACAAGTCTTTTATAGATTTTACGATAAACATAAATTAGTACGAAATTCCAGCCCATCTATAGTTGGGATTAAGAGGGATAGGAACTGGGTGAGATAGATAGATAGATAGAATACTCTTTATTGCACACCTCAAGTTTAAGTTAGATGAGATGGTTAGGTGAGATGGGACAGTTGATAAAATTGACACAGTATTATAATGGGTTGATTTGCATACAGGTTGCCAACAGCTGATAAGGTCTTCCGGAACTTTTTTTACACTCTGTATATTAAAGGAGATTTAGTACCAGAGGTGTCAATACCGTCCAGTACCGAAAACTTTTTATTTTTAACCCAATTCGATTTCTTATGATGACAATCCTACTTGGGAAATGCAAGATGAATTTAAATAATGTTTTTAATGAAATTGAGTATATTATTTTGATGTTTTACTCAGTTCATTGACAGTTTTACTATCCCCTCTTCTGGCTGGCCAGACTATGCGTATGGCTAGCCAGATTATCGGTAACAGTAGAAAAATATTAACTACCTCCACCCCTCTTTACTAGGCAGAACTATTAAATAAATAAAATAGTACTACTTATCCAAAGAAAAATACATTACGACTCTCTGAAGAAAGCTCCCGTTCTGTAACGTTCCCTATAGTTTCATTTTTTATGTGAAAATGCATCACAATGCATTTTTTAATTAACAGACAACACGCAAGAATATGCAAAAAGAACGAATAATCCAAAGAAATCTAATAACAATAATTTCACACCTAACTATACCTTCAACTTCACACCATTAAACCTTCGAAATGCAAATTGTTTCAACGTATCAATTATTCGAACAAAAGCACCCCTTTTCATACACTTTACAACCAAAGTGTCGTAAAACGCAATAGTTTACTAACAAATTGGTGCCTTTTGTTTGACCGGGCCACATCTCAATTAAAACGCTAAGTGGTTCGACAATCTATAAGCGATTACGAACTAACGCCTGAGGGTACATTCGGACACTTAAAATATTATAGCAGTGCCATATTAATATCAGTGAGTCGCGGTTTTTTTGATCAGCGGGCCTAAGATGGTTATCCACGAATGTCGTAAGATAATGCTATAAGTTGATAAACTACGGATATCGCGACGGTGACAGCTGCCAAATGCATATAATGCTGATAATATTAAACAGTTCTGTCAACATTTGACAGAACTGTTTAATATTATCAGAAATGGTCAGAACGTGCCGACAAACTATCGTCTTATCCAGCGATTATCAGGATATCAGCTTGGCATCTTAGCCCCGCAGATGTATGTACCTACTTACCAAAATGTGATTATCTGACTTAAAAACGAACCTAAAAATCACGATCTAAATTTTCTGCGTATACCAGCGAACGATTATACAAAATTTAAGATATAATGATGCGTAGTTGATGGCCAATGATTTGCAAAAGATTTTATCAGTGGACACGATTTTCGTTAGGGTACGGGGGTTTCTTATCTGTGAAAACGTTATTATAGCTAAATAATAGCATCGACTTTGATAACATCATTATTTTCAAATTTCGAACATCTCTGAAAAACAAGGAAATTATATTTGACCTTTATTGTAATATCCGTCCAGATGACGCTTATTTGGAAACAAATTCTCAATTGCAAACAATGTCGGACGCGAGTTGCCCGTTATTTGAAATATAACGATATAAAAATTGGGGCGAGCTTAAATTTTCATTCATGAAAGCCGTAATGGCGGTCGAAATATGCGGCTTGGATTCACCCATCCATTCCATTTCATTCAATGGAGAGCTCATGATGTTTGTATCATGCTTAAACTAGTGTTGTATATGTGTTTGTACATAATTAGGCATTAACACACTCAATTAATGTTATTATGTAACTCTTACCCACACCCGATTTTTAATGCCTTTCATTATATACATTCACATCAACTACTAATGTATAGGCTAACTGATTAATAAGGACATACTCGTATATATTTCTTTGCCCTAGATATAATTCCAAAATTAAGCTGTCATCTACTTTAAGTCTATCCCAACTGCCTCAGTTTAACAGTAGACGTATAATTTGGGCCGAAATTGGTTTCGGCTAACAACAGCAACGCGTGTACCTAATAGGATTGCAGTAACTAGATATTGAGACACGAGATGATAATAATGTAATTTTCTTGGCCTATTATTATTATAGTCCTTGTTATTAACCGTGAAGTGGTTATCAATTATTCGAACTTTAGTCATATTACTCGGCAGGAGAAACGCCAACGTGAAACCTAGTATAAACTGAAATGAAACTTTTAGAAATGAAATTATGGATATTCCTTTGTTTTCTAAAATGACTCCAATAATACTAGAGGCTCTGTAAGCTGTAGATCTCGCGAGATGATACTGGTATTGGTACAAAGGTCGTAAGCGCCTTTGGGAGGGTCTATGGCGCTTAGAACCTTTGTACCAATTCCCGCCATTTTGAAAATTTCCAAAAACTGATTCGACAATTTTTTTATGGAATCATCAGACTTGTTTACAAAATGTAACAATAATTGGTTGATAAATGCGACCTGTAGAGGAGAACAAATGGACAAACACACGAAAGCATTTTTGTCCAAGCTGAAACGGAAACGCTTCGCTGGCTTTGCTCATTTCATCATCATTATCATCATCATTTCAGCCGAAAGACGTCCACTGCTGGACATAGGCCTCCCCCAAAGATTTCCACAATGACCGGTCCTGCGCCACCCGCATCCAGCGGACTCCTGCGACCTTCACCAGGTCATCAGTCCACCTTGCGGGGGGCCTACCCACGCTGCGCCTTTCGGTACGCGGTCGCCACTCGAGAACCTTTCCGCCCCAACGGCCATCGGTTCTAAGTGCAATGTGCCCCGCCCACTGCCACTTAAGTTTAGCGATTCGGAGAGCTACGAGTATATCGGTTACTTTGGTTCTGCTGCGGATGGATGGTCTCATTTCTGATACGATCTCGCAGAGAGACTTTGCTCATTTGGTCAATAATAATTGTTATTAATTAAAACAATTTATTTCAAATGACTATTTTATATTAAATAATATTTAAAACGGGTCACTCACGTAATTTAGTCGATTTTCGCTCGACATGTTTCGTTCTTCGACATGTCGAGCGAAAATCGACTAAATTACGTGAGTGACCCGTTTTAAATATTATTTAATATGTTCGAGTCTCACGAGAGTTTTATAGTTAAGACTATTTTATATGTAAATACCAAAATATATACAGTAAGTTACAAGCTACCAATATTAAGGGTGACACACTAGAACGGGACGGGACGGGGCGGGACGGGACGATCTGTCAGTTTTAAAGCGAACGTCACGTGACATTCTTTCTATAGAAATTATCAGATCGTTCCGTTCTTGTGTGAGTTATCCTTTAGTAGTATTAGTTGCCAAAGCCAACGCACACAACGTCAAACAGGGCAAAGTGGAAGAGAAAGACAAGGAAGGCAGACCCCACCATCAGATGGGAATAATAAATGCCCAGGAGAGAGAGAGAGAGTATAAGTTGCCAAAGCGGACCTCAGGCTCCCTGAGTCGGGCTGAGTCAGGAAAACGCTAGGAAGAAGAAGGCTGAGAAATAGGAATTTGCAGGTCAAGTGTGATTTATAAGAATGGCATTTAGTGTAATAAAACCGCCAGGTCGAGGTATGACGTTTACACTTTTCTTACACTTAAATATATCCGGAAAGGGCGTTTTATCTCTCTCTCTCTCTTGTCGTTCCCTCTTGACTGAGGATCGTGGTCATCATTGGATGTCTTGCACTTGGAGTGAAAAATTTGCCTTCATTGAGTCTTGTCCCTTGCTTCTCTCACAACCAAGCTTAGCTTAGCGGAATACGTATCCTTTACTTGATCGTTCCATCTGGCTGGGGATCGGCCACGAGTTCGTTTACCAGCTGCGTACCCAACTACGATCAGCTTTTCGAGACTTTCATTCCCTCTTCGCACTATGTGGCCGAAATACGTAAGAATTCGCTGGTGGCATATTGTAGACAGGAGGGTTTTGATCTTGAGCTGTGAGAGAATCGATTTGTTGGTGCGTTTGGCGGTCCAGGGTATTCTCATCATACGCCTCCAGCACTACATCTCCAACGATCCTCTGCCTCTGCCTCTACTGGGCGTTTTGTACATGAGCTGAAATCAAGAATCAGATTTTTCCCCCTCGGCCCCGTGGCTTCACAATCTCTTTTGCACAATGTTACGTTATACGTGGTAGTGGTAGTATACTTATATTGAAAATATTTAATATTTTTTTTTAACAAATCAAAACATTTATTTAGCTTAGAAAAAAAAGTGAAAAAGAAAGTGGAAAGTGGAAAAATAGTACTATTGCACTTTACAGACTATATTGCCTCAGTAAAGCAATCTCAGCCAATCGCCGCAGCTAATAGCTTTTAGCTACAAAGCTTTCCGCTCTCCGCTAAAAACAGGAGGTACGTGACTACGCTACGCCGTAATTGGCACTGAATTGGATGAATCAATTTCTTAGCTAACTGCTGGTAAATATCATAGTCTTCCCTTTATGGTTTAGTTGTAACTGTAGCAAATACGACACATTTTTAGGGTTCCATATCTCAAAAAGGAAAATCTGTTGTCCGTCCGTCCGTCAGTCCGTCCATCCGTCCGTCTGTCTGCCTGTCTGACTGTGTCTGTCTGTCAATACCGAGTTGTAATATAGGATAAATAAAACTAAGTGATTATAACAAATAGTATTATGATATTAAAAATAATGGAGGCGTAGGGATGTGACGACCCCATCGCCCACTGTTTCGACCTGTGCAATCAGTCAACGCAGGACAGCTTGTGGCGAGTTGTTGGGGAGTAGCGACCCCACGTACCTGAGCGCTCCTGGGGGACTCCGTCTTCCGACCAAGTCTTCCGCCTCTGGCTTGCCTTAGCCGGCCGTTCAGAGTGGGGTCGCGAGAGCTGTGTTCTCGAGGGTAGATGTGGAAACCTAAGTGGCGAGTTGGCTATATGTTTAAACTCCAGTGAGACCTCTCTACCCCCAGCCCTCATACCGGTGTTGCCCTTGAGCCATCTTAGATGTCGCTTTTTGTGGGGGCCCATCTTATGTGGGCGAGTCACCGTCTGCCGGAAATAAAATTGCTTACCATTTTGTCCAAACCTCCGATTTAATTCTCCATAATAACCCAGTATTTAGTCCACCACATTCACCTAATAGCCCAGTATATTTTTGATTTCATTAAATCACAATAGTCCATGTACATCCTGGCGGGTGCTGCCTCTACATGCATCACCCGCTCGGTATACTCCTTACATTTCATTAAATTGTCGAAAGGGTGTGTTGTCTGCGTGTGGCTTCGGCTCCGCTTACGCCTCCCAAAAGTCCGAAACACCATTGTTACTTGATGGGAAAAAAAATGGACAATACTATTTCAGATTATTAGGTCTTCGAGCAACACAGGCTTTCAACACTTTGAAAGGGTGGCGGCAAAGCGAAATCTTACTGTACACATTACTCTGTCATACACATATGCACTCCTCACACATCTGTAATGACACTAACACATATAAAATGATACAACTACACTAACAAATCTTGCACACATCGATCTATTTTTGTGTACGGCTATTCACAACACTGCCCCGCATATGCCTGTTTCGGAGTTGCCCCTCCATGTGTTGAAGGTTAGGCATCTTAAAATCTAGCTAATACCAGGCACTGAACGTGATTCCGCTGCCTTAATTGCCAATTAGTGGGTTAAATCAATTACATCTCCGTTGAATGCCTCTCCGTTTCTCGTGGTTGTTTTATCGCGTCGATAAAGCATATTATCATGTTTATTAGAGTTTTTATCTTCTAAGAATTGCTTTTTAGTGTTAGAACAGTTTTATATTTACCTATGGCACCGACTTAGTATAATATCAAGGGAAATTTACGCAAAACTTTTTTAAAACTTGCTAAGTGGAAATTATAGGTACAGTGCTGGCTGTCACGAACATAATGGCGGATTTAAGGTTTTGTTAAAGTTTTGCTGAAGTTTTGAAACCATGTCCCCAATCACCGGTAATGTGTCAATCTACTTTATGTACGGTTATGTTACGACTTTATGGCTTTTTATAGAACAAACAAAGAGAAAAAAAAGAGAGGTATGGGCACAGCGGATGCATATCGTTTAGTGTGGTAGGGCACAGCACAACGAATGTCGTCTCAGTCCTAAAATTCAAAAGTGCTGCAGTTACAGCACTTTTGAATTTTAGTTTGTTTATCATCTTGTTTGGACGTGATGTTTCGTTTAGTGCCAACAGCCCATAAAGTTTTAATAGTGTTGGTAGTTCTGTGTATGAATTTCACACTTAATGCTTGCTCTTTTTTGTACGAAACATTTATTGTTGTATCATCATTATTCATCATCAATGCAAAATTGTCTGCTAATGTCATTCTCATCATCATTTTTTGACGTTTTTGGTCTGCTTTGTGTGTCCTATTTTATTTAAATAATTCAATGGATGACCGTTATATTTTAACGTCAGTCTGTGTTGTCTACGGTCGTCTCTTGTTCTAACACATTTGTAAGTACCAATGTCTCTGTCATCTATACCACGTTAGTGGCAAACAAGCACACAGCTAAGTTGATGGAAAGCAGTCACCGTAGTCTATGGACGCTAACTCCAGGGGTGTATCATGCGCGTTGACGACCTAAAAACTACACTCCTTTTATGAAGGACCCCATGCTGTAGTCGTTCGGGAAAACCTCGGCAGGGAGGCAGGGAGCGTCCGTGGGAGGAACTTCCTCTGAAACCGCACAGTGCGCGACCATTTAGGTTGCAAGGTGTGCGAAAGTGGATAATTTCTTGACAATGTTCAAGCTTATGTACACACGCATTCAATAGTGCATGGGCAATTTGTGGACGAATTCATTCATAAACTGCCCATAACAGTTTACTGTAACATGGTGGCGAAATGAAAAACATTCTTTGGGCACTTTTTTCCTACTAGGACGGAAAGAAATCGCGAATCTGAATACAAAATATATGTAAAAAAAAGTATTCTACAACAACAAAATAGAAACGTCCTAAGGCTAAATCTGGTGCTAAAAGCTATTTTCGTGCTACTATTTATAATGATTTTTTTTTATTAAAAGGCAAAAATACATAAAATTTGAAGTATTTACATCGAATACATAATATTACGTTTCCTCGTTAGCGCACTAGTAAACCGGATATAGCCCTGTATTTACCGGGCCATTAAAACTTACCCGGGTCTGCTTACGTCGATACCGGTTATATCTATAACGATGACTATTGTAGTAGTGTAGATATATAGGATAGGTCTGTGCTTACATCTTACTAAAAATGTATTCCGTAACATCTTATTCCTAGGGGTGTCTTTTCAATATTTCAGAGTTACATTCAATTGACATACAAATAAAATTTAAACCTATTTAATACCTACTTGAATGACTTTTTCGTCCGACGTACAGTCAGCTACACACCTATGGATACAGCCAAAGTGCCAAAAATATGTATATAGGACTTAATTCATCATCATCATCATTTCAGCCGAAAGACGTCCACTGCTGGACATAGGCCTCCCCCAAAGATTTCCACAATGACCGGTCCTGCGCCACCCGCATCCAGCGGACTCCTGCGACCTTCACCAGGTCATCAGTCCACCTTGCGGGGGGCCTACCCACGCTGCGCCTTCCGGTACGCGGTCGCCACTCGAGAACCTTTTCGCCCCAACGGCCATCGGTTCTACGTGCAATGTGCCCATGTGGACTTAATTGCCTGAGTATTAATGTCGCGTATACATAATTTTGGCACTTTGGCTGTATTCATAGCTGTGTGGCTGACTGTATCATTTTCGAGCTAGACGCAAAAATCTGAAAAATTAACGAAATTTTGGCTCTCAAAAGTCCAGCTCAATTTATGAAATTGTGCAAACTCCATTTTCTCGTCTTTAGGACCTAATGACGGTATTATAACCATATCCAGCTTGGCAATTAGTTCATTCAAACCCACGACTCTTTGAACACTGGTCAGATCGCTCTGCCAATTGAGCTATCGACCCTGGCGAATGTTTCCACTATTTCTTTCATTCGGTTATACGCCTTAGGGAGAAGCCTAGCGACATCTACCGAAAGTGTTAAACACTTGGACGGCATGGATGTACGCAGACGTCTTTGCTTAATACAAAATTAATTTAGCTAATATTAACTTTGTTTTACATAAGTTACCAAGTGCTGATGGTATAATATACTTCAAGGAAAGAATGTTATTCAAGCGTTCCATAACTTTCTTGCCTTGCTTCACTGCAAAACCAGCGCCCATATCAATATCGTCATCAATATCTACAAGCTCCATTTATTTCCTGTAACAGGTTTTCGCGTGGAGTCGTGCAACGTTACCCGTAAGTTTTAATGAGGCGGTACGTACCCGGGTAACCGGGTATATCCGGATGGACCGTCGGAATCGATGCGGGTATCTCTAATGTAACGCTGATACTAATGAGTATGTGCTGAGAACCCGTATTTTTTCCTGGTTGTTGAAAATAATTTCTGCATGAGAAATAATTCGTAGCATTTACTGACGATGTGTGACAATCTGTCATATGTATGTATAGTGAAATGGTTGTATGTATGTTTGTTACCTTGTTTAGGTAACGTTGCCGTTGCGTGCCAGTGGCAATTAGCTTTGATGTCTCGAGCGTAAGCTATTACTTCTTCTAAATAAATAAACAAAATTATATTTTCACAAACATTCTCGGAGATGTATGCGTTAATGTCACGAAATGAAGACGTGAAGATTCTTGTCTATGGCTCCCTACATTACTTCTTAGCTTAAGCCAATAAGTCGAAAATTATTTTGTTGGTACCTCGACTTCGCCTCGGCCGACAATCAGATGTGATCCGAGACATTTTCAACTTTATCGGCCTAGGTATGTTTAAGTATAATTTTTATATGTAGGTAATTCGTAATGTTTATTTTATTTTAATAAAAGACGGGCATAGACAGAAAAGTTTTATTTAACATCAAATCAATTAAGTACAAAAAAGAAAAATGTTACGTAAAAAATATACCTTGAAACTAACATTACAACAAAAATAGTTTTATATGGCGTTTCATGGTCGCCATGTTCAATTTTGATTATTACCATGTCTTTAGTGACATCCGTACTTAAAGAAGACGAATCGATTTACGTATGAATCATCAAGACCGGTCTACGCGTTTGATCTCTAGTTAGCAACTAGCAACAAAGAAACAAACATCCTATGTATATAGACTGTTAAACACATTACCCGGCTTTGCGTTGCGCAGTCGGGTAAAAGATGGTAACGGAATGGAAAAAACCTTGGTACACTTTTTTGTTCCTATAATAAGGATCGAAAGAGCTCAAGATTCTGAGTAGAATTCACATAAAAAAAATCCAATTAAAAAAAGAAGAGTGAAACTTTTAAAAAAATGGCCTACTTACTATAAATAATGCAAACTTCTTCGTGTTAACGTCTTAATAAAAAATACTGATTTATTATACCGTGATTACAGAAACTTAATATCGTCTAAGGAACAAGCAATTTTGCTCGAGGTGGCAATTTATTTTTAATCGATTCTAAAAGGGCGTAAGCACCAATGATTTTAAATATAGATATGACGTTTTAATTTAGCTAGAAGGCGAGGCGACAATTATGTACTTTGTTTTATGCACGGGGTTTAAAAATACTTCGATAATTAGCTTTTCTACGTAGTTCTTGAACAGGTAAATAATTAATTTAGGTAAGTACCTACATATTACCTTGCCATTGCCTTTAAAAATATAAGGAATGAATAACCACTTCTTACATGCGCCATTTTTTTTGAAGTCCCCCCCCATTTTTTCCCTAAGGCGCATACGAGGAATATGGTGGAGAAATTTGGGGCTACGGATGTGGTCTCGGTAGCTCAGTTGGAAGAGCGATGAGTATCTCAGATTTGCGCGTTCGAGTCCCGCCCGTGGTAATGATTTTTTCCACTTTTCCTTTCTTTCTGAGTTAGTTCTAGTTCTCAGACGTTTCTCCTCAAAAATAATAGTTAAATATATATTATATTTAAATTTGCTTTGATTATTAGGGCAGACTAATATTCAATATTTACTTTCTTCAGTACCACGAAACTTAATTAAATTAAATAAACCTCACAACTAGAACGTTTTCTGAACAGAAAGACAAAGACACTATTCATCAAAAACTTATTTAAAATATAAAGTAGGTAAGTACTTAAAATTAATTAAAAACACCTCAGGCACATACAATCGCTCCAATGACTGAGAAAAGTTTTCTTTTTCTTTGGTTTATGACATCTATTTCAATTTTTAATTTATACCGGGTGTGGCCTACAATAGGGGCAATAAATTTAATCGTAGGTTGTACTCCTCATACTGAACAACATTTGTTCAACAACTTTAAAAAATTGTGTAATTTATATAATAGTGGTATTACTACTGTAATAACAAAGCAAACAATATTAAATTAAATAATTTGATTTGTTGAAACAAAAAAAAGTTGTGGAGATACCGTTAATGGGCTTTTTTTTGTTGTCGTTTTTTTTTTTCGCGTTAGATTCGAATGAAATTTGGTAGGTAGGAAGAGTTCCTCAAGTCCTGTCTTCAAGATAGACCCAATTTCCCGGTATGTCCCACAATTTTTTCCACTGGGTTACGAAATCGTATGGGATATTCTTAACTCAGTGGGAAATTTAGTACAATTTTTTTGTCGCACATTGGGATTTTCTATCTATCTAACGTAGAATAAGGAACTCTACCTACCCACTAAATTTCAAATCTAATACGAAAAAAAAACGACAACAATTTTTTTTTTTTTCTGTGATATGTATAATGATGTTCAGACTTTTCCTTCGTAAACTTCAGAGATAAAGGGAATAGCGGAATGGTGACTATAGTCTCACTCAACTCCCAAGCGCGAGAGGGATTAGTTCAAAGTCCCCACGCTGACCCAAAACGAGTTCGAGACTTCACGTAACTTTTTATTCTTACATACTTATTAAACTGACAAATCTTACAAATCTCAATACACAATACAATCACACAATCAATTACAATCAATCTTCTTACAAATGAAATTATTACAGTATAATATTGTCTTCTGACCGCGATTGTTATTCATAGAAATAAAACACTTTAGAATGGATTAATCGTGTTTATTAACACCATGACTCTACGTTTCGAGCCATTTACAGCACTCGTTTTCACAGGGTTAAGATGACTGAGAGATGAATTCTCCCCGTCAAAACGTAGCGCGAAACGTAGGGTCATGGTTAATAAACGCGATTAAGCCGTTCTAAAGTGTGTAATTCCAAATAATACAGTAGTTTTGTTAAGAAATAGGTAGGATGATGGACGCATTTCTGCCTAACTTCGCTAAAATAGTAAACTTTCTTAGTATAAAATATCTATAAAAACTTGTAGGTACAATTCATACATTACCTATGTAGTATGAAGACATTATCGTCTCTGCTACGTCGCAAAATTCTGTGTCTAGAACGAGATGAAGCGAGGGAAATTATATTGTTATCGACCTACGTGGAACAGAGAGGTAAGATTATTATAAGGAGTCATACCTCTTAGGTTCAACTAACAGTGGTATTGAAAGCGCGCTACGGACGGCAGAATAACAACAACGGCACCGTGTCGCTTTGTGTTTACCATGAGTTCTTCCCTCTCGCTCGTATCAGTTAAGAACGAGCAAGATGCAAACACTATCGAATCACACAATGGCTTTTGACTGCGGTTGCCTCGAACTGTAGAATGACAACACATGTCTCCCTCGCCCTGCGTGAGTAGCCAAGATGCCAATCGCTGACGCTCAGTCGACTGTTACCTAGAACTCATGGTAAGCACACACGTGACATTCATACATATTTAGAGATTCCGTCCTAGGGGCAACAATATTAAAAAAGACATAGGTAACTCCCTAATACTGAACTTTTACGTTTAATGCAAATACGAAAACGGATTTAAGAGCCATTTTTTGGGTTAATTAGTAACATTTTAAGGTTAATTTGATTAGCAATTTTATAATTGGAAGAAAAATGGAAAAATTCCCCGCGTCGAGCAGGATTCGAACCCACGACCTCTCTGAACACCGGTCAGATCGCTCTGCCAATTAAGCTATCCCGATCGACCCCAGCGAATGTTTCCACTAATTATTTCATGTGGTTATACGCCTTAGATCGGATCGATGCTCAGAGAAGTCGTACGTTCGAATCCCGCTCGACGCGGGGATTTTCTCATTTTTCTTTCAATTATAATATTGTAAATTTCGTTCTCAGAGATCTCTGCTTACTACAAAATTGATTTTATTAAATCAACATACGAGCCACTTTTATATAGATCCTAATTACTTATAAAACCCTGAAACTATGAAATCGTGTCATGTGTATTGAGTAACGGTACGTTTATATTAGGTCTAAAGATCTTTATTTCTCAAAAGAAATTTACATTTCGCTTCATGAGAAAATTACATATTAGGTATCTAAAACTATAAAACTATATTTTTTATTCAAAACAAAAGTGAAGACTACGTCCCATCCACCGCCAGCCCCCCCGCGCCCTCAGTCAAACTGTCTCCGTTGTCAGAATCCGTACAATCCCAGATTTAATACAAGCCTTATATCTCGCCGACTAGACATTACACTTTAATAGCGCGATATGTTACTGCTGTTTAGATTAGATTAGTATAGAGCTGTTCCATGTACCGTGTTAGGAGTTTTTTCAACAATTTCGGTGAAATACCTATATTTACTCAGTTTTTTCTGACGTCTTGATTATTTCACGGCAGTCATCATCACAGGGTAGAATGACACTGACAAAATAAGTTTTCTCTGACAGCACAAAAATATAAAGTCGAAAAAAGTTCTATTCGTGACCCTTATTCACGAGATGCGCTCGCGACTGGTTTCGCGACGCAGGTCACTCTGCTCGCTGCGAGAAGTGCAAGCACCGCAGAGGCAACCAAGGTAACGGTGGTGCGAGTAACTACCCCCTTTTCACCACTACTGTCAATTGCACATTTCATATGATACGCACTACCACAGCCTAAGGCATCATCCAATGTGAGCATCCGAGCAGAACTCAAACCCGTTTTCAAACTACCCCCTAGTTGGAAAATGGTTTTGGGTTGACCAACCACTATCACAATAGCTATTCTAACTATATTTATGACTTTATGGACGTCAGTAACCCCGTACAAATAATTATTAAGCAGAAACGTATAGATTCTAAATTTCTTAAGGCATAGATAGATCCATATGGTAGATAAATTTGCGGCCACGGGTGATAACGCGGTAGCTCATTTGGTAGGGCGATGGGCGTATATCCATTGAATAAGTAATAGAACTAAAGTACAGAAGCTTCTCTGTCATACATTTGACGTTTAGCTTGTCAAGCATGCAAATGTCAAGATGACAACATTAGGGTTGTCACCATGCTGTCAGGTGCGTATAGTGGTACAACAATTTGTATAAACATATTAATAGGAACAAAATATCATCATCTTTATCATCATTTCAGCCGAAAGACGTCCACTGCTGGACGTAGGCCTCCCCCAAAGATTTCCACAATGACCGGTCCTGCGCCACCCGCATCCAGCGGACTCCTGCGACCTTCACCAGGTCATCAGTCCACCTTGTGGGGGGCCTATCCACGCTGCGCCTTCCGGTACGCGGTCGCCACTCGAGAACCTTTCCGCCCCAACGGCCATCGGTTCTACAGGAACAAAATATGTATTATTTGTATTATAAGAATAAGTTTTATTGATTATTTATTAGTATTGGTATTCATTTATCTAAGTATAAATTAGTTTGAGGTGTTTGAAATATAAATATATCTGAACGCAGCCGTAAGGAAATGCGCGTTGCGCGAACCCTGACAATCTATGCCACCTATAGGCGGAAGATTTTGTGTCAACGTAAATCGCGGAGTGACACCCCCCTAAGCCCTTACCATGACATCTTAACGCGATTCAGTTGACGACCTGAACTATGTCGCTTCCATTCAACTGCGCCTAAACGGAACCTAAACTCAACCGCGTTGATACGTCATGGTAAGGCCCCAGCGTGCGTAGCCAAGATGCCAATTGCTCACGCTTATTAACGTATCGTAGCTACCTCTCTATCACTCTTTCTTATTAGTGTGACAATGACAGTTGCGTTTCGTTAGCGACTGAGCGTGAGCAATTGGCATCTGTCTACGCACCCAGAGTCATAGGTTCGGGTCACGCCGTATTTTAATTATGTTTTATACTCACGGGAATTCTGTATTTATAATTGCGGTACAGGTTCTACCGGTACATTATCACTCCTAGTGTCTCGAGCACACGTCCCGCTTATTCGCTTCACTAATAATCTGAGCGTGACGAGCAAGCCGGGACACGTTTCTGGTGACACGGAGTTTCATTAGAGTTTCGTGTCACATTTAAAGTTAACACCCGTTTACTCATGATCTGCTCATCTTGCTTTCTATACAAACTGAAATCAAATCTAAATTATTTTATTTCATAAAAATATACATGGTTATGATGTTGTGGATGGAGCCACCCGGTAAGCAAAAGATTGCCTGTGGTGGGAGGCATAGCACTTCTCAAGGTTCATTTATATTAATTGATTTATTTACGATGTACGAAGCTATGTTTCGTGAACTTTTAATTATTTTCTATGCAACTCATACTAGTTTGGGCACAAAGGAATTTAGTCTGTGCTTTAAGGCAGACCGAGGAAAACCCGCGCTTTTACTATAGGACTGTGCTTTATCGATATTTATAACCCAAAACCCCCATATACTGTTCCTAAATAGCTATTGTGCCTAAGATACACCGTGATGATTTTTCTGTCCTCCACTAACATTGGATGCTTTTTTGCACTGAAACACATTCCAAATCAAGTAGTTCTTTTTGTGTCAAGTATATTCTAGGAAGGAATAAAATTTCGATTGACTCGGCGATGTAAAACCTTTTGTTAGAGTTTAAAACGACGCTCCTCTGACCTGAATAAATTATCCGGAAAAATCCCAAGCGTATTTACATTTTCATCATCAACATGATCATATTCTATGCATGCATGAAACATTCAGAGTTTCTCTGTATTTTCAGAGATCTGTATTTCAGATCAAAATGAAACTTATCACCTCAGTGAGTAATCCTTCACTTTAAACGTATAAAAAACATATCAAAAAAACACCCGGGTGAAATCTATGGAAGTCGGTTGAAAAGCGATCGAAGTATTTGCTTCGATCACTTTTTAACCTTCAATCAATCAATCCCTTGATTGTCAAGCCGAATGGGAGTTCGTTATTCGCCTCATGATTCGTCCCGCGAGCATAATTTAAATGCAGTATCAGAAACATTTACTTCTCGCTATATTCCAATGTTTTCTTTTCAATACTCCGATAGTCTGACATTTAAAAATGGAAATAAATCCAGTTCAAAGCCTTCCTGTTTCTATGCGACCGAGATTTCACAATAAATAAGACCGCAGACAAAGAATGAAAAAATAGAAAACTTTCAATTCTCCAGCGCTTGAATCGGCGATGTATTGTCCTGATGCGGTACTACGGGTTTCTCGCCTCAGTTCCACCGCAGAATAAGTAATATAACTAAAGTACAGAAGGTTATCTCTGCTACGTTTGACGGCTACGTTGTGAGTGCTGCAAATACCCGGCTTAGTGTTCCAATCACGTTTACACAAAAAATCATGAAAGAAGGAAGAATTATAAATTGAAAGAGATGTCATATACTGAAGTTAAAGTGAAAAGCAGGAGGTTGCTGATTTGATTCCAGCCCTGCTCACCGGGGGCCTCACCTTTATGTCATCTCTTTCAATTTATAACTGCAACCATGTTTGAATCGCAGTACTCATTAAATTCTCACTCGATCCATTCACGACACAGTGTTACCACCGCGCCCCTCAGGGAGCTAAACCAACAGTCAAGCTATTCGTCTTCATTTGTCGCGCAATCGCAACGGCCGTATAATTGACTCTGTTTCATTCTTTAGTTTATTACCTGATCTAATTGCGTTTGGTTAAAAATAGATTTCCTTAGCCTTAGGGGAAATGTACCTGGCATAGTTTTCCGTAATGTAACTTCTACGATTCTACTATTATTGACAATTACTATGCCAGAATAAGCAAAGCATGGAAGGAGTACATTGCGTCAAGTGTCACATGCTTCCAGCTGTCACTTGGACTCCAAATTGTTCATGTGACCAAATACTTCCGGTTCTTATTCAAGATGGCGAAGATATCTCGAATAAATAGTCTTCTTTTTTTTTGTTCGGTTAGTTGTTTAATGTGTAATACGAGTATTGATAGCGCATTGTGCAGTAAACACACAAATAAATGCCCTGCCCAGGATTCGAACCCCGGACCGGTCAGTAGTGACCCTACATACGATACGAAGCAGGATGTCTGGCCTACGAATATTTGTTCCTGAGTAATTTATCTTTTATACATATCATCGTCTAGTACCCACAACACAAGCCTTATTGAGCTTACCGTGGGACTAGGTCGATTTGTTTAAGATTGTCCCACAATATTTATTAATACTTATTAGATGAAAATTAAAACATTTATACATAAAATACAATAACTCAAAAGGTTCATTCATATGTAGCAAATCATCGGCAGAACTCTTGCGCTGCCTTTGCTCATAAATAGGCTAGACGACAATAAAAATCTAATAATTCCGCCTGTTAGATTATTAAAATATATTCGACACGTAATTTTTCTTTTTTTCGTCAATACAGTGCATTAGTTTCGCGTGACGTCACAATTAGGTACAATTATTACCTTATACTGACGTCAGCCCCCCCTGGAACTTTGACGTTCTTCATCTTCGTCTATTTTAGTTATCTTGAAACAGGAAAAAATACGTGTTTAATAATTTTGGATAATCTAACTGACGGACTAATAAGAATAATAGTTTTTCAACCTAGTCGTCATCCCTATTGTATCAGGACCATAACACCGCTTAAGTAAACTTAAAACGAACAATTGCATATAATCGCCAACTGAAACTTAGTTAATAAACTACAGGTATTCATATTCAAAAGATACTTAAACTTATCAACTAAATGTGACGAACGTTGGCTGCCATTTCAAAACAGCATATCGTCACAGAACTATAATATAACTTAAGTCTTTTTGATTCCAAAAAGTACTCGCTAGCCAAAGACCAGTATAAAATAAAGACCATGCAATGGGACGCCGCGGGATCGCTATCAGCATTCAACCGCGTGCGCTCTGCCGCCCCACCGTACAACTACGACATTGTTAAACACAATGCACAATTTTCACACATTATTAGTAATCAAAGCGGGACTAAGTCGGATATACGTTCCTGTGATCCCGGAGAAAGACCGAAATTAGAAATAGAAATATAAAATCATCTGTGTAAAAGGTTTTCTATTTCTATTTCTTTAACAACACACCAATACAAAAGATAACAACATACAAGTAAATTACACAAAGAAAAGACATGCATCCGAAATGGTTTCCACTTAGCAGTGCAGTTGGCACCCTATCGCGATAAGTGACGATGACTGCCCGTTTTAACTGTTTCTTTTTACTCCAGCACTTCTATCTGTCAATTAGATGACTGACAGCGATATTTAAAAAGTATACATTATAACGTTGTCTATGGTAATTCTATAACCTGCTCCTATGGATTTTCATACAATATATGAGCACTGTTGTTTTTTTTTTTTATAGTGGGCACAGCATCTTCCCTATTCTGCCACGTTTGTAGATTTTGCTTTTAACGCTATTTTAGCTGTCGTAGAAAAACTATTAATTCTTAATCTTATTAATTCTCGGGTTTCTCGGCTTCGCCTCGTTTTGTAACGGTGACCCTCAAGTTTTAAGAACCCTTATTATATCACTGTCGTATAAACTACTATTATTAGAGTGCCGTAGCTAAAATGGCAAAATCGTAACCCTTAAAGTTTAGTCCAGTCCGTCAATCCGTCCACCCGTCCGTTCCTATGTCGCAGTGGTTTGACTCAGAAACTATAAAAAAGAAAGAATAGAGAGAGATAGCCTTGGTGTCTATTTCAGACGATTTATGGAGCATCGTCCGAAGAACCTCGCTTTTGATGCCTGGACCTAGAACACGAAAATCAAACGATTGCGGATTTGTATCTCCATCTCTGTCACACTTACATATTGGAGTGACAAAGAGGTTTTTCCGTCTTTGACAATTTTCGATGTTCGTGGTAGGCGCGCTGAATAGACCGATGCGAGAGCGACATATTTTGAAGTTTGCGGCAGATTGCGACGCAAAGAATATGCTAATGATACAGCTAGAGATGTATTTTGTGTGGTGCTACTCAGCTTTACATATATAGTGTTGTATTTCTGTTGGTGAGTAAGGTCGCCAGAGCTCCAAGAGGATTCACTGTGTTGACAGCTGGGTACCCGCGGAGCAAAGCTTGCCCCTTTAGCTGTCAACACAGCGAACCCTCCTTGTTTTCACTCCTCACGCTTAATATATAACGTATCGTAGCTACCTCTCTCTATCACTCTTTCTTATTGGTGTGACAATGACAGTTGCGTTTCGTTAGCGACTGAGCGTGAGCGATTGGCATCTTGGCTACGCACCCAGGCCGGGACGTGACCGTGATCCTCTATTGTGAGTCGTCCTTTATCGTTGAACAAACATGCAAACAAATAACGGCTTGTTCAAGTAGATTGCAAGAGTTACAATATGTCTAGTTTTTATTATTATCTGGTATATTGCACAAACTAAAATCGTGGAAAACTTCAAACCAACTTAAAGTCTTAAGGAATGCGGAGTTCCACGCCGAGCCCTAATAGGATTGTGGTAATTATTCAAACTTAGTTCAGTTTTGGTAGTTCTTTGTTCAAGCTACTTAACAACTGGAAGTAGAAGCGTCTACTTCTTTATCTAAATTATTTCGAAAAAAAAACAGATTATAAAATATAAATTGATAAAGATGTCATATACTACAGAAAAACTGACCAAGGTCCCCGGTGAGCAGGGCTGGGATCGAATCAGCGATCTCCTGCTTTCGCGGCAGACGCCCGAGAGAAAGTCGAAAATAGGTCGACATGTTTCGGAACAGTCTGTGTCCCTTATTATATAACGATATTAGATAACGGCCTCCTAGCCCAGTTGGTAGTGACCCTGCCTACGAAGCAGGAGGTCCCGGGTTCGAATCCTGGTCAGGGCATTTATTTGTGTGTTTATCACGAATATTTGTTTCTGAGTTATGGATGTTTTCTATGTATTTAAGTATTTATATGTATCTATATATTATATATATCGTCGTCTAGTACCCACACCACAAGCCTTATTGAGCTTACCGTGGGACTAGGTCGATTTGTGTAAGATTGTCCCACAATATTTATTTATTATTTATTATTATTATTTATTATTCATGAGTCATGCGTCTGGCCCTTTGCCCTGGCTCTTTTTCCTATGAATTGATTGTAAATATTATATTTCTATTTTTTATTTAAAGTATGACTTCGTATTCCTTAAATAATTGGATTCAGAATAAAAACTGAAACAAGATAAGTCAATTCCATCAATACTACTGGGAAATAGCAGCTCGGTGAAAAACAGATTTTCCAACCGCGTGGGAAATTAAGATTATTTTATGCAGTATTTTATAAGTATTTGTTTTTTCAGACTACAGTAGGTTTACTTGAAAGACTAATTTGAAATGCTTAATGCAGGTGTGCCCAAGAGAAGTGACCTAGATTTAAGGAATATCATTTATTTTAAAAATACCAGGTGTTGCCTGTAACAGGAGCAATACATTTAATCGTAGGTAGTCCTCGCCAAAAGGAACAACGTTTGTTCAGTGACTTTAAAAAATAACGTGTTTTTTTTTATTACACTTTAAAGTTGGTTAGAAAACGCAACGTACTGCGAATTTTGACACACATTACATTGTAGTATATGTACATTGAAAATACCATTTAGTTTGTATGAAAATGTGAAGATCTACAGACAAAACATTTTTAAAAGTTATTAAACAAAACTTATTAGGTTTGAGGAGTACTACCTGCGATTAAATGTATTGCTCCTGTTACTGACAACACCCGGAATATACAGTAAGTGTCACTTACCTACCTACCTACCTAGATTTTAGCAGTTAGTTACGCAGTGTGCGTAGAGCAGCCGCCGCGGCTAGACGCATGACTCATGAATAAGGGACACGGACTATTCTGAAAAATGTCGAGCTATGTTCGAATTTCTTGACGTGAGTAACCCGATATAAGTATTTTAATATGTCTGATACTCACGGGCGTTATCCAAGTAGGTATACATTTAAACTATAGCGGTACCCGACATCAGTGGAATAGCTCGGTGGAAAGGAAACAAGTGGTGGAAAGGTGGAGACGGACATTCTTTCGAATGCCGCAGTCGCTATTGAATAGGTACGGTTACGTAAAATGCTTACCATGAGTTGGACGCAACTGTCGATATCGACTGCGGTCGAATTAATGTTCGTCTCACTCCTACCATTACACTGGCACTTGGCAGGAGCGAGACAGACATAACCCCGAACGCCGCAGTCACGAATACGGCCACGTCACAACACATGGTAAGCATACAGTTTATATTAATAAATATAATAATAAATATTATTGGACAATCTTACACAAATCAACCTAGTCCCACGGTAAGCTCAATAAGGCTTGTGATGTGGGTACTAGACGACGATATATATAATAGATATATACGTATAAATACTTAAATACATAGAAAACATCCATAACTCAGGAACAAATATTCGTGATAAACACACAAATGAATGCCCTGACCAGGATTCGAACCCGGGACCTCCTGCTTCGTAGGCAGGGTCACTACCAACTAGGCTAGGAGGCCGTATATTATTTATAAAGCATAAATACAATTTTCTGCCCTTCAGCCGCCAAGCAGCCAATTGCAGGCCGCTACGCTCAACGAATTCGCCGCTTGCCGACTGCGTCGAGCAGAAAATCAGTGTACAGACTTTGGCCAGTAGATAAGAAAGCCTCAGATCACATGTTTGTCGACCTCAGCTTCGCTGCAGACGACAATTACACGAGATCTAAGACACTTCTTACTTTACAGGCCTCGCGGTACGTAATCTACTATTGGAAGACTGTTTACATAGTACTAGTTTTGTGCCTCGTAATTTATATTTATATACATGCAATGTTTTTGAGCAATTCCTGTAAATATGCGGGTGCATTCTTTAGCTTAAATTAAGTTAATTTCTTAAAGACTCTGGTTTTATAATTAGCGCCATTTAGGAAATAACTACTAATTCAATTTTATCTCATATGATATTTGCAAGTGTGTAAACGGAGTATGAGTATTCGACATGACATTGATATGTCATGGTTGTCACTTACTTGGTAAAGGTAATTCTAATTCCCGTTTTACATTAGCGGTTGATGCAACATGTCATTATTTTGTATGAGAAATTAAAAAAAAAATTACTAATTGAATAAAACGAACTATGCCATTCCGTTTCCTTAATTATACCAAGGCCACATGACGAAGTTAAAGCAAATGCTCAAGAACACCCTGTATTGCTTTTATCTCTCATAGGCCAGCAATCTACTTTTCCATTGTATTGCTGTCACTTTCATTTGCCATATTAAGGGTAGAGTAAATACTGTCACTACATTCTGACCAAACACTTTGGCTGATACCCTTAAGTGCAGTCAATATGTTTTTGGCACAATAAAAATACATTTGAGGATAAATCCACAGACGACCATCAATCGCCGAACCATTTAATAAGAAAGCCAAATAGAGATATTTACTGTACACTTGGTACGAGATTATAAGCTAGCTTTGTTTACTTTTATACTTACCACAATAAGTAAGGATTGCAATGCAACAATACAAGTATTACTTAAAGTTTCTTTTTCTACGACGATAACAAACAAACATACGGCCCGCCTGATGGTAAGCGGTCACCGTAGCCTATGGACGCATGCAACTCCAGAGGTGCTACATGCGCGTTGCCGACCCTTTAAAAAAAAGGAGGATTCGTTGTATTGACAGCTAAAGGGGCAAGCTTTGCTCCGTGGCTCCCCAGCTGTCAACACAGTCTGGCGACCTTACACACCAACAGAAACACAAAACTATGAGTAAGGTCTAGTGTTATTAAAGCTGGCACAGAAAATGTATGAAACTGTCATTAATTTCATAGACATATCGCGCCAGCTTTCGTGAATCAATCTGTAGTACACGTTCCAGTTGATAGTAGTAACAAATTAGTAATACGTTTAAAAATAAGAAAGGATGGTATACTTAGGAAATCTCGGACTCTGGCTACCGTGATCGGGTAGCCCAGTGGTTAGGGCGTCTGCCGCGTAAGCAGGAGATCGCTGGTTCGATCCCAGCCCTGCTCACCGGGGGCCTTGGTATTTTTTTCTGTAGTATATGAAATCTCTTTCAATTTTAAATTAGTCTAGTAAAGAAACTGCCAATTAACAGCCAATTAACTGCCAGTTAACAGAGGTTTGATGAGCGTTTATGAAGAACGGCATTTTTATGTTGCACTGAATTTCGTCTGATTAATTAAGAACTGCGGAACGAGGTATCGAGACAAACCGATCTGGTTTACCGGTACTGTCATATAAAATGTTATGTAACTATTATTTATATCAATAAAAAAAATAAAAATAAAAAAAATAAAAAAAAAATGCATAAGTTGTGTAAAACGAATAATGAAACCTCATTGCTTTCATTATTCGTTTTATGACGTATCTGTCCCTTGTGGCTAAAAACAGACTGATTTTCTTTGTCTTAGAAAGGGCGCTTGCTATCGCCTACGTAGGGCTTTGTCTTCGTTTGTGAATACATAAACTGATTTCAGAGAGTACAAATTAAACTTTGGTGAGTCATGCTGACTTTAAACCAAAGATTTATTTATTTCTTCATACTTTTTGCTTTAAACTTAAAACGGTTAAAAACTCACGTATTTTTACCCGACTGCGCAACGCAAAGAAGGGTCATGTGTCTAACAGTCCATATTGTATGTATGATTGTTCCTTTGTGGCAAACTAGAGATCAAACGCGTAGAACGATCTTGATGATTCACACGTCAATCGATTCGTCATCTTTGTGCAAATGTCACTAAAGACATACTACTTGTCTACGACTTTAAGTAAAAATTGTTTAAAATTTCAACTCAATTTTCACCCATATTCCACAGTTGCCTACGCCAGCCACGAAAGAACAAGAGAGAAGGAGGTAATGAAATGTATAGCTCGTCATCACGCAGTTTAAATAAGTAGACAACAAATAAATACATAACAAATACAAGTCCCTCGGGCGGCCATGTCGTGTGTGCGTTTATAACATCGTTTAGTCTTAAAAGCTTGGTCGTAAAGTCACTTTACGAGTAGGTATTGCAACGGCCCGAGTGAGGGATTGGAAGCGATATTTGAACATGTTTCTATTCCCTGTCACAGAGTTTTTTTTAACTGAAATTGGTTATGGTCTAAGAGCTAGCGACCAAATCGGTCATAATTCTGTCAGATTGATCTAATCTAGGATAGATATTTATTTTGCTTCTATATAAATATAATTATGTTTAATAGAATTGGGAACTTAAGGATAACTCACACCAATCCGATCCGATCCGATCCGGGACGATCTCTCAGTTTCCAATGGAAAGAATCACGTGATAGCTTGGAACCCTCGGAGGTCATGTGAATTTTTCTATAGAAGCTTTTTTATAGGTGTAAATAATAAATAATTTTATTCTATGATTATTACTATTTGTTCCTACAAGTAGCATTAAAAAAAACACAAACTACATTTAAAAAAATTTTTATTGATATAAATATTTTTTTTTTTCAAAGAATTAACACAGCATTACAGTTTAATACTCATAATAATCATAAATTATAAATAATAAAAAAAAAAAAACAGAAAAAAGAGAAAAACAATAACAAACAAAAATCACTTAGTACTAGGCGACGCAATAGCATAGCGTGGCTCCGTTGCGTCGTCTGAACCAGCGGCGTGGGATTCGGTAGGTTGCCCCGGAACCGCCGAAACACGACGCCCTAATAATATAATAATAATTACTTACATAACATTTTATATGACAGGGTCGTTAAACCACATCGGTCAAAAGTTAGCCTTAAAAATAAAACAACAAACCTTTTCAAAAAGCCCCCACGGGTCGTAAAGTAACCTCTGTAAATATCTTTACACTTCCGAACTTATAAAAGAAGGTTCAAAATTAAATACAGATGCAAGTATATTTATGGAGATATATTTCCTTTCCTTTATATGTAAATCATAATTGTTCTTATAACCTTCATGGATTCATGTATACGGGCAACCGCTGGGGACTGTAACACAGTGAAAACTAACACAGTCTCCAGAGCTCAAATTGTATTGTAATGTGTTTTTGAACAATAAAGAATATATTATTATATTATTATTATGAGTATTATGAGCTGCCCGTACCAGGCGCGAAGGTGCTCATCACACTACCCACGTTACCATGTTGGATGGCGATGGATAATCTTTGCGCCAGATAAGATACCGCACGAACATCTGAATCCCTTTCAGATATGCGGCGCGCCACTTCCTTAACAAAATATAATTATGGCGTCAGAACCCTAACACCAGACGTGTTGAAACCGAGCGAAACAAACAAATAATTGCCAACAAGCTCGGAGTACTTATCGCGCTTTCTGTTGGCGGCAAGCTCAAGGTCATTATTTTATTATTATGATGCCCTAAAATTGTACAGCAAAAACAAATTCTTTATCCGAATGCTACGTATCTTGCACCATACCTTAACGTTTTAAAGCGAGGGGTCGTTCGGATACCAACATATATTAGAATATATGCATCCCTAATACGTTCAACCATTATATTTGCTTAACTAGAGACAACCTACCGGTTTATATTTTAGGTTATTGACTTAAACATGTCTGCGATAAAAGTACCTATGTCATTCATATTCTGTTATTACGTATATCTTTGCGAGATCGTATCAGAAATAAGACCATCTGCAGCAGAACCAAAGTAACCAATATAGCTCTCCGAATCGCTAAACTTAAGTGGCAGTGGACGGGGCACATTGCACGTAGAACCGATGGCCGATGGGGCGGAGAGGTTCGCGAGTGGCAACCGCATAACGGAAGGCGCAGCGTGGGTAGGCCCCCCACAAGGTGGACTGATGACTTGGAGAAGGTCACAGGGGTCTGCTGATCTTTGGGGGAGGTCTATGTCCTGCAGTGGGCGTCTTTCGGCTGAAATGATTATGTTGATGAATAAAGGGTTATTGTATTGTATTGTATTGTATTGTACCTATACAACAATAGTCGATTACCTTTATATGAAAACTGTCAGCATCATAGTGTGTTGAATAGTTTCTATAATTTTTTTTTTAGTTACGGCAGGGATTTAGTTCATGATATAGTCTGGCCACCCATGATACTGCCTACCCATTCTTCTTTTTTACCGACTATGAAACGTGATTTTCTCGATGTTTCGGATCATGTGTAAAATGATAACGGTAGAGATAATTAAAAAAATAAACATATGTGTTTGAAGTAGACTATTTGATAGTTATTTTCATGTCAGTAAGGTATTTTTATTTTCAGACGTTTTCCGGAAAACACCGTGACAGAGTGGTTCTTTTCATCGAAGACAGCCTTCCGATTGACCACTCGGTCACGGTGTTTTAGTTAAATAATGTAGATAAGTTTACAGTCACTAACCAAGGAAATAACAAGTATACTGTACTATATTGTCATTCGAAATCTTGGGCATTAACCTCCAACCAAAAAAAACTAAATCAGACGGTTTTCAGCGCGAAGACAGCTCTTTGTCGCTAAAACAATACCAAATGTCTACAGCAAAATATACAAATCTCATACAGAAGTAATTTAGCAGAACTCAAGATTTAGTTAAGCACGTGTAGTTTAAGTGAACCATACATCAAAAGAGGGAGGAGGGCTACGTTGTTTTGACAGGATCATTAGTGAGCGTGGGACTGACAAATTACTTGACATTATAATGAAATTATTTAGTTTCGCGTTCGTCATGTGGCTGGGAGAAATTAATGCTGATTTTGAGGCTATCTGGAAGAACTATCTGCCTTAGGGCGTTTTTGCTGTTTGTTCAAAAAGAATTTATTGAAGATTTGGAAAATTTTATCTGTTTTCTACTCAAAATCGCGAGCTCTTTCAATACTAGTAGGAGAACAAAAGAGTCCTAAAATGTCCATACATTTTTCAAACTTTCCATTGCATATTGTTCTGTATTTTATTTTATAGGTATGCATATTGTAAAGAACCTAACCAAATAACGAAAATAAATAAGAAATAAAGTAAGGTAGGAGAAGATTGAATGATATTTGATGACATATATAGTATAATTCAAACTTTCGTGAGTCATACTGATATTAAATTGCAACAGTTAACACTCACGTATTTTTATCACAATAGGCGTGACAAGTTTCGACTGCATCGGGCAGTCATCTTCGGACAGACAGAGTGGTGTTGTCACCTTCGCGGCTCGGACATCACTGAAAATACGTGTGTTAACCGTTGCAATTTAATTATGATATAGATAGTGTTGTGTTGAAACCCTTGTAAAATAAAATAAAAGGATTTGATTCCTTTCGGTTGTCTTAATTAGAAGGCACGGGCAAGGACTATATGTATATGTTTTCATTCTATAGGTACAATTCGGCTACGCCTATTCCAATACAATCTTTGAAATGTTATTATAGCGACATAATATCATCTTTGATAATTTTATTACATTCAAATTTCGAACTTCTCTAAAAAAAGGAAATTGGATTTGACCTAGGTATATCAATCTCTGAATTAAAAAAAATGTCAAAAATGTTATTAAATATGCGGCTTATGTTATTTAAGCCGCATATTTAATAACATTTTTGACCGAGTGCTTTCGACACAGGGGTCAAACACAAAAAGATATTACTTTACTAAAGACTACCCAAAAGCTAAGGTATATTTAGGGTTGATTTACTTATTTAACCCTTATCCACATGAAAGAACTTGCGTGTTTCACCGAACTGTATAGTTCTCTTTCCTGTGGACAATAGTTTACAGCTTGTGAGAGTGTTAGTAATACACAGAGATGTAGCTACGGAAATGCGTGCCATACTACCATTATCAATTAATCCGGGCGCCTGGCAGCTGCTTAGCGGTAACTATTATAATTTTTGTGACCTGCAGATATCGAGGCAATATTTGATCTTCCTTGAGCGTAAATATGCTCGTGCCAAAAACGCTAATGTGCCAAAATAAACGGCAGCAGCCGGGGGCGACACATCTGCGCATGTTGGTGTTTGGGCTTAGCCTGCGGTACCATGGGTGTGTGCGAGAATATTATGAGTTTTGGATTTTTTTATAGCTTCCATCCGAATGCCTATCCCATGTGGAAGGAAGACAGCGATATACGCGATAAAAATGTCCGTATCACGCGCCGTATCTGATCGCTCGCGATCCATGTTGATACGATTTTATTAAATACACTTACGATCGGATACGCTTATCAAGATCGGTAAGTTAGGTCGTGTGTTGATCCCGTATCATGATACGAAGTTATGATTTGATACGTGATATGCCGCTATCTATCTAGAGTCGCATTTTCCCCGATCATCAATGGAGATACAGATACGCTCTGGACAAGTTTGTGCGTATTTCGATCAGATCATTATAGTGCTGTCGCACAAGTTATTATACTTGTTATTTAGGGTGGAATCACATCTGTCGGCATCGAACCGCATTTTATATAAAAATAAGAAATTGTTCGTTAGCATGCAGGTACATTCGCACGTATTACAGCTGCCAGATGCGTCGTCTTCATAAATCAATTTCGGTAAGTGATCTCAGTGATATTTTTGAACGGAACGCAGTTCTGCACTGTTGAGAGATCACAAAAATGATACGCGGCATAAGTAAACGGTAAGAAAATGTGTATACAAATGACTTAGTCGAAAACCCGTAGTAGTACACTCTGAAATCCTCACAGTCAATAGCACCGTGATCTCCTTACCGCCACCTGCTCAGGTCCAGAAGTTCCTTCTTGTGAGGTTTCTTTGTTTAAGGCTTATGGGTTTTATTAGCTAAAGCAAACGAATCTAGAGAAATGCTGGTATTTCTTGACTTTAAGTTGGATATGCGATTTATTTTAAAACGTATATGTATCATTAGACACCACAGGCCAGCATTACCAACTGGTAGGAATTAACGGAGCTGTAATTTTAACATTACCTCCTGAAAACAATACGGTAATGAGTTTAGATTTGGAACAACTGACAAATTCAAATGGGTGTCTATTCTAGATTAGACACGCCACCATTCCGAACTGTCTTTTGTTTGTTAGCTTTTACTGTTTACGAGTAAAAAATGTGTGTTCAATTTATAGCTGAGCTATCAAACATTAAAAAAACCGGCTAAGAGTGAGTCGGACTCGCCCACCGAGGGTTCTGCATAAAGGATGCTCCCCCATTTTATGACCTTAGGTACTTAAGAATACTGGTGGCTCGGAAACCTCAGTGTGCGACAATAATACGGTTTTCGGATTTTCTCCTGAACTTGTGTTACCAGCTCTTACTTTTTGCCATATTTCGTGATTCTAGGTCAACGGGAAGTACCCTATACATTTTGATTCCCATTGCAAATGTTATTGGGAAATGTGACTTATATGGTCATTTATTATTATACCATTGCAGGTTAAAACCTGATTCTCATCGCTCGCGTATGCAACACGTCTTCGTCTATAACTCCTACAAAATAACAACGCACGTGCAACGCGCGTGACACGCGCGTTTTGCGTTGCAGCAGCTGCGAGCGTCCACGAAATGCATTCGCAAGCGGTTAAATGAAATTCCAAATATGAAGAAGTGTATTCACGGCATGATTCTTTTCAGACCAACTCCACTATGGGGAGCTTTTTACTTTCCTGTGGACTACCAAAGTCTATAAGCATTGAGTTTATTTAATCCTTAACCGCAATAAGCCTTCTCTTTTCCAGTGAGTTGTGTAGTAAAAATTATTACTACATGCCCATAAGCTGTTAACTATTGCCAACAGGAAGGAAAACTATACAATTTGGTTTGGTGAGACACGCAAAATGTTCTCTCCTGTGGCCAATAGTTAACAGCTTATGGAGTAGAGTAATGATTTTTTTACTCCAGCACTTCTATCTGTCAATTAGGTAGAAGACTGACAGCGACATTAAAACAGTATACATTATAATATAACGTTGTCTATTCTATGGTATTCCATCAGAACACTGCTTCTATGGATTTTCATACAATTTATTAGCACCGTTTGTTCAAGTTAATTATCTGTATTTAAACGTTTACGCCATCTACTATTGACCTAGTATACTTAAAGTCTTAATTTTGCATGTTAACTTCACAATCTTATGTAGTCATTGACATTGCGGCGTACAGATGGCGTTACGGGTCCTAAAATTGATGCGAATCGTTGTTTACCTCAATAAATGGTCTTGCACTACCTATCTGCATGAACGCTGCATTTTTAATTCTCCCACACCTATCATCGACCGGTACAAAAGTGGTCCTTATCGAACGGATATAAGAACTATATTAGTGTGACATCAAATTTAACCTAAAAGTTGTTAACATTTTACGAGTTTTAAATGGTTTTAAGAACAATTTAAAGTGAAAAGACTTAATAAAAAGTGATAAATAGACTTAATAAGTGTACTCAAGCGTTGGTGTGTTTAAATCTTCAGTATGGATGACTATATAAAAGATCAAGAAAATGTGTACGCGTTGTTATCGAAAACGATTACAAATTACAAGAAATCTCCTAAACAACGATTAACTAGTGGATATGTGCAGTTACGAATGGAAATGCTGACCGAATATTGGAGTCAATTTCACTCTAATCACATGGAAATGTTGAAATTAGTGCCTAAATCAGATCGAGCAAAGTATGAATATTTCACAAAAGATTACTTTATGGAAGTCGAAGAACAATACATCGAAGTACGGTCAGATATGATGGATTTGTTAGTGAAGTTAAATACACAAAGCCGAGAAAGTACATCGAGTTCACATAACCCGTCAACTGCCACTAGTGCCAGTGATGAAGTCCGTTTACCAAAAATTAATATTCCCCAGTATTCTGGCAGTTACCACGACTGGACGTCCTTTCACGATATGTACACATCACTAATACATAATAAAACCACACTCAACAATGTGCAAAAAATGCATTATTTAAAAAGTTGTTTATCAGGCGAAGCGGAACAATTACTAAAGCATATACCTATCAGTGAGAGTAATTACGACATGGCTTGGAATATTTTATTAAACAGATACAACAACAAACGAATCATTGTAAACACTATTTTGCAACGATTAGTAAATCAACGAAAATTGACCACAGGGACGTCAAAAGGGTTAAAAGACTTGTTGGATACTACGAGTGAATGTTTAAATAAGTTGAAAAATCAAGATATTCCAGTTGACGCTTGGGATATACTGGTAATTCATTTAATTGTTAATAAATTGGATTCTGAAACACACAAAGAATGGGAACTCGAACTCGGGTCCCTAGATATCAGTGAATTACCAACTTTAAACATGTTGAACAAGTTCTTAGAAAAACGATTTCGAGTTTTGGAAATGATACAAACCCCGTTGTCGAACGCACCTGTAAACAAAAGAAGTTTCCACGTCAATAAAAGTGAACAGAAATGCATTTTTTGTAACCAAGATCATTATTTATACACTTGCAAAGAATTTACCAAACTTGAAGTAGATAAGAGAGTGGAATATGTGCAAGGCTGGCGGCTATGTTTTAATTGCTTAGTACCGGGGCATTCAGTCAAGTTCTGTAAACACCGATCATCTTGCCGCCGATGTGGGAGAAAGCACCACTCTCTGCTGCACACCACGCGGAGCCCGCAGCCGCAGACCACTGCGCCGGCTCAGGAGACGTCAGCGCCGCTGAAAGAAGATATCAAGGAAGAAAAAGAAGATAAAAATAAAAAGAATACTGTATCTCACCTCACTATGGGGACCCACGCGGCGTTGTTACCAACAGCATTAGTGCAAGTATTCGCTGAAAACGGCGAAAAACACTTGATGAGAGCGCTGATAGACCCTTGTTCGTATGATTCCTTTATAACTGAAGCCGCTGCCCAAAGGCTTCGAGTACGACGTACACCAGTGAGTGGAAAGGTAACGGGAATCGACGAAATGAAGTCGTCGTTTAAGTATGCTGCTGAAATACAGTTCTCATTAAGAATTGAGAGTCAAATGAAGATGAAAACCACGGCGTATGTTGTACGCCGCGTCACCGACATTATGCCGGAAAATCGAGTGAAGATTGAAGACTGGAAGCACGTCGAGAATTTGTGCCTCGCTGATCCAACATGTCATACACCAGGTCATATCGACTTGCTATTAGGAGTCGATGTTTATTGTCAAGTTGTCAAAACTGGAGAGATCATCAATGGCCCCTCAGGAACACCAATAGCTCAAGGCAGTCACCTGGGGTGGTTAATAATGGGAAAAGCGAGGACAGAAGACACTGCCACTAAAAACACCGTCAGCATGCATCTCAGCGTCGACAGCGTCGAAACAACATGCTGCGGAAGTTCTGGGAGTTAGAAACTATAGAAGAAGAAAACGATACACTAACTTCAGACGAGAAGAAGGCAGAAGACATTTATACAAATACACACCAAAGAAGAGAAGATGGTCGTTACGTGGTCAGGCTGCCATTTAGAGAAGAAACACCTGTCTTACCACGTGACTCACGAGAGATAGCAGTAAAGAGATTGATGTCGTTAGAGAGAAGACTAGACAAAGACCCAAAGTTGAAGAATGATTACAACGATGTCTTACAAGAATACTTAGATCTGCAACATATGGAGAAAGTAGATAATGAAGAAATACCCGAGAATTGCGTGTACCTGCCTTTCCACGCTGTCGTGAGAAATGACAAGGAAACCACAAGAGTGCGGGTCGTATTTAATGCGTCATCAGCTGGAACGAATGGAGTAACACTAAACGACGGTTTACTAGTGGGCCCGACTTTACAAGAAGATTTACGCGATATACTGCTAAGATGGAGAACTCATAAGGTCGCTTATGTCGCAGATATCGTTAAAATGTACCGGCAGATCCTAGTAAACGAGGCAGACACGAATTATCAAAGGATTGTCTGGAGATCTGATGCTCAAAAATCAATAGAAGATTATAGACTTCTTACCGTCACCTTCGGGACTTCTTGCGCGCCTTATTTGGCCATCAAAACTTTACATCAAGTGGCGATAGATGAGGGTCGAGAATATCCCGAGGCGCAGCGCATTATTCTACAAGATTTCTACATGGACGACGTTTTGTCAGGCCACGACTCAGAAGATGAAGCTAAAAGAAATCAGAAGGAAATCGCAGCAATTCTCCAGAAGGGTGGATTTGAACTTCAAAAGTGGAGCTCAAATAGCGAATCATTCATGCAAGAGATTGAACCTGTAAAACGATCACCAATTACCCAAAGAGAAGTAGACGGAAGAGATCGTATTAAGACATTGGGTATAATTTGGAACACTAAAGAAGATAAGCTACAAATAACGAATAATTTGAAAGAGTTACCTGAACAACCGATCACCAAGAGGAATGTATTAGCCGATATAGCGTCACTGTTTGATCCTCTGGGCTGGCTGGCCCCTTTTGTTGTTATCGCTAAGACGTTAATGCAGAAACTTTGGTCACGAGGGGTCGGTTGGAATGATGAGCTAGAAGAAGATTTAAAAGAAGAGTGGTTGAGATTTAGAAAAGAGATCCCTGCCGTGACAGAAGTACAGATAGACCGTTGGATACATATATACCACGGCAGACAGAAGCACGATTCAAGTCCATGGATTCGCGGATGCGTCTATGAGTGCTTACGCCGCAGTAATATATGTGAGAGCTACTGACGCAGATGGGCAAATACAAGTATGTTTACTTACCGCAAAAACGAAAGTAGCGCCATTGAAGCAAGTGTCCATGCCAAGGTTGGAGATGTGCGCGGCTGTACTGCTGTGTAGACTTCTGAAACATGTTGTGAAAATATTAAAAGTACAAAAGCACCAAGTATTTGCATGGTCAGACTCGCAAGTTGTACTTTCCTGGATAAAAGGCGACCCAGGGCGATGGACTCCATTTGTGAAAAATCGAGTAACTGAAATCAAGAAGATGAGTGAAATAAACGGGTGGTATTACGTCAATACTAAACACAATCCAGCGGATCCTGCATCGCGTGGAGTGATGCCGAGAAAACTATTGACGAATACGCTCTGGTGGAATGGACCGGCATTTCTAAAAGAGCCAGCCGTAGAATTGCCCGGAACCGATGTACCTGAAACAGATTTAGAATGCAAAAAGGTTACCAAAGCATTAGTTACTACAAGTAAAGAAAATGAAGAGGATTTGATACTTACCTTGATGCGCAGATACTCGTCGCTCAGGAAACTGGTGAGAATAATCGCATACTGTCGTAGATGGATGCTGCACCTGAAAAGAAAAAGAGAAAACAAAGATCACGTACCAACTTACCTGACGACTGGAGAAAGGGATGAAGCCCTAACCATTTGCTTAAGACGATCCCAGGAAATTGAATTTTCAGAGGAAATTGAAGATTTAAAGAGTAAGAGACAGCTGAAAAGAAAAAGTCGATTGTTGTCACTCGCCCCCTTTTTAGATACAAAGGGTGTGTTGAGAGTAGGCGGCCGACTACGCCATGCTGATATAGGAACCCAACAGAAGCACCCTATCATTATGACGAAGGACAATGCTCTGTTACCTCTTCTTTTAGCAGAAGCACACAGCAGCACTCTTCATGGCGGTCCACAGCTAATGGTAACGTATCTACGCTCAAAATACTGGCTAATCAACGTGACCAATAAGGTCAAGAAGTTTGTACGCAACTGCGTCGTTTGTATCTGGCAGAAAGAATTCTTAACACGCCTGCAACAACGGCCTAAGTGGAACCGAGTAACCAAAGATCTGGACATAGGCGATCTAGTACTGGTCAAAGATCAACGACTGCCGCCCGGTAGTTGGCCGATGGGTCGTATTATTGGAAAACATCCAGGCCCTGACGGCTTAACTCGTGCTTATGAAATACGGACTGTTTCTGGTGTTATACAAAGATCTATAACTCAATTGTGTGTTTTGCCCTGTTTAAAGGACTCCGTCCTTTCCGGGGGAGTATGTTCAAGTTAATTATCTGTATTTAAACGTTTACGCCATCTACTATTGACCTAGTATACTTAAAGTCTTAATTTTGCATGTTAACTTCACAATCTTATGTAGTCATTGACATTGCGGCGTACAGATGGCGTTACGGGTCCTAAAATCGATGCGAATCGTTGTTTACCTCAATAAATGGTTTTGCACTACCTATCTGCATGAACGCTGCATTTTTAATTCTCCCACACCTATCATCGACCGGTACACCGTTCATATTTTTTTATTTCCTGAAGTCGCATACGAAATTTTTCACATTCTGCCACCATTAAAATTTTCGCGTTACTGTTTTTGCAGTCGTAAAAAACTGGCATCTGACCTTTCAACCCAGAGGGTAAACTAGGCCTTATTGGGATTAGTCCGGTTTCCTCACGATGTGTTTGATGTAGTTAAGGGTTAAATAAGAAAATCAATTTTTGGTGGTCCAAAGGAATTACTGTATCGTCGTTCTGCTTACTGCTACTTAATACGGCTGGTCAAGTATATTGTCAGACTTGCAAAAGGTATTTGGAACCAAGTTCGGTCTAGCTAGCCATATGAGGGCTCACAATAGACAACGCCCATAGTTTATTTTAGGGTCGCCGTCATCAAAAGCGAGGAGGACTATATAAGGTGCTAGTAAGTTCGCTTATGTACAGTCACGTCTAAAAATATGTATTCACTTTGGAACTTATTACTAGAGAAGAACGGTCAAAATTGAATACAGATGCATATATATATATATATATGAAGCCGACTTTACAATGTGTACGCACCTTATGTACATTGCTTGAAGACGGCAACGTTCCATACAACGTAACAGCTCCGGGACTAAAGCCTAAGAGACAATGACCGTTCCGGATCAGGCACGTATTTATCCTCCAATTAGCAAGCACTACTGAACACATTCGACATTCCCGTGAGACCTGACCGCCGCACAGTGGAAGTTTCGTTTCAGTTGTAGACCTATATGAATGTTTTGTTATGACAAACTTTAAATAAATGGGAGTTAGAATCGAGACTTTTGCAATTTTGGGAACAGGTCAAACATAGTCAGAGTTACACATAAAGTAGTAGCAATACCTACACTTAAAGTTACTATTAATCTCATGTAACCACCTACCAAATTCAACAGCGATTCGATCAACGATATTCAAGTTATCGTTGAACAAATTATACATATAAACATGGAAACGCCAGATTGTTTTAATAGATTTGGAGAGCCTAGCTTTCTTGTTCAAAAAAATCTAAGGAAGTACGTCAGTGGTGTTGTCCCGTTTTCTTACATTGATTGGAAAGGGACGACACTACGATGTTGTCACTTTTTAATTTATACCTTTATTTATCGCACTGTACATGATCTTTTTTACTCAAAAATAGGAACACATGTCATTACATTGACTCATTCTATTGCAATTTTGACCTGATCTGACCATCTCAGTTGGTGTTATTAAACACGTCTTAGTATCAAATACACCTTCTCATTAGTGACCAATTACTCAAGTATCAGCGGTACGCGAAAAATATATAAAACTATATACCTGATTAACAAATTATATGATTTTTTTTATCTTTATTTTAAAACATAGACACATTTTTCACAACAATTAATAATTATAATAAAATTACGGAAAACACTCACGTATTTTTAGTACGCCCGCTTGCGTCATAGCGCACTGTACTCGGCGCTTGAGAATGGCATCATAGGATGTCCGAAAGACGTCGCGCACAGTGACTAAAAATACGTGAGTGTTATCTGTATTAATTACTCAACAAGTAAAAAGTCAGCCCTAGAATTGTGCTAAATATCAATCATTCATTCATTAAAATTAAACACCGGATTAATAGCGTTTTTTAACACTAAACACTCGTTTTCACAGGGACTCGATTTCAGTCATCATCTTTAAGGATGACTCACACTAGCACGGGACGGGATGAGACGGAACGGGGCGGGACGGGAAAATCTGTCAATTTCTATAGAAAGAATCACGTGATAGCTCGGAGCCCTCGGATGTCACGCGACCCTTTCTATAGAAATCGACAGATTTTCCCGTTCCGTCCCGTTCTAGTGTGAGTCATCCTTTACCCTTTTTAAAGTGTTTAGTTAGCCCTGTCGAATTATATCATAATTCTACAATCATTAAAACAGTTTTGTCCGTATTTGAGATCATATCCACCACTGTGCGGCGACTCTATAAAATGATGACCTATTTTCATTGATTGGAATTGTTATTCATCGAACTTTTAATATAATACGTAAATAGTATTTGACAAACACTATAATACTAATATAATACATGTGTATCTTGTATCTTGTACTACCATTAAAAGTTCGATGAATAAAAATGCCAATCAATGGAAGTAGGTCATAATTTGATATACAAAATTAAGTAGCGACACACAAAATACACCTCTAGCTGTAATATCATTATCATATGCTTCATAGTTACTGAGTAAAACCGCTGCGACATACGGACGGACGGACAGACGGACTGAACGAAACTTTAATGGTTCCGTTTTTGCCATTTTGGCTACGCTCTAACGCCGCTAAAAATTGAATATGAGCTCAATCCCTTTTTAACGCGGTTTGATAATATTCATACATGTATAACTAACACCTAAAACTTGATCGGTGCCAGTATATATAATAGGAATATATATTTTTTTTAAATAGCCTACTATGTTGTGTCCCACTGCTGGGCAAAGGCCCCCCTTCTGCTCAACCACTCATCACGGCTTAGTGCATGTTCACGCCAATCGCTAGGTATATAAATTACTAAATAATATTCCGCTCAGAATCTCTAAAACCATAAATTTCGCTTCCTAAACACAAAATAGCGTTTGACGCAACCCGAGCAAGCTTACCTTATTCGTATGTAAATCTATGAAGATGTTACACAAAATTCTGCAGCGAAATTAAATTTGGGTAGGTCGCGGACGTGGATGGGGAACTATTCAGAAGAGGTTCAAACACAACAACAGTCAACCAATTGGAGCCACTGTAGGACTTCTTTTTCGGCAACGCGTATGTAAGACCTTTGGAGTTGCAGGCGGCGTCCCTAGGCTACCGGTGACCGCTTACCATCAGGCGGGCCGTATGCTTGTTTGTCACCGTCATAGTATTAAAAAAAACATGTATGGCCAGCATATGTACCAGGCGGAAGCTAGATCTTTCTGAATAGCTACACCGGCGTCCGATGCCCGCCATGTCCGCTACCGCAGTAAGTCTTGTTATGAAGCTAGCGATACAGCTTAGAAAACAGTAAAATTACTTGTATTAGTAATTATTTAAACTTACACAATTCTCACACATTACAAAATTTACTAGACAGACTAATTTACAGAGAAAAACTCGGCGTCGACGAAATACTTGTAATAGTAGTTTATTTGGCTGTAAATATATAATGAAAGGTATTAAACCCATGCGTGGGTTCATGAAACGAGGCGTCAGACGAGTTTTATAATAACGTCAAACAAATCTTTAACGTAATTTTTTTTACAGCCACATACACTGCTTTATATATGTCACCGGTAAATTGTGAACTCCCGGCAGTTTATAATTTAATTAGGGATATTATAAACTAACCTAACCTATCAGTTTGTTTACAATCTCGCGCGTTAGTTTATAAACTAACGGTACTTACAATTCTATGGTGACATATAATTATACACATATCATGAGCTCTCCTTTAATAATTCAAGCCGGATATTTCGACCACCATTACGTATTTCATGAATGAAAACTTTTCTAAAATTAATATTTTTAAGGTTTTTTTTAATTCTTTGACAAATTAGATTTGGCTTCTATTTTCACATCGTTCGATATCAAATAACGTCATCTCGACTGATATTAGAATAAAGGTCAAAATTCCTTGTTATCCAGATATGTTCGAAATTTGAACAAAATAATATTATCGAAGTCGATATAAAACATATAATATAAATTAAAATAATTAAACTAAAACTAATATAAAACTAGATAAGAACTAAAACGTAGCTAAATACAAACTAAAATAAATCTAAAACAGGCCCTGGCTGTGGCATGGTACCGAGGACGCTGGCAGCATATTGGCAGCGTTTATGTATTCTGTTGTTATTTGAAACAAATATTAATTAGAAAAAGAAAATGAATGCACGCTCTGTTTTAATCTAGACCACACTACCGCTTTTGTTTTCATGACAACAAAATTACCTAAAATTACGGCCAGTTTAGAGGCAATTCGTGTAGTCATACACTTCCTATAAATCACATGAAATTAGCCCTGTGGACGGATACGGCTTCTAGCGCGGCATGCCTCCCTCTCACACCTACTTGTTAGAGCGTGATTACGAAAGGGACGAGCGATGGAAATACTGCCGTTTAAGTCGGGAAGTAGTTCTTGTACTAGTAAAAACTTTGTTGTTTGAACTACTTACAATTGGGAAGTTTTTAGAAGCGTGCATAGGTTTTTCTGTATTTTCATTTACTGCCTTTGACCGTAGTGCTTCAAAACGACTGATGAAAAGGAAAATTTCTTTAGGTTTTAAAAGTTCATTTAGTACTCTAGTTTTTGAGGTACCAACTCGTTTTGCTAATTAGTAGTTTTAAGCGATAAAATAATTTTATAGTAAAGCTTGTAATATACTTAAGTAATTAGTTGAATTAGAAAAAATAAATATTAACAATTATTTAACAAAACATAGCTCCTGCTCATTATTTCATTTCATTTATTCAGTCACATTATAAACTTACAGTGAAATCACCAAGTCGTTTACATGTTAATGTGTATAAAAATTTAAAATAAATTATCATTAAACTTTAAACATTATTTACAAATATGTCATAAGCGTAATTAAGGTAAACTTAGTAAAACATAGGTACTCCAATTCATTAAAATTCAAATTCAAAATAACAAACCATATAAAAAATGTCAAATAAAATATACACTTACACACAAATTCATCACAACTAAATAGTAAAAATACAATGTCAAAATTACTCAAGATTATTAAAAAAATTAAAATAACAAACCATACAAATTCATCAAAATAAAATATACACATTTCATCGTAACATAAAAGTGAAAAAAAGCCATGGTTATAAAACTAAAATTGTCAAGTGCGTAAAACATTTAAAATTTGGTAACACTTTCTGCGAAATCCACCAACGCTATCCGCGAATATATCAATATCATAACCCTCAACGACAATGACATTTAATAACGCCAGTGCCCTGGAGGTGGGCGCGTTGTCAGCCTGGCGGGTGCGCGCGCGCAGCCACGCGAACAGGCGGCGGCGGCGCCGCGCCGGCAGCTCCAGCACGGGCGACCCTCGCCACGCAGGCACGTGCAGACCCATGCGCTCCAAAACGGACGAATTATTAATATTATTGTTTAATATTCCGTAGTAGTGCTCCATCAATAACTGTTTCCGCCTCAGTTCAAGAGTGTCTAGCCCTACCATCCCTGTGACGAAAAGGGAAGGATACATATAGGGATAGTACCCAAAATACTTACTATACAAATACCTAGCAAATTTCTTTTGTACTTTTTCAACCATGTCACTATATTTGGTCTCGTAGGGGTCCCATGCGATAGCGCCGAATTCGAGTTTGCTACGAACGTACGCGTTATATAGCATAGCTGCTACCCTCGCATTCCCGAATAAAGAGGTCATTCTAATAATAAACCCAAGAGTTTTCGACGCACTTTTACAAATGTTAGAGATGTGCTGCCGGAAATTAAGATGCACATCCAAAGTAAGTCCCAGATCGCGAATCTCGTAAACTCGTTCCAATTGGACGCCTTGGAGAACGTAAGTAAAATGTATAGGTGTTCTCGCCCTAGCAAATGTCATGACTTTACATTTAGATACGTTAAAATGTAGTTTGTTTTTGACACTCCACTCGGCAACGGCATCAATATCACTTTGAAGCTTACCGCAATCTCCACTGTGTCCCACCTCAAAGCAAAGCTTCAGGTCATCAGCATACATAAGGCAGTCAGCCGACTCCACTACCCTGGGCAAATCGTTGATCATCACGAGAAACTGCGTTGGTCCCAGTGTACTACCTTGGCTTACACCTGAACGCGTGTAGTATGGTTTTGACTGGGATCCCGCAAGCTTCACATACTGACTACGATTGCGTAGATAGTCAGCGAAGAAGTGAAGAAGCTTAGGCGTGAACCCTAACTTCGCAAATTTTTGCAACAGTAGATCGTTGTCGACAAGGTCAAAAGCTTTCTTGAAATCAAAGTATGCCACATCAAGCTGTCGACAACGATCCATTGCTGCAGAGGCCCAGTCCACAAAACATACGTGGTTAGTGGTTGTAGATCTACGGCTACGAAACCCATGCTGAGCTTCATCCAGACTAGGAGCAATTTGTTGGTTAATACTTGCATCTATTACGGTTTCAAATATTTTGCCAAAAACTGACAATACCGCGATAGGCCTGTACTGCGTAACGTCTGACCCAGCATTACCCTTTGGCACAGGAGTGACTCTGGAAATTTTCCAGCATAAAGGATACCTAGCCTGTTGCAGAGCCATATTAAATATGTGGAGGAGTGGTTGCTCAAGTACAGATATACAGTCTTTGACCAGGAATGGTGGAATACCGTCAGGTCCTGCTGCAGAACGCAGCTTGAGCCTGCCAGCTGCGCGCCTTATCTCCCGCACACTTACCTGGTTCACCGATATGCATGTCGCATTAGCGTCTGCACATGCTGCGGCAGCTTCTGCATCTAACCTAGGCACGTCACTCTGGAAAACGTCCTAACATTGCGACATTGTTGATGGAATTATAACAATACTAAACTGAATTTAGGCTAAATATTTTATGTACTTACAGTATTTTAACATAGCAATTTTGAACTAGAGGTGTGTGTCAACTGATAAATAATGCAACGATGAAGAAATCACTGTGACTCACCGATCAATAGTATCACTGTGACCGAATGTCAGGGAAAGACGTTACAAAATCACCGTGGTTGTTCCTTCGTTTCTGTATCTATCTTCGTCACTCGTATTAAAACAAAAGGGATAGTAATAAAACGTCCGAATAAATACCAACCTAAATAACCTACGAAATACTAAACGTACTGACTGAAATGAAATACTAACTTTTCGAATGCTCATTTACTTACCGCCACCCAGGGTTAGCCGAAAAACCCGGAGTTAAGCTGTCAAATCCCATACAAATAAAAGCGTAACTCCGGGTTATGTGGGTAACCCCGGATGATGGTGCAAGTGGCTCTTAGTATTTTATCCGCACTCTTAGTATATCTGTGTGCCGGTTTATTTTCCAAACCAAAGTAGTACCTACAACTCCTACAAGTCATGTCGTTGGTCGCCGTACTAAGTGCTAGCGAGTGTGCTGACACTGCTGACCATCAGTTGTACGTAACCGTAGGCGTTAGCGACTGCGCGTTTCTAAAGTATGTCCGTCTCGTTCCTACCACTACTCTGGTAGGAGCGAGATGGACGTAGGTACACGAGCAGCATAGAGATATGATTTCGCGCTAACGCTTAAAAAGTAGATGTAGATGTAGTGTAGGGACTCCCGGCCAGACACAGGCGGGCTGTCGAGCACTTGTCGCATTCATTCAGCCCAGTTCCCTGAAGTTTGAGCTTCAGGTTACTGGCTGCCTTCCCATCCTACATTCTTCACTTTAAAAGTAGCAAGCAAAATACGAGTAGGAGCAATATTTATATCAAAAACACACACACAATAATTGACAAACGTGACCATTTTTGACCTCCCAGGTGCATACCCGCTTGATGATACGAGAATATAAGGTTATCGGTCTTGAAAATATGAAGTTATATTTAAGAGATGTGCTGTGTGGATTCGTCTTGAATTGTAATGTTACAAAAGAAAATAATTCACTTTCTCACCGACAGACACAGTTGCTTTTCTGGTCACGTTTTTAATGTTAGCATTATTGTTATATTAGTTCTGTGAGTGCGAATGTGCCAGTGACCGCTGTGACAAAATAACGATGATATTTCACTGTGACATTTTAGGAACATCAGTCACGGTGATAGAAGTGTAACGCCCCAATCTATATTTTGAAAGATTATACTGTTCGTGTTTGATAAAAGATAAAATATACTACCTAGCATGACCATGAGGGGCCTTGGTCACTTTTTTTGTCGCTTTAAGTGTGTGTGTCTGTTTGTGTGTCCGTCTTTCACGGCAAAACGGAGCGACGAATTGACGTGGTTTTTTGAGTGGAGATATTGAAAGGATAAGAAAAATAAATAAGGCAAAAGCTAGTTACTAATTATACTGATTTGCCGTAATATTTCCGGGCACATTACATCCCTCGCCCCAATGTGTTCGGCAAACAAATCCCAACAAAAGCGACACTAAGCACGTGTTTACTCTGGACATTGCATCCTGACATACGTGATTACGACTTGAACTAATCTCATGGCGGATGAGTTCAAGTGTAGACAGACACCGCACAATATAATAATAATACGCAGTAAAGCAAGGGAATCTGCGAATTTCTTCTTCCAAGATTTTTCTCGGCTTAATGACAGCGCAGGGAGCCTGCGTGCGTAGCCAAGATGCCAATCGCTAACGCTTAATCGCGAACGAAGCGCAACTGTCATTGTCGCACTAATAAGAAAGAGTGATAAAGAGAGAACTACGATACGTTACCGAGCGTGACAAACAAACTTACGGCCCGCCTGATGGTAAGCGGTCACCGTAGCCTATGGACGCCTGCAAATCTAGAGGTGCTAAATGCGCGTTGCCGATCCTTTAAAAAAAAGGATGTAAGGTCACCAGAGCTCCAAGAGGATTCACTGTGTTGACAGCTGGGGACCCACGGAACAAAGTTTGCCCCTTTAGCTGTCAACACAGTGAATCCTTTTGGAGCTCTGGCGACCTTACTCACCAACAAAAACACAACACACACACACACAGAAACAGTTGGGTCTAGTGTTATTAAACTGCGGTTTTCTGCAAGGTGGAGGTACTTCCCCAGATGGGCTCTGCTCCAGATTTGAGCGAGACGACATTCGTTGTGCTGTGCCCTACCACACTAAATGATATGCATCCGCTGTGCCCATACCTCTCTTAATGTTCTTAACATTCGTTTTCTACAGCAACTTATGGTAAGCACACAAGAGCTAACGGTGACGCAAGCGTCTGCAGGCTTCGGTGACCTCTTACCATCCAGTGACCAAGACACGGAATAAATAATGTGTAACGCCCAAGACAAACATAATATTAACACCGTGTGACACATACTGCTTTTCACAACAAGTAAGAAGAAATAAACAAAACCTAAAACAGCACCAACACGATTCCACTAGTTAATGCTCGAAAAAGTAGAAATGTGTAGTCTTTGAACAGAAAAGTGCCACTTTGATCCCTACCAGCAGGGAAGAAAAGTATTACTTTGATCCCCCCTTAATTTTAAACAGAAACAACCATTTTATGAATAGATGGTGTGAAAAGATGTTTCTATACTGCGGCTAATATCCATTTTGCTAACATCTCTCCTTATCCATATTTTAGTGTACGTTTATGTATGGAGAGGGTGTCGAGACGAGAAATTCGCGTGTTCAGTCAATTTGTCTTGACGCTGAAGGGTATTAAGATTTTCTCTTAGTGATATAGTATTGTTCTTGTTTAGTGGATTGATGAAAGGAGAATTATGCTTCACGATTATTGTTTCGGGACACGTCCGACTGAAGAAAACTCATTGATATTTGACAAAAAAACTACGAAGGGCACACTGATCTTTTCTGGGGGTAAATTCTTAAATTACCTACTTAAGTCAAGATTTTCTAAAATTAATCTATGTTTTTTTTTATATACTACGACGGTGACAAACAAGCATACGGCCCGCCTGATGGTAAGCGGTCACCGTAGCCTATGGACGCCTGCAACTCCAGGGGTGCCACATGCGCGTTGCCGACCTTTAAAAAAAGGAGGATTCGCTGTGTTGACAGCTAAAGGGGCAAGCTTTGCTCCGTGGGTTCTAACTTACATCCACGTGCATCTTCTTGGAGCATTGGCGACCTTACTCACCAACAGAAACAACACTATGAGAAGGGCTGGTGTTATTATAAATAAACTGCGGTTTTCTGTAAGGTGGAGGTACTTCCCCAGATGGGCTCTGCTCCAGATTTGAGCGAGACGACATTCGTTGTGCTGTGCCCTACCACACTAAACGATATGCATCCGCTGTGCCCATATATCTCTTTGTTGATGATGAGGTCAGAACCAACGTTTAATGTCTTCTTCTTATGAACCAAATAAAAATACTTGCTTGATGATTTAAGAAGCATTCAGTCAAATTGAAATTTCTCCTTTTTTTGAAGTTGAATGATGACAATTCCATTATTCAGTTTTACACACAACCACAATGTTTTTGTTGATATTTTCAAATGTGTTTATGTGAAAAGTCGTTTTGAATTATATGATTGACAGTTTTTTTGTGATTTTGGAGTTAATTACTGCTAATAAGAAACTGATACACCAGCGATGATTCTTAGATAACTTTTAAATCACCAGAAGGCCTAGTATAAAAATTGTACGACATTAACTTCTCGACCGCGTTAGCGTATCGAGAGTTCAAATTATATAAGATTTTAAGCTAACATGGTCATTTACACTATAGTTACTCCGGGAGCTCATGAAAACAAATGTACATGGTAAATATCTCGTTTTAAATAGTAACTATAGTTCAAATTATGTTTGCCGTTTATTTAAATCATCCGGCAACTTTCATATTTTGACCCCTCGATACGCTAACGCGGTCGAGAAGTTAATGTCGTACAATTTTTATACTAGGCCTTCAGGCGGTAACATTTTGTATTTAGAATTTTTAGTAACGTCCAGCTGGAGGTAATAGTAAAAAACAGTAAACCACATTTTCTTTATCCACCACTACCATATTTGTAAATTGAACAAACAAAAACAAACGAACGTATAAATAAACTAAACTCAAAATGAATATTTCACCTACGTGACGCAATTTTTCTATGTCTTCATTCTCCACGTATCAGAATACATCGATATACTCAACATACATTGCCGTTTTGATACCACACTATATCAAGATTTGAAAGAGATAGCAATCAATGGGGATTCCTCAAGTGAGATGTTAGAGTGGGATAGAGGACGAGAAAACAGAAAATAGTGTACTTATTGGTCCCACAAGCCAAAAGTGTCGACTCTAATATAGCGTGGATTGAATGCTAAAGAGTTGTCTCAGGATAGACATGTAAAAGTAAAGACTATCAAGCTGAAGGTCAGTCGTCGCCACGTAGACACAAGGTCACGAAATGTAAAAGTATTTATGTGGCGACACAGACCACCTTAACTACTAGACAGAGCATACAAGACTACACACGTTCACCGCACATACGCAGTCCTTTACTAATTTTGACGTTGACAAACAAGTATACGGCCCGCCTGATGATAAGCAGTCACCGTAGCCTATGGACGCCTGCAACTCCAGAGGTGTTACATGCGCGTTGCCGACCCTTTAAAAAAAAGGAGGATTCACTGTGTTGACAGCTAAAGGGGCAAGCTTTGCTCCGTGGGTCCCCACTTCCCCAGCTGTCAACACAGTGAATACTCTTGGAGCTCTGGCGACATTACTCACCAGTAGAAACACAACCCTGTGAGTAGGGTCTAGTATTATTAAACTGTGGTTTTCTGTAAGGTGGAGGTACTTCCCCAGATGGGCAATGCTCCAGATTTGAGCGAGACAACATTCGTTGTGCTGTGCCCTACCACACTAAACGATATGCATCCGCTGTGCCCATACCTCTCTTAATATTCATATTTCTAACTTGCCCACGCGTTTGCTAAAGTTCCTTACATAACATTTCCCAATCTCAATTGTTTACCTGTCTCTGTTCTGGACAATTTTATCCATTTTATAGCTCCCCAAACAGAAAACTTGTTTCCACAATCGTGTACAACCTAGTTCCTTAATATGTATACACCTGTTTACCTTATTTCAAGGGGTTAAGGTGAAGAAATGTACACATGTTACTGAACTCAACTGTACAGAGACATAAAATCTTTTCAAGTTCCGTTTCGAAGTACCGATACGGGTCTTATTTCCAAATAGGCCAATGAGGAAAGCAGACAAATGTAAAAAGCTTGTAATGAAAATGTACAGTCAGCCACACAACTATGAATATAGCCAAAATGCCATAAATATGTATGTACTCGTATAAATACAAGACTTTATTGATTACAGTTGTTTTGCCACTTTGGCTGTATTGATAGCTATAGGGTGGCTATATAGGGTTGCTAACTGGTAAACTACGAAACCCTACATTGAGCACGGCTCCACATGGTTTCTTAAATTTAGTTCACTAACTTTAATATTGAAATCTTTGATATTGATATTGTAATAAAAAAGTTTCATAAGTAATGGCATTTTTGACAGACATTATTACATTTCACGGTAGTTTGCCCTTTAGTCCCCTTTAAAGGGCACGTCCGATATGGGGTCCCTGTCGGTTATACGTAGACAGTAATTTGACAAGTGCATTTATTTTTATAAATTGCGTAGGAGGGAGTGGTGTGGAATAATCGTTTAACATTTACGAGTAGACGTTGTTGACAAGATTAGGTAAGGTTAATTTAGTTTTGGTAAAATATTATGTAGGTAATACCTATAGTAACTAGTTTCCATTCCATTGAATGGAATAAACCAAATAACCGTTGGTCTGATGACATCAAAAAACTGGTTGGTTCCAACTGGAAACATATAGCATACAGACACGAGAGGAAGTCCATGGAGGAGGCCTTCATCCGATGAGGGGTTGATGGCCGCAAACAAGCCGTAAACATTATAATATAATGTTTCGCTAACTAAGTACTTATTTTTAAAATTTACAATTTTACCCCAAAATTAAACGTAGTTATAGACGAACTTGACATAGGAATAAATTGCTTTTTAATGCTTAATATTAGGTAAATACAAATGGAACTGTAACTAACATGCATGTAAATTTTATATGTTTTTTATTATGTAAAGATAGATGCTTAATCTAATTTCCATGATTTTCAGACATGTTCGATATTTGGATGTAATTTGAATTCGATGATATTTTTATACTATAAAGTATACCTATTATTATGAGGGTCTTTATATGCGGGTTTTGAACGCATTATAGTGGGATAATGATATGTGGGTATACAAGGTAGTTTATGCAACAGTGATATAACCAATTATGAGCTTTTGCATACGACAGCTAAAATAGCGAAAAAAATCAAAATTTAGAAACGTGGCAGAATAGGGAAGATGTGTCCACTATAGAAAAAAAAAACAACAACAGTAACATATCAGAGACAACGTTATAATGTATACTTTTTTAATATTGCTGTCAGTCATCTAATTGACAGATAGAAGTGTTGGAGTAGAAAAACAAGTAAAAAGCTTAATTGCGACTTGGTATTACTATTATTGTACCTCGCTTTCCGAGCTGTGATACCTCTTAGGAACTCTCTTTGAAGTTCGGTTTAAATGCCTTTGTTACTCCGGTGGCCTTTTTTCGCAAAAATCCGATATGGATCCCACTCGGCCATTCATATTCTTTTATAGATATTATTCATAATATTACATGTCACTTCACAAAATTCGGATTGAAAATCGCACACCACACACCACACACACACACACACACACACACACACACACACACACACACACAGTAGCTGGGCCACCAGCCTAGGTCTCTTATGGTCGAAGAGATAGGACCACGGAAATAGGTGTCTTATTTATCTCCTCTTATTCGTGTGCCATAATATCATTATTAATTAATCAAGGCGCCTGGCAGCAATTCAACGGTGGGTGCGGCAGTGGTTGGGCATTAAAGGGGTTGTATTTCGCTCTGCAATTTATAGAGTTCTGAGTTTGGTGTAATATAATAGTTAAATTATGTGCCTATTTACATAATTCGAATATAACAGGCGTTTTATTTAAGAAAAAAGTATTGCTAGGTGACGTCCAAGTTGCGGTTAAAAGTACTCATTTCGCCTCATATATAAAGGCACTATACTTTTCATCAGAGTAGAGCTTTAAAATAGTGTGTGCAAAAATACAGGCGCAAATATTCAGTTGATCTCCCAACAATGCAATGACACAGAGCAACTATCATACCCAGGCGCCCGGATCAATTAATAATAAGCACACGAACTATTTCCGTGGCTACCTCTCCATCTATTGGTATAGTAAACGGAGACTACCTTCAAAAATAGGTCAATTTTGTCACCCTTGAACATTAATTTTGATGAACACGGCCAGTAAAAATGAAAGCTTGTGAAGCTGGGAAGTGTAAAGAGGCCATTGTGCAGTTGCCATCAGATATATCGGAGCTGCCAAGATGCTCACAAATACCTGAACACGCCTGTATTGTCAAGGCGGGAGAGTGCATGTTCAGATATTTGTGGGCACTTCGGTAGCTTCGATATATTTGATGGCAACTGTACAACGCCGCATCGCGTGTAGCGGTGCATAGACGTAGATTTGGCGATCGAGCCGGTCAAAATTGTAATGGTGTAAATTATACGGGGGTTCGGCTACGGTTCTGATATGTCTAAACGAGACACACTTCCCGTTTCGAGTTCGATTTCGATGGATTTCAAGCGGAGATTACCGATGCCAAAACCCAACGGTGCGCGGCGCGTGGTTTGAAGTACAAACAAGTGACGATCGTCTGACTCTCCACGTTCACCTCCTGGAACCGTAACCAAAACTTGGTTACGGTTCCATTTTAGGTTTTGGTTCCGATGAAACAAACTTATAAACTCCGGTTACCACCACCACCCTCCATAACTAGACATTGAAGAAAACAATGTTAAACATTCCAAATATTTAAAATAATACCGAATCAGTATTAGATTCGAAATTATGTTAATTGGAATTTTTAATATTCGTGCTTTCATAAGTCGGAATTTTGATGATCGGAGTTTTCATACGTTGGGATTATACAATTGTGAATTTTGATATATAGGATTTATAAAAATCGGGATTTTGAAAATAGGAAAATAATATTTCGGAATATTTGGATGTTCCCGTCCCGTAGTATTAGGTCGGAGTGAAAGTTTTTTCGTATTTTGTATACAAAAAGTTATATTTTTTTCAACTGGCTTTACTGTTTATATCTGGTAGATTTTAATAATATCGTAAGACTACTTATTTAAAATAGTAATAAATAAGGCAACATTCAGCAATACTTTCCTATAATTTTTTAATTGTTTTAATTTAATTAAACGAGTGAATCTGACGAAAAATACATTTAAAAATATTGATACAAAACAAAAAAAAACTTGCGAATCATGCAGTAAAAATGTGATATTTATGGACCGATGGTAGGTAGTGTTATTAAAAGTAGCACAAACAGTGTTTGGGGTTTTTTAGTCAGGGAATTTTGATGTAAAAAATGCAGCATTTTCTATAGACATTAACTATTTTCATACAAAATACGAAAAGCCTTTTTGCCCGGCCCGACCTAATATTTAGCTTGCTGATTTTCGAAAAATAGACTTCTTGCCGCTTAAATCGTGCAAATGTCCGAGTGTGCAGCAAGTTTATTCATAGGGGGTGCGCGAGTCTCGCTATATTGGATGCATTCAGCGCCAGCGCCTGAATAGACCCTGCATTCTGATGGTGGGGCCATGGAACTAGCGGGTTTTAGAATATTCTAAAAAAAACCTGGTTTTTCCGGTTCATTTGTCCGTTTGCCTCTCATTCTTTGTCTCCAGAACGCATTAAGGTAAAAAGTTTAAATTAATACCATTGACTGAGGTTTGCGGCAATCGAAAGGTGAAAAAAAAGGCGACGGCATAAAAACAGAACTGAATAGAATGAAACAGCACACACAAACCAATCTGTAATGACTACACTAACTAAAAATGGTATAAAGAACTAGGCATTTTCAGAACAAAGTGCACCATTTTAATGCAAATGGGTCCTCGATTTGTCATACAAAAAATATACAATTTTGTAACGGCTCATACAAAATGTATGAAAAAATGCGTTACAAAGCTGACCAAAAAAACGAAACACTTTTTTTCATGTTTTTAAATCAATAGTACTCGTGTTTCTGGTTATAAAAAACCCAAAACTTCCTATATTAAAAAAAAAGAAAATGGTTGACATATTTCATGTGCGGACGAGTCACAACACAGACCCGCATATGCCCATTTGGGCTTTTACTTGAAAAACGGTACGTATGTCGACTCCCTTGTGTTGCTTTAAGATGAAAAGAGACAACGGCTGTTTTCATAGCCCCTATTGTAATACCCAGTTCACACCGTTGGCTCCCTTTACAGTGCTACTTTAGATATCTATAGTCGAATATTCGGGATGTCGTCGTCACAACATCGGAAGTTCTTCACATTCTTACTTCGCGAAGATTTACTTCAAATATGCGTAAAAGGTATCTTTCCTAAAGTAAGTCTGTAAGACTAACTATTTGGATGTAAATATTCGTATGACGCAAAAAGTTTAACAATGCATATGCTAGAAAGTACTCTTTTTAAGGGTAATGTTATGTATAGCGCTAATAATATAAAAGAAGACAGGATGGGCACAGCGGATGCATATCGTTTAGTGTGGTAGGGCACAGCACAACGAATGTCGTCTCGCTCAAATCTGGAGGAGAGCCCATCTGGGGAAGTACCTCCACCTTACATAAACCGCAATTTAATAACACTAGACCCTACTCATAGTGTTGTGTTTCTGTTGGAGAGTAAGGTCGCCAGAGCTCCAAGAGTATTCACTATGTTGACAGCTGGGGACCCCCGGAGCAAAGCTTGCCGCTTTAGCTATCAACACAGCGAATCCTTCTTTTTTCAAAGGGTCGGCAACGCGCATGTAACACCCCTGAAGCTCGGTAGGGGGCCAATAATCGGAAGCCACAGTTTTTACAGTACAACAATCTGCAACCTAAAAAATGGACACGAAATATTGGGCTGCCGATTATTTGGCTGCCTTTTATACGGACTCATTTAAAACGTTTATCCGTAATTATAGTTGTTTATCCGTAATGGCATTATAGGATATCCGAATTATGGCGCATAGTGACTAAAAATACGTGAGAATCACCCGTAATTTTAATATAACATTTGTTCATCAATTACCTTTTACTACTTCACAAATCTCTTAAAATAAAGCAAACCTGTTACATACAAAGTTCCCAACTAACTTCCACTGCAAAACATTTGCAGTCACAAACCATCCTGCCAACAGTTTAAAAATAAACAGAGAAGTTGCGATCCACTTACCGTCATCGTTAATCAACTCCTTTTCTGAAAAAAGAGAGCACTTTATACACAGATCTCCGGCTACTAGATGGAGCGGAGACCATTTTTTTAACTGTATTTTTTTTTTATACTTTGACGGTGACAAACAAGCATACGGTCCGCCTGATGGTAAATGGTCACCGTAGCCTATGGACGCCTGCAACTCCAGGGGTGTTGACACACTCATGGCCTTGGGTGATACTCAAACTGGTGACTCGCGTATACGAAGGAAACAGTGAAGAAATTCGCAGCCACCTGATGTGTACCAGTAGCTTAGTTGGTACAGCGGTGGCAGTATATCCTAGAATCACGAGTTTCGTCCAAGATCATGACTATGAGTTTATTTCTAAGAAAGTTTTGAACGAATCGGTAGATGTTTCTTCTTAAGAACAAAACTTAATTGAAATTAAACACTTTCGAACGGAATTGAACGATTTAATCGCGTTTAACACCATGACCCTATGTTTCGAGCCCTTTGCAGCACTCGTTTTCTCAGGGTTAAGATGATGACTGAGAGAATGCGAATCCTCCCCGTCAAACAAAAAGTATAATACAAAAATATAAAAATAAAAACAAAAATAAATGTTGGTCTACCATGCCCCGAAATACTTATAAAGCTAGTAAAACACTGCCTAAAGTGCATTATACAATGAAAATTAAAATTTAAAAACCTTTATTTTCCGTTTTAGTTTTAATAAATAACAATCGCGGTAACAGAAGACAATAATAACAAAACTTAATTTATATTTACTATTAAAAATTAGGTATTTACCATCTATATTTGATTGCAATGTGGCAGTGCAAACCACATTTACAGGCATATTTGTACGTTTTTTTTAAATACTACGACGGTGACAAACACCTGGACCAAACTCCAGGGGTATTGCAACTTTGCAATTTAAAAACTTTTGTATATGCTCCATCTAGCAGCAACTGGTAATCCATGGCCTTACTTTACTCGCGACTATCTAACTTAGTTCCCAAGTACACAGTGCTTCATCCCTTTCTAACTTGCCGGGAATGCGGACGAAAGAGCAGGGCGGGATTTTCTTAAGGCAGTAGATAGAATAGTATAGTGGAAGCAAAAAGTGTATTTTAGTTTAACTAGACAGCCGACGGCTGTGTCGGCTCTTGGGATAGCTGACAGGTCAAAAGATAGACTTGGACGGATTTTATAAAGGAGAGAACTATGAAAGTGTGGGATAACATTTTTATTTCTTGTAAATTGGTAACAAGTGATTATTCTACCTAGGGTTTTCTCAGCGTATGCGACGGTTCAGGGAGCCAGGGGTCCTGGCAACTAATCCCAAGATTTGGCGTAGGTACTAGTTTTACGAACCAACCCAGAGGAGGAGGAGGAGAGATTTTGGTTCTCTCTGATATTTTGTACAAGATGTAAATAGATTAAGGTTTTTTCTGTGAATCAAATAAATAATTTCTATTCTATTCTATTCTATTGTATACTAGGCCTTCGGGGTTAGTTATTAGTCCGGTTTCCTCACGATTTTTCCTTCAAAGAGATTGGTAATTATCAAATGATATTTCGTAGATAAGTTCCAAAAAACTCAACGGTAGGAGTTGGGGTTCGAACCCGCAACCTTCGTGTTGAAAGTCGCACGATTTTACTGCTGAGTCACACATACTAACTGATTTAAGCTACTCCAGTCATCTTGTGAGACTTAAGGATGACTCCCACTAGAACGGGACGGGACGGGACGGGACGGGGCGTTACGGGACGATCTGTCAGTTTCTATACCTACAGGTTGTTCTTGAGCATTTTTTTAATACTATGACTGTGACAAACAAGCATACGGCCCGCCTGATGCTAAGCGGTCACCGTAGCCTATGGACGCGTGCAACTCCAGGGGTGTTACATGCGCGTTGCCGATCCTTTAAAAAAAAGGAGGATTTTGTGTTATCTGTGTTGACAGCTAAAGGGGCAAGCTTTGGTCCGTGGGTCCCCAGCTGTCAACCCAGTGAATACTTTTGGAGCTCTTGCGACCTTACTCACCAACAGAAACACAACACTAAGTTTGCTTTAACATAGTTAGTTTTATTAAAGTCGTTACTTTTTATTTTTTAAATTTTGTATACAAAATATTTACACGTTGAATCAAAAATGTCATGTCGAATACTTATACTGCGTTTACACCGTTTACCATAACGAGATAAAATTAAATTAGAAGTAATTTTCTAAATGGAGCTAATTACTTTTACAAATGATCTTAATTTCAGCTAAAGAATGCACCCTTGAATTTGAAGCAATTGCTCAAAAACACGTTGAAACAGTAATGTGATATCCGAGGGCTCCGAGCTATCACGTGATTCTTTCTTTAAAAATTGACAGGAAAGAACGGGACGGGGCTCGACGGGACGATCTTTCAATTTCTATAGAAAGAATCACGTGATAGCTCGGAGCCCTCGGATGTCACGTGACGTTTTCTATAGAAACTGACAGATCGTCCCGTCCCGCCCCGTCCCGTCCCGTTCTAGTGAGTCATCCTTAATTGGTAGTCATGGGAAGAAAGGCACCCATTTCACATATTTTGGCGCCCGAATATAGTGAGAGCGTCAATAGTGCGAAACTAAAATTTGCTTTTGCCCTAATTAAACAGTCTACTTTTCATATTGAATACGAGGAAAGAAAAATGCACGTGTATTTTATAAAATATATCTTAACATTGCCTGGTACTACGAGAACCGAAGAAACTTTTACTTTAAAAATTAGTTTAATGTAATGGATTGGAGACATAAATATCAGAATTAAAATCATACAATGCATTCATTTTTAACCAGATTTTTAATGCAATTGGTAAGACTTAAGAACAGTGCATTTGGAAAGTAAAGCGGCCTAAGGCGACAATGTAATGAATGCTCATTGAAGCAAGATTTTTGAGAGAGGTATGGGCACAGCGGATGCATATCGTTTAGTGTGGTAGGGCACAGCACAACGAATGTCGTCTCGCTCAAATCTGGAGCAGAGCCCATCTGGGGAAGTACCTCCACCTTACAGAAAACCGCAATTTAAATAACACTAGACCCTCACTCATAGTGTTGTGTTTCTGTTGGTGAGTAAGGTCGCCAGAGCTCCAAGAAGATTCGCTGTGTTGACAGCTGAGGACCCACGGAGCAAAGCCCACCCAGGTAGGGGTGTTGCAGGCGTCCATAGGCTACGGTGACCGCTTACCATCTGGCGGGCCGTATGCTTGTTTTTCACCGTCGTAGTAAAAAAAATTTTTTTTGAACTGCCGGTCGTTTAAAAAAATAGGTTCTTTACATCTCTCAGATTCACGGGATTGGTTTAAACTAAGTATCTGAATATTAAAAATGTGATATCATTTCTTAAGCGGGAAATTTTCTAGAATGCTGAGTTTCGTTGCCGAGAGAAAAGGCGACGTGTCCAAGGAAAATCTAGCTAAAATGTTAAAAATTCACTTTGCGCTGAATTTTTGTAACGTTTTTCAAAACGGTTAAACCTGATAAGCGCTTCAATATTTAACATTTGCGAAAATATTTACAGACTAAAGATGAAGCTTTTTTGAAGCATTTACAAAACAGATTTAAGAATGTATTAGTGTCTACACGGATTATTTTTAGGGTTCCTTACCCAAAGGAGAAAACGGACCCTTTTACTTCGAAATTTGGTGCTGGAGGAAGATGCTCAGAATTATCTGGACCGAACACCGCGCCCATGAATCCATCCAGAACGAGTTAAAGATACCAAGGAGACTCAGCACCACATGCTTACGAAGGAGTTTCGAGTTCTTTGGCCACATCGCAAGAAGGAGAGATGACAACTTGAAGAAGCTCCTCTTAACGGGAAAGGTGGACGGGAGGAGGCCTAGAGGCAGGAGCCCGACTCGCTGGTCAGATCAGTTACGTGCTGCCCTAAACAGCTCCGTTTGCGATGCCATCCACGCCGCCGAAGATAGCGACGTGGCGTAATAGTCCGCGACAAAATCTGACGAAGAGGCCACGACCCTCAGCATTGAGGACAAACGATGCAAGGAGGGGAGGATTACTAAGACTCCGATGTCCGTCTACCACCAGGCTGTATCTCGTGAACCGATAGTAAGACAGTTGAAATGTTAACAGAACTGATGATATATTTTTGTTGCCGCTATAACAGTGAATACTAAAATATAGAATAAAATCAATACGTAAAGGTATGGGATAACCATACAAAAATGAGGATATAAGGAACTTTTTGCGCCTGAGTTCCAGAATGTCGAGACCAACCATACCCAGGACAAAGCGGGAGGGAAATAGGGATAATATCCATATTTAAAAAAAATCAAATCTGGCAAATTTGCGTTGGACCCTTTCAATCATGAGAGTGTACTTCTCCTCATGTGGATCCCATACAGTGGGGTTGATGACTTTAGGCGTTTTCCTCACTATTGAGCGATGGTGGCGCTGCTGTAAGAGTGTGCGACTTTCACTCTAAAGCTCGCGGGGTCAGATCCCGGCTCGTATCAATGTTTTTTTAACACATAAGTACGAATTGATGGTGTTACAAGGGAAAATGATATATGTTCGGCGAGTGCGTACATTGAATTCCGAATGAAGCGATGGATTCTACAACCTATCTAAAGAGGCGTAATGAGTGATTAAACCGTTAACGCCCAAGACGAAAATAATTTTGATATCATGTGACACACACTGCTTTTCACACAAACTATGAGGAAATAAACAGTACCGAAAACAGCATCATACCAACACCACGATGCACAGAAACCTTGAATAGAAAAGTGCCCCTTTGTTTCCTCCTAGCTTGAACAGACAAAACCTTTTTATGAATAGGTGGTGTGAAAATATCGTTTAATATTTACCAATCGCTTGAAGATGTAGGAAAACACCGTGAGGAAGCCGGACTAATCCCGTCAAGGCCTAGTTTACTCTCTAGGTTGGATGTCAGATGGCAGACGCTTTTGGAAGATTAGCGCCTACGCCAAACCTTGGGATTAGTTGCCGAAGCGAACCCCAAGCTCCCTCATCATATCTTATGGCTTAAAGTTCACTGCTTTATTTGTAATTTGAGTCGAAATCAAACATCAATTTTTAGGTTTCTCAGCCAGTCTTCTGCTGCCGGGGAAAGCTGGTGGAGTTCCTCGATACCGCCAGGAAAACTGTAGAGTGGGCACTCTTCCACGATATGAAGTAGGGTTTGGTCCACGTTCCCTGAGCCGTGGCATAACCCCGGAAAACGCTAGGAGGAAGAAAAAGGTCTTTCTGTTCCTACCCATTTCTGCAGCATTCAAAAAAAAAATTCTTTCCTAAAAATGTTCGCTCTCGCTCATCATACTTTAGTAAAAGAGCAAGTCAATATTTCATAAAGTTAACAAGCAACTAGATTTCTTGGACAAAGAAGAAGTTATCTTTCACTTACCTTTGTGCAATTGAGTGAACATTTAATCTACAATGTTCTCTCCATTTTCATATAATACTTCGCTTTTTTTTAATAACGGACGAATAATTTTACGCTTCTGTAATAATTTTAGGCATTTTAGAGAATTCAAAAATATCTTGGGCCATAAGTGCCAAAGTTGTTATTATTCACGCATCTTATTTTGATAACAACTACCTGCCTCATATTATTATAAATTAAACTTCAAAATTATGTTAAAATTTAACTTCTTATGGATTTTGTTCGCTTGTGGATTTTCATACAATATAAAAATACTGTCGGTTGCTGTTTTGTTTTTAATGCGCATAGTTGGTATACGAGAAATTCATCGTTTGTACCGACTTAGTATTTGGTAACTGGTTTTTGTAATGTGCAATTCGAAATACCTTAGCAACTAAGGATAATATACGTTAGTTAGGTTTGGCAGTCAAGGTTCTATGTGTATGCATGTCAGCTATTTATTTGTTTTTTAACTGGCGACATAAATGGGCTCATCAGTTATCACTTGAAATAGTATTTACACATGTAAGATTAATAAATGATAAATATGGGTAACTATGTTACAAATACTAAGTACATTATACTCGTAAGTTAAGATTTTTTTTTGTAAACCATACCAAATGACTTGCCCCAAAAAGACGTATGATTATTATAAATGGCTTAGCTCTATAGAAAACATGAATTTGTAATCAGAAGAGAATAATATTATCTAAGCTTTCCCGAATTCAATCAACATAAGTAATTACTATCTTAAATCTCGCTATTACGGCAGAACCCGCGACAAGAACAACCACTTGAGCGAGAATTAATATTTATATAAAATAGAGCCCTTTCTGAGCAGACAGGTGTAAGTACGGTTTAATTAAAATTAAGTCACGATGTCTGTCTGTCTTCTGTTACAGCGATTGTTATTCTTTGAAATGAAACACTTTACACTGTTTTGGGGTAGTTTTCTTGTCGCTTCTTTCTGCCTCATAAGCCAGTTAGGGAAGCGTTCGTAAGTTGTATGTATGTTTATTCTCACAGGGTTATTTATAATTTTTAATTTTAACTATAGAATGCCCTTCAGGCAATGTATTATTAGCTTTAGACCAACCTTTGTTTTTGTTCATAATTATTTTTATAATTTTTATGTAGGTAGTTTGCACAAGTAACTTTGTTGATTGACGGGGAGAATTCGCATTCTCGCAGTCATCATCTTAACCCTGTGAAAACGAGTGCTGTAAAGGGCTCGAAACGTAGGGTCACGGTGTGAATAAACGCGATTAATCCGTTCTAAACTGTTTAATTTCAATAAGTTACGATGTCTTTTGATGGTTTTCTGTACCTAGTTGGGGCAGATTTATCTTCAAGAAACACGAGCTTCTAACACAGAAAGGAGATGGCAAAGCGGCATTTTACAGTACGAAGAGGCGGAAGAGGCTAGACGACAAAAAAATCTAATTAGTCCGTCTGTTAGATTATTAAAAAATATACGATACTTATTTTTTCTTTTGTTCGTCAAATGGAAAATGACGGAAATACAGGGCTTTAAAGTTTCGCGTGACGTCACACCTAGGTACAATCCCTACCTACAGGTGACGTCACCCGCCCTTACCACGGAACTTTGACGCTCTTCATACTCGTCAATTTTAGTTATCTTGAAAAAGGAAAAAATACATGTCTAATAATTTGGGATAATCCTTCTGACGGACTAATTAGAATAATAGTTTTTCAACCTAGTCGTCATCCCATTCTGTCTATTTTTGCGGGGGGGAACATGCACACAGACGCACTTCTCACACATTACATACAAAACACAAACCACACTAACAAATCTTGCACACAACAATCTATTAAAAAAAAAAAGTTTGTGCTACATATGAAAGAGTAAAGTATAAAAAGAGAAGGAATAAAAAAAAAAACAAGAAGACTTATAACTAAATACTGATTTTGGGGCTACTTGGCCCTGCCTATAACGACATTCACAAAATATTTTATAAACGGGCAGTCCAACCGTTCTGCACAACACCTTAGCATGCTGTTGCTGCTGCCCCGCACTCGTTTTAGCAGTGAACCTATCCTCTTACGCCTAATGGCAAAAAAGTCATCAGTTCTTGCTTCGGCGCACATACCAGAGGCACTACAGTGCTTCGGCAGCCTCAGCAGCATCCTAAAGATGTTATTATACTGCACCCGTATTGTGTTATAGGCCCTCTGCGTGAATGTCACCCACAGGCTGCACGTATAAAATGTTTGACAATAGGCTTTGAAAAGCGTCAGTTTCACCGTTTCACCTGTTCGTTACAACGTGCAAACCTGCGGGCGAGCATATTGCCTCTTACAGCCATTACTCTCCTTTCTCGTTCGACGTCTAAGTATTTTTGTTTACGGTCTAGTCACAACACAGACCCGCGTATGCTCATTTGGGCTTGTAGTTGGGCGGTGGGGACACGTACCGTATGCCAACTCGGTGTTACTAGAAGAGATTTCAAAATTCAAATTCAAATCATTTATTTTCAGACTCCGGGTCCATAGAGGGTTAGTAGTACAGTATTAAATCTTAAATTAATGATTTAATGAGTTGAATTAGAGTATAGAAAGACAAATTGTATGCTTGCTAGCGCCACTGACGTAGTATATTTCATATATTTTTTAATTTATAAGTTACATAGAAAATATTAGGTTCCAAGTTTTATAAAAAATCTGTACCACCACTTTATTTTCTGAATAATCTAAATTTTATGTAGAAATTATTTAAAAATAATTAATTATAGTGTTTTGTTGCTTGTAATTTTATTTCGATATATTTCATATGTAAAACATGAAATTTATCATACAAACGAAACGACACTTTAAAATATTTTTCATTAAGTAGTCATTTCAAAAAATTCAGCGTTCTTATACAAAAATAACCTGACTAAATAATTACAGTAACTTGCTTAAGTGAGAATTAACATTTCCAGCAAATAAAGCCCCTTCATAGTAGACAGGTAAGTAAGGTTTAATTAAAAGCGGGCTACGATTTGAAGGTTTTAATTGGGAATTCAGTCGTTAGTGTGGATTTATCGGATGTACATATTGAAAGATAGTTTTCCATTTAGTACACATTGAAAGATAGTTCCCTTTTAAATGAAAACAAATCGCTTTATATTTTTTTACCTAAATGCATTTTTAACATATAAGCTTGAAAACATTATGTAAATGATGTAAAACTCTAATTAATTTTCATTTTGACATTTTATTACTGAGTTTTCTATTTAATAAGTGTTATTTGGCGACCGGTTGGCGTAGTTGGTAATGACCCTGCCTGCTAAGCCGATGGTACTGGGTTCGAATCCCGGTAAGGGCATTTATTTGTGTGAAGAACACAGATACTTGTTCCCGAGTCATGGATGTTTTTATGTATCTGTATATATCGTTGTCCGAGTACCCGTAACACAAGCATTCTTGAGCTTACTGTGGGATTTAGTCAACAAGTGCAATATTGACCCAGTGTCCTAAAAATAGGACATAATATCTTGAAGCTTAAGATTTTCAAAACCAAGGTTTAATTTTAATCGAAAAAGAATCTTCTGTTGTTCTAACAAAATTGTGGTGTCCTAAAAATAGGACACTTACACATAGGGCCTTACGAGGGTAGTGAGCGTCACGTGATCGGCTCGAAAAGCTCGAAGAACACGTGGTATTTTCCATAGAAATTGACACACCGTCACGACCCAGCCCGGTGTTTGTAGCATGAGTCATAAAGGCATAAAGAATAAAGTAACCAGATGAAAACCCCAAACGAATCGCTTAAAACGTAGCCGTAAAAAAGTGATTTAGTAAATAACGCCTTATGAGGTGTTTTTGTGAGGGGCGATAAATATAGCCCAAGGCACAGTACACAGAAAGCTAATTTCCTCACAATCGAAGTAAAAAGCAGAATGTATCTCCGGCACAAATACCTACCCATTTTATCCTCGACTACTATTTTAATTATAAGCAGATTCTAAAATCGCCGTCTATCGTCCTATGTCACACTACCTGATCAAACATCACTGAAATGATTCACTGCTGAAACGGTCGTATAATCGTAACACAAAATATATCGGTATCGTCCGTTGACGGTGGATTAGGTATCCAGTTCTTGACTTTAGCCGTCGCCAAGATCATCTACTTATTTCAATAGTTCGTATTTAATAGTTCTACTGCAAATATAAGTTTACTGTAATATCATTCAAAAGGAGAAAGTTCAAGGTTGTCCCTCGTAATGTGCCATACAAGATAAGTGTCTTTATGCACGTTCGCTTAACCCGTTTAGAGAGGAATTATATTCATGCATGTTATTCAATCTGCGCATATGGTTAGAAAGATATACGGAGAGATTTATTCATAGAATAAATTTAGGACGGTTATAGGTATCTGGGTACCAATTGAAATGGATTATTAGTAAATGAATTTTTGAATAATAAAATTGAATCAGGCGTAACCTTGCGGAATTCCAAACGAAAACAATTTTACTTTGCTATTACCAAAGCGACAGAATTTTTTTTGTGAATAATATTCACATTAGGTTTTTTTCATTTTAATAGGGAACATTAAAATATAAAATGCCACTGTTAACTAAAGTTTTCTACAGTGTTTTGAAAAGTCGAGCTCTGATGGTGAATTAAATTTTTCATATTACTTTTTTAATAAATATGAAACTAAAACCTAATGATTATAACAAGTTACGGATAACACTCGTGTATTTTTAGTCTTAGCTTTGACCTCCAAGCGTTGAGTACTGCTCGTGATGACGTGGGTGGGCGTACTGCAGCTCGTCGCGGCGCGCGCGCCGCTCTCGATGACAAAATTGATTGAGTATGAACCTGTATTAGAATCCCGGGATCGTTTGACTCAATATTCGGTTCATCGAATATAAAAGATGGCAAGCACACCGAGCTGTGTCCACTATACACTGGCACTACTATCACTGAACTTTTTACTATAGACTGTACACTATTAGTATGGACTATGAACATTAGTAGATTACATACCAAGGCCGTTTTAGTGGGAAATGTCTCGCATGCCATGTAATTGTCAGCCGAGGCGAAGCCGAGGTCGACGAACATGTGATCCGATGCAACGGCCGAGGTTTGTATACTATTTTACTGCCCGACGGAGCCGGCAGGCGGCAATTTAGTTTTGCGTAAAGTGAAAAATATATTCCATGTTTGTATCTGTAGTGTCATTCTAATCCTTGTTTGTCTTTTTCTTTTGTTACTTATGCTGTTTTCTGTGATGTCACAAATAAATGTTTTTAATTTCTTTTTATTCATTTTAGTGACTAAGTATTTTAAGAGTGTCATCCGGAATTTATTATTAATACTTATTATAATATTAATGTGTCTCACGATAGTTTAAATCCGATGAAGCCGAGTGGATTTATAACAAAAGTCAGCCATATACGTTCACATCCGCCGAATCTGCTATGCGGATGGTAGAATTGTCCGGCGGATACACTTGCCTCCCGAACGTAATGCCGACTTATGAAACTTCGGGTTAAAATTGTAACATCGCTCAATATTCAACGTTCGATTAGACAACAATCCTGCGAAACACGTACCTTTGAAAGTTACTAAGAGTTTTATACTAAAATAAAGTTATTTTTTTACTAAATCACTAAGTGGTGTAATCCCACAGCTTTCGCTGTTCCACTATGCCTATATAATATTGTTATAGCTTAAATATGCCTCGAACAATGCACAAAACCGAATAATACGCAAAACATTAACTAACCAAAACATAACGAGTATATTTATATAACCTCGCTCAACGCGGATTTTAATAAATTGAGATTTGGTGGGATTAAACTAAGCCGATGAGGAAAAACCGCGGACTAAGCAGGCCTACTATCATGCAATAACCCGCTATAGGCCTGTCCAAACAGGTTCCAAGTGCTGTAAATCAGAACATGACAAAGGATATTTCGAACAAAATAGTAGGTTGTATCACAAATCACAAAGGAGCAGCATTGCATGTTTACGCAGAGTTTAATTCTGAATTGACGCTTTGACTGTCATACAACATACTACTTTTCACATCTTAAAGGAAAATTAAGGCTGAATCTCCAACTCTCTACGCTACCTCCATAATATTTCATCCATGGTCAGACTCGTCAACCACCAATCCCTAAACTTCTAACTCTATCCAAGGCTCAGGGAGTCTGGAGTTGGCAACTCATCCCAAAACTTGATGTACGCCCTAGTTTTACGAAAGCGACTGCCATCTGAATTTCCAACCCAGAGGGTAAATTAGGGCTAATTAGGATTAGTCCGGTTTCCTCACGATGTTTTCCTACATCGAAAAGCGATTGGTAAAAATCTTAGATATTTCGTACATAAGTTTCGGAAAACTCATTGGTACGAGCCGGTAGGATTTGAACCCGAGACCTTCGGATTGAAAGTCTCACGTCATACCGCTGGGCCACCAACGCTCCGTCAAACTTTTAGGTCACAGCGCAATAGGTACGCCGTGTGACGTGACGGAAAATACCGACGGCTATAAAATTGACCTTCTCCGGTCACGAACAAATATAGAACAAAATAGCCGGGCGGGCACTTTCTCAAGTAATTGATAAAAAAAGCACTGATTAATTTAAGGATGGAAAAAGTTTAATGGCGTTATTCATAAACGTACTTCAACAACTGTTTAGCTGAATGATTGTTTGTCCTTATCTGTCACTTTGACAATCGCGTTTGTCAGAATGGGAGAAAACATAATTTAACTAAAGCTTCTGTTAACTTTTTTATGAATAAGGCGGTAAATATATTACAGAAATAATAATTAGTTGTAATAGAGGGGATTAAATTCCTCAATATAAGCACTTAGTAATATAATCTTAAAGTGTAAAGATTAACGCTAAGTTTAATTGTATGGCTTATGTTATTTTTTATGCAATAAACAGTTATTTTTTTTCGTTTTATCTTATCTTATTCCACAGATAAAACTTTCATATACGCGATCCTTAACTGGCGCAGTCGCTGCGCCATGCTAGGCACGCCGTGTGACGTGACGGGAAATACCGCTGACTATAAATTTGGCCTGCTGCGGTCACGCACACGTACAGAACTAGCCGGGCGGGCTGTGTGGAATTAGAGATATAGTTAATTTGCCTACAGGAAATATATTATAGCAACGATTGAATTATAATGATGTACTTATAGTGTTGGGTACCTACTTAACACTAGGCCATTTTGTTCAAAGTTGTCCCCGCACTTTTTTAACGTGGGTATTTTAACCGCGATACAAAGTCTATAAAAAAACTGTAAAGGAATAAAAAAAAATAGTTAAAAAAACTTAAAAACACGCTTTTAGCACGCACTAAAAATTACAAAATAATTCGGACATTTAGTTTGATGACTTTTAAGAGTTTTCCCTTTGCCAAATCTTCATTAGATCGCAGGTAATCATAAACAATTTCAGTTCGTCTTTATTAAATATTTACTATGATTTATTTTGAAAGAAAGCGTGGAGCGTTTTGTCCATAAACGCTCCACGCTTTCTTTCAACTGATATGGTACGGGTGTTGATGTGGGATGCAACCTGTGTAGACACACTAGCCCCGTCTCATCTTCACCGAATCTCTGTGAGGGCAGCGGCAGCGGCAGAAGCGGCGGAGAAAGCAAAGGTGGAAAAATACAGTGACATAATTGTGTTCCTTTCAGTGCCGAGACCTTTGGTCCGTGGGACCCTAGCGCTCTGAGTCTCTTCAGAGACCTATCGGAGAGACTCAGAGACGCCACAGGTGACCCAGAGAGCTGGCTGCTTCCTCGCGCAACGCATCAGTCTAGCAATCCAGCGAGGAAAGGTTGCCTTCGGTACTATGACGCAGGGGCCTGTTTTAGTTTTATTTTAGTTGCAATTTAGTTATATTTATAAATTTAAATTTATGTTCGAATATATTTTCGTTTAGTTTAATACAGTAAATGGTTTATATATTTAAGTAATTCCTATTCAGTGGGAGTATTTTAATATTTTATTGCAGTAAAGAAAGAAAAGAACAGTCAATAGTATCAGACTGGCGTCAAGTTTTATTATAATAAAAAAATTGTTTAACAAACAACATACGGGCTCACTTTCCTAAACTTATGAATTCAATCGCTAGTTACACATTGCCCAATGACCCTAATATTCACTCTCGTCCAGTAATGAACCTTATTTTTTCTTAGTACAAGGTTCAAATTCGAACGATCGACTGTAATTCTGGTTAGCATTGATTGGACCTCTACCACTCAGCGCGTTCCTATTTGCCTTTGTAACATTTATCTGTTAATGCAACGTTCAAAACTAAACTTTAAGTCGTCGGCAATAAGGTTGGGTTTGAAAATATGTGGCCTATGCTAAAGGTGAGAATATTAATGATGTAGACGAGTGCATGAAAGATCTGGTATTAGGTTTAATGTGGTCCGCCATTTTGATTTAAGCGGATTTGTAAAATGGTAGCACATTAACAGGATATGGCATGTAATAGGAGCAAAAATTAAATCAGGAATTTCTTTCAATTCTTCTTCTTTGTCTTGCCTATTTCCCAGTTCAGCTGGGGTCGGGCCTCCTCGTACGCCGGCGCCAGGAGTATCTGTCCTGGGTTGTCTCATTTGTTAGGTTGTGTGTCCTCATCTCTTTTTCGACATTAGACCGCCACGTTGCCGGTGGTCTGCCTCTTCCTCTGGAGCGGATTGGAGGAATTTCTTTCAATTGTCTCTAGTTATTGACCGAGTGAACAAAGCGTCTCCGATTGAGCTTAGGCAAAAATGCTTTCAGTCAATTTGTTCTCCTCTGCACATCGCATTTATCATGTGAAATTTAGTAAGCAAGGTCTATAATATAGGTACATAACATAATTTTTTTTATTGTCGATTCACTTTTTGGAAATTTTGAAAATGGCGGGAATCGGTACAAATTCTCTTAAGACCTTTATGCCAATACCACTATTCTATTTTGAGGTCTATAGCTCACACAGTCACTTGTTTTGTTTGCAAGTTATAAATTGAAAGACGTGTCATATACAGGAAAAGTGACCGAGGCCGCCGGTGAGCAGGGCTGGGATCAAACCAACGACATCCTGCTTTCGCGGCATACGCCTTAACCATCGGGCTATCCGATCACAATAATTTGTAGTATATTTATTTATTTAATCGTATGGCGTGCTTACATAAACAATTACAAGAAATAGTAGCTAAAAAATTTACAAATCCACATTCAGGGACCCGAGCCACGAGATTGCGTCAGGTGTTAATCTGTTTAAATTTGTAGTATAGTAGTGTGACTATAAAAAAATTACATGAATTAAAACAATTATTACTAACAATAAATGATTTGATTCGTGCTTCACAATGGGTTCTCTTATTTATCGCCAAAATTAATTTTGATAAATGTTAGCGTAGAGATTTGGGCGTTTTTCATGTCGCTGTTTATAAGCCCCATCCATGTTCGTTTGGGTCTGCCAGGTCCTCTGGGCTGCGTACTCATCTCTAGAACTTGTATGGTCATGTGGTCTTGGGCGCCATTTGAGTCTGGTTTCAGTGAGTTCTTGGATTGGTCTGACTTTGAAAGTCCCTCGTATGTGGGTATTTTGACGCGGACCAGCATTGTCACTCCGCCGGTCCAACTGAGCATCCACATCTCGGCAATGTACCTACTACACAATTTAAATGTTATAAAGGCGTGGACGGTTTTTTTTGTATGCACAATTGGGAACTCCAAAATGGTACACTTTTTTTTTTAATTAGAAAACTCCCGTGAGTATCATACATAATAAAATTCTTATATCGGGTTACTCACGTCAATAAAGTCAAAAATAGCTCGACACGTTTCGAAACAGTCCGTGTCCCGAGTCATAAGTCATGCGTCTAGCCGCGGCGGCTGCTCTACGCACACTGCGAGCCCCAGCGCGGTCTGATCTCAACTGTTCCGAAACATGTCGAGCTATTTTTGAATTTATTGACGTGAGTAGCCCGAGACAAGAATTTTGGTACACTTTTTTCTGAAAATCCCCATAGGCGAACTCCTAGACATACAACTCACATCACATTATACAGACTTTAATGCGAAACTTTTTGATTACCCTCATATCCAACATAACTGCTTTCTTTACGATCCCAAAATTAACTTCACGAATAAAAGCGGAAATTAAAAGGAGAGTAAATGCCATAGTCATAAAAGGGAATGTCAAATTTTCCCTGAAAATAACTTCTTGATAACATCCGTTTATGTGACACGGAAAAGGCATTCAATTTTATTTGTGAATTATAAACAATCAATGTACACACGCGTTCAAAAGTGCATTTGCAATTTATGAATTAATTAATTATAAATTGAAACAGATGTCATATACTACAGAAACAGTGACCAAGGCCCCGGTGAGCAGGGCTGGAATCGAACCTGCGAGCTGCTTTCGCGGCAGACGCCCTAACCACTGGGCTGCCCGATCACGGCAGCCAAAGTCCGTCTTAAGTACCAGTATAAGCTATGATCCTTTCTTATCTTAAACGTTTAAGGTAAAAAGTACTAGACGTAGGTCTAAGCTGTAGGATTGGCGAAACGCACTTACCCACTAGGTAGGTTACTATTAAATTCCAATTGTATCCCAATCTACTTAGAGAATCCGTCGTTTTTACATTTTGATTCCCTTTGTAAATATATTGGAAATGTGACATATACGGCCGTATCTTTTGATTCCGTTGACGTAGAGGTTTGATTTTTTGACACATTCAAGGGCTCGCCGACTTGTGTAGTATGTGTTATCAATTTCAACTTGCTTCAACACGTTCCCAAGATAAAGGGTCTTGACAGACAACAAATTGATTCTATAAGGGTTCCGTTTTTTCCTTTGAGGTACGGAACCCTAAAAACAACCGGTACACAACCACTATACAGGACTAAAACGTTCGTTAGTTATTTATATTACTCCAATAACGCCAAATTCCTAGCATAGTAATAAATATTGACGGAGTCCACTATTGGAAAATACCACCACTATCAAAAACTCGACGGTACAGAGGACCGTTAAACTCATAAATGAGAATTTATGAACAGATCGCTGGCGTTCCTATCGGGAGCGCTCGAGTATTATGACTTTTAACCTCACTGTATTACTCGAGTGTCGTTTTTTTTCAACATATAAATAAGCAGAAACGTCTTAGAACGGTACCTACCATATTACTGAGAAAGAAAGGAAAAGTGAGAAAATCTTTGACTCCGGGGTCTCAATCTCCCCCCCCTCCCCCCTTGAATTTACCCAATCTTGATATTTCTTTGTAAAAAAAAACTTGTGAAATGAATTTGATGTTTCTCGCGACGTAGCAAACTAATACAACTACGGCAATTCCGTGGGGTTTCGAATGTCACGTGACAGTTATCTAGGTTCATATTGAGATATTACAGTTGAAATTCAATTTTAATTTGTATTTAAACAGTATAACTCGAGTATTTTTATCGCAATGAGGATTACCGCGAGTCGATTTTCCGCTAGGGGCGCTAGTGGAACGTGGGTCCTGCGGGAACATTTCAAATGTCACTTTGACGATTTTCTCATACCAATCAGGACCCACGCATGAGTGGCGCCGCCTGGTGAGCGACAATAGGCTAGCTCCTATAGCGTGACATGTTTCAATTGCATTGGGCAGTCAGCGTCAGACAGAGTGTTGTTGTCACCTCCGTAGCTCAGACAGCCACAGCAGCAGTGTTTTAACCGTTTTTTTATTATTTTAAATATCTACTACTATTTCCTAGCGTTTTTTCCAGCTTTGCCACTGCTCAGAGAGCCTGGGGTCCACTTTGGGGTCAATTCAAATACCTACTAAGGTTTTATTAGGCAGATATATTTTTATATACCAAATAAAAAAATTCTATTCCAGCACTTCTATCTGTCAATAAGATGATTGACAGTGACATTAAAAAAGTAGGTACACATTGTAACGTTGTCTATGGTATTCCATAAGATCACTCCTAAATGATGCTTCTATATGCGCACTGTTGATATTTTTTTTATTTCTTTAGTGGAAATACGACATGTTCCACATTCTGCCACCTTTCGAGATTTTGTTTTTTCGCTATTTTACCTATCGTAGAAAAACTAGCGTAGATATGTAATAGCTCAATTCAAACTCTCGGGTTTATTATCGGCGATCCTCAAGTTTTAAGAACCCTTATTATATCACTGTTGCATAATAGTAGTTTATACAACAGTGATATAATAAGGGTTCTTAAAATTCAAGGGTCGCTGTTAGACTCGAGAATTATAAGGAGTAATTATGAGCTGTTGCATACACTAATTTTTATACGACAGAAAAACAGCGTAAAACGCGAAATTTTGAATGGTGGCAGAGTTCTGTGCAGTGAAAAATGTCGTAAGCCACTTTGGAAAATTAAAAAAAATAACACTGCGTCTGTCATATTGTATGAAAATCCATAGGAGCAGTGTTAATATGGAATACCATAGACAACGTTATTATGTATAATTTTTTAATATGCTGTCAGTCAATTGACAGATAAAAGTGCTTGAGTACAAAAACTACTATTATAGTAATGCTTTTACTAAATACGGAACTATTTATTTTCACCCCAAGTATACAGCGGCATAAACTATTCTAAATTATTTAAACCGTGGTCTGATTAGGTAACATGCCATCGACTGTTTGCCCGCGTCTAACCAACACCGCAACCCATTAGTAAATACAGTTGGTTCACATACTAATGTTAGTAAATACTCACGTTGGTTGACCTAAATATGTCAACCACCGTTACTGTTTACCTACTGTAGGATTATTCCCATTTAGGTTTTTGGTCAGTCCGCGACAAGAGTAAAGTGAGTTACCATTTTATTGCGTGCTACCTTTATTTGTGATTCTAATACAAGTGTTGTATTTTAAGTTGATTAATTTGTATAGGTATGTTAGTATTTTGGAGGATTTTGTCATACACAGGGACAAAATTATAGTGTGTAGTAGTGAATGAAACCCATGTTATAATTATGCATATTTTATTTCGTGGAATGGATTTTGAGCTTTTTTGGGCCTTACGCTAAAGCGTCCGACTTTGTCATCGTACTAATGTTATAAATGCGAAAGTTTGTATACTGAATGGATTTTAATGAAACTTTACAATAATATAGCTTATGCATCAGAATAACACATAGGCTATAATTTATAAAGATATTGAGTGTTGCAGACGAAGTCGCGAGCACCAGCTAGTTATTAATGATGTATTTGTAAAAATACCTTCTAAAATAATAGTTTTTCTACTCCAGCACTTCTAACTGTCAATTCGATGACTGACAGCGATTTTTAAAAAGACCCTTATTATATCACTGTTGCATAAACTACTATTAAACCGCATAAATCTGGGTGACAATGAGTTAAAATAGTCATAAACTGACGTTGGCTTATCTCGCTCTTATTTGTATTCTCGGGCGGTACGGGCATTAGCTGTGGGGCGCTGAGTAAGCGCTCTGATAAGAGAGATGTATGTATATGTGCTGTGTTATGGTGCTTAGGATACGTGATAATAGAAATACGAGGCCAGGTTATGTCGTGTGTAGGTATCAAAAGTAAGAAGACACTAGGTTAATTTGTGAGATTGTCCCCAAATATTTATTTTATTTATTTATTTACTAATAGAGTAACATAAACGGCCCAGTGGATGACTCTATAAATAATTGGTAATTTACACATTTTCACAAATAACTTCTGAAGTATCAAACAAACCGACTGCATGCTTGTAGTCCACTTCTTTCTGCATGTTTTGCGGACCATCCAATGTATTAGGTATATTCTTACCATTGTCAAATTTATGTTATGTTATGTTTTCTGCTACCTCTGAAATTGTACCAGTGAATGACAGGTAAATTGCCTCTATCTGCCATCCGGCCTCCAAAATAGTAATTAAATCAAAATAATTAGAAATAAGTTTAATAAATTCATTAACAGTTTGGTGAAGTACCTCAAGCCCCGTCTCCAGCATGTCCGACATTTACTCCTATACATTTTTCTCAGTCTCCCAATATCACAGCACGCAGATAATTTAATTTTTCACAAATTGTAAAGGCAACTACACCTCTAATCATTACTAAAAATAATATGAATAATCTGCATATCCATTATCATAAATAACTAATAACCAGTAGAAATGGCCAGAATATTGTGACATCACTACATAGAAAAAAACAAAGTCTCTTCCCGCTGTTTGTATGTATATATGTTATGCTTAAATCGTTACAACTACGCAACGGATTTTCGTGCGGTTTTTTAATAGATGGAGTGATTCAAGAGGAAGGTTCATGTGTATAATAATAACCCGTGCGAAGCGGGGACGGGTCGCAGGTTGACTTAAAGTAATGAGAATGATTTCAATTGATACTGGCCAGCAAGAAAAAAAATATGTAGATTTTCTTTTGTTTTATATAAGTCAAAAATTACAATCTTTTTAATTTACGACTCAAAATTTGGATAATTTTATAAATAATATCAGCGAGAAAATGGTTTCGTGAAAGCGTCTATGGACGTGAAAAATGTGAGAATGTCCCTTTGTCTACGATTTGCCGCCTGATCCGCCGATGGAAATTTGGTGTTGGTACAAAAGATTTACCAAAGATAGACCTATGATTCTTCATGCTCGTGTTCAGAAGAAAGTGGCTAAGTTTACACAAAATAGGGTTGGTGTGTCACAGAATAAGTAAGCCATAAAATATGAGGTGTCCCGTGGTCGTATTAGAAATATTTTAAAGAAACATAATATTCAACAACAACACTTCAAGTGACAAATAGCACCCAAATATTTCGCTAAACAACCAGAAGAAATACCTACTCATAGCAAGTGCAGGCGATTACGAAGAAACCATTTGGGTAAAGAAATATCAATAGTAATGGATGACGAAAAGTACTTCACATTTTCCTACGATAACAGGCCTGGTAATGACGGATATAACACAACCGACAAAAGTACTGTTTCGGACACCATACAATTTTAATGTAAACTCAAATTTGAAAAGAAAGTACTCGCCTGGGACGTAATATCTCACACAAGAATTTCAAAGGCAGTGATCAGAGAGTCATCAGGACCAGCTATCAATGCTCAAGTATATTGTCAGCGGGAGTGCTTGCCAATAGTGTCTCGATTTATAAAATTTAAAAACATTTATTCTCGAAATATATACAGTAAGTGTAACTTACCTAACTACCTACCTCTACCTACCTTAAATCTAAAGTAGGTCCTTGAGGCATTGTACCTAGAATGCTGGCGGCATTATAAATAAACAGCATTCAGATAGAAAATACATATTCTGGCCTGACCTAACCAGCTCCCACTATGCAACCAGCACTCAGAAGTGGCTGGCAGTGCGAGACATACATTTTGTACCCAAGGAATCCAACCCCCCAAATGCCCCCAAAGCTCGTCTAATTGAGGATTTTTGGGCAATCCTGAGTAGACTGGTTTATAGTGATAGGTGGGAAGCAAAATCATCAAAACAATTAAAACGCAGATTACAAAGCCAACTCAAAAAAGTAAGGCTGGACAATGGTGCAAAGTATGATGAGAGGGGTTACAACAAAGTTGCGAAAAATTCAAGATGGGGTCCTTTTTCCATATTGTAGATTTCGAAATACTAGTTTTAATTTATTTAATAAAGAAATTCTGTTTTAACCTATACTTACTGAATTTATTTGAAGTACCGTGTTTAGGTACGTATACTCGGCTGAAAAAACTCTTCATTATGTCACGATTGTATAAAATAGTAATTTGATCAACGCTGAACAGAAATGAATAATTATTTAATATTTTCATGCAGTAATTTCGTTCTACTACACGGATAGACAGGATCGTTGTCATAATAAACACACGCTTGCATCGTAATGTCATTAGTTACATTTTCTCAGCAAAAGTACAGGCCGTTATCATCTTTCAGCGCTCTCCTGTGGATAATCGTTGATGTACGGGTATCAGAGCCACCTGATTTAACCGACGCCATTTTGCTTTTTCTCGCATGGTTCATCTTGGCTCGTTTTTATTGGAGTGGAATTGAAAGTCATTTGGGAATTGTATTATATAATAAACAATTATTGTGAAACTTATAAACAGTTACAATTAAATATTCATATTACAATAAAATATATCCTTGTCTTGTAGCATGTCTATTCCTAAGTGTCAAACTATTCCCATACCAAATTTCATCCAAATCCGTTCAGCAGGTTTAGATTGAAGAAATAAGAGACACAGATTAACTTTCGCATTTATAATATGAGTATGGATATAATATGGACTAGTATGGATACGGGTTGTAAATATTTAGGCGTAAGCTGTAAATTTACATGTTTCTGTTTAATAAAGAACAGAATAAATAATTCGTTTTCATTTTTCTATTGAAGGACAATATTTGTGAAGATGAATACATTACCAAACCCATCTTTATACGTTGAAATTAAACAATTTAGAATTTATTAATCGCGTCTGTTAACACCATGATCCTACATATAATTTTAACTATCTTGGTTTATTTATACTGACATTCATTTTGGAGCTGCCGCGCTACGTTTCGAGCCCTTTACAGCACTCGTATTAAGTGTTTAATTTTAATAACAAAATAAAAAAAATACCTATTACAGGACATACTTATGGTTTACTATTGTCTTGTAGAATTTTATTTGTCATAAAATCGATTCGCAGAATAATTTATGGCGTTTGGCAGAATCACCTTCCGCATACTGCTTTCCGCATACTATTGATTTGCAGAATTAATCTTTCCGTTTAATTTTTTTGGCAGAAAACCGTAACCTAACCCACTTTCTGCATTCTGCCAAATTAATATTATGCCAAAAAAAAAAAGTATTTTCTACTAAAAGTTTTGCTGCGATACGTATGTTATGCGAAGTGTATTTCTGCCAATATATATTCTGCCAGATGAGGGTAACCCCATTCTTATACAATGAGCGACAATCGCAGAAACAGAAGACAATATTACATCTTTCTACGATTTCAAGGTTGCGTTATTCCAGTTCTGACGACATTGCCGTTAAAAAAATGTCCTACTGCATTATCCTGCAAAATATAAATCAAACGTGATCGTCACGCATTTTCATACTTACTTTCTTTTACGTTATAAATATATTTATTCTATGTCAATGGTTTTAAAAAGAAAAGTCCCGTGAGTATTAGACATATTTATACACTTAGGTATATCGGGTTACTTACGTCTATAAAGTCGAAAATAGCTGACTGATTGCTGTGCGCAGAGCAATCGCCGCAAGCGCGTCTCACTCATGATTATGGAACGCGGACCGTTCCGAAACATGTCGAGCTATTTTCGACTTTATAGACGTGAGTAACCCGATATAAGTATATTAATATGTCAATGGTCGTAGCACACCTACGGAGCTCTCCACGCGAACTCGAATCGATAGTCTTTTGTCTGGTGTCGGTACCGACACACGGGCTGCCCTCATATTCCGCGGCCGCCGGTGCATGCCGCCGTCAGTATTATATAATCTGTCTAATTGCAGGCAACCCTAGCGTTGTATGGGGACAGGGGCCTTACCATTGACGTTTTAACGCGATTCAGTTGACGACCTAAACTAAGTCGCTTCCATACAACTGTTGTACCTAAACTGAACGTAAACTGAATCGCGTTAAGACGTCATGGTAAGGCCCCAGGGTGCGTACCCAAGATACCAATCGCTCACGCTTAATAACGTATCGTAGCTACCTCTCTCTATCACTCTTCCATATTAGTGTGACAATGACAGTTGCTTTTCGTTAGCGACTGACCGCGAGCGATTGGCATCTTGACTACGCACCCTGGAGACCAAGTGTCGATTGTTTTTTGCGTAGCGTTCAAAACAGTTTGTATTCGTTGAAATTAAGCACTTTAGAACGGATTAATCGCGTTTATTAACACCATGATCCTACGTTTCATCATCATCATCATCATCATCTTAACCCTGTGAAAACGAGTGCTGTAAAGGGCTCGAAACGTAGGATCATGGTGTTAATAAACGCGATTAATCCGTTCTAAAGTGTTTAATTTCAATGAATAACAATCGCGGTAACAGAAGACAATATTAGTTTGTATTCGCTTTTTCTATGAGAGATAAATCTGTAAAGCGCGCGGTTGTTTTGTGCGGCAATCGCAGCGTTATGACGCATGCGATTAACGGAATGCGTTTGCCCCGTATGTTTCACCTGCTGCTTTAACCGCGTAAAACAATGGTCTATAATTATATTACCTGATTTGAAATAATCTGCGTCTATCGCATCGCGTGTAACGTAGCGTTTATCACATAGAACAACCGCGCGCTTAAGAACTGTTATATAATCAGCGGCTGTAGCAAACACAAAGGCTACTAAATGCAAAATGCTGTTCACTCAACAAAATGCTAAATTGAAAACAATGATACCATGGCAACATGGAATAATTTAGGCGAGGTGACTAACCTATTAACAGTAGCTTCCCTAAAATCTTAACCCGAAATTCAATCAATCCAAGTTTGCCGTTGGCAAATTCATCCCCTTTATTTGGCGTCAAGTTATCCTTAAGAAAATTCCAATCTCTATCAATTAGGGAAGAATTAGACGATGATAAATACAATTTGTCAAAGGAGAGTTGGGGCTAAGTAAGGATGGCGGGAGATTGTGGGCTTATAAGGTCAAGAAAGGAATATTTTATTTATGGGCCAGTTTGTCAATTCCTGTTTACGACAGTATTATTGTATAACTATTATTTTTAAATAGAAACGTATGCGAACGATACTTAAATTGAGGGTTCCGCTCAAACGATGCTCCCCCATTTATGACCTTAGTACTTTTGAAAATACTGGGGGCACGGAACTCTCACTGTGCGGTAATTATACGGCTTTCACATTTTTTCCTGTACTTGTGCTACAAGCTCTTACTTTTTGCCAAATTTCGTGGTTCTAGGTCAACGGGAAGTACCCTATACATTTTGATTCCCATATCAAATGTATGGGAAATGAGACATAAACGGCCGTATCTTTTGATTGCGTTGACGTAGAGGTTTGGTTTATTAACAGCTTTAAGGGACCGCAGACTTGTGTATGTGTTATTCATTTCAACTTGGTATCTTTACGCGTTCCTCAGATAAAGGGTCTTAACAGACAACAAAGTGATCCTATAACGGTTCCGTTTTCCCTATTAAGGTACGGAACCGTAAAAAGGAGAAGTGGGAAAATTTATGACCTCGATCGGGACTCAAACACCCAACTATACGCCCATCCACTTCACTATATCTCTTCTAATGCACCTTAGGGTGGCGTTTAGTAACATCTACCGTAAGAAAGTACTTCTTAATCGGCATTCTGGCTAAGCACCCCGTTAAGGCGCCTTTTTAGGGATTTGGTGGAAATTCCGGGCAGGGCAGAGCAGGTGTGTTCTCGATAACTTAGCTGGCAGGGTCGTGGTTTCGAGTCCCGCCCGAGGTGATGACTTTTTCCACTCCTCCTTTATTTCTAAGAAATTAAGTAATATTGTCTTCCTGCATTTTTTCCACATATTGTGATCAAAATTCAAATTTATGTCCAGGTTGTATTGTGTCTCAGTTTTTTGGTGAGTGATGACTGACAGCTGATATAAATATTATTGTGTAGGGAAACTTAGAGGCAAACAAAGCGCAAATACAAAATAATAAAACCTTTAGTAATTATGATGCAAGTGTGGAAAATAGCTTTTGACGTGACAACGTCTTATAAATTGGTTTGCCGGGTGACACTTCAAGAAACTGCGTTACGCTCCGCTCACGTTATGCGCTCACAATGAGAGCGAGTGAGAGGCACGCGTCCCTTCCACTCGGGCATGGTTAGCCCGCCTAAGAGCGAGAGAGACAGACATAAAAAGTGAAAGGCACGCGTCCCTTCCACTCGAGCACAGTATTTTACCACTCAAAGTCGTTGTCACGTAAAACTTTCGCCCGTATACCGACTTTACAGGCAACCATTTTTTTTTCCGGAGTGTCAGAGTGTGATAACGGAATCTTGTCGATACGCGTAGGGGAAAAGCCTACAATTAATTCATAACGGTAAAATCGCGTTCAAATTGCATGAGCAGTATTAAAGCTTATGAATAAATTCATTAATAAATTGACCATGCGTGTGTACGAGTAGGAACATCATTGTGTAAGTTTTTCTATGTCGTAATATGAGTTTTCCACTCATCAACTCTAAGCTGGAAGAGGGGGAATCTCTTCAGAATAAGTTCGCCTTTGTACTTCAATTATTCTCAGTGGTTTTGTGATCTATTTTGTGTACATTAAAGTGTTTACTTCTACTACAATACAACACGTATTTAAGAATAAAAGAACAAATTAGCAATAATTAGGTATTAATTTATTAGGTAATAAGCATTGTAAAATAGAACTATAAACATGCCTGTTTTATTTTACTCAAAAACATTCGTAACGTACCTAACAATGTTTTCGATTCCATGTCAAAAGTATGCTTTAACCTACTGTAAGTTCATTAAATTAAGTTTAACAACTTACGATACACATCAACATGTCTAAACTAAAATTTGAGCCTTACGCCAGTGAATTTAAGGTTCAAAATGAGTCGTGATACACAAAGCGCCATGTCAAATGTGATTTGCTCTACGAGTAGGATCTCGGAAGTGAAATTGTTTTAATTTCCTCTCCGGGGATACTTGGAGACTTACGCGGAGATGTAAGGAATATTTACGAGGTCACACGCCGTTGAAAAATACTCCAAGAGGATTCACTGTGTTGACAGCTGGGGACACACGGAGCAAAGCTTGCCCATTTAGCTGTCAACACAGCGAATCCTCCTTTTTTTAAGGGTCGGCAACGCGCATGTAACACCCCTGGAGTCGCAGGCGTCCATAGGCTACGGTGGCCGCTTACCATCAGGCGCGTCATATGCTTGTTTGTCGAAAAACTATATGCCGAACTTTTAAATCTCGAATTTTATAATTCGGATTTAGAAAATCCCAACAACAAAACTCCGATCATCAAAATTCCGACTTATGAAAGCATGAATATTTAAAATTCTGAAAAGCTTAGCTAACAAAGGTTTTGATGGCCTGTTCTCATCCCGTTTTCCCAAAAAAAAAGTATACATTTGTTTTATAAGAAACAATAGTAACTAAAATGTAAGACTTCTTTTCCAACTAGCGGCCATTTTGATTTTCATGCCCCATGAGTACACGTAGCTCCCCATATCTTTCGAACTTTGGTGTCCCAGCGATAAGGCGTTCCACTTTCAATCCGAAGGTCTCGGGTTCAAATCCTGCCGGCTCGTACCAGTGAGGTTTTCGGAACTTATGTAGGAAATATCATTTGATATTTATGAATCACTTTTCGGTAAATACTAAAATAATAAACAAATAAAAAAAGTTAATAGGACAGTCTTACCGAAATCGACCTACTCCCACAGTAACCTCAATAAAGCTTGTGTTGTGGATACTAGGTGACGATAACTATATACAATTATAAAGCACGAATCAAATCATTTATTAAATGTAATAAATGTTTTGATTCATGTTTTTGTGTTTTTTAAGTAGTCACACTACTATATATAAATTATAAATTGAAAGAGATGTCATATACTAAAGAAAAAGTGACCAAGGTCCCCGGTGAGCAGGGCTGGGAACGAACCAGCGACCTCCTGCTTTCGCGGCAGAGGGTTTCTTTAGTATATGACATCTCTTTCAATTTATGACGATAAATATAATTGATAGATATATATTTATACATAAATACATAGAAAACATCCATAACTCAGGAACGAATAATTATGATAAACACACAAATAAATGCCCTGACCAGAATTCGAACCCAGGACCTCCTACTTTGTAGGCAAGGTCCCTACCGACATAGGCTAGGACCCGTTTAAGGAAAACAACTCGAGTGAAAAAAAACATCGCGAGGAAACCGGAGTAATCCCAATAAAGTCTAATTTACCCTCTGAGTTAGAAGGTCAGATGGCAGTTGCGTTCGTAAAACTAACGCCTACGTCAAATCCTGGGCCAAAGTGAACCCCAAGCTCCTTGGCCGGTAGCATAAGCCGGGAAAACGCTAGGGAAGAATGAAATGATATTTTCGTACAATTCGGGGGGGAAAATAGTCTACTTCAAAGTCACACATATCTTTGACGCGAAGGGATGCTATGTCATCTTGCAACTCATCCATGTAAAAAGCAAAACTAGTACAACATTGACTTTGTATAAGCCCAAGAATTAAACAAAACTTTACATAAACAGCCTCAACATAAACCCTCGACGTAAGGGAATTTCAGACATCCCTCAAATTAATGCCGATGTCAAAGGTGCGCGATAAATTTCCAACGATAAATAACAGTACCCTCTGATTGGATACAGACCCGACCATGTTGTTTTAGGGGCACCTTTAAAGTACAGGGGCATTTTAGCGAGAAAAGATCCAAAAATATCTTAAAAGGTAGATAAATAAATTTAGATTGTTTTTCCCACTCAAAATAACGAGCTCCTTTAATCTAGGAGAGAAAAACTATGGGATAAAAATAGTCTCATTTTCAAACGTTTTACGTACTGTAACCATTTTGTAACCGCTGTACAAGATGGTAACGGAATAGAAAACAAATTAAATCTTTTGTTCTCTTCTAGTGGAATCGATAGAGCTGGTGATTGTGCGTGGGATTGTGGGTGTCCTGTTTTAGAAAAATTAGTTTTTGGATCTGACGAAAATGCCCACAGATGGTACAGCGACAGATAGTTCAATAGAAACAGAAGCTGGACTAATAGGGCCCAATAGACAGTGGGCAAATAGACGGCCAGCTGATCGTACCCATTGATATGGGATGCGGCAAAACGTCACAGTCGTCAAAGCTAAAACCGTACATGACAACACGCGCATGTCCATAGGCTACGGTGACCGCTCACCATCAGACGAGCCGTATGCTTGTTTGTCACCGTCGTAGTATAAAAAAAAGCACCCGATCGCCAAGGGGTGTTCAGCCATCAGTCAGAAAGGGAAGCCATAAGAGGGTAAGGGGAAGTGGAAAATGTAATAGCCTCGGTGGAGACTCGAACTCGCGACTCTGGGATACATGCCCATCGCTCTAAAAACTGAGCCGCACCCCATGGCCTCGAATTTCTCCACCATACCCCTCTTACACGCTATAGGCGGGCGCTTACAACATCAACCGTAAGAAGATAGTACTTCTAAATCGTCGAGTGGAGTGTCAAGCTTGAGAATTCACTATTAAAACCCCCCAATGACCACCCGGTTTAATTTTAATAGTTTTTATGTTGTATGGGTTGTATCTTCTAAAACCAGGTCAACTTGTGATAGTGCGATCTCGTTTACTCTGATACAAATAGAGAGAGTGCAATGACTTGGCTGTTGTCACTAACTCAATTTATCAAGGAAACTGACAGACATCGCACGTTGTTTCTTAATGCCCGCAACTGCAGTCGGTATTCGAATGTTACTTATATAACATTAATTTTCAAAATATATACAGTAAGTGTAACTTACTTAACTACCTACCTCTACCTACTTTAAATCTAAAGTAGGTCCTTGAGGCATTGTAACTAGGATGCTGGCGGCATTTCCTCGTTATAGCTGGAAGCCACCAGCTCTTCGGTCACCAGTAACATCAACCAGACCTTTCGCGATTTCTACGAAAAGCTGGGACCCTATGGAACAAGAGTTTATTAGTTTATGTTACTAACAGTAAACAGTAAATTTAATGGGGATCTACTTAGTATCGGGGATCTAAAGTGATGGACCAAATTTCGCTTTTATATTTAGTAGATTTTGAGTTATAAAGGGGGTCAAAATTGCCACCCGATGGTTCGTGTAAATTATGCACACTGCAGCTACCTGAACTTGGCTGGACACGCTGCCTGTCTAGATTGGAACATGCATTATTAAATACAGTATCTCATAAAACAATGTCGATTTACTAAAATTAATTATACGAGTATATTATGTACTTCGTGGCCAATGTCAAAAACAAAATTGTAGTAATTAATTACCATGTCAAACATGAGTCGGCAATAATGAATTACATATAAAATTATACCATCAGGTTTTGGGTTTCATATATTAAAATATGCTCTGAAATTTCAATTTAAATGCTTCATGTTGAATGTTTATACGTGCAATATTTTAAATTCAAACAAGACCAAGTGCGTAATTTCTAAAAATCCGCGCAGCTAGAAGAAGATCTTTGTTAGACGTTCTCCTAAATATATCGGTCTTGAAATGTTGGAAGCAATTAATTTATTTAAGGAGACGATCCAACAGCTAATTAAATAACGGTAAAACCATAGAGGAATTATACTATTATATGAAGTCTGTGGTAGAACTTAAATAGAGATACATAGCTAATTACAGGAACTCAGAAATAGGTGTGGTATAAAAACCATACATTTAACCTTTCTACGCCAAAGACATATCTACGAGTATATATTGGCACCGCAGGTTCAACGCACATGACCGATATATCGGTCACAGAGTAAAATAAATCTACACTACTAAAGCATTTTTTTAATACTACGACGGTGACAGAGAAGCATACGGCTCGCCTGATGGTAAGCGGTCACCGTCGCCTATGGACGCCTGCAACTCCAGGGGTGTTACCTGCGCGTTGCCGACCCTTTAAAAAAATGGAGGATTGGCTGTGTTGACAGCTAAAGGGGCAAGCTTTGCTCCGTAGGTCCCCAGCTGTCAGCACAGTGAATCCACTTGGAGCTCTGGCGACCTTACTCACCAACAGAAACATAACACTAAGAATAGGGTCCAGTGTTATTAAACTGCGGTTTTCTGTAAGGTGGAGGTACTTCCAAAGATGGGCTCTGCTCCAACAAAATAAAGCTCAACAACAAGCTCCATAAAGTTCAACTTCAGTTTTGACATTTCAATGACGTGGCGTGGAAAATGGAAAGTAATAAAAAGTTAGAAAGTTTTGAGACCATATTTTCCTCGTAAATTTTTCCTAGATTGAAAGAACTCGTTATTATGAGTAGAAAAAATAACCTACATGATTTGCTGAATTTCTTGACATTTTTATCGGTTGCTCTCGCTTTGGAATCGCTATCAACTGCGCGATTCGAAAGTATATACTTCTATAGTTTACCATTTAACGTCGAAAAATCAGGGTTAGGTTACTCACCCAATTTTCCTTACTTTTGATGTATAGGTACACAGAATTTAAACTATCGTGAGACATATTTATATTACAATACATTATGTATAACACTTACGTATTTAAGTCACCAAGTGACATCTTAGTATTTCATTATCATGAGTTCTATGAACGTCACTGCAACACACTCAAATATTTATATTTTTATAGTAAAACCAGGGCTGTCCTAAGCCTTAATAAACCCATGATTAGAAGCACAACACTTAAACTTATACTGTTCTCCAAATCAGAACAAAAACCGCTTATATTTTTATACTGAAACCAAGGCTATCCTAAACCTCAATAAGCTTGTAAACCGACATTTCCTGTATAAGACATAAAGTTGACAGTGTACCCCATAAAGTTTTTATGGTAACGGATTTATATTCAGAACACAATGTAACGTGATGTGTTGTTTCGTTGTTTTAGTTTTTCTGTGTGAAACTGTGGGGAAATCATCATGTAGTAAATGGCTTAGAAAAAAAGGATGAGCGGAAAAATTCCAATTAAATTTATATGATATCATGATGCAAGTACTGTCTTAAATAAATAAACGATTTATGTAAATAAAAGTTTCTACGGAACTCTCGGTGCACGAGTCCAACTCGCACTTGACTGGGTTTTTAGTCAATATGCGCGGCATGTTTCGGACATTCTATGATGTACTAAAATTACGTTATCCGTAATTTCACCATAATAATATGTCTTACGATAGTTTAAATCCGATAAGTACTTTATCCCTTGTTTAGGAATTAATTAATTGATTTATTAGAGGATTAAGGATTAGTAATAACTTTATCAATGTAATAGCTCTGCCAGTTATTGTCGGTATAACCACATATTAGATAATTAGAGTATATTATATAATAGTTCTTAAGAACATAATATTTGTGTATGAGTTATGCAAAGATTTCTGTCAATGTAATACTCAAAACATAATGTACTATTTTCTACTCCAGCACTTCTATCTGCCAATTACATTTTTGTTAAAACAAATCCAATTATTTAATTAAATATTTTGGTTGTTATTAAAGTACTAACTCTATTATACAATTATAAATTGAAAGTAGTTGTCTTATATTAAAGAAAATGACTGACAGCAATATTTAAAAATTATACATTTTAACGTTGTCTCATAAGAACACTGCTCCTATGGATTTTCACACAATATATGAGCACTGTTGTTAATTTCTATAGTGGGCAAAACATCTTTCCTATTCGGCCACGTTTCTAGATTTTGCTTTTTACGCTATTTTAGCTGTCGTAGAAAAACTAGCGTATGCAACAGCTCATAATTAGTTCTTAAAACTCTCGGGTCTATTATTACGAAACTCGACTTCGTCTTCTTTTGTAACGGCGACCTTCAAGTTTTAAAAACTATTATATCACATAGACAAGACAAGACCGACGCATGAGTGGCGCCGCCTGGTGAACAACAACACGGTAGGTCCCATGAACCCATGCTTCTATTTCGTCTTAAACGAAAATTCAAGCATTTTCCAACTAATGAAGTAGATATAACAAAATTAGCGCCTTTTGCACTTAATCTACGCCTCCCAAATCTTTAAAATACTAAAGTAACAATATAACTTTATTAAGCATTTTCAAACCTAGAATAAGAAACACTAGAGAGTAAGTTCCTAAATATTTTATACTGCCAACCGAAGATACACCATTTTAGGGTTCCGTAGTCAACCCTCATAGTTTCGCCATGTCTAAAAATGGGTGTAAAAGTCAAGTCAGAAAGAGAAACCAAATGGGCAAAGTGGGAAATAGTTATTTATTATACAAGGGGCAAAGTTGTTGTTTAACTCTCGGGCTTATATTGAGACCCGAGCAAGCGAAAGGTTCCAAAATTGAGCCACGAGCGAATCGAGTGCGGGATAAGACTTTACCAATTTAAGGTGTGACCTCCGATTGGGCATATTTACTACGGCCACATAGGACTCACTTATACTGGAGTTTCCCCACATGTGGATAAAAAGCGTTTTTCCACGCTAGTTTTAAAGGACAAAACAGCGCTTTCCAAGCTAGTGAGGGGAAAATTTAATTTATCCGTAGCCTTGGAAGAGCGATGAGCTGGTATCTAAGTGTGGTTGGTTCGTTTAAATTTGGTATCGTTTGCAGACATTTCTGCTTAAAATAACAACTTTTATAAAACCAAGTTTCTATCCATTATGACTCCATGTTCAAACTTCTTGCCCTTATCAGGCGGTAAGTGAATTAACAACGTTAACGTCTCCTTTCAAATAACTTAAAAGCCCCGAAACGTGGGAACGATAAATATAAATTTAACATCGAAATTGGCAACGAATCCACGCCTTCGATTTGTTTAAGGTAGGGGGTAGGCTTTAATTTAACCAAGTTTCATACTTGGTTAAATTAAAGAGTTTTGTATGTAAGTTGAACGTCTGTGTATGTGTGTCTGTGACGTTGTAGTTTCTAATTGGATAATGAGTTAAATTGTGTTAATCAGTAATTGAACTGACAGCTTGTTTGGAAATTTAGATTATTTGGGAAATAATTAATAATTGCTGATGTTATTAGCGTAACGGAGCGTATGTTTTTTATTCGTTTAAAATGGGTCGGGACCATTTTTTAGCTGTATTAGTTTCTAGCGAAATAACACATCTATCACCCGCGCCGTACCTTTTGTAAATTTTACCTATTTACGAGAATAAGTTTCCATCGGGTTCGCTTTTAACACATAGAAGACAATAATATATGTTTTCATGTCCACAAACCAGACAAATATTTACGTGCTACCGTAAATTTCAAAAATCGACGTTTTTTTTTTGACCTACTTCCGGTTGAAAAGTTTGTCGGATTTTTGCATATTAACTATCTGGTAATATCCCATTTGAACGTAATTTGAAAAAAACAGGCTATTATAATTTAATGTCTGTCAAAACCGTATCATTCCTGGGTTAAAAGTTGGTTTTCAGAGTTCCGTAATCCCCGTTCTCCTCTAATATCGAACCTATATAAATATTTTTACAAACATAATAACAAAGCGCGCGGTTGTTTTATGTGATAAACGCTACGTTACACGCAATGCGATAGACGCAGGTCATTTCAAATCGGGTAATATAATTATAGACCATTGTTTTACGCGGTTAACGCAGCAGGTGAAACATACGGGGCAAACGCATTCCGTTAATCGCATGCGTCTAAACGCTGCGATTGCCGCACAAAACAACCGCGCGCTAAGAGAGCGTTGGTGAGCCAGCGGCAAGGCGCGACTTTCAATCCTGCCGGCTCGTACGATTAAGGGCCTGGCCACATGACCACGTTGCGGCGTCGTGAACGTAAAACGGCGCGGTGCCGTTGCGCGGCACGTCGCACGACGTGAAAATATACGTTGCCGCGCAACGTACAGATGCACGTTGCACGTTGCCTCGCCGCGCGCCGTGCAAACACACGTTATGCCGGATTGAGTGAATTCACGTTGCGTTGTCGCGTTACTCGCGTTGCATGACATACTATAATTTTTATATGGTGTCCAGATATGAGTTCCGAAAAATGCTCGATTTTGATCAAATCTTTATCCCTTTACACTTTTCTTTTCATTCTGTGCTATACATGTTGCGAACTCTTTATCTGAGACAATAGCTTCTTGGAGAAAACTTTTAGATAGTTAATTTATTTTTAAACTATACCTTTACCTACATATGCATAAATATATGTATCATTTACCGTTGCAAAATTATAGGTACAACTTAAAAAAAAATACATATTTAGAAACATCTCTTTCAATTTATAATAAATAGTTTTTTTTTTTTTATACTACGACGGTGACAAACAAGCATACGGCCCGCCTGATGGTAAGCGGTCACCGTAGCCTATGAACGCCTGCAACACCAGGGGCAACATAGTAATGTGTCTACTTAAAAAACCGGCCAAGTGCGAGTCGGACTCACCCACCGAGAGTTTCACACAAAGGATGCTCAACCCCTCCCCCATTTGTGAGTTTCACAATTTAGGTACCTACTTAAAATTCCGGTGGCACGGAACTCTTAGTATGCGGCAACTATACAGTTTTCAGATTTTTTTCTGTACTTGTACCTACTACAAGTTCTTGCTTTTTGCCAAATTTCGTGATTCTAGATTAACGGGAATTACCCTGGTACATTTTGATTCCCATTGTAAATGTATGAGAAATGCGATATAATTGGCGGTATCTTGATGGCGTTGACGTAGAGGTTTAGTTTTTTCTCAGTTTCAAGGGACTACAGACTTGTGTATGTGGTATTAATTTCAACTTGATACATCTACGCATTTTCGAGATAAAGGGTCTTGTCAGACGATGGACGGACGGACGGACGGACACACGTACGGACAACAAAGTGATCCTATAAGGGTTTTCATTTTTGTGGTACGGAACCCTAAAACTAAACCAAATCAACACATTCATAACAAATAATAAATGGTTTGATTCTTACTCAGGGTCATTGACCTTATCAGCTGTAGAAGTATCGTTCGGGACACCCTGTAGATAATGATTTGAACTAAATAAAAATTATGAAAACATAGCCAATTTATTGATAAATTATAAAACTAAAGATTGTATCGTTAAGTATAAATACAAAATGTACCTGGCCTGATTGTTGACATGTGTATTATTTCGTCTGAGATTCTTTGGTTTTTGAGATTCCTGAGAATCTGAGAGTATTTTAGGCCGTATCTGATACAAAGCTATATGTTATTATTTTTATTTTAGGATTTTTTGATGTTTTTATTGACGTCTAGTAAATATATTCTGGACAACCTATCGAGCTTAATTTAAGATTATCTCAGCCACTGCTTGATACGACTCAAAGAAAAAAAAGGGGTAACATGCTGCCAAAACATGTTATGTAAGTGTCCTCTTCATGATTGCCCAATTGAGCACCCACGAAATAAATGTGGTGATTTTATATTTACGAAAAAAAAGAATAACAATTTGGATTCCCGTCAACTTTTGATGCAAGAGGGATGAGGGACGCGCTAAAAGAATCAGCCAAAACCAAAGCCTAACATTCATGGCGATGGACCGTCGCTAGAGCAGGTCGATAGGGACGATATATGATAGATATATTCGATATTAAAGTTTGACCATTCCATCTAGAATCATTCGTTGACCAGGCTAATAGCTACATAAAACTACCGAGCCGTGCGCCGTCCGCCGATGTGGTGGCACCGTGCCGCGGCACCGTCACCGTTCATTCTCACGGCAGCGGCATCGTACAAGGCACAGTGCCACGGCAACGTCGACGTTAATTTTCACGTCGGCGGCAACGTAAAAAACAACGTGCGACGGCACGTTGGCCGTCGTGCGTCGTGCCGTTTTACGTTGGCGGCGCCGCAACGTGGACATGTGGCCAGGCCCTAAGTTTTGCGGAACTTACAAGTAAGTATTATGTCCTCTTTCAATTTATAATGTCTGTTTTCGCAATTGCTATTCGTTGTAATTATTGACTTTAGAGCATCCTAGATTTTCTTGACTGACAGGGAGAATTCGGGTCTCCCTCGACATCCCTAATATCGTTTATCCTAAAATCACTTGCTCTGACTGTTTTGTCTTAATGAACCGTGACCTCACACAGAGTCGAACCGCTGCTAGAAAAATACTAACTTAAAACGATGTTAGGGTAAACGATATTAGGACATATGAGTTTAGGACAAATGATCATTATGTCAAACAGTATTAGTGAACGCAAACATAGGATAAAAAAACTTCAGGGATTCCGGATATAGATCCGGAAGATCCGGATTGTATCGGTCATTATCTTAATCCTGTGAAGACGAGTAGTACCGTAAAAGGCTCGGTGGTAAATGGTGTTAATAAACACGATTACCACGCGTGGGTAGGCCCCCCACAAGGTGGACTGATGACCTGGTGAAGGTCGCGGGAGTCCGCTGGATGCGGGTAGCGCAGGACCGGTCATTGTGGAAATCTTTGGGGGAGGCCTATGTCCCGCAGTGGACGTCCTTCAGCTGAAATGATGATGATGATGAAACACGATTGATTCGTTTTAAAATGTTTAATTTACTCTACTGTGACAGGTAAACTACGGAACTTTACACTGAGGGTGGTCCGACATGTTCTGGACCGGTTTTCCTTTAAATTTAAGATGTACATGCAGTGTGGAATAAAGGATGGCTCACACCAGATCGGGACGGGATGATCTGTCAATTTCTATAGAAAGAATCACGTCCGACCTCAGAGTTCACGTTTTCTGTAAACTTAAAACGTCACGTGACCTCATGACTCTCGAAAATATGACCTCGTGACTTTAGTTGAGCAAGTTGGGAGATGGCGAGATTATTGTTATTATTATATATATATTATTATTATAATGAAAAATTATTTATTTTAATGAAAAATTATTATTAATATTATTTGCAAAACTCGGCTCTACCAAAAAAAAAAAAAAAACCTTTTAAGTAACAGTTTTAAGCGCATTAACAAATAATTATGTATTATAAAGGCACCTACTTACTTACTTAGTTATAAGCACTAACACTTAGAATAGGCTAGTATTTAAGATGTATACTAACAACATGATCCTTTGTTGGTCCTATTAAAAAAAAAAAAAAAAAAAAATTGTTACTGCGTATAAATGAAAATGAAAAACAGACTTTTTGACTAAAATGCGGTCAAAATCGTAAGGAATTATCAGAATCACCACAACCGATTTCAGTAACCATAGTGTCTAGTCTGTGATAAAAGATAAAAGTAAAATATCAAGCGATATAAGAACTAAGAATTAGAAGTGTGACTTCGTGAAACCAGCGTGAGCTAGTTTCATAAACCCAAGCCCATATTAAAAGCTTCTCATTATGAATCAGTCACATAATACTGCGCTCCGATTTTGTTACTAATCGTATGATATACTTAGATTTTACACCCTAGTTATGTACTGTGATTATGCATTATCGTTCCCAATACACGGTAATGTAGAAATATCGTATAACGGCCGGCAGCTGCGCTGCGCCTTATCCCGCCACTGTAATGGGGGCCTTAATAGGCGCTATTATAACTTTATCTTACATTAATTACTCTTTCAACTCGGCGACGATTGTTTTATGGTTTTGGGGTTTTGTTGAGCGAGTTGGGAGGTGGCGGGATTATTGTTATTGCGTCAGAAATGGATATGAAAATAGGCATAACAATAATTTCTGACGTATGAGGATTACCCCAGAAATGCATTTTTTTAATCCATTAATGAACTCCGCGCGAACTCAAATCGATTGTCTGCACGCCGCTAGCAGTATTATACACGTTCTTGAGCATTTGATTTAAATTCGTCATGTGGCTTGGTATAATTAAGGAAACAGAATAGCATAGTTAGTTTTATTAAATTAGTTAATTTTTTTTTTCATACAAAATAATTACATGATTCATCAACCGCTAATATAAAACGGGCATTAGAATGACTGTACTAAGTAAGTGACAACTATGACCAATGTCATGTCGAATACTCATACTCCGTTTACACACATGCAACTCCCATATGAGATAAAATTGAATTAGTAGTTAGGTATTTACTAAATGGAGCTAATTAGAATACGTCGGCGTCTTTGAAAAATTAGCTTAATTTAAGCTACATAATGCACCCTCGAATATAAAGCAATTTCTCAAAAACACGTTGCATAATATTCCTTATCGTAGGCAACCCTAGCGTTGTGCGGGGGTGAGGAGGACCGAGCGTCAATTGTTTTTGCGTGGAGTTTAAAACTGTTTGTTATCGCTTTAGAGATGAGAAAAATGTGTTCTTAAGAACTTTAATACCTATAGTCTATAAAATAAAAGTGAATTGTTCAATAAAAATATTTAAGGAGTTGGCAACACATACACGCGTTTAATAGTGCATGGGCAATTAATGAATGAATTAATTTATAAACTGCCCATGCCATTTTTTGAACATAAAAGTACATGTGGCACCTTAGAGTTAATTGCAAGCGTATAAGGCCTGTATTTTAAGTAACAAGGTTTCATTTTTGATAGTCCCAAAAATGGTTCCTAACTTCGATCACACTGAATGAATGAGTGAAATGAATACTAGCTGGTTAAGTTTAAACACTTCTTAATTCGTTAATACCCCAAATGAAAGCGAAATAGCTCCGTAGCTTATTTTTAATCTAGATTACAGTTTAGAGTTGGCGTGCTTGCTTTTCTCGCCCCAAGAGAAAATCCAGTGTGCCAAAGTCCTTTCCTGTCTTAAGTCTGAAGCAGACACGTAGACTTAGCTAATTCTTAATGCATTCAAATTAAAAAAACAGTTAAAACTCAAGTATTTTATCACTATAGGCGCGACATGTTCGAAACATGTCGCGCCTGCATCGAGCAGTTATCGTCGGACAGGCAGATTGATGTCACATCCGCGGCTCGGACGTCACTAAAACTACGTTTTTGCGCATTTTTTTTGTTGTAGAGAAATAATTTTTTGCTTAATTGGAAATTTTTATTTGTTCTCTACTCGGAATCGAGTCTTTCAATCCAAGTCGGACAAAAAAGTCTCCAAAATGTTCCATACATTGCCTCTACCGCCATACTTAGTCTGTGAAAAATGGTAGCGAAATGGAAAATAGTCGTCTCTGGAATGCGGGCTCAACATCCGAGGGCTCCGAGCTATCACGTGATTATTTCTATATAAATTGACAGATCGTCCCGTCCCGTCCCGTCCCGTCCTAGTGAGAGTTATCCTTAAACGGACTGAGGCTTTTGTTGATGAGTAGATATAACCAGCACAAGGAAGCATTTTCTCCCCACTTAAGGGACTTGCAAAAACTCAAGAACGGCTTAACCTAACGTGTTCAAGTATTTATTAATCCTTAAGCCCTTAAAGGGATTTCCCAAAGTTTACGGATCCCTTGTTTATAAGTTAAAGAATCGGCCAAGTGCGTGTCGGGCCACGCATAATTGAGGATTTCTTAGCGTCATATGGTGAAAAAATGTGCAACCATAAAGGTGCCTTTATTTCAAGGCACTTACATCCTTTTGTGATATTTAGTTTTTGAGGCAATTATTCAAAAACGGCTTGATCAAAATTTATTTATGTTTGTCTTAATCCATCTTCCTGAATTTTTCCACATTTTAGAGGAAAAAATTGACACATTTCTTCAGACTTTCGGAGCGATTATTTCTGAAAATATTTGATTAATTAAAAAAATGTTCAATAAACCTATAAAGTTTTTTGTAAAATCCGTGAACGTCTGGTTGATGTAACCGAACCGTGACCGAAGAGCTGGTGGCTTTCTCGCACAACGTATCAGCATTGCAATACAACGAGGAAATGCCGCCAGCATCCTAAATATTTTCTTCATAAAACAGCACTTCCAGCATGATCTCACATAAATAAAATAAAAAAAACAATCATAGTTGGTTAAATTTAAAGTAGCAAAAGTTTTTTTTTTATTAAAAAAAGTGAATATGGTCACTGTTATATTATTCCGCTAATGTTTCACATAATATTAAGGTTGTGTAAAAAAACATATTTTTTCCTTTATAAACTTCGGAGATAAAGAGAAGGGATGGTATTTTTCTCACATTTTCGTTTATAAATAAAAGAAATTGTAAAAAGGTTTTTAAAAATTGTTTTATAATTTGCAAATCCATCCCTTTCAAATAATATCCCACATGACCTAGTAACCAAACTTTTAATTTTTGCCCCCACTTTTAAATTAAAATATGTGATAAATTTTCGCTCAATGTGTTTGCCTTAACTTTGTTTATACCTATTCTAAATTTCAACTCGGTAGCTTAAGTAGTTCTCGAGGTATTAAATGATGTGACTGACTGACAGACAGACAGACTGAGTCGCACCAAAAGGGTTCCCTTTTTACCATTTTGGTACGGAATTCCTTTAAAACGGTCACATTTATTTGCTCATCATAGTCACGTGACACGGTATTCCGTCCCAGTCCGTTAACCCTTTACTTAGCTAAGTGCGGTGTCGTCGGGCAGACATGTTTTACCAAGTGTGCGTTTATAAATGATCCTCGCGTTGACAAATGGTTTCTATGTTTATTGATTACGTCGCTTTAAGTTTGATCTAGCGAAGAAAATTATTAACAAAAGATATGAGAAAGAGTTGAAACCAGATTAAAAACAGCATTTAGTTACACGTAAATAAACATTTGCACACGTTGCGTTTTGCCTCTGCATAAGGGTTCAGTATAAATATTCCCCAATTCTATTGAACCCTTCTGTAGAGGCAAAACGCAACGTGTGCAAATATAAACAAATCGATTTACCCTTAAGAATGACTCACACTAGAACGGGACGGGACGGGACGTACTGTCAGTTTTTATATAAAACTTTAGGTTCCTGACATCCGCGGGCTCAGAGCTATCACGTGATTCTTTCTATAGACATTTACATATCGTCCCAATGTTTTTCATCACATTTGCGAGGCAATATACAAACTTATTAGGCAAAATAAATAATAATGATTAGCAGTAGTGTAGTCCACAGTACATCAAGGTGAGCGGCGGCTACGTGCGGCGTGCGCGTGGGGCGCAGGTCCTCCAGAGGGCTTGGGCGGGTAGTACAGTACTATGAAAATCCATTACCACAATAGGCTTAATACAGCTTATTAAGTCATAGTATGCTTGTATACAATAGTGTCATGAAAAATTGTTTTTAACTTCCAAATTAAAACTATGAATTCTACAAGTAAATCTCAAGGGATAAGGTAAGTAAGCTTTAATCTGTCAATGAGCATTTCATTAAATCATAAACATTCACATTGCAAAGTGTTTTTTTTTAATCTTGTCTTTTAAAAATTCTGATGATCTATCATCCAGTAAATCTAATATTGTAGGTATGTTTTTCAAATATACTTTATATAAACGCAGCTTTTTATAAATGTCATTACTAAAATATTACAATTATGCAAGATATTTTCAATACGTATTGTTGTAACTTAATCCTTAAAAACCTATAAAAGCATTGAGATCGCAACAAAAATTTTAAAAACAAAAAACAAAATAAAAAGCTTTTTCGTCTATAAAGCGAACCAATGCTTTTTTGATGAAATTTTATCTTTTTTCGTAAGGGGTAGGATTTATTTGTGTTTTTAAATCATGAGCATTTGTTTCTGAATCATGTATATTATCTTCTGTTTGTGATTATTAATCATCCAAGTAATCATCAAAATTTTCAAACGGATTTAAGTTAAACTACGTTATCCCTTCCAAGTAAATTAATGATCCGTCAAACTTGAAAGTGTTATTTTAAACGTTAAACTTCTATGAAACTATGACGGTTACTTAATAAAATCTATAAAAACTGATTTGGACTAAACCGCGACGTTTTCTTTATGTTTCAGTGAAGATTTATTGTAGGTATTTATCTATTTAACGTCTCTTTTTAATAGGTATTATCTCAAAAATGTCAATAAATTAATTTAAATATGGAGTGAAAGGAAATTTGTATGAACAATTTACACATTTAGGAAGCAGATCGTATAAATATATATATATTTTTTTTATTAATGTTATATAATGGTTTCTTTCCTAAAACTTATTTACAACCAGGATTTAAATAATTTTTTGTGGGTTTCAATTTCGCGAAGTCGACGATTTCGTCACTGGCCATTCCTGCAATCGATTCAGTCAATTTAGTGAAAGGATCAAGCCGAATTTAGCCTACAATCGTCGAAGCATGTTGTATTTACGAAAACCCTAATTCTATTTTTTACAGTATCATATTCACTATTCATATTCCCATAGACACGTTTTAGTATCGAAAATAACTAAAAAGTAATCAACTAAATCATATAAAATTACGCCATCAGATAGAAACTGACATGTTTTGCATTTCGCTTCCAGTCCGTTTCGTGGTCAATAATAATAATATAGGGATAATAATAATAAATACCATAATTTGGTCGCAAATATTTTCAGCCTTTCCTTACTTTCCTTAGTTAATATTGCAAAAAACGCTTTGCAAGGCACACAGTATGACAATTGTAAAGCATGAATTAATCATTTATTATTTATATTTTTATTCATGTTTTTAAATAATCCACTAAGTACTTATAAAATTGTTAGAGATGTCATTTAATACCGAAAAAGTGCCCAGACCCCCGGTGAGCAGGGCTGGCTCGAACCAGCGACCTCCTGCTTTCGCGGCAGACATGCTCGCACAGATGTGGCTTTTTAAATACATTTTCGGTGATTTAAGGCCTTATAACTCGATAGGCCTTATTACCTTCCGGTACTTTAAGACCAGTCATGCTAAAAGCGACTGATTCGCTAAAATTGTTTCAGGTTTTATGCCCCTTGCAAATTTAAGTGATAATTTATCACTAAATAAGTGTTAATTTCCCTAGATAAATATTAAATCATATATTTGCATCTGTAATTCAAATAAAACGCAAACAAGTCGTGATTCACGATATTTTCACGTGGATTGAATTATACATTTTTTTGAAATTTAATTATTAAAAAAATATCAAATGTTGCTAGTTGTAAACAATTAACGTATCATTTAGGCATGTTTAATGAATTTGAAAGGTACGTTTTCATAATCAAAACTGTTTCCGATTTTAAAAGCATCACGTACATTTCCACAATTAATTATGTTAAGCAGCACAAAACATTACAGTGCATTAAATGTTCACGACTTGCGAACAAAGACGAGAATGGAATTACATTTAAAGTAGGAATCATAGAATTAAATCGTACAGTCGTCAAAGATGTATTAACAATTTTATGCCTTATCACATGGGCGTAAGGTGTGAAACTGTCCAACGAGTTATAGACAGCACCTTATTGAATTAACTGAGATTTTTTATACATTTATACATTTTATACATTACGTGTTTCACTTATGAATAATATGAGGTGCTTGTTTGTTTGATTGAATTTTAATTTATTTGAATACATTGTAAAAAAATATATATATATTTATTTTGTTAAACAATTGGGTAAATTAATTAAATTCACAAAGGTTCGAATCTCCTAGTAAGTATATTATTACACTACATTTCATTTTTAACACTTTTTAAAATGAAATTACGAAGCAATCTAGAGCTAAACGTCTACAGATTAAATGAAGTCAATATTTTATCGTTACACATATTAATTACATCGACCTAAGCCCAAAAGAGGAATGCTTAAGTATATGTACTAAATAAATATCATCGCTTAGTACCCATAAGATAGGTACGAGGCAACGGTATGTATAATACTAGCTACCGACATTTTCACGGTATATATAAGTATAGAAAACGTCCATAACTCAGGTACAAGTATTCGTGTTAAACATACAAATAAATGCCCTTACCAGGATTCGAACACGGTTTCTCCAGTTATGTAGGCAAATTCAAATTACTTTATTCATACCATTTTGTACCATTTGGGGTCGAAACTCTAGGTCTATGGGGTTCTAGCGCACGCAAGTTTTTTTGTAGAAATCGTCGAATGCGAAACGTCTGGTTGATGTAACTGGTGACCGCAGAGCTGGTGGTTCCCTCACACGACGTATCAGCATTGCGATACAACGAGAAAATGCCGCCAGCATCCTAGGTACAATGCCTCAAGGACCTATTTTAGATTTAAGGTAGGTAGAGTTAGGTAGGTAAGTTACACTTATTGTATATATTTTCAAAATAAATGCATTTTATATGTTCATTATACATAGGAAGCCATATTCCTTAAATTGTATTGCAAATGTAACACTATTAAATAAGCTTTCAAACCTAAATATTTATATGAATAAAGAATCACTCACACTAGCACGGATCAGGACGTGGCCGGGCCGGGCCGAGAGCTATCACGTGATTCTTTCTATAGGAATTGACAGATCGTCCCGTCCCGTGACGATCCAGTGTAAGTCATCTTTAATAGGGATTCGCTGCCTATTCACATTTCACCTATCTTAGCATTGTGATAAAAAGAAATGCCGGCAGCAACCTAGGTTCCTTAAAGAACCTATTTTAGATTTAAGGTAGATAGAGGTAGATAGTAAGTTACACTTACTTTATATATCTTGAAAATAAATGTTTACGACGTAAAAAAAAACAAAAGGAACAAGGAATTGTTTACTTTCAACCTTAACACATTGAGTGCCAGCGAGTGCTACGAGCTACGATCGTAGCTGATTCCGACGTTTTTCCGCTCTGTAGCGGAAAGCGACCACAGAGAACTCCCTAGCGGGTTCCCGCCACTCACTGTGTTTTGCTGGTATGATGAATAAGAAACATTTCTTAATTCCAGTTTAACGGTCAACTCAAGTGTTATGTAATGTATTTGTTTGTTTTGTAAATGTTTAGTACTATGTTTAGTATTCAATACCTCCATAAATATATTTCTCATAATTGATGTTGTGTGTGACAGGAAGACCAGCGCTGACCACCTAAGCTAGCATCACGCTGAGTCGGGACCATTTCGAGGCATTATTACACTGTTATTTTTATGTGTGGTAGCTCTGAGTACTATTTTTAATCGTGTGTTGCCAATATGCCACGAATAAACGTTTTCTATTTCTATTTTCTATTTACTTCTCCCAATAGAGTCTGTCTACGCTAAGTTTCCTAGATTTTGAGAGCACATACTGTGAAAGTTTTAAGAAAACGTCAGTATTTCATAGAAATTTGACGTTTAACACTTTGAAGTTTGACAGTGCATTTGCTAGAGATAACGTAGTTTGACTCTAAAGGTTTCTAGTTCTATCCTTCAACTTGCTCATCATTCATAATCAAAGTAGTTGAAAAGACGGCAATTATACGCCTAGATTCGTGAAAAGATAGTGGCTGTCCCGGGCGCTCGTGGCGCCGCCCTCCGCGCCTCAGTTCAGACGATCCGCGGCGTGGCACGCACGTCTGTCTCGGCCGACGCAACGAATTTCTGAACGGTGTTGTGTGTGTTGTGTCTGTGTGAGTGCTTTGAATTTGGAATACCCGATTGAACGTAAGTTTCCGTGCAATTTTAAAGGTATTTATAGTTTTCGTTATTGACTTGGTAGGGGTGATCTAATTGTTTGTAAGGAGTTTTCACACTGAAAAAATGCGGTGGATTTAAATTTAATGGTGAGAATTAAGTGTCTCCTGTTATCTGTTTAGCATTATTAAATTGAGGTTTCGTTTTACGAGTTTTGCATATAAATTTGTTAATTATTTAGGTGTCATGTAAGTTTTATTAGTGTAATACTCGAGAGCAAAAGTTTCAGGCCACTAATGTTTCTTTTTAGTAGTTTGGAAACGAAAAGAGCTAGCATAAGCATTAAAACAAAGTGAACTTTAAATTACAATTTAATATTACTCAAATAAAATACTTTACATGTACTGAGAGTTTATTTATTTTATATAAAGTGATAAAATAAAAGCAGCGTCCTTCTGCATGGTGACCTGAAAATTTTATGTAGTAACTTTTTTTAATATACAGAACATGAGGTCGCTCATGTCTTATAAATAGATTTTATGACACGACAAAATCAAAAATAAAGACAGTTACGAAACTTATAAATTGTAAAAAACCCCTATATTTTTTCATACCATTTCACGTCAATCAATAAGTTTTTATATGTGACAATTAAATTCTCTATAAAATTCAATTTATATGAATACGCCAGTTATATTCGTATTATATACAAGTAAATCCAAGTAACCCGGAACTTTTGATCTTGAGTGTATATGAATCTCATTCTTTATAGTTGGTACTTGAATTTGTACTGTTTTAGTTGCAAATATCCTTCATAATGATTCAATTAGCTCATTCAGGATTTCTCGTTAATCGTTTTTATTTTAATTGAATATGGGTACCTAATTAACTGAAATAGACGTATATTATTATAACCGGAGGCCAACCCGGTCTTTAGCTTACGTGAGCAGGTAATCATTTGTTTGTTAAGTTCCTATTGTTATTCATATTCTTTTGGGGATATTACAAATTGAAAGAGATGTCATATAGAAAACTCCCGTGAGTATTAGACATATAAATATACTTAGACCAGGTTACTCACGTCTATAAAGTCGAAAATAGCTCGACATGTTTCGTCATGTTGCAGAGTAATCGCCGCAAGCGCTTCTCAATCATGATTATGGGGCGCGAGCCGTCCCGAAACATGTCGAGCTATTTTCGACTTTATAGACGTGAGTAACCCGGTCTAAGTATATTAAGATGTCATATACTACAGAAAAAGTGACCAAGGCCCCCGGTGAGCAGGGCTGGGATCGAACTAGCGGCCGCCTGCTTTCGCGGCAGATGCCCTCAGAATCAGGATATTATTTATTTTTGAAAACTAGTCGTAATAAAGCTGGTCTCATCTGAAAAATCTCCCATACATTTATTGGCATCCGCCGGATCTGCCTATAAATGAATAGGACATTTCACTGACGGATGCCCTGCGGATATCCTACTATGGAGATGTATATAGCCGGCAAACCAAAACGCAAGGTCACTCTAGAACCATGTCAAAATGACAAGCAGTGAGAGATTTCTTACAATCTCACTTATAGGGTCACTATGACATAGTCCTACAGTGATTCCAATTAGTTGACTGTACCTACTTCTATTTATGTTTTAGTAGGTAAATATATTATTATAAACACACATTAATCACATAGATTCGCAGAAACGTAATATTTATTTAATTTCATTTATTTCAATGTGATGTACATTTAAATTATCGACGAAACCTTTTCTGTGTTTGATTTTTATGTGATTCGTTCATTTTTCGGGTTCATGTATCCATTTGTAGTTTTCTAATTTTCTTTTGTTTCTATTTTGTAATTATTTTTGTGTTATTGTTTTTGATTGTAATTTCTGTTGGATATGTTATTGTAGCATTATGTGTTATCTGTCGTGGCATCACCGATTGGGCCCTACGGAAGACCAGCGCCGGTTTATTGGCTGGTAATATGCTGAGTTGGGTCCATTTTGTGATGCACAAACATTTTAATCCTTGTTTGTCTTTTTCTTTTGTTTCTTATGCTGTTTTCTGTGATGTCACAAATAAATGTTTTTCATTCATTTAAATTAAGATGTTACAGATACTATTTAGTTAGACCATGATACCAAGTGCATACAACATTACATGATATATACCCCGACAAGCATGGCTAGTACCACGAAAATCGAACGATTGCGGATCTGTATGTCCATCTCTGTCACACTTGCATATTAGAGTGACAAAGAGGTTTTCCCGTCAATGCCAATTATCGATGTTCGTGGTAGGCGTGCAGTAGGTATCTTACAATAACTTTAAAAAGAGCGTAAAAAGATGCATTAAGAGCATTAAAAATTCACCAAACACCCCACATGGGAGTTAAGGAAAAACATAAAAATCCATCATTTTCAACTGAATGCGATTTGATATCGTTTTATTACGTCGTGCGTTTTCCTCTTTTGCTTATTTTAAATGTGAGAAATTTTGTGTATATTTTTTACGAACACGGTGGCATACACGGGTGCAGTTGATGGCAAGTGGTATACGCATGTGAACATTTTCTTAGGATTTATTTAGTATGGGGTAGCCCATTGTTAGTGGTGAATTCTCAATATAACCCCGGTTTAACTCCGCGTTTTACGTTGACACAAAATTTCCGCCTACGGGTGGTATAAACTGTCAGGGTTTGCAACGTGCATTACCTCACGGGTGCGATCAGATATATTTACATTACAAACACCGCATACTAATTTATACTTAGACAAATTAATACCAATACTAATAAATAAGTAATGAAAACGTATTGTTACAATACAAATAATGTTACGATAAATATTTTGTTTCTATTTATATATTTATATAAATTGGTGTGCCACCATACGCACCTGAAGGCCTAGTATAAAAGTTGTACGACATTAACTCCTCGACCGCGTTAGCGTATCGAGGGGTCAAAATATGAAAGTTGCCGGATGATTTAAATAAACGGCAAACATAATTTGAACTCCCGATACGCTAACGCGGTCGAGGAGTTAGTGTCGTACAATTTTTATACTAGGCCTTTTGACAGCATGGTGACAACCCTACTGTTAATGTCATCCTGACATGTGTATGCTTGACAAGCTAAGCGTCAAATGTAGGAGAGAGAAGCTTCTGTACTTTAGTACTATTACTTATTTTGTGATTTTTTTAATGTCATAGGACGCAAATGAGCGTGCGTATCGCCTAATTTAAGTGACTATCGCCCCGGGGAGTTAATGTGCGTTGCCTGGCTTTTGAGATGAGAGTATGCAATTTTCTTAAAGGTTTCTAGGTTATATATGTCTGTTCTGTTGATTGGTTGAAGGTTAAAACCATGCCCCTGACACACACTTCATCCTTCTTAACTCCCTGGGAATCCTATCCATCATCAGAAATACAACAGAACAAATATATATCGAACTTACATACTTACAGGGCCTATACTACGAAAATCGAACGATTGCGGATTTGTATCTCCATCTCTATCACACTTGCATATTGGAGTGACAAAGAGGTTTTCCCGTCAATGGCAATTTTTGATGTTCGTGGTAGGCGTTCAGGCCGATACAGATGGCATTATGTTTCAGATGTGTCCACCATCTCCAAGATTGGATTTCTTTATATGGAACGGAGTTAATAAGGGCATTTTCAAAAATAGGGTACCATTTTCGTTTTTTTTGAAAATATAGGAAGTTTTGGGTTTTTTATAACCAGAATCACGAGTACTATTGATTTAAAAAAAGAAAAAGAGTGTCCCGTTTTTTTTGTCAGCTTTGTAACGCATTTTTTCATACATTTCGTATGGGCCGTTACAAAACTGACTAAAAATTTTTGTATGGAAAATTGAGGACCCACTTTCATTAAAAGGGTGTACTTTTTTCTGAAAACGCCCATAAACGTAGAGCGACTGAGTTCGTTTGTCAGTAACGTATGTCTGAAATATCACTTGATATTTACTAGGTGCTTTTTAGAGGGTTGGGGGCATAGTGGCGTGTGACTTTTAAACCAAAGATCGTGTGTTCAATCTCCGGCTAATAACAGTGAGTTTTTTGTAGCTAAATGCAATATCATTTGATATACTAGGGTGCGTAGACAAGATGCCGGTGTTAACGATCAGTAGCGAACGAAACGCTACTGTTTTTTTCGCAGTAAGTGGCAGTAATAAGGAAGAGTAATAGAGAGATTACTACGCTACGGAGCGTGAGCAATAGGCATCTTGCTCTCTACGTACCCAGTTGCTTTTGACAGCTTTAAGGGGTCCAGTGGTATGACTAGCGACTTGCAATCCGAAGGTTGCTGGTTTAAACCCGGGCTTTTGAAGGGAGCGCTCCCATCTCGTGCAATCGGTCAGAGGAACTAGTTCGGTATTTTTAGTCGTCTACTACGAGGATAGTCTTCTAGGCTTTCGCGACCCGATTTAAATTGCTTTGACCAGAACTTAATTGTGAAATGTGGGCAACATAAGTTATTTAATCTGCGAAGGCGTATTTCCTTCTTTAGTGACAAATTTAATCGCTGAACGACATGTTGCAAGCAATCGAGTACCGAAAACAAATTAAGAGCAACTGACAAACAAAAGCTTGAAATTTTGAAAAAAGAATATTCAATAAACACGAATTCATAGTTGCCAGTATTTTAAAACAAATGAAGAGCAACTGACAAATAAAAGCTTGATATTTTGAAAAAAGAATAATCAATAAACACGAATTCATAGTTGCCGGTATTTTTTGTTATTATTTTATAGGTTATGTAGATTCGTTTTGAACCGAGCAACAGTGTCCCTCTGTTTATACCGTTATAATTGACCACTCCGGTCTAAAAATACCAACTCTCTTTAAGAACCAGCACCAGGCCTCTTTAAGAACTCTTTTAAAAATGTAAAATCCTAAATCCTTAAAGTTAAGATCAATATGAAATTCCTAAATTGCAAAGTACACTTTGTTATAACGTCCTGTAGGTTGTTCACGCCTTAACGTGTCGTGAGGGACAAACTCCGTCCCTAATAAAACTTGAAAGTAACTTTGCTATTCTGTAAAATTTTTGGGACACCGGATTCGAAGAAGTTAGGACATCCTTTTGGACACGTTTTTAATTGGGGATATTTAAATTTGGGCATTTTTTGTGGTACTGTTATAATGAGGTTTTTAGGGTTTTGTACTTGAATGGTAAAAAAGGAACCATTATGATGCGAGTAAGTCTGTCTGTCACATCGTTAAATATCTCGAGAACTACCGCTACCTTACGATTTGCAATTTAGAATAGTTATACATTGAGAGAGGATTTAAACTTTTTAATTTATTTTCAATGAAAAATGCCCAAGGAGAAAAAAATTAAAAAAATTGTCTGGGTTTTGTGGTAGGTGATGTCATTTGAAAGGGCTTCACTTGCACATTCTAAAACATATCTTACCCCCGCTTTTCTCCGAAGTTTACAAACGAACAAATCTGAAAGTTTTACACAACGTTAACATTATTATAAATTTTACAAGAAACATGTAATATATTATTAAAAATAAGGTAGTGTCAACTACCCGGCGATGGGAGGCGTATGGGGCGAGGTCCCCGGGGCCAGTAGGCCATTTTTCCGTAGGAGGTAAATTAACCATATAAATTCCATTTTTGTCCGCTGCGTCCGCGCTCCAGCAGGCCGTGAACGCAGCGGTTAGAGAATTGGATACTACGTCTTCTATTTTCGAACAAAATGCGATCATTTCTGAGCATGTTTGAGATAAAATATAGATGGCGTTGGAATGGGTTCAGAAGTTAAAGAAAAATGTTTGTTCGGCTTCTGAACCCATTTTAAAGAATTTTAATTGGATAACGGCGTCAGCTGGGCAAGCCACGACAACATAATTTTCTAACAATTCTAATGACATCGCCATTGATCATATAAGATAAGATCTTTTATTGATAAAATACAAGAATTTTGTATGTCATTTTTAAAGCTAGGTACATAATATGTAGTAGGTACCTACAGGTAGTATTATTATGAGTAAGTATGTAGGTAGTGTTTAGTTTTGTAGATGGGGTAGCGACATGTTACGGTCAGCGAATTCGTCGACACATAAGCCACCTTTTATACTTTAGAAGCATATTGTTTGGCTTTTAATTCACTTATGATACAAATATAAACGTGTTAAGATGCGAAAATCGACTAAATTACGTGAGTGACCCGTTTTAAATATTATTTAATGTGTTAAGATGGTGTTATAATGTATTGCGAAATGCCGACTTTTACTAAAAATGGAATATCTGCGTAACTAGAAACCCTCATAAAGTACCTATTCCAGTAAAATGTCGCATTGAGATTTAGAAATTAAAAGAAACCTTAACACATCATCCATTTGTATGTACTTTTACAAATTACCTATATATACCTATAGTATAAAGATCCATAGCTCTCTCTTTGAGGTCGTTGAAATATGTCAGAAAAACATTTCATTACTAAATAGCGTGCAATAAATGGTATTTCCTTTCCTACGGCGAAATATATATTTTTATCCTCCCTGTAATGTCCTGCTGATTGATACCGTGGACACGTGAATCTGGCTCACCGACGTACAGTCTACCCTTGTATCCCGGGCGGTGGTCTGACGGCAACTGCCGACCCCCACTCCTGGGTCAGACGTTTACGCTTGAGACAGGTTATGCAAACCTCAATACACTACATCCCTTCCTTGTTGTTTTTTTGTTTATTAGTTTGCATCTTATCAATCAGTTATCAAAACTAGTTATTTACAATTACGAGTTGCTAGTAATGACTGGAATGACACAAAGTAAATTATAACATTTAAAACTTTCGCGATTTGAACACATATTTAAACATAATTATTTAACGGGTCTAACGCGAATTAACTTGTTTACCTTATTTACCGACGTTTCGACACAGGTTTCACTGGTCATGGTCGCGGCTGACAAAGTAAATTACTTATAAATAAACTATTTACTGAATAAATATGATTTGATTTAATTTGATTTTGATTTACTTCTCCGAATTTGGATTTCTAATATACATCACTGTCTTCATCTGATCCCGGATTATTCTCAGTCTCCTTTAATCTCTTTCCGATAATTTTCCTGATACTATCCATTTCCCTTTCGTCTCTCTTTTTTTTTTAGATCACGTGCGTTGTGCCTGTATTTTACCGTTGTTATCATTAAATACTTCCACTTATATGATTCTCATCTACTCAACAGTTACGTAGACATGAATGCAAAGTTAGATCCTTTCAATCATAAATCGACTGTCAGTTTGGTAAAAACAATGATTAGATCACGTGATGTTGAATACACTATGCTACATAGTTTGAAAATACTGTTTACCAAAGTAAATATAATTTTGGACATTATATGTAACTTAATGTGTGTTTTAACATTCATAAATATTTTAACAAACTTAATGTCTTGTTGTAATTTAGATAACTTAGTTAATGTTACTCTAATAAGTGTATTTGCTGTTTATTATAAATCTGTCAATATTACTGAAAGCAACTATTGCTGTTATTCAGAAACGCTCCTCAAACCTCCGTTAACTAATTTGTCGTTCTCCTTATCGATTTGACATTTTCGTTTGTTAAAAAGGGACAAAACATATTTCAAATAATATGAGTCTGTTAAGTTTTGTTAAAAAGGGACAAAACATATTTTAACTAATATGAGTCTGTTATGTTTTTATGAATATGGCGATATATCTATAATTAGAATGAGTAAGGCTTCAATGGCTTACTTTTTTTTTGTAATATCCCTTCATCACTTGCACTATCAGGTGCAATCTAAGGGATCATAATATAAGTCATTGTAATTTGTGCTATAAAACCAAAGTTTGATTCAATACATCCACTGTCCATCCAGGTACGTGTTAGTTTATTAAAAATCATTAAATACTGATTCATGTGAAGTTGGTACATTACGCATTTAAGCATTCTCTAATGTGAGAAATACTTAGTATAGCATTAACACTGATCACTGATGTTGATCTGTACTCCACTACCCAAAGGTTGTCTGGAAGAGATCGCTCTTTAGCGATAAGACCGCCTGTTGTTACCCCTTACTGTTACTGTTCTGTATTATTATTTTCTCTTGTAACTGTATTTCATCTGTGTGAGGTGTGCAATAAAGAGTATTGTATTGTATTGTATTGTAACATAAGCTATAGGGTTTAGGTTTATGGTACAATCACTTATGAGGAATTAAGTATTCATTTGATCATGAAATGGTGAGTACCTAGTGGCGTCCAGCATTATGAATATTTGTATAATATTATGAAATTATGATAATAAAATTTAATTTGACCGCATGTAATAAAACTACTATAACACAGGGTTCCCGGTTTAGCATTCATAGAACAATGTTATCTCTCTCTCTCACTATGTTCGTCAGAAAATATTGAGATTCACAGTAAAGCTTTTAGCCCTCACATTTTACAGACCTTCAGATTTTTTTTTTTAATTTATGCTCGAAAATAATCTTATTTTTATTAATAAGAATGTCATTTTAATATTTGCAACATGGACAAATATAAAAAGTTACTACTTAATATAGGTATAGTATCATGGCGTAATTCCATGAAACTCCAACTGATATAACAGGTAACTAAGATATTGAATCTGGTGGAGTTAGAATTAGGTAAGTATATTTAGTTAGTCTTACTTCTCAGGCTCTCAGCGATCTGAATGCTTTTCGATTCAAATTTTTTTATGTGATACTTAACATCACTTTACAGGAGATGTGATGTGATGAGACTGTTTTTTATGACCAACAATACATTGTCGCGCGCGGGCAAATCACCCCGTTTCGTCGCGCGCGACCCGTTACCTACGTCGGTCTCGGGCAGTGATGCCCGACCCTCGAAGGTGACAACACCACTCTGTCTGTCCGACGATGACTGCCCGATGCAGTCGAAACATGTCACGCCTATTGTGATAAAAAATACGTGAGTGTTAACCGTTGCAATTTAATATCAGTATGACTCACGAAAGTTTAAATTATATAATACATTGTTTGTTGTGTAATCACCTAGACACCAAATAGTCATGAGCTTTAGTAGTTTAACAACAAACTTCTTCTATTAAAAGGACACGCCATCGCCCGCAGATAGTTCTGCGACCTTAACATGACGATTTTAATGTAGGTAGCACAACATTCCCAAAACACCAGGGAATTATAAAGAGTCAATGCCTAATCCTACACAAAGGTTATCTGGAATCTCTTTTTACCCTTTGTAACTGTTTATTTATGTATTTGGTACTAATTTTAGTGCAATAAAGTATTACTTTGACTACTGCTGTATTATTATTATTCTTACTTGATAACCCTGATAATAATAACCTTAATAACGGATAACCTTCATAATGGTGTTTACCTATTTGTATGCTTTGTTAGTTATCCTTGACTTACTGTTGCGTGTACCTTTGTGCGATACATACATGTAAGAATCAATGATGGTGGATACAAGTTAAACCAATTTTATTATATTTTCCTTATCCCCTTAAGGACCCAGCCGTTGAATTAAGTTCGGATTTTAAGTTAGGTTAGTTTATCCTAAACTACATGAGGGATCCATATACTTGATAAACACTTCTCTTTTTTCAATTAGACTAGCTTCTGCAGCATCCCTTCTTTTATCTGGATTTTCCCTGTACTGTAGATTTACATTGTAGTTGTATGATTGGAGCCTAAGTATTCTGTGCTCGATGCACAAACAAGGTTTAGATTTTCAATAAACAGTATTTCTATTGTTGTTTCACATTGAGTAGAGTGTGACTACCATATGTAAAAGCGTTTTACTTAAACTTGGTGTCTTATTGGTATTTTTGGGTGGGTTTATATTAAAAAACAAACTGAAATTTCAATTATATTAACCTGAAATATGAAATCACTTGACTATTTTCAATTTAATGAAGGTTGTCAACCATTTCCAATTTAATGGAAGTATTCATTTGAACTACCAGACATTTTCCAATTTAATGGTGGTTGTGTCAACCCTTTCAATTTAATGGAGGCATTCAATTGAACCACCAGACATTCTCCAATTTTATGGCGGCTATGTCAACCCATTCCACTCGGATTTCCTATGAAGATAAGCCTTTGCTTTTGTTTTGGCAGAACAACAACTAGGGGACAATGTAATCAAGTCATTCAATAATCAGATTCTCATCGCCTTCTTCCAGCGTTCCCATCTAACGCCGACCGAAGTAGGGTCCCCTTCACAATCGAACTTGTCTAAAGTGAGCGTCAATGACATGGTTTGGGCGACCTGCAATGGCTGCAATCAAACCATTCAACGGTCAGATTCTTGTAAGAGCCATCTGCTCAAGTCAATGTAATGACCAGATAAATGTATCTGTTGTAACTAGGTCAATAACTTTTTCTGTAGGTATACACATATGTATATATTATTGTATAATTTACTACTTTCGGTATCAGATACATTTACCCGCATACGGTATAACTTGTTTTTTTCCTTAGATGACAATTTAATGTTCAGATTCGTTAATCTGCTGTGTTTAATTCATACATACATTTAATAATCTACTGTAAGTACCAATTTAGTCCATACATGACAGTTTAATGTCCAGATTCGGCAATCTGCTGTGTTTAATTCATACATGACAATTTAATGTCCAGATTCGGTAATCTGCTGTGTTTAATATATAAATGACAATTTAATGTCCAGATTCGGTAATCTTCTGTGTTTATATGTACATGACAATTTAATGTCCAGATTCGGTAATCTGCTCTGTTTAATATATACATGACAATTTAATGTCCAGATTCGGTAATCTGCAGTGTTTAATTCATACATGACAATTTAATGTCCAGATTCGGCAATCTGCTGTGTTTAATTCATACATGACAATTTAATGTCCAGATTCGGTAATCTGCTGTGTTTAATATACATGACAATTTAATGTCCAGATTCGGTAATCTGTTGTGTTAGTTGACTTAATAACCAGACCACTGGATTTCCATTTATTGCCATCATATTCACGGCAAAATAATACACAGCTCAATGTTAAGTAAAACTCGACAGTCTGTGAGATTTAGGTACCAATCCTACCATTTGTTAAAGATTGAGTAATTTCCTGTATGTATTAGATAATTTAATAACCAGATAATTGTATCTGTTATAACTGATCTGGCAGTCAGCTTTTTAATTATATTATTGAATGCAAACACATCCCAATTAAATATCAAGATTGAGTAATCTCCTGTATTAGTTAATTTAATAACAAGATAATTGTATCTGCTTTAACTGATCTAGTAGTCAGCTTTGTAATTCAATTATCATAACAAACACATGACAGTTAAATGTTTTGATTGAGTAGTTTCTTGTAAGTATTACTTAATTTAATAACCAGATAACTGTATCTGCTATAGTTGATCTAGTGGTCAGCTTTGTAACTAACTATATTTTCAAATACAAACAAACGTATGACAAATTAATGTCACGATTCAATAATTTCCTGTATTACTTAATTTAGTAAACAGATAATTACATCTGCTATAATAGATCTATTACTCTGCTGCTTATAATACAATACTCGATACGGACCAGTATGTTGGTCGCACTGGTCTAAGATGTTAGCATGATAGTGACGATACGAGTTCGTCCACCATTGTATGCTGTTAAGGGCTTGTCCTATGACGTGGAATGACCCGGTCCGCCATGGCCATTACACTTGCCACGCATTCAGCAACAATATATTTATGACAAAATAATAGATCCATATTCGGGCATTATTATTAAGTGAAACTCGTCCGTCCGTACCATATACACATACATATTATATGTTTAACCGTATAGTGTTTTCATCGGCATAATATATATCCGTTATGTTTTTCATTATAAGTTAAGCAAAATTAAAGATGCAGGTATCTTCGGTTTCTATAAATTTCATAGTTCAAATTCATGGACCACCCTGTCCACGCTTAACGATGTCAAGGTCATGTACTTAATTTGATTTACCTTTACCTAATTAGTTGGTATTTTATGTACGTACCTTTATTTATTTTTTAACGCTCCACTATCTACGTTATAGTAACCATAATGTGCAAGTTATCATTTCTATTCATTAAATAATTGCACAAATGAACATTCTAATGCTTAGAAAGATATTAGTAGGCACTTTGTCGAAGTCACCGTCATATTAACTAGCCAGTTTCCTATGCTTTGGTTACGTCAGCCCAGATTTTTATATTAAAATGCACGCATAACTTTATGTAAAAGGCTTAGTAAACAACTTCGTTCAAAACAACTCACTTGGTTTCATTATCATAAAATCCAATATTAATGCAACGTAAATCCATTTTAATTTTTTTTTGCAAAACAGCGGTAGTCTTTGAAACGCCTATTTGGATGTTTACTATTCCTCCCTTTTGTTGTTTTAATGATTTTGGAATCTAATGTAACTTAAGTATTTTTTTCTCGTCGCCACATGTAATGTCCTGCTGATTGATACCGTGGACACGTGAATCTGGCTCACCGACGTACAGTCTACACTTGTATCCCGGGCGGTGGTCTGACGGCAACTGCCGACCCCCACTCCTGGGTCAGACGTTTACGCTTGAGACAGGTTATGCAAACCTCAATACACTACACTCCCTATTACGAGAACAAATATTTTTATGAATTACAGATCCTCTTATAAAGCATTATTTATTTGGACGTAAATATAAATAACAGTATTTCTGATGAATGAGGTCAATTTTGTCGTTTTTATATCCAGACCACGTGTATTTTAATGCAATTTACCGCTGGAACAGGAAAACTTCATAAACGACACTATTGTTGTATGATATATTAAAGCTGGGTCAGAGCTTCAATCTAAGGAATAATGACAAATTAATACTGCCAGCTCCTAGTTATAATATATGTACATTATAATAATAGTTTAGGTAATATTGCAATTAGAGTATATAATAAGTTAACTAAAGATTTAAAAGACTGTGGTGACATTAAGCAATTTGAAAGAAAATTAAAAGATTTTTTGGTGTAAATAGACCATATTCTTGTATACAAGACTATTTTGCTGATGCGCTAAATTAGTTCGTTTTTTTATTTCAAACATATTTCCTTAATTGAATTTTTGTATGTACATATTGTAACAGTTGGTAAATTTGTTCTTGATTTATATTAAGATACTATTTAGTATTTGCATGTATGTAAATGTAGTAAAAGGCATGGCGTCTAAATACAAACAATACTTTTGTTATTAAATTGCAACGGTTAACACTCACGTATTTTTATTACAATAGGCGTGACATTTTTCGACTGCATTGGACAGTCACCGTCGGACAGACAGAGTGGTGTTGTCACCTTCGCGGCTCGGGCATCATGCTCGTCATCATGCCGTGATGCCCGAGCCGCGAAGGTGACAACACCACTCTGTCTGTCCGACGATGACTGCCTAATGCAGTCGAAACATGTAACGCCTATTGTAATAAAAATACGTGAGTGTTAACCGTTGCAATTTAATATCAGTATGACTCACGAAAGTTTAAAAAAAAATACTTTTGTTCCACGATACGAGAGGTAATCTTCACAGAAACCTGGAAGAATCGTGATTACAATATTGCACGGCTTCCAGTGATATTATGTAACTTGTTCCGAAAATAAAATAAAGGCGCATTCCCAGAATAGTTTGACAAGGCTTTCATAAGTCAGACAAATAAAAGAACGACACGTTGGCATTTTGCTAAAACTCAACAATATTATTTGATACTTGTTTCATAGATGGAACCCAGTTAGTAACCCAGGTTTATCCAAAAGGATGAACAGAATTGAATGCGTTTTTCTTGAATCTGTAGTTGTGTATAACCAAATGCTTCTGAAAGAGGTGAGAAGGGAATGAGTTAATATAGCATTTCACTTATTAAACATTTATCAGTGACTTCTTTGATCTGACAGGCTACATACTCATACAATACAAACTTTTAACACAATGAGTGCCAGCGGGAGCTACGTGCTACGCTCGTAGCCGATTTCGTTGTTTTCCCGTTTTGTAGCGGAAAGCGTCCACCCACAGAGAACTCCCCTAGCGGGTTCCTGGCATTGAATGTGTTAAAGTTAAGGTTAGATACAAATTGTAACATGCAACATCATTATGTTCCACCTGTATTGGTAGTGGTCCACCGTGATTTGTGCACGCACCACCGTTCGTAACCGCCACTCACCTAGGTGTACTGTGCACTGTTCCACACTACTGCTAATAATTAATGTTTATTTATCTGCCTAGTAAGTTTATTTATTTCCTCGAAAATGTGATGAAAAACATTGTATGTATCACGGCTGTTTACCGCCCTTAATACACAATTTACTATTAAAGACTTTTAGGCAGAAACCATGGCTTTACACGCGAAATAATTTGAAACAATCCCGTAAATGTACACGTGTTACATTCCGTTATTCATCTCAATTCAAGCATGAAATGGTACTGACAACACAATAATACAGCTTCGGGGAACCATTATTATTTAATTTAGGAACCAACCATTATAATCAGGAATTTTGTAATATTGTCTTCTGTTACCGCGATTGTTATTCATTGAAATTAAACACTTTAGAAGAACGGATTAATCGCGTTCATTAACACCGTGACCCTACGTTTCGAGCCATTTACAGCCCTCGTTTTCACAGGGTTAAGATGATGACTGATGTTATTAAACGCGATTAATCTATTCTAAAGTGCTTAATTTCAATTAAGGCTTTCTAGGACGTTCCATTTTTAAATCACATGAAGATTAATAAATAGTATATCCTTGAAATTCCTAAAATGCCGTCTTTTATATATCTTCGTCTTTCAAGCGATTTCCCGTCTTATGCCATGACTCAGGGAGCCTGGAGTTCGCTTTGGTGAACAATCCCAAGATTTAGCGTAGGCGCTAGTTTTACAAATGCGACTGCCATCTGACCTTCTAATCCAGAGGGTAAACTAGGCCTAATTGGGATAACTCCGATTTTCTCACGATGTTTTCCTTCACGGAAAAGCGATTGTTAAATCCAATGATAACTTAATAAAGTTCTGAAAAAGTCACTGGTACGAGCTGGCAGGATTTGAACCCGTAAACTTCGGATTCAAGTCGTACGCGTTACCGCTGGCTCACCAACGCTTGCGATGATATCACCTTTTTAATAATGGGATATAACATTTATAAATCGTTCATGAGTTTCTTATAGCTATTTACAACTTAAGAGTATAAGTTATCTGTTCATCAGTAAGCATGCTCTGCAATAAATTTTAATAGAAATCTTTCATTTTAAAATAAAAATGAAACATAATATTGTCTTCTGTTACCGCGATTGTTATTCATTGAAATTAAACACTTTAGAACGGATTAATCGCGTTTATTAACACCATGATCCTACGTTTCGAGCCCTTTACAGCACTCGTTTTCACAGGGTTAAGATGATGACTGAGAGAATGCGAATTCTCCCCGTCAATCAAAAAAGTTACTTGTGCAAACTACCTACATACAGAAATATAAAAATAATTTAAAAATAAAAAACAAAAGGTTGGTCTACAATACCCAGAGGGGCTTATAAAGCTAGTAATACATAGCCTGAAGGGCATTCTATAATTTAAAAAAAAGTAAAAAAAACCTTTTGTTTTTTATTTTTAAATTATTTTTATATTTTTGTATGTAGGTAGTTTGCACAAGTAACTTTTTTGATTGATGGGGAGAATTCGCATTCTCTCATTCATCATCTTAACCCTGTGAAAACGAGTGCTGTAAAGGGCTCGAAACGTAGGATCATGGTGTTAATAAACGCGATTAATCCGTTCTAAAGTGTTTAATTTAAAAAAAATGAAACATTTTTGGATTCTAAGCAAACAAATAATTGACAGAGACAGATGTAAATTTATTTAATTGTAACTGAATCGGTATAAGAACTCTGGTCACTAAATGACGTAAAAAGCTTTCAAAACGCGTTTAAGAGTGCATGGGCAATTAATTCATTCATAAACTGCCTATGACATTACGAACGCGATAGTAAAAAAATATATTAAAAATAAAACTTAAAATTAGCTCAAGCTTAGTCACAAAGTCCCCCTCGAGTTGTCCCTGCCGTCCCTGGCGCACACAAGCGATTGACAACCCTTACACCAGGTACGACCCCGCGCGGGCTTCAGATTCCCTCTCCCTTATTGGTCGTCTCACTCCCTAATGAAGGCAATAGCCTCCGATCCCCAACACCAGTCGTCTCTAACACGGGTACAAAACAATGATTGCACTCCTGGGCCGCGTATATATCCCGCTTTTTGACAGCGGCAAAGTCCGCAGCGGCCTCAGCTGTTCGCACTGTTCGGCGAATGAGGCGGCGAAAGTACTAACGCACCCATCCTAAAATAGACACTTTCCCCGCTGGCACGGCACTAAAATTAAGCCGTCTGGCCTTTTGCCATCAGTGCGGCAGAGGCCCGGTGGCTCCAGAACACGGGAGATGGCGGATACTTAACACGTTCGCTGACAGTGGCGCAGTTAAGCATCGTTAAGCCTACAACTACCCCGCCTGTCGACGTACTGTCACCGAACGGGTTAAAGCTCTCCTGGGCTTAAGAGCGTGGTGACGCGAAAATCTTCCAGAACTAGAGCAATTCAGCGCGTGATGGCCATTTGTCTCCACCATGGAGCCGCAGATGCATTGAGTTAGTAGTTTAATTAACAATCAATTTAATTTTCAGCCTACACCAACCCACTAAAATTCAACTCAGTAAACAAATATTTACCACGTTTTTGACCAAAAAATCTAAATCCATCTAACATCAATCATGTCTTTAATCGTTTTAACAATCAAACAGTATCGCAAGTCAAGCACACAAAGTTAATTCACAATGGAAAAATATTAACTTAATTCCAATTAACCTGGCAGAATTTCATTCAGTTTGGTGGTGAAATATTTCATTGACGCAAACAATATTTCCCCAACACCGTAATAACTTATACAACGAAAACAAATCACCGCAAACAGTCCTACGATCACGATCCATCGCCACAAACAATGGAAAATTAGACAAATGAAAACATTTCATTTCTTAGATAACTCAAACGAAATTCGTCCAGCCGAGGATTGTAATAAACTTTTGATTAATTTTCCCTTAGACAGTCCTATTTCCTTCTTATTATGTATTCGGGGCTTTTTATTAAATTGCTGTGCCTTTTCCTATTTTGGCAAAGCTTTAGGGTTCCGTACTTCAAAAAGACAAACGAAACCCTACACAAGTTCCCTTGAAGCTCCAAGGTCCCTTGAAACTGTGAAAAAACAAATTCTCTACGTCAACACAATCAAAAGATACGACCGTTTATGTCGCAGTCGCGATACATTTGCAATGATAATCAAAATAAATAGGGAACTTCCCGTTGAATCATGAAATTTGGTAAAAACCGAAAGCTTTATCCGAAAACTGTGTATAATTGCCGCGCACTGAGCTAAGAGTATTTTAAGCACCTACGTAGTCAGTCAATCATCAAGGTTAAGCATCGGTATGCGGTCATAATTATATGCCAACATTCTTCAACGTATCGAAAAATAAATGTTTAGGAGCATCCTTTGCGGAGCCCTCGGTGAGCAAGGCTGATTCGCACTTGACCGGTTTTATAATAATATCAAGAATATTGAAACGGTACGATCGTGAGACCTTTGTGTTTGATCTGAATGTTACAAATATATTGCTTTTCAAACGTATGGGCGAAATGAAATTTACCGCCCGTGATGAATGCTATGTCAATTATTTCCATTGCTTTTGCTTAGCTTTGACATAAGGTTGCTTCCCTTTTTCAGAAAGAACGGGTGCTTGACAATTTATTTTTACACCACCTATCCATAAAAGGGTTTTTTCTGTTCAAGCTAGGAGGGATCAAAGTGGCACTTTTCTGTCAAGGACTACACATTTTTACGTTTTCGGGCTTAACTAGTGGCATCGTGGTGTTGATATGTTTATTTCCTCTTAGGTTGGTCTGAAAAGCAGTATGTGTCACACGGTATCAAAATTATTTTAGACTTGGGTGTTAACGCTTGAATCCCTCATTACGATCAGGATTTTAGAATCCATCGCTTCATTCGGAATTCAATGTACTCCCTCGCCGGAAATATATCATTTTGATCCCTTTTAACACAAACTACTATTGTTAGGTATTGGCTAAGGGGAAGTGAATGAGACCCTATCTACAGTGCGATAGAAAAAGCGAGAAATTAAAAAATAGCAACATCATAGTGTCGTACCTTTCAAATCAATGTATTCGTATGTAAGAAAACGGGACGATACTACGTTGTTGCCACTTTTTTAATTTCTACCTTTTTCAGTCCGCTCTGTACTAGGCCAATTAGCCTTTGCCATGCGTTGTATAAAGTCTTATCAATCAACAATTCTCTTAATCAATCTGTCTGTCTGTTCAATTTCATTGGACAAAATTAGTACTTTTCATCTAGTGGCTCAGGGATAGTACAGGTCATCTTAAGTTTATCCCAACACATTTTAAAACTTATGTCAATGCTAATAGGCGTGACAGATGGGTGTTATCTATTTGGCGCAAGTGTGTGGAGCACGCTCGGACGTTTACCTTATATCGAGCAAATACAATATATATCAAAGTAACTATACATATAGGTACTTTGAAAAAGTGGTTTGATAAAGAGGAAGATTTCTCCTTGTGTTTTTCCAAGCTTGTGCCATGGCTTAGGATGCCTGGGGTTCGCTTTGGTAACTGCTTTATCAAAGTACCTATATTTTTTTTTTAATCTCTTTTATTTTATAAGCCATACATCTTATGATTAAGTCGGCTTAAAAATAATTACAATGATGCTTAAACTTTAGGTGTGATTTTAACAATTGGGTTACTAATTAAGAAGTATTTTTATAATATTCAAATCTGAGATCCAATGACTGTATGATGAAACTTAAAAATCTGTCACTATGTTCGATAGTGAACCCTGAACTTAAAATTTGATGGAAAAAGAAGAGGAGATCCCCCGCTACCCGCGACCGCGACCGCGAAAGTACCTATATTAATATAATAAAATAATGTAAACATCGATCATTCAAGTCAATTTTTTATAGTAATGTTGTTTACTAAGCCAATGACGACCAGGTGGACAAGAAAACATATTTAATCATTAATATTTAATCTTGTTTTACACGATAAAGCCCAATTTTGGCTAGTTCTGAAACTATAAATAGAAAATAAATGTCATATACTAAAGAAAAAGGTCAAGTTAATTGGAGGTCAAACCAGTGATCGAACACAGGTCTTCAGTATAACCACTAGGCCCACTCAGTCTCAATGAATGTTGGTGAACTTCTCGAGTATATGCAATCTTTGTAACAGGCAAGATGCTGGTGGCCGTACTCTGAGTACAAGCATCATTGCTTCATACTTCCATCCAAACCAAACTTGCGAGACAGATATTTTTGTAATGTTTTTTTGTGTTTAAATATGTTTTTTTCTTAAGTATATGGCATGTATTATCAGTTTATAATTTATGTATTAGTAGTGTTACTACTTTAATAGCAAGTCAAAATATTAAATAAATAATATGATTTACAACTTTTTGTTGACACAAATCAAATGGTGGTGTTGGTCTTTTTCTTTAGTATTTGACATCTTTTTCAATTTATAATAATTTGATTTGTTTTATCAAAAATATTATGAACATATTATTGTTGTTAGGTAATAACGGCTTACACATTTCACTCGTTTTCCAGAATCAAGTTTCTCTCAATAAACGTACTACCCAGCTATCCCCAGCGCACTATGCCATAATGGACGAACAGTTAAGTTAATGCATAGTTGGCGTGTCCGGGTTGTTGTCAGGATCCGAAATATAATATTTAGACGTATTTCGGGCTACTTAAGGACTGATTGACTGCCCTTTACGTGTACCGTAGAGTGCTGAGTTCATTTCATACTTAATTTAATGGAATGACATGGACTGTATTTTATGTCGTGACAGACGCCGCAAGTATTTAATTTCGCTTTAAGCAAGCTTAAGTATTTAAACGAAAATTTTATTGGCCCCGATATTTCTACGGGTAGCCAATTGTATTTAATATCTGTGCTATTGTTCAGTAAAAACCACAACCAGAGACAAATGCATAATTCAGATTGACAATATTCATACGTAATATTGTCTTCTGTTACCTCGATTGTTGTTCATTGAAATTAAATAGTTTAGAACGGATTAATCGCGTTTATTATCACCATGACCCTACTTTTTTATGTATATATATTTTTAATTTTAATTATAAAATGCCCTTCAGGCAATGTAGTGCTTTATAAGCCCCTTATAGGCAAACTTGTTGTTTAAGTTTCATGCTTAGGAATATTGAGCATGCTTGCTCAGGTCAAGGCAAAAAAAGAGAGCAAGTAAGAGAAATTAAAAACACTGGAATCTTGAGCTTTACGAGGGTCTCAAGACACGAGTGTAATACAACATTTTCACCTCACTATCACGAGGAAATTAAAAACTACATACGGTTACAAATCTCATCTAAATGTAATCTATCCTATATTTATCAGTCAAAACTATCGTTTAAACGTCAATGCTGTCATTGCTATCCGGTAACTGGAAGAAATAATTCCAAACCAAAGGTAAAATTACTTTCCCTTCCAGTGGATAAAATGCATTTTCCCGCTAGTTTTAAAGGATAAAAAGTAGCTTTCCGAGCTAGTTACGAAAAAAAATCCATATAACCAGTTGTTGTTTTTTACCTGTCTCTATCACATCGTATAATTATTATCCAGTGCGATTAATGAATTAACTGTTCGGTTATTCATTGTTTATTAATTCGTGATTATTTTAAAATTGAATATCAGGCGACAACAGTTAATAAATGGTTGTACTTTTGATTTGAGGCCTTTGTTTTTTGCTATCAAAATAACATGTAATGGGCTTGATAATTATGATGTATTTTTAAAGGAAATGTATGAGTTGAACTCATAAATCATGATTTTACAAACAAATACCAGTGCATCTTTTATTTCTGATCCGATGCCATAGTCATTTTATTTGTCTGATTCAGAACAGGAGACTTTTCAATTTCCAAGACAAAAAAGGGTTCACTGTGAGTTTCAGAAACAGTTAAAACCAATCGATTTACATGTGAAAGATTTTTTAAGGAGGTTATTACGTATCGAAGCTCTTAATTAATTATTGTTTATACAACTTTCCTTACAAACATTTTCTTTCGTGAACTAGACTAACAAGAACGCGTTGTAAATTTTCTGGAGTACAAACTCGAAACTTGGCAAAGTTGTGAATCTAGAAGCACCCAGAGATGCTTCTCAAGTTTAATCACCGAGAGTTATGTTACATAAATACGAGTTGCAGGCGAAGTTTGTAGTTAGAACACGTGTTTTTGAAGTAGTTAAAACTAATGTACCTATAGTATGGTTAGTTGGGGAAGAATACACTTTCGGCAGCCTTTCGTGGGCTTCCATGTTAAAGTTAATTCAGGTTATAAAAATCATCGTTATTATCGTATCAGTCATATTATAAGCGGAAGCGACCTGCATCCAGCGTCTCCTGGCGACCTTCATAAGGTCATCATCTGACTATGTTCGACATGACCTGCCCATTGCCACTTAAGCAATAATTATTATCTATAACACAGCCATCAAGAGAGTTGAAATCTATCTTAGAACAATAACAACACTCAGGACTCTTGATAAAAAATCAATTGTTCCGTTTAAAAGGTCTAACGGTCTATCTGAGTTTGAGTTTTCATGTTAAAATACGCGTATAAAAACTGTTATGTTTAATACTATTAATTAATTAAAACACTGGCTATTTTTTCCAATTCGAAATATAGGTAAATAAATAAATAAAAACTTTAAAAATCCTCGCCGGCCAGTTGTTTGATTTGGCCGCGGTCGGTTTTACCGTGTGGTATACATTCAGCTAAACCAAACATAGCTTAATGGATCAAGCATCGCAGAATTGTGCAAATATTACACGCGGATATTGGACGAGGTGATTAAAAATAAAAAATAACACCACACATATAATACATACGTAAACTCGCGCCGGTAAACCCAAAAAAATCTATTTTTGCTAGAGATATTTACGATGTATGCTTGTTTTTAAAGGACACGATATTTCGGCACTGTTGCAAGCGCCATGTTCACGGAGTAAAGTATGACTTACACTAACACGGGTCGGGACGTGACCGGGCCGCGCCGATCTGTCAGTTTCTATAGAAAACGGCACGTGACATCCGAGGGTTCCGAGCTATCACGCGATTCTTTCAATTGAAATTGAGAGATTGTCCCGTCCCGTCCCATCCCGTTCTAGTGTGAGTCATCCTTAATCGTCTTGTAACTTGTGTAAGATTGTCCCATAATATTTTTCTATTGACTTAATTTAAGTTTTGCAAAGGACGTAATAATTTTAATTGCAATGAGGATTTACAATAAATCAATTAAAATTGTAATACAAGTCATTAAAAGTCTGGTTGGTTTGTTTGTAATGTTTTTACTGATTGCATAAAAATGAATTACTTGTTTCATAATGAAATTAAACCATTAGGCTCGCTTGCGCCAGGGTAGGCCGGTAGCCCGGAGTTTTTCCGTCAACGCCAAAAACGCTTAACTCCGAGTTATATAGATAACCCCGGGTGGTGCACGTATAAAGTATAAATAAAACTCTTAAAAACTATTTACAAAAGAGAATAGAAAACATTTGCTTAAATCTTTTCAGCAAACACTAGAAATTGAATCAGCAAGTACTGAGCATTTGAACCGAATTATTTAAATAAACGTGAAATGCAAATATTTGGAAACCTGCCCAATGACAGTACGTGAGAGGAAAACGAAAGTTTCCACAGTCACTGCTTAAATGCAGAAAATTCTGAAAATATGTAGGTAAATTACTCGTAGCATTTTGTTCATTTTTATGATTTTTGTCAAGTAGGTACTTAACGCTTTGTTAAAAGTAAAGTATTTAGGTACAATGTTAGTAAGTAAGTAAAACTTTATTTACACATATATTTGAATATAAATTGTGCATCAAAAGCAATTTTAACGATTATTTAACTTATTATAAAGAGAACGGGTCTGTCGCGTTTTTTAATTTACCTTAATAATGCCGACGTTTCGACACAATTTCAAAGTAAGGTAAGGTAAGGGTAGGCTAAGGTAAGCTAAGGTAAGGTAAGGTAGTAAATTGAGTAAATTCTCGATTGACCTGTTCTATCTTTATAATAATGTGTACAAAACGCAAAAGTTTAAATTATTAGATTATTTATCTAATTATTTATTTATTTATTTTTGCGGTTGAAACGGCGGGCTGCTGGGGCGCTGATGCAAAACGTTTTATCCGCGACATGGGCCGCCGACTCAGGCAGAAGGGCGAAGACCCGCGCTCAGAGTCGTTCTTAGTGCAAAGGCTGTCCATAATTATACAACGCGGCAAAGTAGTTTATATTTATTTGGAAATAAATCTTTTTTTAATTATTTGTAGCCAATCAAAAGAAAAAAAAATGTAAAAACTTTTTGTCGTGTCGTACTACGTAAAAAGGCTTGCACAGAATGAAGAGGAATGGCGATTAATCCACCGACGAGACCGTAGCTCTTAAATATTAATGATAATGATGTTACCAAAACACGCGATAAATATCGTTCACTGATTGTCATGAATAATAACTATCGTGGCAACACAAGATATTTCGTTTACTTACGAGGTCAATAAGCTCGACTAACAACCGAATATAGTGAGTTTGAATTCCGGCTCCGACACGGTGGATGTGTGATACGAAATACTTTTACATTTATACGATTTTAATCTAACATTCATAAATCTTTATTTATTTTTATTTAGTAAGCAACGCACCAGTCGATACAGTAAGTGTCGTGTGTCGTGAACGTGATCGAGTTCCAAGTGAGAAAGCGGACGCTAGTAGCGGCAATGACACCGCGCAAAAAAGTGAACCAGTTGTTTTTTCTAAATATATATATTTTTTTATTTAAATTAATCTGACGCTTTAAATTATAATTGTGGAATGTCCTTCATGCAATGTTTTACTAGCGTTATAAGCCCCTCTGGGCATTGTAGACCAATATTTGTATTTGTTATAATTGTTAAAGGTACAAGTGACTTTTTTGATTGACAGGGATCATTTTCATTCTCAGTCATCATTTAACCCCGTGATAATGAGTGCCGTAAATAAACAATCTTTAAGTAAATGGAAAGTCCTTTAAGCGGAATTAATCGATCCCGCTAAAAGTTTTATTTTATTTAAAAAAAAATGTAAGCGCTAAACACCCCCCACTACTAAAAAAGAAAACCTTTGAAACCTTTGTTGAAATTAAACACTTTAGAACGGATTAATCACGTTTATTAACACCATTATCCTACGTTTCGAGCCCTTTACAACACTCGTTTTCACAGAGATAAGATGATTATCATCTTAACCCTCCGAAAACGAGTGCTGTTTAATTTCCATGAATAACAATCGCGGTAACAGAAGACAGTATTATGAAATCCTTTTTACCAAAACCTTTAAAACAATAGGTCCCTATGAGTCCCACGATGCTCAAGCTACTACAAATTCAGCATCTTGGAACCACATGACAGCTACTCAGTTAAAGTTGTTAGTTACTAACTGAAATTCCTAATAAAGGCACTAAATTGTTACTGGCATGTCATTGTTATGAGAGATTCTCATCAAGTTCGCAGCTGTCGTGCAACATCTTGCTCTCAGGTAAGTGCAGAAATTGCAGGTTTCAAACTGCAATTCACCTTCGAGCAAAACAGGGATTGGAGTCGGCATACGTATCGTTTCCTATCTACCGAAGTACTGGTCCGTACACAAAAATAGTTTATTTATTTATTATTTATTACCAATCGCTTTACGGTTAAGGAATACGTCGTGAAACCGGATTTACCTCTGTTTAAGGCGTCTCTGGGTTCGAAGGTTAGATGGCGCTTTCATAAAACTAGCGCATATGCCAACTATCGTGAGACATAATAATATAATAATAAAATAAGATCTGATCAACCTCAACGACGATGCCATCAAATGGCTAATGGGTCTGAAAATTGATTTGTGAATTGTATTCGACGTGTAACTCTGCCATACGATTAAATAAATAAATAATAAAATTACGGATAACACTATATTTCCGACATCTTAAAAAGCCATTATCCAGAATCAATAACCGTGCGATGTCGCGTGCGGGCGGACTTAGCTCCTTCTCGCCGCGCGCAGTATCCTTGATGATAGAAGAAGATTGTTATAGCCGAGTACACGAATACGACAATGTCATCAAATTCACCTTTCACCTTTAATCCGCTCATTTTCATCGGAAAATTCGGAAGTAAACTTAAATAACTCTAATAAAAACAAAAACACTTTAGTAAACGTTGGTTTTCTGTTGACAAAAACAAGAACAGTACAGATTACGTTAATGAATAATATTTCCGAGCAAACATATAAACTATTTAACGGCGGAAATTGAAGATAGCAGTAGTTTGAAAATTTAATTAAAACTCTAATAGAGTCAGTGACTGGCGGTGGGAATTCACTCGAATTTAGTGCAGACTAGCAGAAACCTAGATTATGTTTGTCTAAATCTAAATCTAATTCAGTTCTAATTTTTTCTAGTAGTAGTCTAAACAGTTTTTAAATAAAGGTTTTTCAAATTAAAGGCTTGAAGGTATAATACACCCGCGAATTAAGAACCAAGAGGCAAATAAAATCATTTTTTTTTTATGGGAAAGGTAACAAACGAGCAGACGAGCCGCCTGATGAGAAACGGTCATCGCCGCCTATTAGTCCGTCTGTTAGATTATTAAAAAATGTTCGACATGTAATTTTTCTTTTGTTCGTCAAATGAAAAACGACGGAAATACAGTGCATTAAAAAAAAAGTTAAAAAGATTAAAGCTTAAAGTTTCGCGTGACGTCACAATCAGTTACAATTCTTCCCTCTAAGTGACGTCACTAGCCCCCACCCCGGAACTTTGATGCTCTGTATTATCGTCAATTTTAGTTTACTTGAAACAGGAGACACACGTCTCTAATAAAGGATAATTTAACTAACGGACCAAATAGAAAAATACTTTTTCAATCTAGTCGTCATCCCTATTATGAGCTGTTGCGTACACTAGTTTTTCTACGACAGCGAAAAAAGCTAAATTAGGGAACAAACTAAAGTAGCGAAAAAAGGGGAATTTTCAAATGATTGTCAAAAGTCAACAGTGGCATTTTTACCCGATAAACTTCCAAATAGGCTGCGCACTACAAGCCTTTTCTTAGCATTTAAAAACAAAGCCGTGAGTAAAAGTTCGTTCAAAAATCATGGCATATATTGGGGGCGCTTCAGGAAAACATCACGAACAAACAAAATGAGGACAAAAAAGTACAAAAGAAGATCACCATGGGAGGGGGATTGTAATGGAGCACAACCAAATAATATTACCTATTGCGATGCCTAGAAATGTTACGGTGTATGTTAATTTTAGTATCGTATAAACTACACGTCCGAAATCGCTTATTAAAAATGCTTGTGATTTAATATTGTCTTCTGTTACCGCGATTGTTATTCATTGAAATTAAACACTTTAGAACGGATTAATCGCGTTTATTAACACCATGATCCTACGTTTCGAGCCCTTTACAGCACTAAGCTCAGTCAACATCTTAACCCTGTGAAAACGAGTGCTGTAAAGGGCTCGAAACGTAGGATCATGGTGTTAATAAACGCGATTAATCCGTTCTAAAGTGTTTAATTGCTTGTGATTTATTTATTTATTCACTAAATAAGGACCTTATTGCCCGTTTTAAATTTAAAATAAAGATATAACCGTAAACTTTTCCAAACGGCTCGATATAATTATGCAAATGGCTTTGAACAGATCCTAGGAAGCCTCAAAACCTTTTCACGATGTAAACCCATAAAAATAAACGGCACGATCGTTGGTTTAGTTATTGCAAAGCCTCAATAGATGGCGCCAATTATGTTAGACGAATGACGAATTGAGTGCTTCATTATATAAAGTTCAAGTAGATATACACGATAATTTTTAATGGTGAACAGGTTACCATTTTTTCTTAGTGATTCATAGGGATCACATTTACAAAGCACTAACATGGAACAAAGCTATGTTTTTATCATACCTTATTTAGGATGTCTGATACTGGACATAGGTCCGCCTGATGGAAACCGGTCACCGTAGCGTATAGACGCCCACAACTCCAGGGGATTAACATGCTGCTCGTGTGTTACCTGTTTCACACAAAAATAGTTAAGTGCTTTGTATGCAAGTACTCTCAATACTAACTGACTAGTAATTATTACCTAATAGTTAATTTAGTAAAGTTTTTCAATAGAAATAGATGTCTACAGAAAAAGTGACCAAGGCCCCAGTGCTCAGGGCTGGAATCGAACCAGCGATATCTTGCTTTTGCGATTTTAGTTAAGTTTCTCTGTGGCGATATATAATTTCTTTGAGAAAAAAATAAAGTTCTATAAACCGAGAAATATCAAATGCAATGATTCTAATACATAAACTCGCTGGTACGAGCTATGATTTGAACCCACATCCTCAGATCCAAAAGCCGCACTCCTTTTAAATCTGTCGGTACACACTGCTGTAACATATAATATTTCGTTGCTAAACTCTTTTCACATATTTATGCATACATACAAACAAGCTCTATAAATTATTACGTATATTAAAATAACATAGTGTGAAACAATATGACATCAATATTTCATACCCGGACAGTGCAATGCACACAACAGGCTCGTTTCATACCAATCTGGACCTTAGAGTAACGGCATTGGGTGGAAAATAGGTAAAACTAATATATTTTTTACCCTTTTTGTTACAGCAGATGTGTGACGATAAATAAACAAGTGAATTCACTGTAGGTATCTGAAAAAAGCCTTAAAAATGCATTCATTTTGCACAAGTAATGTGTACAGTGGATTCATATCGTTTAGTATGGTAGGGCCTTACAGAAAACCGCAGTTTAATAACACTAGACCCTACTCATAGTGTTGTGTTTCTGTTGGTGAGTAAGGTCGCCAGAGCTACAAGAGGATTCACTGTGTACCCACTGAGCTGGGGACACACGGAGCAAAGCTTGCCCCTTTAGCTGTCGACACAGCGAATCCTCCCTTTTTTTAAAGGGTCGGCTATGCGCATGTAACACTCCTGGAGTTGCAGGCGTCCGTAGGCTACGGTGACCGCTTACCATCAGGTGGGCCGTATGATTGTTTGTCACCGTCGTAGTATATAAAAAAACAAGGAGTCAAAGAGGACAAAGATAGTAACAAATCATCGATGTTGGGATGAAGACCGCCAGGCTAGAGTGGGACTGGGCTAGACACATCTGCCGGATGAATGAGGACTGATGGACCAAAGTAGCCCCTAGCTGGCATCCTTGGTATAGTCGTAGCAGATGAAGACCGAGAAAGAGATGGCGGGACGACTTGGATGCGTTTTAGCGGGATTTGTGGGATCTTGCGTAGCACAGGGAGGATTGGGTAAGGAGAGAGGAGGCCTTTGCCCAGCAGCGGGACACACACACAGGCTAATAAAAAAAACAAGGAGTAGCGTATGGATAGGATTGGTTAATCATTTCAGGCGAAAGATGCTTGATAAAGGCTACCAAACTTCATGCAACACAACAATAACAGCAACAATTCGCCACTTGTTCACTGATGGTGTCTATATGCTGCTTAGATATAGTTCCATAAGAAATACTTCGACCCATTCAAGAAAGATATATCTTTTCCAGGCAAAAAGATTAAACTCGATAAATTATGATTGTACTCGGCCCTGGCATTTTTATTAAGTCGAACACAATTTTTCCTACAATAAAATCGGCTTATTAAATCTGATATTGATAGTCAGAAATGTCTTTATTCCTTGCCTTGAGGCATTTAAATTATTTATGACATCAGTAAACATTATTCACCCCAAAAGGCAATTTTTCGATTGCATAACCAGGTGATATTTTGTTTGTATATTTATGTCAGTATTACGAGTACCTTATATACAACTTTGTTCCGTTCGGCGTCGAGACCCTCGGCCCATGTTCGAGCGCCCACGCCCTCTTTAAGGATATTTCAAAGAGGCTTGTGGGCGCTACCGGCGACCGTAAAGCTGGCAACTTCTTGGTCCAACGCTTATTGCAATACAGCGAGGAAACGCTGCCAGAGTCTACGGTACCATGCCGAGGGGGGAATATTTAATTAAACATTTATAAGTATTATTTTAGTATTATGACTGTGTTTTTGTTGTTATTGAAATTAAAAAAAATTCTTTGATGTGTGAGAAAGCGCTATTACGCATTAACCTAGTCAACCAATTGGAACCATAAGCCACACTAGAACCATGTCAAAATGACAAGCAGTAAGAGATTTCTTACAATTTGACTTATAGGGTCACTATGACATAGTCCTATAGTGGCCTATGTGCATACTCAGCTATTATTTTTATATTTTTTATGCAGAAGTCTGGGAACGATACCTTTTTCAGAAACAAATAGCACATTCATCAGACGACATTGTTAGTGATGAATTCTCAATATAACTTGAGACTCCTTGCCGATAAAGAAGTAATTTCTTACGGCCCCCCTAAGGCGCATACGAGGGATATGGAGAAATTCGAGGGCCAGGGGTGAGGTCTCGGTAGCTCAGTCGGAAGAGCGATGAGCTGGTATCTCAGAGTCGCGGGTTCGAATCCCGCCCGAGGTCATGATTTTTTCCATTTTTCTTTGCATTCTCAAAAAAGCCCTTTTTAAGATACTTAGTAAAATGAAGAAAGTGTTTTTTTTTTGTGTCGGTGTGATTTACGTTAAATCACACCGACACAGTACCGTCGGCTTCATAAATATATACGCACTTGTATTCAATTTTGAACCTTCTTCCCCTGTAATAAGTCCCGAAGTGTAAAGATATTAATAGACGTGACTGTACTACCTATACATTCAAGAGCCTCATTAAAGGATTGAGGACTCTTAAAGACCGAGGTTTGATTGCAGTAAAGTAGATAGATGGTATTATGACACGAGCTTAAAAATAAATCATTATTTAACATTATAACTTTTGCATGTTCAAGCCATTTTAGTTTAATCCACAACGAAAATGTTTTCTGCTCGATGGTTTGAAACAGAAAATTGGAAATAGTCGTCAGGAACTTTCAGCAGGAATTAAATTTCAGCAAAATTCACCCTATATTTGGCAATTTGCTGGTGGTGTTAAGTTACATAAGTGTTTTATAGTGTTGTTGCAAATATTTACAACTTTTTATGTATTCTTTTGCCGAATAATCTCTTTGTATATTAGCATACAGAGTGAAATTAATATTACCAACAATGTTTTTAATGCAAATGGAAAGCCCGCACTGTGTTTTTCCATTTCATATTTTGAATTGCAAAGTAAAACGTTTACGAGTATGTTGATTCAAATTAACAACATATTTCAGTCCAGAGAACTTTTTGTTTCTAGGAATTCTTTTCCCAGGTTAAAACATCATTTTCTTTGTGAACATTGCATAGTAATTTTAAGTGTGTTTTCAATAGCATAGCAATGAAACGTAATGATACAGTACGATACAAGTGTGAAAAGGAGGAGATTCGCAATGAGTGACGATACATTGAAACACGACCGAAGGGAATGTCTTAAATCGCCACGAGTTGCGTATTGCCTATTCGCACGTGTATCGTACGACGTTTTACAGTCCCTTTGAATTTTTGACATAGGCACATAAAGTGCTCATTAACGCACTAGTGCGGTAATATAGCAACATGTGTACTGTAAATAAATTTTATGCCACACCTGGCCATAAAGTGATTTCTGCCCAAGTGTAGGCATAAAATGATGTACCTAACACGTGAGGTAATAAATAAAGCCCTTGATCGCATATTTACGTCCCTCGCTTGCAGCTCGGGTCGCAAACATCTGCGATCTCGGCCTTTCTTTGTTTTACCGCACTAGTTAGGTAATGTACTAATACAAAACCAGCCTACATTACTACATTATCTTTCATTAAAATGCAATGGTTCAAATCAAAGTCATCGTCGGAGAGAGAGAGTGGTATAGTCACTTTCGCGGCTCGGGCATCACAACCCGATGCCCGAGCCGCGAAGGTGACAACACCACTCTGTTTGTCTGATGATGACTGCCCGATGCAGTCGAAACATGTCTCGCCTATTGTGATAAAAATGCGTGGGTTTAAACCGTTGCAATTTAATGTCAGTATGAGTCACTATAGGTTGAAATTATATACATTATCTTTATTTATGCTTAGTTGTCCCTAATTTCAAAGCCACATTATAGTGGCGTTAACACAAAGACTCCCAATAGGAATTCCGCACTTGCATTGAAATCGTTTGAACTTAACTGAGGCATGAAGCCGACGCGGGCATTTAATGCTTGCCTAACTTCGTGGAAGAATATAATTTGACAAAAGGTGGCTGACGCAGCACGGGTAAAAAAGTATTTTTCGCTTCGCCAGCCCGAAAACATGTGGAAACAGTGAAGGAAATTATGTTGTGAGGAAAACTAACTTTTAAATTAGAAAGGTACTAGGTACCTAGTAATAATATAGGTGTGAAAGTATAAATGTAACAGCCATTTTTTTTATTTGGTCATTTTTGTAAAATTTTCTTTTATGTCCTGAGTTTCCGTGATACTACAAATGTATATTTATAGAACGCTTTTGTCACAGTTTGTTAGGAGGCGATTATTTTTAAATTTAAGGACCTTGAGGACACCCCAGTTATTGGAATCGGTGAGAAATAAATTCCTTTTCTTTTATATAATTAATTACGGTTAATGTTTGTACCTATTGCCTATTATTATTAATGATGTATGTCTCTCTCTCATCTCAAACTAAATTGTATGTGCATTACGAATTAAAAATTACTTGCACACGTAATTTTTAATTGACTTCCAAAGGAGGAGGGTCTCATTTCGTCAAAATTATTTACAAAAATCGAAAACCGACTTCAAAAAATTAATAATAAAATGTTTGATTTCATATGCACTACCAACTGATACGTTTGAAGTCGGTGCCAAGCCGTTATTCAAAGCAGTATCGTTTGTAAATGCACTGAGATCTACGAGGTAACAGCAAAAAATACATGTGCCTTTAAAAATTTAGGAATTCCCTTGATTCCTCATGGATTCCATCATCAGATCAGGCCCAAAACTCCTTTCGATTAAAAAAATACTCAATTCGAACGCCAGAGCTGGTAGTAAATTTTGAAATTACATTAAATAAAAAAACTACTATCATGATTTTAAACTAAACTTAATTATATATCAGCCTTTCGCCTTTTCAGAGCTCAAAATTTGATCTCAAATGGATTAAATCGTTTGAGAGCTTTAATACCACAGATAAACTAACACGGTCTTGTCGTTAACCTTAGAGTCAGACCACCAAGCTAATGAGTTGTTAAACATTCAAATGTTATTTTATACGTCAAACTTCTATGAAATTATGAAGTTCCGCAGTCTGTGATCAAAATTTATGAAAACTTAGCTTAGTCGGACCTTATAAATCTTTTCTTTGTCCGACGATGGTTAAGTAAGTATGAAAGCAAGTAATAATTTATGTACTTCATAGGTACATTGGCTGGTACATTAATACCACCAACCACCAAATAAAACAGTTCGAGTCTCGGTTTGCCACTTTGCTTTTCTCTATAATAAATTTGTCATCATCGCCAACATTCTGCTTAAAAAAAACACTGCAACATTTTTTTTTAAATTGATACTTGTCGGTACAGCGTCTTATACTGGCCTAAAACAAGAGTAGCACCTTTTTCCAATACAAAGCTACGTACATTTAATACAAGCATTTCGCGCAAAATTGCGCACAAATTCAATACAATCCCCGCCAACAACCGTGTAGCGGTCATTTATTCCTATTCCATAATAAAATCGAGCCCAGTGATCTGAGAGCGGCAAACAAAGAAATATCGTGAAAAATATGCGCGGCGCGGCACCAGCCTAGTGATGCCTACGGACTCTTTTGGCGGGTTTTTTAGAAAGCTTGGCAATATTTTAAACGCGAGGGATAATATTCCCTACGTTATTCAGTACGTATGCATGCAGGCATGACTCATACTTGAACGGGACGGGACGATCTGTCAGTTTCTTTAGAAAACGTTACTTGACATACAAGGGCTCCGAGCTATCACGTGATTCTTTCTATTGAAATTGTCAGATCGTCCCGCGACGTCGCGTCCCGTCATTTTTTTAATACTACGACAGTGACAAACAAGCATACGGGCCGCCTGATGGTAAGTGGTCACCGTAGCCTATGGACGCCTGCAACTCCAGGGGTGTTACATGCGCGTTGCCGACCGCTCGACACGGAGAACTTTTCCATTTTTCTTTCAATTACTAAATAGTTACATAATATCACTGGAAATCGTGCATGATTGTAAATATGATTGTTCCAAGTTTCTGTGAAGATTTCCTCTCGTATTGTGGAACAGAAATATTATATACAGGCAGGATTAAAACCGATATCTTCGGATTAAAAGTCTCACGTATTACCGCCACCGATCTCACTCGAGTTAATCCCCATTGGACCATATCTGAATACAAAAATACGTATTAAATGGATAATAAGTATTCCTAAAGGCCACCAGTACTCGCCAGGAATCTGCACAAAACATCCTGAGGATTTCTTCATCCGGTAATAAGTTTTTTTCGTCAAATAAAAAGTGTCACCTCCCTTTGTCGGGATTTTCCGTTCATTTTCGTTGGAATCGGTTTTTGTCGTGATAAATTGGAATTTAAGGATTAACTTGTCCTCATGAGGCGCGGAATTTTTACGCTTATTTTTTAATGGCGAATAATAAGATTTGCGTCCAGGGAATCTTTTTAACCGACTTAAAAAGTTCTTTAACGTTTTCGAACGAAGGATGTTGCGGTTTAATCTATGATCTGAAGCCGGATCTATATAGAAACCAGAGCTTGATTTGATATTGGTTTGATTAGTTTGATATAACACAAATGCATCCTGTAGATATTCCTGTATACATAGAAATAAATTACTGATAATACACACGTATGTTACGCGCGTCTTGTTTTGGAAAGCATGAGACTCCGGCACCGTTCGCTAATATTATTACTATATTTTACCATGTATATTTGCTTTGTGAGGTCCCTATATTACCGCACTGTTTGAAGCGCCATGTTCACGGTGTAACTGATACTGCGAGTTTTTAGTTGTGGTCTGCTCACACGCCGCCTCAGCGGTCTACCCTCTTACGGGTTCGCTTATTTTCAAAAAGGGTTCAGAAGCTTACAAGAATAAGTATTCCTAAAGGACACCACATGACGATACATGGTAAATATCTAGATTTAAATATAATATAATGACATGACATGAAAACCTGAATTTAATAGGTATCAAATCGTTTTATGATATTTTTAACGGTTCTAGTCGGTAGTAACTCTGCCTACGAAGCAGGAGGTCCCGGGTTCAAATCTAAGGTCTTAGGTATATTTTCGAAACGAAAAATCTTGTCTGTTTCTTTGCGACCCGGCACACTCAAATGCTAGTTGTTTATGGAGCTAAAAAAATGTATTACGGTTAACGAACTAAATGGCTCCCTGTAGGTAAATATAAATTCTAAATGTTGTAAATGCTAATGCTTTAATGTAATGCTCATTGAGTTGTAAAAGTGCCCCTGAGGCCTTCTTGCAGAATAAATTCTAGAATTTTGAATTTGGTAATTAATTGCATTTAAAATTTAAATGTAAGTGTTGAACTTCATTATTTAAATCATTAAATAATTTAAACGAAATAGGTATTCAATTTAGAAACGGTAGGAATTTTGATAATGCGTTCGGAAATTCCGTTCATTTTAAAGCTATTTCATTCTTCTCTAGTAAATAAAAAGAGAAAATAAAAACGCAACATTAATAACACCTACTCATAGTGTTGTGTTTCTGTTGGTGAGTAAGGTCGCCAGAGCTCCAAGAGGATTCACTGTGTTGACAGCTAGCACGCTGGAGCAAAACTTGCCCCTTTAGCTGTCAACACAGCAAATCCTCCTTGGTGGTGGTGATGGTGACCGCTTACCATTAGGCGGACCGTATGCTTGTTTGTCACCGTTGTAATATTAAAAAAAAAAACATTATGTCGTCTATCCCAGTTTGACCTCTTTCCCTTCGATACCTACACTGTCCTCAATAAGCGTGTTGTCGGCGATAAGCTTCATGCCTTATTGGGCCTCAATACCGCCTCTAAGCCCTATTCATATGCTCGCGATAAGCCAACATAATGTGCACGTGTAAGCAAATGTATTGTGTAAGGTCCTGTATATATGAAGTGACAGCGGCAATAAAGGTAGCATTCCAGATCTACTAAAATACCTATATCTGGTTACTCGACATAGTCAACATGTTTCGAAACAGTCCGTGTCCTTTATTCATGAGTCATGAGTCGGTCCGGTCGCGATGGCTGTTAGGCGCATACTGCGAGTTCTGCATCAATACAATACAATACAATAATCATTTATTTCGAACAAAAGTCCATAATGTGTTAGTAACATTACATATTAAAACTTAAATCTTAAATCTAGGGTTAGTACAAAACATAACATTAAAACATCAACAACAACAAGCATCGGAACGAGTTTTCTATTTAAAATTCCATTTCTAACAATTCCGTTCCCGAAACCCTGATTTAAAACACGATTTCTGCATGTCTCCCTCCGTCTGCAACCCATAAGCACTGGTGGCCGAGCGGCAGTCTTTCAATCCGAAGGTCTCAGGTTCAAATCCCGCCGGGTCGTAACAATGAATTTTTCAGAACGTATAACGAAATAATACTTATATATCATTTGATATTAAGCAGTTGCTTTCCAGTAACGGTATAATCATGAGAAAATCTGCATACATTGGCTGGAGTATTCTTTTGATTGTTTTTTTGCACGTAACTAAAATTGTACTTTTTTCCCGAGAAAGAGGGTAATGTTGCTCTCGAAATGTCGATGATAGGTAAGTCTTTTTACTTAATTATCGATTTTTAACTATCGTAAAACTATCTATTATATTAATATTACAATCAAATCTGTCATCATCATCTGTCATGCGGGTCTGTCATCAAGAGTGCTGCGCGCGGCAAGACGAAACTCAGTCAGCCCGCACGCGACGGTAGACGCTTGATAATGGCATGGATGTCCCAAACATCATTATCGTGTATAGTGACCTAAATACGTGAGTGTTATGCGTAATTTTATTATAATTTTGTGGCCAGATGCATTATCGTCCTTGATAAATATAATGATAAACCCAACCGCATTGACCGGCTGTTGTGAATAATAATTGCCATTAATCGCGGTCGCAACGTGGTTGGGACCACTGTCACACAATTTTACCAATGACTGACATTTTCTGCGATAACGCAACAGACCGCAATGTGGGAATGGCGATGTCGTTAGATCGCAAATGTCAATATCCGTGCCGTGTGCAAAAGTAATGCTGCGCAGCATTGCAGTAGCTAACAAGGGTTGAATAAATCCTTGATTAAAATACATTACAAAGTTAATATTAGTAATTGCAACCGCAATGCAGCGGTAGTACCTAATTCAAACTGACATCGGCTGTTTTCCACTGCTGAAGATACTCTATACGTGTAGATGTAGTGCATAATTTTTTGGTCGTTTTTTCAGAAACGCTTGAACTTGCTATTTCAGTCAGTGTCAGAACTAAAAGTACCGAGGAGATTGAAGAAGCATGATAAATACGAACGTTTTCGAGAAAATACGATTGTACCTTGAATGTAGAGGTAGTTAATTGTTTATATTAAGCACAGCCCTTAAGCAACACACTGAAATTTTATTCAATTCTGCAGATAGTAACAAAAGATGCAAAAATCTGATGTGTATTCAAACAGCACAACGAAGGCATGCTTTTTCATCTAGGTTTTTTGTTTTTGTAGGCCCTTTCTTGTACAATAGGTTAAATGCACAATTAGACTTATACCCATTAAGTTATTTTTGTTGTAAGAATACTCTACGATATGCCCTTCAAAATATGACGTACGATGATACAGATAACCTATTAATAGTCGTGAAATAGTAACAATTGTACTTTTTTTTATGATAAGAATCAACTTGTTTTTGTTAAGGACTGTACTGGCTGTATAACGAGAAGTTTATTGACTTTCTCCTATTTACCATTTTAAGTGAATAATTTATAACTAATTTTAACTATATCCCTCTCCATCGCCTGAAACACAGGAATTCCTTATTCAGGCAATTGTAAATCACTCATTTAGTATTTAAGAGACTACCCTGTACAATGCTTATTACATTAAAATATTTGATTTGATTTGATTTGAGTTCTTTAAGGTCTGTAACTACGCCGCTGTACTACACTGCCATCGCTTGCGTTAATATCCGGCGAGATTTCTTAATAGGTCACATAAGCTATCCTAAAGTCGTTAAAAATGTGACCCCTAGACCTTTTGAACTGGATTGAACCAAGCGTGTAATTTTTTTCACATAAATAACCTCGTACCCCACAGCGTATTTTACACTGCGGTAAAAATATCACGGCAGGATGACCCTTTACCCGATCAGGTTTATCCGTTTTAACAACAACCTGGGTCTGAAGGGCAAATTGAATATGCCCATGAAATACGCCCCAAGCTGCAAGCTGAGGAGGTGGGGATATAAATCTATAGTCCATAGTCAAGCTAAGTGATGACGACTTTGCAAGTATAACCTACGTTGAGGATTCGAATAATTTCGGTCTCCACAGATAAGATTTAACAAAAAATTTTTGCGTCCCTTTGGTAGCCATTTTGTAATTGAAAAATATTAAATACCCAACTAGTGAGATAATAAAACATTGTAAAAAACCATTCTGTGCATATTTGCCGCCAGCTATGAACGTTATAGAAGAAGATTCTCGTTTCTCTTAGGCGGAAATGAAAATTCTCAGACGGAAATTCTTGAAACATTTAATTGTGTTTTATGAGCAGCCTCTAGCTATCTGTTACTCAAACAAGGGCATCGTTATCTTTTTATTTGTTTTATTTGGAATCTGGTGAATTCGGAATTATTTTGGTAGGTACCGGATTTTTAAAACCACTTCTATTAGATACTCGTATGTTCGCCTACCCGGCGGAAAGCTACTTTTAACAGTTAGATAGAAAGGAGTGTTAAAGTTTGCACCGTGCATATAACACCCCTGCAGTTGCAGGCGTTCATAGGCTACAGTGACCGCTTACCATCAGGCGGGCCGTATACTTGTTTGTCACCGTCGTAGTATAACAAAAATAGAAATTACAGTCGTGTCGTGTTGATGTGTAACAAAATAGAAAAAGATAGCCCTGCCTTCCTATCTAGGATGACTCACACTAGAACGGGACGGGACGGGACAAGACGGGACGATCTGCCAATTTTTATAGAAATAATCACGTCAGAGCTTGGGAGTCCTCGGAATTCACGTGACGGTTAGTATAGAAACGGCCGTGCTAGTGTGGGTTATCTTTTTGGCGAACATTTGTACCAATACCAAAAGAAAGCAACACATTACTACCTCTTTACATCCGTCGTAATATCTCTGACGTAACTTATGTTATGAAAATTGCTCAGAATCTAGTAGACTGTATGATAAGAGAGGTATGGGCACAGCGGATGCATATCGTTTAGTGTGGTAGGGCACAGCACAACGAATGTCGTCTCGCTCAAATCTGGAGCAGAGCCCATCTGGGGAAGTACCTCCACCTTACAGAAAACCGCAGTTTAATAACACTAGACCCTACTCATAGTGTTGTGTTTCTGTCGGTGAGTAAGGTCGCCAGAGCTCCAAGAGGATTTACTGTGTTGACAGCTGGGGACCCACGGAACAAAGAACACTGTCTTAGGTCGATGTGGGCGCGGAGTGCAGGTGCGGCGATCAGGGAGACCCGGTGAAACGGCTGTCCGCTGGCCGCCCGCAGGTCAGTAGGGTTCCCGAACCCAGGGATCACTTAATCTCCACCCTGGGAGGCTGAGCCACCAACCTGTGCAAAATCCCTGGTGTAGTAGTCGTGCCGGAGAAGGAGACCGGGGTGGACCCGGCTGCTGCAACAGGTGTGGACCGGGGGCCCTTCCGTACGCCGCACCTGTAAACTGCACCACCTACGTCGCCCTCTGGCAGGTTTGGTCCGTCCCCTTGCCCCTTTAGCTGTCAACACAGCGAATCCTCCTTTTTTTCTTAACACACTCCCTAAATATGGCCGAAAAACAAAAAAGGAATAGTTCATCAGCGGCGTCCCCTTCCACACAAGTCGACTTCTGCAACATCAGGGGACTTCACTCCAATTTAAACGCAGTACACCACCACCTGGAGACTGCGCAGCCGACCCTACTGTTCCTCACAGAGACCCAGATATCTTGCCCAGCTGATACATCATACCTGTTATGCCCCGGCTATATGCTCGAACATAAGTTCTTGCGGCGAGCTGGGGTATGCATGTATGCTCGGCATGATGTCTGCTGTCGCCGTCTCAATGCCTATGAAGACAGGGATCTGTCAGTGCTGTGGGTGCGTGTGGACTACGGCGGCCACACTCGTATCTACGCGTGCCTATACAGGTCCCATAGCGGGGACACGGACACAACTCGGCTCTTTGAGCACTTACAAGTGACGTCCGACAAAGTTCTTGAGCAGTACCCATCCGCGGAGTTGGTAATCTTGGGGGACTTCAATGCCCACCACGTGGAGTGGCTTGGTTCCCGGTCCACTGACCACGCGGGGAGGTCTGCTCTCGAATTTTCTCTGGCCTATGGTCTCTCGCAACTGGTTACTTCTCCCACGAGAATTCCAGACATCGAGGACCATACGAGCTCTTTACTGGACCTTCTGCTGACCTCTCGTCCGGACGGATACTCTGTCTCAGTGAACGCACCTCTCGGCTCGTCCGATCACTGTCTTGTCCGGACATTGCCACCTTGCGCGCGGCCTGATCCACCTCGGCCTACTAGCTCGCGACGCGTATGGCACTATAGGTCAGCAGATTGGGATGGATTGCGTGAGTTCTATGCATCGTACCCGTGGAAGCGGCTGTGTTTCGCATCAGATGATCCTGACTCCTGTGCAGCTGAGGTCGCTGAGACTATCTTAATGGGAATGGACTGCTTCATTCCCAACTCAGTAATAGCTGCAGGAGCTAAGAAACGACCTTGGTTTAACCGGCCCTGTAAAGAGGCGACAATTCATAAGCAAGCTGCCTACAGGGCTTGGACCAAGGCCGTTACTGATAAGGATCCTAACGCTTCTGATGTGAAACGCAAATTAAATGCTGCTTCGAGGTCCAGTAAAAGAGCCATTGCCAGAGCTAAATTCGACTTCGTCGGCAGAATTGGTGAGAAGCTCGTGGGCTATCCCTCAGGGAGTCGTGCCTTCTGGTCGCTCGCCAAAGCTGCCGAGGGAAATTTTTGTCGGTCGTCCTTACCACCACTGCGAAATGCTGATGGTGATCTGGTCCACAGTGCAAAGGAGAAAGCTGATCTCTTGGGCAATCTCTTTGCCTCGAACTCGACCATGGACGATGATGGCAGTACCGCACCGCCTACCGTCCCTCGGTGCGGTTTCTCCATGCCCGGCATTATATTCAGGCAAACTGATGTCCGGCGGGAGCTGCTATCATTAGACGTCCACAAGTCGAGCGGGCCAGACGGCATACCAGCGGTGGTGCTCAAGCGGTGTGCTCCCGAGTTGTGTCCAGTGCTCACGCGCCTTTTCACGCTCTCATATCACAAACGGCAGGTGCCGTCTTCGTGGAAGACCGCCCTTGTGCACCCTGTGCCTAAAAAGGGTGACAGATCAGACCCGTCGAATTACAGGCCAATCGCTATAACCTCCCTTCTCTCCAAGGTGATGGAGCGCATAATCAACGCAAAGCTCCTGGGATACCTAGAGGATCACGATCTGATCAGTGACCGACAGTATGGCTTTCGCCATGGTCGCTCCACTGGTGATCTTCTAGTGTATCTCACCCACCGCTGGGCTTCAGCTATTGAGAGTCAAGGTGAGGCATTGGCAGTCAGCCTGGATATAGCGAAGGCGTTCGATCGGGTTTGGCATGGGGGTCTTCTATCGAAGTTACCATCTTACGGACTGCCCGGGGGATTATGCGAATGGATTGCCAGCTTTTTGTCCGGCAGATGCATACGAGCCGTTGTCGACGGAAGTTGCTCCGATAGCATGGACATAAATGCTGGTGTCCCACAAGGCTCTGTGCTATCCCCAACGCTGTTTTTGCTGCATATCAATGACATGTTGTCCATTGGCGATATTCATTGCTATGCAGACGACAGTACTGGGGATGCCTATTACACAGGCCGTGCTAACATCCCTCGTTCCGTTGTGTTAGAGAGTCGTGAAAAGCTTGTGTCAGACATCGAGAGTGCTCTCTCTGATATCTCACTGTGGGGCCAGGAAAATCTTGTCCGATTTAACCCCACTAAGACACAAGTTTGCGCGTTCACCGCTAAAAAAACCCCATTTACTGTGGTCCCACAATTCCAAGACACAGTCCTTACCATGTCAGAGAGTATTGGGATCCTGGGTGTTGACATTTCCAGTGACGTCCAATTCCGTAGCTACCTGGAAGGGAAGGCCAAGCTGGCATCCAAAAAGCTCGGTGTGCTCAATAGAGCTAAGCAATACTTCTCTCCGGGGCAAAGACTGTTATTATACAAGTCTCAAGTCAGGCCCCATATGGAGTATTGCTGCCATCTTTGGGCGGGAGCACCTGGATACCAGCTGGGCCCCTTTGACTCGATCCAAAGACGTGCTGTCCGAATTGTCAACGATCCCAAACTCACGAGCGATATCGAACCCTTAAGTCTAAGGAGAGACTTCGCCTCCGTATGTGTATTCTATCGCTTGTACAATGGATTGTGCTCTGAGGAATTGTTTGATATGATGCCAACGGCTGCATTCTACCACCGCACCGCTCGCCGTCGGCAGGGTGTTCACCCGCATACCCTGGAGCCTAAATGGTCTCGTACCGTGCGGTTTATGAGGAACTTCCTCCCGCGGACGCTCCGGCTGTGGAATGAGCTCCCTGCCACTGTTTTCCCAAAGGACTACAATATGGGGTTCTTCAAAAAAGGAGTGTTAAAGTTTTTAAAGGGTCGGCAACGCGCATGTAACACCCCTGGAGTTGCAGGCGTCCATAGGCTACGGTGACCGCTTACCATCAGGCGGGCCGTATGCTTGTTTGTCACCGTCGTAGTATAAAAAAAAAATATATAAAAAAAAAATAAAAAAAAAATAAAACTGTCCAGATCTGCTGGCCAATTTGAAATTCTCAGTCCCCTCACGCCTATCCTCACGTACTAAATCAACACTTCATGTCTCCGGCGCTCATAGTAACTATAGGAAAAATTCATTTCTTTTAAGAGCCGCTCGATCTTTTAATCAGCTTAGCAAACATCATGATCTCATCGATCTGTTCTGTGATAGCCTTAGTTCAATTCGCAAACTTATGAGCCAGGACTTCTCTGATAACTCGTAAGTAGGCAACTTTGATTTATCGCATTTCTTTAGTTAACCGGTTTGTTTAATGTATCTTTGTTTTATGTATCTTTCGTTAACTAGTATATTTTCTCTCCACTGTTAGTATCATATGCAAACAAGCTGCGCACGCTTTGTACCTTAAGTTGTTTCTATCTGTGGAAACTTGTAATTGGCTAACTGTTTCTATGTCACTACCTTTCTTGTTAACTTAGCTGTAAGTTTTCCGTTGAAATAAAATAAAATAAATAAATAAATAAATAAAATTACTCTGGATAGTTATTTGAAATTTTACAACAGTCAAATCACATGAAAAAGCTATCTTCAAAATTGTACACCTACCTATATACATTATGGTGGACTTCGCAAAATTGAAATGTGGCCAAACAAACTTCTGAAATATAGCAAACTAAATCTTGGAACTGTCCAAATGATAACATTTTCAATTCTAGCTGCGCTATAAACTAGCTACGTATTCCACTTGACATCACTAGCTGAGATCTCAAATGAACCGGGGCCTTACCTTGACGTCTTAACGCGATTCAGTTTAAGACCTGAACTGAGTCGTTGCCATACAACTGAGCACAGTCAAGAAGGTAAAGCACTAGTGCATTATATGTCTGGTTTAAATTTTCGCCCATATTACTCCTGCACACTGTATTGTTACTTGAATAACAAATCAAAATATTTAAACAACTATAAATATTTTAAGAGAGGTATGGGCACAGCGGATGGATATCGTTTAGTGTGGTAGGGCACAGCACAACGAATATCGTCTTGCTCAAATTTGGAGCAGAGCCCATCTGGGGAAGTACCTCCACCTTACAGAAAACCGCAGTTAAATGACACTAGACCCTACTCATAGTGTTGTGTTTCTGTTGGTGAGTAAGGTCGCCAGAGCTCCAAGAGGATTCACTGTGTTGCCAGCTGGGGAGCCACGGAGCAAAGCTTGCCCCTTTAGCTGTCAACACAGCGAATCCTCCTTTTTTTTAAAGGGTCGGCAACGCGCATGTAACTCCCCTGGAGTTGCTGGCGTCCATAGGCTACGGTGACCGCTTACCATCAGGCGGGCCGTATGCTTGTTTGTCACCGTCGTAGTATAAAAACTTGATGTGTTTCAATAAATAGTTCTAGAGGTACTTGGTTTGAAATTCACCCACTCTTTGCAAGTGACTGGAGTCCCCACTCTCGTATGTCGACGAAAGCATCGGCGTTCGGTCAAATTTATTCGACGGGAGAAAAATGGTTTAGATGTTGAATTCAACGGGAAATTCAAGAATGCTGGGGATTTCTTGAAGCCCGGAGCACTGTTACCTTCTGTACATGTCTGTTTAGTCTATTTTTACAGTTTTAGAGACGCATAGACCACTTTAGCTAGACAGGGCATAGATTGGTATAGGACAACTAACACGTCACCATACATCCTCTCCTGCTGGGCTAAGATAAAATCTGTCTGTTTGGTTTTAAAGATCGTTTATTCTTATTAAGAAAACAATTCACTTTTATTAATTAAAGAGCAAGTCCATCGGCGGCCAAGGTGGGATCGAACCCAGGTCTTTAGCTTACGCGGCTAAAGCCGTATGTTCAAAAATGTTTTTTTTTATTATGACATCTATTTTCAATTTTATAATTTATATATAACTAGTTACAGTTAGTTAGTTACTACATTAATAATAACTCATTTTTTTAAATTAAATATGATTTGTTTCAACAAAAATGTTAAAATAAAGAGCGTTAAGAAAAAAACAAGAGGTTAATTTTACATTCAGTCAATATTCGTACAACAAAAGTTACCGATACACATTTTTTTAAGTTAACGGCAAGGTAAGTTATGGTAACATGTAAATGACTTGTTTTTTTACAATGCGTGTGCTTGAAAAGCGCGTGTTCTCATGAAGTCTAATCGTGCGGAAAGCAGTACTTTACACGATGTTCATGGTATACTTTTCCACACACCATAAAATTTTCACAAAAAATAAGCTTAATGTACATGATGCGGACATGGAGGAGCAGTTAACCTTGAGGCAAAGCGGTGTATTCAAAAAATAATAATAAAGGAAAACTGTTACCTAAATATAGATAAAATACATATACATACATACATCAAAGTATCCTCGCACTCTCTGCAAACACTTCATAATGTATCTGTGTGTATTTGCCGAAGTGTCAAAAGTACCGAGTGTAGTGTAACTTTGTATTCACCGCTTGTAGAAAGAAAGTGTCAGGTGTATTGAGTTTAGTATAAAACCGTTTTGTGTCTCTCACTGTGAAGAATTCCGTAGGGAGTTCTCTAGGAAGCTTTTACTCGGGTGATGAAGAAAGCATGTATTTAAAGTTTATTTACTAGTTCTAAGTGTTTAAGTTACGACAAACGTTAAGCGTTAATGTTAGATATAGCTGGTGTGTTTTGTGTGCCGCTACTTACTTGCACATAGAAATTGCTAAAAACAATATGTTTAGGGTGCAAATACATGTTTTTTTTTAATTTTTATACTACGTCGGTGACAAACAAGCATACGGCCCGCCTGATGGTAAGCGGTCACCGTAGCCTATGGATGCATGCAACACCAGGGGGTGTTACATGCGCGTTGCCAACCATTTAAAAAAAAGGAGGATTCGCTGTGTTGATATCTAAACGGGCCAAAGGCTTTGCTCCGTGGGTCCTCAGCTGTCAACACAGCGAACCCTCTTGGAGCTCTGGCGACCTTACTCACCAACAGAAACACAACACTATGAGTAGGGTCTAGTGTTATTTAACTGCGGTTTTCTGTAAGGTGGAGGTACTTCCCCAGATGGGCTCTGCTCCAGATTTGAGCGAGACGACATTCGTTGTGCTGTGCCCTACCACACTAAACGATATGCATCCGCTGTGCCCATACCTCTCTTCAAACATGTATTTTTTTGCATGTATGTCCTTGTAGTAGGTACATCGTCTAAAAGGTCTTTGAAAATAATTTATTTCTTGAACAAGAATTTGAATAGTTGAATATTTTCAAAAATAATCGCTTTGAACGTCTAAAAAAAGTGTGACGCGGTTTTGTTTTGTTTTGGCTGTACCACTAAACCGAACTTGAAGTTTAAGATTACTTATTCGACGTAAAATTTAGCTCTCTTTAATACCTTCCTGAATTACTTTTCCGTCCAACGTACAATTTACGAGCAAGATGAAAAAAACTGAAAATTGACCGAACATTTTGCAGTTATTTGGGGCCCAAAATTCAAGCTCAACTCCTGTGCAAACTGAGTATACACGTCTATAGGACCTAATGAAGGTAGTTTAACGATATCAAGCTTGCTGAGAATTATAGCATATACTTATATATGTAAAGTAAGCTTATCCGTTAGATAAAATGAACTTTTGATTCTTTAGTTAACAAAAGGGCAGATTTTTTATTGTATGCAAGATTTATTACGATAAATATTTTGCCAGCAAAAATCTCAAAATAGAAAATCATATTTCCGGGCCAGTGCTGCCGCTACATAATTTGAATAACTTTTCCAATATTGCGGTTTGGTTCCCAATTCTTTTTCCCTCGAGCTTCACAAGAAAAATGTTGCCAAGTTAAATTATTGTATACATCTTGGTTTTTTGATTTCCATTAACTTTAAGGGAATATTTCTCAGATTAACTTGAGTCATTGTCTCTAAGAAACTAGTGTCTTAGCTGTTACATTTTTTGAGATATTAATTAAATTAATAAAGGCAATATCCTTTATTAATTTAATTAATATCTCAAAAACTGTCAAGTATAGAGGCCCGTAGGTACCCTATCGAAAATCATTGTTAACTGATGAAATCGTTTGCAAATCATTGGCCAAATATCCTAAATATTTTGAATATCGTACTCCGGAATACGCAGAAAATTAAGATTGAAATCCTGACCTTTAGGTTCGTTTTTAAGGTAAATACACATTTTGGTACATCTGATCCAAAGAGACGGGCACACGGATGCTCATGCCATTCTATACCGTATAAGTAAATGAATTACCTGTATACTAGCGTGTATAAAAATATTTAATAGATCACTTTGACGTATTCAAGACAAATATTAGGTACCAGCTTATGACCGCTTCACTCGCGCTAGAAAGAAACAAAAAGTAGCCTATGTCACTTTTCATCCCTTTAACTATCCCCACTTAAAAATCATGTCAATTTGTCGCTCCGTTTTGCCGTGAAAGACGGACAAACAAAAAGACTTTCCCATTCATAATATTAGTATGGATTTATGAAACAAGTTGCTAAATTGACTTAAAACAAGCTTCACACTTTGTTCTATTCAAAGAAGTCTGCTATTGTTATAAGTACTATATGCGCGTGCAGTGTCTCAAGTGAATTGACAGTTTTATTACGCATGACCGGCCTTTATTGGCAATATATGTCATTTCGACTCACATGTTGTAATCCGACTGTTTTTTTTTTGTGACCGACAGCGGCGGGGGGGCCGTGACGCGGTGCCGTAGCGGTGGCGGTGCATAGAATCCACGTGGAATCCACATACAATCGGTGCCGTGTTCTAATCGATTTGTGAATCGATGCTTTTCATTTGTTTTCACGCGGCTTATGTTTCCCATCTCTAAATTACGCTCGTGACGTCAAAGTACCTACGCAAAATGTTACACGCTCGGTCTACCTACAAATTGGTGAACTCTTTCCTTCTATCTAGATATTATTTCTGTGGGGTTGACATTAAACAAATTGTTACAACCAATTTTTTTTTTGTGTTCCATACATATCAATATGTAATTGCTGCCATTCTTCACTTATGTTTTTCATAATGCCAAACTTAAAAACATAACCGTATTTGTTTTTTCACAGGTGAACGTGGATTGTGGAGAACTATTAAGGTAATTCAGACGACATTGTTTAATTAATATTAAAGCAATTGTGCTACATAACGAAGATTTATTTTAAACATACCTTAATTGAAATTAAACAGTTTAGAATGGATTTATCGTTTGTTAATAAACGCGATTAATCCGTTCTGAACTGTTTAATTTAAATAAATAACAATCGTGGAAACAGAAGATATAGATTATCCTAATTAAACACTAGAATACTTAATCTGAATGTTTGAGAATTCTTACCATACCTTACCTTAAACATTACCTTACCTTAAATGTTTAAATATAGGGAGCGTTGGTCCAGCGGTAAGAACGTGCGACTTTCAATCCGATCGTGGGTTCAGACCCCGGCTTGTACCAATAAATTTTTCGGAACTTAAGTACGAAATATAATTTGTTTCCCAATCGCTTTTCGGTGAAGGAAAACATCGTGAGGAAATCGGAGTCCTAACAAAGTCTAGTTTACCCTCTGAGTTGGAAGGTTGGCAGTAACTTTCGTAATACAAGCGCCTACGCTAAATCTTGGGATTAGTCGCCTAAACAGATCCCAGGCTCCCAGAGCCGTGGCATAAACCGGAGAAAACGCTAGGAGAAAAAAAAAATACATATGCGGATATTGACATTGCTATCACATTTCACATGCATCAAGCTTGCTCTGAAATGTACAGTATTTTGCGTGTCTGGGCCCGCCTCACGGGACATGTATCCAATCCAAACTCATATTTCTGTTCCCATATTCTTCAATGAAAATCTTTCCAGCTCGTAGTGTTAAGGTTGTATATATAGTTTGTTCTTTTTGTATTGTCTATGCTTTTTTACTATATTCTATTTTTGATATTTGAAGTTTATTTGCAAATACATTTGACTGCGTCATTAAACATTATAGTTTTGCCCAAGCTGCTTGGTTTCCTTTCTTGATCTCCACTAGTTATCGAAGTCTTCTTTACGTAGTTTTTTTTTAGATTGACCTACTTTCTTAGAACTTTCATAAAGAGAGCTTTTAAATTTTGATCAATTTCGTAAGAACCCTCTATCTCTCTCTTTCTCTCTCTCTCTCTCCCTCTCTCTCTCGCTCAGTTTAAGTAACGGCACAGATTATATAATAGTTCTTCAGAACATATATTATTATTAAACACTATTGAGGTGTGCAATAAAGAGTATTTGTATTGTATTGTATTGTATGCAAAAACAATCGACGCTCGTCCCCCTCAATTCAACGCCTTGCCTGCGATTAGAAATAAGTAGTTTAATTATGCAACAGTAATATAATAAGAACCAATTATGAGCTGTTGCATATGCTACTTTTTCTACGACAGCTAAAATAGCGAAAAAAAAAACAAAATCTAGAAAGGTGGCAGAATGTGAAAGATGTCGTATGCCCAAAATAGAAAAAAAAACAAGTGCTTATATATTGTATGGAAATCCATAGGAGCCGTGTTCTTATGGAATACCATAGACAACGTTATAATGTATGCTTTTTTATATCGCTGTCAGTCATCTAATTGACAGAAAGAAGTGCTGGAGCAGACAAATTATATAATACGGCGGCGTGCGCCAGTATTATATAATATGTGGCGTTTCAGACAATATGCATAGAATGAGAGATGAAAATAGTACTGACCATAAACGAACAAAAAAGAGGGTAGATCGTTATGGCTCCCCTTAAGTGTTAACCTACCTGCAGACTTAAGTTTTCTTGTGATGATTGCAACATTGTCGAAATATCGGGAGCTCAAATTAAATACCATGGTAAGCATTATGTTCAATAGTTAGAATATTCGAAGTTCCCACATCATAACTAAGTGACCTTCTCATAAGACCTAGAAAAATACAAGACCTTTCTCTAGCCAGCTAAGCATAATAAAAAGCAATGTTTTATTAAATTCCCGATAGAGAGAAACACCCTACTCTCCATTTCTCCTTGTAATAGTCTCGTTCTAAGTTAAAAGAGTTAGCGGGTATCCTTTTTATAAAATTTAAGGGTTTCGTCTGTTATCTCTGTTATTTATTTATAGGGTATTGTATTTATAAAATAATAAAACACACTTAAGGGAAACGAGGTCCTGATTCGCAGGCACAGTCAGTGTTATTACCGACTAGGCTGGAGGCATTAAATTTTTAGTGCCTTCAAATCTTCAAGTAACGAGCGTACTCCCACTTTAAAGGCCGGCAACGCACTTGTGACACCTCTGTGTTGTGAGGGTCAGGGGAGGGCGTTAATCGCTTGCCATCAGGCGATTCAAAGTTTACAAACGGAAACACAAAAATTACCGATTGCCTGCTGCCTACTACTCGTTGAACGAATTCTTCGGAAAGAGTAGAAAATCCTGAAATGTCCCGATAAATCCTGACATATGGCAACCCTAGCTTGGGCGAACATCGGTGACGAAGAAAATCTGGCAAAAATTAAAACTTGTTTTACGAGTATATATTCGTTTCTGGCACGCTTGTAGCTCCTACCTTGTACTCGGTGCAAAGGTCAGAGGTCCCGAAGTAAATGGACCTTCAAATCGCACCGGACTTAGGAGCTCGGTGAAACGGCTCCTCAATAACGAAGCGTCCTTTCGATCTGCGCTAATCATGGGGAAGTGGGGGTAACATGTCCAACAGGGAGAGATGAATTAAAAAATCCTAAAATGCTGAGTATTGATATTTCCTTTCTTTTCAACATGACCCTCTTAAGCCACGAACATTGATAAAATCTGTAAAGAGCTCAGACGTAGGACCGTGGTGTTAATTCATTTCCATAAATAGGAATCACGATCAGAAGAATATTACGCATTTGGCAATTTAAAGTCGCCACAAAATCGTGATTTCGTAACCTCTTTTTGTAAGTTCGTCACCAGAAAGGGATAAGTAAAGTTTTTATTTTTGCGGTTCGTGATAGGTAGGTACAATGATTTTTCTGACAGAAAGGTAAAGGTGGAAAAACCCATAACCTCGGGAGAGACTCGAACTCGTGAGCACTCTCGTCACTATCCCGTTCTTTCGAAGGGTTTCATTCGCAGACGTGCTGCTTAAAAATATAAATAAAATACATATTGAGGTCTACTGATGACAATTGCGTTTAACTATTTTCTAAAAGGGTGAAACCGTAGGGTCATGTCAATAAACACGATTAATCTGTCCAAAAGTATTTAATTTCAATGAATAAACGCGGTAACAGACGGCATATTGCATTTGGCTTTTTAAAATACAGTTCTTTCGTACCACTTTTCCCTAGTTTACCCTCAAAGTTGCTATGGCATTGTAATAACAATCACGTAGACAGGGGTAAACAACCGAGAAATAACAAGGAATTATTATTTGCCCAATTATTGTTATTTTCTTATTTGTGATTGTTGTTTTTGCGTAAACAAAGTAGTAGACGCGAGGCTTATCTTTGCTTATATAGATAATATTTCTTGTATCTAACACTGCGTTAGTGTACTTCTATGCAAAGTCCGTCCACATTCCGGACAAAGGATACAAAATCCGGACATGTCTAGAGAAATCCTGACAAATGGCAACCCTGCCTTGCCGAAACTGTAACCTCCGACGTTTCAAGAATGATATTGTTCCCGTGGTCCCGGAGAAAGACTGGCTGGGGCTGACACCAACATCTTCTAGTCGCACGGGTTTAACGGGCTACCCGAACTTGGTCTTCAATATCAACTTGAACATTTTGCGCACTAGGGAGGCGACTCTGTCGGCACACTACACTCACGATGTTCGATTTTTGAGCCGGCATATATTAATGACCGGATTCCATGAGGATGAGATTCTAAAACCATCGTCTCGATTTTCATATGTCATTTATTTACATTGATCTACCTACCTCTACCTACCTTAAATCTAAAATAGGTCCTTGAGATATTGTACCTACCTGGCGGCATTTCCTCGTTGTATTGTTTCGCAATGCTGAAACGTTCTGCGAGGAAGCCACCAGCTCTTCGGTCACCAGTAACATCAACCAGACGTTTCGCAATTTCTACGAAAAACTTGCACGCGCAGGGATCCCATGGACCTAGAGTTTCGACCCCAAATGCTACAAAAAGGTACTCTCTGCCTTGCAGGCTCTTATATTTGTTGTTTTAAAATTTCGGCGCTTTCAGCCGTTCCGCCCGCTTTTACATTAGATCGTTGGAGATGGGACGGTGCCATCGTGTCTACGCAGATGGCATCCCACACTAGCATCCGACCCAAACTCCAAGGAACCCGATGCCCGAGCCTCGAAGGTAACCACTCTGTCCAACGATGACTGCCCGATGCAGTCGAAACATGTCACGCCTACTGTGATAAAAATAAGTGAGTGTTAACCGTTGCAATTTAATAAATAAAACCTTAGTAGATATGACTCGTGTTTTAACTTGATGACACATTGGAATGACACATCCCGTCCCGTTTTGTTCTGTATGACACATCCTTCTAATAATTTCATCACACTTGCTCGCAATATATCTCATTACCGAATACACGCAGGTGATGCGGTCTGTAAATCCTTAATTACGACCTAGGGCTGTGTGTAGGCGTCACCGACTTACTGGAAAACATCATTTAAATTTCACGAAACTCTTTATGCCTAAAGTAAATGAAGTGTGATCAAAAACAAATTGTGTGTACTGGGCGATACACGAGTTACAAACTCGTGTTAAAATTAAGCCGACTCGTTCGTAATTTCTTGTTTACCGTCCTTAATACACAATGGACTAATCCATGTAAAAGACCTTTTACTGCCCTATGAGATAGAAATTGTTAGAGACACCTTCAAAAGGAAAACGCGCACGCAAGTTTTTCATAGAAATTGCGAAACGTCTGTTTGATGTTACTGGTGACCGAAGAGCTGGTGGCTTCCTCGCACAACGTATCACCATTGCGATACTACGAGGAAATGCCGCCAGCATCCTAGGTACAATGCCTCAAGGACCTATTTTAGATTTAAGGTAGGTAGAGGTAGGTAGTTAGGTAAGTTACACTTACTGTATATATTTCAAAAATAAATGTTTTATGTTCAGGGAAAAATGTAGCTAGATTTAGAAGTTTGTTTGTTCTCCGTTGCCATGGCGACCGTAAGGACGCTTTTGGAAACCGTAAGGACGATTGATTCTAGATTGAGCGAAGTCGCTCAATTCAGGATTGATACATATCCGCGCGGTTGAAATATGGTATGGGCGTCTCTAGTATTAACCTGTTTGTTACCACCCAATATCTTTACAAGTTCGCTTGATGAATCGACGAGTGAATGAACGTTATACAAACTCGTTACTCACAAAGGCCTCAAACATGTGATGTTATTTTACGATTATTTTGTGTATGTTTTATGAATTTATGGGTTGTGTATGAAGGTAGTAGCTGGGTTGATGATATTTTAAGCCTTTGCGTGTTATATTCAATGATTTCAACCGCAATAACATTCACTGTAATAAGCAAGTATAATTTAATCAGTCTTTTTTTGGTAAAAGGAAACAGGAAAATCGCACACGCGGAAAAATGTATATTCAGAATAATAAGAACACTAGAAGGTACGTTCTGTCATTCGCAGTAAAGCCATTTCAATTGCTACTTCATTCGATTATCATAATGGGGAAAGAGATGGAGACAGCCTATTTTTGGCTTGACTTTTGAACGCATTGCCTCTATGGAACTAGGTTTCTGGTAATTCTTTGTACATTCACATATGTGTCGGAATACAGAATAGGTGCATAGCAAGGAATACCCATCTGTTCCGCTCCGTGTGAGCACTTGTCACCTGGGACTGGGACAGATGGAAACACACCTAGGAAATCAAAGGTGCATGTTTGAATTCTTTAAACTAGTCGAATTTAGGTACTTATTTTAAGCTGCTACTAGTTTATACATTGAAAAGAGATGTCATATACTAAAGGAGATGTCATATACTCAACAACATTGGAGGCGAAGTCGAGGATCGAACTCGGGTCTTTTTCGGGTCTCGGGTCTTAATATTTAGTTACAATTTTAATTTGTTTCAACAAAAAGTTGTATAGAAAACTCCCGTGAGTATAAGATTTATATCAATATCGGGTTACTCACGTCTGTAAAGTCGAAAATAGCTCGACATGTTTCGTCAGGGGGCTTTCAGTGGTACAATGTCATACTCAACAATTTGCAGCATCAGAACATCGACGTCAAAAATAGTTAAATTGCGCACATGACAAATTTTGAGCCGTGTGACAAATAAGAGCTATGGGTGTGATAGGCAAGCACGTTGCATTCCTACGCGTTGATCACGTAGACAATGTAGTAGAGATTAAGTATCGATTAAGCACCTCTCCACATGATAAGGGATTGCCTCTTAGGACACGTAGGATAGTTATATATAAGGTTAGTAAAATAAGCAGTGGGGAGTTGAGTGGACGGGACTGACAATACAACATGTAACGCTGTTCTGTGTGTTTTGGTGCTTGAACCCCTACCCCTGGCTCCGCATATCACATGGAACCCCTACCCAGGGTTCCGCCTATTACATGGGACTTTGAGCTGTGACTCAATCTTGATGCGTGTATTTTGAGGTGTATGACAAAATGAAGTGTGGGGCAACATTTTTGAAGTTACTGTGACAAACGAACAAAATGAGTCGTAAAAGTGAGGTACCTCACGAGTGAATAACCCAACACTATCAATTTAGGTCCTAAACTGAATCGCGTTAAGACGTCGTGGAGGCCCCTGTACTGCTTAGTTTGAATTTTCCTTACCCCGTTGATCTTTTTAACTCACCCCACACACGGACGTATAATATCCCCGGGCTCCGCACGGGTTGAAATAAACTGCCTAATATTTTATGTAATACGATCTCTTGGAAAAACTCGCCTTTTTATAATAAATTCATGGAGCTTTGTACATATGTGAGTTTTCGTTTGTTATAATGTTATCTTATTGTCGTGTAGATAAGAACTTAGTATAAAGCTGTTGCGAAGAAATGGATGGCGAAGAATTAATCCAGTCATTGAACTGACAGCTTGTATGGAAATTTTGATTATTTGGGAAATAATTGATAATCGCTGTCTTTGTTGGCGTAACACATAATTTGTGAATCATGTTTGTTTGTTTATCATGTAGGTACAAAAATCCAACAAAATACCGTTTCATGCAAATCGTCACAAATATGTACACACATGTTTCAATTGTTTTTCTTGTAATATTTTTCTGTAAGTATTTATGTTATTTTAGTTTATTTAAATCGGTCAGGAATTTTTTTTACTCATTACCATTTTGTTCTAGCGAAATAACACATCTATCACCCACGCCGTACATTTTGTAAGTTTTATCGTTTTACGTTTTCTTCGGTTTCGCTTTTAACACATAGAAGATAAATATGTCGTCATGTTCCCATAGATTTCAAAAATCGACTTAGTTAAGTTTTATTTTTTTACTTTTTATCTTCTTCCGGAAGAAAAGTTTGTAGGATTTTTGCATACATTATCTATAAATATCCTATTCGAACGTTATTTGAGAAAATCAGGCTATTATAATACAATGTCTGTCAAAACCGTATATTTCCTGGGTTACTTAAGTAAATGGATTTCTCAGAAGTAAACTCAAATAAGAAGATGACATAGAGCATCGCGTTCTCGTGTGTACAATTTATTCATGTAGCGCAGTGACTTGCGTGGGCGAATGAAATATCTTTTCTTTAGTATGTGCTCCTGGTATAATTATTCGTCTATTTCTTTTTTTGTTGTATGATTGCATTATTAAAAGTTAAATTGTTATTTATATATTTTTTTATTTTTAGGGTTTGTACCTCAAAAGAGAAAACGAAACCCTTATAATATCACTTTGTTGTCCGTCCGCCCGTCCGTCCGTCTTTCAAGACCTTTTATCACGGAACGCTTAGAGATAGCAAGTTGAAATTATTACAATATAAGTACACAGGTCTGCGGACCCTTGAAGCTGTGAAAAAAACCAATTTCTACGTCAACGCAATCAAAAGATACGGCCATTTATGTCGCATTTCCCATACATTTGCAACGGGAATCAAAATGTATAAGGTACTTCCCGTTGACTTAAAATCACAAAAGAACCTACGCATTACTTAATTAGTGAACACTTTATACCTACTACTTAGTAAAATTAAATGAATAATTTCCTCTTCTGGTTCTATTTATGACTTGATAACATGGATTTTTCCTTTTTAACATTGAAGGCGAAAAACACGGATTCACTTATTTTTCAATCCCTGCACATTTTTTTGCTTGTGTGACGAGTAATTGTGACAGGGCCAATACCAAATCACTTTCCCGCCGACGCACTGCCCGATCTCAAAACTGAGCTACTTACATATGAACTAAAAAAAGAAGCGAAAATTACCGGAAAATTATTTAAGGAAACATTTAATTAGTGCATTATCGATAAATATTTTAGCTTTCAGCTACGAAAGTATGTACATAATTTTAAAAATATCTGGCTATTGACCTTATTGTTAGTATCCCATCCCCCTTGCGCTTTCTTAAGAGGCTGGAATTGTCACCACGTGTAAACAGAATAATGCCTTTATAAAATGTGAGAGCAAAGGATGACTCACACTAGAACGAGACGGGACGGGACGGGACGGAACGATCTGCCTTCGAAGGTCACATGACGATTTATATAGAAAATGACACTGACAGACCGGCCCGGCCTGTTCTAGTGTGTCATGCTTAAAAAAAAACCATTAGTCCAATATCTTCATATTATAAACTACTAAAGATAAATAAAAGAAAATGATTTCGTCTTTTAGTAAGTACAATTCAAGTAAGTGAGTAGGTACAAATACACTTTATTGCGCAAAACAGGAAATTACTTTTACAAAAAGGGTATATAGAAAAGTACAAAGGAGATCTTATCTCTACGAGGAAACTCTCGACTTGATAACATGAAATTTTACCTGTCGATACTAGTAACAGCTAGCCGTCTTTAGTAATGAAATTCCTTATACTTTTCTCAAACATGCTCAGAAATGGTAGAATTTTATTTGCTTATAGAAGACGTAAAGTATCCAATTCTATAATCGCTGCCCCCGGCCTGCTGGAGCGTGGACGTAGTAGATAATAATGGAATTTGTATGGTCAATTTTATTCCTAGGGAAAAAATGGCCTACTGGCCCCGGACCTCGCCCCACACGCCTCCCGTCGCCGATGGCCGCGCATGTTTTAGATTACCACTATATCTGCCTCGGCGGAAACAGGGCTTGCGTCAGTCAATCCCTTACTTTCCATCTCTGGCCAATAATAAACAATCAAGACTTGTGTCAATTTATTTTGTATCTAACAGTCGAGATTCAAAAAATCAAGCGATCTTTGACTACTTAAATAATCGTAACTAAATATGATTATTTTCAATTAAAAAGATGTTTAAAATTAATGTAGGTACTAAGTAATTTCCGATACTGATACTTTAATTTAGGTTTAAAGATCTTTATTTTCTCATAAAAATACACAATATTCACTTACACGAGAAAACTTTGTTTCATGCAAAATACAATATTATAGTATAGTGGTGAGCGCACACTTAACTACTAAACAAAAGTACTAATTTAAACATGGTGGCCGCGCATATTTGAGAAAAGCACTATATCTGCTTCAGCGGAAACAGGGCTGGCATTACCTCGGCTATAGCGGGCCTCGGCAAACCTCGCCCCGGCTACCACCTCGTCATTCAATCTCGCTTTCCGTCCCTCGCCAATAATGTACTATTAATTAACCTACATTATTTCAAATAATATATACGGATTCACTTATTCATAAAATCAAAAGAATAAATATTCATATTAATTAACGCAGGAAAGAAACCTTATTATGTAGTCAAGATTGCTATCTTGTTTACTTCGAGCTTTCATCGGGTGATGAATGAAGCGGTAACAATTATAGCAATTAATGTGAGGAATTAATTACGAAAGGGTGTTGGTTAACACTCTCGTAATTTATTAATAATATTCCCATGAGGTAATGTTAAGGTACACTTGTAACTTACTAGATATTTATTTTTTCTTGTTTATATCTGAAAAAGTTATTTGAAATAAATTGTTTTACAATTGTAGAGCACGACACGACGAGACATTTATTATTTGTAATAAATGTTTTGATTCATGTTTTTTTTTGTTTTTTAAGTAGACACACTACTATTTATAAATAATTAATTGAAAGACCCCTAACCACTAACCCTAATCATTAGCCTTACTACTGGGCTACCTAATGTAATGGTAGGGCATCTGCCGCGAAAGCAGGAGGTCGGTGGTTCGATTCCAGCCCTGCTCACCGGGAGCCTTGGTCACTTTTTCTGTAGTATATGACATCTCTACCATAACCAAAAAAAAACGGGACACTGTTTTTCTTTTTATAAATCAATAGTACTCGTCATACTGATTATAAAAAATCCAAAATTTCCTATATTAAAAAAAAAGGAAATGGTACCCTATTTTTAAACCCTATTATTGATTACCTACTTCAACTATTTTTATTGCGACGCAGAGAAGCTCTTTGTTCTTTAGTAAAGTGAAAAAGCTGTCCCTAAGGGGATCATAAATACTTTGCAGAAAAACACATCACCTTAAAAGCTTCTTTGTTATTAAAAATAAAAGGGCAATTTACTGAAAAGCCCTCTAAAGTAGCTTAGTTTGCCAATAATAGCTCACTTCAGTTACAGACTAATATATTTTTTCTAATGAGCTACCTTATTGTTGCTCACCACTACTCACCAGGCGGCGCCACTCATGCGTCGGTCCTGTGTCAGTATGAGAGACTTGTCAAAGTGACGTTTGAAATGTTGGTGAATTGACTCGCAATAATCCCCAATTTATTAAAATTATTTACTGTACAGTCACGTCTATAAATATCGAAACTTATTACAGGGGAAGAAGGGTCGAAATTGAATACAGATGCATATATATTTATGGAGCCGACCGCACACCACTGCGCAGTGTTTATTTGACATCTTTTCATTAAGAATCATAAACTATTTAGAAACTACCTTACCTTAGTGTAGGGTGCAGCAAGATAAGACACTAAAAGATAACTCAGTACGAAAAATACTTATATCGGTCTCGCCGGAAGATCAGCGCTTACTTTCGGGTAAGTATTATGCTGAGGCTAGACCATTTCGTGGTAATATTTTGTTTATTTTAATTTTATATTTGTTTGCTTTTTTGTATAACCACGAATAAATGAATTTGTATTTATAAAAAACTATTAATTTATGAACTAAATTTAAAATTGAAAGAGATGTATATACTACAGTAAAAGTGACCAAGGCCCCCAGTGCCCAGGGTGCGTAGCCAAGATGCCAATCGCTCACGCTACGATGCGTATCGTAGTTATCTCTCTTAGTGTGACAATGACAGTTGCGTTTCGTTCGCGACTGAGCGTTAGCGATTGGCATCTTGGCTACGCGCACTTGGCTGGGATCGAACCAGCGACCTCCTGCTTTCGCGGCAGACTTTTAATAATAAATAGGGCGATAATATTTCCACCCGCATACGTCGTATACACGTGTAAAACCTCCTAATGCCACAAATGACACGCCCAGACACGTGCCCCCGTTATGATGTCAGCTACAAATCTCACACGAGTGAGAATTTGCCAGTAAAGCTGTCAGTCGCGACCCGTTTCATTCCGAGGCACATATGCGGATCAAGGCTACGTTGAATCAAAACGAAGTACATGAAATAGACAACCCTATTTAAATAGGGTGCATACTATTTTATTCCGCTATTGCCACAAAAATAATAATAAATCAGTTTGCTACAGTGTACATTTACTAATAATAATTATATGTAAGTAAAATATATTAGAAATAAAAATTGTGATATTTCAAAAACTAGTCATTAATTAAGGTTGCAATAACACAGTTAATTAGAGTATTAGAGGCTAAATTTTTACAAAATTTCAGCCAAATCGACCGAACAGGCTTTTACCGAACATTTTGTGCGGGGTTCTTAATATTAAAATAAAAATTAACGAATTTAATAAATCTAACTATGCCATTATGTTTCTTTAATTATACCAAGCCGCATGACTAAGTTAAAGCAAATGCTCAAGAACACTCTGTATATATATACACTAAACCTGTGCTTCGTTATGTACGCGTATTTTTTATTAATCAAAGCCAAGCGATATGTATGACACAATCTACAAAATGTCAGATACCAAGTTTCTATCTAGCACAGCCTGTCCTCAAATTCAGATCAACGTTACGTGATTCTTCGTCGCGTGACAAAAGGGGGAGGTGATGGATAGGGCTGTCCAGCCGGATGTGGATAAAGGAGAATGCGCACGCACATTCCCATTGTCAAGGCTGTTTCTCAGACAAAATGGGGAATTATAAGGTGTAAGCATCTTCTTGTTATTATTTATTTATTTAAACAAACTTACAACAAAAAATACATTACTGGCAGAAGCAAAACTGTTTAAACAATATGACTGCAGGAGAAATTTATAAACTAAATACGTATACTTAATTTTATAAGTACAACAAAATATTCATCTATATTTTATTTATTATTTTGTTTATTTGGGGCATCAACAGCAATACATACAGAGATACACATTCATATTGTCAAGGCTGTTAGTTCCTCAGACAAAGTGGGGAGTTATAAGTTGTAACCCTTTACACCCGGCTTGAAACAATCATGAATGTTGATTTTGAAAAATTATTTCGCGTTTGTTATACGGCTTTTGCGAACCCAACCGATGTCGATAGATCGTGCGGCCATGCTAGAATGAGACAAGAAATACAGAAGCCTCGTGCGTAAGCGTCGAGATTCGTCAGTCTCGTTGACGTGGCGTGGGAGATGGCTGTGTTCTTTGAACGTAGGAGTCACTATCGTAAGTAGACTTTTTTTGCTTATTACCATTAAATATCTCCGTAATTTACTATCGGATTGCAAAGAGTACTTGTTGGTGTGTCTTGTTTTTATTATTTTGCATTAATTTGAATTGAATTCATGTATGTCATGTGTTTTTGAATCTTAACTATAACGATTGTGCGATTTCGGTCGCATCGCCTATAAATGAACTCTCACGATCATGCGATTTCGGTTGCGTTCTGTGATGTTAGTTTAATAGGTATTATTTATTTTTTTACATGCTTGGCTTAATTACCGGGATGATTTGCTTATTTTAGGGGTCCCGTTGACCGATAAAGTACTAGAAAATCTGCTAGCAAATGGAAATCTGTGAGAAATTTAAGGTTTAGACGACGATGAATTGGAATGTGTGCGTAACTTTTTCGATAACCTAGCGAGTGATGACTTGCTCTCAGATGAAGAAATTCCTGTTATTAATGAAATCAGGCCACGGGCACGTTCTCCCTTACGTTCACCACGATAATCTTCTCCGCGACCAGCGACTCCACCATTAGGGACATTATCAGCGCTCCCTATTTTGCGGTTACAAATCGGAGCTGAAATACGACGAGGTTGAGGTAGGTCCGTATCTATACCAAGAAATGTACGAATAGGCAGGGCTAGATCTGTCCGTACTTGGGAAACTATACGCAGTGGAAGATCCGTATCAGCACCCGCACTTCCACATAGAACATGGAAGCGAGCTCTGTTTACGGATAAGCCACACAATTATACCTCACTACCGGTGAAACCTGTCTGCTCTCCAATAGAGTACTTCCTTGAGTACATTAACAATAACATTGAGGAAGAGATCGCTAGATGTACGAACCTATATTTCATTCGACGTACAGGCGTAGAATTAAAAACGACCACATCTGAAATCTGCAAGCTCTTTTCAATTCATCTAGTTATGGGTTGCATTCTTTACCCAAGATTGCCTATGTACTGGAGGGCCGGTTGTCGTTTGTGTGCGACGTTATGACAAGAGACGAGTTTTTAGCCGTTCGTAACGTACTTCACGTAGTTGATTCGGATTTTCCTCGGGAGAATGAGAAAAACAATCCACTGTGGAAAGTCCAGCAAGGCTGCATATAACAAATTAGAACGTGTTCCTGGATTTTATTCAAAAGATGAACAAATGATACCTTTTACAGGCCGTTGTCCATTACGTCAGGTAGCCAAAAACAAACTACGGCCAGTAGGTTTAAAAAACCGTGTTTCTTTTATTTAAATTCTATAAAAACTTTTCAAAATGTGACACATATGCACAAACAGATCATGACCCTCATGAACGTGCGAGTTACATATTATTCCTGAGCCACATGAACGTGAGGGTCTGATTGTGGAAGACCAGCTCAATCGGGATTTTTTTTGTATTTTTTCTTAGACTCTTTATGAACTTATAAGATAGTTACGCAATGTCGGTCGAAGCTGTTAAAGGTTTTTTTCTCTCGGGTGTAAAGGGGTAAGCATCTGTCTGTGTTTTATCCTACTCCTTTAAGTCCGAACACCCTGATTCATACCTCTCAGTCTGATCCAGACCTGTTGGTATGAAATTACCAAAACCATACCTAATAAGGGTCGCCAATCACCACACACGTTCGGAATCAGAGTATTTATTCATAATCTTAATTCATAATTTTGAATTCATAACGCACGGAATTAAGGATGAATGACACTAGAACGGGACGGGACGTAGCGGGACGACCTGTCAGTTTCTATAGGAAACGTCACGTAACATCCGAGGGCCCCGAGCTATCACGTGATTATTTCTATAGAAATTAACAGATCGTCCCATCCCGTCCCGTCCCGTCCGCGGGGCTAAGATGCCAAGCTGATATCCTGATAATTGCTGGATAAGACGATAGTTTGTCGGCACGTTCTGACAATTTCTGATAGTTTTAAACAGTTCTGTCAAATGTCTTTGCATTTGGCAGCTGTCACCGTCGCGCTATCCGTGAAAATTGTCAGTTTATCAACTTATAGCATTATTTTATGACATTCGTGGATAACCATCTTAGGCCCGTTGTCCTAGTGTGAGTCATCCTTTACATACAAACAGACCGTATGTGATCAATTCACAGACACAGACCCGCGTATGCCTATTTGAATGTATCTGATACCGAAAGAAGTAAATTATACAATAATATAAGAATAATAAGAATAAGAATAATCTTTATTGACTTAAAACCTAATACAAATATGTAATGTTTCACAATACACTAACACCTCAAGAGTTACTTATGTATTAGGTTTGAAACAGTTTCACCGGAACTGAGCCTCTGTCTCCCGAACTAGGCGGATGCCTGTGACTCGGAAGTCAGTGATTCCACCGAGAAGATGAGTTGACATGATTTGAGCTTGTACTTTGTCAGAAGGTAAAACGGTGCGTATGCTGACTCCCTGTGTTGCTTGAAATAAGTACACGCGGCTTCAAAATGAATTCATTCATAAATTGCCTATGCAATTTTGAATGCGATAGTACCACGTCAAGTAGCAGAATTCTGCGGTACAAGAAAGCATGAAAATCCTGGCATTCTCGCCTAATTCCAAATAACATAAAGTATTCCAAAACAACATAAAATAAACCAAATAACGTAAAATATTGCAAGTAATTCGTACAATCCAATCCCGTAATGACATAGAAACGAATCGTGCTTCTGACGTTTATTCGTGTAACTCTGCTTTATGCGTTTTACGCCGAGCAGTTAATAATGAAATACTGGGTTACGTTCCTTTGTTGGTGGTTCGAATTTTCAAGTTTACAGCTTTGTTTGGTTTGTGCGGCAATTTATGATATTATGGGAAAAGAAAGAGTTTTAACGTTGTGGTGATTCGATAGCTTAACACTAGAACAGTCGCTACCGGGTCCGCTGGACCCACTGGCGTCCATTTAAAACTTTAATTCATTTGTTAGGTTAGGTTATTGTACGAAGACGCCGCTTATTTCCTTCACTTAATAGTTCGTCGCATCGTTTCGTCTATTCGCCTGTCCGCCAGGGCTTTTTCTTCAAAAGCGAAGGACGTTTAAAGTTCGTATGGGTCTAGTAGACCCGGTAGTGACCATTTACGCAAGCAAACATTTCTTTAATCTAACACCCAGTAGCAACTGAATTTGCACTTGTATTTAAAAATAATTTAAACGACTTTCAAATTATTATTTTTTCTCTTTTTTAGCATAAAAGATAGTTGTTCAAAGAGATTTGTCAAAAAAGGTAGCAGGCTTTAAAAACAAACAAATAAAGTTCGAAAAACTGCCCGAAATTAAAAGTAAAAGCGTTTAGTATAATTTTGTAATAGGTGAAATTCGGAATGTATTATCAGATTTTATTTTTAAATACATTATGATGATTTTTGGTCCTTTTGAGTGAGTCAGTAATAGTACTTTAAGAAGACATAGTTAAAAACGCAATAAAAAGAGATATGACTGTTAAAAGCATATAATTTGAAATTGACAAAAAAAACTGTATAATTATGCTTTTTTTTAATTGTTAAGTTTTTTGATGTTTCGTCAATTCAAGACTATTAATAATTATACTCTCATTTTAGAAATATGTGCGTAAGTATATCTGACTTACTTCAATATTTTTAGTTTTGTGGTCACACAAATTACTGGGTCCACTGGACCTGGTAACGAATAAGAGTGTTCGGACCTAGAGCACGACTGTTCTAATGTTAAATTAGAATCGATTAGAGAGCGACCACGCTAACTTTGCAGTAATTTGGCACAGTTGGTAGTGTATAAAAATACCTTAAACCCAAAAAACTGGTTTTAAAAACCGGTTTTTTCATAAAATTAAGACCGGTTTTTGATCCTCTACTTTCGTTCGTCGTTAGTTTTTTCAGCCTTTTTTTCAATCGTTTAGTTTTTATAAATAAATAAATATTGTGGGACAATTTTTACACAAATCGACCTAGTCCCACGGTAAGCTCAATAAGGCTTGTGATGTGGGTACTAGACGACGATATATATAATAGATAGATACATATAAATACTTAAATACATAGAAAACATCCATAACTCAGGAACAAATATTCGTGATAAACACACAAATAAATGCCCTGACCAGGATTCGAACCCGGGACCTCCTGCTTCGTAGGCAGGGTCACTACCGACTGGGCTAGGAGGCCGTCAGTTTAGAGCGATTCTACATTTTCCGATCTGATATCGGGAATCTATCGAAAAAAAAGCTAAGTATGCTATTTAATATATAATGATAAAAAATTGGAAAACTAGTACGTTTTACTCGAAACCACTAGTATTGTTTTACTCGAAAATGTACACAAAGCCATTAATGCTTCTGCGTACATAAACATTAAAAGCCTATTTTCATCAAAGGCCCATTTTCATATTCATATAGAAGCCACTCATAACAACTCAAAAAGTTCCACGTAAGCAGCGCCCTGAAAAAAGTTAAGAAATACGACAGGACATAAAATCATCTACATTATTAAGGACGTCAAGATATATGTTTTCTGACAGTCACCCTTATTGCTAGTATAGCACGATGAAAAAATCACCGTTACTTCCCGTCTACTGGTATCACCGTGACTCGTCTAATAGCGTTACATTACAAACTCACGCCTAATAGCGTCACAATAGTATTGTTCCTTCGTTCCTGTAGCTATCATCGTCACTAGCATCGCGATCAAGCATATTAAAACAAGAGTAGTACAACGCTCATCGTTCCTCGAGCTAAGTCGCCACTGCTCAGGACACCGACGCCGTACCAAGTGCAAGGTGCGAGTGAGAGAAAGTGATATTGTTTTCTATTTCCGCGATTGTTGTTCATTGAAATTAAACACTTTAGAACGGATTAATTGCGTTTATTAACACCATGACTCTACGTTTCGAGCCCTTTACGTTCGTTTTCACAGGGAATGCGAATTCTCTCTGTCAATAAAAACAGTTACTTGTGCAAAGTACCTACATAGAAAAATCTAAAAAATAATTAATTGTAGAATGCCCCCTCTGGGCATTGTAGACCAACCTTTGTTTTTTTTTGTATGTAGGTATAAAAAAACCCTGTTCTTGACGGGGAGAATTCGCATTCTCTCAGTCATCATCTTAACCCTGTGGAAACGGTCGCCAGAGCTCCAAGAGGATTCGCTGTGTTGACAGCTGAGGACCCACGGAGCAAAGCCCTTGGCCCGTTTGGCTGTCAACACAGCGAATCCTCCTTTTTTTAAGGGTCGGCAACGCGCATGTAACACCCCTGGTGTTGCAGGCGTTCATAGGCTACGGTCACCGCTTACCATCAGGCGGGCCGTATGCTTGTTTGTCACCGTCGTAGTATAAAAAAAAAAAAAACGAGTGATGTAAAGGGCTCGAAACGTAGGGTCTTGGTGTTAATAAACGCGATTATTCCGTTCTAAAGTATTAAATTGCAACGGTTAACACTCACGTATTTTTATCACAATAGGCGTGACATGTTTCGTCTGCGTCGGGCAGACATCGTCGGACAGACAAAATCCCTTCTAAAGTGTTTAATTTCAATGGGAGAAAGTGATCGACATGCCCACTTACTCACCGTGATGCAAGTGATCCCTGTGACAAAAGCACGTTGTTTTCACTGTGACTTTTCAGGAAATGGAACATCAGTCACAGCGATAGAAATGTACCGTTTCCTATCTCTGACAGTTACTCTCATAGAAGGCAATCTTTTCGCTCAAAAATGAACTGAACCGTATCAGAATGTCAAAAGGTTATTATTTGAATGAATTTCATTGTGACAGCGACATTGTAACATTTAGAATCAGCGAAGGCGCGTGTTTAATGACAGGTTCAAGGATACAATTGTCACGTACCCGAAGAGCGTGATTATTTTATTGGGAGCTTTTTTCATGCCTATCTTTATGCGTTGCGTTGCTCTGAATGTATTACATTAGGGTATTCAACTTGCTGCCAAGTGCAAGGTGCGAGGATAGTAATACCGTATAAGTAAATTACTATTAATTAGTGACACAATCATTTTATATTCGTAAAAATATGCACAACATTTGCTTGTGTTTAGTAAAAGGTACTACTTACTTTGTCGCTAAGTATTTATTATGTTACGATAATTATAATTAAGTAAATAAATAAAAATAAAATAAATATTAGGGGACAACCTTACACAAATTGACCTAGTATTGAAGGCTTGTGTTATGGGTACTAGACGACGATATATAAATAGATAAATACTTAAATACATAGAAAGCATACATAACCTCAGGAACCAATATTCGTAATAAACACACAAATGACCAGGATTCGAATCTGGGACCTCCTGCTTTGTAGGCAGCACTAGCAATTAAGCTAAGACTTAAATATATCAGTACGTGCATTTTGAAATACAAATGTATCCGAACGCAGCCCTGACAGTTCAGGGTGCGTAGCCAGGGTGCTTCGCTAACGCTCAGTATCGTAGCGTAGTTTTCTCTCTCTATCACTCTTCCTAATTGGTGCGACAAAGACAGTTGCGTTTCGTTCGCGACTGAGCGTTAGCGATTGGGATCTTGGCTACAACGTAAAGCAACGTAAAGTTGATAAAGTAAAACTTAAAGCGCGGAGGGGGTGTCACTCTGCGCTTTAAGTTGTATCCACTTTACGTTGCTTTAAGTCCTTTCCAGCTCTTTCTTCCATCTCCGTCATATATTTGAAGCTTAACCAATAAAATCCATTTTCCTCAACATCTTTCACCAAATAACCGCCCAATATTAATAGATTCATTCAAATATGCTTTCAACACTTTCATTACCCGAAGGGAAACTGTCCCAGAATTTCACAGAAATTCTCGGTCTTTTGTGTAGGATAATGGGGAGGAATTCAAAGACGGCCTTAAAGCGTTAATTCATTATAGGTTTTTTTGAAGAAACTAATTTGTCAGAATTGCTTTGGCCCCCGTTCTGTTTTGGGATTGAGTAATGAATGCGAAGTGGAAACAGCCGCAGAAATATTTTTGTGAACTCCTTAGATTGGTTAGCGTTGATTAAATTTTGCGGTAAATAAGTCGTGATTTTGGATGGTGAGGAATTTTTGAAATTAGAAACGTTTTTGTTTTAACTAAGTAGTGCATTGTAGTACACGTTCGTTGCAGCGGGTCTATTTGAACTGATGCTGTATGGTTAATTTATATGCGCTGCTAACATGTTTGCTACAGCATCAGTCAACCATACAGTATCGGGTCTAATAGACCCGATGTCGGAGTAAACGTGTTAACACCGTAACGAACGTCATAAATGATAAACAAACATCGAAGCTCTGTTACGGCACGTAGGTAGTATGTATGTAACAAAAATGCTGGTTGAGAGAATGCTTATTGCTAAGCCTCCATGAATACATGACATTTAAATTTGACTCTAGTGATAGTTGTCATGCCTAAATTATGATTGTTTTTCAGGTAAGAAACATTGGACTTACCCTTTGGCTGCCAAATTTCCCACTGAATCCTCGCCGGACTTGTAAGAGTTGTAAGTTTTTCCACTTTTCTTTGAATATTGTGAAATCGTTAGCAGACTTTTTTGCTTAAATCGGTGCTCATATAAAAATTAGACAACCGACTGGGCGTTGTTTGGCACTTGATTGACAAGGGTCCGTTCGCATAACGATTGATGACTTTTTAATTTCAGAAATTAATAATAGGTATTTCATAACCATAATAGGACAAAAGATTTTTGTCTACGCAAATATCATTAGTGCTCTGAAATGCTTTCAGAAACCATAGGCAATTACCAGCATTCCCAACCAGCAGGAATTAACGGAACTGTAATTTTGACATTACCTACTGGAAACAGTAGAAAGGAGAGTCCATAGAGCGTCTAGTTGTTCAAGGGCACAAGTTCTAGAGGAATATCTCCAATGTGGTGACCGACCAGATCAAATCCAGTATGTCGGCGACCAAAAACGCTGCGCTAAAGCCAGCTCTGTGGGAGGAATGACGGCGTGTTGTGAAGCAGTTCACTCAAAAACCTGCATAATTGTCCCACAAATATTTATTTATTATTTTATTTATAATGGCGACTGCCAAGAGTGTACTGATGAAGAAGAAGATAGCACATTGTTGGACAGTGACTCGTATCTTTGATGCCCGACCCGTAAGGTCTCTAACTAACGGACGAATCACACTAAAACGGAACGGAAACGGGACAAGACGGGATGGGACAGGACGATCTGTCAGTTTCTACAGAAAACGTCACGTGACATTTGATGGAGCTCCGAGCTATCACGTGATTATTTCCATATAAAATTGACAGATCGTCTCGTCATCCAAGTGTTTGTTAGTCATCCTTAACTCGTCCATATATAGCGCTTTTGGCCTAGGCATTACATAATGCTTTTCACGATTACTGTAAGGAATTTGAAAAAAAACGTCCTTAAGAAGGAAGGAACCCAATTACTTTATTTTAAAGTTACGGTCTGTATGCTAGTCTTTTACGGCTAATCTCTAAGCGAAAATCGATCTGATTGGTTTCTAAGTGAAGATAAATCTGCCCTGTAAACAATACAAAGGTTGTTTACAGGGCAGATTTATCTTCACAACACAACTATCCAACAATATTATTGTTGGAGTGTTAATACCCCAACAATAATATTGTTGGAGAGTTGGTTCATGTGTTCAACTAAAGCCTATTTTTCAGCTTGATTCAGACCATCTATTACAGACATTTTAGAGCAGCAGCGTGAAAAAGATACAAGGCCCATTGGACATACAGCCATGATTAAAAAATATTGTATGAGAAAGTTAATTTTTTATCGATTTCCGTACTGATGAAGTCGTGAATGCTGGATGTATAGAGAGTTCAAGTTAGGTTACCATGTATTTTATTAAAAGTCGATTCTTTGTAAGAAACTAAACGAAAGTTACAATAAAATAAACTAATACTAAAATTTAATATGTACGGCAAAAATAAAAATAAAATCCTAAACTATCTATGAATAACGTTAGGTTTGCCGTGTATATAAATCATCTGGCTACTTTCATATTTTGACCTGTCGATACACTAACACGGTCGAGAAGTAAATGTCAAATATGATAAGTAAACATTTATAACTATACTTGTATCGGAGGTTGTGTAATCGCGTTCCCGAGACCTCATCCCAAAGTTTCGAGTCCGTGCGAGTCGGGCATACCCACTCGGTTTCTCCCGGGCCGAGTAAGATCCATAACGGATTTTCACTTCTACCTGTACAATCAAGACAAAAGTAATTTTTATTTTATTCTTTCCTGCGCTGTAATAGTACGCTGCTGCACATAGGACAATCTGTTATACCCATATTGTGTGTGTTATTTTAATGTGTTGTGTCCTGTGATTAGTCCTACTATTTTCCGTCGAGTCCGATGTCTTACTATAGTAAAGTTGTCTAAAACATGTTTTCAGCAACATTTCGTCTAGACATGTTTTCAAATAAGATTACCCCGTTATCACCAATCAACTAGCAGTAATAAAAACCGTATATAGAGACAAACAATAAAAAGAGAGTAAAATTCTACATAAAATTTACTACCCCATTCTTATCCCGGATCGTCTGGAATATAGGGCGACGTAATCATTGTCGTGGGGTTCATTGATTAAAATAGTATAAAATGTATATTGGATTTTTGAATATTTCTAAAGTACATTGTATTTTGGGCGGTAAACAAAAATGTAAGCATACATACAATGTTTTTAAATAAGTAAACTTACTAGGCAGGTAAATAAACAATAGTTATTTATTATACAAGGGGGCAAAGTAAAGTTGTTGTTTAACTCTCGGGCTTATATTAAGATCCGAGCAAGCGAAAGATTCCAAAATTGAGCCGCGAGCGTAGCGAGTGGTTCAATAACTGGAATCTTGAGCTTTACGAGGGTCTCAAGGCACGAGAGTTGAACAAACTTTGCCGCCGAGTGTAATACAATATTTTTCCCCTCATTATTGCGAGGAAAATACAGACTAAATACGATTATAAATCTTATCCACATGTAAGTTATCTTGAAGAAACCATCAAAAATCAATTTCAAAATTTGTCATAGAGTAGGTACGATCCTGGTACTTAGATATTGCCAACAGCTTACCAATTGCAGGATAAGACATGATCACATGACCAATTTAAGGTGTCACCTCCGATTACGCATATTTACTATGGGCATATAGGACTCACTTATACTGGACTGGTGGTAAGTGATAGGAATTAGATTACTTTGCCACACATGTGGATAAAATGCGTTTTTCCACGCTAGTTTTAAAGGACAAAACAGCGCTTTCCGAGCTAGTGAGGGGAAAACATAATTAGCAGTGGTGCAGTAGCACAGTTTCACAGTACACCGGGATGAGCGGCGTACGCGTGGGGCGCGAGGTGGTAAAGTACTATAAATAGTACATTACATACCAAGGCCGTTTAAGTGGGAAATGCCTCGGATTCTATGTAATTGTCGGCCGAGGCGAAGCCGAGGTCGACTAACATGTGATCCGAGGCTTTCCCATTTACCGGCCGAGGTTTGTATACTATTTTTCAGCCCGACGGAGCCGGCAGGCGGCAATTTAGTTTTGCGTAAAGTGGCGCTTACCGGCCGGAGGACTGAAAAATCCATTACCACCATAAGCTGAATATAGCTCATTAAGTCAAGCATACTTAGACTGTTGATATTGTATACAATATCAACGTTTACGAGCAAGTGTGATGAAATAGTACCTACATTACGATAGGTACAAGGGTGAAGAAGAGAAAATTCGCAACGAGTGGAGTGTTTTAAATCGACACGAGTTGCAAATTACCTCTTCGCACGTGTATCGTACGACGTTTAGTACATATGGCCCTTTGAATATTCGACGCAGGTACGTAAAGTGCTCATTATCGCCTTAGGGCGGTAAAGTAGCACCATGTGTACTGTAAATAAAATTGTGAAACTGTAAAGATGTGTGCTGACGTCACGAGAAGCAGTGGAAAAGGCGCGTTTTAAACTGAAGATTCCTGCTAAGCAGAAGAAGTATAGGCTCACGCCCGATGGTCCAATGACATAGGAGACAGCAGGACCAGTATGGATGTAAAACATTAAAAACTGCTCAAAAAATAGCCAATAAGTGTTTTGTACAAGCCATTTAAGTGGCAGTGGGCGGGGCACATTGCACGTAGAACCGATGGCCGTTGGGGCGGAAAGGTTCTCGAGTGGCGACCGCGTACCGGAAGGCGCAGCGTGGGTAGGCCCCCCGCAAGGTGGACTGATGACCTGGTGAAGGTCGCAGGAGTCCGCTGGATGCGGGTGGCGCAGGACCGGTCATTGTGGAAATCTTTGGGGGAGGCCTATGTCCAGCAGTGGACGTCTTTCGGCTGAAATGATGATGATGATGATGACAAGCCATTTGCACGTTTTGCTATCTTAACGCATCTCTAGCTACATTTTCCGCCTTATCACAACACCAATGCCAAAATAACACTCAATTGAGACCCAACAAGACATCACTTTGTCTTCTTCATTTTCCTCACAGCTCTCGTCTTTAACGCTTATGTGTTAATTTTAAATAACTTTCCATATTGAAAAGCAATGTCTTACACCGCTCGTGTAATTCCCAGTTTGTTTATACTCAAGGGTCGGGCCTTCGGGGCAATGCCTTTGTTTTCGAAGCCATATTAATGAGGGAAAACAGTGAAGTCATTTTATATGTGAAGTGTTGTTGGCCGACATGAACGTGTTTGGAATAAATGCTTTGTAATTTGCTCTCTTTAGTATTTGTGTTTAGCGAGATATATTTATTTTATGCTTCTTTTCTTCAATTCTTGCGTAATTAATCCAGTCATCGTACTGACAGCGTGTATGGAAATTTTGATTATTTGGGAAATAATTAATAATAGCAGTTTTTTTTGCGTAAGGGATAATTTGTGAGTCAAGTATCATGTAGGTAGGCACCAAAATCCAATGAAATATCGTTTCATACAAATCGTCACAAATATGTGCACACATGTTTCAATTGTTTTTCTTGTAAGATTTCTCTGTATTTATGTTTTTTAATTGTTTAAAATGGGTCAGGACCATTTTTTACTTATTACCATTTGTTTCTAGTGAAATAACACATCTATCACCCACGCCGTACATTTTGTAAGTTTTACCGTTTTACGAGAATAAGTTTTTTTCGGTTTCGCTTTTAACACTTAGATGACAAATATGTCGTCATGTTCACAAACAATAAAAATATTTACTACCGTAAATTTAAAAAAATCGACTTAGTTAAATTTTATTTCATTAGTTTTTACCTATTTCTAGAAAAATAATTTGTAGGATTTTTGCATACATTATCCCATTCGATCTTTCTACCTTAACCGTATATTTCCTGGGTTAATTACATAAAGCTCGTCTATGCTAAGTTTCCTAGATATTCATAGCACAGAATGTGGAAGTGTTAAGTAAACGTCATAATTTAATAGAAGTTTGACGTTTAAAAATAACACTAAAGTTTGTCAGTTTATGTACTCAGAAGAGATAACTATGAGAATTCTCGTGATCTCCGATATTTAGCCGATCACGTGACACTGTAGATAGAAATTGTCACATCGGTCGCGGCCCGGCCCGGTGTAGCGTGGTCATCCTTTAAACTGATAATTGTGTGTACACTACTGCCCTATGTTTCGAGCCCTTTTCCGTACAGTTTTTGGTGTTTTATTTGAATGAATACTCATCGTGGTATTATAAGCAATATAATGCAACACGTGTAAATGTATAAGATGTTGTATAAAATACTCTGTCGGAGAATATCGCAAATTTTCAACACCAAAAATCGTTGCAGTTTTTGTTTATTATGAAACCCTTTATTCGTAGACACACACAATACACAATACAATTAAGGATAATTCACACTAGCACGGGACGGGACGGGACGGGATGGGGCGGGACGGGACGGGAAAATCTGTCAATTTCCATAGAAAGCGTCACGTGACGAGGGCTCCGACGAACTATGACGTGATTCTTTCTGTAGAAATTGACAGATTTTCCAGTCCCGCTCCGTCCCGGGCTAGTGTGGGTCATCCTTTATCATTATCAGATATGAAAAGCAATTAATAGCAGTAGTTAATTACTTTATTTCACAAAAAATATAGAAAAATAAAACAGAACATTATAATAAGAGAAGCGCCCAGCGCCCATCCTCTATAATTACTATCTATAATTAATTATCCGTATCTTTACAAATACCTTAATAATTTCCGTTTATCCTTAAAAGGTATTCCTCTGTTTATATACAAGACTGGCATGGCAACATCTGTGGCTGAAGCCACGGGATGGACGAGATTATGTAATAAATCACAGCATTCACTAAATATTAGCTGCTGCCGGCCCCTTGTCAGGCGCAATGCGAGACTCCACGTCGCTTGGTCAGTTTCTAAATATATAAATAACAAGTAATAATAATTATGAAATACATCATAAATACTTGTTTTTAGCCAAATTCATTTTATTAAAGTATAAATTTTAAGTTACTTTTCTGTACTCTCTATATTTATGACACAGGTATCTGACAGATTTTTTTTTCTTAGTTCTAATTAGACTTTTAAATTTACTGAGACAAGGCGGTATACAGGCTGTTCTTGAGCATTTGCTTGAACTTCGTCATGAGGCTTGGTATAATTAAGGAAACAGAATGGCATAGTAAGTTTTATTAAATTCGTTTTTTTATGTTCTCATATAAAATAATTACATATTGCATCAACCGCTAATGTAAAACGGGCATTAGAATTTACTTTACTAAGTAAGTAAGTTACAACTATAACATATCAAATATCAATGTCAAGTCGAATACTCATACTCCGTTTACACACATGCAAATCCCATATGAGATAAAATTAAATTAGTAGTTATTTTCTAAATGGAGCTAATTAGAATACCAGTTTTTGAAAAAATATTTAATTTAAGCTAAAGAATGCATTAAAAGAACATGCTCTAAAACAAGCTGTATTTTTAACTCAGGTAACTGACATAAATCTTTTTTCTTAGTTCTAGTTAGATTTTTAAATGTACTGAAACCAGGCGGTATATAGCAACTAGCACCGGCATGAGTCAGGCAACATCTGTGGCTGAAGCCATGGTATGGATGAGATTATGTAATAAATCACAGCATTTACTAAATATTAGCGAGTGCCGGTCCCTTGTCAAACGCAATACGAGACTCCTCGTTTGGTAAACTTTAGTTTCTAATTGTATCTGAGGCGTATACTATGTTTAATATGGTACTACATATCTTTACTCTGACATAGGTGTCAGAGAATTTAAATAAACTAAACGCTTTAAGATAAGGCAGAAGTAATTAGTTAAACGTAATATTGTCTTCTGTTACCGCGATTGTTATTCATTGAAATTAAACACTTTGACTCATCATCATCATCTTAACCCTGTGAAAACGAGTGCTGTAAAGGGCTCGAAACGTAGGATCATGGTGTTAATAAACGCGATTAATCCGTTCTAAAGTGTTTAATTTCAATAGTTAAACGTAGTTTTTTGAACATAAATGATATTTCATGGCCCTGACTTTTTAAATCTTCTCATATCAAGTTAATATTTACTAAAGTGAATAGTAGTATTTCATTGGGATTACTGCCTCACACTTATCAGTAAAGTAGTTAAAACTGGGCTGTTTACTTATACACATTTTTGTTGTTTTTTTTTTTATAGACCGCTCAGTCCTACCTGTAATAACTACTAGGCTTGTTCACGGAAACAAATAGGCATCATAAAATAAATTTCTACTGTTATTCGATAATTCCATCTAGTTCCAATAGCCATGGGACGGTGAATTCATTTGAACAATCAAAAATCCAGCATTATAATCATTTAAAGTGGTCAAAATCTAAATAACTTATGATTACGCTTAATGCAAAAGTTATCGCTCGAATAATTGCAAGTTTCTGTGACAATTTAAACAATATTTGGTTAGCAATCGGTAAAAAAACTTAAGACACTAAATTCACAGCAATCGAAAAACATTTACTTTAAGCCTAGTTAGTACAACACCTATTTTGGTGCGTTTTATAGATAAGAAAATATCTTTGTAAAAATTTTAAGAATGTTGATTTTTATTTGATGATTTTAATTAACCATAACTTTATCTCAAGATAGGAGTCTCAGTGAGTTTGTTTCTATTTATAATATTGAAGTAAGTAAGTAAGATTTATAAGAGTACCGTACCTTCTACAGGTCAACCAAAAACAGTGGTTACGTCTGTAAACCTCACGTTTGTAGAAAATATTACTAGTGGTTCTGTGAGCTGTAGACCTCGCAATATGGTATTGGCATAAAGGTCGTAAGCGCCTTTGGGCAGGTATATGGCGCTAAGGACCTTCGTACCTTTTCCCACCATTTAGAAAATTTTCATCAACAATTTTTTTTTGTGTAATCAGCAAACTTGTTTACAAAATTCAAAATAATTGGTTGATAAATGCGACCTGTAGAGGACAACAAATGGGCAGACACACGAAAGCATTTTTTCCCAAGCTGAAACGGAAACGCTTCGCTCGCTTTGCTCACTGGGTCAATAAAAGATGATCGGCATGTTACACACGAGCAAATTCGGAATACTTTTGACTTTTGAACGACTCCAATGCCACCTGAGGCCTTACCATGACGTCTTAAATTGACCACCTAAACTAAGTCGCTTCCATACAATTGAGCCTAAACTGAACCTCAACTGAATGTGTTAAGACGTCATTGTAAAGCCCCTATTTTACAAAAGAAGCTAAGTGTAATAACATAATTTTCCTGCTGGAATCCGTTCAATTTCCTACATTTTGATTTTATTTCAAAGTACTTTGAAATACGTCTATGGAAAATAATGAAACTTTAATTTAAAGATTAAACTTTTGATTTTCTGCCATTTTGGTATGACCTATGTGCCGAATATTGATATTGTAATTTAGTTATACAAATATGGGAGAACTAAATGATGATAAACGATGATTTATAAAGAAATATCATTACAATGCGAATGTTAAAATAATAGCCCTTAGATATATTGGAATTTTATTGATGAAAATATCAACAACGCATTTAAAAAAACGCAATAAGAAAACCTTTTTTTTTAAATATTTTTTTAAGTGATTTCCATACGCTATACTAGGTTAATAAATTATTCCAATAACAATAAAACACAGACTTTAAGTGATATTGATGTCAAAATATTGTTTCAGTTTGGAACTTTCAATAATAAGGTAATAACTACTTCTTTTTTTAAACATGTATTAATATCACTTACTATTGTCAATATTCAGTGATATGTGTTTGTTTCCGTTTAATAAAATCACGCAAACCTTTTGGATAATTTGCAGTACTATTTTAAATATTTTATCCAGGCCGGAAGCTTTTAATTAGTGGAATCCAAAGTAGCTTGAAAAGAAAATATATCAAAGATTTTTGATGTTTCTATTTTTGGAAAGGGCAAAATTCTTGTAATACGAATGTTTCATATTTATTATTAAAACGACGAGTTTACCTGTATAATATTTGATTTTTCAAGCAAGAATATATTCCGGCACTGTTAAAAGCCATGTTACGGTATAATATTGGGAGCTCGCAAAACAAATAGACATGGTAAATATCTCGCTTTCAATATTAATAATTAATGCAAATGAGCATGTTAGCTTAAAACTGATGTTTTATTCAATTGTAAAGCACGAATCAAATCATTTATTATTTGAAATAAACGTTTACATTCATGTTTTTTGTTACCTAAAAAAAACTGAATCGTTGTAGGATCACTTTGTTGTCCGTCCGTCCTTCAAGACCCTTTATGTCAGGAACGCGTAAAGATAGTAAGTTAAAATAGATACGACATACACAAATCTACGGTCCCTTCAAGCAGTGAAGAAACCAAATCTTAACGTCAACGCAATCAAAAGATACGGCCGTCTATATCCCACTCCCCATTCATTTGCGATGGAAATCAATATGTTCGTGATTAGGCGTCTTTTAGCGTAATTAATTAAGAGAATTCGACTTTTCTTGGATTGGTGAAATAAAAAATGCAAATTGTAACGTGCTTAATCTTCTATTGCAAAACTTAGTCTACGTGTAACATAATTCGAGGATAGTTGGGGTATATGGGACAATATGTCGTGACGTAGGGTGACGTTGGCGTATATCGCGCTCCGTATTGGCCGCGATATGTATGACGCGACATACGTGACTGCGGTGCTCCGATAACAGATGTCGCTGTGAGTCTCATTCGGAACATGCCCCCGGCCTTGAAAGATCTGGCTTTCAAGAGGAATGTTGAGCTTCTTCGTCTTCGTTTGGCTGAGATACCAAGGGGCAGATTTTGACGTAGGCGCGTCTGATGATGCCGGTTGCGGTTTGGATATCTGCCACTCTTGACACTCCGTCTTTGCCAGGAATAGTCTTGACAATGCGTCCCAAGTGCCACTTTAGTGGAGGCAGGTTGTCATCCTTTATGAGCACCAGGGTATTTGGCTTCAGCTCCTGGCAATGACTCCTCCATTTGGACCGCGTCTGCAACTCGGAGACATATTCTTTGGACCAGCGGGCCCAGAAATGCTGCCTTATCTTCTCCACCATCTGGTACCGGTTGAGTCGATGAGCAGGTGCGTGCTGAAAGTCCTCCGAAGCAGGCGACGTTAAGGTGCGACCGACGAGAAAATGCGCGGGACTCAGAGGTAGAAGGTCGTGCGGATCCGATGACATGGCGTACAAAGGGCGGGAATTAAGGACCGCTTCAATTTGACTTAACACCGTGCTTAGTTCCTCAAATGTGAGGTGTGCGTTTCCTACTACACGGCGCAAATGATATTTGCTCGATTTTACTCCAGCTTCCCATAAGGAACCAAAATGGGGCGTGTAAGGTGGAGTAAAGCGGAATTTAATATTGCAACTAGTGGCGTAATCTATGATTTCGGGACTACATTTGGTCAAAAACTTGGCAAAACCGTGCATTAAACCCACAAAGTTCCTGCCGTTATCAGAGAATATCTCATTAGGCTTACCGCGTCTAGCTATGAAGCGCTTAAGAGCTAGAAGGTAAGCATCAGTAGTCAGATCGCTGACAAGTTCTAAATGAATAGCTCGCGTGACGAAACAAACGAACAGACAAATATAGGCCTTGACAGTTTGAGCACCTCTGCCTTTGCGGTTTAATATAAAAACAGGCCCCGCATAGTCGACGCCGCAAGAGAAAAATGGATACGTAGGCGTTATTCGCTCCTCAGGTAGGTTTCCCATGAAAGGAGTAAGGGTTTTCCCTCTTAATCGCTTACAAACAACGCAGTCATAGAAAACCTTTCGCGCGAGGTTCCTACCACCTAGTGGCCACCAAGCATCATGCAACTCAAAAAGAAGGGCTTGAGGCGCAGCATGTAAAAGTTTTTTATGCTGATGGCGAAATAATAATAGTGCGAAATGATGCTTGCTATTTATTAAAATCGGGTGCTTCTTTCCATAAGCAAAGTGTTGCGAATAACCGATGCGACCGCCGACGCGCATTACGCGATCGTCGTCAATAAATAAGTTTAGCTTACTTAAATTGTGTTTTATTTTTAGCGTTTGTTTATTAGCCAATAGCTTGTACTCATCTGGAAAAGATTCTAGTTGAGACAGCCTGGCTAATAAATTTGTCGATTCCCGCAATTCCTCGACGCTGATACGGCCCGTACGCTTATTATTCTTATTGCGCGCGTTATGAATAAAACGTAAAACGTAAGAAGCGGCGTGTATCATGCGCGAGAACTGAGAGAACCGCTCGAACGGAAACCTTGACGGTTCCGTAGTAGCGGTAAGCGCCAAATCGACGTTAGATTTGACTTCAGGCAATAAATGCTCCGTGTTTTCCGAACTTGGAGTTCCAGGCATGGTTTTAGGGTCAAAATTGGCATCCTGCAGAAACTCAGGTCCCTCCCACCATAAACTGGATCCAGCTAGGTCTTCCAACCGAACGCCCCTGGAAACTAAGTCAGCTGGGTTGACTTTACCGCTGACGTGCCGCCATGGAAGCCCTTTGGTCAGTTCATGGATTTCAGTGACCCGATTCTGCACGAACGTTTTTAATAAATTAGGTGACATGCGCAGCCAGCCTAAAACGCAAGTCGAATCGGAATAAAATACGACGTCGTCAAATTGACAATTTATACTATTTATGACCTTGTTATATAATTTAGCACCTAGCAATGCGCTGCACAGTTCTAAGCGGGGAATACTTAGGACTTTAATGGGAGAAAGTTTTCCCTTTGAACATAGCAACCGCGAACATACTTCTAAGTCATCATTTATTGTGCGAATGTAAATACAAGTGCCATAAGCAACCTGTGACGCGTCTGTAAAAATATGCATTTCTATGCGCGTATAATTATTGCTACTCATTACATAACGCGGCACTCGGATTGTGCTTAGAACAGCTGATAATGACCTAGTGAACTCATCCCAGGTGCGCATGACGTCAGCGGGTACTGTGTCGTCCCAATCAAGTTTTAAAATCCATAAACGCCTGAGTAAAACTTTGGCTAGCATTATTGTCGGACTTAGTAAACCTAAGGGATCATAAATCTGCGAAATATGTGATAACATAATGCGTTTTGTTATTTTATCATCGCCTATTATTGTATCAAGTCGCGAGCTAAAATAGAATTGATCATAATAATTATTCCATCCAATGCCCAATGTTTTTGAATTGCAGTCTTTATCGAACGTAAGTTGGGTTTGCGCGTCAGTGAGTAGTGCGAAGTTAGACTCTAATGACGGCTCACTAAAGTTAAATACCCACTTTCTTAACGGAAAACAACCCGATTGTAATGTGCGCGCGGTTTCATTACATAATCGTAACAATTCTAGTTTATCCTGTGACCCAGTTATCATATCATCTACGTAAAAATCTTCATTTATTATTCTTTTAACGTCGGGATCGGTGCATTCAGTGGCTAATTGCTTTAAACAACGAACGCTTAAGAAAGCCGCCGACGCCATGCCGTAAGTTACGCGATTCATACGATATATTTCTATGGGCTGGTCGGGGCTGTCGCGCCAAAGGATTAGCTGAAGGTCACGCTGATCTTCGGCCATCAATACCTGACGGTACATTTTAGCCACATCCGCGCATGCTACGTAACGATGCTGCCTAAAGCGTAGAAGGATGGAAAAAAGATCGCCCTGGATAGCGGGACCTACCATCTGAAGATCGTTCACAGACGTACCAGAACTAGATGCCGCACTGCCGTCGAAAACTGCCCGCAGGCGTGTCGTAGTACTGGATTCGCGAAAAATGCCATGATGGGGCAAAATGAAATGCGGTGAGTTATATTTGGAAACTTTACTCATGTGCCCTAAATCGCGATACTCATGAATAAAGTCCGTATATAATTTTTTGTACGTTTCTGAGCGCTGTAATCGTTTTTCCAGCGCCAGCAAACGACGTTCAGCTTGAGGATAAGTCTCCCCTAGCAGTTCGGGTGGCTGCTTGAGTGGCATGCTAACACAGAACCTTCCTTCGCTGTCGCGCGTAGTGGTGCGAACGAAGTGCTCCTCGCAAGCCTTCTCCTCGTCAGACAGTGCGTCCCGACTGGTAGGTACTTCCTCAATCTCCCAGAATCGCCGTAATAACGAGTCTGATGTTTGCGTAAAGTTACACTGGATGCGGCCTTCAACGCGTGCGTTTAAATTGATAGGACCTGCTACTACCCAGCCTAATTCGGTATTTAATAAGTACGGGCCGTTACGTAAATGTATTCTTTCCATAGTAAATAGATCCCAATACTTATCACCACCAATTAAGATATCGAAATCTTTATAATCTAAAAATTGCGGATCTGCCAGTTGAATATTGTCTGGAATATCGAATTTTGCGCAATGTTCATAAACAACTGGCATTGATGTATTTATTTGCGGTACAACGAAACAATATAAATTTGTAGTGTAGGAATTAACGCGCGATTTTATTTGTACATTGCAGGTTTGCGTGCTCTGCGTCACAATACCGCCTACACCACTTATTTCATGAGTGGACTGTACTAACGGTGCGCCTAGTAAATCACGTAATGATTCTTTTATAAAACATCGTTGCGCGCCATCGTCAAGAAGAGCGATGACCGTGTGCGGTTTATTATTTTTATCTATCACGTCAATGACAGCAGTTGACAACAAGACTGGCCTTAAAACCGGCAGCTGCGAAGGAATTCGCTGACAATGCGCATTGACCGACACGGCGGCCGCCGAAGTACTTGCAGCGGGGGCTGTGACGTCAGCGGGGGCCGGGACGCGAGTGCACTCATCGCTAGGAGGATGGATTATCGAGTTATGTTTATTATTGCACTTGCGACACGGGCCGAATACGCATGACTCCACGGAATGACCAGCTCGTAAACAGTTATTGCATAACTTATTATCCGCGACAAACTTAAGTTTAGATTCATAGTTAGTCTCAAGAAATTTGACACAAGAATAAAGTGGATGATTTAATTTGCACATAGGGCACGCGAACTTTGATTTGTGCTGTGATTTTAGTGGCTTACTGTTGGTAGAAACATTGCAGTGTACTTTATTGTTGTGAGTGACGTTAGGAGTGGTATATTTTTTGTTCACTTCGTGTTTATCGCGTACACTCGTACTTTGTGATGCCTGCAATGTTTCTAACATATTTGCGCGGTTAGTAAGAAATTGAATTAGATCATCCAGTTTAATCTTCATCTGAGTGTCGCCGCTCGTAAGAAAACATTTATGTTGTTCCCACTCGCGTTCAGTGGTTTTATCGAGCTTCGACACTAAGATGTAAATGATTAAGGTATCCCAAGACGATATAGGTTCACCTAGGACTTTTAAAGCGCGTAAATTTTTCGTTGTTGTGTCAATTAGCTTTCTTATAAGTATGTGCGATTCTTTAGGCAGCGACTGAAGCGAAAATAGTGCGTTGACGTGATTGTGGATAAGCAGCCTATTGTTATTGTAGCGATTAAGAAGGAGCTCCCATGCTACCTCGTAGTTACTTTCTGTTAGCTCAAGCGCGTCCATAACTAACGCAGCACTACCGGTCAGCGATGATTTTAAATAGTGAAATCTTTGGATGTCACAGAGATCCTTCGAGTTGTGCACTAGTGATAAGTAAATATCCCTAAACGCGAGCCAGTTTTCGTAGGTGCCGTCAAAAGAAGGGAGTGATAAAACTGGCAGTTTAATAGCTTTCATTGCCGTATTTTGCGAAACGTTAGGACTTATGCTATCTGTACGATTGAATTTATTAAGTATAGACTCCGCGAGGGACTGTGCACTAAAATAAGCATCCTCAAATTGTTCTCGTTGCGTTAACTGTTCATCGAGATTTGATTCGAACACATTTGCTTCAATTTGAGTTTGAATTTCGTTAAATTCAGTGTACAGGCTCTCCGCTCCTTGTACGCGTAATTTTAAATTTATTTTAGAAGGTTCAGTTAGAGCACCTAAGTTATCACTACAGCTTTGAATGTGGGTTGAGAACTTTGTAAGTCTAGCCTTTATAATGCCACGTTTTTTGACCAAGTCGCGAATATGAGGTTCAATCGAGGCATCACAGATTAGCCTAGCCGGTGATTTATCGCGTGTTTTAGTTCCACTACCGGTATCTAGATCGGTTCCCATTTTGATTCAGTATACGTAGAAAGCTGGAGTACTCACGTGTGAACTTTGGACCCTGATGCAACTCCGCGTGGTGTAGCGGCGAAAAGGCGTCCTAGTACTGGTTACACAATGCAAACTCGTCACGGGCTCTCACTGAAATTGATTAAGCACGGCATTAAGCAACTGAAGACAACGAGGATTAGGTATAGGGTGGCTGGATGTCCGTACCGAAATATGCGCGTTTAAAATCGTTGGATGGTCCAGTTCTCGTCCTATAGGTGTCCGCAGTTGGGTCTTCTGCTGCAAACGCGCCTCCCGTCCAAGAAGAAATGTCGACGTGCGCTTTCTCTTCTCCGAAGGTGCTGATTCTCAATGACCTCTCATCTCGGATTCGACGATTAGCGAAGAAGTCGTTGATATTTGGTGAAGAAGGATCATATGTTCGTGATTAGGCGTCTTTTAGCGTAATTAATTAAGAGAATTCGACTTTTCTTGGATTGGTGAAATAAAAAATGCAAATTGTAACGTGCTTAATCTTCTATTGCAAAACTTAGTCTACGTGTAACATAATTCGAGGATAGTTGGGGTATATGGGACAATATGTCGTGACGTAGGGTGACGTTGGCGTATATCGCGCTCCGTATTGGCCGCGATATGTATGACGCGACATACGTGACTGCGGTGCTCCGATAACAGATGTCGCTGTGAGTCTCATTCGGAACAAATATGTATAGGGTAACCAAATGTCGTGATTCTAGATCATCTTCCCGTTGATCTAGAATCACGAGATTTGGCAAAAAGCAAGAGTTTGTAGCACAGGTACAGGACAAAATCTGAAAACCGTTTAATGGCCACACAGTGAGAGTTCCGTGCCACCAGTAATTTAAGCACCTAAGGTCACTAATGGGGGGGCATCTTTTATGCGGAACCCTCAGTGGGCGAGTCCAATTCGCACTTGGCCTGTTTTTTTAAGTAGTCACGCTACTATATATTATTATAGTAACACTACTACATACTGTCGCGAAACCAGGAGGTCGCTGGTTCGATCCCAACCCTGGGAGCCTTAAATAATCAGTTTTTCTGTAATATATGATATCTATTTCAATTTATGATGTTTTATTTTTAATTTTATTTTATGTGGGTTTCCTTTAAAATCCAAGGTTATTTCATATTTTTAAAACTGGCATGTTTAAGTAATATGTTATTTATTTGAATTTATGTGGTTTAATTTTTAAATCAAGGCATATTTTACATTATCAACTTCATTTTTAATCAAATAATAACAAATATTGGAAATCAAACGATGAAAACTCGTAAAATTTATAATAACATCATATTTTAATGTACACAACATTTTATTGACATCAATATGACAATACAGACCATTGTAGCTTGGATAAGGGTATTTTGCACATTGCATCCAAATAGGAATAAGGAAAAAGCTGAAAACGACATATAAGTTGCCGTAATACGGCTATCTCGTGTAATTCACAAAACAGTTTTGAGTCAGATGATATCGAATTTTGCTCCATGCGTATAAGCTATGTATTAAGGACTGGATCTGTCAGTTTTATTAAAAAACGACACGTGAATAATTATGGCATTCAGTGACTGTTAGCGCTAGAGAGCGATTGTTCTGGCTAAAGCCTAGTCGTCACTTTATTATTATAATTATTACACGTGCAAAAACCAATGAAGTGAAAATCTTGGGATCATGAACGGGTAAAAACGCTAGGAAGACGAAAAATATATCGGACGCCCAAACGGGTTAAGTACTTATTTTGATATTTTTGAATGCGATCTCGCTGAGAATAAGCCGGTCTGGACTTTCAACGGAACTAGTTTCGGTCTTTTATTCACTTTGTAAACGATCGAGATTCAGCTCTGAACAGTTGCCGTCATGGTGGGAACTTGAGACTGTTGGGTTCCTAAACTGAACTGATTTGCATTTGAATCGTTTTTAAAAACATGTCACGCCTATTTTGATAAAAATACGTGTGTGTTAACCGTTGCAATTTAATATCAGTTTGACACGCGAAAGTTTAAATTATATCGTTTTTAAAAATATTGTGGTATGGTCCCTGGTAAGGGTATTTATTTGTGTGTTTATCACGAATATTTTTGTACTTGAGTTATGGAAGTTTACTACGTATATATATAGGTATCTATATATTTATCGTACAAGCTTTTTTTTGGGGCTAAATTGATCTATGTGAGATTGTCCCCAAATATTCATTTTGTTTTGAAGCTTTTGTGATTACGTCACACGAATTCAACCAAGGCAAGTAGATCATAAAAACATTTGTGTCCTAAACTTTCCAGTTTAAATAAAACGGGCATAAACAAGAATATACTTTTATGTTCTCGGGTTTTCGCAAAACTTTTTCGCGAATTGTACGCACCAAACCCTCGTTAGTGTTTCAAGGCAACTTTTAACAACAGACACTGGAAAAGTTTCGGAAATTTGTTAAATTTCAATGTCGAACTTGAACAAAACCTTACGACACAATGTTGGGATCTGTGAAAGAAGTTATTTAACCCATACTTTGCTTAAAGGGTGATATAAGTTTGGAACCTTTTATCTGTCTATCTAAGATATAAAACTCAGGGATGAAGGCTGTTGTCGTTGAAGATTTCATGAAAATAACACATCTTATGTTTTTGATTAGGTCGGAAACTGGTTTTGCTTATATGCAAAAAACTATTAGTAAATTCAGTTAATTGTAAACTATCTAGATTTTTTGTCTTTTTAATTGCGAAACTTTACACACGGACATGCGAAATTTTTACACACGGAAGAATAACTAAAGCAAGAAAGTAGTATAAAAACTGTCAAAAGACAATAGTTTGGAGCTGCCTTGAAATTGACAGATGTCGTAATTTTAACGTAATAAAGTAATAACGTGCCCCTTACGACATTTGAAAAATCCACTATCAAAATATGCGACTAAGTTACGTTGTAATGCATTGATACCGACTACCAAATTACAAAGATGTATTTAATTTGGCTGCTTGAACAAATTGCATCAAAAGAGATCAGCAAAACTGTTGTCAACCTACAGAATCGGAGAAATAACAAACATATATACATCTCTTATTGACACTTCCTTTACTTGGTGAGGAAGTGAAGGACACTGATGTTCTTAGTTTTGACGGGAGGCTTGATTTTACACACGCCTATTTGAACAGCCAAGGTGACAGGCGTCAAATGCGCTATTTGATTCTGTCTGAACTATAGTCGTTATGGGTCAAACTCAAAGCGATGTTACACATCTTTTCGGTGGACTATTAAAAAATAAAGGACTATAAAATCCATATCTCTTGAGTAAAATGTCCCTGAAATGCTCTGGCCTACGTACTCGTTCCAAAATCACTTTCGCAGTAAAATCTAGTAGAAATAATTACTCTAAAAAACTCTTTGTCATAAGGGCTTGTTCCACTCATAATAGTAAATATAACCATACTGACATCTTCCATCAAAAGTACAGTAGTTATGTAACCGCAATAAGAACTGTGTAGCAAAATTAGAGTAGAGGTGCATTCTGAGAATTATATGGTTCTGAGTTAGTAGTTTTACAGTTTATTATATATGTATCATCGTGCATAGTTTTGTTAAAAGTGTGTTAAAATATCGGTGGAAACTTTGTTGGCTTCTGATCCACCTAAATGTATTTAACATAATTATGTATGATTGTAGCTGTTTGTTTTCCTTAATAAAATAAAATAAATAAAGGTTGATTTTTTTATCTAACACTAATCCGGGCATTTTCAAAGATAGGGTACCATTTTCGTTTTTTTTTTATAATATAGGAAGTTTTGGGTTTTTTATAACCAGAATCACGAGTACTATTGATTTAAAAAAAGAAAAAGAGTGTCCCTTTTTTTTTGTCAGCATTGTAACGCATTTTTTCCTACATTTCGTATGGGCCGTTACAAAACTGAAAAAAAATTTTTGTATGGAAAATTGAGGACCCATTTTTATTAAAAGGGTGCACTTTTTTCTGAAAATGCCCATCCACGTTAAAATGCATACTATTATAGCCCTTAGCTTTTTGGTAGCCCACTGGAAAGACGTGGAACATCGTTTTCAATACAGTTGCTCAAAAATGGCTTTTTTCTTGGCTGTTTTGCGTGCGCAAAGTTTGTTTTTGCGAACTAGTGCTTTTTACTTTTCCAATCTTTTTAAATTTAGTTGTGTTCCAATTCACGACTGCTTACCGAAGAGTATTATTGTTCGTTAATTTTACCGAGCCGTACTAAAACTAAATACCTACTATTAACGCAATAATATTAAAGATATTGATATTTCATATTTCAATAATTACTTCTTCATCATACTAACGATCATTCATTAAAAATATTAACATTGAAAACAGTTCTTATAAATCTGTGTGATGAAACGGAACAGAGCCTACGAAACGTCAGTCAAAGTAGAGGCTTTTTTCAATCAGGTAAACATGTTCGAAGGGCCTATAAGACATGACGATACGATTTGTCACATGCGATTTATTATTTTGTTCATTATAGATTGAAAATGAGAAAGTGAAGAAGATAAACATTTTGAAGATGTTCTTAATATGTCATCTGTATTACAATCGTGTCACGGAAATAATAAAAAAAAACTTTCAAATTCGTTCTTATGTATGTTAATTTTTTTCGCATCTGTATTGAAAAACGTCGTTCGATTCACGTGCAGATATGTCATTTTTCACTTGTCCCGAGTATTGCCACTCGCCTACGGCTCGTGGCAAGATACCTCGGGACTCGTGAAGTAATGACATACTTTCCGCACTAGCATCGAAATGTACTATTTCAGTCCTCCGGCCGGTAAGCGCCACTTTACGCAAAACTAAATAGCCGCCTCCCGGCTCCGTCGGGCTGAAAAATAGTATACAAACCTCGGCCGGTAAATGGGAAAGCCTCGGATCACATGTTAGTCGACCTCGGCTTCGCCTCGGCCGACAATTACATGGAATCCGAGGCATTTCCCACTTAAACGGCCTTGGTATCTAATGTACTATTACAGTACACATGGTGCTACTTTACCGCACTAGGTCGATAATGAGCATTTTGCGTACCTGCGTCGAATATTCTAAGGGCCGCATGTACTGTAAAACGTCGTACAATACACGTGCGAAGAGGTAATTCGCAACTCGTGTCGATTTAATTTATCGACATGTTATAAATTTCCTCTTTTCGCCCTTGTAGTAATGTACTATTTGCGTTTGACCATTATTTTTAAAGTCACTTAGCGCATTTAATGCCACATAGCATTCTCTGCCCCCCTTATTGGTTGTCTGACGCCTACAAAAATAATTTTTCAGTCCTCCGGCCGGTAAGCGCCACTTTACGCAAAACTAAATTGCCGCCTGCCGGCTCCGTCGGACAGAAAAATAGTATACAAACCTCGGCCGGTAAATGGGAAAGCCTCGGATCACATGTTAGTCGACCTCGGCTTCGCCTCGGCCGACAATTACATGGTACCCGAGGCATTTCCCACTTAAACGGCCTTGGTATGTAATCTACTATTGTGTTACATCCGTGCACCGTGTTAAGTCAATGAAATTGAATGATGAAATTGTTCCTCCATAGATGATGATGATGATGATTCGTAGAAAAAGTATTGTATACAATCGTAATATAATTAAGTTTTTCAATCTCGTACCTTACTTAGGCCACTCAGCAAGCTTCGTGGCCTAAACACGGTACTCGACTGAAAAACTCTTCATTATATCACGATTGTATAAAATACTTTTTCTACGAATCATCATCATCATCATCTATGGAGGAACAATTTCATCATTCAATTTCATTGACTTAACAGGAGTGGAGTGGGTAAGCATTTCAGACAAAGGTGAAGTCAGACTTTTCTCCGACTACGTACGTGACATGACTACGGTTTAAAAAAAAAGAGGCGATATCAAGAAAACAACATGCGTAGGTACATTATTATACGAGTAATTATCGTTTCTTTGGTGGGATTATTGCACTACGTATATTTGCATAGTTGTTTACAAAGTTATTCATTAATGTTTAATGATGATAAAAGTAAAGTAGAAAATTGTATTTAATTAAAGCACAAAAAATACCTGCCAAATATTTCTCCCCAGAGGGTACCAGTTACGCTAAACAGAATTAAGCAGCCAAAGTTTTTTTTTATTCAAAGAAAAATAAGATCGTAAAAGGCGACTCGTTTTGTCAACTAAAAACGCGAGTAAGACGTTAAAATGCAAAAAGAAAACACAAAGGGTGAGGGATTTGCATAATAATAAGGGCTCATAACATAACCCTTTTATTGCTCGGCGTAAGCATCTTTATAAAACCCGGCTTGTATGCCGAGTTTTACTTTCACGAACGTTGTAATTGTAAAAGTGGGTTGAATTTTAGTTGAACTCGTGGCGTCTGTAAATATACAGACATACATACATACATACAGTCAGACATACAGACCGACATACAGACAGACATACAGACAGACATACAGACAGACATACAGACAGACATACAGACATACATACAGACAGACATACAGACAGACATACAGACAGACATACAGACAGACAGAAAGACAGAGTCGTGCCTTAATTCAACTCTTTGGCACGGACCATTAAACGAGCACATAATGTTTAAACTAGCACATGGACTTGGACCGGACCAGTGCACTTACCATGAGTTGCACCCAACTATATTCGAAAGCGACTGCGGCGCTCGAAAGTATATCCGTCTCTTTCCTATTACTCTGGCAGGACCGAGTCGGACATATCGAACAGTTGCATCGAATACGGCCATGTACAACTCACGGTAAGCACACAGGCCGGATAATGTATCGAGTTATCACGTGATCACATCGTCCCAGCCCGACTCGGCCTCGGCCCTGAATGAACCTTAAGACATTAAAAAGCTAAAATAAAACACAAAAAGTGAGGGGCTCATAACACAACCCTTTGTTTTACCTCAGTTTTACTTTCACGAGCGTCTTAATTTTGAAAGTGGGTTGAATTCAAAGGTGAAACATTGCATATCAAAATGCTTCTGAAAAACAGACGAACAGACGAGCAGACAGACAGAGTCGCAGACTGAAAGATTCCTATTTTATCTTTTTGGTACGGAGTTCTTAAGACTGAAATTGTTTGTAAGCTTAGACGTGGCATTAAAAAGGCCTAACACAGTTTACCTAATTAATAACATTTAGATACAGTTTAATACATACAGTCAACATCAATTATCCAGTGCATACAAGTAAATGTGTAGATATTTTTGCCCTTTATCTCTATGAGTTCCTGTAAATTTTATAACCTTGACTGAACATTAGTCTGTTTATTCAAGAAACGAAAGAAATAAGTTTCTTGTGTTTTCATTATTAATGTAATCTTACCTAAGATATTTTTTCATACCACGTTTAATGAATATAATTAAGGCGACAATTTCCAAGCGGCAATGAATCCGTGTCATGAATTTACTTAAGTAAAAATGAAAAAGGCAACAACACAGTAAAATATATACGCTTCCTACACAACTATACCAAAAATAGAAAATAAATTTATCATATTAGGTGTGACAGAACTTTGATTTAGCCAAATTCATCAAATTATGTACGGTCGCGGTATTAAATGTGTGATCTATTTGACGTGATATTCGGTGTCATACTACCTTCATCAAGTTAGGTGTGACAGAATTTCTAGTAGGCCAAATTTATCTATTTATGTACGGTAATTTAATGTGTAACCCATTTCGCAAATTTTTCCTCCTAATTTCAATTGGTATAGTTTGACAAGACTGTCCATACTCTAACCTCAAAAGGGTCACAAATTAATGAACTTGACTGTACCAAGTGCCTACCCGAGGGATCCAGACGTTAATTTCGAATAACATATTTTTTGATATTGATTTTTTCTATGTAATATCTTTAAGATGTGTTACATTATTATATTATAAAATATTCAGAAGGATCTCTTTAAGATCTTTTCTACATTATATCTCGCATGAATAATCCATAAGGAAATATGATATCCTGGGCAGTTTAACGTTTTTGCATAAAAATATGCTACGGACTTAAATACGAAGAAACAGTTTATGGTAATTCGCAATCAGAGGCAAATTAGTCTGTATTCTTGAATTTAAATGCGCTCCGAGTTCTGATGACGTGCGCCATTTTGTTAAGCGGCCATTTTGTAAGATACACGTAATGGCGGGCCTCGCAATCACAGTACACATTCAATATACAGTTAGATTACGGTGTTAAATTTATACAACTGATCGGTTAATAATTTAGTTTTATCTTAAACTTGAATGTTAGACACAGGGTCATGGTGTTAATAAATGCGATTAATCCGTTCTAAAGTGTTTAATTTCAATGAATTACAGTAGAAATAGCATAGATTAAGATGAAATAACATCCGTTTATAATGAAAATAGTACGGTGTAGGTACAGTTTTATATACCTACCTAAGTATAAGATTTTCCAAATACATGTAAATAACCGATCCCTGTCAACATGCATATACCTGCAATAGTACCTATCTTCTGCTTTGCAGGCCGCAAAAATATGTGACACGGTTTTATGCTTGTACAAATAAGATTGTGTCAGATATATTTGCGGCCGCTATAGCTGAAGATACATTGCCGGTGAATTTACAATTAAAATAAGCCAATTTGGCATTGGCTCGATAATAAAATTTGTCCAATATGACCTATATATTCACTACTTTGTGTAGACAGTGACTAAAAAATCAACGCACTGAGTATGGTAAGGCGCCAAGTAGATGTATTTAAGAAAACCCCCCCTAAATTGCTGTAGAAAAAACTGCTTATACGAGTATCTGCGTTTGCGTTGACCTATACGTTAGTGCAAATCCGTGTTTCTAAACGGGATAAATGGGCTCTCCTATATATTCATCGCATATACGAGTATCCACACACCGCTGAAACATGGTTTCCTCTATATTAACGAAATTTACGCTCCTGTGCCAATTTCATTCACTGTTTATTTCCCATCAGATGACATATACTCGTAGTAAAGAAAAAGACCAGAGCCATCGGAGGCCAAGCAAGCAATAATTTATATATAGTAGTGTTACTACTTCAATAACAAGTCAAAATATTTAAATTAAAAATTTAATTTCTTTCAACATACTAACATAAACCATTTTGTCGATATATTTATAAGTTTTCTTAATACTTTTTGTTGGAACACTTTTTTTTTTACTTAATCTGTTTAGTCTACAGGTTTTCTTACTGGTCTATAACTGTGCACTGCGGCTTTTGTATTAGTTGTGTGCTTCATACTATGTTAATGGACTGCGACATCGTAAAAGCGATGTGGATGGTCTTAGAGGGAGCGTCATCTCGTCTAATCCCTCATAGAATGGTGTTATATGATGTGTAGCACATTTTCACTGAACTTGGCTATGGAACACGACTATTAAAGCAGCGGGTTCCCGAACTTTATCAGTCCGCGGCGCTCTTGCAACTTTAAAATTTTGTCATGAAGCCCCCGACCTAGCTACGCTATTAGAAATTGTTAGGGATCGCGGCGCCCCTTTGTGCTTGGCTACTTATCATGTCGCCCTAGGGCGCCGCGGCGCACAGGTTGGGAACCCCTGCATTAGTGTATAGTGTCAAGCGATCAGGGTGCGTAGCCAAGATGCCAATCGCTCACGCTTAGTCGCTAACGAAACGCAACTGTCATTGTCAAACTAATAAGGAAGAGTGATATAGAGAGGTAGATACGATACGTTATTATTATTAAGCGTGAGCGATTGGTATCTTGGCTACGCACGCAGTGCTGCGGTTGGCGGAGATTCGGGCGTAGAATTCAGCTGAGGGATTTGAGTAGCGTGCGTTATTTCCGCTTACATAGATTTACTTATCAAGCCCAGATGACGGAAGCAAAATACTATTTTACTTGTGCTTAATTAAATATCGACTATTCTTTCCATTTCTATCGACATCCATACGAACAATTGAGTAATCAGTATTTATTGTCAGTAGAATAGTCGATATTTAATTAAGCACCATAATAAAATTCATTTTTGCTTCCGTCATCCGGGATTGCTTATTAGTTTTGATTTATTGTTGGAATAATAGTTTGGGAGTCGCGTTTAACTAAAATTTAAGCTGTATAGCCTTAAAATGTAACATATAAGAACCAAAAAAAAAGAAACTGTGTTATGTAGCTACTTAACAGTGTGACAGAAAAAAGTAGAAATTAAAAAACGGCAACATCGACTGATGATGATGAACTAGTTCTTAAATGTGGTAAAAGCATTTATCTGTAAAAAAATGTAATTTAGTTGTACACAACAATTATCTGATTCTTCACTTACGTGATTTCTTTGAGGCGTCCGCCTACTATCGTCTTCTCATTTTTTGCGTATTCCTGCAATTAGATTTATCCCGTTCTCTTTTGTCTCATCATTGTTAATTGAATCATTTCAGACGGCTCGCAATTGTGCTCTTTTAACCGAGTATGGGAACAGGGTTGCAATTTTAAACAATTTGTACCTACACGGATGAAATTCCAGGCAACATTAAATAACGAAGACCCTCAAAGCTTCCTTTGTAAATCAATTTCAAACATGTCAAAACAAGTTCAGTATTAAATTGCCTGTTTTATGGCAATTGATTTGAATTTATCGTAGGTAAACGTTTGAAGTTTTATAAGGATGTCTCAAGCGTACCTACTTTGACATGTTGGTGGCTTTTGAAGTTTCAATATGGACGTAAATTGAATGGAATTATTTTGCCAATTTTACTACTAAAAATACTTACCGCAAAATAGAAAGTAAATTTTATGTATTACTTTTTAAATGTTTTCAATTGAAAATAGATGTCATATACTTAAAAAAAGACCAACTCCACTTGAGGCCCTGCCGAGGAAAAAACTCGGGTCTTCAGCTTACGCAGCTAATGCCATACTACTTTAATAACAAATCAAAATTTAGTTAAATAATTTGATTTGTTTCAAAAAAAGTTACCTACTTGGTAAATGTTTTAAAAACTAGAAACTCTTAAAATGTTGTCAAATGAAACGTAGTGAATATTAAAGTTTATAATTTAGTGTTTTAATATTAAATTAATGTGTTAGATATCCATCGTAGCATTATTTATTACAGTGTATTTTTTACGATAATATAAAACAGAAAAGTAAGTAATCATATTAATCTCTATAAGTAAGTAAAGTAATCTACCTTCACATGTAGGTACAGTCAACAACAAAAATATGAATACAGGCAAAGTGCCAAAAATAAGTATACACGACCTTAAAGTTCAGGCAGTCCTGTGTACATATTTTTGCCACTTTGCCTGTATTCATCTTTGTACTTGACTGTACATATTTTTAAGCGTTTGTGGCCTAGCGGTAGGAGTATGCGACTCTCAATCCGAGGGTCGTGGGTACAAATAGTTTGGTGCTCAGGTGCTCAGGTGCTAGTTTTATGAAAACGATTGCCGTTTTCAACTAGCACCTGAGCCAAATCTTGAGATAAGTTGCCAAAGCAACCTCTTGTTCCCTGAGCCGTGGCATGAGCTGGGAATACTATACCCAAGACATATACATTAAAGGGAGAATTAATCAAAGTGTCTAGTTTCGAAAGAGCTAATTTGGTACCACATTGCCAGTTGCTTGTAAGGTGCTAATGCCAGAAAGATTGTTTTGAAATGAACCTTCTCAAGCGATAAAGTGGTAACTTTTACTAAAAAAAAACATTTTAAGGTAACATTCCAAGTTTAACAACAATTCGTTATTAATGTCAAGTCTTCAAATATGTTAATTGGCAATTGCGACTGTAATAGTAGTAGGGATTCGCCGGTTCTGCCGGGTTTTTTTTTGGGTGTGTCTATGTACCGACCCGCCCAAAAACATGGCCACCAAAACTAAAAAAAAAAAAAAAAAAAAAAAAAAAACAATAGCCCCCCACTTAGAGCGTTTGGGCGGGGTCCTGAGAGTGTAAGATGGCGTCTTCAGGCTTTTATATGCTGGTCTACTAACACAATACAAGGCGAGCATAATCCCTTTCTCGCATCGCCATTGTTCTTCGAAAAGGGTCCTATTGTCCTTCCTACCTGGATCGAGCCGACCCACGCTGACCAGCGTCGCGTCAATGGATTTTTTGCGTCGTCTTTCAATACATAAACACACCTACTCCTGCTGTACTATTACAACATATGACTACTGTGATTTTACTATGACAGCGATTTATATTTCTACCATATAATACCACACTTAATCACCTATCCTAAACCTACTTTATGAAAACGAGATAAGGTATATTATTAACTTTGTAAGTAAATGGAATTTGAGAAAGCGTTCAGTTTGTATTTTAAAGTGAACAATGAAATAAGTAAATAGTGTATGATTTACTATGGTATTTAATCAATTGTTCATTATTCCTTATAAATAAATAAAAATTAAAACCTATTGTATATTGTCTGATGTATGATGACAGTATCTTATATATCAACACAAGCTACAAGTTTTAACAGGTTTATTGTGGAATGTGAATCGAAACGTTTTATTCAGTTTCCAAACCTTTGTTAAAATATATGAACACCTGAATGGAACCTGTTAAAACCAGTTTTCTAAGAAAGCACAAAGGATGGCACAAAAGTATATTGTTAATTATTTCGCTATTCATCTAAGTCATCCTTCTCAGATATACGTTGTGATGTAACAAAGAACTTGTTAAGTTTGAGTGCTCTTACGTGGTTTGAAAAGGTTTTATTCTTAGTTTCTTGGAAGTAGTCAATCCTTTGTTACAATAATATTATCCGCACAGTCCAAGATCCTGTTAAAACCAGTCGTGATGGGGAGCAACGGTATATTTTTTATATGGTTGGTATTCCTATAAAAGCGTCCTCTCAGTAGCTTCACTTAAATAGTCCCTTAGTGTCAGCCATCAAGTGTGGAGTACCAATATACTACCGAGTGAAGTTTCAGTGTAAAAGTCAAGTGTTGTGATCATACCGGCTGCATAATGGATGTAAGTATGTAAATTAAGTAATTATTAAGTAATTTTTTGTTATGAAGTGTGTAGGTACCTATATTTTTAGTTTGATTTTGTTTTTTTTTATTAGTGTACCTTTAGTAGATTGTAATTTAATTTGTATTGTATGACATTGTTTGTATTTATGTTATTGTGAATGATGTTATATTGTAATGAAGTATTATTTGATCAATTAAGTAATTATATTCAAGTAATTATTACTTTTACCCAAGTCTTCTTACAAATCTTTTTACAATTTTAATTGTTATTATTTTGATAGTTGTGAAATTAATTGATATATTGTTTCAGTTCTCTGAAAATACTTTCAAAAATTATTACTACCCCGAAAATCAAGAAGCATCCTCCGATGAAGAGGGCACGGTGGGGTTAAAAATAAAACAGGCGATTGCAAAGAAAAGACATGCAAACAGCATCGAGGGTTTTTTTGAGAGACCCAAGAAGAAAACCAAAGCAGCTAAAAGATCTTCGAATGTGTCCCAGAGTGCTACGGATGGGGTAGCATATTTATCATCGGGACAAGACGACGGTGCGTACGCTTCACATCTCATCAAGATCGAAGTGTATGACCTGGACAAAATACGAAACGTTGCACCTGCCGACCACTGGAAGCATTGTGATGTGCGGCTTAAATATTACACGCCTAATGAGGACGATTCCCATCTTAAAAGTGCCCGAGATGTGATTTTTAATATAACTAGTGAATTAGCTTCTAAGGACAATTGTGTTAAATACTTTATAGACACTGATAAGAAAAAGTAATCAAATAATTGTAATTTAGGTTTAACTATTAAATAATGTATTGTATTATATCCTGTTTGTATTTTATGTACACCTTTTTAATGTACGATTTTAAATAGCTATGTATACACTACTTTTTTGTACTTTCAATATTATATCCAATTTTAACCTGCTGTAATTAAACATTTAAGTAAGTCTTAACTATGGAATCATTTAATTTTTTGATCTTAACTATAGAATACCTTTTAATTGTAATTAAGGTTTAACTATTAAATAATGTATTGTGTTATATCCTGTTTGTATTTTATGTACACCTTTTTAATGTACAATTTTAAATAGCTATGTATACACTACTTTTTTATACTTTCAATATTATATCGAATTTTAACCTGCTGTAACCACACTGTTATAAATAAAACACATAAACGTTTCTTATTTGCATTTTTTATTCATAAAAATTGATTTAAACATAGTTCCTAATACTAGATCATTACATAAAGAATTATTTGTAAACTGACTTATAAAGTCATACATAGTTTTACCTTGGATCTTAAAATAAAGATAAACTAAACAATATTCTCCACAAACGGAGGTAAAATGGTTTTGAAGGCTTTGACAGTTATAAAACCACCTCTTTGTGTTTCTTTTTAAAAATAACCTATGATAACCAGTAGGTTTTCTACCAAAACTATCAAAGTATTCACCCACACCGTTATTATCAATGTGCATGGCCACCCAATGAGAGCCGGGTTTTGAGTCAGGATCCAAATTACATACAATAAATACAGGTAGATCAATCCAAATAGGAATTTTGTTAGCAGCAAAAACATTGAAATTAAACAATGGGTTTAATTTCTTCATACAGAATTGAATTTCATCAGTATCCATAATAAAAGACAAATTGTGTCTTTTACGATGATGTTGCTAACAGTGACTACAACAAAGTAGAGTAAACTGAAGGAAAACAATATATTTATATGATTATTAACTGTTGTAATCTACAGATACATCACGATTTTTGTTTATTTCAATAATATTATCAAATTCTGCATACACAACACAATTAATTGTGCTAGTTAGAGCCGAATCAAAGCGTACTTCTATCCGAACGCTTCCGTGTCTAACAAGGTTCCAGTGTGAAGTTGAACTGGCAGATAAATCAGGAGTTAAATCAAAACATAACAAAGAATAACCTCCCCCATAATCTGTTCTGCTTATTGCATTACCCTCGTTGTGAAAATGAATACCAGTTCCAGAAAATAAGGTGTGATATGTTGTTGCAATGATACCAGAACTAAAGGACGGTTGTAATGTTTTAGAAGGAATTTCATGACCATCAACAAACAAACTAAATGAATTCATATTATAATGTTGAAAATTAAATGGATTCAAAGCCAAATTACCATTAAAAGCTGAATTTGATACAAATCCAATAATACATCTTTTAGGAATTTGCCCAAGAAATATATTATCCAATGTTTTTCCCTGGACCCCTGTTGGTATTGTAAGAACTTTAACTTCTGCTCTCGTAATGGGGTACTTCGCAGTCGTTGTTGCCAATACTTTTTGATGGGCTAATAAAACGCTTGGGTTGATTCTTGTTCGTCTGACAATCAGACTAGCATCCATTATTTGTACTTTGAATTTTTTGTCTTGATGACAAATAAGATTAAAAGATTCTTTTGACCGTACCAATTTAATACGCATTTCAACACCATTGATCAAAAATTTCTCCTGATTAAATATATCCCCATGCAAATGTCCAATCATTTCCACTTCTTTACTTTCTTTGATAAATTCTAGTCTTTTATGAAATCCTTTATTGTTGGCATCAACGGTATCCATGTACTTTGGAGTATCCTCATACCACAATCCGCAAGTAAGATGAGTTTCTTTGGCTGCTGGTCCATAGTTGAGAAGATTTTCCATATAAGCACGGTAAGCATATGTATTGTTTGGTGGAGATATGAGTTTTTGATTCAAATATACATCGAGTTGGTTGAAAAGGGAGTGTAACCAGTTATTGGTAGGTCCAACTACTGCATCTGCTTTCATTTTGGTACCATCTTGGTTTAATACTTTAGCAGTAATGTGTAACATTGTGTGTGATAGGTCAATGTAGTCATCTCCTGATCCAGGTACTTGAAATTCAAGGGGACCATCATCACTTAAAGATGAAATTGGTTTGTAATGAATCCATTGTCCGCTCTCGATGCTTGTTTGAGTTGATGGAATGGCAAATAAATCTAATTCTGATTTAACACATTCACACGAATGACTGTGTAAAAATGACATTTTTAACTTGAAAATATATCGTTACTTTTATTGTTTTTATTTTTGTTACCTCCTCTTCGTCGTGATGCTTTTAGGGAAATGAGCGGTTCCCTCCTTTTATTCGACATTTTATACCCAGATCCTGACATGCGAGAATCAATTTTTTCGTCAGCCTTTCTTTTTAAGTTAGCACTTGCTTCCTTGAACCGTGATTTAATTGAACTATCCATTGGGCGAGAATTTACCATGTCCGATAACAACCCAACTCCTGCTCCCAGAGTTTCTTTTCCAATGGTTTTAAAACCACTAGATAGCAAAGGAAGCACGGATCTAAATAGCCCACCCAAAAAACTACCTATCCCATGTCCTCGTTGATATGGAACTCCCTTATAAACAATTCCTATTCCAGAACCGGCTTGGTGTGAATAATAATGTTGGTAGGGACAAGAAACCGACGATCTGTTATAAATCATTTTACTCGTTGAAAGTGTAGCTTCACACAAGAAGATCCAAATTGAAATGGCACCTTGGCACCAGTTGTTGTTCTTATATCTATTTCAATCGTATCAAACTCTCTTCGTAAAACTGGTACATAGTGAGCGGGTGAGAATATGTGTGTTTTATGAGCTCCATAGATGAACTTAGTTGGATCTAATGGTATAATCCTGAGCAATGAAGTAATAACATCACCAACTATTTGTGGATGAATTATGTCAGTATAAACAAATACTTGAGAAGGTAAACCTAAATATAAATTTGCAGGGGTTTTCCCTAATGAAATTTGTTTTAAATTTGTTCTTGGTTTGAAACCCAGCTGAAGGCTTAGTATCGGAGATGTTATGATAGAAGTTATTTCTTTATTTGGTGTTGATACCCCAACCATTTTTGTTAATTTATCATGCCGAAATAACACACTATTTTTTAATTGAGGGTTTTCATTAAACGCTTGAATTAAATGTTCTATATTATCATAAGTAGTAGCTGGTATATGAGTTTTAATATCTACTATTTTTGAAGTCTTTTCGTTGGGAAGTAACACCTTTTTCTTTATATAAATTATATTTTCATGTTCTTGAACATTATACATGGAACAGGGGTATTGAAATTCTACCAACCCAACTACCCATTCTCCATCCAATTTAATGGTCCTAGGTAATTTAGTTAAAACATTTGCAGTCGTATTATCCGTGTAGTAATTTGATGAGCTGTTACTCAACAATGTTAAATAAAAACTATTTTCGCTCATATTTTCTTTAAATCTGATTCTGGTAACCAAGAATTAAATTTATTGGGATAACCTTGCCACTTCACTAGTATTTCCTTTCTGCCAGCAACTCGACGTGAGCGTATTATTTTATCTATTTTATACTCTTTGGTGGGGAGGTATGTTACTTTTTGTAATTCTTTAGTATAAAATGTACCAATGATTGGTTCACCTTCCAAATCCTTTAAAGTATAGACAAACCGCGGTGATCTCTTTATAATCGAATTAATAATAAATATTTCTTCACTCCAATTACTTTCATAACCTTTTTGAAATACATGTTTATATTTAGTGATTCTAACATGATCACCTACATTGAATTGCGTATTTTCTAATGAAACTTGTCTATCTTTTTGACGATCATATAAATTACTCCAAACAGTCATAATATTATTAGAGTTAACATCAACTGGACGCATTTTAATGCTAGAATGATAACTGTGGTTATAAGAATTAAGAAGATCTTGTAGAATATTAGTGAAATTATATGTATTATTATGAGTGAAGTAGCGCCACATTTTCATTTTAAGAGTTCTTTGAAACCTTTCCACTATACTTGCTTTAATGTCGGGGTTATTGGTAGTATAGTAATTTATATTTTTGTTCTTAAAGTAATCTCGAACTACCTTAGAAACAAATTCTGTGCCTTTATCGGATTGTATGTGAAGCGGAACAGAGTTGGCTTCAGTAAATATGCTTTCAAAACATTGTTTAACCGTTCTTGAATCCTTCTTCTTCATGGCTCTTGCGAAAGCGTATTTACTGAACACATCAATAACACAAAGAATATATTTGTATCCATCATTATATTGAGTATAAGTACTCATATCACTTAAATCAGCTTGCCAAAGTTCATTAAAGTTAGACAAGATGTATTTATTTCTAGTAAATCGCCTATGAACAGGTTTGTGTAATGTATACGTATCTTGAGATTGTAGCCAGTTTTTCACTTCCTCTTTTTTCATTTGACCTTTCATTGCCCTTGTTAAATTATCCAAACTGCTATATCCAGCTGGATTAGATACATCGTAGTAGATTCTATTAATATCTAATAGGGGGTCCATTTTTCCCACTCTATTTTCTTTCCTGAACGCTTATGTGACCGTGTAGTAAGAGGGGTCGACGTGGTATTCTCTTGAACTGATGAGGCTCTCGTGTTTTCGGATGTGGATGGCACAAAGCGGTCGATTAAAGGAGTGCCATCAATAAATGCCAAATTTGTAGGATTGCCTATGCATGACCTAGGAACTTTTATATCTTTTAAAAGTGCAGCGAACACTTCCCATCCAATTGGTTTAGGACGCTTAAGACATCTAACCGTATCGCTTACCAAATCAATAATATTACTATTTTGAATGGTCCGGTTGTTTATAACCACTTCTCCAGTCGGTTTCCACCATATTTTCGGTTTACTTAAAACAATGAAATCTAACAAAGTCCGAGTTTTTTTTTCGTATGATTTAGGTAATATTCCTAATATTTTTGAAGGTGTAATTGGCATTGGTTCTTGATTTATTTCCCCGGGCGGAGTATTAAACGATGATGGTGTAGCTGTTTCAGTTATATCACTTGTAACTGAATCATTATTTTTATTCTCCTCTTTTTTGTTAACTTCGGACTTTATAATATCATTACTTTCATTATTGAATTGATTAATCCCTTCCATTACAATAGGTATCTTAAACGGTTTTCGATCTGTTTCAGTAAAATGTAGAAATCGTTGCAATGCTTGTGAATATAACGTCCACTTTTCACGATCATTCATTTTACTTTTAAGGATTTTTTGCATCTCTCCATCTAGTCTAGATGATGAATTTTCAGGTGAACTTTCATTGCGTTTTAATCTTTCAATAAAATCTGATTCAACTAATAACATTTTTTTTGTGTTTTCCATTTTGTTATGATAACGAGTTCACCAATGCACTTAAAACTGCGCCTAAAATAATAGGTAAAAATCCACCTCCCTTTTGAATTATAACAGTTTTTCTTATTTTATGTTTTCCTTTAGAAACTAAGTTTCGTAATGTGTCTTTATATTTTTTTAATTTCGACTTTTCTTTTTTTTCTAATGGAATCTTACCATTAAGCACATTATAAATACATTCGCAAATAATGTTTATTTCGTCATCGTCACAAGATTTTAGTAATGCAGTACGATATTTTGGTTTAAGCAATTGTAAAGCTTCAAGTAAATGTTTATATGTGTTAACTCTTGCATGCATTATGTAGAACTGACTAAAATATGTTGATGTTTATCATATTTAAACCCCTTTTTGGGTACATACACTGTGCAGTGACCATCAAACGGAAATATTTTTGTTTTAAAACGACACATGTCATTTGTATTTTGTTTAAGATCAATCATGAGATATCCATGAGCGTCTTTGGTAGCATCTTTGTAGGCTTCATCAACGAATTTCGAGTTTTCTGGGTAAACTTGTCGTGATAGGTAGCGTATCTGAGTTTTATCCCTGGGATTCTTAAAAAATATTATATAGCTTGTATTCAATGATATATCTCGTTGACCTCTTCCCTGATGAAATATATTTTGTGTAATATAAAATACACTTAAGTTTCTATGATGACTACCTTTTGTGAAAATATCAACGATTCGACCATCCGATTCTCTCATCAAATCATCTATAATAAGAAGTTTAGGTTTCTTTCCATCAAACATTGAAAAATCTGGTATTCCTTGATTATAATTTACATTTTCCAAATTGTAGAGAGGTTGCATTTCATCATAACACCAAATAATTTCGTCATACTCAACATTACATATCTCTTTAGAATTACTTAAAAAATCAGTGACAAATTGAGTTTTACCACACCCACTCGGACCTGCGACAATGGCAGTGAAAGGATGACAAAAGTGAATCATTATTAAATATGTGTGTTGATTTGGAAACGGCTGAACATCAAATGGTGTTATTCAAGAAAGCCGTTACTCTTTAAGTGAGTGAAACATAAACAAAGAAAAAGGAATGATAGTAAAATAAAAAAAACTTTTTTTTTGTACGCTTATCTATTTAATTTTTATATTAACTTAGGATAACTTTTTTTACCACCACCAGGATTAACAATTTACAATGATAATATATTTACAAGTAATATTCTAAAAATAAACTTATAATTAAGCATAATATACTAAAATTATAAACAATTTCATATTCCTTTTAATAATTAAACCATGCAATGTACAATAAATAATGATTAATTCGAGTGTTCTGTGCTTATACATTACGAGGTTACAATTTATTAACAATTACTGTGATATTTTATAATGCCCCCACGCAAGAGTATCGGTAGAGTTTTCTAGTAGGTAGCGTTTTGTATCATTATGTGATAATGATATTTTATTAATTTTTTGTGTAAAAATAATGTGTTTAATAGATTTAAATCTTTGCATCTGTGCATATTGTTCTTTTTTGTTAAATAAACAGTTTTTGTAATCATTAACCGTAAAATTTTCGGTGACACATTTATTTACACCTTTAGCTTTTGACGTTACTCCGTGTTTTTTATCAGGTTTTTTTTCAACATCCATAGTATACATTTTAGATCGCAGACCTACAAATTCTTTGAAAATTCTACCATTATTTTCATCTTTGAAAAAACCTAATCGCTTTTTATTCATCAACGGTAATCCATATTTATTGTTAAGAGGATAGTCGGAGGTATCAAAATACAAATTAACATCAGATTTTATGTCTCTATAATAGTTTTCCGTAAAAATTTGATAAACTAAGCTATCAGTATCTGTGTAAAGAAGTTTTAGGTTTTTCTGATACTTTGTTTTCATATAATCGTAATGAAATTGATACATCAATGTTTTAGATATATCTAAAATACAAAAACCAAGGTAAATAGGTTTGTTATATAAAACCTTGGTTTTTTTCAGTTGCACAGCTACTAAATTGTCTGAAAATATTGATAAACTATGGAATTCTGGTTTAGCTATTAATGATTGCGCTCCTTGAGATTTACCACGATTTTCCCAATGATTTAATAATTTTACTTCAACCCGTTTTAAAACATTCTCCATGGTTTTACCAAATACTGAATTATTCATAAGTTTGTAAAAATCTTTATCGAATTCTGAAGTTGCTTGTGAACGCATGCAAGTGTTTAAATCTATATATTTTTTCAACCATGGAGATTGTTTGAATTTCAAAATTCTGTGAATTTTAGTCAATTGTAAACCATTTCCTAAACACTGTTTAAGATTCCTGTAATGTATCACATAGTTTGTTTTTTTATTTAGATTGGGTATCAATTTATTTTCTTTTGTGTTGCCTAAGCAAACATTTTCTGGACAAAATGGGAAATCGGAATGAGAATCATGCAATTCGTGAGGATATTCTAAATCAACTTCTAAAATGAGACCATGATCGGCATCGTCTGAAATATTAAAATCCGTATCTACATCTACCCATTCAAATTCACCGGTTGGAAGACATTGAGACATAGCCCAACCATAAAGGTTATTGGCATCTAAATACATCAGAAAGGAAGAAGGAATGTTTGGATCATAGTCAGACATGAATTTATTATTAGCTTTTGCATGTCTGTTGCTGCATTGAGATATACCTCCTCGAATATTATTTGCAATGAAAGTAATCTTATCGATATCGGTTAAAAGTTCCAGTTTAATTTTCGTAACATTTAACATTGCATCCCAACTCAATCCTGGAGCAGTATAATAATGAGCAGGATCCAAACCGTATGTTTTAAGACAGACGTTTCTAAAATTTTCGAATACATCTGTTAGTAATAAAACGTCTGTTTTTAAATACAAATCTGAATAGTCACCCATATTTTGACATTTGAAATGATTCCATACATCAACGGCATGTTTGTAATCGTCTTCTGAAATGTGACTGTTAGTCAAAGAGCTGTAGAATTTATCCCTAGAGGGAAGGGATGTTAATGTCAAAGAACTAAACGATGTCATGTATTCATACGGATAAACACCCTTACGTATTAAGCGTTGAAAATCTTCTTCATTTGGGAAAATTAATTTTAGATCATGAAACTGTTCAGGTAATAGATTTTTAGCTAATTTGTCAAGGCTACTACACATAAATTTCAGAGAATCAACAAACCTTAACTTCATGATTAGATTATTGACATGTAGAACTTTTGTGAAAGATATGTACTTCTCTTTGTTCTCTGGGATAAGTTCTATGTCACCATCCTCAAAACCAAGCCCATGCACGATAAAGTGACTGTCATAATTGCTTAAGTTGTGGAAAAATACAGGAACACAATTAGGGGATCTGTATTTATCGCGACAGAGTTGGTGTGCAACCCCTTCGTAAGCACCAGTATACCAATTGTGTGATATTACTTTATCACCATTAAAAGCTCGATTACAGATATAACAACTCGTACTCTGTGAAAAGTTCGTTTCGTTTGCAAGCGTTAAGGGTAAAGGTGATTTCGCAAATGTATTGTTTTTGCAAATGTTCTGTAAATCTTTTTTAACGAACTCCATGAATGTTTTTGAGCAGTTTTCACCTTTATAAGTTCGATAGATTGATAACTGATCATCAAATGAACATTTAATATAATACCCAAAACTATAAACTTCATGTTTTTGCACATTAATAGTTGAAGGTTTGTCAGGAGATGGAGATGTTTCGTTAGAACATGAATGAATTGGGTTTAAAAACGCTTCAAAGTCACAGTATATTACAAATGGATGTCGCAATTGACGTTCATAATTATTGAAAGTAATTTCATTAGCAGCAACTATTTCATTAAACCAATTCTTCGTTTTTTTATTTCCTAAAGGCAAATTCGTGCAAACATGGAAACAGTCGTTTTTTTGGTGGTTTATTAAATTATCACGTGATGTAAGACTTGTCAAGCAACCATCGCATATGTGAGCAGTGTGTTGATGGCGAGTCAACTGAGCGGATACTAACCTAGATATATTTTTAATGAGACAGTAATGGCTTTTACTACCTTCGTTTACATACAACAAGTTGAAATGCTTGACCTTTTTACATTTTGTAAAATGTAATGGTCCTACAACAACATTTGATTTACTCTGAGAATTGTATTCTAATCCAAAGACGTTTATACTTATATTATTCAATTTCTCAAATTTATGGATATCTGTTAATTTCATAGGAAAAGGGAGATTTCTAAAGTTTAATTTATCTTTATGTGCTTTGTACGCACTGACAGTATATGCACGATTACTCTCTAGTGGTGGATATAGTCCTGACAAAACTGCCCAGCGAAAACATTCATAATCATTATTTTGAACGTTAATTACCGCTTTTTTAAGTTTAATATCACGTGGCAAATCGATATATGAGGAGCCACGTAATGGGCTATATTTGTTCACATTGATGTCTAAATGATTTACCTTCACCAAACTCCATCCACTATCTTTTTTTTCAAAGTTCGTTAATCTATTATTAATTTCATTTAAAACACTAGATAAAATATCATTTTTATTACTGCTAACGCTAACAATATTGTTGCTTAATTGAAAATCAAATGTGTTGTTTAACTGTTTGGTTTCTTGAGTAAACAATGCGTTTAAAATAAAATTAACTTTTAAGGCACTGTGATTTGAAAGTGAGCGATCTAATAATGTGAATATGATATCTTTATTATTTTCTATAAATGCTTCAGGTCTTTCAAAGGAATGGTAATCATTTTCTTTAGATAATATTCTGTAAGTAGCAATTCTATTTCTGAATGCATTTTCAATAAGTTGAACGTTAATTAATTCACTGTCAGATTTTTGCGGAACGTTGTCTTTATGGATCTTGCTATTTAAATGACTTGTTAAATATCTCTTTGATACAAAGACGTGACATACAGAACATTCAATTTTACCATTATTTTTTGTACTTACATCATTATCAGGTGGTTGAGTTTTTAATGATTCAGCACAATTGGTTGATGGACAATCAGCACAGTCAGTGGATGGACGATCAGCATAGTCAGTTGACGGAGAATCAGCATAATCACTTGATGGATGATCAGCATAGTCAGTCAATCGATGATCAGCATAGTCAGTTGATGGATGATCAGCATAGCTGGTGGATGAATGTTTTTTTCTCGCTGACTCGTTCACGTCAATAGCACGTCGTTTCATTCCACGTCCTATTTGAGAAGATCTAAAAAAAAAAAATGCATGTGTTAATTAAGACCATATAAGCTAATACGTAAATACAATATAAATCATTTATCGGTTGGTTGATATACTAACTTAAATCTTTTCGACACCGCTGACAATATGCCTGCATCATTAATACTCCATCAATCACATCTGATGATGGGGTATTCCTTTCGGAATCTTTGATATGACCGTCACATGGAGTGAAATAGGGCGTGATATCAGAATCTTCTAATAATGAGATAGGTAATTTATTTGATATGTACCACATTCTTATGTTTCTATGGAAATAAGCTAAAATAAATTCTTTGCTTAAATCCTCAATCTTATCACGAGGTAAAGTGAGCCCAATATGATAGTAAGTGAACACCATGATTTAAATACGTATCACAAGACAACACAAGCACAATCGACACACAAATACTGAATGATCACAGCTCAATAACATCCTGTTTATATAAGTAAACCTCCCCGCCTTTCGTTTACCTGAACAATACGATCGAGTCACAACAAGATAAAACCCCACCCTTTTGTTAAGGAGGTCGGTTGGTTAAGGGCTTTTAAACGTGTTTCAACTGGTTACGGGTTTTTGACATGCAAAGACAGGAATATTTTATTTTGAAAAATTACTTACGCGTCTCGGTGAAATTGGCTAACAAGTCGGGCAGCCTCACATAGGTCTTCATTCTCTTCTACTTCTTCACAAAGTCTGATAAGTTCAGGATCGTAGACATCATAGCTTAAAGAATCCATTGCGAAATGTAGTAGCCCTCATTGATTTCCCTCGTTTAAATACTTGAATATAGATATGAGATATTTAAAACAAAGTGGGGATTAGCAATTACAATTACCTTTTCTCAACTACTTACAATTGTTCTATAGTTAAGATCAAAAAATTAAATGATTCCATAGTTAAGACTTACTTAAATGTTTAATTACAGCAGGTTAAAATTGGATATAATATTGAAAGTACAAAAAAGTAGTGTATACATAGCTATTTAAAATCGTACATTAAAAAGGTGTACATAAAATACAAACAGGATATAATACAATACATTATTTAATAGTTAAACCTAAATTACAATTATTTGATTACTTTTTCTTATCAGTGTCTATAAAGTATTTAACACAATTGTCCTTAGAAGCTAATTCACTAGTTATATTAAAAATCACATCTCGGGCACTTTTAAGATGGGAATCGTCCTCATTAGGCGTGTAATATTTAAGCCGCACATCACAATGCTTCCAGTGGTCGGCAGGTGCAACGTTTCGTATTTTGTCCAGGTCATACACTTCGATCTTGATGAGATGTGAAGCGTACGCACCGTCGTCTTGTCCCGATGATAAATATGCTACCCCATCCGTAGCACTCTGGGACACATTCGAAGATCTTTTAGCTGCTTTGGTTTTCTTCTTGGGTCTCTCAAAAAAACCCTCGATGCTGTTTGCATGTCTTTTCTTTGCAATCGCCTGTTTTATTTTTAACCCCACCGTGCCCTCTTCATCGGAGGATGCTTCTTGATTTTCGGGGTAGTAATAATTTTTGAAAGTATTTTCAGAGAACTGAAACAATATATCAATTAATTTCACAACTATCAAAATAATAACAATTAAAATTGTAAAAAGATTTGTAAGAAGACTTGGGTAAAAGTAATAATTACTTGAATATAATTACTTAATTGATCAAATAATACTTCATTACAATATAACATCATTCACAATAACATAAATACAAACAATGTCATACAATACAAATTAAATTACAATCTACTAAAGGTACACTAATAAAAAAAAACAAAATCAAACTAAAAATATAGGTACCTACACACTTCATAACAAAAAATTACTTAATAATTACTTAATTTACATACTTACATCCATTATGCAGCCGGTATGATCACAACACTTGACTTTTACACTGAAACTTCACTCGGTAGTATATTGGTACTCCACACTTGATGGCTGACACTAAGGGACTATTTAAGTGAAGCTACTGAGAGGACGCTTTTATAGGAATACCAACCATATAAAAAATATACCGTTGCTCCCCATCACGACTGGTTTTAACAGGATCTTGGACTGTGCGGATAATATTATTGTAACAAAGGATTGACTACTTCCAAGAAACTAAGAATAAAACCTTTTCAAACCACGTAAGAGCACTCAAACTTAACAAGTTCTTTGTTACATCACAACGTATATCTGAGAAGGATGACTTAGATGAATAGCGAAATAATTAACAATATACTTTTGTGCCATCCTTTGTGCTTTCTTAGAAAACTGGTTTTAACAGGTTCCATTCAGGTGTTCATATATTTTAACAAAGGTTTGGAAACTGAATAAAACGTTTCGATTCACATTCCACAATAAACCTGTTAAAACTTGTAGCTTGTGTTGATATATAAGATACTGCGCGGTAAATCCCGCACTTTTTATAGTTTCTTAGAAAATTGATCATACATCAGACAATATACAATAGGTTTTAATTTTTATTTATTTATAAGGAATAATGAACAATTGATTAAATACCATAGTAAATCATACACTATTTACTTATTTCATTGTTCACTTTAAAATACAAACTGAACGCTTTCTCAAATTCCATTTACTTACAAAGTTAATAATATACCTTATCTCGTTTTCATAAAGTAGGTTTAGGATAGGTGATTAAGTGTGGTATTATATGGTAGAAATATAAATCGCTGTCATAGTAAAATCACAGTAGTCATATGTTGTAATAGTACAGCAGGAGTAGGTGTGTTTATGTATTGAAAGACGACGCAAAAAATCCATTGACGCGACGCTGGTCAGCGTGGGTCGGCTCGATCCAGGTAGGAAGGACAATAGGACCCTTTTCGAAGAACAATGGCGATGCGAGAAAGGGATTATGCTCGCCTTGTATTGTGTTAGTAGACCAGCATATAAAAGCCTGAAGACGCCATCTTACACTCTCAGGACCCCGCCCAAACGCTCTAAGTGGGGGGCTATTGTTTTTTTTTTTTTTTTTTTTTTTAGTTTTGGTGGCCATGTTTTTGGGCGGGTCGGTACATAGACACACCCAAAAAAAAACCCGGCAGAACCGGCGAATCCCTACTACTTGTAATCTTGTTCGGATTGCGAATTCACTAAATTTATAAAGGAAAATTTTGAAGGGATTACTTTCTCTGAATAATTTAGCAGGCTGATGCGTCATGGAAATGTCATTAAATCTGGCATGTGAGTTGTAATCACTTAACAAAGTGAGTTCATGTCAATAAAAATACGGCCTAGAAATTTTAAAAAGTCGGCAAACGGCAATTTGGCTTCTGGAGCCGATGTCCCATACAAACACGGCTTAACCGTTCGACATCGTTCGCTGACCTTTCTATATAAAAACAAAAAATCAGGTATACTTATGAATGCTATAAATAGCAGAAATCGGGATAATTTGAACAGCAATAACAAGCCGTTTTTATGATCGTACCGTATAGCCCACGTTCTCAAATTAGTAATTGAGTGTGTATTCAGCTTCGAACAACACAGGCATCCAAAACGGCATACCGCACAATAGCACACACATATTACTAATTGGCACAAACTGTATTTGGAAGAAATGAGCATGTCCGTTAAGTCAGCAAAACGTGCAAATGATTTTCAAAAAAGCGCCTATTGGCAATTGGCACACACCGTTCGCATGCAAATCGCTGCGTGCAGCCGGGCCCTATGGAAAAGTGTTCTGGCAATTCAAAAGATACATTGACGTGAACGCAGTTGTTACTATATATCCGTCTCTGTCCATCCAGAATGCTTACGAAAACAATATGGCAATCAATACCACACCCGGCGCACCCTAAAACATTTTATTTTGAAAAATCACGCACAATAAAGGTATCTAGATGCGGCCAGGACAAATGGTTGAGTGATCTCGCGCATTAGTCATTTCATGAAAAAAGCCCTATCTGGACGTAAAGGACGTGTTTTTTACGACAGTGAAAGAACAAATGACGTAAGGATGGCAGCCATTTTATGTGGACATAGAGTTTGTTGGGACTTTTTTTCGACGCATATCGTTAATATGTTTCTCTAACGTGTGTCTGCATTTTGGTCGTAGATTAAAGTCAAAAAGCGTCAAAGTTGTATTTGCTTTCGGGTGCGGATGCAGCGAAAATTATGAGTTTAGTAAATCTGGGTTACTTTAAGTGTTTAAGGGTACATTACCCACCTATACATGTTACTAAATTCCTAAAAACAACACAAAACAATTTAGCAAAACCGTTATAGTCTTATGATGTCATTTTGAAGAACAGAGTAATGTAATCTCATGTGTTTATGTTGGGTTTTAGGCTTTAAATATAGTAAAACATTGTTTGTCTCATAGAGTAAAAGCACAACTGCATTCGCTTGTTTAATTAAAAACCCACAGATATCATCAACAAAAAAAATAGCCAGTAAGCGGCTTTCAGGTCTCAGATTAAAACTTGTATAGTTTAGATATACCAACAGTTTTTATGGGTGGGCAATGTTACCCCATAGGGCTAAAATAACCCGAGTTTACATTTTGTATAATCATTTTATATCGATTAGTTTAGCAAGTAAGTAGTAGTAGTAAGTTTTGTAAGTAGTAGTAGTTCACATGCATAAGGCGCTCGCATGAATTGCGTAATCTAAAATGAAAATAATTCGACGAATACGATGCTCACATAAAAGCATACCCTACACATATATAGGGTACCCAAATGCGGTTTGCTATTGTACTTCTATTTTATTGTATTTCCTCACATTGTTTGAGAAAAGCACTTTATGTACCTTAGCGGAAACTTGCACGAGCTTAGTTCCTTTTGTCTGAGCTCGGCTCTGGCTAGGCTAGACTAGCATCCTTCCTCCCTCGGCAATAATGCACTATTCTATATTTAACTCGCCGTTTTTGTTTAGAGACCGCAGCGCATCTAGTGGCGCCCGCATTGTGGGACTGTTTTTTCTAATAAACCTTCAAATGTCCCTATAATCCATGGTAGTCATACTCAATCGTCAACTTTTCATAAACATGATATAGTTTAATATTACTTCTCTCTCTCTGTCATCGTTCCCTCATGACTGAGGAATTCAGTCATCGGCAAATGTGGATGCTCCGCACCTCGATTTTATAATCTGCTTCCATTGGTATCTTTTCATCGCGTCTCTAACGACCGAGCAAAACTTGGTTGAGGCTGGTTGGTTGGTTGTGCCTTTTAATTGATCGCTCCATCTGGTTGGCGACCGTCCCCGAGCTCGTTTGCCTTCCGTGTGTCCAACAATGATTAGCTTTTCAAGGCTTTCGTCTCTCTTCCTCATTATGTGGCCGAAGTAGGACAATATGCGCTGCTGGCAGATTGTAGAGAGGCAGATTCGGACTCGCAGCTGTGAAAGGATTGATATATTGGTGCACAGTCCAGGATATCCTAAACATACGCCTCCAGTACCACATTTCAAATGCATCGATCCTTTGGCTTGTTCGGGCATGAATCGTTTATGTTTCTACGCCGTAGAGGAAAATGGGGAACACTAGAGCGCGTACGCCGATTCTTGGTCGCGATGCTAATACCTCTCTTCCAAATGACATTCAGCCTACCATCGCGTCCTCTATATTACTTACTTTCTGCTTTATCAACCAAACGGAAAAGTGTCCAGTTTTTACCGTTTAGGTGATATGGCAAAAATAAGTAAATCGGAATTATGTGTGGACCAAAGTTGAATGAGTCAACAACGATGATACCGTGGAATATACAGAAACGGAAAGGATTGGTAGACATTTCCCCTATGAGGGGTTCACTGAACGCTCTTCGCCCTCTTAAACTAAGAATACACACTCACCTTGTTAAACGTGATGGATAGTGGTCATGGCGGTTATGACGTTGACGAATTTTCAGATACTACTGGTGCATTTTGCCTGAATAGAAAATCTTCCTACTAGCGTTTTTCCGGCTTATGCCACGGCTCATGCCCAAGATTTGGCGTAGGTGCTAGTTTCACGAAAGCAACTGCCATCTGACCTTCCAACCCAAAGGGGGTAAACTAGGCCTTATTGAGATTAGACCGGTTTCCTTGCGATGTTTTCCTTGGCCGAAAAATGATTGGTGTAAATATCTAACGACATTTCGTACATAAGTTCCGTAAAAATAATTGGGCAGGATTTGAACCCACGAACTTCGCATTGAAAGTCACGCACGCTGTTTCCGCTAGGCCACCAATGCTTGTCTTCACAATTTAAATTGCTGGGTTAATTTTTTTTTTGTTTTTCTAATAAGTTTTATTTTTATTAAAACATGTATGTATGTATGTATAAGCTTTATTGTACAATAACACAAGAAATACAAGAAACACAGTAACATAGACAATTTGATACAACAAAGGCGAACTTATCCCTATGAGGGATCTCTTCCAGTTAACCTTTGAGGAAATTAGACAAACATATGTATTGACTCGATTTTTTGAGTTTTGACATTATTATTTGGATTTGATTTTATGTTTTTGTTTTTATAGAAGTTTGCCGCCAATCTGTAGGTATCATCAAACACGTTACGACTGACATATAGCTTAACGAGGTTATACGCATTGGGAGTAGTAGTAAAAAGCGAAATACCTCTCTGGCGTAGGAGAATATAAAAAATAGATTGCCATTTTTATTGTATATGTTACTCGTATCATATGCCAATACATACATATCATGCCTCCACTACATAAAGACGGATTCGTCGACAGATGGCCATCCGCGGATCTGTGGACGGGGAAATTTGTTAATCTGTGATAGGTATTTGACGCCTGCCGATGCATCTGTCAGCTATCTGCTTACTGTCGGTTTTGCACAGATCAAAGGGATTTGGTGCGGATGTCCAGTATCCCGTCCACACGCCCGAAGATGCATTCGATTGTTCTAGACATACACCCCGCTCAGTTACCTACTTTTGAAGAGATAATTGCTAAACTTATTGCAACGTTTAAATAGAACTTAAACGTATAAAACAGATTGATAGTGGCACTTCCAACAGCTACATCCATTTTTAATGATTTTTGGGGCGCTTATTGCGCGACTGGCATCTGTCGAGTATGAACCCAGACTGAGCGACCGACAGATGTGTGGTGGGCTTGTGGTGATCCATCTGCCAACTTGCAAGGATGCGTCTGCCGACATCCGCGGACGTGTCTGTCTTTATGTAGTGGAGGCATTAGACGCACAAATAGTAATAATTTTATTTAAATTTTAAAATCCGATTGCGGTATTTTGACGCCGAACCCACCATTTTGATTTTCAATATTTTTCACATTCTTTAAGGTCACTCTGACAATTTAAACAAATCAAAAGAGATGTAAAGAAGTTGATTATGGGACGGCATCTATATTGGAATCTGCTATTATCGCAGTGGTAATTTTGTAGTCCAGTGTGGTTACCATGAGTTGTACGTAGGCGTAGGCGTTAGCGACGGCGCGTTTCTAAAGTAGAGTAGTAGTAGGAGCGAGAGAGATATACTTTAGAAACGCCTATGGCTACATACAATGGTAAGCACATAGATAGATCTCCATCAGATAGGTTTTAGTCTGTATTGCAGACTAATCCTACCAAGGTTCAGTCTCCTTTCTAGGTTTTAGGGTCATTTAAAAACAAAGTAACTTGGGAATATAACTGATAAATGACGTGGCGCCCGTCGTGCAGTCTGCTTTTTAAATCACCGAGCCAACAATATTGTATGAAAATCCATTTCCGGCGTAGCTCGCCCGCCATAAAAATGCGTTCTTACCGCCAGAAGGCGCCATAATCGTGAGCGCTATATTTATTGTGTATTCAGACAGGTCTTTATCACATCCCTACTAATATACAAAATGGGAAATTCTGTCTATCTGTTGCCATTTAAAACCGCTGATATGGGGATTTGGTATGGGGATAGTTCGACTCTTGAGGAAAGACGTAAAATTAGTTTTTGTTTCTACGCAGACACAACAGAATCCTCTTATACAAGCTTAATTGAGCTATGGGACTAATAGATTGATTTCTGCAAGATTGTCCTACCATATTTATTTATTGCTCAAATTTAAAAGAGAAACGTAATCTTTTTGAGCCCAATTTTTAAATAGAATGACCCCAACAACACTTAATATAACCCCTTTAGACAGCCATAATAAAACTCTCAATATTTTCTCCAGTCTGCCTACATTTTCCCTATCTTAATCTCATACAAGTGTGCTTGCCTAAGGTTTTTGTACCCTAATAAAAACTGTCAGTCACCCCACTCATCACTCCTATCGAGAAGGGACCTGCAGATCTCAATGGACAGGCCGACCCTTTTTTGCAAAAATGAAAAATCATGACGACACATTTCCTTGAAGGGAATCAAAGGGATCCGCCGGTAAATGGCTGGGATGAAGTTGGATGATATTATATTTGTGATTGACGAAAATGGGTTTTGCATTTCGGGTTGGATGTAAATGGATCGTACTTAGTAAATAATGTATTTCCATCGTATATTGTCGGACTGTTTGTAGTCATACTGAGCAAGCTTATGGCGGGTAGGTAATAAGATAATAAGATTTTTTTGAACCGAAATTCTGCCGATTACAACCGAAAGCTTTACGCACGTTAGATGTGCGCGAAAGTACTTTAAGGAGTGTGAATTCAACCGTCACACGTATAGGTAGTCTCATGACTAAGGATCACGGATTGATCCGAAAAAAGGCGAGCTATTATCAACTTTATTGCCGTGAGTAACCCAATATACGTCTGGTTGATGTAACTGGTAAACGAAGAGCTGGTGGCTTTCTCGTACAACGAAGAAATGCCGCCAGCATCCTAGGTACAACGCCTCAAGGACCTATTTTAGATTTAAGGTAGGTAGAGGTAGGTAACTAGGTAAGTTACACTTACTGTATTTATTTTGAAAATAATTTTTTTAGCGCAATGTAAGTATTTTAATACGAGTATTTAAAAGATGGTTATCTCTGTACGTGTGAAACATATTATTATGACATCCGTCTGTTGACGTCAGGGTTAACATTTAATGATATATCTCCATCCCGACGCATAATGGATTATGCTTTTGTGACGAAATCATTTTTCATGGGCTTTCCGACGGCGCTTTATCATGGCATTGTAATCGGCTCTTCATACGTTGTGCAATTTTTTAAAGTACAGTTTCCAAAAACATTTGCCTGTAGACACCAGAAATTGATTGAAATTTGAGGATAAGTTTTCGATCGAGCGAGCTAAGCGAGTAAGTCACCCAGTATACTTAGACAATCCGTCGTGTGTATGTTGGTTTCACGATAACTAGAGTATCATTTATCGGATAATAGAGAAATTTGGTAGGTGGTTAGATGAAATTATAATTTTTAAGTTAAAATATAAATTAAATCGGTTGAAGGGTTGCCGAGATATAGGGTTCGTGAGTTCAAGTTCTGACCTAACCACTACAATATGCCCTCCGGCCGGCAAGCAGCCAATTGCAGGCCGCTACGCTAAACAAACTCGTCGCTTGTCGACTGCGTCGAGCAGAAAAATAGTAAACATACAGCCAGTAAATAAGATAGCCTCAAATCATTATGTTTTCATCACACCTGCTCGTAAATGGTGATATTATATGCAAGCATAATTAGACTTAAAGAGCTGTATTATTCCCATGGTTTTAAAGGATTCTCATACTACTTTACCGCCCACCCGGAGCTCCCGGAGCACCTGCCCCCCACGCGCTCGCAGCACGTAGTCAATCCGGACTACTGTGGACTGTGTAATTACACTACCGCTAATCATTATTGTTTTATTTACCTGTCTAGAATTTTTTTTATTTCCTCGCAAATGTGGTGAAAAACATTGTGTGTACCACGGGCAGTAAGTGGATTACTAACTCGGGTCATTTAAAGCCCTCCGCCTTCGGCGTCGGGCTTCAATAGACTCTCCTAAGTGATGCCCTTCTTAATCTACTATTAATTATCGATTGTAAACGTATCGCGCTTACATACTATTTTAGTATGGGACCACATATGTGCGGTGACCGCGAATTGTATTGTGTGTTGTTGTGCTTGTTAAGGTGATCTGTGAGATTGCCAAAACTCCAAAACCCTTCAGGATGAAAGCATTAAAATGGTGACGATTGAAGTTAAAAAGGCATACCTACATATTATATAATTGTAAGAAAAATTCCCTGCGTCGAGCGGGATTCAACCTCTCTGAACTCCGGTCAGAGTGCGTAGCCAAGATGCCAATCGCTCACGCTCAGTCGCTAACGATACGCAACTGTCATTGTCACACTAATAGGGAAGAGTGATAGACAGAGCTAGCTACGATACGTTACTAAGCGTGAGCGATTGGCATCTTGGCTACGCACGCTGATCGCTCAGCCAATCAAGCTATCGACGCCCGACCGATCCCGGTGTCATTTAGTAATACGCCTTAGGGAGAAGCATTGGTCCCTGAGAGGTCGTGGGTTCGAAACCCGCTCGACGCGGGGAACTCCTCTTTCAATTATAACATAGTAAATTTCGTTCGCAGACCTAAATACAAAATTAATTTAGTATACTTACATACTTTATTTATATGCCCTATAAACTCGTATTTATCCGATACTTAAGCTTAACATCAGCTTAAATCGATTTACAAATAATTTATCACATATAAAGAGCTTTGAATTTGTGAAATTGAATACTTACTTAAATCCGATTAAGTTTTAGAAAAGAATTTGTGAATTCTAGAAACTTCTAATTAAGATTATGGCCTGGCATTGCTAAATTATGCTTATATTAGGTATATAAAGTTTTACGAGCCTCATAAACAAGTATCTTAATTTAATTAACTTACTTTTCAACCCAATATAAAAAGAAAACTTTAAAGAGCATCCCTTTCGATGGAGTAGACTGCTTACAATTTTACTTCGCAAATCCTCTATTTATATGCCAGTCTTCAATGCTCATGCTAAATATACATAGGTATATTATTCTTCGGTCTATCGGTCGGGCGGTATATTATTCTTCAGCAAACAATTGAGGAACATTATACGAGTTCGATAATTCTACCCACAAACCTAACTTTTTCTACTCCAGCACTTCTATGTGTCAATTAGATGACTGACAGCGATATTTAAAAAGTAACCATTATAACGTTGTCTGTGGTATTCCATAAGAACACTGCTCCTATGAATTTTCATACATTTATATTAGCACTGTTGTTGTTTTTTTTTAATTTCCATAGTGGGCACAACATCTTACCTATTCTGCCACGTTTCTATATTTTGCTTTTTACGCTATTTTAGCTGTCGTAGAAAAACTAGGGTATGCAACAGCTCATAATTGGTTCTTAAACTCTCGGGTCTATTATTACAAAACTCGGCTTCGCCTCGTTTTGTAACGGCGACCCTCAAGTTTTAAGAACCCTTATTATATCACTGTTGCATAAACTACTATATTAACATCAGACAGACACTTCACATTTTCACGAAAATAGGACACACAAATGTGAAAATAATTATCTCTTTTATAGTAAAACAGCTGTGACAACGCGTATAGTCGCTTAAAAAAAAGGACTTGCATTTTCACATATAAAATGTATGCTGCGTTTTTTGCTCGAGGCGACGGAAGACGGGGGAGGCATCTGGCAGGCCAGTTTGCATGTTGTTATGATAATTTGGCAGTTAAAAATAGGGTTAAATACGAGTGTGACTAGAGGATTAGGCGTTCTGAAAATTCTCAGTCACTTAAGTTACTCGACACGAGTAAAAAATCGAAGGAAGGGGGTACGAGAAGGAAGAAAAAGAAAGGGGGCAGTCGTGCGGAAAAGTACTATGAAAATCCATTCTCATACTAGTGTTGAAAAAAACTATTTTCCACACGATTCGGCTCTACTACAAAACGCACTTTTCAAGCACATCCACTAAATCATGACTACATGCCCACAAGCTGTCAACTATTGTTCACAGGAAGGAAAACTCTTCAGTTCGGTGTTGCAACAAGTTTTATCTCCGGTGGACAATAATAAACAGTTTGTGGGCATGTAGTAATGATTTTTGTCGTACAGCTAATTTTCCATGTGAATAAAAATTTAATAAAAAATTTAATATAATACCAATTTAATATAAATTTAATTTAATAATATCTTAACTATAAGGTAGACACACCCTTCCTCTGTTCTGCGAAGTACTAGTGAGAAAGATGTGTGTTTTTCTTATTGATTATATTATTTTTCTATAACAAAGTTTAATGTCAAACTGATAGATATTAAGGGGCCTTACCATGACGTCTTAACGCGATTCAGTTGGCGACCTAAACTGAGTCGCTCCATACTACTGATTCTAAACTGAAACTGAACCTAAAGTGAATCGCTTTAAGACGTCATCGTAAAGTTCAAGAACGAACAATCATTTACCGTCAGTCAGTTTCTAGTACGAACTATTAGAGAATTATGGAGAAAGGAACCCTAAGATATTATGCATCCTTCCTTCAGAATCTTAATATGAATTCCGTGTGTAGTGCATTTTATATTTGTTCTCTCTCTCATATTCTCGGTCCGTTGTCTTATGAAAATTCTGTGAAGTGCAGTGTTTGTCTTCATAATTATTGAGATGAATGTTGTTAATTCCGTCATAGGAACTATTCCGTCTAAAGGATAACTCACATTAGAACGGGCCGGGACATGACCGAGCCGGGCCGATCTGTCAGTTTCTATAGAAAACGTAACGTAACCTCCGAGGGCTCAGAGCTCAGACGTGATTCTTTCTATAGAAATTGTCAGTTCGTCCCGTCTCGATCTGTCCCGTCAGAACAGTTTGTTGGTGAATAAAACACTTGTCATCTTAACCTATTGTGTGCCCTTATAATAAATATTTTCTTAATTAAAGGATACTAATTAATATATCCGGAGAGTAATACAATAAAACAAACTCACCACTTAAGTTTTGTTACACAGTTCTCTAGCAACATAATTTCTACCGTATTTTAAATATTCGCTTCGATAAACAGTCACTATCTGAGGGTATGCTAATGAATATTCTTTCCCACGCCACCTATTCATAAAAGGGTTTTTTCTGTTCAAGCTAGGAGGGATTAAAGTGCCACTTTTCTTCCCCGCTGGGAGGGATCAAAGTGGCACTTTTCTGTTTAAGGACTACACATTTTTACGTTTTCGGGCATTAACTAGTGGCATCGTGGTGTTGATATGATGCTGTTTTCGGCTTTGTTCATTTCCTCTTAGTTGGTGTGAAAAACAGTATGTGTCACTGTATCAACATTATTTTCGTCTTGGGCGTTAACGCTTGAATCCCTCATTACGCATAGGATTCTACTTTAGAATCCCGAACGTAGTGAGATCCCTTGTAAGACAATCTTCTATTGTATCAGGTACCTACGCGTTCTCTGTCCATTATAGCTACATGCCCTTGGTTCATCGTATTTCTTACGTTTCTAATTGTCTTAAAGTTCTACTGCATATTTTTGGCTTTTTGGTGCTACAGCTTTTTTCTTTGAACAGGTACCTAATAATTATATTCCAGTTCAACGAAGATTTCTTTTTTTGAGGTCAGCAAATAAAATCTGAAAGCATTCTAGTAGGTAATCATACCTATACGAGTACCTATTCAAATACATTAAAGGATGAATTACACTAGGACGGGACGGGACGATCTATAAATTTCTATAGAAACATTCACGTGATAGATTGGAGCGCTCGGATGTCACGTAACGTTTTCTATAGAAACTGACAGATGGTCCCGTCCCGTCCCGTCCCATTCTAGTGTGAGTCATCCACACCAAAGCACAAATCAGTAGCACATTTATTGAATGATTTTCATGGACATTTGCGAGATTCTATGTGTACAATACCATTACCAAATATTACTTGAATAATATTATCATAATTTGACTCCATCCCACTATTCATATCATTCCAATCACCAATAGCTATGTCGTTATCGAATAGTAATTCCATTTATTGTATATTATTACATAAATTGAAGGTTATAAGAGCTGACATGTAATCAAATACTTGCGATCACATATTTCTCATATTTCAAGAATAAATTTCTCGTTATACGATTGAATTATAACTTTCCATGTGAAATTAATTAACTGTAATGTGTCTTGAAACTTCAAAACAAGAACTCAAGTTTAAATTATAGGACGATATGGTGTAATTCAATTAGAATAACTACCTATAAGTCACATCAGAATACTCAGATGCGTAGTTTCGTAGGTTTTGAGTTATGAGACTTATGTGGGATATGTCATTTTTCACAGTCTTTGAAGGAAAAATCTTGCATTAAGTATCTACATTACTTGAAATTAAACACCTTAGAACGGGTTAATCGCGTTTATTAACACCATGACCCTACGTTTCGAGCCCTTTACAGCACTCGTTTTCACAGGGTTAAGATGATGCCCGAGTCAAAATAAACGCGATTAATCCGTTCTAAATTGTTTAATTTCAATGAATAACAATCGCGGTAACAGAAGACCATATTATATTTATGTACATTACTATTTATGTAAAATCATCCTCGGTTGAGTTATGACTTATAATATAACTGCCCTATTAAATAAGTTTTAAATAGAAAACTCCCGTGAGTATTAGACATATTAATATACTTAGACCGGGTTACTCACGTCTATAAAGTCGAAAATCGCAAATCGAAGATCGCAAGCGCTTCTCACTCATGATTATGGGGCGCGGACCGTCCCGAAACATGTCGAGCTATTTTCGACTTTATAGACGCGAGTTACCCGGTCTAAGTCTAAATAAGCACTAATTTTAAGCAATGGAACGCATTAATGACATCCGGTGTGAAGACGAACTTCCGGAACCGTAATGCCGAACCCCAACTTTCACATCTGGAAATGCAATAAACTTTTCCTTTTCCATTTCATAAGTAAACCGCATTTTCACATGGATGCTGTTCAGATGTGCCACCGCGAAAAATAATCGAACCCGTAAGAGATTGAATCGGGAAGGTGACGTGAGTACCCTCACGAACACAACAAAAACTCGTAGTACATCATTTACCTACACCGTGAACTCGGCGCTTGTAACAGTGCCGAAATATAGGGAGCTCACAGTTACAAATACACATGGTGAATATCTTGTTTTAAGTAATGTAAATGACGATGCTAGCTTTTTCTGTCCGACTGTTCTTATACATACATATAGATTATTTTTCTGTTACTAATTATTGTTATTGGAAATACACTTTTTTTAAACTATCGCGGTTTTTTGACATTTTAGCTTATGAACACGGGTTCTTACCATGGGTTTTTTTGGGCTCCTGATATTTCGGCGATGTTACAATCGTTAACATTTATGGATAGCCATAACGATCTACCCTCTTTCTTGCTCTTTTACACTTCACGATCACTCACACAAATGGGCTTAGAGGCCTTTTTTACTATTCAACTAGATTCAACGTTTTTGACAATGCTTATTGAATTTTTTATTTATGGAAATTTCTGAGTTTCACTTAAAGACTTAAGCATCATAGACAATTAAAGCGATTAAGCCCTTCAGTGTAATTCCACTATGGTTTAATAGTCTATGGCAATGTCTTTCAACAGAATTTTCACAATTCTGTTTTAGTTATTAACTCGCGAAATGCTGGCTGACATTTTGTTAATCAGCATTAGTGTAACTTAGACAGGTATCATTATCATTTATTCAGTTAAATCATACTAAAACACAAACACACATCCCTTCAAAAATGATACTATTTCTGTATGCAATTTTCTAACCCTCTTACTGCGCGCATGCACTGAGTAAAGCGTCGTATGCAAATTGACTAGACTGTATGTACACGCTTTTGTTTGTTACTTAAGCTACGCGAATGTAAATATAATGCTAATGCTGAGATTTTTGAGGGTTGAATATATGCCAGATTCTACGTACAAGCGTAGTTCTCTTATTTTTAAACAAATATTCTGCATATGTAAAGCAAGTGGAATTTGTATACTTTGTATAACGTTAGACTCAAAACTGTGCCTTGTGGCAACCCGCAACCTCATCTGTGCATCTATTATATGAATTCTTTGATATTGACTCACCCAACCCCACTTTAAATGTTAAGTGTCGCAGGATTTCCTGTATTGACCTTAACGCTTTTCTGGAATCTCCACTTGTAAGAGTTTTAGTTCAAGGCTGGTGTGTGGACTTTGTCAAACGCTTGTAGAAGGTTTCTTAGAGTTAGTTCTGAAGAATTTACGGAGATTACTCGGAGAACTAAACTTGTTTGCTAATTACTTTGAAGAGTTGCGAGTCGTATTAATTAGTATCTAGGCGTAAAGGATCAGAACGTACAAACAGAGAAATGTTATTTACCTACTTACGAAATCAATTTGTTTCTCTCACGGTCAATCATTATCATAAACTCTTGAAATTGATACGTTTTTGTCCTCTGCGTTTCAAATTGCACTGTGAAACGGGTACGTAGTATCTTAATATGTTTTACGATAAGCAAAATGGATTTATACGATTATTATCGTAATAATCGAGTCCTGATCCGATGAGGATCATTAAACTCAATTGTTTAAAGATATCCACATATTTCTGTGGAATTTAAAATGAATGCATAATTTACTAAATTTTACTGGTTTATATTTTAACAATAATTTTTTTAAATGATTTTAAATGCATTTTGGCAAAACTAAAGCAGTTTTTATTTATGCATCTAAACCCTTAATACTAAATTGCATAGGAGCGCAGGTGATAAAACAAACCACACATACTCGTATACGTCTATTACAATTTTGGACAAATGTCCCCTTTATTTGCGACATCCGTCTTTGCTTTCCCGGACACAAGTAGCATAAATCCGGCAAACCGGAGGCTCACTTTGCATAAACCGCTGTCACAGTCCCATTCGCTTACAAATGCGATGATGCAGGGCTAACTTTTATTACCATGTTCTGAATGTGGTGAGCTAATAATAGGTTTGCCTTTTGTTCTTGTTGGTTCTATTTGGTAATGGAATTTGGCTGCCTATTGATCGAGGTCAAAGTTTAGGCGGATGTCACACTGGCAGCGATTCGCACCGCACGCCGGGTCTGCAAGGGGTATAGCGCTGTACACGCGCATAGCTGACTCACAGTGTGACATCTGCCTTATTAAGTCTTGTTGATGAGTGAGAATAGAATGAAATTACTTATTTCAACTAAGTGCAGAAGAACGCGTGATATGGCAAAATTGAAAGAAGTAGATTATCTGAAATTGATGCCAGAGCATAAATTAGATATTCCTCGTAAACATCTCGTAAGCAATGAGGAAAATATTTCTTAAGTATAAATATTTTTGTTACAGGTCCCTGAAACTGTCATATTGAAAGAGCTCGTAACACCAGTAAGTACACCCATAAATCAAGTCTCTTACTTTTAGTTTTTCAAATAAAATAAACAAAACGGAATTAAATAATGAATCGGTTACTTATACATCGAAGTATCTAAAAGTACAGAGTACCTACAGAAGGCTTTCATATACCCTGAAAAAAACTGTACACCGGTTTATCCCATCATAACTAAAACAAAATTTAATTCCACTACAAAGAACAAGGACCCTTATAAGCCTATTCCTGTCTTAAATCACATAAAACATCCCTGTTACAAAATTAAGAACTGTAAACAAATATTTTACCTTCCTACGTCAAAGAATATATCAAGAAAACCCTCTATTCCAACCTGCGCGAACAACATTAATAAGCCAGGCGACTTTCAACCATATGTCACAAGTTGTAAAGTGCTTTTTGCCGTAATGATGCCGTGAAATATTATAATCGTGGAAATTTTATAGAGGCACTTGTATAAGAAAAATGCCATTTAGAATGTTACGATTCGAGTTTGTTTATATACTTTGAGTGTGTAAATACTTTACCTTGAGTTATATAAGAAGTACTTAAAGGTAAAATATTACTTCTTCTTTTATTATGTTTTAGCAGAGTTCTATCCACAACGTTGGGTTTTTTTGTCAATTGCAAAAGGCCTCATCGTAAAATGGGTTAAGTATTATCATCTAAACGGAAAAAAGGGGTCGTAACCAACAAATTAACTATTAAGATGTAAATTATTTTTAGCGTCTGCTATTTAGAAAGATTTTAATTAAAAAACGGAGTTTACACAATTATTTCATCATTTTTTACCTGATTACTCAGATCATCCGCAAAGAGCTGTAGCTAAAAGGGTATTTTTATTTGATTGAGACTGGTCCTATTTTAAACAGTTATTTTATTTATTTATAACGTTCGTCAAAACAACAAACTCAAATACAGGTTATTAATTTTTGTATTATTTGAGCAATGTTATTTGTAACCATTTATCTTATTTTTTCGTCTTTGCTCTCGTTTTCCGGAATTGGGTCTACTTAAAGTTCGTCGCCAGTATCGTTTGTCCAGTTGTCGATAATGACAATTGGGTTTTCTAGAGTTTTATTGAGGTTGAGATAAGCTTCTCATTAATAATTCAAATTTACACTTGTTTTCAGGGTATTATTGATTTAGAATTCAATTTATCAGCACAATCACCAAACCTGTACTTACCTTATAGAAGTATTATTTGGACCCTTCAGGTAGTGAGTTTTCTGTAAATGATCAAAAAGTCGTCAAATCCCGAGAAAGAGCCTACCTACACTTTTTGATTGTGCAATAAAAGCCACAAATAACAAAAAAATTCATTTTTGCAACTGTAGTTTAATTAAAAAGAGAATTAATAAAAATGTTTCCTTTCAGCAAATTGACTAATCTCAACTACGTAAGGTCCCCCAGGGTACCAAAAAACGTTTTCTTTAAAATACTCAAAACGAAATTGTCAAAGATAATATACACTGTTTTTCATAACAGTATAATTTATAGGCATCCTTTTTCTCATCGCTTACTTTTAACGGCGGCGGTAAATAACGACGAACATTCGGGAGGTTTTAGCTAATTATATTTTATCAAGAGATAATTTGTGAGAGTAATCTTTTTTATTGCAATTTATATCTTTCTAATGGATTAGGTTTCTGTTTTTGGTTTAGCTTTCTCATGATTATCTTCTGAGAGTTTCATCAAATTCGTCAAGCGAAGTATTGTCTTGGCGATATTCAAAAACGCACATTAAACACAGGTTTGCTAGATTATTGTTTGTCCTTATCTGCCAGTTAGATGTCTGTAGCTAATTGCATTTATTTTATCAAGAGATAATATGTGAGAGTCATCTTTTTTATTGCAATTAATGTCTTTCTAATGGAGTAGGTTTCTGTTTTTTGTTTGGCTATCTCATGATTAACTTCTGAGAGGTTCATAAAAATCGTCAAGCGAAGTATTGTTTTGGTGATATTCAGAAACGCACATTGAAAACAGTTTTGCTAAATGATTGTTTGTCCTTATCTGCCAGTTAGACATTTGCTTGAGTTAAAAAGGGAGAACACAGTTTAATCAAAACGTCTGTAATTATTTTTATGACAGGGTGAGTAGTCCATTTTCAAATAGTTTTCCTATGATTTTGTTATTTTGAAAACTTTCTAAAAAAATCTAGTATTAATATGATTTTCTATTCCTTTCTGTTGGGCTTTTTCTTCATACGTGGAAAAAGCCGTCTTTACATCAACTATTTATGGTGCGTACCGGTATATCATCAGTTCTGTATGTCCTGGTTTTCACAAGTATAGAAATACTATATTGGAAAAATGATAAAAGACATAACGTATATAGTACCTATTCATAACAGAAATAGTATGTGTGAGTGTGCAAGCGTGCGTCCTTGCGTGTTATAAGTACACATATATTAATGAGGTAGCGTAATAAGTGGATCTACTTCATTATTGCACATAATAACTAAAATACCAGTTTTCTACAAACTATTAAAGTTCACTAGTATTTTCCACCACTTAAACCTAGTCTTGCCATTAAGTGTTTAAGTGCCTGCCAACTACGTCCTTCTTTATTTAAATTAAAACAACGCAAAAAACGCTTCGATGCGGATTCCTTTTTTCTCACTTCGTAATTGAATTTTTAATTCGAGTATCCTTGATTTTAATTCCGGTTTATTGAGATCGCCACTAAGGCTCTTAATTTAAGATATTCTTCATTATATTCATTTTGATAAAAATCATTTGACCTATCTTTAAAAACGTAATTTTCTTCGAATTTCGTTTCAGGGGTTTCTTAAATATGCTTTTCTTTACATTCTAGAGTTCAAACAAAATAAAATCGTCCCCCATTTTACGTGTGTACAAAAAATGTTTTCTCCACTTTTTATTTTACCGCTTTGTTAGCGTGATTGATATGTATATTCGTACCAAATTTCAGCATTAACGGTCACTGAGATAACCCGCGGACAGACGGACAGACATTTTTTTATTTTATTTTATTGTTAAATTTAGTTACACAGCATAACAGTCAATAAACTAAGGCACTGCGAACCTACATAGTAGGTACACATATTGTAACTTATAATTTAAACATAATAGGTAATAATTTAGAAAAAGCAAATAATAGGCAAGCACTATTGAACAGTAGAAGGACGCACATCCAAAAACACAAAACGCCAAACATTCATCACGCACTAAATTATTCCTGCCAGCAAACACATCACACTCCGGTGCTGATGCTAAGAGCCCATTCAGAAGTTGCAAGGAACGTACTAGAGGGGACTGTTTACGAAACTCAGTTCAAGAGTGAGGCACTGCCAGCAGGGGACGATCACGAGGTCGAAAATAAATCCTAGTCAGAGGAGGGACGTATATTCTTACCCATTGCGTGGCAAACTCTACACAATCAGACTCCCCGCGAAGTATGCCGCAAGAAGTAGTAAGAAGGGCAAAATTACGTCTCACTTCGAGGGAGTTAAAACCCAAAGAACCCAGTAAAAATTTGGTTGGGTACAGAAAGGGGTAGTATCCGTACATTTTTTTGTACAGAAAACGTAAAAAAGCCTTTTGAACTCGCTCCAGAAGTAAAATGTATGAGGCCTCGTAGGGGTTCCAGATGACGGATGACGGACGCTGACTCTAATTTACTCCTGACAAGAGCAGTATAGAGAAGTTTGATGGCACTGATATCGCTAAATTCTCTGGAATTTCTTATAACGAAGCCAAGTCTCTTATACCAGTCACGCGTCAAGGAGTAAATATGTTCATGATAATTGAGACGGGTATCTAGGGTGACTCCTAGATCCCGTATCGAATTGACACGGACAATTTTTTCTACTCCCAGCAGATACTCGTAGTGGAGTGTGCTGCGGGCCTTACTAAAGGTAATGACCGCACACTTAGAAGTATTAAAAGCCAGCCTATTCCTGATACTCCATTAGTAAACATTTTCTACATCCCTTTGCAGAGATAGACAGTCGGATAATTCCTGCACGCCATAAATAATTTTCAGATCATCGGCATATAGCAAGCATCTAGCCGACCTAAGGACTGATGCGAGATCATTAATCATAATCCCAAACAGCAACGACATAGCGAAACTGTATAGATTTATAATCTTAAACCAACAGCAGTGGTCTAAAGCTAGAGTGCGAAGGGAAGGCAGCGCCGTCAGTTCGTGGTCAGATTTGTCATCCGACCACGAATATCGAAAATTGGCATTGACGGGAAAACTCCTTTGTCAGTCCAATTTGCAAGTGGGACAAAGATGGAGATACGAATTCGCAATCGTTCGATTTTCGTGGTATAGGCCCTGGTTAGGGGTTTGAACCGGTGTCGTGCTCGCTTATTGTAGCTTACCAGTGGTAGCTTTTTTTTACTTAGCCAGCCGAGTATGGTACTTAGGGAGCGACTACACCGATATTGTCTCGCCTGATTGTAAATAAATGAGGACATTCGAGGAGCAGTTAATGCTTAATAATTGGCTTTTGCATAGATAGGTATATTTATAGGAATCAGCAAACTCGAAGGGCACAACAAAATGCCAACAAAAAGAATATTAATGTAAGAAAAGAGGACTTTTAATTAAAGCTGGACTGTAAAAGATTAAATTTCTTATTGGAATTGTGTTAGCAAATCCCTAGACAAATGGGCAGTGGGGGGACTGTCTAATTTCCGAAGCAATTTGGTCTTTGATTAAAATTTATTGTTACTCTGTTAGTCCACTTTCGATTTCTGGGGTTAAATCTTTGAGTTTCTTTACTTAATTTTTAAATCGCAACTAATAATATAAAAGGAAATTAGGTATTTTTCTAAGTTGTCCGCTCCACCCCACTTTTTTATTTAGAAAGTATTATGTACACGTAGTTTGTACTCAGAATATGTCAAGGTATTTTCCATTGCTATTACTATTACTATTTTACTATTACTACTAAGATACTATTTTTTCATAGACTTTGTATGGCTATTCCTTCTTTTATGTATGGTTCCATGTAAGTGCCCCATAAATGTGATCGCCATGGATTACTGAATTAGAAAAAATGGTTCCTGATTATCGATTAAATTTAACGGTGTAAAAATTCATAAATAAAAACTCAACGTATCCGTACTGATATTACTAAATTTTCATTTGTTTTTATCAACAAGTGCTTGTTTATGAATCGGCAATCAGAAGTCAAGCAGGAATTCAATTTTTGACGCTATTCAAATCTTTTTCCGAACGCAGAATTATTTACAATCTGGCGAGATTGATCTCGGCATTTTGAAAATGAATGCTTAAATCTGAAATATTTCTTCGGTACAACTTATATTACTCGTATGTGCTATTTTTACTTCAAGAGGAGGTTTTCACTTTAATTTTGAGACAACTGTTGCAGCTCACTTATTTTTGACTGCCCGAAGATGATTGGCCGATCCAATCGAAAACTGTCACGCCAGTGGAGGACACCGTATTGTGGATCTATATAGGTATAAGAATTGGTTATTACCCGGGATGCAATACTTGTCGCTAAACAATGAAAATCAATACAATTGTAAAGCACGAATCAAATCATTTATTAAATGTAATGTAAATTGGGAATTTTCACGGCTTTTCATATTTCCAATATGAATAATTTGAGACGAAGCAATTACCCAACTTTCGGGATATTACCCAACTCAAGCTGCTGGCCACACTATACGTAATGAAGTTAATATTTTATTTTTTTGCATAAAAACGTGTTCACTCCATGTGACTTGTTTTTGTGACCGGTCGCGTTTTTACAATGTAAATCTATGCACGTCGGCATTTTCACATTATTTTCGCGGACATGTTTGTTGTCGGTCGGTTTCGTTTTGACTGACAGATGACAAGCGTAATGTTTTGCCTATGCATCTGTACGTTCTTATCGGAACAAGGAATCGGTGTAATATGGAATCACAGTTTGTTTTTAGTGACACTACGTCTATTTATTTTCTATAGTTGTAGTTTCTATGTCTATGGTTGAAAACATTAAATTTTTTGGCTTTAGCGTTTGCCTTGAAAGATGCAACTGTAATATAAACATGCAAGTAACTACTGACGCACACCCACGACACAGCACTTTATCAATCTTATAAAAGGCAAAAGGTGTTTTAGGCATAAAAAAACTCTAAATTATTCCGACGTATCCTAAAAGGGATTGCTCATACTAGAACCTGACGGAACGGGAGACGGTATGATCTGTCAGTTTCTATAGAAGCTATCACGTAAGTCTTTCTATAGAAGTTACCAGATCATCCTCTCCCGCTCCGTCCTAGTATGAGTCATCCTTAATCCTAAAACTGTGTTTAATTTAAAAACCCAAAGCTACTGCAGTGAGAAAACCCTTTTTATAACCACGTACCATAAATAAGCTTAGAAACTTTTTTATGGAGACAAAAATCCCTTTATTGTCCACATTAGTGTGACAAAGGAGAGAAATGTATGTGAAGGCGAAATCACTTGGCGTCAACGTTCTTAAGAAACGCTACTTTATTACCTTGGAGATAAAGCTCGAATTCGCGAAGCACTTCCTTAAGAGAGTCCGATAAAAATATGTAAATATTTGGGTGCGTAAAAGCATTAAACGAATGAATGTATCTGCGTCACAGAGGAAGAGTAACAGCCTACCCACAAAGTCTTACGTATATATTCTTTTTTGGTTACGTGTTAGAGGTTTAATTTCGATGTCCCAACTATAAACCTTCTTGATTCAATCCTGGTCGACGCCACAATGACACTTTCGTTTCAACACCACTGTCTGTCTGACATGACTGCCGGATGCAGTCGAAACATGTCACGCCTATTGTGATAAAAATCAGAATCAGAATCAGAATAGCCATTTATTTACATAATTATGTTTACACAAATATACAAGTTCATCAAATCATTTAGTTATTTTACATAGTTTTATTTAATTATTATTAATTCCATATTTTAAAATGGCCTCTGATAAAAATACGTGAGTTTTATCCGTTGCAATTTAACTTCAGTATTGAGATTACGATGGTTTAAATTATATGAGACTGTCGTTTGACAATGTTGTTTACATTCTCTTCTAGATTTTGCTTGCGCTGTTTCTCTGCTTTATAAATATTTTATTAAGTACTAATAAATGTATTTTAATTTTAGCCTACATATTGGTTATAGGCCCAGCACGCTACACATATAGTCATTACATTTTTCTTGTTGCGAAGTTGCAGCTACAGGGGGATTACCTTGAAGAATTTAGTGACGACGTTGACAGCGTTGTGGAGATTTCTGAGCCCGACTAATGCGATTATGTCACTGATTTATAATGCAAATTGACAAGCATGAATTGATCTTAATTTTTTACCCCTTATATACGTCCTACTTGTAGGTGGAAGTGAAAAGAAGTAGAGGAAGAGTGCCTATTCGGTGGATATATAAACCTAATGAAGATCTCAACAGGATTCAGTACCCAGGCTTGCCCTCAAATGACACAGAATAGGAACGCCTGGAGTAACGTGGTGTGGGATATAAAAAATTGCCGTGAATGGTAGTCACAACTCTCAGCAATGAGGAAACGACTAGAAGAAAATGATGCGTTCTAATGCACAAGCCTCCTTTCTACACTAGAGAGATTAAACTGCTTATACCATTGAATTCCTTTCATCATGATCATAAACTTAAGAGTTATTCTCTTGTCAATGGAGTATCTTCCAGCTCTCTCTGTCCTGCGCCAGCGCTTTGACCCTTTGATACGACACGGCTTTAACTTTTTCTTTCACTTGGTCCATGTAGCTTCGTCTTGGTTTGCCTCTACCTCTCTTGTTTTTTATCTTTCCCTCCAGAATAGTTTTGAAATAGTGGTCATGTCGTATCTAATTTCCAATCATTTTTCCGCGTTTCACTTTAAAAATCGTTCTTCTCTCATCGACTCTACGCAACACTTCCTCATTCGTTACTCTTTTTCTCCAAATTATGCCTTCCATACGTCTCCAGACTCACATCTCAAATGCTTCCAATCTTTTCCTGTCTTTTTGTGTCATTGTCCACGTTTCGCTTCCGTAGAGACTCAAATATCAAATCAAATAGTTAAAGTGTACATCTGGAGTACACTTTAACTATTTGATTCTTCTTCTGAATTCTTTAATGTAAGTCCTTTTTAATTTCAAAAAGTTACTGGTACGAGCCAGGGCTTGATACATAAGTTTCTCGTTCGATAAATTGACCCTACCTAAATACCTATTAATCAACATCGCACGTTTAAAATACAATTTCAAAGAATCGCGTTCACATTGAGAACCCATTACTTTAAATACACCACCATTACACGGAGTACTAGATTAAAAAAGTTTGTACAAAGTTATTCAAACAATTATTATGGCAAGAGAACAAATAAGTTTTTAGTACCAAAGATTTGTAACACAATTGAGTGGTTGAGAGAAGAAAAAAAATATAGCAAAAAAGTAGTGAAAAGTTCTCTAAAAAGGATATTTTTGGAAAAATTGCCTTAGGTCAAGTTTTGCAAAAATATGCCTCCTTAGTTTAAAATTAATAAAAAAAAGTTGTAGGTGAATTATTAACGCCAGGGTTTGCTTAACGTGTTTAGAACTTAACATTGATGTTGTAGAAAGCTTGTTTCTTGTTTATGTTTTAGGATTAGTTATAAAGTATTATAGTATAATAAAGACTGGAGGCGGTTGCAGTCGAGTTTACTCCTGCGTGGGCCTTGCGCCGTGTATGTGGCTTGGTTGTGGGGCAGGGGTATTTGCCCTCCTGCGACCTGAGGGGTTGAGTGAAAGGGTGGTTTGTTTACGTAAGGGGGTATGTATTTATCTTTATTTTTTATTTTTTCCCTCTATTATCTTGTCTTTTGTTGTGTATTTATTTTTTACTTATTTATATATACAAAAAAAAAACCCAAAAAACAGAAAAACTCAAAAATACTCGGTTCTGACCGGGGCCGTACCTAACTGGTCTGCACCATCTCACGGGTCCTCCTTCTGGAGTCGGCCGGTTTTCTCAGTCCCTTTAGTGGGCATAAACAAACTCCAGCATGGGGATAACCACCCCCCCATGACAACAAAGAGTCGACCCGTGATTTGGTGTGGACTAGATCTACGGTGCAAAAAAATTTAGCTTTAATTGTGTCGTCCTTAGAGTAAGGCAAGGCATCAGTGCGTCCTCGATGTGTATGAGTACCCACGGAAGTGCTAAGAGGTTCGGCAGCAAAGACCATGTGCCCCGTCTAACGTCACCCATACGTCTCTGACCTATGGTGCGTGTCGATTCGGGGATCCTGGTGTAATTCGTCGCTGGCCTCGGCCCCAAGTACGTGGCGAAAATCACCGCTCAGGTGTTACTGGATGTGACGCGTGTTTGGTTTCCCGCGTTATTTTAATGACGGGAAATCGAACAGGCAGAAACGGCGTTTGCCTATGTGCAAATCCCCGAACGCGTGACGGAGCCACGGGTATCGGGAACATTCCAACGAACGAAGTCCAGTAGTCGTTGTGGAATGCGCCGTCTTTGCTGTCCCCTACAGTTCTGGGCCCGCGTAGGAAGAGGCGAACCCTGCACCCTTTTCTTTCTATTTGTATGCGGCACAATTAATGAAATTTATTGACATGCCAACTGAGACTGTTCCTAACATGAGCGAAGTAAAGAGTGACTGTATGTCCGATGGGAGCCACAGGGTCACCCGGTCATCGGTGGGGAAAGCGCCCAAGGGGGGCAAGGGGGGGGCGGCCAAAAGAGCCAACCCCTACGTCAAAGAGGCCCACCCGGATAGCGCGGCTAAGGTCAGCACGGCCGGGAGGGGCAGAAGTGCGGGACCTGGGACAAGTCTCCGTTTCACGCTCAAGTTTGTGGGGAAGAAGCCCACCGGGGCTTACGCAGGCTTGGCAGCCGCCCGAAACAGCCTACGGAATATAGAGACGGACTCGGAGGCCGAGGAGGAGGCCGAAGAGTCGGAGAACGAGCACAGGAGCGAGGGTCGATCCTCCCCAGTGCTAACGGAGGACCCGCTGGAGGTTGCCCGTCGGGCCGCGGAAGTTGTACTGGCGCAGACGGCGAATTCCTCGAACCTAAAGGGGGCGGTGAGGGGCGCCATCAATGACGCTTGTCGTGACATTGTGGCGGCGGTGAAAGCGCTCTCAAAGGGGGACGGAAACGAGATTCGCGCTCTACGTGCGGACAATAAGAGGATGAGAGAGGAATTGGAAATTGTTCGCACGGAGGCGAAAGCCCTCAGGAGAGCCTTCTCTGAGAGGGAGAAGGCATGTCCCGCGCCGGACCCAAATGCGCCGGAAGCAGAGCGTATTCGCTCGGTGGTGCTGCAGGTCCTCACCTCCTGCAAGGAGCAGCTCGCCTCAGAGCTGTTCGTCTCGGTGGGCGAGATGGTGAACGTCAGGTTGGCGGAGGTCAACAGACGTCTTCCTCCTGAGCCGACCATCCGCCCACCCCTCGCGGCGGACAGAAGGAGGGAAGAGAGCCTGCAGGAGGCGCAAGCAGCACCGGAGCGTGTTAGCTCACAAACACGAGCAGACGGGAGGGCGAAGACCGGGGCAACCCTTATGCCCCCAGCAAGGCAGGCGAAAACCCAGAAGGGGAAAAAGGGGTCGGCAGCGCGTCAAGCCTCGGGGACACCGTCTGCGGTTCCTGTCCAGGCAGGACAATCAACCGAGCCGGCTTGGACGACGGTGGCGAAGGGTGGGAAGAAGAAGGCACCGCCGGCGGTTGCATCACCGAAACAGCCCGCAAAGCCGGCACCGGCCCCAAAGGTGGCCGTCCCGAAAACCGCAGCAGTGGTGGTGGCCCTCAAGCCGGAGGCCAAAGAATCCTATGCGGCAATAATGACGAGGGCCACTCAAGCGTTCCGTCTTCAAGACGTGGGGCTAGAACACATAAAGGTTCGGAAGACGGCGGACGGAGCCCGTATTTTCGAAGTGGCAGGCGCCGATAACGGCCGAACGGCGGATGCGCTGAAACAGCGCCTAGAGGAAGTAATCGGAGACGCAGCCCGGGTGTATAGGCCCGTAAAGATGGCGCGCCTCCGAATTTCCGGCCTCGATGAGGCAGCCACCCGGGGGACAGTAGCAGACGCCATAGCAGCCAAAGGGGGCTGTCCGCCCGCCGCCGTCAAAGTCGGAGAAATCCGGTTTGGCTACAGCGGCTCGGGCTCGGTGCTGGTACAGTGCCCTGCAGAGGTGGCCGTTGCGGCAGTTGCGGCGGAAAGATTAACGGTGGGCTGGTCGGCAGCCAGGGTGAAAGCACTTGAGGCGGAGGCACTCAGGTGCTTCAAGTGCCTGGGTATAGGCCACACCAGGGCGACATGTCCGTCCTCGGTCGAAAGAGGAGACCTCTGCTTCAGATGCAGCAAGCCAGGCCACAAGGGGACGGACTGTCGAGAAGATGCCTTCTGCGCAGTATGCCACCAAGCCAAACGGCCGGCGGCGCACCGAATGGGTGGCTGGGCGTGTAACCCTCCCAGAGCAAGAGGAGTCGAAGTCCCGGCCCAGTCCCGGGATAAGGTGGCTCTAGAGAGAGCCACACAAGTTGCGAGCCCCTCAGCAGAAAGGGCCAGTGAGGAACAGCCCATGGACCATCAATGCCAGTAGGACAGCAGCATAACGGTTCACAAGAGGTTCTGCAATGCAACCTTAACCACTGCGCCCGCGCCCAAGATTTATTAATGCAAAACATGGCGGAGTGGGGGGTTGCTTTGGCAGCAGTGGCGGAACCCTACGCTGTTCCTCCAAGGCCCAACTGGGCTGGCTCCGGAGACGGCCGAGTGGCGGTGGTGGTTCCCACGGTAGGGGCGACCCTCTCAGGAACCGAGAAGGGGGTGGGCTACGTGGCGGCAAAATGGGGAGAAATGGTTGTGGTGGGAGTGTATTTCTCCCCCAACAAGCCACTGGACGCCTTCCAGCGGTTCCTTGGAGAACTAGAGGGGGTTATTAGGAGAGCTGGCCGGGCGCCCATATTAGTCCTGGGCGACCTCAATGCCAAATGCACGGACTGGGGTTGCCCGCACACGGACCTTAGAGGGGCTGAAGTCGCAGACTGGGCGGCTGCAACGGGTCTGGTCCTCCTGAATAGCGGGAACGCGCAAACGTGCGTCCGTCGGCAGGGGGGATCCATAGTGGATGTGACGTTTGCGACCCCTGCCCTAGCTACGCGCGTTGCCGAATGGAGGGTAATGGAGGACGAAGAGACCCTCTCGGATCATTTATATATCCGCATGAGGGTCTCCCCACTGCAAAGGGCCGTGCTGGCTGCCCCCAGGGACCGGCGGGTAGCGCGAGGGAGCTTCCCGAGGTGGTCGATTGCCCGCCTCGACCGGGAAATGGCCGAGGAGGCAGCAATAGTGGAGGAGTGGATAGCCCCTCCGCCTGCTCTCCGTGGGGTGAACGAGAAGGCGTCCCATCTCAGAAAATCCCTGACGAAGATCTGTGACGCGGCCATGCCCCGAGCCGGCCCCCCTCGGGGTAGGCGACAGGTCTTCTGGTGGACCCAGGAGATCGCCGCCCTCCACGTGGCGTGCAACAGAGCTCGGAGGGAGTACACCAGGTGTCGCAGGAGGAGGCACACAGATGAAGAGGAGGACCTCCTCCACACACAGTGGGCCAATAAAAAAGAGCTACTACAGGACGCCATCCAGAAGGCGCGGGACGAGGGATGGGAGGAGTTCCTGGCGACCCTCAACAGGGATCCATGGGGGCGCCCTTACAAGATGGTGCGGGACAAATTGAATTCCGCACCCCCCATGGAATCCATGGAGCCAGAGCTCCTCCGGAGGGTTGTGGAGGGCCTCTTCCCCGAGGCCCCGGACTTTGTCCCACCCAGGATGGCGCCACCAATGGCGGAACCAGAGGGCCCACTCGTCGTCCCTCCCATTACGGACGAAGAGCTGTCAGGGGCGATCCTCAGACTGAGAGGGGCGCGGAAAGCCCCGGGACCGGACGGAGTGCCAGGGAAAATCCTTTTCCTGGCGCTGAAGCGACTTGGGAATCGCCTCAGGTCTCTTATGGAGGACTGTCTAGAGGAGGGGCAATTCCCAGATTGCTGGAAGGAGGGACGGCTGTGCCTCCTGAGGAAGGAGGGACGCCCACCAGACTCCCCTTCAGGCTACCGCCCCATTGTGCTGCTGGACGAGGTTGGGAAACTCTTTGAGAGAATCCTGGCTGCCCGCATACAGCAGCACCTAGCGGAGACGGGCCCGGACCTGGACGAGAGTCAGTTTGGGTTCCGAAAGGGGCGGTCGACAATCGACGCGGTGGGCGCCCTAAAAGCCTTCGAGGCACAGGCCGAAAGCAGGGGCGAGGGGGTGGTGGCGGTGTCCTTAGACATCGCCAACGCTTTTGGCTCCCTCCCCTACCCAGTAATCGGTGAGGCACTCCGCTGTCATGGAGTGCCTCCCTACCTAAGGAGGGTGGTGGAGCACTACCTGACAGAGCGGGTAGTGCTCTACGAGCAGGGCGGTGTCAGGAGCGAGAGGGCTATGGCGTGCGGGGTTCCACAGGGATCGGTGTTGGGTCCCCTCCTGTGGAACCTCGGTTATAACTGGGTGATCCGTGGGGTACAGCTCCCGCGAATGACCACAGTGTGTTACGCGGACGACACACTGGTGGCCGTACGAGGGCGGGAGCTGGAGGAAGTGCTCAGGAGGGCTGAGGTGGCGACCGAACTCACGGTCCACCGCATAGGCCTCCTGGGATTACGGGTCGCCCTCCATAAGACGGAGGCCATGGTCCTCGGGGGTGGGAGGGGCTGGAGATTGATGGGAGACACCGCCCTGAGAGTGGGAGGGGAGAGGGTCCAGGTAAGGGCCCACATCAAGTATCTGGGCCTTGTCCTGGACCAAAAGTGGAGTTTCGAGGAGCACTTCACGAGACTGGCTCCCCGTCTCGTGGGTGCTGCCTCCGCGCTGGGCCGGTTGCTGCCCAACTTGGGCGGACCCAATGCCCCGTGCAGGAAGCTGTACGCGGGCGTGATTAGAAGCATGGCGCTCTACGGGGCGCCAATATGGGCAGGCAGACTGAACGACCGGACCCGCGCCCTCCTCCGGCGGCCACAGAGGGTGGTGGCCCAGCGTATGGCAAGGGCCTACAGGACCACCTCACACGCGGCGGCATGCCTCCTTGCCGGCACCCCGCCCTGGGAGCTGGATGCAGGGGTGCTGGCCGAAAGGCATCGGTGGAGAGCGGAGGTGAGGGAGACAGGGGTACTGCCGGACCCTGAGGAGGGTATGTTGGCGGCCCGCGAGGCGCAAGAGCGCCTAATGAGACTTTGGAGGGGGGCCCTGGAGGATAGCCCATACGGCGTAAGAACGGTCGGGGCTATCCTCCCAGTGCTGGACGAGTGGGTCAGCAGAAAGGAGGGGGCACTCACTTTCCGATTAACGCAGGTAGTGTCCGGACATGGTTGTTTCGGGCACTACCTGCACCGGATAGGCAGAGAGCCGGTGCCCCGGTGCTGGGAATGTTGGGAGGAGGACGACACTGCCCAGCACACCATGGCGGAGTGCGCCCGCTGGGCGCCAGAGAGGGCGGCCCTCGAGGGCACGACAGGACTGACGGACCTCTCGCTGCACAGCGTCATCGCTTCGATGCTGAGCAGCGAGAGGAATTGGGAAGCGGTGGCCTCCTTCTGCGAAGAGGTTATGTCGCAGAAGGAGGCAGCGGAAAGGGAGCGGGAAAACGCGATAGACGCTCTCCCGCTCCGTCGCAGGCGGTGGGGTCGAAGGCGTATGGCCTTCATTCGCCAAGACCCTTAATGGGGCCAGCGGGATCGGGTCCCGCATTGCACGGCCCCACGTCGTCGGGGGGGAGGTCAAAGCGTTTCTGACCTCCCCCTCCTTGTGCGGGTGCCCCGTGCTCAAAGCCGGGGCCGCCGCAGGGCACTGTGGTGGAATATTCGATCCCATGGTGCCCTCATCAACGGCCAGGAGGGAAACGCCGGAGTGGAGTTTAGTGGGTAGGGTCGCTCTGCTTCCTTCTCGATAGGAGAAGAAGCACGGAGCGGCGAGTCCTACACACCCCCCAAATGACCTACCCGAGGTCGGGGGACGGTGCGTAACTGCATTCTCCACTCCGTCAAAAAAAAAAAAAAAAAAGGTGCATATAGCTACCTATTGTTAGATAGCATGAGCGCGATCTCGCCAACAAACTGGTCTCCCAGTTTGGCGGGTTATAATACCAATTAATGTAACTATGTACACCTTTTGAATAATAATAAAAAAAAAAAAATCTCCGCTGTACCCGTCACTCGGATGGACATTCGGTACTCTTATCTTTTTATTTAGACGAAGTTCTTTCTAGCTTTTAATATTGAACTTTATCTCGTATGAGTAAGAGTGATGCAATCTTACAAAATGTAAAGATCGATGTAAAGGAACATACTTTAAACTAAATTCAAGTAAGCGTTGGTGGCCCAGCGGTAAGGCGTGCGACTTTCAATCCAAAGGTTGCGCGTTCAAATCTTGCCGGCTTGTACCAATGTGTTCTGAACTTAGGTATATACGGAATGTCATTTGATATTTATCAATCGCTTTTCGGCGAAGAAAACATCGTGAGGAAACTGGACTTAATCCCAATTAGGTTTAGTTTACCCAGAGGGATTGGAAGGTCAGATGGTAGTCGCTTTCTTAAAATTAGCGCCTACGTTAAATTTGGGGGTTAGTAGCCAAAGTGGGCCTTAGGCTCCCTGGCCCGTGACATAAGCTGGTAAAACGCTAGGAAGAAAAAAATGCCACAGTATATGAGATAAGTATAGCCTGTCCGATCCTTTAAACTCAAGTTCGTGATAGTCTTACTATGGCATTAACATCTGTATCCCAAAGGACAGCCAAGATGAAGATGCTGGGGTCTACTTTGCTGTGGTTACTTTGGAAAAGCAATAAGTTGTTGGGAAAATATATGGCATGCGGCAACGTTTCAGATGCCCTAACCAATGGTCCGATCTGGTCTCACAGTCCTCGCTGTGAGGACCGAATTGAGGATGATTGAGGACAGGATGCGGTGGAAACGATTGCTCACAGAAGTCTTTAAGAAATTTTAAGACGGACACGACCTTCAGCAATGAAGTCAACGACAAGGGAGAGAAATTACATCTGTATTTCTGTTACAAGTGGACAGACTATTCTTTTGTTTTAAAAAAAATTTACTTTAATTTATTTATTTATTATTTTAGTTAAAAAATTTGATAAAGTGGCGATAGAAGTTTACAATGATCTGCCTAATATTCAAAGAGGCACGCGTGTGAGGTGAAATTTGAATTCAACGTGATAACGATGACATTGCGTTATCTTGACCCTACCCTGCACTCTACTGTAATTAAGTGTTGGGCATTACACAATTATGAAGCAAATTTTCACAAAAACGGCCACAACATAACAAAGATTTTCACGGTTTGTGACATAGAAAATTATTTAAAATATTACGATATCTTTCACGCATCTTCAACTTTCAAATCATATCGATAGTGGATTAAGTACCTGAAGGTAGAAAGAGACCCATTCCAAGATATTTGGGCATAAAACGAGGGCAATAACAAGTTCCCCAGTTGCACTACCCAGGTTTAGCTGTTAACCCGGAGTTAAACTGGCAAATGCCATTAAAAAAAAGATTAACTCTTGGTTATTTGGCTAAACGCGGTTCATGCCCAAAAGTGAACTTTCCAAAAAAAAAATCTGCCCCTTTATCGGGTTTTGCTTTTTTCATGTAAAGTATGGACATGTCTCGAGCCTCCATTGAATCTAGTGGATTATGGCCAGTGAATCAGCCGTTTTGCACGCTACCATAGATCTCATATACTCACAATGGGTGCTCGCATGAATCGGAAATGTGTTGCATGTTTACGCCAACCCTCTTTGCTTTTACTACGTGCGGACGATTTTCGGAATTATGAATAGTGTTTAGAAATATTCTGTAAATCTTTGCTCTCGTACAGTCAAGCAATTGGAACCCTGAGCCACTATAGGACTTTGTAGGACTTAGTCATAGTGACGCTATAAATTAGATTGTAAGAAATTTCTTATTGCTTGTGTTTAGAATGGCCTAGGGTTCCAACTGGTTGACTATAAAATACTTTGTGTATATGTGTCAAAAATACCTTATTGTTTTTATCTTTGATTATTCCGGATTAAACATTAAATAAGGATATTTATTAAGCTGGCCATATGGCCGGAAAGTATAAACTTTAGGGCGATCCGTCGGATATAAATAGCGGGTATGTCCGTGGGACAAAACCATACTTTATTGACAGATCCGATCGATATGCCCGAACGTATATAGCCGGCTTTATATTTTAAATACGGTCATATACGTTAGAGCATAGCATAGTAGGTTATTACTACCTATGTCCACCATTCCTATATCCTGTTATATTACTCGTATTATATTGAATACAGGATGCGGATCCGAAACCTGCATCAAAATCTATCTCTTGTCGTTCCCTCATGTCTGAGGATCGTGGTCATCATTGGATGGCTTGCACTTGTAGTGAATGATTTGCTACCATTGAGTCCTGTCCAGTGCTTCCCTTACAACCAAGCATAACCTTAGAGGAGTTAGAGAAGGTCCTTGGAGGAGAGGGTGTCTTTTACTTGATTGGTCCGTTTTCTTTGGGACCGACCACGAGCTCGTTTACCATCTGCGTACCCAACTACGAGCAGCTTTTTGAGACTTTCATTTCTTTTTCGTACTTTATGGCCAAAATACAAAAGAATTCGATGGTGGCATATTGCGGACAGGCGGGTTTTGGTCTTATGCTGTGAGAGAATCGATTTGTTGGAGCGTTTAGCGGTCCCGGGTATCCTCAGTGCCTCCAGCACCACATCTCCATCGCATTCTCTGTCTCTCTCGAGCTCGTATCGCCCACGTTTCAACTCCATGTAGAAAAACCGGGAATATAGAGCTCGCGCCAGTCGGATCTTAGTACTCATGGATATTCCCCTCTTCTTCTATATGTTGCTTACGCGGATCATGGCGTCCTTGGTCACACCTATCCGTGTCTTTATCTCGGGTACACAACATCCATCTTCGTTCATTTGAATAAAGTAAAACTATATGCAGAATATATACGGATAGCTATCCGTATATATTCCGTATATGTAGATTCATCTATATCCAGACTGGTGATACTGCGATCTCGTTTACTTCGATGCAAATACACGCACAAAGTCCAAGTTCTTAAAGATGGAAGATAATTATGGAGGCAGGAAATAGTTAACCAACAGGGGTCTGCGATAGGCGCGAGATATGACGAGGGTCAGGAAGTTGTGGGGACGATTGTATCAGGCTTGGTTTTAGTTGGCTGATGAAGCTTATTCCAACTTGGCAGTGGCTTGATAAATATTTATACGCGTAGTTGTTTATCGAATTAAAGCTATCGTGAAACATATTAGTATAATAATAAACAAGCTTTTGCCCGCGGCTTCGCTAGCATTAGTAAGAGACAAAAAGTAGCCTATGTCACTGTCCATCCCTTCAACTATCTCCACTTAATATTGTCTTCTGTTACCGCGATTGCTATTCATATAAATATATGAACGCGATTAATCCGTTCTAAAGTGTTTAATTTCAATATCACCACTTTTAAATCACTTCAATTCGTCGCTCCGTTTTGCCGTGAAAGACGGACATACAGTAAACACTTATAATATTAGTTTAGTATGGATATGGATTACGGATAAAGGATCACCCACACAAGGACGGGACTTGACGGGGCGATCCGTCAATTTCTAAAGAAAGAATCACGTGATAGCTTGGAACTCTCAGATGTCACGTGACGTTTTGTTAAACTGACAGATCGTCCCGTCCCGTTCTAGTGGGAGTCATCCCTAAAAGTCACGTATTTTAAGA